>CM062518.1:38003446-40503446 GCA_031439585.1 Pterocarpus macrocarpus
AAAATCGGATCAGACCGGGCGGTCAGACTGGTTCAATCGAGAGCCGAACCCTAGGTCGGTCCGGTCATCTCTTTTAAACCACCTATCATCAAAATTGGTGAGGAGCTGGCTAGAATGAGGCAAAACTGATGAATTAGTGTGAACTGGATTAATTATACCGGTTGATTGGTTCTTTTTTTTTTTTTGTTATAATTTTGGTCAAAACGTTGTCATTTTTAAAAAAAGAAGAAGAAGAAGAAGCTCAGTTAGAACAAAAGCCAAAATTAGAAAGTGAGAAATAAGGGCTACGACTGTTCGCCTAGTGGCTTGGCTTATCTCTCCCTCATTGCTTCACGCTACTCGTTGCCAAAGAGTGCTGCTCACTGCTTAGTCATCCGATGCGCCACCATCCAACATCCGTGTCGTTGTTCATCGCCGTGTAGTAGTCCATCACTGCGATTCAAGTACAGTGCCACCATCGTGCTCTCTTTTTTCTCTATTTTCATTTTTAAATTTTGAAGTTTTATAACCTTGATTCTTTTGGTATATTTATTTGCTACATACTCTTAATTTAAAAGTGAAAAACTAAAAATGGTTGTTGTACTGTCTATGAGTACTTCCCAACAAAAATGTAAGTGAAGATTAAAGTAAATAGATTTTGCATTTGAAATGTTTGATAATGTGCCCTATAATAAATATTATTTTGTATTGGTTATATTATTGTTAATGATTTAATATAGTTTTTTGCTTTTTAATTAAGCATATATATATATATATATATATATATATATATATATATATATATATATATATATATATCGTGGGCACGATGACTGGCACACCAGAGGTGCGTCCTTTCCGGTCCTCTCAATGCTCTAACGCCCACACCGGATATGGACCGAACTGTCTCACGACATTCTGAACCCAGCTCACGTACCGCTTTAATGGGCGAACAGCCCAACCTTTGGAACATACTACAGCCCCAGGTGGCGAAGAGCCGACATCAAGGTGCCAAACCTTCCTGTCGATGTGAGCTCTTGGGGAAGATCAACCTGTTATCCCTAGAGTAACTTTTATCTGTTGAGCGATGGCCTTTCCACTCGACACCATCGGATCATTAAGGCCGACTTTCGTCCCTGCTCGACGGGTGGGTCTTGCAGTCAAGGCCAATTCTACAGCTTTTTGTTTAATTTCTCGTGAAGTCAAATTCTCATCAATACGAGTCAAGGGAATGGCCCCCTGTCCTATGATTTCCATATAAAGGATACGACGAGTATAAATACCCTCTTTAACTTCTATTCTGATGGACTGAATATCTTTCATAAGGAATCGGAGAAAAATACAACGATTTTTTCCGAGAAATCCCCAACGAAAAATACACACTATTCCCACTTTTTTATCGAATCGATCATAACCACTACCCACATTTCACCAAATTGTACGCCACAAATAAGAACTAATAAAGAGACCCGCGATTCCATAGAAAGACATCACGATTCAATATATATATATATATATACACCCTTAATTGAACCAGTTGGATCTCTGAACTTTTGAATTAGTGCCTTGACCGGTTTGATATTTGATACGATTTTCTTAACCTTGGTTTTTTCACTTTCAATTTAGGTCAATTATATTTGGATGGATAAAAGGACTTTGAAAAGCTAGAGAATTAAAATTGTTCTATATTAGGTAGATTTTGTTTTTATTTATTGATGGTAAAATTGAGTTGAGCTTGGTATGATTAGTTGTGAGAAAGGGATTTCCGTTTAATTGGGAAAAAATTTTAGACCATTTTTGTTTTCTTTGGTTCAAACTAACACTATCTGGAGTCTAATGGAACTCAAGCCATTAGGAGTAGGTTAGTGGTGAGGGGTTTAGATAGTATACATAATGTCAGAGATTTGAATCTTATTGGCGTTAATGTACCAAAAAAAAAAAAAAAAGAATCTAGTAGACCTCAACTAATATACCTCGAGCTAGCTCAATCCACTATTAGAGTAAAGTTTTCCTAATGCTAATTATTTTACATATACAAAACTCAAATTTACTTAAAAGAAAATAAATACTGAACAACTTGAACAAATTAAGCGTGGGTTAAATTTTAGATGATCAGGAGCTGGTTTAAGAACATTATTTTTGTTTCCAGCAGAAACAGACTGAAACATGTTGATGATTGTTGAAATCAGTGTGTAAATTGGCAGAAGCAAGTAAAATTTTCCAGATGAGTTTGCTCAAGGAAGAGTAACAAGGAGTTCATAGTAAAATTGTAGATGACGTTCAAGTTCTGATCTGCATGCTGTTTTCATTTTCGTCCGTGTCCTATTGCAGTTCTTATTCTGATGTAGTCATTGCTATGTGTAGTAATCAGTTTCGGGTCTGTTTCTTTTTGTATTTTGTATCTCAGATATTGAGCCAACTTATTCTACTTCCTTTCTGTTTGTCATTATCGCTCTCCAGAGAATTTTCATTCTCCTCACAAAACCACACCCTTCTCTCCCTTCCTTCTCTAACTCATTTCACTTACTCCTCATCCTCAAGTACTGAGTCGCAGTGCTTAATCGAGAACATTGAACGGAAAATACAACTCCATATTAATTTTACCTTTGCATAAATTATTTTATTTGATTGATGAATGAAATTTGAGTACAAATCCAAATTGGTCCATTCCTATAATGTAACTTCTTCAAGCATCGATCACTCTCATGCTCCTAGGTGCAAGTTAGACTTTTTCTTCAAATTCAGTATTCCTCTTCGCAATATATATCCAAGAGACTTGAGGTCAGTACATTTTCCTTCAAAACAATTTTCTACACGCAACATATATGTGGAAAGTAGCCTCATATATAACTCATAAGAAGGTCTTGGAAAGTTGGGGGTGGTTTAAGTAATTACTTACCCTAAATGAGAATGAAAACAAGCAAAGGATGTAAGTACAACTTTAACATACAAATATAGCACTTTTGTGTTGAGTTGGCTTAAACAGAATCGTGAAAGCTAAATACAATAAGATCACTAATAATTGTTAGATAGATGTTTGAAAGTCAAACAGTTTTGAGTGAAATCCTTACCAAAGAAACGTCAAATATTGCTTCTTCCTTCCAAGTACTACATTCCAATTGCCCCACAAAAGAAGGTTAAACTGCTACTTCCACTATCATTTAATAACAAGGTAGTCTGTGTTAACGTTTAGAAAATAGAAAAGAGAGGGATAATTAACGAGTCTAAAACAAAAACAACAAATATAATAAGACAGTGGCAAAAAATTTCACAGGTTAAAAGGAAGAGCCTGAAGTAATCGATGTGACCTTTGCTGATTGCTCGAACAGATAACACGTTGCCACAATAAATAAACTGTTTTGACGGTAATGAACCAGGGCATGGTGTGTATTTTATTTGTTTGTCGGTGTTCCGAGCTTCTTTCTCAAATATTATATTAATTCCTTCTTTAGTCTAAATAATCAAGTTTTCTTGAACGCTACTTATACAATAACAGCTTTGGTGAAAACAATTGTGATAGTTTAAACTATCTCAATTTTATACGCTTAGCACCGGTTCCTTTCACTATTTATTTTTTTCCGAAGAGACTACATTTTCATGGCAAATAAAGTTGGCACTTTAGTCAATTTTGATGGATTTAATTTAGATATGGTATTTTCATGATGTAACTGGCACCTACTATTGACATTCAATATCTCTTCATTGATGACTTGTCCTCGAACCTTGTAATACTTGCCGAAATTAATTATCTTAATTCACAAGAAGCGGCCTTCAATTACCTATATTGCACCAAAAAAGTTTAGAATATTTATGATTGAATCGAGCTGTTTTAGTCTTATAATATTTGGAGTCGTTTATTTGCTGAGCTCTTCTTGCTCTTGGGTCAACTGCATAAATCAGAGAGTAAGTTACTTAAACCGTGCATCCCGAAATTTGGTCGTGGGGCATCGATCAGTACATGCTAAAGAAGAACCCAATGTTTTGTAGTGTTCTCATTCATAACTTAAGCAAAAAGGAATATAACATCAAAACCAAGAGAAACATGGTTAGTTGGGGTTAAAATTCAGTCATTTTACCCCGAAATGAGGCATAGGTTTCTCCTTTTTTCAGTTTTAATTTCTTTGGGATCTCAATAAGGAAAAGACCATCATAAAACACTTTCTTTTCTGGTCTTTTTTTAAAGGCTAAAACTCGCATAATTCCTTCTAATTCCTTAAACCTATTAAACCGTGTAGAGTATATAATGTAAATTTAAGTATTTAACCTCTCATGCAGGCGTAGAAAAACGCTTTGTAAGCGCATTCGATATGCATTATTTATAAAATTTAAAGTCTTGTGTTACTGAGCTTTAAACCACAATTTCTTTTTTGGGGTCCGTAAACCACAATTTTTGTGTAACTGACAAAAACTCCTTGTATTTTAACACTTTATTAAGCACTTATTTAATGAGCCCACAATAAGTTAGCCTTTCTACAATATAGCCATTCATTATTTAATGAGCCCATATTTTCGTCAAAACATCTTTGCAACCCAAAATTTTACAAGCAAGCTACAAGCCCACAGAAAACAACTTTTGAGAAATAATTGGCTCCACTAGCCCGTTGAAAGCGTACGTCTAAACCAAATCGATTTTTACCCCCAAAAACAAAAGAATAAAAAAACCAAGTCGATTTCCTTTGCCTATGGCTAAAACTGTTGACTCCTTTTTCTTTTCTTTTTCTTTTGGCTGGAGGCTTCGGCAAGACAGCAGATTTTCTATGTCTTAATAATCACATCCGGGCAACTTGAAGGGAGCAAGTTCGACTCGCAGGCGACTGAGACCGGATGCACCCCCAAAAAGATAAAAAAGGAAAAATCTTTTTTTTTTTTAAATAAAAAAAGCTCTACCCATTTGCTGTTAAATAATGGTACTTTCTCACAATCCCTACAATCACATCAAAATCAAAAGTGTTTTGCTGGATTGAATTGCTTCATACAATCACATTACTACTAAATACTCCTCACTGTATATATATATTATAGTAAAATTTGAAAAATGTTACTAAAGTATAAAAAAGTGTTGTTAAAATTTTTTTAGTAATATAAACTATATACAACACTAATAAAAATATTATTAAAATGGTTTTTACAGCACTTTTTATTAATAAATGTTACTAAAGACTAAATATTTACTAGCATCTATATATATATATATATATATTGGTGTAAAATTTAATATACTTGCACTTTTTGTAATTTTTTATAGGATATAATTTTTACCAATCAACCGTTAAATTATAATTATATATTATGTAGATTATTTATGTCAAATTTTAAAAAAATTGAATATAATTAAGAATATGATCAAATAGTATCTATTTACTTATATTTTAGAAGTATTTATTACATTAATTTAAATATTTATAAAAAATGTGTTAAAAGATTTTGAATTAATGCAAAATTTTATAAGCATGATATATAACATATGAATTTTTAATCCAATGATTAATTTTATAAAAAAAATCCTTTAGCAAAAAATTATATAATGATGTAAAAAGTGAATTTAATTTATATCAATATAAGTTGATTTTCTCTCTCCACACACACACACACATATATATATATTATGTCCCAATCAAGTGTAGATATGATCTACGCATATATTAACATATGAAAAAATTGAATATTTATTTTTGTTTAATATTTTTATAAAGTTATATTGACGTTAATAACAACTCAGAAGTGAATGAGTGATCAGTATTACTTCGACTTTTTAGTAACCATCTTTAATCTTGATAAACTGCAACTGACTTTTGTAAAAATTTTCTAGTTGCATATCATGGATTACTATCTTTTTATTCTGCGTGTATTAAATTAGTAGAGGTGTGGATCAGATTGATCCAATGATTTCGAAAATCCAAACTAAACTAATGGAATTAATTTGGATCGGTTCAAATAATTAGTTTATTTTTAAGGTGGAATCAAACCAAACCAATTATTATTGGTTCGATTTTAGATTTATGATTTTTCAACCTAATTACCTAAACACCAAACCCAATCACTCAATCAACTATTTTTTTATCTTCTAATATTTCAAAATTTTGCACTGAAATTTCTAGTAATATAGTCACTTTTTATTTTTTTTTATTAATATTTGTTTAAAAAATTTATCTATTTACATCATTATTCATTATATCATAATCAAGTTTTGCATTATTGTTAATTGTTATAAAAATATTTTTTTAAAAAAATAATTTTTTTATTTTTTTACTTCAATCCGATGACTCGAACCAACTCGCTTTTAATCAGATCGGTTTGGTTCGGATTTGTTGAAAAAAATTTAAATTTCAAATCAAACCAATTCAATTAAATTTAATTGATTCAAATTTAATTTTTACTCAAACCCTGTCCAAACCAATCTATTTACACTCCTATAAATTAGTGTTCCAAATTTATAAATTTTTCCAAAAGTGAAAAGAAATATGTAGCCATGTTCTTACTATATCCGTGGAAGAATTTTACTCTTATTTCAATCCTTTGACTTTTGATTTTTTTTAAAGAAGTTAAAAATTGTAAATTCCCATAATGAGTTAATCTAATAATTTTTTATTAAAAAGGTATTATTATTATTATTATTTCATTTGTTTGAGATTTTAATATAAATTTGAATAATTCAAGTTTAACTTTTTTTGGGAGATGTTAATCATAGCATAACCCCTGTATAGTTCATAAATAAGTGCAAAGCATGAGAAAAAAGTGTATATGGCCTCGCAGGTACGGATTAATTAAGATCAAGGCGCAAAAGATGATAGCTAAACGTTTAAAGCTGTATCACGTTTTGTAACATTATATATGAATGTGTCATTATAGAATCTGTAGAAATTGTTAAGACTGTTACATTATATAATTTTTTTTAAATAATAAGTATTTTTTGATGTATTTAACTTATTTAATTTACTAATAAAAATTTCTGTTCAATCAGAGAAATATAATAATCGTATTATACAATAAAGTCCAAGTTATCATGTACATCGCCATCACCTACTAAACTCTTTTATTAATGAAATTCGATTAAAACGGAAGGTTAACTTTACTTTTTGGATATCACTTCAACTATATATATGTATAGTTGTTGTTGTGTATTAATTTAAGTAAAAGACATTTGAATTCTTTAAATATATATTATTTTAAAGTTGATTTATTTATTTAAAAGATACACACCACCATAATTATTTTTTTTCCAAAAATATTAATCCAATACTTTAGAAATGTGAGCCAGTTGTGGTTAAAAGGAAATAACAAGTATGTGCTTCCTTGATTGCATTTCTTCGGTCCTAGACAACAAGGGGAGGGTAGTACGGACATCTCAATCCTGCCAGCTCAGATCCTTCACAGTGTCCTATCTGGCACTCACATGTCCAATCACATCACACCACTCAAACACCCAAACCTCAAAACCTTAAAAACCTCAAAGAAACCACAGAGAATATCCCCTCTCTCCTCAAAAGCTGGTCCCGATCCATCACCACATTCACACCCTCCTTCCCTCCCTCCCTCCCTCCCTCCCCTGTCACCATGACACCCACATCTTCTCTTCCCGTGTTTCTTCTTCTCCTTCATCTTGTCCCTCTCACAGTGACAGCTGAATACCCTCCTTCTGTTCACGATGTCCTCCGCAGCCATGGCCTGCCAGCGGGGCTGTTCCCCGAGAGCGTAAAGTCATACACTTTGGACCATACGGGGTTTCTGGAGGTGCACATGGATCGCCCTTGCTTGGCTCAGTACGAGACGAGAGTGTTCTTTGACAGTGTGGTGAGGGCTAACCTTAGTTTCGGGCAGCTTAAGGTGTTGGAGGGCATGTCTCAGGAAGAGCTTTTTATTTGGCTACCTGTGAAGGATATCATAGTCGCTGACCCATTGTCGGGTCTCATTGTTATTGATATTGGGCTTGCCTACAAACGCCTCTCTTTATCTCGTTTTGATAACCCCCCCAATTTGCCGATCTCAGGGTACCTACTTTGAACCTTTTCAGTTTGGGTTTTGAATATAAATGCGATATTTTATCTTAATAAGCCTTAATGTTTCAGGATATGCCGAACAGTGACTAATATTATTGTGCTTCGGTCTTCCTCAATTCTCTTTTCATTTTTATTTCCGGATTTCATTATGTGTGTAGAGTTTTGATTTTGAAATTGAATGTGCCTTGCAGGTCTTCGGGTTGGTGGAAGGAAGGGTCCTGACTTCAAGTACAGAGATGAAAAGTTCGCCTATATGAAAGGATGGCTTCTTCTTTGTTGGTCCTTTTCAATTTTGGTTTCTCTTTTTTGGGGGGGTTTTCCCCCTAAGAAGGAATTTTGTGGAGAAATGTGCAACCCAAAAATATAATGCCATCAAATAATAACATGAAGTCACAAGATAATCTAATATTACCTCCAAAATAAGAATTTTTTTCTTTCTATCGGTTAATATCAACTATAAAATCTTGAGTAAATTCTTACGTTAATCCTTTAAAGATTTACTCCTTATATGTTTATTCCATTAGACTTTATCAATTTGATTCTTTAAATAATTTAATTTTAATATATTATCAAATCATATAATACTATATTATAAAATTATTTGACTCTTAAAATTAATAACTTAAAATTAAAATCACACATTTGGTAGTATATGATCATCTTTATACTGATAATATATTAAAACTAATATCTTTTTTAATAAAATTTTAAAACTTTAATTTCTTCATTAAGCTTAATTCACCCGCCGCTTGCCTTCGTTGTTCAAATAAGAAAAATGTTAATTTATGAAGTCTTTGTTACGAATTAGAGTACTAGAATGACTTGATTCCTTTTAATTTATTATACTAATTCAATATCTCCAAATTAATGTATGTTGTAACTGCTTTCAACTCATCATTTCCTTTCTTGTGGAAGCTTTTCTGATTCATTTTATATAAAAGGAAAGTGTCCTTTAATACAAAAGCAACTCATAAAAACCTAATTCGTGGAATACCCTAAAAATCTAATTCGAATGATGTGGAATACCATTTTGCTTCCATTAACTTTGCCCTAATATTTTTCATATAGGCAATAGCATATAAACGCATCAAATTCGTTGTTACTTTTGTGATTTTACTCTCATGTCAAAGAATAGTGTTGCTCATAGAAATCAATTTGGTCTTTTAAAGATGTTAAATTTTATTATTTGTTTTCATATAGAGTATACTAAGAGATTGTGCTTATTCTTTTATTACATATATAATTTGTTTACTAATTTCTGTATTTTCTAATGGAAACCAAAATTGTGCCTACACAAATATTCAATATGAATTTCATCTGTAGTCTTCATGGTGGAAACCTATACTCAGTTCAAGCGTAGTTCCGGTCCTAGATACTTTACAACTCTTATTCTTTGACTTCGGATAACCATGTTGAACTCATATTCCGAAGCCATTTTCTCAAGTATATATATAAGCATATCTTCAATTTTATTGAAGTACGACACCTCACTTTTGCAATTGAGCTGTAAGTAGACAGCACTGATGCTGCTGTTGTTTTTGTTACATGGTTTCAGCAGTCATAGGCTCTTTCTCAGTGTGTCTTTCCCCTCTAACCGAACATTATGTTTTTAGTTTCCTAATAGCAGCACAAGCACGGTCATATCTTATTCTAAATTAATTAGGAGCAACCACCTACAAAATTTCTTTGGCCATTTAACTCAAAACGAGTATGAAATCTGTCATGTGATCGGTTTTCATTTGCCCATATGAAAGTTTACTCACTTTATTTTTATTAATACGCTTTGTCTAAAGTTTAAGCTGAAACTGTTGTAGTTTTTTATCATCTTTTGAATGGTCTATAAGGAATGCTTTCTCCTTATATAGTGAACATATTCCTCCGACTTACACCAGTGTCCAATTTTGGTTCATTTTCACTGATACATGGAATGCAGGGTTATGTTTGGATGTAGAAGAATACAGAGAAAGGTTTCAAGTAAATCTCACCCTTGTTTTTCCTTTTTAATAAGGGGATGGAAATGAGTGATCATCATGTAACCCCAAAATCCTCCCTTAACAATTTTTATAAATATTTTAAAATTCCCCTAACTTAGTCGATTTTAACCATGCAAACAAGGGAAAGGAAACGCATACTTCAAACCTCTTCCCCTCCCTTACCCTTCATTTACTTTTGATGTAATTGGAAAACAAAATTATCTTTGCAATCATAAAAGTTTTTTTTTCTTTTTTTTTCATTATGCAGTACTGAATACTGATGTATAGTTGTATACTAAAGCTGTCAAATGGCAGCAGTACAGGAAGCATTGAAGTTGATCAAACCATAAAATAGTCTAAAACCCATTTCAATTTGATGAAGGAATGAATACGAAATAAGTTTTTCAATAGTTCTATGTGGCATTGATAATATCTAGCAACAACTCTTTGGTTTGCTGAACTACAAGTGCTTCGCCATCCATGCCCTTGAAAATAACAAAGTATCAGCTTCTGAATAATTTCATAGTTGTTCAAATTAAAGCAAATAATACATTAGCACGTGCTAAAGTTTTTTTCAAGGTAGCACATTTGGATGCTATGGTAGAAAGACGAATCAAAATTGATCTTAATTTGAGTCTATTCTCATGAGTTTAATAGCATAGTAGCATAAAAGGTAGGCTACTCTTTCTTTGATCATATTGTAATTACTAGTGGTAAAGAAGCTAGACAGAGACTCTTATTTATCTTTCCTAGACTCACCTGTATGGAGGTCGTGATCAGAAATGCTCCTTTAGTGGTTGTAACATTGGTGTCTATGAGCTCAATGCCAAAGGAGTTCATGGCCTCCATCAACTTTGTGAATGTTCCCCTCTTCTTCTCTATAATCATCTTGACCCAAAGTTTGTTCCCATCAAGTTGCGTCACCTTGACCTCTTCCTGTAGAAACTAACTGAACCAAGATTATTAATTGTAGTTAGTTATATAGGATAATCAATTTTTCAATTGAAGATAACCTTTATCCCCCATTTTTTCATCTCTTCTGCAGTACCAATTTCATCTATCTTTGGCTCTACTATTTTCTCTGATGTTGCTTCCATTTCATGAAGCTCTCGGCTGAGACTCTCGACTTTGTCTTTCAGGGTCTTGATGTAAGTGATAGCATCGTCAACAATGGTTGCTTTGTTCATCTGAAACCAAAATTGGGCTTCACAATCAGTTTAAATTCCACCATTTATTGTACTAATTAACAACTTGTCCAAGAAAATGTGTGCTGAATAAATTATTAAGATAAAAAGACTATATTAAAAGGTGTAGTTTAGGTGGTTGCATTTGTGATGATGGGTACTAAGGACCGCAGCATCAAAAGCCTGCTACTGAGCTTCTCCCTTCTCTTCCTTTCTGTCTCAAGATTCTTGGATTTGAACACTACTGTGTCATCATCATAGTTCTTCCTACCCATCCTCCCCCTGTTGCTACCATTTTCAGCATTGAAACACAACTCATCTAGAGACACAGATAGCCTATCATCATATAGGTGTCCCATTACTGGAAAACTGGGTGTTGAGAAAGGAGGAATGGGCATGGAAGAAGGATCTTTCAATGTCAGAGAGAAAGTGTAAACTGAGTGATTGGGAGCTATATAAATGCTTCTCACAAAGGCATCATGTCAGAGATGTTGTATATTGATGTGTGTTCTGTGGGGCTTTTGCTATGGTCCAAGTTAACCCAGGAGTTTCTTGTGAGAGAGAGAAAGATATTCCAGTTTTGGCCATTTAAGTGTGTGCGTGTTACATGTTTGAATCTGCATCACAGAAATAACAGATGCTGTTATAAAATATGGTTGTTCTCTTGTAAAATGTGAGAAACGAAATTTATTTTCCAATTTCCAATTTAAAATTAATCTATACCGAATTAAAGTTGTTGCTTTGTCCATGTAGAGTATAGGGCTTCACATCATTTACACCAAACCATAAAGGCTTTAACTCCAAAGAATTTTATGAATTAATGCGGTTTAATGATTTATAGATGCAAAAATGGATATTTTAGCTCAGTTTGCTGTTTAATTCTTGATATACTTGTTCACTTTTGAGCAATGTACAAATGTATAGAGATTACCAAAAGAGCAATTGAATATCATTGATTTAGATCCATTTGGTTAAGATTTTCAAAGAAGTATCTTTTTTAAAAATAGAATTAAAAGTACAAATAGAAGTAGAAGTAAGCTTAATTTGATAGTACTCTTTGAAATAATATTTTAACTTATAAAAAGTATAAAATAATTTTTTGTATTTGGTAAACAAAAAAGTTTGAGTACTTTTATTTCTAACTTTTAAAAGTCAGGGATACTTTCGAAAGCTTTTATGGAGTATTTTTCAGAATTAGCTTATATTGTCAAAATTTTAAAAGATTAATATAGCCTTATCCTCTTTAATGACGTTAAAAGTAGAAATGATTTGTTTTAATATTTATGTTCATTATAGTCATTTTAAATTTTAAGAGTAATTTTATTAAATATTATTTTGTGATTTCTGCTTATTGAGAGTAATTTTTATATTATTTTACTAAATAGTACTATTATAATTTTTTTAGAGAAATTTTTAAAGAACTAGAGAGTTTAGCGGCTCTCAAAAAGCCACAGCAATACCAAACAAAATCGTAGATAATTATTTTGTGATTGGATATAATTGTAAAAGTATTTTTTATTAGAATTAGAAATTATTAAATTGTTTGAATATAATAAATATAAAAATATTTTTCAATATAAAATTATAATTTAATAAATATAAAGTGATATTTTCAAGAAAAAAATTAAGGATAGAATAGTAAAATAATATAAAATAATAATTGGATTCAAAATTTTAGATAATTTTCTCTCTTTTCTACTATTTCTACTTTTAAGAGAAATAATTCTCTATTTATTTCTCAAAAAAAAATTATTATTTCCTAATATTTTAAAAAGACACTAACAAATAATATTAAAAATATTATTTTAAAATTCTCTCCCTTACATAAACAAATCCAAATTTATTTGTGCTTTTTGTGCACAGCAGAGCAAACAAACTTTATTCTGTACTTCTGATTTGGCAGTTGGTCCTTGTTGACTGCCAAAGTACAATTGACTGAGGTTGTTGGAGCAAATGGCCGCATCTTTAACGCCCTTTCCTCCGGCAATTATCCCCAAAAATCTCTGTACAGCAACATGATACAAGCCCAACTTGTCATGTGGTGTACCTACTGAGAACAGAAGCCAAGTCTGATTAGCTTCCTCTCATGTTAGTTATTAACATGAGATGGTCATGTCACTAAGAGAGAGAGAGAGAGAGATAGAAAAATAATAATTAGTTTATTATAATTATTTTGTCTTCTGTGAAACTTGACTCTCTCGTATTAGTGAACATGAGAACATCCTCATATGTCTCTAGTCACTCTAGGACAATCGATGATAGGAGACGGTAACTCAATAAAACTACGGTAGGATCCATATCTCAAAATCTTAACCAAATATTGATAATTGATTTTAGAGAGCATAATCTCAATTAACGGGCCCACCAAACCTTCAAAAATACATGCATTGCTTGGCAAATAAAAGAACATATATAAACCATAGCCGAAACGTTAACTTAACAAGCAACGCTACACAAAGATTCTGGAATAAAATAATTCAAATTACTTACTTATCCAAGTCTCAATAAATAAACTAACATCATTATTATAAAAAAAAAGACTTAACTTATATATACTGTCAGTATACAAAATTTTTACATTATTATCCAATCATATATTACTACATTAGTAAATATGGTTAAATTTTATATTTATTATTTAAATGATTATGCTAATAAAAAATATATAATTAGTTAACTGTATAAGAGTCTTTTATAATATTAATGCATCATAATTAAACTCAAAAAAAAAAATCAACAAAGAAGACTGACTTTCCAACATTTTTTTAAAATTGTTGGCTGTTTAGCATTTTTCCTTTCCTTTATTTTTTTGACAGTGAAAATGGGCCTACACCCTATCATTTTTCTAATTTAACAAGTAATCAAGTCCTGACCAAAAACATGCAATCGCGTCAGATGGGCCTAAAGTGAAAACAAGATTGGCTTCTACCGCGATAGTCTCTGTCCAGATTCACCAAAATTCCTCACAACTCATTGATCCAAAAAAGTTGGGCCGACAAGTCCGCTGGAAGCCCAATCTGCAGTCCTGTAAACCAAAAACTGTCTTCATATCATGAGTGTCCAATGCCCAGTGCCATCAGACCTCATTAGGCTCCTTCAGGTCCGCCACGCTCCCATTCATTCAGTAAGTGGAAAAAACGGAACGCCACCATGTTTCGCGTTCTCCACCGCAGCCTCTGCACCTCTACACAATCCGCCACCACCGCAACCGCAACCGCAACCAGCATCAAGGCAATCTCTCAGGACCTCTACAAGGAATCTAACTTCACGCGCCTCGTCGAGAAGTTCAAGAAGGCCTCCGACCTGGACCGCTTCCGCACCAAGACCGGCATCTACGAGGACACCGTCCGCCGCCTGGCCTCCGCCAAGCGCTTCAGCTGCGTCCGCGACATACTGGACCACCAGAAGAACTACCCCGACATCTCCAACGAAGGGTTCTCCGCCCGCCTCATCACCCTCTACGGTAAATCCCGCATGCACCGTGACGCCCGCAAGCTGTTCGACGAAATGCCCCAACGAAACTGCCCCCGCACAGTCCTCTCCTTCAACGCACTCCTCGCCGCGTACCTCCACTCCCACAAGTTCGAACTCGTCCACCGCCTCTTCAACGACCTCCCCAAGGAGCTCTCTGTGGAACCTGACTTGGTCTCCTACAACACCCTCATCAAGGCCTTCTTCGAATCGGGTTCTTTCGATTCCGCGTTGGAGATGGTTAAGGAGATCGAGAAGAAGGGTGTGAGGCCTGACTTGATCACGTTCAACACCTTGCTTGATGGGTTGTACGCAAAGGGTCGTTTTGAGGATGGGGAGAAGGTGTGGGGCATGATGGGTGGGAAGGGTGTTGCACCTGATATCAGGAGCTACAATGCCCGGTTGTTGGGTTTGGCTGCGGAGAAGAGAACCAAGGAAGCCGTTGAGTTCTTTGAGGGGATGAAGAAGGAGGGTGTCAAGCCTGATATTTTCAGCTTCAATGCCTTGATCAAGGGTTTTGTGAATGAGGCTAATTTGGGTGAAGCCAAGAAGTGGTTTGGTGAGATTGGAAAATCTGATTTTGATCCTGATAAGGCCACTTATGCAACCCTTGTTCCGTTCGTGTGTGAGAAGGGGGATTTGAAGACTGCCCTTGAGGTGTCCAAGGACATCTTCAACAGTAAGTGCCTTGTTGATTCGTCGTTGCTGCAGCTTGTGGTGGATAAGCTGGTGGGTGAGTCTATGGTTTCGGAAGCAAAGGAGATTGTGCAGCTTGCGAAAACCAATAGGTACTGCCGCTATAAGCTAAATTTGCCCGCAGAAGCTGAAGAGAAGAGTGAGTAGGGTAGCGCATTTTTTTGTTTAGGTGTTGTGTGTGTTATTAATCCTCTGCACTTTTTAATGTTTTTTTCATAAATGGTGAATTGTCTATTGCCACCAAGAATGGGTTTTGTTTGGCATTCTGAGACTAAGATCAGTAAACTGATTGCGTGAAAATGGACTTTGCTGTCCGATTGCACCGGTTCTTTTGCTGTCCGATTGCCGTTAAACAATTCCCCCAAAATGAATTATTTCTGTGAACTTGTCTAGGAGTTTACATATGGAATAGGTACGTCCATACACATAAGTAATTGGGTATATGCATTCACAGATTTCTTACAAGGCTCCCCCCACCAAAAAAAAAAACAAAACAAACACAAAAAAAAAAAAAACCTCTTTCTCTTCGTCTTCCTCTTCCTCTGTTCCTTCAACGAATGAAAATGTTGTCAATCTTGGCTTCGCCATCTCTAAAGTGGCTCCAATACCATTTGATGGTTCTTTTATCCAGGAGTAAGTTTGGCTTCATTTATGAAACCATCCTTATGCAATCTCAACAATTTCCATGGTCGTTTCTTGCCTCACTCATTTGTCTCTGAATTAGAGTTGCTAGACTTAGTTTTGATCAAGAGTGAGTTATCACCGATATGATCTATGTTTCGGAATATTTATCTAAAAAAATACTTTTGATACGATAGATGTTCCATGTATAATTACCAAAGCATATATAGATTTATTTCTTGGGTTAAATTGAAAACAAATTAATGTTACAAATCTAATTATTAATAAATTAATGGGAAAGATTGTTTATTTTACAATTAAAGTTTAATTATTATAAAACAGAATCACTTGTTAAAATGAAATTTAATAATTCAAAAATTTTGAGTTTTATTTATTTAAATAATATTTAAATGATAATACATGGCAAAAGGATTTTTTTTTCAAGACAAAGACATGCTTAAACGGGTTTTATCCACGACAAAAGTAACAAAATGTTATTTTCATGTTTAGTAGACTAGAATGAAGGGAAAATGTGGATTTCTTTTAATCGTGGAGTTTGCAAGCAAAAGTTGATAAGATGTGCAAATAGAATAATTTCATGAAAAATAAAATCAAATTATGATTATTACAATAGATGCCGGTTGGTTATCAGCCCTCCGCCGCCACCGCTATTCTGTCACGGATATTTTGGGGAAAAAAAAAAAAATATATATATATATATATATATATATATATATATATATATATACATTTAAGAATATTATTGTGAATCAAATGTAAGAATATTTATTATATATATATATATATATATATATATATATATATATATATATATATACATTTAAGAATATTATTGTGAATCAAATGTAAGAATATTTATTTCTAGATATATTTTGCAATACCCTTGAGATTTTAATCCATTTATCAAATATTTTTAAAATATTATATTTGAAAAAGCTATTCTTAAAAATAACATTCTAAAAAATAAGAGCATATTTGATTTGTCAATTTTCTATTTTCATTTTCAATAAAAATAAAAAAATACATAAAAATATGTTTGGCTGTGATTTTCAAGAAACCATTTCATGAAGACATTTACTAAAAGGATCATAAAACAGGAAACACTGATTTCACATTTTCAACGTTTTCATTGTCAAATGCTAAAAATATTTCGACTTGGAAATACGGTGGCATGAGTGTAATTAATTATAGTGCTGTCTCTTTTTTTCTCTCAAAGAGTAAAGACACCATCTTCGATCCCTAGTTGCTACTGAATGAAAAACGCATTCCTCTTTTTTTAGTGCTTCCCCATTTCAAACAAAAAACCAAGCTCATCCTCAGCTGCCATTACCCTTGCCATCTCGCTGCTCACTCCCCTCGACGCCACCATCTTCGCCCTTCACCCCCGCCTGCAATTTTCTCCATCAGGAAAGATGAATTGGGCTCTTTTTTCTTTGTTTGTTTCCTAGTTGTTTCTATGTTGTGTTCCTATTTTTGGCTCCCCTTCTAGTTTGTTGCGCTTTCTCCATCATTGTTTACTGCACTTTTGTTTCTATGTTGCTTTGCTCTCTTTTTCGCCTGCAACTTTCCCCATCATAGTTTGCCACACTTTTGATTCAATCATGTTAGTACTGCAGAGATTGGTGAAGGAATATATGAGTAGGCATGAGTTGAAGGTGTTTTTGTGAGTGGTATTTTGTTTTCATATCCAACTCGGAGAATTTTGGCCATTGGGATGTGCTACGTGAAAAATGATAACAAAGCTGCCAAAATTTTCCTGAGAGACCAATGGAACAGATATAGGAGTCATCTTTTTTTGAAGTCATCATGATAAATAATTCTTATGCCAAGCACAAGCAACTGAAAATAAATAATTCTTATGCCAACCTGCACGATGCTTTCATAAATTGGGGCCTTATAAAAGCATATCTACGAGGTGGATTTTGTCCTCAGTGTTACTCTCATATTGTCTATCTTTGGGGTTGTATTAGCTTTATGGTTATGAGACAAATTGTATTGCTCTAGGTGAAGTTGCAGGTTTCAATAGATTAGCCTGTATGGTTTGTTTTCTTCTTGTTTGTCATGTCTTTGCTTCATACTGTTTTTGCTCCACACTGCCATTTTGTGAGTCAAGCTAGTTTCAATATCTAGCCTGTTTGGTTGAGTTTTTTTGTTTTCTTTTTTCAGGAAAAGTGATTTTTTCAAACTAAAAATCACTTTTATAGAAATTATTTATTTTTACTTCTATGCAAAAGTTGAAACATTTATATTTTTAGCTTTAGAGTAAAAAGATGAAATGAGTAATTTTTGTGAAAAATAATTTTTTAATAATTAAAAAATCAATTTTTATCAAAAAAAAAAAGTTGAAACAAGTGCACTCAAAAAGTGAGCAATTTATTTTATTATTAATATTTTATAAAATTATTTATTATTTTAATGAATATTTTTAGTGGATAATTAAATGTGCAAATTAAATATACATATACTTTTTATTGTTTAATAACAAATATAATTTTATTATTTTAAATTTGATTTTGAAAATTGTTTTATTTAGTTATGTCTCTTTTTAATATAGCTATAATTATTCACAAATCAAATATATTCCAAACATATTTTTTTATTACAACTTTTTGCAATTGAAGTTTTCTTTGTAGTATTTAATTATATAATAATTGATAATGATAATAAAATTACTTAAAAGTGAATAATTTATTTTATTCCTAAGCTTAAAATTTTATAGAATTATTTCATTGTCATAAATACTTTTAAATTCATCTCCAATTGAAAATAATAAAGTTCATCTAAATGTGTAAAAAATATATCAAAAATATCAATTATTATTCAGTAATAACTATAATTTTATTATCTCAAATTTGATTTTGAAAATGTATTTTGAAAATAGACAAATTAAATATATTTTCATTATTTTCTCTTTTTGAAAACAAATAAACCAAACGTATTTACTAAATTTAAAAAATCTAAAAATGAAATTCCTTTTAGAAAATGAAAATAAAAAATAAAAATAAAAAATATTGTCACAAACCAAATACACTCTAATATTCTCAAAAATAAAAAGTCAACTCGTAAAAAAGGTAAGGAATAAGGCCCTGGCATCTTACTACGGAAAACGAAATGAAGAAGATAAAAAAAGGTAAATATGAATCTGATCATGGAGACGACTTTTAGGATTAGAAATAGTAGTAGAAAACATTCATTGTGTCAAATTGAAATGTGGCATGAAATCATCTTTTTAATGCTTACATTAATATTTAATAAAAAACCAGCTTTCAATGTCATTTGCTCGATACTAACTAAATTTCAATTGTAATATTGCTTTTAGAATAATGACTACATTGTTATCGTTCTATTTTATAGATAAATAATAATAATAATAATAGAGTTTAATTGGGATGTGCTGACAGTATAAAATTTTTTTACATTGTCATATAATCAAAACCTTTCATTTACATGACCATTCAAATAGTGCGTGATTATATCAAAGACTTTTGCTAATGTGACAATATATGATTGAATGTTTGTGTAAAAAAATTTTACACTGACAGTATATTTAAATTAAATTCATAATAATAATTAATATTAGTTTCCATTGATAATATGGTTAATTGGTTGATATAAATTACCATTAATCAATATCATCTTTAAAGGATGCATACAATTCAAATCTTTTTAGTGAAAATAAATTATATATTCAAAATTTTAATAATAAATTAAAAACATGATTGATTAATAAATTTTGATATCTATTTTTACTCTCGTGGTGCCTTTTTGATCCATCGGTGCTCGAGCTTGCAATGGATAAGCTGTCACGTGAGTATAAAGAAATATTTGAATAGTCATAAAAAGTCACGTAAGATTGTGCTATGATCAATTATCGCATGTCATTTAAGTTTAGTTAGTGGTAACTTCCACCACTAAAAATATAAAAAATAATAAATATATAAGTTAATAGGGGTGTTTGCAGTCGATTTTGATTTGATTTTGGACAAAAAACCAACCAAATCGAACCAAATTCGGTTTGGTTTGGACGGTTTTTGATTTTCTTATGCCCCTATTTTGATCAATGTTTCTGGTACAAAAATAACTCATAAATTGATCATACTTGACCGCTGTTTCCTATTTTGAAAAGGCACATTCACATGCAACCTTACATAATCTATCAAACTCTCAAATTTAATATTCTAAATGATCACAATCATAGACACTACCTTTCGGCCTCCACTTTTCAGCAAGCACAAAACAACAAACAGTAACACTTTAAAAACCCAATAGAGACACATGCAGGATACCATACATACAATCAACTAACAATGAGAAGCAAAAAGTGTGCCCCACAATTTTGTTAATAACAAATCCAGCAGATTAATAATCAATCCATGGTTTCCTACATGAAAAAATAACATTCCAAACAAGGCCAAGTGTACCAATAGGCAAGTACCAACTGAAGTCTGAAGAAATACAAATTATCAAAACTAAAATACCCAAGTTTACAACACCAAGTCTACAAATTTCAACCAGATTTCCAATACTAAAAGATAAAATAAACTAGAATTCATACCCAAATCAGCCACACAAGTGTGAAATCAAATTAGCTGTACTAGTTTCCATTGAAGACTGGATGGATTCTATATTTCTGGTTTTGTCTCCTTCATTATTTGGAGTATTATCTTCTTGCACATAATAAATAACATAAACTAATTACTTGAGGGTTTTTCCACTTGAATCCCAAATAAAAACCTCTGTCAGACTCAGTCACTCACACCACTAAACACAAATCAATAGAAGAAAACAAGAACATCACAAACTCACACACAAAAACCAATTAGCCACACACACAAGAATCTCAAAATAGCCACACATAAACCAGCTAAACAGAAATGCACATAAACCAATCAATCTCACATAAATAAACCAAAATAGAATCTCACAGACTCACACACCCCATGAACCAACAATCAACTCAAATCAAAACTCAAAAACATTATAGCTCAAATAAAAAAATCCAAATAAATGTTCAAAATTTAAATAACAAAAATAAAATCATAAATGAAAAAAAACTAGAAACCAGAAATGAAAACACAAATAAATCTTCCTTTCATCCCAAATATCAAAACCAAAAATCATTATAACCATTGAAGAAAAAAAGTCACAGCAAAAAAAAAAAAGCTTCAAACCCTTCCAACCCTAAAGACCCACACCACCAAAGACTGAAAGGTCCATCCCTTAGACATGTTCAGGTTCAACTATGCAGTTGCAGATAGGAACATTGAAGGCAGAGGCTTAGGGACAACAGTGCAGGTCGAGTTCTCACCTTCTCGCGGTGGTTTCTGGCAAAAGATAGCGCGATCCGCGATGGGCGCTGTGAGCCGCGTCAGCGATGGGGGACTGGGGGTCATGACTTGTGAGCGCAGCTGAGCAGTGCAAATATGAGGGGGGAGAGGCAGCGCGATGGGGGTAGAGAAATAATGAGGCTGGCACTAATGTGAAGGGAGAGAGGCGATGTTGGCTTGTGTGGTGGTTGTGGGGTGAGGTGGTAGGGCTATGCGGCGGTGAGAGTCACAGAGGCGTGGGAGAGAGGGGAATGGTGAAGTCAAGTGAAGGGAATAAAGACTAACTAGGGTTTCAACTTTCAAGTGTGCAAGGTGCGAGGGTATTTTTGAGAATATGATGTGGAAATATGAGGGTATATATGTGGTTCGGTATCGGGAAAAAAAAATCAGTTTTTGCAGTTTGGATAGTTTTTAATTTTTTGGATTCGATTTTATGGTAAATTTCAGTTTGCTTCGCTATTGAACATGTCTAGCCTGCATTGTAGTTGGCAATATATGCAGAGAAAGAGAGAAATATTTACATGATCTAAGAGTATTATGTAATTGTGTTCTAGTCAATCATATAAGTGTATTTTACATGAAATTATGTGTTAATAATAAATTCTATATAAAATATATTTACGTGATTGATTTGAAAGCATAGTCAAACAGGATTCCCGTATCATATAAATATTTCTTAGAGAAAGAAGACCTCAATTCGCCCCACGTGGCATTACAGTAGTCAACCTGTATGTTAGTGGGAACAATCGATTGACGATTTCCAATAGGTGGTAACCGAAATGTTCCAGCCACGCAGCAATTAAATGACACCCACTGTCCGAGAGGAGGCGAGAAATTCTTACAAGATCTGGAGCACCACATGATTGTGTTTCTGATCAATTATATAAATATATTTTTATGGGATTATATATTAGTGGTAGGTTTCATATAAAATACACTTATATAATTGATTTGGGAGTACAATTATGTGTGCTCTCAGACCATATAAATATTTCTCAGAGGAGGCAATGCAACGGGCTAATTCCAATTCCAATTTGGTTGGTATTATCCATGGTTTGGTCGTCATGAAGCCTGGCATCATTTGAAGCATTACAAAAACCACATGCAATGGCAAGGAAGCAGAGTGCAACATAGTTTAAGGTTGACATGTTGGATGTTCTGGAGTAAGGAGACTTCTCTGGTTGACACACACGAGATGGGGCGAACGTTGCATTTCGTTTGAAATATATAGGGACTTGGGGAGAAATTAAGGAACATATATCATCTTGTTCACTAATCACTATGAGGATTATATATATATATATATATATATATATATATGGGGATGACTTTAGACATGTGTCACATTTTCAAGCAATAGTAATTTTTCCATTTATCAAACCATTTCACTATTAATAAGTTTTTAATAATTTAAATTTAAATTATTCTAGAAATAGTTAATTATATACTCAAGAAATTTATTAACACAATATAATTAATTGATATGAATCACCATCAATAAATGTCATTCTTAAAAAGGAAACATATAATTCAAATTATTTCAGAAACAATTATCATATATTCAAGAAATTAATTAATAATAATTAATATTACTTTCCATTGATAGTATATTTAATTGGTTGATACCAATTACCATTAATCAATACTATCTTTAAAGGAAAGCATATACTTCAAACATTTTTAGTTATAATAAATTATATATTCAAGAATTTTAATATAAAATGATTTCAACTTCTTTAGTTAGTATTAATATCAACTTCTTTTCCTTTAATCAAAATTTCAACTTTGAGTCTTATAAATTAAAAAAAAAATTAATATTAGGAGAACTTTATTCCATAATAAATTGTCCTTATTTAAATCAAGAAACTGGTAAATTAGACCAAAAAAACTATTGAAAACTCTTCAATGAATGAGTTGGAAATTTATTACTACCTCCTTGTGGGATTTTATATTTATCGTATTGTTTTTTACAATTTATGTGAATAGTTATCTTTTAAAAACTTAAAAGACATTAGTTGTCGTAGTTAAATATTATCTTTGTTTCCTGGTATCTTTAATAATGAATACCACTCATGTGATGTTATATTTTTTAGTAAATATTTATTTTAGTCCTTAAAAGAGTTTTGTGACATCAAATTAATTCTTGAAATATTTTTAATGTCAATAGGTCTTTAAAATATCAAATATGATATCATATTATTTTTTAAAAGTTTTGTGACACCACTTAATCCTTCTGGATGTCATAGGATAAAATTCTATTAGCATTTGATTGGTTTAAATAATTTTGCATTTGTTTTCTTTAATTAATATTTGAGATTCGAGTCTTGGTTATCAAATTTATAACCAAAGCTTTTTTTTTAATTTTTTATAAATGGCTAGAAATAACAAATCTATACCCTTAATCACAAAAACAATTAGGGGAGGGGAATTGCATAAACTCCATATTGTAATAATCATAATTTTATTTTAATATTTTCATCAATTATTGTATTTGCGTATCCTATCTATGTAGACCTTTAATTGCGTGGTCCACAACTTTATTCAGAAGACAGGTTGTTTGGAATAAAAAAATGTGATAAAATTAAATTTAATTATATCAGAAATTGAATATAATTTTGTTATAATTTAAATTTTTATATTTGGAATAAATTAGTAAATTATATGATTTAATTCAATTATACTATCTAAAATATATATGGAAATGAATTGAATTCTTTATCTTGATTATTTTATTCTTCATTAAATATTAGAGAGGAGAGAAAGAGATAAGCTATTAGATAAAATTAAGGGTATTTTTGATATATCAATTTTTAATATTAAATCTACAAGGTCGAAAATTACAAATTAGACATGTTTTGATCTAATTTACTTTTGAGCATTTTAACGGAATTAAATTCTCTTTGAATTTTAATTTTATGCTATTAGTTACTTCCAAATCAGGGAATTGAATTCAATTTCTTGAATGAATTCAATTCCTAAACTTTCCTGACATCCCATAAAAGAAACCATGTAGTTTAGAGGACCAATAGACGATAAGAAGGCCAAAGTCATAGTCGGCATCATATGCAGCGAAAGAAGCTGACGAATTACAGGAGTGCTGCTTGTCACTGGGAACGGCCCATTGATGATTACCATGATATTCTAATTCAAATCTTCCAGCCACGTAACAATCAAATGACACCTGCTTTGCAGGTAAAGGCAATGCATCGGGGAGGCTAATTACAACTTGGTAAGTTTTATCCACGGTTTGGTTGTCTTGACGCCCGGCATCACTTGAAGCATTACAAAAACCACATGCAAGAGCAAGAGCAAGGAAGCAGAGGGTAAAGCGTAAGGTTCGCGTGTTGAAGTTTTGGAGTAAGGACAATTCTCTGGCTGATGCACATGAGATGAGGCAAACGCTTCCATCCCGTTTGGAATTTATAGGGAGCGATGAAGGTATGCAGCACCTTGCACACTATGGAAATCGAAATAAAGGAAAGAAACAAAAAATCATAAAGAATAAAAATCTGGTGGTGGGGACAATTTTTTAGCGGGTATTTGATAGGGGATTTGAATTTTTATTTTCGAAAATAACTTTCCCAAACATATATTTTTTGGAGCATTTGGTAGACAGATTGAATTCTTGAAAATATTTTGTTCATTTTTTAAAATACCTTTGTCGGTACGATGGAGGGCGATGGGCGGCGGTGGTCTGATGGTGAAGAGTAGTGTCCAGTGGCAGCCTGGTGGCAATCGGCAATAGTTCGGCGATGGTCCAATGGCGGAGGGCAGTGTCAAGTAGCTGCTTGTGCAATGGTTCGGTGGTGGTCCGACGGCAGCTCGGAGGTGGTATGGTGGTGGCTGGTGGTAGAGGGTGGCGGCGGTGGGTAATTGGTAGTACATGGCAATAAATGGCGATAGAGATAATTTGATTTTTTTACAAAGAAAAATATTCTCATCCCATGAGAATGTTGCAATCCCATGAATGAGATGGGATAGTTTTGGAGAAAATCTTATCCCAAAATCAATCCCTGAAATATAATATTAAGAATATTTTTTCAAAACTTATATTAAATATGGGAATCTTGTTAACTTTCTCAATAATCTATTTCCTAACTGTTTACTGATCGCTTAGGATTTGACATAGTAGAAAGCATTCATTGGGTCAAATTGTGGTACGGAATCATCTATTTATGCTTAATTAAGTTTCAAGAGTCATTAATACCAGTATTGATTCACTTTCAATTGTAATATTGATTTTAGAATAATTAATTACATTATTGACCATGTATTTTATAGATAAATACTTGTTGACAAATAAGAATTTTTTTAACAAGAATATATTTTTATTATATAAATATAATATAAGGCTCCTTCCCTCCGCAAAAAAAAAAAAAAAAAAAAAAAAAAAAAAAACTTTAGACATATATCACAATTTCAAGCAATAGTAACTTTTTCTTTTATATAACTATTTCACTATTAATCAGATTTAGTAGTTTAAATGAAAAAACGTCAGATGACCAAAAAATTTACCAGAATCCTATATGTTGGAATTATGTGACAAGATATAGTTACGGACACCTCACGTCTTTTTTCACCAATCATTTTTATCCTTGTATTCAAAATTTGCCACATGTTTAAAAC
Organism: Pterocarpus macrocarpus; assembly: GCA_031439585.1. Classification (NCBI taxonomy): domain Eukaryota; kingdom Viridiplantae; phylum Streptophyta; class Magnoliopsida; order Fabales; family Fabaceae; genus Pterocarpus; species Pterocarpus macrocarpus. Next base: position 38,029,342 of record CM062518.1, read on the forward strand.
GACAAATTTTCTAAAAAATTATTCTGCTTATGCCATATCACTAAATTTAAATTCAATCTTACAAAAAAATTAATTTAATTCAAATTATTTTAGAGACATTTAATTACATATTCAAGAAATTTATTAATAAACTGTTGGGAGGAATTTCTGCTTAGGTGTCTAACTATATCTCAAGAAATCAGTTTCTTATTTATCAAATGAAGAAATTTTTTGGAAACCCCCAAAAAAAAGTTCATTCAATATCATTCTTAAAAGGGAAGCATATAATTCAAATTATTTCAGAAAACAATTATTATATACTCAATAAATTAATTAATAATAATCAATTAATATTAATTTCCATTGATAATATAATTAATTGGTTATCAGTTACCATTAACACATGATTCCCTATATTTCACTATAGAGATATTCACTAATAGTGCAACTGAAATTACCTGTTGTTTACATATGATTGCCTGAATGTCCAAATAGTGTTTACAAACATAATGTTCAAATATTGAAAATATATGACTTACCAGTTTACACCCAATTAGAACATCAACTTTTTTATTTATGATGTTTTCAATTAGGAAATATTATTGGTATATATGTTTCAGATGTCTCTTTAGACAGGTGGAGATCAACTTGTAAATAACTAGGAATTTTAATTATGTTTATATTGAATATGATAAATATGGTAAAATAGTTGACAATGTATAAGAAATCTTTTCATCAGATCTATAACTTATATAACTAAAATACATAATTACTAACAAATAGTTTCTCATTATTATTTTTCATACAGATCCACAACTCACTAAACTAAAATTTCTACTCATTTATTTATAATTTAACACATAAAAAGGTGTTCGCCATTATTTATATATAATTATACGATGAAGATTTATTTCTCTTTTATCTTTTATTTAAAAACAACCCTTTCATTTGATACACCCCTCCATGTATGGTTCTTTGACGAAACAATGCTATCGTGATCTTCTGGAGCAATTTGTAGGTTACCATCACCGCAAAGCAACGACCTCACATGCTCCTCTAGCTTTGATAGGCTATTGCCATCATAACTGTACATCACAGGTACCATCCGAGCAGCATTCATGCAGATTTTAACAAAAGATAATGGTAATTGATTGTCTGGGTTCAGCCATTCCTGGTTGAGTCGTTTCCATGCATCTGAAATCTGATGAATGATATGCTTCCGTGTCTGTTCAATAGAAACTCCGGGGTGATCCTTCATGTAGCACTTCGAATACGACCCATCATTACCATTTCTGTTAACATCCTGCAATAGTTAGAACCTTTTTATCAACAAAGAATATGGTGATGTTCCCATAAATTTGGTGTAAAGTAAACTGATCCAAGCTATATATGCAGTTTCAGGTTGTTTATCAATCATGTGGTGGTCCAAATTTGAGGTGGAATGTAAGTTAAAACATAAGTAGTTTTCTTCCCAATTACCTTCTCGCCTTCCAGGTCATCACACAGCCGAAGAATTGTGCTTATTGTAGATATAATGCCTGGGAATTCATCCATTAGAGCCACATTCTCCTTCGTTATACCCTGACCCATACAAAAGAATACATGCACAAGGATCACTTGCACCCCTGTGCTGACTATCCCATTCTTCAAGTACTCCTCAGCCTTTGGTATATGCCCAGAACCAAACCATTTTGCTTCTTCCAGAAATGCATTAAAGAGTCTTTCCCACTGCAACATGCAAAGCATATAATCAATTGTGTATAACATAATCTTCTCTTCTTTTTTCATGTACCAATTATGTTTTGAATTTCAGTGAGATTTTACCGATTTTACTAAGGTGCTTATAGGATTCCATCCATGTTTGATGTAGGTCTTGAACGCAAATTCATTAGTTATGTCATAAAGAGCTTTGAAGCATACTTTCATACAGTCTGGTAATTCCTCCATAGCTGCTAAGTCCCACCTACGTCCAAAGAATTGTCATGGTTGTATGTAGATGGAATGAGGGAGCATACTACGTGAGAGTGATTAAGGGGTGTTTGGTTAAGTTTATTTTAATAGAAAAAGTGATATTTTTAATTTAAAGAACTTATCTATTTTAGTTTCTATTCAAATTAAAAGCCAAAAAATTTGTTTTTATCTTTTCAATAAAAGTTAAAATGAATAGTTTATATAAAAAGTAATTATTTTAATAGTTAAAAAATTATATTTTTGTAAAAAAAAAAAAAGTTGAAATAAACATACTCTAATTATGATAAAAAAAATAAATCTACCATTAGATTTTTTATTAAAAAGGATTAAAATATAAAATTATTTAATTTTTTTTAAGTGATTATATAATTTTTAAATAACTTTAATCTCAATTATTTATATATAATTTAACACTCATTGTCAAATCACCTTATTATCTTATGGTCATGTAATAGAATACAACAAAAAAAGTTATGTTATTTGTAGTTGGACATTTTGAGTAGACATAAAAAAAATAGATAGATATAAAGTACTAGATAGTGATATGTGCGTCAAAAATTTTGTATCATTCTTTCCTGTTGTCTATCATGAATGTGCATTTCCTAGGTACAAATGTCATTATTCACAATAAAATGCTATATAATTGTATATTATAATTTAAAAAAAAAAATCATTGTACTTTGTGATGTGACATGATGGATTCACATGTACAATCAAACATCAATACCTCTTGACAGCATCTGTGAAGAGAGTGAGTTCATCGATGCTTCCATGACAATCAAATATATCATCAACGATGTAGATTAGGGACAGCGGTTTTGTGAGCTCAATCCTTTCTTCCGAAAAGCGTGGATCTGGGAGACATGCCATGGGCCACATGTACCATTTTATTGGTTCATCTCTAACAAACTTCAAGTCCTTTGCCAAACCTAGGTCTTTCCACCATCTGTCACAAGATTACATGAACACCGTAAAAGCCATTATTGTAACGCGATCAAACATCAGATTTTGAAATATATAGGATCCAGAATTTAAACGGAACTCACTTGGAAACAGCAGCAATTTCCTTCAGATGCAAGGAGCTAATGATTTGGGTATCTATTTTGGACAATTCTTGTAAAGAACTTGTCCATGGTGCATTTTCTAATTGTAAGGTTGCGGGCATGAACCTTGGCAGACTTCTATGTGTAGGACACCGTAATGTGTGTGCAACAACTTTGGCTTGAGGATGATCGTGAAATCTTGACACGTACGACCTGAGACGCTGGCGGCTGAACTCCCCTGCTTCATCAAGACCATCTTCCCCTTCTATGCTTAGCTGAGAGGCTTCAAACAAGGCAATTAATCCCTCTATGTCCTCCTCGTATAATGTACGTTTGAGCTCGCCTTTATCGCCCCAGAACTTATCAAATACGTCTGGAAGATGCAACATACAGGCAGGGCCATGATCAGCGTAGATTTATATATCACATTATTAAGATTTATATAATTGATCTGCATTTTTGTGTTGCTTGTCAAGTAGCGAACAATTTTTTTCTTTTTCATTTGGTTATTATTTTAGGTAAAAGTTTATTATTACATATTAATGTTATGACTGCAGGTCAGGTTGGGTGGAATTTTTTTTTTTTAAAAAAAGAAATTTAAATCAACTTGTTAAGTTTGGATTAGGTTAGGCTAAATTGATTTGTAACAAAAAAAATTTATTCACGCCAAACCAAGTTAATTTGATAACAGGTTGAGTTAGGTCAGATAATCGCCAATTGGATTTTTTTTTTTTTTTGAAAAAAAAACCTCAAATATGTTAAAACCAAATAGTATAAAAAATAAAAAAAAATGTTAAAAAAAATTTCAACAACTAACATATATATGAAAATGTATGCTATAACCTTATAATCGACCATTAATAAATCCAAAATATATGCATAAAAAATTTAATGAAAAAATATAATAACGAAATTGATAGTTTTTATAATTTACAGAACAATGTAATTTTAGTATAGGGTCTTTGAGTATATTTTTTTAACCTTTTAGCCAAACCAAATTTTAATTGATTTGATTCGATTTGATTCAATCTGCTTGAACTAACCAAAAACTTTACAATTGGCTTGGATTGATCACTTGCTCAGTTTAATTCAGACCTATGTGCACCCATAATTAATTAATTTATCTACAAGATATATATTCAATTTTTTTTTTCTAATAATTGATTATATATCATATTCATATCATGTTATAGAAAATTGAATTTTTTTTAGTTTAAATCAATATAGTATATTATAGAAAACTGTATGTTTTATTTTATTTTTTTAAAGTTTAAACCACTAGTTTAAATTAAACCTTAGTTTAAACCCTTAAAAAAAAGAAGAAAAAAAAAAAGACTAGCACATGATTCGTGACACTATTTATCTTAGGCTAGTTCATCCCATGGAGACACAAACAAACACGAGAGAGAAATGATTTTTGTATATATTAATTTTTAATATTTTTAGACACATTTTCTCTATTTTTTTTCACTTGTTTTTTCATTTTATTTTTCATAATTTTTTTTTCTAAGAATGTGAGAGAATATTTAGATATTCATATTAAAATGTGGTACTAATAACATCCCGAGAACGTGTATTATACGGCCACCTAAAAATTCTAGTCCAACAGTAGACCAACCGTTGCAAGGCACACAAGTACTAACCTACGTCAATGTAATGCCCTTGTTGTCTCAACAGACGGAATTGAAGTGCAACTTTCGACAGTTCTTGATAATCATTTCCTTGATAGCTGCGAGTTTTAAGCATCAGATCATGCTTCCTTTGAAGAGCTGCTGCAATCTCCTCTTCAAAGTGGTATTCAATGCCTAACCTTTGGATAGAGTCCACCATAGGGAAGCATTCGTCTACATTTTGTCTTGCCTTGCTGACCAGCGCACGCTTAACTTCCTCCATTGCTTGAGCATGTCTGATATGAAGAGCTTCCTAAATGATTGAAAAGGTCAAAGGGGTCAATTACAAGTAGTGCCAATAACTTCGATATAAAGAGCATAAGAAAAAACAGAGAAAGCGAACTGTACCTTGCGTGTTCCATTTTCAGAAAGGCGTATATCTTGCTTCATGACGATAGTAAAACGGGTTTTACTATAGCAACGGCTCCAATAGTCATGCTTGGGTGCGACACCCAGCATAGCAGATGATTTGTTTGGTGACTGATTGGCTAAAGCAAAGAAAGGGTGACGGAATGCCATAGAGATACTATAAGGTTTTCGTATGTAAGGGAATGGCAGGAATGCAGAAAATAAGGGTAACTTCAGACCCTATTTATAGACGCACAATAAAATCGATACATCATGATTTTAACATGTTTTTAGAATTTCTATTTTAAGGGGGAAAAAAAACAGTAAAGAAAGACTGCATTCGGATGCGTGTTTTCGATGTGGACCGAAAAAAAAAGACGCGTATTTTATTGTTTTATTATAAAAAAAATCTAAGAAAATATAAACAAACCGACCCATAAATGTCATTATGCTTTGTAGACTAGTATTGCATGGGGAGCATATATCCATGGCCTTCGACCTCAAGACAAAGCATATTCATGCCCACTTTGAGATTAAATATAATAAATCTCTTAAATAAAATCTATAGTATATTTATTTTATTTTGATACATGTATATATTTATACCTACATATTGACATTAGTAGGATAAATGGGTTTTAAAACCCACCAAAAGTGGAGTAATGAGATATAGACATTTGGTTTAATTATAAACTGGCCTTAACGATTTATTGTTCTCCCTAATACTCTTTCATCTTAGAAAAAATAAATATTATTTAGACGTTAAAGAGCACACTACCTAGCATTTTGCCAATTGTGGTTACAAGGAAAACACGCAATCACAATCATATATAGCCACAGTTCCAGATGAGTCTTAGCTTTACAAACAATGAGCCTGAGATATTCGTTTTTCACTTTTTTGTGAATTGGCTATAGTGACTAGGGGTATACAAGACCTAAATTGGCTCGATAACTCATCCCGGTCCAAAAATTTTTGGGTCAGGATTTGGGTTGTAAAATTTGTTTCTGTGCATTTTTTGGGCTGGGTTCAGGTCATATTTCGGGTTGATCCAACCTAGTCCGAAATTAAGTACTTCCTTAAAAGTTATCTTTTTTTTTTTAAGAGTTAGTATTGAATTATAAAATTTTTATAATTTAATTAGTATATTTTACATAGCATGATATTGTTTTTGTATTGATATAATTTGTTTTGAAATGTATATTATAAAACATTGCTTGAATTTTATTTTTTTACTTCTAAATTTTATGACTTTACTATACATAGTGTCTAAATTTTTATATATTCTCTAAATACTAGATTGACTTGATTTGATCCGATCATTAGTCGAATTATCATCAGGTCAAATTTGAATTTTAAAAAAATGACCTAATCAAAGAATTGGGTTGGGTTCGAGTCCAATTTAACCCGGTCTTGTGCAGCCCTAATAGTGACAAGAATATAGAGTTGTTTTGCATTGACTTGGCATCATCGTCTTTAAGGGGGTCATGCTTGATGGGAACGTGATGTCGAAGATACCAAACTATAGGGCGGCTATGGAGTGAGGAAATCAGGTGGTGATGGTAACCTCGTAAATCTCCCTTCTTTAAGAATTTTCTTGTAAAATGAAAGAATATCAGGGGTAAGAAAAAGATTTTACAGGTCAGCATATTAAATCAAATGAACATATTTCATTGGTTGAGAAATATTCGGTAAACTCATTTTATATGAGCAACTAGGGGATAGGGTGTAGATTCCACTTGAACTGGACTCATATCTCATCCAATAGTGAATACAATATGAGTCGGCACAATATCTCATACAAAATAAATTCATCTATCATAACTCTTCATTGGTCTAATTTCAAATCCATTTTCAACAATTAATGGTCTTGTAGTACTCACCCACATAAAAGTCTTCTTCTATGTTATTAGGCTTAAATATGTGTTTCCGAAAGTTGTATTAAAATTATTTTAATAATCAATTATAAAAGTTGTGAGATCATGTTTGGTGAATTGATAGATATATATTATAATAAAAAATTAATAATTTTAAACTAAAAACAAGTTTATAATTTTAACAGGAAAAATAACTTATAATCATAAGTAATTTTTTAAAACTTTTAATCATAAGTAAAAGTTGACTATTTCAAAATTATTACATTTTTATCAAATTGACATTAAGTATCAAATATTATATAATGTAAATAATTATACCAATCTTTTTAAATAGTTTTACGATATAAAAGTAATTTTTTCATACAATCTAAATGAAACATATTATTTTTTAAAACTATTTTTTAGCTGAAGTATCTAAACATAAATTAATTCTCGCATGATCAATTATATAAAAAATAATTATACAAGTAAACGATTATTGAAAAAATGATCTTATAGTTTTCTAAAATACATACTAAGCATAATCATTTTTTTATAATCAATTATATAAAAATCAATTTATATTTAGAACTTTAGATGTATTAACTTAAAAGCAATTTTAAAGAAGTATATTTTATTTGAATTATATAAAAAAATTACTTTTATATAGTAAATTATTAAAAAAATGTATGAAATAATTAATTTATATTATATAATATTTGATATTTAAAATTAATTTAATTAAAATATCATAATTTCAAAATAATAAATTTCTACTTGTAAACAGAAGTTTCAAATAGTTGTTTATAATTATAAGTTATTTTTAAGTTTAAAATTACAATTTTTGCTTACAATTCATTTGTTTCTTTTTACCTAAACATAACAATTTATTTAAAAACGACTTATATTAAAAAAAGTTGTTTTTAAACTATAAGGGTGTTCACACAAATGCGCACTTATATCCAAAAAGTTTGAGGATACTCCAAAATGAGATTATTTTTTATTGTAAATATTAAACAGTTTTATATTATTATTTAATTATATGCTACTATATGTGATTTTTGATAGTGGATATGAGGGCCTCTATAAAATATGGCAATATATAATTGAATGTTTCTATAAAATATTTTTTACTATGAAATCGCATAAAAATTAAACCTTTAAAAAAAAATCACTCCATCTAAACATATAGGTGATTATTATTTCAAACTTTAACATCACTATCAACATTATAATTAAATAATAATTAAATAAAATAGACTAAGAATTTCTTTTATAGTCAGAGCACTTTAAACCTCTCATCTGCCTAATGTAACCTTTTAATAGTAACATTATGTTGTAGTTGTGTGGCTAGAGTTGTATTTAAGAATTACTTTAACTGATTGCATATAAAAGCAAGTCACACAACGCATATCAATGAATATTACCATATTAAATTTTCATTAAAATTCATAGCGCTTACTAGTCTACGTATAATCTGCACATGAATCATAGCGTTTACTAGTCTTTGTATAATCTGAATATATACAAATATGTCAAATTCAGCGTGCTTCCTAGTCTATGTATAATCTGAATATAAACATAATATGTCAAATTTAAGAGTTTCCCAGTTTGAACAGCATGAAAGGAATGTGGTCCAAATTAATATAAAGTGGAATGAAATGTTGCATTATTTGCTAGAAAAATTCTTATATGATACTGGAGTACCACGTGACTGTGCTTCCGGTCAATTATATAAGTACATTTTCATAGGATTGTATGTTAGTGATGGGTCCCATGTAAAATACACTTTCATGATTGGTCCGAGAGCACAGTCACATAATACTTTTGGACCATATAAGAATTTCTCTTATTTGCTATGCCGATCCAAAAAGAAATTGAATTCAATAGTTATTGTTCGTGGCCAAATAGGGACGAATTGTGGTTTGTTGAAGCAGTAATGACAGGGCCCAAGAGAAAGAATGCCATTGCAGTCTATTAGCATTTGTCACCATCATTCGTTACACTCCTATCGATCTCCCTTGAGAAAATATATCCAGAAGCGAACCATTTTTCTTCCATGAAAGCATTGAAGAATCTTATTCACTGCAACAAGATGCCAATATATGGAGATTAATTAATTATGTGACATAAATTGGTTGAAAAATTTTGTGTAAACTAGCATAAGTTAACGTCACATGACCCAAATTAATTAAATATCAAAATAATATGATCATATTATTAGCTCAAAATTTGTAATCACCGTTATTATTGGGCATATGATTGGTGGCATTGCTCATTAGTCATTAGTATATGTGTTTAAGGGTCCTTATATATTCTGTTATTGTGGGTAAGCCTAGCCTGTCAAGTCATTGACACAATAGGACGTTGGGCTGTGAAGCACGGGTACGGTATATACCTTGGCCGCCCTGCCCGTGTCTAGATGAACCTGATCGGAAACGCGTTTCGTGCATGGAAAAACGGCTAGTATATTTGGTTTTGCTTTTGAGATATTCATATTAAGTACTTTTTGTCCAAACGATAATTTTAGAGGTCCAAATAAGAAAAAAAATCCAAACATCCTAATCCGTTTTCTGGTGATCGCAACATCCGCTTTGAAGGCATTATTTCTATAAATACTATAATATTTGATACCGAAGTATGTTTGTCTCATCTGAATGTTATTATAATATTATTATTTTTTCTATCTTTATGTTTGTGGCCAATATGTATTTGTCTTTCATAAACTGGCGCCGCCGTACTGAGCTTTTGTTGCTGTGAAATAGACACGCATATATTTTGTACCAAAAGTAGTAAGGGTAGTGTAGTTTCAAATTGCGTAAATGTTCTATTTAATCCTTAAAATTACATGTATAAATTATTTTGATTGTTAAAATTTAAAAATTAATTTTTTAATTTCTAAAATTATAAAATTTGAGTTATATTAATCCTTAATACCATTTTTGTTATTGTGCCATCATATTTTTCCATGAGATGTCGTATTAAGCGATATGATGGCAATTTTTTATAATCTCTAAAATGACATAAATAAAAAATATATTTAAATTACTTTATAAAATCTTTGAAAATGTGTACGAAAGGCCACTAAATCAAATGAAGTAGTAATAGAAATATCATTTTAATGGATTGATTTGAATCTATTCTTTATCAATGGTACCTTAGAGGTCACATGGGATGTTACCATATCACTTAATATAAAACATCATCAAAAATCATGATAAGATTGTAATAGAAGTGGAATCAGAGATTAATATGACTCATATTTTGTGACTTCAAAGATTAAAAAATTAATTTTTAAATTTTAGAGACTAAAATTACTCATACATGCAATTTCAGGAACTAAAAGAAATATTTACTCATTTCGAATTCATCATAAACCCTACACATAGCAAAATTTCAACCATTTAAATATGATTTACAATTATAAATATACAGATATTATAAAAATTATTGGTTGATATATTGTCATATGTCGAATTTACCATAAACTTAAGTTTATATTGTCATATTTATTCATTAGTCATTAGTATTCACTTTTATTCGGTATTTTTTAATATTCACTATTATATTATTTAGATAATTATTACATTGAGAAAAATTTTAAACAAAATTAATATTTAAATCTAAATAATTGTGTTAAATAAGTTCACTGCAAATAAAATTTAACAATTGATAATATTAAATATAAAAATTAATTAATTTGTTAACTACATTAGCAGTAGTAAAATTCAATAAATATTTAAGAGTGGTAATGTCATCCAGTAATTAGGATGTATTTGATATGAGAGTTAAAAATAAAATAAAAATTTTTATATATTAGTTTTATGTAAAAAACTACATATTAAAATTTTTTTATATCTATCTGTATTTCCAACCAAACACAACCCTAGAATGATTATATATATATATATATATATATATATATATATATATATATATATATATATATATGGGGTGCAGGTAGGGTAGGGGTGGGTTTGCCTTGAACCCGAACCCAACTTGCATCCAAACCCGCCCTGGTGCCTACTGCCCCATTGAGGGGTGGGTTTTAAACCTGACCAGATCGGGTTGGGGTGGGGGTGGGGGTGGGGGTGGGGTGGGTATCCATGGGTTGGGTAGTAATTGCCACCTCTAGCTTTGAAGTAGAACTTGCCCCTTGATAATTGCTTTTATAGTTAGGTAAATTATAGAATGTTCACCTTCAAATATGAACATTAAATGTTTATCTTCTTTTTACTTGTTATATGTAGTTACTTTATTTTAATTATTTAATTGATACTGAGTTTTGAGTTCAAAATTAGGCATTGCATTAATAAATATCAATGTAAGAACACCGAGTTCCGAGTTCCAAGTTGGATATTGACTACAATATTCCATGAATATTGAATTCCGAGTTGGGTCTCACATTGACAAAAATATATAGACAGTGAGTTCCGAGTTCGAGTTAGATATTGACAACAGGTTATCTGATGTCAACTTGATGGACTGCAATATTTTAATATCATGTATTAATATATTAAATTTATTCCATCATTCTCTATAATTAAATTTGTGAATAGCTTTAAATTAATAATTTAATTTTAAGTAAATATTCAATGTACACGCCACCTTATAGTTAGGGTCATGATTGATACATTCCAAAAATAGTAATCTATGTAGAAGCGTATTTGAAAAACTTTGAATTCAGAGTTGTCACTTGACAATAGTTTCCCGCGTTTAGGTTGATGTTTGTATAATTATATAAATATAAATCGAATGACACTCTAAAACTCCTATATATCAATAATACTTCGAATTTAAACTCTTAATTAACGTAATTACTCGTGAGATGTACAGAAAAGTTACACAAATTAAAATGTAAAAAAATTTATGTAATTAAAATATTGAATCAATTTAAATATATACTTATTTTATATAATTTAAGTTTTGAATAAAATTATATATATTTAAAATAATAAGATTATTGTAATTATGATCATATAAAGTAGATAAATTTGATCAACCCTATTTTTTTATAAATTATTAAAGTTATATGAATCTTAAAATTAAACTTTCTAGCATTAGCTAATAAAAGATATTGTGTTTAATAGGAACTTTAATGAAGAAACTATCATAAAAGTAGCTTTATTAAAACTCCGTTAAGAAAAATTAGTTCATATAATGAATAGAATAAAAAAATTAATTAACATTAATTTAGATCTCTAATTAAAATAGATCTCTAATTAAAAAATAAAATTAATATAACTTTAGAGTATGCTATAAATTTTAAAATTCAAATATTTAATTTTAAATTTGATTTTACTTGTTAATAATTATAATATATATTAATCATTATTGGTGCGATTTATATATTTGCATTACCCGTATAACATATATTTAGTATCACTTTAAAGTAAAATTTTTATATTCATATCACCCATATAATACATGTCTAATATCACTTATTTGAGGTATCAGTATTAGTTCGAAAACCAATTTATGGATTTTTTTTTGTGTCATTTAAAATTCTTAGGTTATTTAAGGATCTTACCATGTTAATCAATCTATCAGTAAGTTTTAAGGAACTTATAAAATTCTTCAGCATCTGTTTTTCAAACCATTAAATCAATGGCATTTTTATTAATAAAGAATAAATAATATTGCATATTAAAATTTCAAATATTTAGTCACGTAGATATAAATACATGATTTGAGTGTTACAAGATTGGAAAAATTAATTAACAGTAATCTAAGTCGCTAATTAAAAAAAAGCATAATTCACACAACTTTCGAGTATATTATAAGCTTTAAAGGTCAAATATGTAATTTTAAATTTGGTTTTAATTTCTATTAATTATAATATATATTAATCATCATCCGTGTAATTTATATATTTATATCACCCATGTAATATATGTTTAGTATCACTTCAAAGTAAAAATTTAATATTTATATCATCTGTGTAATATATGTTTAGTATCACCTATTTTACATATCAATATTAGTTAAAAATCAATTTATTTCTATTTTTTTGTATCATTAAAATTCCTTAAGTTATTTAAAGAACTTTTAAAATTTCATTCTATGAGTAAGTGTTAAAAAATTTATAAAATTTTTTATCCCCTACTTTTCACGCCATTAAATATAAAAAAATTTAATAATATTGCTTATTAAAAATTCAAATATCTAATCTTATAGATGTTAATATATGATACAGATATACAATTTGAGTGTTGTAAGATTTGAAAAATTAATTAATAGTAATTTAAATCGCTAATTAAAAAATTGAATTGATATAATTTATAATGTGCTATTAGCTTCATAGTTTAAATATTTAATTTAAAGTTTGTGTTTAAAATTTATATTAATCTTATCTATATAATTTATATGTTTATATCACTTACATAATATATGTTTAGTATCATCTCGAAATATATATATTTTTGTTTGTATTACTAGTATAATATATGTTTAATATTATTTATTTGAGGTATCAATGTTGGTCATAAAACTAATTTATTGGTAATTTTTAAAAAATTTAGAAAAAAATTATTCCCTACTTTTTGAGCCATTAAATCTATGGCATTTTTATTAATAAAAATATAAATAATATTACACACACATCGCTAATTAAAAAATTTAATTAGCACATTCATAGTTTAAATATTTAATTTAAAGTTTGTGTTTAATTATGAATAATTACAATTTATATTAATCTTATCTATATAATTTATATGTTTAGTATAATCTCAAAATATATATTTTTTTGTTTGTATTACTAGTACAATATATATATTTAATATCATCTATTTGAGGTATCAATGCTAGTCATAAAACCAATTTATTAGTAATTTTTAAAAAGCTTAGAAAAAAAATTATTCCCTACTTTTTGAGCCATTGAATCTATGGCATTTTTATTAATAAAAATATAAATAATATTACACACACACACACACACACACACACACACACACACACACACACACATATATATATATATATAGTAATTCAAAAACTAAAACACTAAATTCATGATGTTTTTATTAAGAAAAATTAAATAACATTATTTATTAAAACTCAAAGTACCTAATATAATAGATATAATTATAAAATATAAATATATAATTAAAGTGTTATAAGATTTAAAAAATTAATTAAGAATAGTTTCTTATTTATTATATTGTATTACCAAATTTTAAAAAATTTCTTATTATAAGATTAACAACATATCAATACAATTTCTTAATTTAAATCTAACATAAATTGATAATAATTATATAGTAGACAAATCAATATTCGAGTAATGAATATGCTTGGTATTGTATATACAATATATATGTTTTGTTTCACCCATTTGAGGTATCATCATTTGTAAAAGAAATATTTCATAACATTTTTTTTATTGCAAGCATCATAAACTTATAGTATAAGTTGTAAAGATATTATAAAAAGTTCATCCCTTACTTTTTCAAGTCATTAAATTCATAGCATTTTTATTAATCAAAAGAAAGTAATATTATGATATATAGATCTCAGTGCAATTGTAATATTCAATCTTGTGGATTTAATTGTAGTATATAGATCTAAAATTGAAGTGTTATATATAAGATTAAAAAATAATTAATAATATATTAAAATATTTATATTTTTTAATCAAAGTTAAAAAAATTATTTATTATTTGATCAAAAGTATATGTAAATCATAATTGATTAAAATGATAAGAAGGATGAAAAAAAAATGTTATGAGAGAAAATATGTGGGTCTTCCTAGGAAGAACAAAGGCCAAACTCAGGTTTGAGGGGCTCCTGTTTGTGGTTTACTTGTTCGAGTTGGTGGAGGGGTGCTGTGCATTTGGCAGCCGGTTGGGTCTTGGGGGTGCCTTTGCTGTAGTGTCGGTTGATCTGTTTTTAAGTGGTTGGTGGTCTTTGTGGTTGGTTCTGGGGTTAGTTGGAGGACTGTGGGTGCTCGTGAATATTGACTCTTGTTTGGGCTGTTTTAGATTTTTGGGTGTAACCTCGCTTAGGATGGGCTTAGTCTCCTTAGTTGAGCAGCAAGTGTAGATAGTTAAGGTTTGGGTTGTTTTGGTGATCTAATGGTGGCCAGTCTGGGTTTTGTCTGGAAATTGTTTATGATTGCATAGGTTGGACTGGTTTTCCTGATTTGCTTTGGTTCCTTTTTTTGTCATTTCTAGATTCCCTTATTTTGTTTTTGTGGAGGCTATCTTGGTCACTTCTCACCTTATAGGTGATTGAGTACTCTTGCCTATCAAAAAAATAAAAATGAGAGAAAATATTTAAAAAAAAAAGCTTCTCATAAAAATATTTTAAAAAAAAATTAAGAAGCTTTTTAAATAAGTTTTAATATTTTATAAGGAATAATAACTAAATAAATAAATTATAATTGGCTAAAAATGATGAATGAAACATATGATTGATAGATAAAGTGATTGAAAGTTATATTTGGTAGATAAGATGGTTGAAAATTATAATTAATAGATATGGCTGAATATGGGTGGTTAATATGATAAATATTTAATTGATCAGAATAAAATATTTAAATTAAATAAGGGAGGATGACTTTTTAGAGGAAAACCAAATGACTCTCATATTGCCACATCATGAAATCCACTTTTTCATAATCTTCTTTTATATACATATATATGATATATAATAATAGATCCTTTTAACATGGAAATTATGTTTTCTCTGATCGTGTAAATCGATACAAGAATACAAGAACTGATTGGATTAGTTACGGAATTCAGCTGCGGAAAATTTCCATAGCTAACCCGTAGATAATTAGATGCGACTTACTTGAAGAATAATTTTTCCTGGCTAAATTTAGAAGTCTAAGTGCGAGGTTGGTAGTCGGAACGTTTCTTTTATTAAAATTCATAGCGCGTACTAGCTAGTCTTTGCAAAAATCCGTACAAAATTGTATGTCAAACTAAGTATTTTTCCCTCTTTCAAATATGTGGTTCAAATTAATACAAAATGGTTTGGAAAATGATTCATTATGAGATATAACCACTCATTTTTCCTTCAAAATTATTTTAAGAAAATTTTGATCATAAATTATTTTGAACACAAAATAAACTTAGAATTTAATTTAAATATATTATCAGTGTAAAAAAAATTTTATATAGATATTTAACTATAAATTATTATATCAATAAAATTTTTTAACATAATTACTCATTATTTGAATGGTCATATAAATAAAAAATTTTGAGTAGATAATACTCAGTACGACTAAATTAAACTCATAAACTTGTTCAGTCACAGACTTAATGCTGCGTATAGGCTGTCATCCCTCCCGGACTGGCAAATACCGACAAATTGTGGTTTGTTGAAGCAGCAATGACCTGAACCGAGGTGAATGCCATTGCATCCTGTCAGCATTTGTCACCATCATTCACCACACTCCGGTCGATTTCCCTTCAGAAAATTTCAAGAAGCGAACCAATTTTCTTCCGTGAGGGCATTGAAGAATCTTATTCACTATAACAAGTTTGCCATTTATGGAGACTGTGTAACACAAATTCGGTCCCTTAATTTGTGCCAGTGGTTTTGATGAAGATAAATAAATGTGAGATCCAGGAGTTAACTTCTGATTATTTAAAACCATATTATGATTTTGTGCATCAATAACATTATGGTAGGTTATTGGCACTCCATTTTGCCTATATATACTTCCCATTATTAGTTTATAACTTAAATTTCTTAAATTATCTATATTTAAATTAACTAATTTTATTAAAATTTAATTTTGATTAAATATATCATTATTTGTCTATTTACACTCCCATTTAATATCAATTACTCTCATTTTTATTTTGTTAAAATTTTTCTTTCTATTCCATCACATAACTATTTCTTTTATTTCATTAATTTATCCATTTTTTATATTTATTCAAAATTTCTGAAAAAATAATATGCAAACATCTACGACAAAAGTTATGTTAAAACATAGGTTTTAAGTAAACGCTTAACATCAAAATATATCAATAAAAAATAAATATCCAATAATTAATAAAAGGAAAAAAAAAACTTTACGCTTTTAGCTATAGACTATGTATTCTTTAGCTATTGTATTTTAAAAATTATAGAAATTGACTTTTGAAACTTTCCTAAAAATACATTTTGACAAAACAGTAAGTGTTTATATCCCTTAAACTTTGGGTCATGCACAAATTGACCATCTAAATATTCCTAAATATGTAATTCAATATCTTAAACTTACTTGAATATGTGCTATTTTCACTAACAATTGATGAAAAAGTTAATAAAACAATCAATTTACACATTCAAAAAAGTTTAGAAGGTCGATTTGTACATTTTTAAAATATAAGGCTAAAATGCACATGATCTAAAATTCAGAAAATAAAATTTTTTTTCCCAAATAAAAATTTACATAATAATAACAAGTTCATGTCCCATCAAAAAAAATAAAATAAAATGCAGGTGCATGTCAAAAGCTTATATGTTTTTGTCTTAAGCCTTCATAAAACTAAACATAGGATATCATACTCGTTTGTATGTATAATTTCTTATAATTTATTTTGTTCTAAAGTTTAAAAAGATTATACGCACTTTCTGATTGATTGTAACAATTATGCTTTTCAAAAATTTCTCTTTCAATAAGAATAAAAAATATAAAATAGTATCATGGGTAGTTTTATATATTTTTATTATTATTAGATGTTAAATTTTTATTGATATGTTTTGATGATAAATATTTACTTAAAACCTATGTTTTTATATGACTATTGTAATAAATATCTGCATATAATTTTTTTGGGAATTTTGAATAAATATAAAATATGAATAAATTAAGGACTCTTATGTGATAAAGAGAAAATTCTAATATGATAGAGCACAGAGATGAGTGATGTGATAGAATAGATGGAAGAGTTATTTAAAAAAAAATAAAAATAAATGTGATAGCGATTGATATTAAATAAAAGTGTGAATAAATAAGTAGCAACGTACTAATTATAACTTAATTTTAATAAAATAATCCGTTCAGACAAAGGTAATTTAGAAAATTAAAATTATATACTATTAATGGGAGTGTGAATAAATAAAAAAATAAAAAAGAGTGTTGATAGCCCCACCCATAACTTTATTTCCGTTGCTGTCATTATGTAGAGGGGTATGATCGATTTTTTTTTTTTTGCCCATTCATAAGCACTTCACTGATTTCACAAAAGGCGTTGATTCTTTAGCAAAATTGATAACCACACATGTAAATTTGAACCTATAGCTTCCAATAATGAATAGCATTTTTTTTTGGGTCGGAATCAATAGCATGTTTAATTTTCCATTTAAAATTTCAAAATCATAGTTTTTGATACAAAATTATGAGTAACATTTACCAAAACTATGGTTTTGGGCTTTCCAAACAAAAAACTAAGCATTGACACCTTCCCATACTTTATATCCGAAGTACTTCACTTAATTTCTTTTGCAATATTGAGCTTTGGTGGCATTTATCATGCATTTCTAGGACCTGAGACTCTTGAGGAATCTTTTCCATTCTTCAATTTTGTATGGAAAGATAGAAACAAAATGATTACAATTTTAGGTATTCACTTAATCCTGTTAGGCATAAGTGCTTTTCTTCTAGTATTCAAAACTCTTTACTTTGGGGGTATATATGATACTTGGGCTTCAAGGGGTCGGGATGTAAAAAAATTACCAACTTAACCCTTAGTCCAAGTATTATATTTGCTTATTTACCAAAATTATCTTTTGGAGGAGAAGGGTAGATTGTTAATGATGATTTGAAAGATATAATAGGATACTATTAGAAAATTGGCTGATTGCGATTGATTTTTAGATCGCAAAATGAATCAATTCGGTCGCAAAGACCTTTCGCGAACGATTTTTTCTGTCGCATTTAGGCAGTTTGCAAATATATATGCGACCGATTTAGAGCAATCATGTATCATGTCTAATTTGGTCATTTGTTGACTATTTTGCAACCAAAATGTTGACTATTTTGCAACCAATTTTTTGGTTGCAAATTCCAAATTTTGTGACTGAAAAATCGGTCGCAAAGTTAAAAACATAAAAAAATAAATCACTAAAATATTATAAAAATTAAATACACTTGAATTCAACAACAGTCCAAAAAATAATATTCAATAATCCATAATATATCTTTTTGTCTAAATAATATTCAACAACAACAAGTTTTCCAATATACACAATATAGTCAATACTATTATCAACTACATATATCATAAACACAATATACGTAAACTAAAAACTATAACAGCATACATTGTTGATCAAACTACAAGGTTCTTCTTAATAAAACTTTGGAAGATAAATTTTTAACATACTTTTAACTAATTCTTGTTTCCATGGTACTTCAATTCTTTCCATTGAGTCTTCAACTTTCATTGATTCCTCATCAACTTCTATTGTATCTTCAATATTCTCCATTGAGTCTTCAATTTTATCTAATGAGTCTTTAACTATTGAGTCTTTAACTTTGTCTACTAAGTCTTCAATTATTGAGTTTTCCACTAACTCTATTGAGTCTTCAACTTGCTCAATTGAGTCTTCCACAATTTCTATGTTACTTTCTGGTCTATCCATTTAGTCTTCAACAAATTAAGTAGATATTCAATAATAATTAATATAAAAAAATAATCTAATAATATCAAAAAAAAAATCCAACCATCAACAAAAATTTTTATTAAACCCTATTTAAATTAAATCAACCATTCTCAATAATAACAAACTCTCTCAATCAACCAATAGTATCAAAAATCAATCACAACAACCTCAATTACTTTAAGAACAAAAACAAACAAATACAATCAACTAACAATAAAAACAAACAAATACAATCAACTAACAATACCAAAACTCTCATTACATTAAAAAAAAAAATAGATATAAGAAATTAAAAAAATTAGAACAACCCCATACTCTCACTCTTACCTGACAATAATTAAATCAAATTTCAAATAAAATAATAACCCATTAGCAATAATAATCAACCAATAAAATCAAAAGTCAATCACAAAATCTCAACCTATTTAACAACAAAAATAACCAAGTAATGTTAGTTAAAAGCTAAATAAAACAAACAAACTAATAACAGATAGACAATTCCTAATTATTTAAAAAAAAAAATAGTAATTTTGTAAATAAAAAGAAAAAGAAAAAACAAGGCAAATGAGAGCACCATAATGGAGGAGTAAAGACGGTGATGGCGCGACAGCAGCAGCGGTGTTGGCAGCTTGCAGCAGCGACATCTTCGCGGATTTGCAGCGATGTCTTCGCAGCTCCTATAGCAGTGTCCCCTCCGGCGTAGGCAAGCGGCGACAAGGGCGTGGGGCTTCGGGTGGGTGGGAGGGCTAAGGGTGGAGAGAATTAGAAAAGTAAAGGTAGGAGAGAATAACATAGAATGAGCGAGATTGTTCTGCAGCTTTTTTACGTTAAAATTTTTAAATTTGTGACCGAAAAATCAATCACAAATTTCCAGGTCTGATGGATTATTTTGAAAAATTTTAAATTTGCGACCGAATTGTTAAAGTGTTAATTTTGCAACCGATTTTGTTACGAAACAATAAACTGTATGAAATTTGGGGTTCAAATTTGTGACTAAAAAATTGGTCGCAAAATTAACACTGTAACAAAACTTGCGACTGCAAAATTGCTCGCAAATCTCAAGACTTTTTCTCAACATTTAGTTTATTATTTTGCAATTTGTGACTAATTTTTTGGTCCCAAATTTTGTTAAAGTGTTAATTTTGCGACCGATTTTTTGGTCGCAAATTTGAACCCCAACTTTGCAACCGATTTTTTTGTCACAAATATTGTTAGTGTTAATTTTGCAACTGAAAAATCGGTCACAAATTTCAAGATTTTTTTTCAATGTTTACTTTATTGTTTTGCAATTTTCCGACCGAAAAATTGTTAGAGTGTTAATTTTATGATTGATTCTTCGGTTACAAATTTCAATCTTTTCGTTGTCTATTATTTGGTAACTTTGCGACCGAAATATTGGCAGAGTGTTAATTTTTGCGATCGATTGACTTTTTCTCAATGTTTATTTTATTGTTTTGCAATTTTACGACCAATTTTTCGATCGCAAATTTTGTTAAAGTATTGATTTTGCGATTGAAAAATATAAATTTTGTGACTGATTTTGCGACTACAATTTTCTCAACTATTTATTTTGTTGACTTTTATTGATCGGTCTCAAAATCGCCCACAAATGCAAAATTTGCGACCGATTTTGCAACCGATTTCTATTGTCAAAATTATTTATTTGCTTTCATATATCAATCGCAAAAGGTTAATTTGCAACCAATTTTTTTTACGACCGTTTTTTTTCTCCAAAAATTTGTCCCGTATTACTCTAATCGAACGTAAAATCGATAACAAATTTATTTTTTTGCCACCAAAAAAAAATTGGTCACTGTTTTGGCTATTTCTAGTAGTGGGAGGGCATGTATGACTGGGTTCCATTTATATGTTTGGTGGAATCTCACATATCTTAATCAAACCTTTTGCGTGGCCTCAACATGCATTTATGTGGCCCAAAAAAGCTTATTTGTGTTATAGTCTAGGTGCTTTATCTGTTTTTGGCTTTATTGGTTATTGCTTGGTCTTATTTAATAATACCTTTTATCCTAGTGAATTTTATGGGCCCACTTGGCCAGAAGCTTCTCAAGTTTAAACAATTACTTTTCTGGTTAGAGACTAATGTCTTGGGGCTAACATAGGATACAATCACAACTTGAGATATTTTCTTTGTTAGGCATTAAAAGTACACGGGTGTGGATACAATCACATCTTGAGATATTTTTTTTGTATGAGTTTATGTACGCCCTCTCCCTTCTCCTCCACCATTTATTTTTCTGTTGTAACCATTAGTGCATATATCGTTGATGATTAAGATTCCGTGTGAAATTCTCTAGCCCATGACCAAAATCTTGAAATCTTTGTTGAATTTATCGCCAAAAAACAATATAGTGTATGACCAATATTGCTCCATTGCCTTTTATTTTCTTATTAAAGCACAAAAATAATATTGAACTCAATTCTAAACTGAAACATTATTGAGCGCTTAATCGGTGAAGACCAAGAGGAATAATGTATTAGCTGAACAAATAGGGATTATAGTACTATAAAGGAATATATATAAAATATTATTTATATATTAAAAGGAGACATTAAAAGTTAATATCATAGAGAGAGATACAAAATGTTAATCTCACTCAGTATTATCAAATACTTTATGTATCTCTTTTTACAATATCCATTTTTTAACGTTTACTGGTAGCGTACAAATAATATTGCTTAAGGAACATTGTCGTAGAGCAAGGACTTGACTTGCCCCTCTAGCCTCGGAAGAGAGTGCTTGTCGTCATAACTATACATCAACAGTACCATTCTCACAAGATTGAGAGAGACCTTAGTGAACGCTATAGGAAATGGGCTTTCAAATAGGCTTTCTTGGTTGAGGCTCTTCAATGCGTGAGAGATCTTATTCATGACTTGCTCTCTTGTTCTTTTCATAGAGAAGTCTTTGTGATCCATCATGAAACAATTCACGTACGATCCATCGTTGCCTTGTTGATTCTCATCCTTTACTCACAATAGCAGTTACATAATCTTAGATTGATATATAATAGATTCACCAAAAAAAAAATGATATATACTTGGTTGATAGTTCAAAAAATTTTATACTACTAATGCAATAAAATTAAAGGGCAACTCAATGCATGAGACGTGACTTTGCGATCACAAAGCATTAATATAATCGTTGCATCAATATTCATCCTATTATTAAATATTAAAATTAAATATAAAAAAAATTTCATATTACCGTGAAATATGATATAGTTAGCCAAAAGAGGCAAGAGTTACTATGGTTTTTGGCACTGTACATAAATTATATATGTTTACCTCTGCATCTTCCAAGTCATCCCAAAGCCGAAGAATCATTGCCGGGGAAGAAATAATGCCTGGGATTATGTCTATGGTCTGAACATTTTCCTTGGTTAATCCGTGACCCAGAAGAAAGAAAATGTGAACCAGCACAACATGCAGTCCAGAGCTAACTACGGCATTCTTCAAGTACTCTTCAGCACTAGGCAAGTTCCCGGATGCAAACCATTCTGCTTCAACTAGGAAGGCTCTGCACAGACTCTCCCACTGCACAAAATGAAAAAGAGTTTTCACATTATATGTAAGGATTATAGGACACATTATGCTAATAAAGGAGCTATGAGGGTGTTGTTTTTACTGATTGATTTTACCGTCTCTCTTAGAGAGTTTGTGGGGTTCCATCCATGCTTCTGATAGACCGTGCAGCTTATTTCATTTGTGACATTGTAGAGGACCCCGAAACATATCTTCATGTGATCTGGTAGCTGCTCTGTAGCTTCAATATCCCATCTGTATTCAACAATAATTAATCATTCTTTTGCTTTTAATCTAAGAAACCTATTGATATGTGAGAGGTGATTGGCATGTGCCTAGAAACAGCTTCTGCGAAAAGAGTTAATTCATCAAGAGTCCCATAAACATCAAAGATGTCATCTTCATATGTAGATTAAAGATATTGGTTTTGTGAGCTCAACCCTTTCCTCTGATAAAGTAGGATCCGTGAGGCATGCCAATAACCATATGTACCATTTAAGTGGTTGATTTCTGGCATGCCTTAACTCGTTGGCTAAACCAAGTAAAAAAAAAAAAAAAGAAATGAACCGTGAAGACAAGCCTTTTCAATAATAAAATAAACTATTCCATCAAATTAGCATACTTTGAAACTCGAAAAATCTCCTGCCAGCATAGGCATTGCAGTGATCTAAAATCCATTTTCGCCACATCTTTTAAGGAATTAAGCCACATATCCGTGCCATGAAGATCATCAAAGAAATTTCTAGCAGTGAACATTGGCAAGCTCTTATGAAAAGGCATTCCTAAGGTTCTTCTTACAAACTCAGCTTCACGATTGTCAAGGTAAGCCACCCTTTCCTTTAAGACATGCTCACTAAATTGTCCAGCTTCATCAAGTATGTCTTCCCCTACTATGCTTAACTGTGAGGCTTCATATAATTCTATTATTCCCTTGATATTTCCACATAGTTTTGTGTTAAACATTCCCTCCTTGTCTGTGAACTTGTCAAACACCTCTGTGATGTTTCCAATGAACAAACCTTTTAGTCTCCCATTATAGAAAAGGGAAAACATTCGTTCTTAAACTTTGACAGAAAAAAGAACGAAAGTACAAAAACTTACCTGCCGGCAGAAAGTGACCTTGTTATCTCAGTAGCCTGAAGCGAAGCGCAACCTCATGAAGATCATGACCATGGCAAGCCACAATGGTGCTGGTGTTCACATATTGCCTCCTAAGGAATGCTTCAATTTCCTCTTGGAAGTGGTAATCAATATTTAGGCGCTGCATAGCATCAATCATGTAAAAACCTTTCAATGAGTTTTCACCCACATTCCTAAGTGCATGATTGAGCACCTCCAATTTGTCTGAGTGATTAACGCAGAGACGTCCCTGCCAAAGAAACTCACAGAATTAGTTCAAGGTCTGTACAAGTTTCTCATTCTTTTTCAAGTTCTAACAAAGGGAAGATTAGATAGACACGGAGAGCTGGCGCAATTGGTAAAAAGTGGTCTCGTATCCCATTAAAACACGAGTTCTATTCCTGCTACCAGGTCTCAGGGGTGATATTATAAGTTCCCTATAAATGCACTTTAAGCTTTGGGATTTTGACCTGACACTGGTAGGAAAACTGGCACCAAACCCACCTAAATTTTTGCTTGAAAAAAAGAAACAAAATGAGACACTAGTAAAATTCGGGCATACAGATTCTATATACGCGCTAGGCATTTCTTCTTCAGCAATGTTCCTTTTGTTAGCAAACGGAATAGGATCAAGTTTGACATGGTTAAAGCTTTGAGAAAGTTGTGCTTTTGTTTCAACAATTTGAGGTTTGAAAGAGGAAAAGCAAGGCTTAAAGTGGAGTGCCATGGCAAACAAATTTATGCAAGCCATGTGATAGATGGATAGATCGACACTCCTAAGACGAATCTGTTGGCTGCATTTATAGGAGCAAAAATGCTGAATAATATCTAGGACCGTAGGAATCATGGGAAATTATGTAATAATAAATATGGATTTGAATTATCTTATCGATGACTTCGATGAAATAAATAGGTAACTAATAATAAATGCAAAATTCTTTAACAAGATTCACTAGTAAGATTATTGGTTATGGGCTAGTATCTTGTCTTGGCTATGGAGTCAGATCAAATTAGATCGTAGCTCTTGATAATGAGGTTAAGTAATAAGAGTTATATCCTGACTAATGGTTATAATTTTTAACCTAATAATACCGTTGGTATCACAATCGAAGTCACTAGTTTGATTCCCAAGTAGGCACAAAAATCTATCAGTACTAGGGGGATTTTTATTTTTTGAAAAAACTTAATTGATTAATAAACAAAGGTAAAGCTTGATTACAACAGAAAAACTAGCACTTCGGAACCAATTGACAAAAAAAACTACTAAGCCTAGAATATATTTTAGTTGTAAGCTAATATTCTATTTTGCCAAGGCCAAGTGGGTTAAAATTAGATTGGGTTGGAGCCCAATTCCCAAAAAGCTGTGGACTATAGAAGGTAGGTACTAAAAAGATTGTTGGCTATTGGCTACAACATTTTGCCCAGACAAGATCCAAATGGAGTCACAATCAAATCGAATTGTCGTAGGTAGTCATTGAACATATGATTGCAACAATGTCCCAATAATATTTATAAAAGTGGGTATGACAGTATTCTTTATGAGCTATCAAAAGTGTTAATTGTATTTTATTTTTTATTTTTTATTTTTTGTTTATTTTTGTTGAAATTTTAAGTGTAAGTAATGAAATTTCAGAATGGTTAAATCAACGAATTAAGTGAGAAGCCATAAAAGTTGGCCAAAGGCTATATCTTGACCTAAAATCTCTAAGGCAATGAGTTTATGGATCTTCACAATAAGTGGTATCAAAGCTAATGATTTAGCTAGGCTAAGTATTTGAAATTTAAATTTGTACATGGCAGTTTAGTTTATGCTTAGATGTGCTACCAATCGTGGAGCCTTTCTGGTTTTGCTGTGAATACTCAGAGCTTCCCTGAGGGGGAACACATCATGTTGGGCCCTGCACTTGAGGGGGGAGAATGTTAGAATTTCAAGTGTGATTAATAAAATCCCACATTGGTTAAATTTGGACTAAGTGAATAGTATATATTTGGTTGAACCTATAAATTCATTACCTTAAAATTTTGGATTAAAATGTGACATCTGACTCGCTTTTGTGATTTCTCACTTAGTTCATTGATTTAAATCTCTCCGATTTTTGGAATTCTCCAGGCCTTTTTACCCAACCATTTTCATTAAAAAAAACATAAATGTTGGATATTAATTTTTTCCTGCCTTTTCTTTAATTAGGAAAAAACTTTCCTCATATACGATGGTACTGTAATTGGCTAATTTGTTACTTATGCCATTTTAGTGGAATAATTAACAAGATATGGGTTTTTTGAAAAAAATTAGGGCAGGATGAGATTTTTGTAGGATCCACTAAAATTCTCAGCAGATTCAAAAATAATAATAATAAATTAGGAATTCTTATAGCGGATTGAGAAAAAAGAGTTGTTAGGGATCCACTAAAATATAAAACGAATTAAAAAAAATGAATCCATTAACAAATGTAACAGATTCCATTTTTTATTATTTTTTCTATGTGAGCATGTTTTGTGTGTGTGTGTGTGTGTGTGTGTGTGTGTGTGTATATGAGAGTGAGAGAAGGGGAAGAAAGAGAAAATCAACTAGAGAGGAAAGAAAAAAAAAGAAGAGAGAAGAACGAAAAAGAAAAAAAAAAGAGAGAGGAGAGAAAAAAAATATAAGAAAAAAGGGAAGAGAGAGAAGGATAGAAAGAGAAAAACTTACCACATTTTTATAATTTTATCAAAAATATCAATTTTATTTTTGTTTTTTACAAAAATGCCATATAAAAAATGATTCCCCACAATTGATTATTCTATCTATAGCATTTTGGTGGAATAATTAACGAGATAAGGGTTTTTTGAAAAAATCAGTAGAGTATAGGATTATTGTAGGATCCGCTAGAATTATTAGCGGATTCAATAATAATAATAATAATAAATTAGGAATCTGCTAGATTTTATAGCAGATCTAGAAAAAAAAGTTGTCAGAGATTCGCTAAAATATAAACTGAATTAAAAAATTATTTTTTTATCTCCTCTCTCTTCTTTTTTATCTCTTTTCCTCTCTCCTTTCTTCTCTCTCCTCTCTCATCCCTAGTTGATTTTCTCTCTCCTCCCCCTCACTCTCGTGCTTTCTCTCTTACACATACACACACAAAACAAAACATACACAGACACGCATAGAACACACACACCCAGTAAACACAGAAAAAAAAATTCCATTGTGGGGAATCATTTTTTATATAGCATTTTTGTAAAAAGAATTGAAAATTATGATAATTTTGATAAAATTATAAAAATGTGTTATTTTTTTCTCTTTATTCCTTTTTTTTTCTCTCTTCTCCCTCTTTTTTTTTTCTCTTTCCTCTTTCCCCTCTCCTCCCTAGTTGATTTTTTCTCTCCTCCCCTTAGTCTCGTACTCTCTCTCACTCACACACACAATAAAACACACACAAGCACGCATAGAATATGCACACATAGAAAAATTAATAAAAAATAGAATTCATTGCATTTGTTAATGGATTCATTTTTTTAATTTTTTATTTGGTTTATATTTTGCGGATCTCCAACAACTCTTTTTTCTTGATTTGCTGTGAAATCTAGCAAATTTCTAATTTATTATTATTATTTTTTTGGAATTCGTTGAGAATTCTAATCGATTCTACAAAAATCTCGTACTCTCCTAATTCTTTCAAAAAATTCATATCTCACTAATTATTCCACCAAAATGTCATAAGTAAAAAAATTATCCGTGTACTGATAATAAGATGTATCATGAATAACGTGTTTAAGATAAATCAAATTTCTTGGATGACTTCACTATAATGAAGTATGTTATTTGTACACTTAAAAAGGTTGATATCTCCAACATCTCCTCTCTATTTTTTTCTTTCTCCATCAATTATTTTA
The DNA here is from genome assembly GCA_031439585.1 of Pterocarpus macrocarpus. Taxonomy (NCBI): domain Eukaryota; kingdom Viridiplantae; phylum Streptophyta; class Magnoliopsida; order Fabales; family Fabaceae; genus Pterocarpus; species Pterocarpus macrocarpus. The sequence continues at coordinate 38,057,354 of CM062518.1, forward strand.
CTTATTTTATTTTCTTTTACAATTTTTTCTCTCTTATCTCTCTAGGTGTCCAAAGGTTTCTACTAAGCCAGTGGTACAAAAAATATTTCTCTACTGTGATGATTATTTGCAATTGTAATCCATTTGATTTACCTTTTGCCATTTGTAAAAGATTTTAGTAAAAGTAAGAAAAAATATTTATCTTAAACATAAAATGTTAGGGGGTGTTTGGTTTGCTTATTTCTTATTTTCATTTTCATTGAAAATAGAAATATCCATAAAAATATGTTTGGTTAAGTTTTGCTGGAAATATTTCATGAAAATATTTTCAGAAATCTTTGAAAATTTGAAAACATCATTTTCGCGTTTTCAGTCTTTTGTGTCACTTGTTGGAAATATTTCCTGTCCAAAACACAGTGGCACAACGATAATTCGGAAGAAATGTCTTGTTTTCTTCCATGGTGTGCCGTGTTCGACCCCAATGGAGGAAGCTCCTCCCATTTTTTTAACCCTTTTTCAGTGTTTCACTTTACTTGGTTAAAGGCTTAGGAAAAAATCAAGTATGGGTACAGTGGGATTCGAGCTTGTAACCGTGCACACTTCGCAAGATATATGACCACTGAGCTACAAATTTAGTTGTTGTCTAGTTGTGTATTATAATTTAAATGAATAAACTGTTAATAGTAACACAAGTTATTAAAAACTTGTTATTGGATCATTCTTTTTTGCTATTCATAATCATATGAATTTTTTTTCTATATTGTCATTTTAGATTTAGGATTTAATGAAAAAGTAATTAAATTAGAATTATATAATATTAAAATTATGAATTTAATTGGTATGTATTGACAGTGTAAAATAGTTTTACACTGTCAATATATTCAAATTAAATTCTAAAATTATTTATAACTCATATTCAGCCTTCTTAATAATACTTTATTTTATAGAATTATTTAATATATAAATAAATATTTTTAGTGGATGAATTAAATATGCAAATCAAAAATATATATATATATATATATATATATATATATATATATATATATATATATATATATATATAAAATTTTTGTTATCTAATAATAAATATAATTTTATTATTTTAAATTTGATTTTGAGAACTACATTTTGAAAATGGACAACCATAGTATTAAATATTTATCTGTGTACAAATCAAAACATAATAATTGATAATGATAATAAAATAACTTAAAAATAAGTAATTTATTTTATTTTTAATATTTTATAGAGTTATTTATTATTCTAATAAATATTTCTAATAGATGAACAAAATATACAAATCAAATATATATCTTCATTATTTAATAATAAATATAATTTTATTATCTCAAATTTGATTTTGAAAATTAATTTTGAAAATAAACAAACCAAACATATTTTTATTATTTTTACGTTGGAAACAAAATCTACTTTTATAAACTAAATGCATTTCTTAAATTCAGAAAATCTAAAAATAAAAATCTTTTTCAAAAAATGAAAATAAAAAATGAAAACAGAAAATATTTTCACAAACCAAACACCACCTAACATTTTCATTATTTAATAATAGATATAATTTTATTATCTTAAATTTGATTTTGAAAATATATTTTAAAAATAGACAAACCAAACATATTTTCATTATTTCCCCTTTTTTGAAAATAGACAAACCAAACGTATTTCTTAAATTCAGAAAATCTGAAAATGAAAATCATTTTCAGAAAATGAAAACAGACAATGAAAACAGGAAATATTTTCACAAACCAAACGCACCCTTGCTTTTTCGTAAAAGTGTTTTGTAGGCATAAAATTTTCTTTTTTCTATTTATTAAAATGTAAATTAAACAATCCTTTATAACTTGTTTGGTTCATACTTTGTCAATGAGAAAGGATTTTTGTTTTCTTTCTAAGACACTTTTACAACGGCTCATCAAGTAATTATTTTTTACTTCATGAAATTTTTTTTTCTAAAAATGTAAATCAAACATTTTTTTTGTACCTTTGTAATATATATATATAAATAAAAGTTTCTTAGGGTATTCTTTCATCCGATAAATGAGAACTAATCTTCTAAGATACAGTCAGATATCTAAATGGAGAGACCCCTTCCAACATTGTATTGTCTGTATAGATGAATTGTGATCAAATCTAAAACCACATATTTAAAAGATCTAAGTTCCTTCCACTCGAACCAACACCTTATCAGTAGAATAAAATAATTTCCTTAACTTTAAACGGTATCACTAGACAATAATATTCTATTATAAAATGTAATGACAATGATATAGTAATTTTATAAAAAGAAACAAACCTTTTCGGCACTACTTGATGTTAATGATATTATCATTGTAAGCTACTAGGATTGATTAAGTGGTAAGGGACTTAGACAGTTTACATGAGTTCCTAAGTTCAAATCTTATTATTGCCAATGTATAAAAAAAATGATTTATTATTTTTTTTTTATGGAAGATATTATTGTTATTTAATCTTAATATATGGTTAATATAAAAGTTTTATATTGTTATTTAATTATATATCTAGCTGATAATTTAAGGTGAAAAATTTTACAATAATAATATATCAAAAGTTAAACTTTTTTATTATTTTTAAAAATAGAATAAAACTACAAACATGAACCCAAATATTCACGTTACATTTTCTTAGTTTTCATCGTCATTGGCGTATTGCGGAAAGTTCAATTTTTGTTTACACACCGACTATCTTACTCTATCTTCTATATACGAATATGAGAGATATGTGAGAAAAAAAATCATGTATAATAAGCATATTCTTTATAAAAATTGTCAGACTTTAGGTTAATACCTGCGTATGAATTTTAATTTATTATCAATATGTTTTTCCACTAGATATATAAGATAGCATCATATTATCACAGTGATAGCTTTTTAAAACAGCAAAATAAGTTTTCTTTTTATGATCTTTAGGATATTTCTACTCTCTGTCATAACTTAAAGGCATTCCAAAATTTTTCCTATTCAGCAATTAAATAAGTTTTCTTTATCAAAATTGTCAAACTTTATTATTAATATACGTGTATGAATTTTAATTTATTATCAATATAATTTTTTTACTTAATATATAAGATAGCGTCATATTATTTTAGTGATAGCTTTTTAAAACAACTAAATAAGTTATATGATTTATGTGTTCTTATTAATAAAGCCTTTTGATGACAAGGAAAAAATTGTCTTTTCAAATAATGTAAATCCATCCAAACAATAAAAAGTTGAAAATTTTTTGTCCCTAAATTATCTGTATAAATATTTTCTAAGTGTATGATGAATTATAAATATACTCTAATCTTACAATAAGGAAAAAATATATAAGTTATTTTATTTGAGAGTTTAAATATACATAAAATGAAAACAAAAAGTAATTTTCTCTTAAAGGCCTTTTTTTTAATTTTCTTTAAAATAGAGGTGGAACGAAAGGAAATAAAATGAAACAAAAATTATAGCATATCAATAATATAAATATTTTATTTTATTTATTTATAATTTCCTAGTTGGTTGGGAAGAAAAAATGAAAAGAAAAGAAAGGATCAAGGTTATCTCGTAGTTTGTCAACAAGAAACGATATTTGAACTTACGAAGAACGATGCATACACGACGCATGAATTTATAGTTCTTATCTCGGCTAGTTTATTATAGATCAACCATATATAGTCCACCTTAAAGTCACGTCTTCTTTGCTTGCTCTTCACTTTTGTATATGTGCGTCCCGTATGCGTTCTCTTCGCACGTTTATCTTAGTCAACATCCACACGCAGTCAAGCGAGTAAATTAAAATAAAATGCGTGCAAGTTCCACCGAACTCTTATTTGGACTTGTTTATTTGTTTAAGGTGATTTATGTGGTGGTCCATGGTTGTCGTGAAATTTAACGAGACTACCTTACAAATTCGAATTGGTCGTGGCTTATATGTATGACTAATACAGTAATACAGGGAGTTCGGCTAGATTTGGATGTATCCTCCTGACGTCAATTAAGATTTTAGATCATATCTAGATTAGATTTTATGAACATAATTTTTCTAACAAGTGATTTTATTTTAATGTCGTTAATATTAAAAAAAATTATTAAACATCCATATGTCTGATTCGAGCTGGATTAACTTGGCCAACCGAAAATCTAGTTAACAACTTGACTCGAGTATTCGGGAATGACAAAAATGAGTTACTTGGACTTAATAAAAAGTGTAAACTTGGTGTTGCTGTAGTACATTTTCGTTGCAATGGAGAGTCATGGGTTGCTGGCTTGGTTTTCAAATACACATAACTCGTAAATATGTCTATTTGTTTTTCCTTTTGTACTGCAGCGATTTTTTTTTTCCAAAAAAATGAATTTGATTCTTTATTATACATACATAAGAGCGCAGGTCAAATGAAATCATAATTATATGTAACTTTTTAAAAAATAAAGTTATCTATATTTTACTGCTCTTAGAATGACAAATATTCTTATTCATATATTATCTTTATTTTTATTTTATTTATGGATATTTTATTTTTAAAATATTATAATTATAATTTTTTAGGTTTGTTTTTATTTTTAACCTTTCAAGAATTATAAATACTTTTAATTTATTTTATTTTATTTCACAATTTTCCTTGTAAATATTATAATTTATAATTTATTTATTATTATTAATAATTTGTTCATTTATGAGGTCAATTAAATATTTTTAAGCTATCACTCTTCCAACTATATAATTGATTCCCTACTTGATTTTGATTTCGTAAATCACTTTTTATCAAACTTTTAATTTTTTTTAACTTTTTCTTAATCAAATAAAATTTATAACATTTTTTGAACTTATTTTATTTTACAAGTCTTTGGATAACTTATTTCACTATATTGCGACTATAGGAATGATTGCCCGATAAAAAAAAACACCGACAAGAAGAAGCTAAAGCGCCACTAAAAGAATGGTAGTTTCTAATTAAACTAGTGGTCCCCTTAAATTTGTGATTACTGAAGGATCTTACAGTTATGCTCGTCGAATTTGTGAATAAAATGCACGAATGATTGAGATTTGTAGTTTACAAGTATAATAAATAATTTAGAAAAGTAGTGCAGCATATTTTTTAAATAACAAAACAGTCTCCTATTGAGTGTTACAATTGGGTTTGCTATTTGAGAAATTAAGAATAAAAGCATTATATATCACCGATCTCTTATTTACGGAAGATTCCTTCATAGTTAGTTAACTGTGTTAGTCTTGTTCATCTCTTGCTCTAGTACGTGTTACCTAAGGCAGGGTGGGGCTGATGGAAAGTGACAATCTTAGTGCTTGTGGCAGAGAATGAGAGGGATGATTGTAGTTAGACCATGTTAAACGTTCGTAGGGCTGGAAATCTCTTAGTTCATACAAAATATCCAGAAAATCAAATGATATGAAAAAAAAAGGCTTTTTTACACATATAAAATAATAAAAAAAGTTATATATGAAAATGTCTTGTTTCATTTTTATTTTCTAAAATGTCATGTTTTTAGTGTTTATGACTAGGGAAATCATATAAAAATGGCACGATTTATTATTGAATTTAGGGTATCTAGAAATTATGTGAGTCATGTAAAATCACACTTTCTTTCACATTTTTGTATAATAATCGTGAGACCCTTAAAATTAAATTAAATTAAAAGTAAATAAAAATGTACTAAACTATACTAATTTAATTAAACTTGATCATACTCTATAATAAACCAAATAAATCTCAAAATTCAACTTTATAATAGAATAAAACTAAATTATATAAAATTGATCTAAATAATTGAAACTAAAACTTGAACCAATAATCTTGTTTTACATTAACAAAAAGTAAGCTAAAATATAATAAATTATTCTAAATTTAAACTACACTGTGCTTTATAATACAAATAAATCTCAAAATTCAACATTATAATACAATAAAATTAAACTATATTAATGTAAATAATTTAAACTATAAATCTATACATCAAAATTTTGCTGTTCAATAAAAAATGTAAACTTGGGGTTACTGTGGTACATTTTTGTTGCAATGGAGAATCATGGGTTGCTGGTTGGTTTTTAAACACACATTACTCGTAAATATGTCTATTTGTTTTCCCTTTTGTAAACATAAGAGTACAAGTCAAATGAAATCATAGTTATATGTAACTTTTTTGAAAAGTAAATTTATCCATATTTTATTGCTCTTAGAATGATAAATATTCTTATTCATATATTATCTTTATTTTTATTTTATTTATTAATATTTTATTTTTAAAATATCATAGTTATAATTTTTTATGTTTGTTTTTATTTTTAATATTTCAAGAATTATAAATGCTTTTGATTTATTTTATTTTATATCATAATTTTCCTTGTAAATATTATAATTTATAATTTATTTATTATTATTAATAGTTTGTTCATTTATGAGGTCAACTAAATATTTTTAAGCTATTACTCTTCCAAGTATATAATTGACTCCCTACTTGATTTTGATTTCGTAAATCACTTTTTATCAAATTTTTAATTTTTTTTAACTTTTTCTTAATCAAATAAAATTTATAACATTTTTTGAACTTATTTTATTTTACAAGTTTTTGGATACTTTATTTCACTATCTATATTGCTATAGGTTGCCGCCGAATTATTATAGGAATGACAGCCCCGATAAAACAAAAACAAAAACAAAAAAAACCGCCGACAAGAAGAAGCAAAAGCACCACTATAAGAATGGTAGCTTCTAATTAGACTAGTAGTCCGCTTAAATTTGTGATTACTGAAGGACCTTACAGTTGTGCTCGTTGAATTTGTGAATAAATTACATGAATGATTGAGATTTTAGTTTACAAATATATTAAATTATTTAGAAAAGTAGTCCAACATATTTTTTAAATAACAAAACAGTCTCTTATTGAGTGTTACAATTGGGTTTGCTATTTGAGAAACTAAGAATAAAAACACTATATATCATCGAGCTCTTATTCACGGAAGATTCCTTCTTGGTTAGTTTTTTTTTTTTTTTTTCGATAATTATTTAAAGCAAGCTGAAGACTCACCCTAAAAGGAGAGGAGCTATACAATAGGTTCAGAAATATAAATTCAAACAAGAAAAACTAAGAGGTCAACACCTACAACACCCCCATTACAAATGATAATCAACCCCCAACACCACTAAAAGGCTAAAAGACCATAAACAACCTTACTCCCTTATTGAGAGATAAAGAACAACAAGCAAAACCACCTAACAGCTTTATATCGCCGATCCCACATGGCACCAAAAAAGAAAACCAACTTAGCAAATGGCAAAAGCTCTGAACCTTCAAACTCTCATACAGAGAACCTCCACAGTCCGCACAAAACAGCAACCTAGACATGCCAATCAAACAATTCCGCTAACCAAAAACAATCCCAAGTCCTTCATAGTTAGTTAACTAGGTTAGTCTTGTTCATTTCTTGTCTCCAGTACGTGTTGCCTAAGGTTGGGTGGGATGGATGGAAAGTCACAATCTTAGTGCTTGTGGCAAAGAACGAGAGGGATGATTTGGTGGTTAGACCATGTTAAGCGTAGGGTTGCAAATCTTTTAGTTCGTACAAATTATCCAGAACATGAATTATGGCAATCAATATTTGCCAAGGAAATGGCAATAAACGTAAACCGGACACGGAATGAGAACATGTTTAGTTTGTTTATAATTTTATTTTAATTTGAATTTTCATTAATTATTATTAAGTTATTATTTTTTTATTTGTTTTTAAGGTATAATAAAAAATAGTTTCTAACATTTTGTTTATAAGAATTTAAGAATAAAAATAATATAAAATTTTATAATTATTAATAAAAATATATTAACAAATAAAAGTCAAAACAAAACTATGTGCACTGCAAAGGCCTGTTAAGTTAACGTAAATAAAATACAGTAACGTGATGGTGGGTAACATTTTATTAGAGAAAAAAGAGCAAACTTCCAAAGTGGATCCTGTCAATTTTTACATCGAACGAATTAATTCTTAACCAAAAAATTAATAAATTAGTCCATAATTTTTTTAAAATATAAAATAATTTAATCTTTTCATTAAATAATATAATATAACTTATTAAATAGTTGACATGGTATTTTTTATCTCCCACTTATTATCTTAATTACTCTCATTAATTAAAACGATATTGTTTTTGGCAAAATTCCTCTCATCGACTTATCACATTACAACGTAAAATTTACAACGGTAAAGTGACGGTGAGAGAGATGTCAAAAATAGGAGGGTGGGGGCAAGAGAGTGTGACATTTACAGTAGATCGCAAGCTGATGGTGTATTGTTACATGCACTACCATCATCATGTCCATTTGATTGGATGGTATGGAGAACTTAACACAGTGCATCACAGCACTGGCCACAAAACAAAGTGCCCGCTTCATCAGCACACACCACAAAGAACCAAGCCCAATCCAATTGGAGACGAATCCCAAAATCAACAATAACCTTACCAATCAGAAGCAGCCCATTAAGGTAGAATTGGTCCCCTCTCTAATTAAGCACATGATTCTGGTTAAAACTTAAATGTATTTTTAATTCTTTGAAACATATTTAGATCTTTCAAAAAAAAAAAGAAAAAAAAGAAAAAGTTACATTGCTTCAGTTCATTTTTTTTAAAAAAGAAAATAGCGCAAATAGTCTTTTTGTAATACCCTTAAGACATAATTTGATGTTGCTGTAATTTTTTAAAAGTTACTTGGCTCCGGGTGCTTTAACTTTAGAGCCTTCTTTTTTTTTTTTTTTTTGTCAGAGCAACAACCTGGGTCTTGTGAATTCTGCTGCCCTTTTCTTCACCGGTCTTTGGAGAGACTTCTCCAATGATTGCTGAGAGTTCACACTCCAAACTCAAGTTTGCTGACTTACTATCTGCACTTTTTAAATGTTTTTTTTTTCATAAATGGTAAATTGGCTATTGCCACCAAGAAAGGCTGGCATTTTGAGGTTAGTAACTTATTATTGCTTCGAAATGGCCCTTGCCGTCCAATTGCACTGGTTACTTAGTTTTGAAGTGCTTAAGATATTAGTAAACATTTCCCCCCGTGTAAATTACTTCTTTGAACTTGTCGTTAGCGGTTTTCATATGGAATAGGGACCTCCGGCTCATACATATGAGTAATTTGAGTATATGTGTCCGATCTTCATCCCTGTTCCTTCAACGAATGAGACTTCCATTCAGTGCCGAAAAAAGGGTCTTGTTGCTGGCTTTGGAGAGGGTTATTGGGAGGAAAAACCAAAAAAGGGATGGAGGGTAGTAGTGACAAGAAAGTTTTTTTTTAAAAAAAAAAAAACAAATAAATTTACGATGGATTAATTTATAAAACAAATAAGTCATTTTGTAGGGATTTATTTACAAAATATAAATAAGTGGTTTACGGATAAATCTCTTTTTCAATGGTTCTTCTTAACCGGCATCTATTGTAATATTTCATAATTTGATTTTATTTTTTCATAAAGTTATTGTGCTTACACATCCCATCGACCTTTAATTGCATGGTTCACAATTAAAGGGGGCAAAAAAAAAAAAAAACCCCTTTTACTATTCAATGCTCCCAGCTAGCCCTTTTTTCCCAGTTGAAATTGTCCCAACTATGATAGAAACCATCTAGTTTAACGATCCAAAACACCGTAACATAGCCTCCGTCATAGGATGCATCATACGCAGAGAAAGAAGCCGATGAATGACCCCATGTCGCACTACAGGAGTCAACCTGCGTGTCAGAGGAAACAATCCATTGACGATGTCCATTTGGTGCTAATTGAAATGTTCCAGACATGCCACAATCAAATGACACCCACATTGCTTGTTGAGGCAATGCAACAGTGACGCTAATTGCAACTTGGTAGATGTTGGTTTGGTTGTCCTGAAGCCTGGCAATGTCACCTGAGGCATTACAAAAACCACATGCAAAAGCAAGGAAGCAGAGAGCAACATAGTGTAAGGTTGACATGTTGAAGTTCAGGAGCAAGGAGACTTCTCTGGGTGATACGCATGGGATGAGGCAAACGTTTGCATGCCGTTTGAAATATATAGGGAGTGATGAAGGTGCGTAGCACCTTGTACACTATGGAAAAATAAATGAAGGAAGGGGAAAAAAAGTTAGTGAAGAACAGGGATCTGGTAATGGAGACGATTTATGGGATTTGAAATATTAGAAAGCATTCGTTGGGTCCAATTGTGGTATGGAATCATCTATTTATGCTTATATATATTACTATTATACAATAAACCAGTTTTTATCAGTCATTGATACCGATATTAATTCACTTTCAATTGTAATAATATTGTTTCTAGAATAATTAATTACACGAAGCAGAATCAGACCGTACCAGCTCTTACACTAAATTCTGACTATTAATTTTATTTTAATCAAACGATTTTAAATAATATAATTTAATAAAAGAAGACAATAGCAGAATAAAACTTTTAATGAAGAGAGAGAATAATTAAATTTAAGACTTAAGGAAGAACGAGAATTCGAATGTATTTGTGTTAAAAAATAAAAAATTATTAAAACATCAATAAATAAAAAATATAAATTTTTAAGCCATTGAGAGAATAAATTAGCAATAAGGGATTTAGATAATATATATAAGATCATAAAGTTAATACTCATTATTATCAATATATATATGTATATATATGGACCAAATGAATAGAGATGTTCAAGAGCTGACTTGACCCGGCTCAATAACCCCTTAAGTTATTTTTATTTTTTATGTTGATATAGTTTTGTTTTGAAATATGTATTATAAAATATTTTTAAAATTTTATAATTTTATTATATATAATGTCTAAATTTTCATATGTTGTCTAAATCTTCAAAGAAATGGTCCGACAAAAGATTTGGATCGAGTTTGGGTTTGATACAATCCAATTCAACTTATCCTTTGAATATCCCTACAAATGAATAATGGCTCAAAAACCAAATAGATTTTGAAAAAAAAAAAATCAAATTATGTCTACTTGACTAACCTAGCCCAAACCTACATAACCCACTGTTTATGTTAGCCAGGTCAATATGACGCGAGGCGTAAATGAGTTGTGTTTTGAGTAACCCAACAAAATGGTAGGTTGAGTTGGGTTGCAATTTACTTGCTGGAAGATTTTAAAATGCTTTCCCCATGAAAATGAACTTTCAATGCTAACTCTGATTCTACCTATTGTAATGGGTGTTATTTTTTCGCCTTTTTGTCTAACAATTATAAAAAGACTATTATAACCCTCCTCTTAAATTAAAATTTCTTCTCATGCCACTTCCCAACAACAACAAAACCAGTCGAACCATTACATCACTCAGCTCCTATCACCACCAGCAATAGCTGCAGATAAACATGACAGTAGTTCTTAACCAGAATCAAATATGCAGGTAAACTATTTTCTCCATGGTTTTATTGTTTTTTTTTTTTTCCCGACTGTATTGGTGTTCCTAGATCCTACAACAAGGTTTTGGATTTGCTAGCTCATAAGGTTAATCTGGGGGCGTATGAGATTCGATTGGAAGACCTGCAAAGACATTTTACCTTTGTTGCTTAAGGATATTTCTTCTTAATATATTCTTTTCCACATAAAAAGAATTAAAATAATGTAAGAAACCCATTCTCTGCCATTAACAAAGCTGATGATGACAACTAATAGTGCAAATCATCAAGACTAAATTGTCATGATGCGATCAAAATACCCAACATGAAGGCTTCGTGTTTTCTTTAACAAATCACAACAAAAAGAAGGCTGTGACGGTCCTTGTGCGGCGATGATAGCAGTAGCTGTTGGTGATGGACGCGGCGGAGAGCCGAGCTGTCGTGGCGGTTCTCCAGTTGGTGGCGGCTAGGTGCGATAGAGAACGGAGTTCGTGTGATGCACTGACATTGGGTCATTACAGTAATTTTATTTACTGTAAAATTTTTATTGTTAAATACATTCCCGATTAAGTTAGAAGGAGTACCATACTCCAAATATGAAAGATAGTATCATAATTTGTCTTTGTGCATATTGATTTTTGCCCTTTACTTAATCGACGGTAGAAATCAAGATCAACATTCAATGTTCATCTTTATGGGGTGAGTATTTTAAAACCCGCCTTACTTCAATAAGACTGTTGATCCCAATTAACTTATTTGAATAAGGGAATGAATTTTCACACTCAGTTTTTTAGAAACTAACATAAAAGTTTACTCAGTAGATTTCTGTAAAATAAAATGAAGAATAGTAATTCATTAGCTGCAACATTTTGAACAAGTCATTGAGTAATAATTGATGGGTTACAAATTTGTCACGGATGGAACCCAAAATATAATTACTTGAGAAGCTTAAGGAATAATTTATGATGCACAAGTACTCCAAAACTAGAACTGTCACTCGTGTTGCATGGATTTGTTAATAGTTCTTATAATTATTTTTAATAAAAAATATTTTTCAAAAAATATGCAACAGTAATTAAGAATTAAATATAGCAAATATATATATATATATATAATTCTACACAATATTTTTAATGTAATATGTATATATTTTTTATCTTTTTCAACTATAAAAACTCTCAATTCTTTTGATAAAGTCACTTTGAACAATGTAATATATCTATACTACTAATAAAATAGAAAAAATAACATGAAAAGTTTTATAGGTGTTGCAACCAAGTTGATTTTACATTAAATGTGTTCATTTGGAAGATAAAAAAAAAAGAAAAATAAGTTAAAAAAAGGTGACAAAGAAAAAAAAAATAAATGCATTCATTTATTTAAAATACCCTATCTCCTCCAAAATTTCTGCTTCACTGAACCCCATCTTCGAAGTTTCAAGATTCATGTAATCACCTATCCAAATATGAAGAGGTACTAAGCATTATAATTATAATGTTGCAATAAACATATTTACAATGTAGTTAAATGGGTGATTGTAGACAAGCAATTGAGTCAATATTTATTGTAGTCATTATTTATTATTATTATTATTATAAAAAATTCATTTTGATTTTTAATTTTTAATTTTTAAATTAAAGAAATTATTTATAAAGGATTTAAAAATAATTATTTGAATTATACTATTATTTAATAGTATTATTTAAGAATTAATAATAATTCAAATAATAATGATTATACTATTATTTATAACTAGTGTTTTAGACCCTGCAACATATGGGATAAATTTTTTTTTAACAAATATAATTGTGATTATAAAAATTAATTTAATTGAATAATTAAATTATAAAAATTATTTAATTTTATATAAAACTAACAAAATAACTAATAAATATAAAATTTAGTATATAATTTTATTATGATTTTAATAACCCCATAAATAAATTATAATATAAAATATAATAAAAAATTAAAAATAAAATAAACTGTTTATGTTTTGATATTACAAGAAGTTTGAAATTACCTTTCATGTTATAATTTATTTATAGGGTTACTAGAGTCAAAATGAAATTGTATATTTAATTTTATATTTATTATTTATTTCGTTAGTTTTATATCAAATTACATGATTTTTAATCTAATTATTCAATCAAATTAATTTTTATAATTATGATTATATTGATTAAAAAAAATTATCTTGTCCATTGCTCGTAGGGGCTATACAAGTCTAAAACACTAATAATTATCTATGACAAAATATAGGTTTTGACAAGTATAATCTCGTATAGTTCAATAACTAACCTTTACTTTTGTTTATTATTGTGTAATAAGTGAGGAATTAATTGCATACTTATTTAGGTAGCTTTTCAATATTGCCAATAGTCTATGTCACTTAAAGAAGGAGGGTTAGTTCATTTATTTTAATGAATAAACAAATCTACAAAAATTAGAAATAGCTTATTATAGATTTTATTTATATAAAAAGAGAAAATAAGTGAAATATAAAGAAATACAAATAAAATATATATGTTAAAGATTAATAGTCCTTTACTCACATTCTTTTAATGTATAATATATTGTTAATTATGGCTTCCTTGGATTACACATTGTTATCTAATGAAATGCAATAAAATCTTAACCTATTAAGTAATTTAGAAGTAAAATTATTTTGTTTGATTTAAAGATAAAACCATTTAATCTTAATTTTTGAAAAATATTTAAGCAAACTAATTATGAAAATTTAAATCACAAAATTTATGTCAAAATGAGCTAACATTTTCATGTAATTATTTAAATTTTGACCTAATAAAATTCAAAGATAAAAATTAATATTGTTATGTGTAACTGAATAAAATGTCACAAAAATAATTTTTCTTGATAATGTTAGGACTATTTATTACTTTAAATTTGATTATTAAATAATTCAAAAGTTAAAATATTTTTTCTGCTTTGTCAATAAATTTAATGTTAAAAATATTAATTTTACACAAATTAATTCTCAAAATTAAAATCACAAATTAAGTTATCGTGGGCTAAAATATTAATAACATAAGTATTTAAAATTTAATATATTTAAATTCAAAAATAAAATATTAATGTTATTATATGCAACCATATTAAAAAATATTGTTCTATAATTATTGCAAATTAGAGTAAATTTTAATTACAAAATATGATGAGTAATATATCAATTGCAAATTTCAGAGAATAATTTTAATCATAATCTTAACCTATTATTTAAATAATTTAGAAGTAAAAATATTTTATTTGTCTTATTTAGAAATAAATTTAATTTTACATTTTTTAAAAAATTAAGTAGAATAGTTATCAAAATTTATATTAACAAAATTATGTTATCATGAGCTAATATACTGGTGTAACTATTTTGATTTTAAAATTACAAAATTCAATGATAAAAGATTAATATTGTCATATGCAACTAAATGAAATGTTGCAAAAAACTATTTTTTTTATGATGTTAAAATAAAATTATTTAAAAATTTTAAAAATTGTGAAAATTAATTCTCAAAATAAAAAAAAAAGTTAAGTTGTCATGAGCTAAGAATATTAAATTTTAATATAATTAAATTGAGAAAGAACAGATTAATATTGTTATAAGCAACATGATGATAAAAGAATTATTTTTTAACTATTACAAATTAGAATAAATTTTAATCGTAAATTATGTTACTAGACTTATGTAAGAAGTGTAAATTAGAGTAAATTTTAAATAAAAAAAATGTTAGTCATTGATCATAAGATGGAGTGGATTTGTGAATTATTAATATATATATATATATAACTATAACAATGACCCGTATCGTATTCATATTCAATACTAACACTTGTATAATATTTTTTCCATTCATATTTGCCATATTTCTCTTTTTTTTTTTGTAAATATTCGTCATCTTTGAAATTCTTTTTCTTAAAAAAGTCTAAGATGAAATTTCAAACTGTCTTTACTAACTGCAGTCTTGTATTTTTCAAAATAACAAATCTTTACCCTCACTAGAAAAATAGGGGAGGGAAAATAGATAAACTTCATATTGCAGTAATCATATATAATTTTATTTTATTTTTTTCGCAAAATTATTTAATTGCATGGTCCACAATAAAAAAGACCCCTGTTAATTTAGTGTTCAATGTACCCAGCTAGCCCTTTCTTCCCAGTATAAATTGTCCCAACTATGATATATACCTTCTGGTTTTATCAACCAAAAGACCGTAACATGGCCTGCGTCATAGTTGGCAATATATGCAGAGAAAGAAGACCTGAATTGGCCCCACGTGGCATTACAGTAGTCAACCTGCATGTTAATGGGAACAATCCATTGACGATTTCCAATTGGTGGTAACCGAAATGTTCCAGCCACGCCACAATTAAGTGACACCCACTTTCCTAGAGGAGGCAATGCAACGGAGAGGCTAATTCTAATTCCAATTCCAATTCCAATTTGGTTGGCATTATCCATGGTTTGGTCCTCATGAAGCCTGGTAATGGCATCACTTGAAGCATTACAAAAACCACATGCAATGGCAAGGAAGCAGAGGGCAACATAGCTTAAGGTTGACATGTTGGATGTTCTGGAGTAAGGAGACTTCTCTGGCTGACACACGCGAGATGGGGCGAGCGTTGCATTTCGTTTGAAATATATAGGGACTTGGGGAGAAATTAAGGTACATATATCATCTTGTTCGCTAATCACTATGAGGAGAAAGAAAAAAAAATGAATCTGGTCATGGAGATGACTTTAGACATCTGTCACATTTTCAAGCAATAGTAATTTTTCCATTTATCAAACCATTTCACTATTAATAAGTTTTTAATAATTTAAATTCAAATTATTCTAGAGATAGTTAATTATATACTCAAGAAATTTATTAACACAATATAATTAATTGATATGAATCACCATCAACAAATGTCATTCTTAAAAAGGAACCATATAATTCAAATTATTTCAGAAACAATTATCATATATTCAAGAAACTAATTAATAATAATTAATATTAGTTTCCATTGATAATATGTTTAATTGGTTGATATCAATTACCATTTATGAATACCATCTTTAAAGGAAAGCATATAATTCAAACATTTTCAGTTAAAATAAATTATATATTCAAGAATTTTAATATAAAATGATTGACCAATTAATATTAATATCAACTTCTTTTCCTTTAATTAAGGTTTTGAATTCGAATTTTATAGATTAAAAAAAATTAACATTAAAAGAACTTTATCCCATAACAAATTGTCCCGATTTAAATCAAGAAATTGGTAAATTAGACTAAAAAAAACTATTGAAAACTCTTCAATGAATGAGTTGGAAATTTATTACTGCCTCCTTGTGGGATTTTATATTTATCGTATTTTTTTTTACAGTTTATGTGAATAGTTATCTTTTAAAAATTTAAAAGACATTAGATGTCTTAGTTAAACATTAATGTCTTTGTTTCCTGGTGTCTTTAATAATGAATATCAGTCACGTGATGTTATATATATATTTTTTTAGTAAATATACATTTTAGTCCTTAAAAGATTTTTGTGACGTTAATTTAATTCTTAAAATATTTTTAATATCAAATAGGTTATTAAAATGTCAAATATGACATCACATTATTTCTTAAAAGTTTTATAACACCACTTTAATCCTTCTTAATATTATAGGGTAAAATTTTGTTAACATTTGATTAGTTCAAATAATTTTACCTTTGTTTTCTTTAATTAAGGTTTGAGATTCGAGTATTGATTATCAAATTTATAGCCAAAACTTTTTTTTTTTAATTAATGGCTAGAAATAACAAATCTATACCCTCGATCACAAAAACAATTAGGGGAGGGAAATTGCATAAACTTCATATTGTAATAATCATAATTTTATTTTTACACTTCCATCAATTATTGTATTTGCATATCCTACATAGGTAGACCTTTAATTGCGTGGTCCACAACTACTTTCAATAGAGAAAAACCCGTTTTAGCGTTTAATGCTTCCAGCTAGCCCTTTTTTCCCAGGTGTAATTGTCCCAACTATGAAAGAAACCATCTAGTTTAAAGGACCAATAGACCTTAAGAAGGCCAAAGTCATAGTCGGCATCATATGCATCGAAAGAAGCCGACGAATGACCCTATGTCGCATTACAGGAGTGCTGTTTGTCACTGGGAACAGCCCATTGATGATTACCGTGATGTTCTAATTCAAAACTTCCAGCCACGTCACAATTAAATGACACCGGCTTTGCCGGTAGAGGCAATGCATCGGTGAGGCTAATTACAACTTGGTCAGTATTATCCACGGTTTGGTTGTCTTGAAGCCCGGCATCACTTCAAGCATTACAAAAACCACATGCAAGAGCAAGGAAGCAGAGGGCAAAGCGTAAGGTTGACATGTTGAAGTTTTGGAGTAAGGACAGTTCTCTGGCTGATGCACATGAGATGAGGCAAACGTTTGCATCCCGTTTGTAATTTATAGGAAGCGATGAAGGTATGCAGCACCTTGTACACTACGGAAATCGAAATAAAGAAAAGAAACAAAAAAAAAAAAAAAAAAAAGCAGTAAAGAATAGGAATCTGGTAGTGGTGACGACTTTTAGGATTTGACATATTAGAAAGCATTCATTGGGTCAAATTGTGGTGCGGAATCATCTATTTATGCTTATATTAAGATTTAAGAGTCATTAATATCGATGTTGATTCACTTTCAATTGTAATGTTGCTTTTAGGGTAATTAATTACATTATTGACTATATATTTTATAGATAAATAGATAAATACTTGTTGATAAATAAGAATTTTTTTAACAATAATATGTTTTCATTATATAAATATATTCCTTTACAAAAAGGAAAAAAAAAAACTTTAGACGCGCATCACATGTTCAAGCAATAGTAACTTTTTTCTTTTATATAATTATTTCGCTATTAATAAGATTTTAGTATTCTAAATGGAAAATGTCAGG
This sequence comes from Pterocarpus macrocarpus, assembly GCA_031439585.1. Lineage (NCBI taxonomy): Eukaryota > Viridiplantae > Streptophyta > Magnoliopsida > Fabales > Fabaceae > Pterocarpus > Pterocarpus macrocarpus. The sequence goes on from CM062518.1 coordinate 38,075,689, forward strand.
TGACCAAAAAATTTATCAGAATCCTCTATGCCTGAATTATGTGACAAGATACAGGTATGGAAACCTCATACTTTTTTTCACCCACCATTTTTATCCTTTTACTCAAAATTTGCCACATGTTTAAAACAATAGTTTTTTTCTGAAAAATTATTCTGGTTGTGCAGTACCACTAAATTTAAATTCAATCTTACAAAAAATTAATTTAATTCAAATTATTTTAGAAATATTTAATTACATATTCAATAAATTTATTAACAAACTGATGGAAGAAGCCCTCGTTTAGATGTCTAACCGTATCTCGGAAGATCAGTCCTTTACTTATCGAATAAAGGAATTCATTGGGAAACCAAAAAACAAATTCCATTCAATATCATTCTTAAAAGGGGAGCATATAATTCAAATTATTTCAAAAGACAATTATTATATGCTCAATAAATTAATTAATAATAATCAGTTAATATTAGTTTCCATTGATAATATAATTATTTCGTTGTTATCAATTACTAATAATACAAGATTCCATGTATGTCGCTATAGACATATTCACTAATAATGCAACTGAAATTACAAGTTGTTTACATGCAATTCCCTGAATGTCCAAATAGTGTTTACAAATATAATATTCAAATACCCAAATTAGAACATCAACTTTTTAATTCATGGTGTTTTCAATTAGGAAAATATTATTGGTATATATGTTTCAGACATCTCTTTAGACATATTGGGATCAATGTGTAAACAAATGAGAATTTTAACTATGTTTATGTTGAATATGATAAATGTGGTAAAATAATTGATAATGTATAAGAAATTTTTTCATTGGATCCATAACTTATATAACTAAAATACATAGTTATTAGCATATAGTTCCTCACTTTTTTTAATAGATAGATTCACTACTTATAAAACTAAAATTTCTACTCATTTATACATAATTTAACTTATATAAAAGGGTGTTCACCATCATTTTATTTGATCTCTATGTAGGAAGATAATCAAGTGAAAGAGGTGGTTAATTATAAAAATGAGAGAAATAAATCTTAATAATTAGATCTTATTTTAATTATCAAAATTAAAATATAAAATTATACGATTTTTTTAAATAATTATATAACTTTTAAATTATTTTTAATTTTGGCTATCCACATATGGTTATTCTATCAAGGTTTGCTTGTCTCTTCTCTCATTTAGATACACCCAGTTTATTTGATACACCCCCTCTATGTATGGTTCCTTCACGAAACAATGTTCGTGTGATCTTGCGGAACACTTTGCAGGTTACCACCACCGCAAAGCAACGACCTCACATGCTCCTCTAGCTTTGATGGGCTATTGCCATCATAACTGTACATCACAGGTACCATCCGAACAGCATTCATACAGATTTTAACAAAAGATGATGGTAATTGATTATCTGGGTGCAGCCATCCCTGGTTGAGTCGTTTCCATGCATCTGAAATCTGATGGCTGATATGCATCCGTGTCTGTTCAATAGTAACTCCAGGGTGATCCTTCATGTAGCACTTCAAATACGACCCATCATTACCATCTCCATTAACATCCTGCAGCAGTTAAGACCTTTTTATCGACAAAGAAAACTGATCCAAGCTATATACGCAGTTTCAGATTGTTTATCAATTATGTGGTGGTCCAAATTTGAAGTGGAATGTAATTTAAACATAAGTGGTTTTCTTCCTAATTACCTTCTCGCCTTCCAGGTCATCACACAGCCGAAGAATTGTGCTTGTTGTAGATATAATGCTTGGGAATTCATCCATTAGAGTCACATTCTCCTTCGTTATACCCTGACCCATACAAAAGAATACATGCACAAGGATCACTTGCACCCCTGTGCTGACTATCCCATTCTTCAAGTACTCCTCAGCCTTTGGTAAATGCCCTGAAGCAAACCATTTTGCTTCTTCCAGGAATGCATTGAAGAGTCTTTCCCACTGCAACATGCAAAGCATACTTTCATGTTTTCTTTTTTCATGTACCAATCATGTTTTCAATTTCGGTGAGATTTTACCGATTTTACTAAGGTGCTTATAGGATTCCATCCATGTTTGATGTAGGTCTTGAACGCAAATTCATTAGTTATGTCATAAAGAGCTTTGAAGCATACTTTCATACAGTCTGGTAATTCCTCCATGGCTGCCAAGTCCCACCTACGTCCAAAGAATTGTCATGGTTGTATGTAGATGGAATGAGGGAGCATACTGAGTGAGAGTGATTAAGGGGTGTTTGGTTAAGTTTATTTTAATAGAAAAAGTGATATTTTTAATTTAAAGAACTTATCTATTTTAGTTTCTATTCAAATTAAAAGCCGAAAAATTTGTTTTTATCTTTTTAATAAAAGTTGAAATGAGTAGTTTATAAAAAAAGAAATTATTTTAATAGTTAAAAAATTATATTTTTGTAAAAAAAAAAAATTGAAATAAACATACTCTAATTATAATAACAAAAAAATAAATCTACCATTAAATTTTTTATAAAAAAGAATTAAAATATAAAATTATTTAATTTTTTTTAAGTGATTATACATTTTTTAAATAGCTTTAATCTCAATTATTTATATATAATTTAACACTCGTTGTCAAATTACCTTATTATCTTAGTCATGTAATAGAATACAACAAAAAAAGTTATGTTATTTGTAGTTGGACATTTTGAATAAACATAAAAAAGATAGATAGATATAAAGTACTGGATAGTGATAGGTGCGCCAAAAATTTTGTATCATTATTTTCCTTGTTTGTCTATTCTAAATGTCCATCTCCTATGTAAAATGTCATTATCCACAATAAAATGCTATATAGTTGTATATTATAATTAGAAAAAAAAAACATTTTACTTTGTGATGTGACAATATCACATGTACAATATCAAACATCAATACCTCTTGACAGCATCTGTGAAGAGAGTGAGTTCATCGATGCTTCCATGATAATCAAATATATCATCAACGATGTAGATTAGGGACAGCGGTTTTGTGAGCTCAATCCTTTCTTCCGAAAAGCGTGGATCTGGGAGACATGCCATGGGCCACATGTACCATTTTATTGGTTCATCTCTAACAAACTTCAAGTCCTTTGCCAAACCTAGGTCTTTCCACCATCTGTCACAAGATTACATGAACACCGTAAAAGCTATTATTGTAACGCGATCAAACATCAGATTTTGAAATATATAGGATCCAGAATTTAAACGGAACTCACCTGGAAACAGCAGCAATTTCCTTCAGATGCAGGGAGCTAATGATTTGGGTATCTATTTTGGACAGTTCTTGTAAAGAACTTGCCCATCGTGCATTTTCTAATTGTAAGGTTGCGGGCATGAACCTTGGCAGACTTCTATGTGTAGGACACCGTAATGTGTGTGCAACAACTTTGGCTTGAGGATGATCGTGAAATCTTGACACGTACGACCTGAGACGCTGGCGGCTGAACTCCCCTGCTTCATCAAGACCATCTTCCCCTTCTATGCTTAGCTGAGAGGCTTCAAACAAGGCAATTAATCCCTCTATGTCCTCCTCGTATAATGTACGTTTGAGCTCGCCTTTATCGTCCCAGAACTTATCAAATACGTCTTTAAGATGCAACAAACAGGCAGGGCCAATATCAGCGTAGATTTATATATCACATTATTAAGATTTATATAATTGATCTGTATTTTTGTGTTGCTAGTCAAATTGTGAACAATTTTTTAAATTTTGCTTTATAATTAATATATCACATTATTAAGACAATACTTAATAATTAACTTTATATAGAGAATAATATATATCTTTAAATTTTGCTCTTATCTAAAAATTTAAATAAAAGTCAAAATATATATAAAAAAAAATTTACAATCACAATTCAAAAGAGACATATATATATATATATATATATATATATATATATATATATATATATATTATCTATTATATTATTTAAATATCTAATTAAGTAAATGATTTAAAAGAACTAATTAAATAAAAAAATTAGAGGGGACCAAATAAAAAATAATTATTTATACAAAACTAAAAATTTCAGGGGACCACCACCCTCTTACAGTACACTAGTATCTGCCCCTCGATATGTTCAATTTTTTTTTTAATAATTGATTGTATGTCATATTCATATATTTTGTGTTATAGAAATTTTTTTTTTCAATTTAAATCATTAATATATTATAGAAAATTATATATATATTTTTTAAGTTTAAGCAACTAACTTAAATTAAACCTTAGTTTAAACCCTTTAAAGATTATTTAGTTTTTGTTTTTATTTTTTTAAAAGATAAAAAAAATAAAAATTAAATATATGAAATATTTTAATTTTAATAAAATATATAAAAAATAATTACTAAATTATAGACTCAAGTGCTTATTTAATGTTAGTTCATCGCATGCAAACCCAAACAATAGACCAGCCGTTGCAAGGCACACGAGTACTAACCTACGTCAATGTAATACCCTTGCTGTCTCATCAGACGAAATACGAAATTGAAGTGCAACTTTTGACAGCTCTTGATAATCATTTCCTTGATAGCTGCGAGTTGAGAGGGTTTATTTGTCACTTGGCATGCATTTGTGATGCATTCTCAATTCTTTTTATTAATTATTAATTTTTTAAGTTAAAATTATTAATTTTTTTAATTAAATTATTAATTGATTGTAACATACAAATATCAATTTTTTTAATTATTAATATTTTTAAATTAAAATCATCAACTTATTTAATTAAATTACTAATTAATTATATATAAAATATTTTATAATATTATGCTATAATTTATTAATAACTCAATCAAATAAGTTAGTAATTTTAATTTAAAAATTAATAACTGAAAAAAAAATTAATAATACAATGGATATATTTATTTTTACATATTCAAATAACATAACTCCTGAGAGTTCTAACCTCTAAGCATCAGATCATTTGGTTGCGAGCAATTTTTTTTTTTTTTTGGTCTGTATTTTTGTGTTGCTAGTCAAGTTGTGCACAGTTATTTTTTTTAATTTGGATAATTTTTTAACTAAAATATTATTATTATATATTAATGTTATGGCTGCAGATCGGGTTGGGTGGAATTTAAAAAAAAATAAAATTTAAATCCACTAATTAAGGTTAGATAAAATTAGGCTGAATCGATTTGCAACAAAAATTTAGGTAAGCCGGACCGTGTTAACTTGATAATCGGTTGAGTTAGGTCGATCAAATAATCGGATTATTTTAAAAAAAAATAAAAACAGCCCCAAATATGTTAAAAGTAAATAGTATAAAAATTTAAAAAATGTTAAAAAAAGATTCAGCAACTAACTTATATATGAAAATCTAGGCTATAACCTTATAATCCAGCATTAATTAATCCAAAATATATACATAAAAAATTTAATAAAAATATAATAATAAAATTGAAAACTTTTATAATTTACAGAACAATATAATTTTAGTATAGGGTCATTGAGTATATTTTTTAACCTTTTAGCCAAACCAATTTTCAATTAATTTGATTGGCTTTGATCCAAATAGACCAAACTGCCCAAACTAACCCAAAACCTTATGATTGGGTTGGATTGATAACTTAGTTTGATTCAGGCCTATCTGCACCCATAATCAATTTATTTATCCACAAGATATATTAAGGGGTGAAGCTATACTATTTTATTGTTTTTTGAGAGAGAGAGAGAGAGAGAGAGAGAGAGAGGGGGGGGGGACAATAATTAATAAGTAACTTTTATATAGACTATTTGATTGGCTTCAGTACAAATAGACCAAACTACCAGCCACTCCCACTTCATTAGTTTTTATTTATTTTTATGAAAATACTCTTCTTCTATTTTAATCAAAAGAATAGTTAACGTTAATTAATTTTTTATTATTTATATTAATGTTATCAAAATTAATTATTGTTAATTTAATTAAAACTTAATTTAATTATTTAAAAATATTAAATTTTTATCTTTGTTTCAATTTTTAAATAGTTATTTAATGTAATTATTTAAACCTAAATATTAATTTTTTTAACACTTTTTTATACAATAATCATCTAAATAATATACTAACAATCAGTACTTTTAAAAAAAATAATAATAAATTTAATGAACAACAGTAAAGATGTACTAATAAATTATAATATACAACTACATAACTTATTTTGTAGCATCTAATATTTATGTAATTAAAAAAATATTAAATAAACATATGATATCATGGTTTATTACGATTGACCACTAATTTTTACTATAGTGTTTTTTCATTATTTATATTCTTAAAAATTAAGATAACTTGATATATTAAAATAATTATTTAATCACATTAGAAGAAATTTAAAAATATTTAAAATTTTCTTTTATCAACACTCATGCAGTACAAAGGCTAAATTTTTTACTTTCTGTTATATAAATTATACTTCACACATACTTTTAAATAAATTTTTAAAAATTAAAATTAAAAGTTGTAGATTGACAAGTATATATGTGTCTTTCAATACACTAATAATGATAATACATACTAATTAAATATATAATTAATTCAATACATCAAGCTATCTTAATTTTTAATAATAGAGATGACAAACAAAAAAAATTATAGTCAAACATATCATATATTTATTTAGTACTTTTTAAAATTATATAAACATTGGTTGATAAGATACTCGTATGTCTGTTGTATATTTTTTATATATTAGCCGTAATGAGATTTGAACCTAAAACTCATATAAATTACTTCACTATCGGACTATCCCTAGTAGCTTTATATTTATTATCATTTATTTTTACTTATTATTTTTTCTAAAATTTTTACTGCTATATTGTTTACGTAACTATAGCATTAAGCAAACTTTAAAGAAAATAATTCAATATATAGTATAAATGATTATATTAAGTATATTAATTTTAGATACTTATAATAAAGTTTGTATTTTGATGAAAGAAAATACTTCTTTTGATTAAAATGGAAGAAGACTATTTTGGTAAAACTAAATAAAAGTCAATAGACAGAGAAAAATGACAACAACCACTCTCCAACTAACCCAAAACTTTATAATTGTGTTGAATTGATCACTTACTCAATTTAATTCAGACCAATATGCACCCATAATTAATTTATCTATCTATAAGATATATTCAATTTTTTTTTTCTAATAATTGATTACATATCATATTCATATATTGCACATTATAGATTTTTTTTTTTCAAGTTTAAATCACTAGTTTTAACCATTTGAGGACATTATGTCGATACACACCTAACTATTATTAGATAGAATATAGAACCCATGTTGGTATGATATCTAAAAAATATTATGTGCACATAAAAGATTGGCATGTGAGTCGTGACACTGCTTATCTAATGCTAGTTCATCGCACAGAGACAAAGAAAGATGAGAACGGCCACCTAAAAAATTTAGTCCAACAATAGACCAACCGTTGCAAGGCACACTAGTACTAACCTACGTCAATGTAATGCCCTTGTTGTCTCAACAGACGGAATTGAAGTGCAACTTTCGACAGTTCTTGATAATCATTTCCCTGATAGCTGCGAGTTTTAAGCATCAAATCATGCTTCCTTTGAAGAGCTGCTGCAATCTCCTCTTCAAAGTGGTATTCAATGCCTAACCTTTGGATAGAGTCCACCATAGGGAAGCATTCGTCTACATTTTGTCTTGCCTTGCTGACCAGCGCACGCTTAACTTCCTCCATTGCTTGAGCATGTCTGATATGAAGAGCTTCCTAAATGATTGAAACGGTCAAAAGGGTCAATTACAAGTAGTGCCAATAACTTCCATATATAAAGAGCATAAGAAAAAACAGAGAAAGCGAACTGTACCTTACGTGTTCCATTTTCAGAAAGGTGTATATTTTGCTTCATGACGATAGTAAAGCGGGTTTTACTATAGCAACGGCTCCAATAGTCATGCTTGGGTGCGACACCCAGCATAGCAGATGATTTGTTTGGTGACTGATTGGCTAAAGCAAAGAAAGGGTGACGGAATGCCATAGAGATACTATAAGGTTTTCGTATGTAATGGAATGGCAGGAATGCAGAAAATAAGGGTACCTTTAGACCCTATTTATAGACGCACAATAAAATCCATACATCATGATTTTAACATGTTTTTAGAATTTTCTATTTTGAGGGGTAAAAAAAAAAAAAAAGGTCAAGAAAGACTGCATTGGGAATTGAGATGCGTAATTTTTATATGGACCAAAACAAAAAGACGCGTATTTTATTGTTTTCTTATAAAAGAAAATCTAAGAAAAGATAAACAAATCGACCCATAAATGTCATTATGCTTTGTAGACTAGTATTGCATGGGGAGCATATATTCATGCCCTTCGACCTCAAGACAAAGTATATTCATGCCCACTTTGAGATTAAATATAATACATCTCTTATATAAAACCTATAGTATATTTATTTTATTTTGATGCATGTATATATTTATACCTACATATTTAAATTAGTACCTCATACTATATATATATATATATATATATATATATATTCATCTAACGTTAAGAAACATTTTCCACATTTTATTGTTATGGCGATGAATTAATGAGGCCTCTAATAATTCAATTGTCATCTTCAATCATTTTGTTGAGACTCAACCGGTTAGGCATAGACCCATAATAAGGTTTAGGCTTTGAGGTTTAGAATTTAGGATGTGTTATATAGTATCTATTGTTCTAAATGGGTTTTAAAACCCACCTAAAGTGGAGCAATGGGATATAGGCATTTGGTTTAATTATAAACTGGCCTTAAAGATTGATTTTTCTCCCTAATATTCTTTCATTTGATAAGACAAAAATATTAGTTAGACGTTAAAAAGCACACTACCTAACATTTTGCCAATTATGGTTACAAGGAAAACACGCAGTCACAATCATATATAGCCACAGTTCCAGATAAGCCTTAGCTTAACAAACAATGAGTCTGGGATGTTCGTTTTTCACTTTCTTGTGAATTGACTATAGTGATAAGAATATAGAGTTGTTTTGTATTGATTTGGGATCTATGAGCTATGGATACTTTATTTTGGCAAAAGTATCCGTACCAAGTATATTTTGGGTATAGATACATGTCAAATACGTCAAGGTACATATCCATTAATATGTTTTTTTTTGAAAAATTTTTTTTGAGTATGGCAAGATGGGGTTCGAATATGACTACATATGACTTGGATACACGGTTTAAATAAAACTATTTCGACTTAATCGTTTTTTCTTTTTCCAAAATTAGAACAACCTTAATTCACCCTTCTTTCCATTTCATGATCCCTCTACCCCCTCCACTTCCAATTTCTCACTTAGAAGCCACACCACTCATCTCCCTCGATTGCTCTACCGCCAGTGATGGTCACAGCACAGCGCTAGCAACTAGGAGTAAGCAACACAGTAGTGGCATGTTGGGCATGACACACAACGGCAGCAGCAACAACGTCGGCTTCTCTCTCCAGTCTCTGGCGAACCAACGCGATGGCTTCTCTCTCCTGCTTCTTTGTTGTGACTATGAGGGACCTATATTTTTATTTAGTCTCTTGAGTTTTGCTTTCTTCTATGTTGATAATTTATTTTACTACAATTATTTTTGAAAATAGCCTGAATATATGAGATTTATTGAATACTTGAGTGTTTATTTATATTATTGCAGCCATTTTGTCATGTTTGTTCATATTGAGTGTTCTGAAAAATGAGAGGAATGATATTAATATTGTCAGTATTATAGTTTTTTTTATTTTTGAAATGTAATATTAAAAATTTAATCTTATTTTATGTTAAAATTGATATTTTTTCTTATTTATTATATAAAATTTTAATTTTTATTATATACAAAATATAAAATTTATATATTTTAAAATATATACTAACATATCCATACCCTAAATTTTACAAAATTTTCGTATCCCATACTTACATTTCTAGCCACTAAGAATACCATATTTGGATCCGTGTTCCTGACCACCAAGAATACTACCATACTTGGATCCGTGTTCCTGACCACTAAACTTGGATCCGTGCAACACTGTTTGGCATCATCGTCGTTGATGGGGGTCGTGCCTGATGGCAACGTGACGTCGAATATATCGAACTGCGGGGCGGCTGTGGAGAAAGGAAATCAGGTGGTAAGATTTTTCTCATGACGGATGGAAAGGCTAAGATTTTTTCTTGTAAAATGAAAGAATACCAGGGGTAAGAAAAAGATTTTACAGTTCAGCATATAAAATCAAATGAACATATTTCATCGGTCTGATTTCGAAATCCACTTACAACTATTACCGGTACTGTAGTACTCACCCACATATAATAGTATGTTAATTGGCGAACAAAGTCATCTTCTTCTATGCTATTAGATTTAATATGTGTTTCAAAAAGTTTATAAGATTAAAATTATATTAATAATCAATTATAAAAATTGTGAGATCATGTTTGGTAGATTAATAGAAATATATTATAATAAAAAATTAATAATTTTAAACTAAAAATTAATTTATAATTTTAACTTGAAAAATAATTTATATTTATAAGTAATTTTTTAAAATTTTTAATTATAAATAAAAGTTGACAATTTTAAAATTATTATATTCTTATCAAATCAATACTAAGTATAAAATATTATATAATATAAATAATTATTTCATATCTTTTTTGTAATTTTATCATATAGAAGTAATTTTTTCATACAATCTAAATAAAATATATTATTTTTAAATCATTTTTTAGTTGAATTATCTAAATATAAATTAATTCTCACATTATCAATTACATAAATTAAAAAATAATTATACAAATAAATAATTATTGAAATAATAATCTTATAATTTTTTCAAACACACACTAAGTGTAACCATTTTTCATAATCAATTATATAAAAATCAATTTATGTTTAGATGTATTAAATTAAAAGTAATTTTAAAGTAGTGTATTTTATTTAAATTATATGAAAAGAATTGCTCTTATATAGTAAATTACTAAAAAATGTATGAAATAATTTATTTATATTATATAATATTTGATATTTAGAATTACTTTGATAAAAATTTTATAATTTTAAAATAATCAATTTTTACTTATAATTAGAAGTTTCAAATAGTTGCTTATAATTATAAGTTATTTTTAAGTTTAAAATTATAATTTTTGCTTATAATTTATTTGTTTCTTTTTACCTAAACATAACAATTTATTTCAAAACGGCTTATATTAAAAAAAAAGTTGTTTTTAAATTATAAGTGGGGTTCACATAAATATGCACTTATATCCAAAAAGTTTAAGAATATTCAAAAATGAGATTAATTTTGATATATTATAAATGTTAAACAATTTTACATTGTTATTTAATTGTTATTTAATTATATACTACTATATATTATTTTTGATAGTAGGTACGAAGATCTCTGCAAAATATGGTAATATATAATTGGTGTTCCTATAAAATATTTTTTACTATGAAATCGTGTATAAAAATTAAATCCTTTAAAAAAAAAAAAAACAATCACTCCATCAAAACATAACGAGATTCCACATATTTAAAGTCTAGATATTAAAGATATAGGTGATTATTATTTCAAACTTTAACATCACTATTAATATTATAATTAAATAAGATAGACTGAGAATTTCTTTTATAGTCAGAGCACTTTAAGTTTCTCATCTGCCTAATGTATCCTTTTAACGGTAACATTATGTTGTAGTTATGTGGCGGTGGGCTCTGGCATCTTCGTGTGGGTAGATGGTTCTTCACTTGGTATGTTTGTGGTTTGCTCTGACTTTCTTCTTGTGAGGTGTTTCCTTTCTCTTTGGTGGTTCCGACTGCAGGTGTTTTTTAGGATTCTGATCTGGATGCCTTCTTTCTTGTAGTGTCCTATTGGTTTGTTTTTTAATTTTTTTAATTTTTGGTCTTTTGTTGGTGTTTTGTGGCTCTTTGGCTTTCTTCTTGGTGCTGGGGTTTGTTCCGATTGGTTTGAGCTGTGGGTGTTTTGTGTTGGCTGTGGTTGCTTTGATTTTTGGGTTTTGTGTGTTTTTTTGGCTGTTCTTAGGCTTTGTTTTGCCTTTGTTGTGTTGTGTCTAGTCTTTGCTGGGCCTCCGTTGTTCCCTGCTCCTCTCCCAGGTGGAGAGTTAGAGGTTTCCTTTTGACTTATCGAAAAAAATGTGGCTAGAGTTGTATTCTAAGAATTATTTCAGCTGATTGCATATAAAAGTAAGTCACACGACGCATATCAATTAATACTACTATATTAAATTTTCATTAAAATTCATAGCGCGTACTCGTCTACGTATAATCTGCACATGAATCATAGCGTTTACTAGTCTATATATAATCACACGATATGTCAAATTCAGCGCTTCGTAGTCTATGTGTAATCTGAATATAGACATAATATGTCAAATTTAAGAGTTTCCCTGTTTGAACGGCATGAAAGGAATGTGGTCCAAATTAATATAAAGTGGGATGAAATGTTCCATTATTTGCTATGACAATCCAAAAAGAAATTGAATTCAATAGTTATTGTTCGTGACCAAATAAATAGGAGCCAAGAGAAACACTGAAACAGGACCCCATACATATCTTTGCTTTGGAATCCTCCCAAATACCGACGAATTGTGGATTGTTGAAGCAATAATGACAGGACCCAGGAGAAAGAATGCCATTGCACTCTATTAGCATTGGTCACCATCATTCGTTACACTCCTATCGATATCCCTTAAGAAATATATCCAGAAGCGAACCATTTTTCTTCCATGAAAGCATTGAAGAATCTTATTCACTGCAACAAGATGCCAATATATGGAGATTCATTAATTATGTGACATAAATTGGTTGAAAAATTTTGTGTAAACTAGCGTAAGTTGACGTCACATGACCCAAATTAATTAAATATCAAAATAATATGATCATATTGTTAGCTCAAAATTTGTAATCACCATTATTATTGGGCATATTATTGGTGGCATTGGTCATTAGTATACGTATTTATGGGTCCTTATATATGATTTTGTTATAGTGGGTAAGCTTCGCCTATCAAATAATTGACACACGGGAGATCTAGCGTGTTTGGCTGTGAAGCACCGGCACGCTATATACTTTGGCCGCCTTACCCATGTCTAGATTTACCTGATCGGAAACGCGTTTCATGGATGAAAAAACTGCTAGTATATTTGGTTTTGTTTTTGGAGACCCAAACGATGATTTGGGAAAATATTTATATTTAGTAGTTTTTATCCAAACAGTAATTTTAGAGTTCCAAAAAAAAAAAAAAAAGTAAAAAACCAAACATGCGATGCTACTCTGTTCTCTGGTGATGCAACATCCGCTTTGAAGGCATTATTTCTATAAATATTATAATATTTGCTGCCGAAGTATGTTTGTCTCATCCGAATGTTATTATAATATTATTATTTTTTCCATCTTTATGTTTGTGGCCAATATGTACTTGTATTTTGCTCCTTAAAATTTGAAGATTAATTTTTTAATTTCTAAAATTATAAAATTTGAGTCATATCAGTACTTGATTCCATTTCTATTACTGTACCATCATATTTTTTGATGAGATGCCGTGTTAAGTGATATGATGACATTTTATGTGACCCTAAGGTGGTATAGATAAAAAATAGATTCAAATTATTTCCTAATATTTCTTAAATGTGTAAGAAAGGTCACTGAATCAAGTGATGTAGTAATAGAAATATCATTTTAATAGACTAATTTAAATCTATTTTTCATTGATGATACCTTGGAGGTTGCATGGGATGTTCCTATGTCATTTATTATAAAACATCATCAAAAATCGTGATGAGATTGTAATAGAAGTGGAATCAGGGACTAACATGATTCGACTTTAGATATTAAAAAGTTAATTTTTAAATTTTATTAGGGACCAATGTTACCCACACATGCAATTTCAGAAACTAAAGTAAATATTTACTTGTTTTGAATTTACCATAAACCCTGCATATAGCGAAATTTCAACCATTTAAATATAATTTACAATTATAAATATATGGATATTATAAAAATTACCGGTTGATATATTACCATATATCAAGTTCACCATAAATTCGAGTATATATTAACATTTTCCTTTATTTTATAGCTATACACGGGTAGATCTTTAAATATTTATTTTCTTAATTTTTGTTTAGTAAATAAAAGTAAAATAATGATAATATTTTGTGCATTGGATCTTATTGGATGATGTATCTAAGTTTTTTAAAAAGAGATTAATTTTCATGCATTATTAATATAAATTTTTTTTATAGTGTTGTTAAATTACATACTTTTATTTATAAGATTTTATAAGTTATGATGCATCCTCCTTACGTCAATTAAGATTTTAGATCATATCTAGATTAGATTTTGTAAACATAATTTTTCTAACAAGTGATTTTATTTTAAAATCGCTAATATAAAAATAAATTATTAAACTTCCATATGTTTGATTTGAGCTGGATTAACTTGACACACTGAAAATCTAGTTAACAACTTGACTCGAGCATTTGGGAATGACATAAATGAGTTACTCGGACTTAATAAAAAGTGCGAACTTGGTGTTACTATAGTACATTTTTGTTGCAATGGAGAACCATGGGTTGCTGGTTGGTTTTTAAGTACACATGACTCGTAAGTATGTCTATTTGTTTGTCCTTTTGTACTACAATGATTTTTTTTTTTCAAAAAAAATGACTTTGATTCTTTATTATACATACATAAGAGCGCAAGTCAAATGAAATCATAATCATTTGTAACTTTTTTTAAAAAAATAAAGTTATCTATATTTTATTGCTCTTAGAATAATAAATATTCTTATTCATATATTATCTTTATTTTTATTTTATTTATGAAAATTTTATTTTTAAAATATTATGATTATAATTATTTATGTTTGTTTTTATTTTTAATATTTCAAGAATTATAAATACTTTTAATTTATTTTATTTCACAATTTTCCTTGTAAATATTATAATTTATAATTTATTTATTATTATTTATAATTTGTTCATTTATGAGGTCAATTAAATATTTTTAAGCTATCACTCTTCCAAGTATATAATTGACTCCCTACTTGATTTTGATTTTGTAAATCACTTCTTATCAAATTTTTAATTTTTTAACTTTTTCTTAATCAAATAAAATTTATAACATTTTTTGAACTTATTTTATTTTACAAGTTTTTGGATACCTTATTTCACTATCTATATTGCGATAGGGTTGCCCCCGAATTATTATAGGAATGATAGTCCGATAAAAAAAACACCGACAAGAAGAAGCTAAAGCACCACTAAAAGAATGGTAGCTTCTAATTAAACAAGTGGTCCCCTTAAATTTGTGATTACTGAAGGATCTTGTAGTTATGCTCATTGAATTTGTGAATAAAATACATGAATGATTGAGATTTTTAGTTTACAAATATAATAAATAATTTAGAAAAGTAGTCTAACATATTTTTCAAATAACAAAACAGGGTGGGTTGGATGGAAAGTGACAATCTTAGTGCTTGTGGCAGAGAATGAGAGGAATGATTTGGTGGTTAGATCATGTTAACGTTTGTAGGGCTGCAAATCTCTTAGTTCGTACAAAATATCCAGAAAATCAAATGATATGAAAAAAATTCTTCGAATATGAATTATGGCAATCAATATTTGCCAAGGAAATGACAATGAACATAAACCAGACACGGAATGAGAACATATGTAGTTTGTTTATAATTTTATTTTAATTTGAATTTTTCATTAATTATTGCCAATTTATTATTTATTATTTATTTGTTTTTAAAGTATAATAAAAAATAGTTTCCCACATTTTCTTTATAAGAATTTAAAAATAAAAATAATATAAAATTTTAAAAATTTTTAATAAAAATATATTGACAAATAAAAATCAAAACAAAACTATGCGCAATGCAGAGGCCCATTAAATTAACGTAAACAAAATATGGTAACGTGATGATGAATAACATTTTATTAAAGATAAAAAATAAACCCCCTAAAGTGATCACTGTTGATTTTTGTATTGAACAAATTCTTTTCTAACAAAAAAATTGACAAATTAATTCTTAATCTTTTAAAATATCAGATAATTTAATCTATTAAATAGTTGACATGATATTTTTATCTCTCAACCTGTTATCTTAGTCCCTCTTGTCAATTAAAATAATTTTGTTTTTGACAAAACTCCTCTTATCTATATATCATATTAGAGCATAAAATTTAAAACGGGTAAGGTAATGGTGAGGGAGATGTCAAAAATAGGATAGGGTGAGGTGAAGAGAGTGTGACATTTACAGTAGATCGCAGGCTCATGGTGGGATTCTTTCAATTTAATTTTTTATTTAATAAAGTTAAATATAAATTTTATTATTAATTTAAAAGATAAAATTCAAACAAAACAAAGTACCTGTTTTATCAGCACACACCACAAAGAACCAAGCTCAATCCAATAGGAGACAAATCCCAGAATCAACAGTAATCCTCAAGAATCAGAAGCAGCCCATTAAGCTAGAATTGGTCCCCTCTCTAATTAAGCACATGATTCAGGTTAAAGCTTAAATGCATTTTTAATTCTTTGAAACATATATAGTAATTTAAAGTTTCGATCCCTCAAAAAAAAAATGTTGCATTCTTTCAGTTCATTTAAAAAAAAAAAAATAGCGCAAGTGATCTTTTTGCAACACTCTTAAATTTCTTGTGAGATCATTTATGCTCGTTTTTAATAAATGAGAGATTGAAATGATACTAATTTCTTTTAAAAGAGAAAATAAAAGAATGATATATTTTTTAGGAAAAAAAAATCTAAATCTTCATACTAACATTACCCAAAAAAAAACCACCTTCATACTAAAAATCAAAATTCAGTTCAAAGAAGCTGTGATATCAATTATATGGTACCATAAAATTGTAAGTAGGCAGATTAGCTCTGTGAATCACTTGAAAAGTTTCCTAATAATCATATCCAATCCCACGAAGGAGTTTAAAATCGACCTTTCCTTAACTATAAGCTTCCCATTAAAATATTTCTGAGTTTAACATTAAAGCATGTTACGAAAACTAAACCTTCAATGACTAAACTTATTAAAGTTAATCGTTGAAATGTTCCTCCTCCATGTACTACGTACACCCCCAGATGCCACTCCCCCATTACCTACACACCTCCTTGCATCTCCTCCAGAAGAATGACCTTTCCAATTCCCACATTCTTTCACTTCTTTGCATCTCACAACGTTTGAAAGAATTTCTTATGAAGTTGTTCTGAATTTTCTTTACTATTTTTTTTTCTCCCTTCATTTTTTCTTTACTAAAAGATTGGAGTGGGTGTCTCATACGGTTTTTGTGGACAATTTGCCTAATTCCTCAACAAAATCATGGCTCTGGCAATCGTTCAATTACTATGGAAGAGTGACTAATGTGTTTATATCAAAGAAGCATAGGAGATCAAATAAATCGATGTTCGCCTTTGTCAGATTTTCACAACTACAAGAAGCAGAATTGGTGGTTAGATATTTACAGGGGATCGTAATCAGAGGCACAAAGTTATTTTTGAAGATGGCGGACTACAAAAGAAATGAAGAGAAGAATATGCATCCAAAGATACAACAGGGTGATATGGAAAGGAATGCAAAAGGGATTATCAAAGGTGGACGCTCATATAAAGATGCAGCTCTTCAACAAAGCACCAAAACCAAGAATATGGTGTCCGAGGATGATAAGGGGAAAGAAAAGATGGATGATGATGATCCTAACAATTTTGGAAAGACTAGAGTGGTGCATGGTGAGGTGAATCAGGATCTCGTTAAGGAACTTGAGAGAAGTGTAGTAGGAGAATCTAAGGGTCTTGTGGACATCCATGAGATGGAAGCCATTTTGAAAGACTCTGTTCTACAAGTAGAAAAGGTAAGGGTGATGGGTGTTTACAAGACCTTAATTACTTTCTCAACCAAAGAAGACATGTTGGAGGTGGTAAAGCAAGGTGATCGATTTTTTGGTGACCTCTTTGATGAAGTTTGAGTATGGACAGCAAAGGAAATGTGCCAAACTAGACAAGCTTGGATTGAATGTTTTGGCATTCCAATCCATGCTTGGTCTAAGAACAATCTAATGAAGATTGGAGAGCAATGGGAGACAGTTGTTGTTTTGACAATCTAACCATAGAATATACTATATTCGCTTTAGATAAAATTTTGTTGGTTACTCACTGCTTTCATTATATTAAGGGGTGTGTTTATTTATCTATCGGGAATGAAGGATATCATGTATATGTTAAGGAAATTAACTTACTTGGCCTGATCTGCACCAATGTAATAGGCAAAAAAGCGGTGTTGATAACTCAAAATCCAAACTAGTGGTAAGTGCTAAAAGTGACCAATTGCAGGCGCATGAAGTGGAAGTTGGAACGTTGGAGGGTGATATCTCTCAATCAACAATGAAGTTGAGCACGTGGTTATGGGAGTAGGGAAAGCTATAGTCATGAGGCTTCACTTGGAGATGAAAGGGAGTATTTATTGTGCATTGAATCCATGCACACAGATGGTGTATTGTGGAGAAGTGGAAAATTGTAACAAATGTTCCATTGTTGGGCTGGACGACGATTGCAAAGCTATGGAAGTTATGAAGGATTTGGGCCTTGAAACAAATAGGCTCGAGGAGCACGATAAACTGGCTAAAGCCTTTGAGAAGGGGCTGCTTGAAAATGGAGTTATGGAAGAATGTGGGTCTGAGAATTCTGGGCCCTCAAAACTACCAAGCTTTGAATCATATGCAATTGGGCCAAAAGGTGTTCAATATGAAAGCTTTTGTAGCAAATACTGAGTGGTGCGTTGTGGGCCTTCAAACGATGAGGATCCAAACGGGCCCAAACCAAAAGGTGATGTTGCGCGCACTGCCCGTGTCCACAATATTAATAAAACTAATCAATCTGAGAATGTTTGTGAAGATCAGGAGAAAAATCAGGAGTAGCGATAGCCTACGATGCAAAACTGTGTTGGATTAAAAACTCATGATAATATGCTGGTCGGTGAGGATGGGATTCAAGCAGTGAATAAGGAGGATATTCTTATAGAGATATCGGAGGAGTGCATTGGTATTCCCCCAGGGTTTGAGGCACAAAGTCTAGTAGAGGATGATGAGGATGATATTGTGGAAGAAGCTAGAAAAGCTTGGGAGCTAGGGAAAAAGATAGGATTCTCTCTTGACAATGAGATTGATGCCATATGGGCAATGGCAAAGAATCTAAGAGATAAGAAAGAAAAGAAAAATAACAATGCTAGAGGAAGGCAAAAAGGAAGGAAGGAAGGTAAATCCAAATAAAATTAGTGTTTTGAAGCTTGCTGTTTCCCTGGATGATGGTTTTGGATGTTGGCAGGAATTGACATTGTTGTTCTCAAGTGTGATCAATTAGAGTTTTCTTTTTTTGCTGAGTTGCTACATAGGAGTTTCCTTGGTGTCTATGTTGGGCATTTGGGATGTGGTGGTTTTTTAGATGCCTTTTGGGTGTTGAGTCTTTATCCTGTGATTTTAGCCTTGCGGGTGTTTTTAGCGTTTTGGGTGTTGATTTGTTGGGGTGTTGTTTTTTCCTTTTGGTTGGTATGGGTGGGTATCGTAGGCATTTTTGAATGTTTTTATTTGGTGATGTAGTTGTGCAGTGTGGTGTTTATCTGTACTCTGCTCATATCTCTTTGGAGAGTGTTCGAGTCTTTTTCAATAATTATCGGAAAAAAAAAAAGGTTAATTGTTGAATGAGTAAGTTCAAGTGTATTTTTGAGAGCGTTTTGCTCTAACATAGTATAACTTCAAATCTACTTTAAAAAGGAAAATTTTAGTTGCACAAGTTGATTTTAACACAAATTGTGAACAAATAATAGTTAAAATTTTCAAATAATAAGGTGGGTGATTTAATTTTTTCATGCCACTCAGTTTATTGTTTGTGAAGGATCTGTAAATGGAATATTCATGTATCTATCATTGTTTATAGTTGCAACTTGCAAACATGGAACCAATTCTCCCCTACTTCTAGAAGCCCAAAAAACGAGTGTTTTTAACGTGAAAAAAAAAGTGCATTATCCTTATGATACTCTCGAAGTTAATTTTTCGTAAATCTAGTCTAATTATTAGAGAACATTATACTTGCACCAAAAGAGAACATTATACCAATATCTAGATAATTCAGTTTATTTAATGAGGAACTGGAAGTTGCACATTCCAAAAAAAAAAAATTTCTTTCCCATTTTTAAAAAGTTAAGAATTTTTCTAACCAATCTTAAGAATATTAATAGAAAAGTATTTTTTAATCAGTACCATAAAGGTACTAGTTAGAAAAACCCAAAAGTCAAATCAATTCTCTAATAATTTAAATAGAATTTCTGTAACATATGGTTTATAGTAAAGAGGAGTGCCAAAAACAATTTTTTTAGATGCACGACTTTCAATTTCTCAACAAATAAATGAATTTCTCATAAATCAACACATGCTTTTTTAATAATTACATGTATCAAAAATCAAATTTGTGAGCATTAGATACTTCAATATATTTTTTTGGTGACCTCTATCGTACCACCTTTTGGAATCAGTTGTATGGCAATTAATTTGTCACAAGGACTCTTCATTATTGGACCATTATGCCACAACGCAAAGAAAAATGCTTAGAAATACGAAAGGTTTTTCGCATAACATATATGAAGTAACTTCTCTCTCTTAGTAACAGTGCAGTTACACATGATTTTTCTCTCTCCTCATTCACATTCCTACCCCCTCTTGATTGGATGGAAACCCATTCGATACACTTTTCACGAATTTGAGTTAGTACCAAATAGCACTCTTCCAATGCAACTTCCATTCCATGACTATAAGTAAGTAAAATTTAAGTTTTGTTTGTGTGAAATACTTGTGATTTATTATTATTGAATAATGATGTTTTTGTTGAGCTGTCACACAGTTAATGTTTATATATTTAACGAATTTTAAACATTTATTATGAAAACTAAGAAAAATCCATTAAATATTCTTTTCAAATATACAAACGTATTAGCCGAAATGCGCCATTTAATCCTTCGTCTCTTTAAAATAAAAGTTTAGTTTCACATTAAATCCTAACCCGTATAGAGCTTGAAGCTGCAGCCTGTGGCCAGCTGGTGTAACCAAGCAGAGCAAGCTTTGCAATAATAGCTATAACAATGCCACGCCTTAGAATTAGAACCATCCTTCCACAAGCTTCCTACAAGTGTGTTTTCCTATCTTCTCTTTCCCTTCCTCCATATCAAAACTAACATTACCCGCCAGAGTTACCTGTCATAGGGAAACAGAAACAGAATCGAGTGTGCCAAAAGAAAAAAAAGAAAGAAGAAGAAGAAGAAGAAGAAGAAGAAGGAAGGAAGGAAGGACAACTCTGATACATCCTCATTCAAGCCATGATATAATGCTGCATCTAGTTCTTAGTTGTTGTGAATCAGGCAATAGACCTTCAAACCTGATCATGTTTCTGGGTTACCAAATTATATCCGAAGTCCCGCAATCTTACATTGTGTGCTCATATCATAGTTCCTGCTCATTAGTGTAATTTAAGCAATTCCACGAATGAAAGATGTTTTGAAATGTGCTAACCAAGTATCCTTGCAAATGGGAATAACAAGAAGTTAAGAACAGATGGTCCAACGTCTTTGCATGCAAGGCAAAGCAAACATATGTGATCTCAAAGAAGGTGGCTCCTGCAACATGTCAGCTGTAGGAACGGCCTTGTTTCGAATGGCAAACATAAACACATTATACGACATTGATTCTCTTCATACTTAGAATCGCATCTCCAATTTTCAGAAGAAAATTGGAGCTTATAAATGATCAATGTATAATTCCTCCAATATTTATGAACAGAACAAAGCATACATGCATTTAATGGAAGGAGCAACCTCTTATACACCGTCTAGTCCTCCTTCCACGCAAGTTCACAAATTAAACTAACATCAAAAACTACCAGTTTGAACAAAGAGAGGACCTCCCACATTGAGGCTGCACTATTTACTTCATCATCACCCAGATGTTATTGAATTCAGCTTCTTTTCATACAATTTGGCACGTCGAAGAGCATCTAAGGCTTCAGCTTGTTTCCCCGAACGTTTCAAATTAACAGCCTTTAATTTTTCTTCTTTGATTCTTTCTTCTAGCTGGATTCTCTCCTGGTTAGAGTTCTCCATTTTAGCAACATTGTATTTCACAGGCTCTTGTCTTTGTGGGCCTTTTGATTCAACATTAACATCTTCAAGTCCAATAGCTTTCAGAGCAGATAAGAGTTGAGGATCAAGAAAATCCTCAACAGTCACATCATCTGCTGCATCCGACTTACTGGCATCATGGGCTGCCAACTCCTCCAACTGGTTTTCAATTGCTTTTGCCTTTTCAAACTCAGCTTCAGCTTCCTCTATGCGGCCATCCCTCCGTAGCTTCAGGGCTTGACGTTTGTGCCCCAGAGACTCCTGTTGCAGCTTGAAACGATCACGGCTAGACAATGGTTTGGCAGTAACATTTGGTGAATCTTGCTTCTTTTGTACAACATGAGATGCATATGAAACAATGATGGTGGAAGAAGTGTTTGGCTGCGCGCTTCCATCCTCCAAGCTCTTCTCCAACAGCTTGGCCCGTCGGAGTTCCTCCTTAGCTTCTGTAAGTTTCCCTTCTCTTTTCAAAGTAACTGCCTTCCTTTTGTGAGCCAAAATTTCTTGATGTAAGGAAAGGTGGTCCGGAGAAGCATAATCCAGAGCAGCATTTGACTCACTCATGTTTGGCTTTTCATTTGCATCATTCAATTCTCTCTTTTGACTGGTAACATTGTTTTTGCGTTGCTGATCTTGGCTGAGATTCTTTGAGGAGCCCAAATGAATAGGAGTACCGTCTTGAGATAAATTTGCTGAACCATCACTAGCAAGTATATCTTTCGTATGCGTGGAGTGGCCAGCTGAGGTGCTATGACCAATTGTTTTTTCGGCTTTTGTCTTTTTTGCAATATTTTCACTTGAAGCACTCACCTTAGCAGATAATGAATGCTTATCATCTGTTGCCTGAGAGGTTGCAGGAATTAAATTACCTGACTTCTTTAAGAAAGGAATATTTGTTTCACCGTTGACTTGTTCTAATCCAATTGATGATTCAGTAACATTCTTACTTGACCCAGCCACAGATGAGGCTGAACCTTCATCCACTTTGACAGCAACTCCCCAGCTCCCATGTCTTTCCTGTAAGTCAGATGATTCAGACTGAACAGGTTTTTCATCCTTGGAAACATTAAGTAATAAGTCTTTGTTCTGGCTCCCAAAATCTTCCATTTGGGCTTCCAAAGTCGTAGCCATTCTTAAAATTTCCTCAGCCTCTTCTATTTCTCCTTTGCGCCTTAAAGCAAGAGCCTTCCTTTTCAATACTAAGAGTTCTCTTTGAATCTCTCCCTTACTCCTTGAAGCTGTAGCAGGAATGCCTGAAGATAAATCATGTACCAATGGGTCTGTGGTACGTGTAAGCCTACTAGTGGCTTCCTTAACTGGCTCTTCTTTCATGGTCACAGGTTCAAATTCATCATCCTTCCACCCTAGATTGATAAGCATTGAATTCAAGGCCGGGTCATGCATATCCTCTTCTGAAACAAGTGTATTCCTTTCTTCATCAGTTGCAGTTTCAACTGGAGGATTGAAGGTTTCATCTTTCATCATAGTAGCCTCAACCAGTGCTTCATTCTTAGGAGCTTCCATCTCTGCCATCTTTGTTTCCAATGCCTTGGCCATTTTAAGCACTTCCTCTGCATCTTCACCTTTCCCTTCTCGCCTGAGAGCAAGGGCCTTTCTCTTTAAGCCCAAAAGCTCCCTCTGAATTTCACCTTTATTTCTTCTTGGAAGTCCAACCAGGATACCTGTAGCATGCTTACTTAGAGAAGCATCATTGACTGGCACAGAATGATTATCTTCTCTCTTCAAAGGCTTGCTTGGAGAACTAGAAAGTTCATTATTGTCATCATTCCAACCCAAGTCCTTGAGAAGTGAAAGATATGTTGGATCAGACATATCTTGATCTGTTACATCATCTTCACTTCCTTCCTCAACTGGAAGATTTCTATGAATATCAGAATGCTCGTGTGCTGTATGTGGGACATTATCGGCAGTTCTTATCTGTGATGCTTTAAGATTTGAAGCCTTATCCATCTCCATCAGCCGACGCTCAAGAGCAGCCCCCTTTCGCATTTCTTCTTCTGCTTCATTCAGTTTTCCTTCCCTTCTCAATGTAAGAGCCTTCTTTTTCAAACTCAAAAGCTCTCTCTGAATCATCAATCGGCTTTTTGGTGCCACTTTGGAAGCAGCATCGTTAGTGGCAGTAGTTTTTCTCTCATCCAAATGCATGGAGTATGATCCATTACCACCAATTTCAGAACTCATACTTTTCTGTACAGCAGTGGATTTTTGTAATATGGTATTGTCTTCTTCAGACCCGGAGCTGTTAAAGCCCCTTTCTAATAACTTTGCCTTTTTCAAGAATGCCATTGCTTCTTCAGTATTACCTGCCCGCTTTTGATTAAGAGCTTCTCGTTTCAAAGACTGAATATCACTAAGGAATGCTTCTTTGTCAAAGGTTTGAGACTTCATATATGTTTGTTCAGGTTCAGTCCAACCTAATGATTCCAAAGCAACAGCTATTTCAGGGTCCATCATATCCTCATCAGTCACTTCAAGATTACCATCAACATTGTCAGAAATGTGCATAAGGCCATCAAAATCAAAACTTTGCTCATGATCATGCAGATTTGAAAATTCTTCTTTATCACTATCCATGCTACGAATTAGTGCTGATAGCTCATCCTCAGAATCTTCAGCTTCAGCTAGGAGTTCCTGTTCTTCCAGTTGCTTTTCTAAAATTTTAGCTCTTTTTAATTCGTCTTTGGCTTCTGCAAGCTTACCCTCACGCTTCAACGTTAGAGCCTTTTTTTTCAAAGCAACAACCTGGGTCTTGTCAATTCTGCTGCCCTTGTCTTCACCAGTCTTTGGAGAGACTTCTCCAATGATTGATGAGAGTTCACCCTCCAAACTCAAGTTTGCTGACTTTCTATCTTCACTATGTATATCCACATTAGACCATCCCAGATCCCTTAGTTCAGAAATAAAATCATCCTTTTCTTCACCCGTATGAGGAAGTGACTTTGTTTTTCTGCCAGGCTCTACAGGAATACCTCTGTTATTCACGTCTGACGAGTTTCCAGAAGATATGATCTTCTTACGAGTCTTCCTTAAATGAATTTCCAAAGCATCAGCCTGCCTCTCAAGTTCCTTCCCCCTCTTAAAAGCTCTCAAGGCCTCCTCAGATTTCCCATCTCCTTTTAGAATTTTATACTTCTTTTTTTCCTCCGAAGCTTGCTGACGTAACTCATCAGGAGTGGTGGATCCAACATCAATACCCAAATTATTAGGCTTATCATTTGAGACAAATTGTTGTATTTCTCCATCATCGTAATTGGAAAATCCCTTAGTGCTTGAAGATGATGCAGTGCCAGCTGATCTTTGACTGCCGGGAACTTTGTCACTGATTGATTGCTTTCCTGATGAAGAGAGTTCCTCTCTATTGTGACCAAGAATCTGGTTCAAAACTTCATCTTCATCTCTAGGTGTTGATTTCAAGTTCCCTAGAGGAATTGAAATGAATATTCAAAAGTATGGAACTGTGTAGTAATGAAGAAAGTAAAATGAAAGAGTGCTACTCTAATGTAAAGTAGCACAGGTTCGAATGAATAAAATAAAATAAAAAAGAGAGAAAAATACCTCTCCCAGCTCTGCGTCCCTGTCGCATCTCAAACCGTGCTGCCTCTTCTAGCTTCTTACAAGGTTCACAAATACGCACAGGCGAATCGCCTTGTCCACGTAAAACCATTCTTTGTTGGGTACAGCTGTTGCAAAACAAGCCCCCACACCTTCTACAATGATGCTGAAATATAAAAGAAAATTAGCAATTAAATTTCGGACAAATATTTAAGCGAGTCCAATCAGACTCTAAGAAGCAAACATGGAAGATCATCTTCCAGTATTCTGGATCTCACTTTTCATATGAGATTGTGAAATTGACAAGCATATTATTCGTTTATTGAGACCACGTATTCCATGAACCTTCAAACTAATAAAACTTAGTAACATAGAAACAGTTATTTAACCTATCCAATGGAAGATCATCTTCCAGTATTCTGGATCTCATTTTTCATATGAGATTGTGAAATTGACGAGCATATTATTCGTTTATTGAGACCAAGTACTCCATGAACCTTCAAACTAGTAAAACTTAGTAACATAGAAACAGTTAGTTAACCTATCTGATGGAAGATACATATGCAATGCAAAAGGAAGTGGAATCAAAAGTTCAAAACACTATCACATGACAAGGACAATTGGGCCTCTATATGATTATATAAACAAGTAGGAGGCGAAAATTCTCACATATGCTCCTAACGGGAAAATGTGCAGCAAATGAAATACTCTAACATGGCTTCATAGATCAAAGAGAAGCTGCACAATATTTGACTATAGTTTTGACAGCAGGAAGTAACTCTTGTAATGCAAAGACAATAAGTTAAGGTGTAGCTGGGGATCAATCTAGAAGCAATCTACCTCATCATTATACACATACAGTACTCCTATAAACATTACAATTACATACAAGTAAAACATCTGATTAAAAAAAATCAGTAAGCATAACCAGATTATCCCAAACGGATCATTGACAACTAATTTTCAAATTACTTTTATTTTGATGTAAATTAATTATCCGTGCCAAACAGAAGGATTTAAAAATTATAAACACACGCAATTTTCACTCTTTCATGAACAAATGAGTGAGAACCCACATAAAATAAAAAAATAAAAAATCCAACATTCTATAGGGAAAATAAAATCATGGGTTTTCTCTCTAATTGCCAAAAGTTTCAATATTTACCCTAATAAAAATAAAAAAAGAATGAACAATCGGATCACGCATAACATGAAACAGAACCCGAAAATAAATAAACAAAAGGAATTAAAAAAAGTGGGACGGAAAATGATGAACCTTGCGATTGATGAAGGTGAACTGAGCGGAACATCCCTGGCAGTGTGAGGCATCGACCACCCAATTATTCCCTCGCAGTGAAGGCTTTGGCGGCAACCCGATCTTCTCCAACATGTTGCCCCCTTTTTCTTTGTGTGTGTTCTTTAGAACTAACTTATCAAGGGGAAGAAAAACGCAGAAATCAAAAGAGAGAAGAGAGATAAGAAAATATGGTTTGTTGGAGGAGTGAGAAACTGATGATGAATTTGTGAGGAAGAAGAAGAAAAGTGTTGATGATGCTTGCAGCTGATGATCACGGATTGACCATCCCGAAACGCGTACACGACTCCGGTTCTGGTACGCCCAGTTTCACATAACGCGTGTCAAGTACCAGTACGTTGTCGTTTTGCTTTACTTATTTTTCAAAGTAAAAATAAAAATATGGGTCTTCCTTATTCAAAGCATCGTTTTTCTCAGGTTCGGGTACTCTAATTAGAATAAACAAGTATTAGATAGCTCCTCCATATAATTAAAAATGATGTCTGTGGCATAGTTTGGATTGAAAAAATAATAATAATGTTTGTGGTATATTTTGAATCGATTTTGAGTGAAAATTTTAACCAATCTAAATAAAATATTTTTTTAATTATTTGAATCGAGTTGAATTAACTTATATTTTAAATTTTATTCAATTTGAGCTAATTTTTATCATTTAAATTAGACTGACTTAATCAATTTTTTATAAAAGAAAATTTTAAGTTTAACATATTATAAACTAAAAGTAATTTAAGTCAATTAAATAAATAAATAAAACTAATTTATTTAATATATATAAAGATTTTTAAGTGAAAATGACACATAAATAAAAAGAATTATATGCTAAATTAAAATTATTATAAGTAAAAATAATAATTCAACAAAAAAATTATATCATATAAAAAAATTACTCGCTTTAGATTAGATAAAATCAATTTTAAAAATTAAATTTGAAATCTAATTAAATCCAATAAGACTTTTTTTTTTTTCAAAAAATAACTACTCTAATCTAAACACTTTCAGTTTTGATCAATTTCCATTTATTTTTATCACTTTAATGGTTTTAATTGGGTTGGATATATTTCAATACTCCGACCTGTAATGAGCTAACACAATTTAAACCAATTTAATTGCACAATTAACTCAAATTAAATTAACTAGAGTCCAATAATTTTTTTTTCAAAAGGATAGAGTGAATAAATTTTAGATACTTAAAAATTGTATGCGCGTGCATGAATGTGTTCTGGGGCCGAGGGAGGGGGGCATCTTAATGTGTTTTTATGGTTGTGCGTACAAATAACAAACCCCTTCCCTCGGGTTGCCGTGCTGATTGGTATAATAAAGTGACTTTTCTTCTTGAGAATTTTATATTTTTTTTAATACTTAAATTTCATATTTTTCATGCATTATTTTAAATAAAGTGTCCCGTCACTGCAATAAATAATTAAAGCAATGCTTTATTCCAACTAATTTTACTGGTAACAGTAATTCTATTTTATACCATTTAAATAAAAGTAATTCTTTTAAACTCGTTTTTAAAATTTCACTTCTTAACTCAAAATCATTCTTTTAATAGCATTTTTAAAAAATAATTTAACCAAGGCTTTGAATCCCCAGCAGCAACGATCTAGGGCATATGCTCCACGGCGCAATTAGACTTGTTTACCATTCAGTCGCTCACATACAAAGTTATTTATCTCATGGTTTAAATCTGAAAAGCACCCCTTTAAGTTTATTTTTTGTGATGAAATGATCGGAAAGCACATCCACCTATAGGTTTTACATAAGAACAATGATACCTAGAAAGAAAAGAACCTATAGATAGAAAGTGGAACTCATGGCCTCAAGCACAGGGAAATTATCAAGTAAATTAAATTAATGATTTATTGACAAGATACTGCTTGTGTTGCGGTCACACTGCAACACAGAAAAACTGAAAACAAGCTTAACACTACAGAATTGTTTAAAAATTAGAATCCGTAATCATGAATATTAAATTATCCACATTTTTAAGATAGCTGCTGCAAAATGTGGAAACTTAAAACGATCAATTTTATGCTTTAAAGCATGCTAGAACGGCCTCAGTAAGCAACAGCTCTTTCTCCTCGTCCACCATACAGACGAAGAAAAAAATTAGTTTTTTGGTAGACGACAAGAAAAATAAGTAAAACATGGTGATTGTAAATTGGTATGGTCATAACTAATGCTATGCAACTCTGCAACCAAATCCAAATTAAATTTTCTCACTCATGCTTGTGAATGACGAGAAAGTAATGAAAGCCACAGCCACTCCATGAAGTGCTCTGCAATTCAACAGTTAGCATGAATCCAGTGCTAATAATAAGTCCATGAATGAGTCCCAAATTTTCCACCAAAGCATCAAAGACTTAATAACCATTGATCTGAGGTCTTGGGGTAGGACCAACAAGTCTTGAAAAGGGCATTTGTGTACGGCTGGTGTTCAGACCCCTTTGACCTGAAAACCTATCATTTACCTTCGGATCTGAGACAGATCTGGAGAATGCTTGTGCAAGTTCAACGGCTGAAGCCGCCCTACCGTAGCGCATGCCAACAGCACCGGGAGATGTTTTTGGCTGCTCTACGGGCTTACGCCATGTCTCAGGTGAAGGTTGCCTCTCAGAGATTTGTTGCCTATCAGTCTCCCCCGCGTTTCTCCTATTATCACCACCACTCCTATTATCACCACCACGCCAATTCCTCCTCTGCACATGAACTCTCTCAGCATCTACCCTTTGCTCCTTCCTATCAGGTTTTCTGCCAGTCCTTTGATCATGAACATCCTCAGTTTTTTCACCATAACGAGTCTGGATTGAATGATCAGGAATTTTCTCAGCCCTCACAATATTGTGTTCAACCCTTCGCACAACACATAGTTTATTAGAACACATCGAATTGGACTTAGGGTCACCGTTGGAGTTGATTAGATTCACATACGGACAAACAAAACAAGTCCATACCTATTAGAATGTTCAACCACGTCATAACTGTTGATTGCAACATCATCGATCCCTCGCTCCTTCAATACCTGTGGAAAAGATCAGCAACATTAAGAAAACAAAGCATATACTTTAACTGGCATTCATGATATAAATAAATCGAAGAACTTACGAGTTCACGTGGGCGAGCACCACCAAATAAAGCATTCCTGAATCAGTTCAATCAGTTCTATTAGTAAACACTATAACAGGAAGCAACCAAATAAACTTGCTAAAAGTAGTCCGTGCCATTTCGTCGTACACACTGACTTAAAGACTCAAGATGAAATTACAATATTACAAAGTCCACCATAACCATTCCTTCATTTACACTCTGATCTTTTAAGCAGAAAACCCTTCAAATTGGCAGGTCAGGAAACATTAAACATGATAAAAGAATCCCAAGAGATGCTAATTTGTTAAAGAGGTCAGGATCTGGTTTTAAGAATTGAGAATGACACTACTTAGTTGTTTTTTCAAGTCTTTGGAATTGTTACTGTGAATTGTAATTCTAACTCTAAAAGAGGCATTATGAATATGAAATTTGGAAGTGGAGGACCCAATTCTGATTCCTAGGTTCAATTCCGAGCGTGAAACAAGCCCTAAGCCTATTCTTCCTGACAAAATTTTACAATGTACTAATTACTAAATTTGAAAATAAACCATGTACAAAAAAAATGGAATTATCACAGCTTATAATATCTCTTCATATTTTAGAAGCATAAATGTAAATCCACGGTTTCTTCTCCAAATCTTGTTAAACAATATAATAAATTTATCGAAAAGAAAAAATAAACATTATAGGTAAGGAACAAAGAGGAAGAGAGATAGAGACAAAGGAAATAGGATGAGGCCCACCGAGAAGGAATTCATTGATGAGCTGCTAACTTTGAAATTCCGGGGATGAACATTTGTACAAGGCAATGCTAACTAACCTCCCTCTTGTGTGAATGCTAGCATTGTCCACTTTTTTTTTACTGGATAACAGTACCATTTTCCCATTCCTTAAAGCAAATAAATCTTCTGGACATTCAAGTCATTTAGCTAGGGTCAAGTAACAAATCTAATAAAGTCTTTTGAGACTATCAAATTTTTCCTCCTCGGCCTCACCTCCCTACTTCTTTTATAATTCTTCGAATTCAGTGAGCGCACAGCTGCTCCTCCAATATATAGACTTTAAAATTAACAAAACCACAAGTGAAACTTTTTAAGATTTTACATAACTCAATTTAACAGATAACAAGAGTGGGGAAGTTAGCATTCCCCATAAACACAGACACAAAAACACACACACACACACACACACACACAGAGTCACCCACACAAGGGTCTTAACATACACAGGCCCCTCTTGTTATTTTCATTAAAATTTTTAAAGAAATTAAAAAATTATAACATGTACTTTCTTATGTATTTTAGGCATATGAGTCTGTGTGCTTGGGTGGTAAGAATTGGAATCACATCTTCCTCCTTCCTTCTTGATCATTGTGTCATATTGGAGTTGTAGTAAAGAAGAATCTCCTTTCTCACAAAGAGCACATGCAACCTCTTACTCACATGAGACATGAGGTATTCTTCACTCTGCATCTGCCAAAGACAACCTAAATCCGTAAACTATTGACTACAAGTGGCTTACATACAGTTTTTGACTTGCCTGACATGTAACCTGACCCAAAAAACTAACTACAGACTATATATATGGTTTGGGTTTATACAAACAATATCTTTCGTACTTTCACACAGTGCTTTGGGAGTAATGGGATTGGGGTTTGAGTTATGAGAAGCCAATCCCTAAAATCTTCAGTGATCATCATCATAGTGAATTTTCAATATGTTTTGCCAGTAAAGATGGCTACAGCTAGATTCACTATAGGTTGAACCAACTGGCAATGTTTCACAGACAACACCCAGCACAAAACAAATATATGGCATAATTAAAAACTCCTTAACTTACTGTCTCATGTAACTAACCTGTCTCTTTCAGTGTTTCCATCCAACTGTTCAAGGGGTTGTGACCGAGGCTTTAAATTCAGCTTCGGGCGCTGTCCTACCTCCTTCCCACTCTCAGTTCCAGCTGAGACAGGCTTCACAAAATTAGCATGTCCATGCGCCTGATAAGCAGTTTCAACATGGCCAGGATCATTAACTTGATGATATCCCTACCATGGAGGAAACAAGAGAAGTCATAAAGCAAATATAAGAAAAAATAAAAACTGAAACCCCCTGGCCCAAAATAAATAAACAATGAGTTTAACATGTGAACACCTGTGCACTTCCTGTAACAGAAGGTTCAGAACCTTCCAGTGGCTTTGCCCAGGGTAGTAACTTCAGTTTAGGGCGCTCCGTTGGTCCAGAAGCCATTGGGAGGTGCAACTCAGACCCGCCAAGTTTGCCATCATTTCGAGGTAGCTGAACCCCATCAGCATGATAACCTACACTTCTTGGTCGTACTTCTGAATACTTGGAAACCCCAGACCTTTCATAGTCTAGTAACTCATTCCTACCACCTTGCACCATGTTGTCAATACCTAGACCCCTTTCTGCATGTGTTGATAGCATTACATCATAACACTCCTTCTCACCCACTGTATCCATCCTATTGTAGGCACTATTGCTATTAACATTGGCACGTGGTCCACTCTCCACTTCAGAAGATCTAACCACCTCGGCATCTGCCTGATAATGGACTGTCTTTGACTGCCATCTACCAGAGGACACCTTCTCAAGCGCACTGGCATGAGCCAACTTGGAAACAGCATTAGGACCAGACCAAGCAGATTGCTCTGGCTCAACAGCACTTGCCACCTCCTTCCTCATTGTCCATACATTTGGATAACCCCCACCACCACCACCACCACCACCATTTCCCTGCTCCTTAGTACCTCCTAAACTCTGACAATTCACACCCACGTGAACCGTCTCAGAAAGCCTTGCCAAGTACGAGCTAACTGTCCCAACAGGAGTATGAGACACTGGAGCCACTTGCCTGCCGAGTGAACTCCCTCCCAGTCCATACTCAGGCCTCAGCTCAGCACGAGAAGGCAGGGCACGAATGCTCTCCTCACTGATTGTTCGCCGTGTGGCTGCAACACCATCTAGCGGCTTTCGCTCATCCTCATCAAAATTCCTGCCAATTGGGGCAGTGTGGGGGAGAAAAGGGGTTTTGTCGTCATAATGCCTAGTCGCCGGGGACGTGTGCGGCCGAGACCAATGATCCGGCCGGCCCATCGGGCTCCCCCATGATGAAGGTCGGTCATAACCAGAACGATCTGAAATCCTCACAGTTCTGTGGAAAAAACACAAAAAATTAAAAAAAAATGGTAAATTAAACACAGTGGATTGTACAAAGCAGATCCACCAATGAAAAGAACTTATCACGCCTAAAGAAAACACAAAGCAAGCACAATTAAAAGCAACAGATCTAATTCCTCTCTCAACTACCCAAGTTGATTTCTTTTTTCCACAACAGCAGCATCAATTAGGGTACCCGTTTGAGAATAATCGAATATATATCAACCAAAATCCAAAATAGATTAAATATCTAAATCACGGGAATGAAAACAGGATAAAGAACTATAAAGGGGTGGTAACTTACACGCCAGGAGCAGAAGGGAGAGGGAGATCAGAGGGTATGGAACCGCCATGGAAGTCCTTGAGCGTCATAGTGTTGCCACTAACCTTCTTCTTCGACATTCTCCCCCCTCCTCCCTCACACCCCCTTCCTCACAGCAAAAAAAAAAAAAAAAAAGTTATCACAGAGCCTAAAATTCAGCGTCCTCTAGTTGCTGTTGAAGGGTTTGGAATCTGTGAAAGAAAGAGAGAGAAGGAAACCCGACGAGTGGGAAGGGATAGCGCGAGAAGAACAGAGAAGAAGAACGCGAGGCTCTTGGTTGTTGGGGTGTGCCAAAAGGAAGGGCCCAAAAAAGCGAGGAAGGTGTATTTGTGTTCGTGCTTGTGTTTGTGTTTGCGAGTTAGTGTGTAGAATACTGTGGGGGGAATGATTGTGAATGAGGTTTGATAGTGTGCGATGTTTGTTTTATTTGGAATTGTTGTTGTGCTGTACGGTTTGCTGTGATCGGCGGATAGTATCTTGCCACGTCATAGCCTCAAAATGATCGCGAACCTTGTAATCATGGGATAGGATTGGAGAATGGAGATCGTAGATTGTGCCTGATGCATGAGCATAATAACTGTCAGGGTGTGTTTTCTTTGTTTCTTTTTTTTTGTTTTGATAAAAAAAAAATTTATTTAAAAAATAATTTTTATATATTTAAACAATTTTATAAAAATAATTATAATCTAAAAAAAATTTTAAATTTTTTTAAAAATTAAAAAATTAATTGTTTTAAAAAATTAATTTTTTATTTTTAATTATATATAAAATTTAAATTTTATAATTTTTTTTAAGTTGAAACAAACACACCTCGATAAAAACCATGACGGCCTGAGTAGCAATAGTAATAGTAATAGCGATATTACTGCACTTTTGTTCTGTTTTTTTGTTTGACGTAGCGATGTTACTTCTTTTTTGTTTTGGACAGGAGTGATGTTACTACATTTGTCAACATGGATCTGGATCCATTTTTAGTATTGGGCCAACCTGCTCTCGTATTTATGGGTTGGGACTGCCCAAGCCCAAGTGCCCATAGAACTTTCCATATAAAATTGTTTGCTATACCTCATTTGTGTTTTTGGTAAAAGTTATTGAAGAAAGGAGAGACGATAGGCCTCTCTTCCACGGAGGTTTTCGGTGATCCCTTTCCCCCTTTTTATTTTGTTTTTCTTTATTTCTTGTTTCCTACTTCTTTGTCACATAGTGATTCAATCGTTATTTCGTCCAACAAATGTTTTTGATGGCAGCGGTGAGAGACTAGTTTGAGATGGTATAAGATTTCACACTTTGTGGTTCTCGCTATTACTGACATGTCAAGAACCATCAAAAGATTGCGCTTAAAGAAATTTTTATATGGTTTGGGAGCACCATATGATTATGTTTCCGGTCAATCATGTAAATACATTTTTATGGGATTATGTGTTTATAGTGGAGTGCCATGCTCGAATCGTTTATATAATTGATCAGGAGCGTAGTCATACGATCTTTGGACTATATAAGTATTTCTCTTGCGCTTAAGTCAAAATTGTTTGGTAATCTATGCTGATAGTGGATAAGATGGAGTTTAGTGTTTTTATGTTTTCTGCACCCTTTTGTGGAGGTATTGGTGAGGCAATAAGCCTCTATCTTTGGTATTTAACCACTATCTTTTATGTTGGTGTGTTGGTACTCGTGTTCAACATGTTTTGGTAAAATGTTGGTTAAGACGCCTCAGCTAGGGATTCAAGCTTTCAACCAGACACTACTCCTTTTACTACATAGCCAGTTATAAAAGTTTCATCAGGACCAAATATAAAAGATCTTGATAAGCTCACTTGTGTTTTTATGAATATTTGTGGTGTCAAGCATAATTATCTATATGTTCAGTTATGTTTATTTAAAGTTGTGTAGTCTCGATGATTGTAATCATAAGCTTAACTCATATGTTGTCACTTGTCAATTATCGAGTTCTCTAATGTAATTAGACTGTTGCCTTTAATTTCATATCAATAAAAATATATGTTCGACCAAAAAGGGGAAAAAAAAAGGAGAGGTTGTGCTTATTCTAACGTAAAGGCAAAAAACTATTTATCTGAATAAAAATTCATAACAAGATTCTAGATTGCTTACTGCCAACATATCCCGAAATCTGAACTCAGATTGTAGTGTTTTTATGATTAACAATTGACTACATGAATTAATCCCATTGGCATTGTACTCTATCCATTAATCTATGGGTAATGATTAAATTTTTTAATTAGTTTTAATATAATGATAATGTAAATTATTTTACCAATTAATTAATTAATTATATTACATCTTTTACATAACTTTTAAGATAATTATGGTAATAATCAAACAACTTTAATGATGTGATTATTTTATTTTATTTTTTTGTCTAAACTACAAGCATCTGATGTCTATTGGACTACAACTAAGTTCAATCGAGCTGAGTTGGACCATTGTAGAGATAATGTTCTTTCAATACTAATTTTTTTATTCACAATACTCAAACTCAAAATCTTATTTAAGGAAAATATATATAAAACCACTTTAATCAATCAAATATTGATAATAATGTAATTATTTATAATTGAATTATGATGTAAAAATATTCTACAAGTTAAAGGGAACCATGTAAAAGGTCAATGGATAAAATGAATGCCCAACTAACAAGTTAATTTGTCTCTATCACATGTTAATATAAGTTCAAACAAGAAATTTCACATAAACACAAGGATAAAGAAATAGAAATAACTATTAAAGGGAGAAAATTTGATTCACTGAATAAACTCACCAATAAGAAAGAAAGTGTGTAAATACATGATTGGTTTCACTCACACTTAGGTGAGATGTTAAATTTCATACATATTGAAATCAGATTATGGAACTACGAGATATATCTCAATCGAGTGCTTGACAAATTCAGTGTTATTTGAATAAACTTTAATTGCAATTTAGGAATTCCAAAATAAACAGTTTAAATGTATTTTTAGTTTCTATAAATATAAGTTGTTTTAACTTTAGCCCATTTGAAAAAAAAAAATTCGGCTTTTGTTCCTTCATTTTTTCAATATTATATTTTTGGTCACTACTATTAGTCAGTATCATCAAATGGTGATATTTATAAAGATCGAAAGAAAATTCTTAAAATATTTATAAGGACTAAAAATAAAATTTTTCACTATTTACACAGATTAAATACATATTTTAAAATACTTATAAAAACCAAAATTTAGAACAATAAAGATAAAAAATAATGTTGAAAAAAATAAGAACCAAAAATCAATTTTTTAAAGAGATTAAAATTAAAATGGCCTATATTTATAAAAATTAAAAATATATTTAAATCTAAAATAAATTGAAGATTATGTTTAAAAGAAGCCCAAAAAAAAAAAAAAAGACTTATGACCCATTTGATTTGCAATATAAATAGACAAATCACATTTTTAACGTGAACACTTCTCTCAATTGGAATTAGAATCATTGTTCGTCACATTTTGAAGGATTAGCATCTTACGCTTGATCCAATCCATATTAATAAAATATATGTTATTTCTTCTTTAGCTACTCAACTTAAAAGAACAAAAACATAAATAAAGAGTTTAAGTGAAAATAAAGAATCCTGCTTTATTCTTTTGTATTTTTAATTCACTCTTTAATATATTTTTCATTAATAACTTTGATTATTCTCCCTCTAATTATTTTTTTAGTTGCTATTTTTTAAAATATAGAATTATTATGGACATCTGTTAATTGCAACAATGTTTGAAAATAAAGATACTTTAAACATAAAAAATCTAAAATATTGTAATGCGAATACATATTACATAAATAAATATTAATTTTGCATTTATAATGCTTATCAAAATTAATCTCCTTAAAATATGTAAAAACACCTCCTCATCATAAGAAAAATGAAATCAAAGCTCAATATAATTCTTCTAATGAGGTTGCTCGACTTAGAATCTCACATAGGAATTGAGCCCATAACTTGTGACTCATTTACTTACCTACAGTAATCACATAAGCTAAGTCTAGTTGGCGCCAGTATTTAAAATCTTATTAATAAATTTCCTAGACATCTTATTATCTTATATAAGATAATTTATTATGAGATCCAAAGAATTTAATGTTGTTCGGATCACTCTTAAAATAGAAAAAAAATCTAATGATTAAAAGATTTATTATCTATTAATTATAGATGACCAAGCCTGGTCCATTTTCAAACCCAAATACATGATCAATGATAATAGGATTAATTTATTTTAAAAAAAAAATGATTATTTACTTAAGTTTACTTCAAGGTGTTGTCATAAACGCACTATATAAGAAAGGTGCTTGATGCACCTTGTTGTTCTTATGTAAACTAAGCCACCAAATTAAACATTAAAAAACCGGATGGCTAAGATCTAAAGGGGTAACCTGTT
Organism: Pterocarpus macrocarpus; assembly: GCA_031439585.1. NCBI lineage: Eukaryota > Viridiplantae > Streptophyta > Magnoliopsida > Fabales > Fabaceae > Pterocarpus > Pterocarpus macrocarpus. The sequence continues at coordinate 38,113,756 of CM062518.1, forward strand.
AAATGAATTCTCATTTTTGGTTGAATCCATTGCACCTACCTTCATCTTTGAGCTCCATTGTCCACCATTACGCTCTACAGACTCCACCATTCAAACCCATAGCCATTCTTAACCTCGAAAACAACCATCTTCTCTAGCTCTTGCAGGTTCTCACATAAACAAAATTGTTTATCATTACAAATGCCGCCACACTACGGCCGTCCTCTCCCTTCACCCGCCCCACCTTCACTAACGACTCTCCGTGAGATGCACCAATGATGCTCTGTTCATGGCGATGGGGACAGACAGCCTTCAACTACCACTTTCATAGATGGAGCCCTTTCTTAGTTGCCCCCACCTTTCATGACAATGGCAATGGTGATGTAATAGATAGAAATTGTTGATCAGGAGCACATCTTTCTAATTAAAAAAGGAGTATGAAAACTAAGTAAATAGTCTAAAGTTAACTAAAAGTTTGAAACTTTATTATGTATTATTGTTTTTTTTGTTGGGGGGTTGCTTAGTGAAACATGGGTTGTGATAAAAAATTTTGAATTTTGAATGAATTTGAGATTTGTTTTTGTGGGTTCTTTTTCATTTGGGTATTCCATCATGGTTTGGCTACATTTAAAGGTTACTAAAAGTTTGGAACTCTATTCTTTTTTTTTTTTTTTTTTTTTTGGTTTTTACGGAAATGCTGGGTTATGCCACCCATGGCACCGAGAAGTTTCAAAGATAAGGCAAAGGGTCGTTGTGATGATAGAGAACTTTAAAGAAATTTAAGGTGATCTAACATGACTAGATGTATTGATACTATGTAACAATCTTAACCATTAATTTCAATTATATATAAATTGAATGGTTTGGATTATCAAGATGTATGATGCACCTTTAATCATGAGGTACGCCATAGCACTCATAGGATTTACCACCTAAAAAATAAAACAACAGTAAAATAATCAGGTCACCTCTAATTGCTAGTTGCAAGATGCACTAAGAGTATAGTAGTATGTAGTGTATCAAACACCTTAGTTTGTAAAGTGCATGACAACTAACACCTTAGTTCAATTGTTTCTTAAAGAATAAAGAGCGTTGAGCCAAAACTCAATTTTAAATTAAACTTGCACAATTCAATCGAAAAATAGGGAGAATATATTAATCTTTTTATAACAAGCAAACTCTTCAACCATATATCAAAATATAGACACGTTCTAATGTGCACCTTGTCAATTATGGTGCACCACACATTAGTTTTTTTAACCACATTCGACAAATGCTGCTAATTGCATTTGAGAGTGCGGCTAAAAGCGGCCTTGCTAGAGCATTGTGTAACATCCCTATTTTTGCTAATATAGTGTAATAGAAACTTTGATTTATTTCAGTTAAATAGTGTGAGAATTTTTCATGCAACAATATACTATGACGATCCTTACATTGAGAATTATAGGGTCGTGTAACACTGTCATTGAAAATACGGCACTGCCATTTACTAAAAATTAAGAAAAGATGAGAATACCCTTGTAGTATGAACTTTTGTTATTTATATAATTATCCCAATACTTTTAGTAATTACACTTAGACCCTATATTTTAATCACAACTAGGTCCTTAAACTTTTAGAAAATTATATTAGGTCCTTGCATTAAAAGAATTAGTAGAAAAGGTGCTTTAGTGGAGTCGAGTGTCATAGTAGAATCGTAGAAACCAAAACCTCTGCCGATTGGACCATGGAGGTTTCCAAGTGTGAAATAACATAGGACGCCCCCTGGATTTGCCAATAATTACAAAAATATCATTAGTTTTTACCAAAAGTAGAAACTTCAATAGAAAATATTAAAAGGCTTATAGAAGTCCAAAAACTACCCAAAAGACTCTAAAAAATTTTAGAAAAATTATAAATATATTTTTAATATAATTTTGAAAATAAATATCAATTTTTATCAAAATTAAAAAATATTTATATAATTACATAAAAATAATCTTACCAAGTACATAACGGGCCTTGATAATCCTATAAGACCATTTTAATTTGTTGTAAGACAATATTTCAATATAGTTCCAACCATGGGCCAAACGGACCACGAGATTGGACCTCACAATGGGCCATAAATAGTGAGTGAAACACTAATGGGCCTAATTAGTGGATTTTGGGCCTAATTAGACATAAATAACTTAATTAACTTCTTAACTATCTAAATAATCATGTAATTAACCTTACTAATCACTCACTAATTACCATGACTTTATCATGAAATCATGCTTATATAAGCCACATGATAAATAGTAATATTTTATTAATTAAGTAAATTAAGGATAGGTTTTGATTATTCAAATTAACTTTTACCTTCATTAATGAGTCAAACACAACTCAACACCTCTAAAATGTCCCATAGTTGTGAGTTATCATATCTATGAGTACTAACTAAAAGTTTCAATAAGCGTGTAAATAATAATTCAATCTATCGACAATTACTTAATTAAGCTAATAAACTCATAAATGCACAAAAATATAAACAATGGCCAAGCAATGAATCATGGCTGAAAATGGGACCACATAAACTCCCTATATTCATAATTTTACCAGAAACATGGAGAAAACTCATGAAGGTTAAAGAAGTTGAAGGAAACAAGTAGCTTAATTAAGATAACATAATCAAAATTCTCTTTTTTACTACGTTTAATGTGTCAAACATATCTAAACACGTTCCAACCACCCAAATTCGTGTAGACCCATCTAAAAACATGTGAGAATATTTTTTAAAGATTAAAATTAAAATAAGTTAGTGTTTTGATAATTTAATGAACTAATTTGCCTTAATTTAGTGAATAAACATGTAAAAAACCCTAAAAATTAGAAATTAGGGCTAAAATTTTATTCGAGGGCATATAATCCTCTAATATACATATATAAATATGATTTTGATGATAGATTAGAGAAGTTCTATAATTTACTAATTATTTGAAGTAATTAAACATCAACAAGCTTAACTAGTTTAGGTCAAATTATCATATTTACACTAAATTGATGGGTAATTCATATAACACTCTCTTAATTGACTATGACTCATGTGATTATCATTCTAATCAATCTTTAAACAATGTTTATGAAGCTTCCAAGTTAAGGAATAATATTCTTGATAATTAACTAACTTAACTAACTAATTAAGTAAAAACTAATCAAGTAATTAACCTATCACTAATCCTAGCCTTTGTCTATAAATAGAACTTATTGTGACACAATTTCACACTTTAGTTTCAGCCTCTAAACATCCTTCTTGTGGCCGAAACCCTATTCCCTCATAGTCTCTGTCGCTTTGTCTTTTAAACACTCAAAACACAACCAAACTCCATCATCTCTACTAACCCTGAAACACCATCAATCTCCATCACCTATACTTGAGTTCAAGCACTCAAATAAGAGTGAAAAGCTTGAGGAAGTTTCAGGTCCAGCCCTTCAAGTTTTCGAGTTCAAGCTTCCAAAGCCATGTAGGGTTTTTCTTTTACTTTTAGGTTTCATATGCATACTATATGTGGTTGTTTGTGTTCTTTGATGCTTTCTTTTCATATTTTAGATTATATATATCTCTTTTTGAAGATTCTTAAAGCTTTCTAAAAGTTATTAAAGAGATGAGGATTCTATGCTTTCTTTTGGGATTTTGAAGCTTAAATCTCTTACTTTAACTTTATGAACTTAAATCCTTGTTGTCTTGAATCTATGTGATGTAATCCATCTTCTTTTTCCTTATGGTGACCTAGGGCCATACTTTGGGTTGAGGGGATGATCTTTTCATTGATGACCTTTGTGGTCACAAATAGCTTTGTTTTGGTGCACAATCCTTATTTCTTGAGTTTGTAAGCTTGGAACTCATCTTTGATGCATAAAAGCTATCAATTCTCTTTATTTTATTTTTGGCCATATAAGGGACTGAAACTTTAATTGCGCGTTTGTGTGATTTCTTGGTGGTACTTGATGATTTGAACATGATTAATTTATATACAAATGAGTTTCTTTGGTTTCTAGACTTAAAAACTTGAAAATCATTATGTCATATATATATATATATATATATATATATGTATGTATGTATGTATTTTTGGCCATGTACGGGCAGCCACCTTTTAAGTCATATTTTTGAAGATTTTTTTGTTGATATTTGATGAAATTTAAGTACTTGATTCATATATATTAATATTCCTTCAATTGTGATGCTTAAAAACTTGAAAAATCATGCTTTTGGTGATGTTTTTGTGAAGGTGATGCTTCCTACACGTGAAAAATCATTAAGTTGCATGCCAAATGTTTAATAAAATGCCCAAAAGAAACTTAGTTAAGTTTTCACAAAGCAGATGTCTAAAGTTTTGAAAGTTACTAGGTGTTTTTGAGTTACTTTGATGATTCAAACCTTAATACATGGAAACCAATACCAAACACTATTAGTATGGCTAAGTCTACATGGGCGTCTCGATGGTGAATTGCTTATACATGTTTACAAGACTAGATGATGATTTGAACATCTTAAAAGATGTAAAAGATGACATCTTGTATTATTGGATATGCTTAAATTTGTTTCTTGAGTTTTCTTTATTAGTAAAGCCTAAAGTTATGAGGAACCATATCAAACTCGACATGTATGGCTATGCCTATAGAGGGTCTTGATGGTGTTTGGTTCTCATGAGTTTCAAAGGCTAGAAAATAGACATGACAACCTATTGATAAGAATGTTTTATAACTCATCTTTAAAATATTAGATTATTTGAGCTTGAGAGCACTTGGAAGCTCATCCTCCTAACATCATATGTATGGCCATGCCTACAATGAATAAGATGGAGATTTATGTCTTTCATATGTTCAAGGGCTTAAGAATGAAGATTTAAGCCTCGTGTGTAGGTTTTGTGAAGTTTTGCAATAAAATAACCAAGACATAGCCATGTATACGTCACGCCCATATGCTTCTTTATAAAGCATGTATTTGTTTTTCTTAAGTTATCATATTTATGTGTTTTCAAACCTTTGAGCATATTTGAATTGGGTATGTTTGTGTGATAGTTTCTTTTGGAACTAGTAAAACTTGATAATTCTTAAAACACTTAAAACTTGATAATTGAACCATGTCCTATACATATGGAGTTATATACTATGTTGAGCTTTCGATGCTCTTTGGACCTATTTGAGACCTTTAAGGTCTTAACCCATGCTTTAGAGTACCTTTGCAATGGATTTGGATATATGGACTTGATATAAACTTTATTCACATTAATAAACATAATAGTCGAAGATTAAGTTAAGATCTCATTAGAAATTTCATATAAACTAGCTAAATTCTTGCTTGAAGAGATTTTTCCTAAAGCTTTGATTTAATTGATGGGATTTTCTTTATTTTATCTCTTTAGTTTGATCTAAAGCTTTTTGTTCAATTTGTGTTTGCCTCCTTGCTTCATATGAGTATTCTTTACCCATGACATGTATATGGCTTGAATATGTGTATGAATACATGAATTTGGAATTATATGTCACTTGCATGTAAATTCATAAATATGAGCATAGAAAAAGAATGATTTATGATTAAGTGCCAAGATATTACTCATGTTATGAAGATTTGTGAGTTTTAAGTCATGCTTGCTTTAATGAACATGAGATGGATTCAATTGCGATTTGCACACTTGAATGTGAATATGTTATGAACCATGAAGGATTTTTATGTGCATTATTATGTGAAAAATTAAATTATGTGGTTTTGACCATATTATGAGCACTTGATAATAGATATATGACGAGATCTTTGAAATAAATATGTGCACAATATGTTTGATGATAAATTGATGGTAAAACTATGTGTAAATGCTTCATATATGTTATATTTTGTCTTGTGGTTATACTGTGGAAAATGGAGCTATGAAGTGAATATATCGGCCTCACCTCACAGTGGATAGGTGGTATATTCACATGGAGCTGTGAAGTAAATATCTTAGTCCTACAAGATAGTGGTCAAATGGTAGATTTACTAAGTGACATATCAGCCCTATCTCATAGTAGACAAATGGTATGTTCGCCATTTGGCATGGTCCATGGTAGTGTATCGGCCCCACCTCGCAGTGGATAAGTGATGTATTAATCTATAGTGATACATCGGCCTCAACTCACAGTGCACAAGTGATGTATCTGTCGATTTAACAAAGGGATGCCCTAGTAATGAGAATTCTCACAAATTTGAATTCACTATGGAATATGGACTATAACCATTAAGAAAGATTGGAAAGCAGAAGAAAAAAATTTGAGAATATACTTGTCATTATTTATAAGTTATATCAATGATGATGATATTTGTACTGCTGCTTTACTGCTTATGTTTATGACTATGCATTACTATCTTGCTTGTCATGACTCTTATTTACTATTTGTGGTTTATTTATATTATATTTTGCTACTAAATATTCTGACAATGTTATATATGATTTAATATGTTACTTTGCATATTGCTACATTTCTGCCTTATTTGTAGAACTTTTGTGATGAAGCGGGACTCCTTTAGGAACATCACCCTCGTAAGAGATTTCTCTCATCCATTTTCTTTAGTGTTTACAAATAGCACGGATCACAGCAACCATTAAAATAAATGTGGCCAAGAATATGACTTTGTTACTAATAGCGTTAATCTAGTTATTTTAGATCTCATATCTACTATTACTATTATTAATAGGTAGTAGTATAAGAAGTTCGCCTTTTATATCTGGCTGTGTTTTGTATTGGCACTCATGTAATCCTTATGACACTTTAATAGTAATGATGTATATTTTAATATGTGATAGTTGCCTTAAATGTGGATGAATTGATTAATATGCTGTAGAATTAATTCTATTATGCTCATTTGGATAAAGTAAAAATTAGAAATTAGTAACCATGTTTGGAAAAAAAAAAAATATTCTCAGACAATTAAGGAAAAATATTAGTAATATTTTATTAGTTAATTATTATTAAAGTCAAATAAAAGATAAGATAATAGTTAGCTAGTAGGATATTACACAAGCTATGCAACCTCACCTCGCCAGCCACTTTCCTCCCCTCCATCTTCGCGTTCTGCTTCCTCCCACAGTGCCACCACCCAGCCCTCAACCGCCACTGCTTGTCGCCGCTCTACCCACTACTGTCTCCGCCACCAAACTGCCCCACTACAAGGCACACTAGCCCCTCCATCTTCGCGTTCTGCTTCTTCCCATGGCGCCACTGCTCCCCCCACTGCCGTGATCGCCACCAAACTCCCCCAATGCAAGGCCCACTACCCCAGGGGCGGATCTTCTTTAAGACAATGGGGGGCCATGGCCCCCCCAATTTTTTTAAAAAATGTGTGTGTGTGTGAGAGAGAGAAAGAGAGATAAATAATTTTAAGACTTATCATATTATTTCACAAAAATAAACTTCAACTAAAAAGCCTGTTAGTTTATTTTTTGAATTAAAAATAACTAAACTAAAACAATCAAAATACAATTAGCATCATTTTATAAGAGTTAAGTAACGGTTTAATAATCAAGTAATAAATTTATTAACTCCAAACTTTATTTTGATTCATAAGGATGCTTACAAAAGTTTGACATTATTAGGTGTGTGGTTGGAAATGCAAAAAAATTACTTTTTTTTTTAATAAAAATTGTTTTGATATGATTTCATATGTTTAGGAAAAAGTATGAGCGGATTATAAGCAAAATATTCTAATTTTCAATGTAAAATCTACTTATAAGTAAAAAGAAATTTTTGAAGTTTTTGGTTATAAATAAAAATTAATTATTTTTAAATATAATATTTTTAACACAATAATTCTAAGTATAAAATATAAATAAATTATTTAATACTTTTTTAATAATTTATCATACAAAAATAATTATTTTTACATAAACTAAACAAAATATATTTCAAAATTACTTTTAAATTAATATATCAGATACTATAAATATTAATTTTTTAATTCTTCTCTATAAAATTATTTTGTCATATTAGTTAAATTAATTTAAAGTTCATATTTGTAATTTATTATTAATTTTCATTTAATTATCATAATTTAATTTATATATCAAATTTTTGCCCCCTAAAAATTTTCTTAAAACTCCGCCACTGCACTGCCCGATCTTCATCCTCATCATCGACAACCTCCGATCCCTCCACTCCAACGTCAACGACCTCAAGTCCTCTTTTTCGAATTCCAGGCTTCCTGGTTGGGCCCGGCGACAATGGTGGAGCAGAGGTTCGCGGGGTGCTTGCGGTTGCTGGCTTGGCAGTGGTTCTCTTGTGAAGTTGGGCGCGGCAGGACGCGGTGACGCGGCGAAGCTCGAAAGGACAAGGTGACAAGATGCAGTGAGGCAACGGAGCTCGACGGGATGCAGTGAGGCGGCGAAGCTCGACAGGACACGACGGAGCTTGATGGACGGCACTGCGAAGCAGAAACTCAAAGGCGAGAAGAAGAGATGTCCACCGATGCACCATCGAATTTTAAGATTGGTGTGTGGTGCACTATGGTTGATAGGGTGCACATTAGAATGCGCCTAAGCCTAAAACATAAATCTAAAACTTATTTTAAGCATAAACTTCACTTTCGTCTCAACGACAATTATCATACTCAACAACTCAACAGCTCAGCATGTGATATATCTTGCTGAGTACTAATCTAAGTAACATATGTACGATCGAAACACGTGGAAAAAGGTTGGTTCGAACCTTGAATTATATTTCTATTTTAATAATATTTTTAGTTAACAATATTTAATTAAATAGCAAAAAAGCATTATGTAAACTGATAATATTAAATACCCTCAACAAAAAAATTCGAGCTCAAATGAGACAACTTCCTATCTTTTAAAGAATTTAATTTAAATATATGATAATATAAAATAATTTTATATTATTAACCAATAAAAATAGTAAAAAGTGTTAACTTACATAAATAATTATCCGTTATAATGAGGGATTTATCATGATTTTTTACTTTTCCTTATTTCTATTGATTGATAGTGTAAAACAGTTTTATATTGTTAGTGTATACCAATTAAACTCTCTTTTAAAATATATATCTTTTTCAAAAAATAAAAAATAAAAAATAAAAAATAAAAAGACTTGTCATATGAGTGGGATTTTTTTGTTCTTTGCTCGCGTGTCCTCGCTGCTTGAACGCAAACCTAAATAGCATAAATATTATTTGAATATTAAAAAGTAGATAGTATATAAATATTATAGAGATCAAAGTTTTGTTAGTGTGGTGTTGGTTTTTAAATAAAATTTTGAATTTATGTTTTATGAATAAAAAAATTAAATTTAAAGAGATTTACTTCTTATAATAAGCGGCCTAACCTAAATCAAGTCAATTAAAATATAGTAAGTTTTAGATATTAATGATGTAAACTTTAAAATATATATATATATATATATATATATATATATAAAGAGAAATATAAAGTCTCAATTTTTCTATCTAAAAACTTGCCACCACTTCGAATTTTATATCTCTCTTTTTTTATAATATTCATATGATAAACATTTTGATATTCAAGTAACATTTAATCTAAATAGTGTGCCCTTCAAGTGATGGTACGTCATGGACTAATGCCTTTAATATTAAGTTTTACTTTTGATATATTACTCATAATTTTTCATATTATTTGCTAATGAGTTTAATTTTGAGGTATTAATAATATAAATTTTTTTTATATAATCAATTAATTATATATTTTTATTTATATGATCATTTAAATAGTAGATGTGAGAGTTGATCATATTTATTGATGTGATAAAATATAATTGGATAATAATATAAAAAATATTTTACACGATTAATAAATCAAAATTAAATTCTTTATTTTATATATATATATATATATATATATATATATATATATATATATATATACACTAAAATTAATTTATTTTTAATTCAACAATTGAATAATGAAATGTGTTGACCTTTCGTATCTTTATTATTAGAAAAATGTTATTAGTACTTATTGTAAACACATATAAAGAGAAAGACACGAGATAATAGGTGTTGAAAACGTTAAAAAGTAATAGATCCATCACCTGGTGTCTCTCTCTTTTATTATACGTATATAATAAATTCTAAAAAATAAGTATAAATTACACTAGTCTTTTTGTTTTTGATAAACTAAATTTTAGGATAAAAGGACGGGGTTTTGGTGTAAGACAAGAAAAAGTTGAAAGAATATTTACAAAAGAGCTTACATTTATGGCTCGTATTATGTTAGTCTCAACTAATTTCGGGAGTAAGTTAGTCTCGTATTAAATATTATAAAATAACTCTACATAATATTGCTAAAGGGAAATAGAAGCTTGTCCCTATACCATGTGTTGTGTTCACCAAGGAAGTTCATCTTGAGCTGAACTTCGTTTAGACCACCTCGTCGTCACTGGTGGCACCGTGGAGGTGGTTTAGGCATAGTTGATCCATGGTGCATTAGCAGATTCGCTTGGACCGAGGACTCTCTCGTGGAGAGTAATGTGAGGCACTCTTAGATTTGCCCCCTGCTGATTCAACCAACAATTTCTTGTTTCCTAGAAACTCGTTGCTCGTGCTTCTGCTGGAGATGCTGACACTGAGGATTCCAGCTTGGTGGGCGAGGACTCTGCGACTTTTAATCTTGAAAGCCAGAAAATATCTTCGTAGGCTTACTTCACAACAATTTTTGGAGTGGTGTTGTTTGTTCTTAACGTGGCTTCGTTTGATAATTCAACTGGATTTATTAAGGTTTTTGTTGATGTCATTTCATAAGTTGTGGATAGTAGCCATTTACTCCATGGTTGTCTACTCTCCAGCTATTTACTCCATTTCGTACGTCTCCACAGTGCTCCCAATACAGCACCTGCAATGTCACTTGTGCTTTGGTTACAGCAACAGTGTTGCAATTCTACCTCCCGTGGAAATAGGAAAAGCGATTGAGATTGGGACAAGCCTCTATCTATAAATAAAAATACAAAACAATTTTTTAGCAATATTATGTAAGATTATTTTATAATATTTAACACGAAACTATCTTACTCAGAAAGTTAGTTGGGACTAATATAATGCAAGCCTACATTTACACAGGAAGACCAGCTCATATGGTCTTGGTATATGCTTTTACAGCATGTGCACCCGGACCCTTCAAGGTGTGCGTGTTCAATTCCCACTTGCGGCAGAGCCCCTCATGTCCCCCCTCCCCCCAACTAGGGCTGACTCCAGGAAAAAAAAAGAAGGCCCCTACATTTACTTCATTCCAAGGAGGTGAGTGAAAGTTTGAACTTGTCATATATGAGATCCTCTCTTGTAAATTATTTTGTTGGTGGAATAAAATAATCGAGAAAAGTGCGAACATGGCATGGTGGTAGCTTCTTCACTTCACTTCACTTCACTTCACTTTTTGGGAGCGAAACGACACGTCACTTGGATCCCCATATTCACGGCAAAAGCCAATTCATTCTTCGACATCAATCATTTCATTTGTCTGTACACTGTTAGTCTCCCTCCGTCACTCTCTCTGCCATCGATTCTCTCTCTGTCGCCACGCGCAAGCAAACAATCTGCATACTCCTCATCATTGCTTTCCCGGTACACTCCCTCTTTCTCTAGTTGAATTTTGTTGAAATTAATGGTGTTTGGTTCTTCTCTGCTATCTTTGTTCTTCTTGTTTGGTTGCAGAGGAGGACGTGTGGTGCAACTTCCACTCGACATTATTCCGCTTAGTTTATATTCTCATCGCAATCTGTTTGTGCCTTTGTTTAATTCACTTCATCATATAAGCTCATCGGCAACTGAACGGTCTTATGGAATTTTTCCCTTTTTCCTTGTGAAGAAACTCCGAATCGAATGGTTCGTTGCACTGTTTTTTGGTTTGTTCTTGTTCTTTCTTTTTAGCTGCAATTTTAGTGCGTATTTGCTTTCTTGACTGGTCACATCACTTGCAAGAGTTATTCGTTTATTTATTATTTATTATTATTGTTATTTTGGTATTTTTGAGCTCGATTTGCTTATCCAAAGGCTCATTTCCTTTTCATTTTGTTTTTTCTCGTTTGGCCTATATGCAGGGAGATCATAATTCACAAAGTAACTATATATTTTAGTGCTTATATTAAGCTGATGATTTTACATTTCGCCGTTGTGTGCCAGTTTTTTTCCCGGGAGGTTCTTTCTTTCTTGTTCTTTTCTTCCAGTCTATTGGAAATTTGAAATAACTTACTCCATAAAGTGTTTAGCTAGTTAAGAAAAATAATTTTGAGTACCGACTCTTAACAATGCCTCTAGATATAATTCTATGTAGCAGATAGTTTTTCGCTTGTATCTGATGACAGAATGAAGGTATGCTATGTCGATGATTTTTCTGTTATTTAACAAGCAAGGTAGTTGGTTGGGTTGATTTTATGATAGATATAGCAGTCAAATGAAAAATGCTAAATGTGCCTTACTATGATGTTAAATGTACTTAATAGTTTTCTGACCTTTCTGTCTGTACATTTTCAGGTACATGGGCTGGGCAACACTGAAGTAGCTTGAGTATATCCTGAGAATGCATGAGATGGGCATGATTCCCTTGACTTTGATAGTAGGGATTTGCATAGGCTTTGCGGTTGGACTGGGTTTGGCATTCTCAATTTTATTCTGCTTCAGGTGTGGAAGGAAGCGTACACAGGTGGAGAAGGACAGTTCTCAGAGGGCAGCAGCAGCCATCCCTATTCGCGTCATAGGGGTTGATTCCAGCACAACACTATCAGACTCCAATGTGGGCCTTGAGTCACCCAGAACATCTGAGTGGAGTAACATGCCTTTATGGTTGGAAGGACTTAGGAGGAAGAATGTAGTTTCAGCATGTGGAATTCCCAAGTATTCTTACAAGTATGTCAACTTTTGTTGCACGGAAACCTTATAGTGCATGTTTGGCAACCCATGTAAACAGCTTTTTTTTTTTCTCAAAAAAGCTGTTTTCTAAAAATTAATCATGTTTGGGTAATTTTGTAGAATGGATTATAATTTAAAACTGATAATTTTAAGCCGAAAAATAGCTTATAAGCATAAGCAAATTTTTAGAGCTTATGATTATAAGCAGAAGCTAATTATTTCAAAATTCTTATATTTTTACCAAATTGATCCTAAATAATAAATATTATATAATATAAACAATCAATTCATACTCTTTTTAGTAATTTTGCCACATAAAAGCAATTTTTTTTTATACAACCCAAATAAAACAGATTAACTTAAAATCACATTTCAGCTAAAGTATCCAAACATAAATTGATTTTTATATAAGCGATTATATAAAAAAACGATTATACAGATAAGCGATTGTTAAAATAATTTTAATCCCACAGCTTTTCCAAATACACACGATTGTTTCCTGCTTTTATGGACTTACATTTCTTGTTAATTAAAGGTAGTATGTGGAAACCAAAGGAAAGTTGGGAAAATAAATGAAAATGTTAAATACCGGGTTAGCTTCAATTGAGGGAGGCAGAGAGAAAGAGAATTTGGTTTAGATATTATAGACATTGAGAATGTAGAGATGCATGTTATATAATACAGGAGAGAAAAGCTATCCGGAAATAAAAAGGACTAGGATAAATGACCTGACTGATAAGAAGATATAGAATTCAATAATTGTATATTTTAACCCCAGAAAAGACAAAATTGTAGAAGAATAGCAATAACAATGTAGGTGATTGTGACCAATATTTTTAATACTTTTTTAGTTCTGGTTTCTTTATTAGTGTATTTGGTCTTAGCCTCTTAGATATTTATCAGTGGCTTAGGCATTTACTATCTAACATTTACTGTTAGTGTTGCAGACTTGCTCAAGTTTTATATCTATCTGATTCTGTAACCCTGTGACTCCTTTACCAGAGACATACAAAAGGCAACTTCTAATTTCACAACCATCATAGGCCATGGAGCATTTGGTCCTGTTTACAAGGCACAGTTGTCCACAGGCGAGACAGTTGCGGTTAAAGTTCTTGGTACGAATTCAAGTCAAGGAGAAAAAGAATTTTTAACTGAGGTGATAACTGAAAGTTCGCTGATCTATTATACAGGGATTTAAAAATGGTCTGATGAATTTGGAAGATTATATGATTGAAACTCTCTCAAACTTTGTTTTCATGCTAACAGGTCCTATTACTTGGAAGATTACATCACAAAAATCTTGTGGGTTTGGTAGGATATGCTGCAGAAAGAGGACAGCATATGCTCCTTTACATTTATATGAGCAATGGGAGTCTTGCTTCTCATTTGTATGGTTAGAAGAGAGCAACTCTTTTCATTTTATGCAAGTTGGCAAAATTTGTTTGGATATTGTTGAGTAGATATTCTCGGTTGCTAATGGCTTTATTCTTTGTCCGTAAAAATTGTCTGACCTGAATATATGTTTCAGGGAAGCAAGAGCTTTGCGTTGTCTCTTGCAGATGATATATTAACTCAATAATTTATAACTCTCAGTTGATTTTACTCCTTTTTTTTTTTGTTTTGGGGGGAGGGGGGGGGGGTGGTGATATTTGATTATTCTCTGACTGGAGTTTATATTACTTTCTTGGAAGTATAACTACCTTGCTATACTAAGTGGTCCTGCTGCTGTTCATGAGGCAGGTTTTTCTTACCCCCTTTAAACCACCTGTGGCATTGTACTAGTTAAATTCAGAGTACCACTATATGATCATGTTTTCTTCAACTTCAACATAAAGTCAATTTGACTATTTATGCTTATTTCTTATTCTCCATTTTACTTATTATCCGTCTGTGCTGATGATTTAGGTGAAAATCATGAGCCATTGAGCTGGGATGTAAGACTTAGCATAGCACTGGATGTTGCAAGGGGACTGGAATATCTACATTATGGGGTATACAGTATGCTTAAATCTCACTAGTAAACCTGGAGAACTTGGAATAGGTTTACTTTTGGTTTCTTCTTACACTTGAAAACAACTCATTGCAGGCTGCTCCGCCTGTTGTACACCGTGACATCAAATCTTCCAATGTACTGCTGGACCAGTTTATGAGAGCTAAGGTAACTTTTGCATTTAGTCCACGGTGAGATGAAGAGGGTTGGTGGTTGTACTTGAAAACATTGTAAAGATAAAGATGATGCTGCAAGTTTCCTTTCTCACTATATCCTTTCTCCTGTTTTACTGAGCAGGTCACAGACTTTGGGCTTTCCAGACCAGAGATGATCAAACCTCACACGTCAAATGTCCGAGGCACTTTTGGGTATCTTGATCCAGAGTATATGTCTGCAAGAACCTTCACCAAGAAAAGTGATGTTTATAGTTTTGGTGTGCTACTGTTTGAGCTTATTATTGGCAGGAATCCGCAGCAGCATGGAATATGTAAAACTAGTAAGAACTATGTCTACATGCGGGCTTCTATGAGTGTGCTTGTGCTGTTGTGCATGCATAAATGTTGGTGCATTTGTAATATATATAAGTATGTAACCTTTAGATATTTTAGGATTCACACAGTATTTCGTTCTGGTTATGATTAGGCAGCAATGGAAGGAGAGGGTAAGGTTGGATGGGAAGAAATTGTGGATTCACAACTGAATGGAAAATATGATGTGCATAAGCTTAATGATATGGCTTCGCTCGCATTCAAATGTGTCAACGAAGTCTCCAAAAGCCGACCTCCAATGAGGGACATTGTTCAAGCATTATCTCAGCTTTGTAAGAAGCATAGTACAAATCACAGCAGAACATCTCCTGCTGCATTAAAGGAAGTTTCCATTGAAATGGACCACCTAGAAACCCACGACTTTTCATCACTTGAGTGTCCAAAGGTGCTGTGTAGATTGCATAGCCGATAAGCTCTGGAGTCTGCTAGTGTTTGTGGAAGTGTAAACATCTTCGATTTTGTTTACTTGGTTGACGATTTAAATTCTTTACCCTGCTGGAATTACGAAGTTGGTGGGGAACAATGTTGTGACTAGGTATGGGGTATCTGACATACAAGTTTAGATTGCTCTATAGTGAGTAAAAAGTATAGGCGGAGCGTGAGGGTGACAAAAAAAAAAAAAACCCAAGTGCGGTAAACTTCATGGTTATTCTTGAAAAAGCGAAAAAGGAAAAAAGAAAAGAAAAGAATGTGACATAATTTGCATGGTTGATTACTCTTTCACCCGATTCGAAGTTTCAAATCTATGCTAGTGACAGTATAAACATTTGTAATAAAATTAATTGCTAAGAGTACCAATCTGATAATTATCAGATTAAAAACTGGCTTTAATTCAATCAATGGCTAGATATTTTCTTTTATCTTGTGACTCGTAAGTATATAGTCTTCAATTTTTAAGCTAAGTTTGAAAGGCTTTTATGGCCTGACCTGCTGTATGTCTTGATTAGCAGGTTTGATTATGTACGCACATATCGTCTGTGCTTGTAGTAGTTACAACGTGGACAGTATCTGAAAATTAACCATAATCCAATCCAAACTTAAAGTGATTGGGAGCTCATCTTAACAAAGTAGGAATATCAGAGCTTGTATTCAAGGGAATTAATGAGGCGACAAGACAGAGATGTCATGTACCTACTGTTCCCTTGATTTAAAGTTATTTGCTTAATACATCACACTGAACTTCACGAAATAGATAGCTATTACACGACAAGCGGAAAGTATGCTAGAGCATTGAAGTTATCAAAATTTAGTTCTTGAGGGCCCCCTTAGTCTTCAAGTACGCCACAGTCTGGTCATAAATTTCTTCAATTCCATACTTAAAACTGAACCCTTCTTTGATAAGCTTCTCAGAAGAGATGATTAACTTTGCTTTGGAGGGGCAATCATCGAATCTGCAATTACAAAATGATACTTGCCTTAAATTGAAATGACTTGAAAACAGTATAATGAAGGTTTCACAATAAAGATGCAATATGAATTTGTTTACGAGCCAAATCAATCAACACAACACAGGTTCCTCAGAAATTCATGCCCATAAAGTTGGACTGCATAAAAGATTCCCTGTTGCCTTGCTTTTTAATTAAGGTTGACTGTTGGATTGGTTGAAACCAATCAAACCAATACAAATGAAGAGAAATTCTTTAATTGTTGGATATTGTATACCGTAAGTCACTTCAAAATAGAAAGTAACACTTGAAATAATCACTTGTTTTTTCTTTTGAAGTCGGAAACACGTGAATATTGCAGCAATGTAAGGATGAGAACATTTAAAGCTTAAAAATGTAATTTCTTGAGTTTCTATGTTGTTAGAGTTTTCCTAGTATGTGGACATGTTCCACCAACGAATTTCTCTATAAAAGGACGGCATTCCTTGAACTGAAAAAAAAAAAAAAAATCCAAAAAGGCAATGGTCTTCAGTTAAACATTTCACACCGTATGTCAGACTAGAAGCTTACTCAGTTGGAATTTGATACTGAGGGTATCGGTTGTTAAGAAATTTTGCAAGCTCAGGAACACTAGTATTGTGAGCACAGCAAATGTATCGACCAGAAGCTGATTCCTTCTCAGCCACAAATATATGTGCTTGGCAAACATCCTCCACATGAGTCATGGATATTGAACCTGACAGCTGCTGCATACCTTTCAAAGCGTTTATGAGGAAACCATTGCCTGCAAGGCGTCAAAGTACCGTTGAAACATTAATGAAGTCAATTATTACTATGCTGCTTAGAAGTGTTTGGCGCGGGTAAAAATTCCTTAAAGCAGTTTATTTGGCAGTTTTTGAAGAACCTGTTATAAGGGACGTGGCAAGGCCAACACTGGATGGGATATCTGGGGTGAGAGAAGGACCAACTATCAGGGTAGGTATCACAGTGATGAGATCAATGTGATTTTCTTCAGCAAATTTCCATGCAGTCTTCTCAGCTAGTGTCTTGGACACAGGATATCCCTGCACATTTGGATGAACTTCACTTCAGAATCTATCCAATGAGTTAATCTTTTCCATGTAGGAATGGCAATGTAAAGAGCCATTCCCCAACCCAAGTTCTGAATAAGGTTTGGTTTATTACCCAAGTAGGTGGCTTTGCAGTGTTCAAGAACTCAACATCAGTCCAATTGCTTTCATCCATGACCAAACCTGTATCATTGAGTTGGTTTATGGTTACAGTAGCTGCTGATGATGTTAAGATGACTCGTTTAACTTCTTTTGCTCGTGCACATGCTTTCAACACATTCAATACACCTTTGATTGCTGGCTTGATCATGTCATTCTGAATAATAATAACAATAGCAGAAGCATTTTTACACTTGTTTTTTTCTTCAACACACACACACACGTGTAGAAGCATCAAATATGGTTGTAGAAGCTATAATGAAATTTCTAGTTAAGTGTTCAATCTACCTCAGGATCTTCAGAAGCAAAGTTCACTGGTGTAGCAATTTGGAAGACAAGTTCACAGCCTGCTATTGGGGCATCAAAACTTCCTTCAACTGTTAAGTCTGCTCCAAATATTTTCAATTCTCCCAAACTTTGCAGTGCCACCAGGTGAGATATTTTTTTAAGATTATCTGCACAAAACACCAAAATAAAAACTTTTGTACATAACAATGTCTCATTTAGATTGTCTAATCTTCAGTGGCACTTAAGGGAGGAGAGAGGTCTAGTACTTCTTGATCTGAGCTAACTAATTGGTCTTCAGGTACACCTTTCTCTTATGGGTTTCGTTTTTATTCTTCGGAGGGATTGTGTTTAGGCCTTTTGGCTACAAAAAAGGGTACCCACGAATTAAAGATGATAAGTTCTACGTTTTAATGTATCTGGATAATTTAATATATTTTTAAATTAATATATTTAAATATATATATTAATTTAAAAATATATCAAATTGTTCACATTAACAGATACATTGAAACAAAAAGAATATTTAAAATTCCCCTTGTTGGGTGCTCTCCAGGATATGACATTGACCATTAGGACCCTCAGCCCAAACCTAGAATAACTTAGCTCTTTGAAGCGCCCATATTGTGGCCCACTGGTCCCATTACACGGTTGCCTTAATGCGTTTTGCTAGCCGATCTCTCATGTTGAAACTTCTTCACAATTTTATATTTTAAAAACAGAAAGATTTTGCCGACCGAAAAAAAAAGAAAGAAAGATTTTGGTACTATTTTTTTATGATTTAAGATTTAAATAGTTAATTTATAAATACAGCTCACGATGGAGCACAATGATATAGTTTAATATGTATAATCAACTTCACTTAACGAGCAAAAGACTTTTTGTTGTTATTATTTTGTGACTTAAGGGTCCGTTTGGTATGTCAGATAGTATAAGATTTGATAAGATAAAGGTTGATAGTATAAAATCTGATTATATAAAATCTGATAAAAATTTAATACTATACAATATTTAATATGTCACTGTACAAGATATTGTAATATAACTAGAAGAAGAGATTATAATAAATATAATTTTTAAATAGTTATTATAATTATTTTAGTTATTTTTTTATTATATATAAAAATAATTTTATATTAAAAATTATTTATTTATTTATTTTTAATATTTTTTTCATAAATATAAAAAAATATAAGAGAGAGAGTGTGTGTATGTATGAAATAGAGATGAAGTTTTTATATATTAAAATTTAAACAGGTTTAGTATTATATTTTTATATTTGATTGTGTTTTTTATTATATATAATTAAATTTATATTAAATATTATTATTTATAAATTTTAATAATAAATTTTTATTTCTATATTTTGTTTTAGTTTGAATAGTTATTTTACAATTATTTTTATTTTTTATTTTTATTTAATAATTAATTTTCTTTTAATAAAATATATTAAAAAATAAAAAATAAAAGAATCTTTATACATTAAAAATTAATCAGGCCTAATACGACTTTTTAGGCTGGATTAAGTTATCCATCATTATAACTTATAAAAGAGGTTTGATGGATAAACTTATATAATATATTGACTGCAACAAATAACGGATAAGCTCATAACATATTATATTACCTTATTCTATCATATTTAATACAGCATACCAAACACCTCTTAAAAATCAAATTGAAGTCGCATGTCTTTTAAGAATCAAATTTATCTCTACTTATTGATATAATTTCATTAGATCTATTTGATTTTTTATCATAACTACATTATTCTATCATATAAAAGATAAGATTTAATTGATTAACAGGGTATAACAATAACAGTGAATTAAAATAATTCTAATTAAGATATAAAAATTATACATATATAAAGTAAGTATCAAGTGTGTACAGGTAAGTGTTGCCTAGGAGGCGTGTGGCAGTGAGAGATGTGTTTGTCAGTTTTGAGTGCATGGGCGCAGCGTATGAGTGTATGAGAGAGATAGTAGGACCTGGGTCTCTGACAGTGGTATTGACAGCATAACCCTTCTCTAGCAAGTGCTTGATCAGCAAAGACGCCATAAACCCAGTGCCACCAATCACACAAGCCTTCTTCTTTTCCATTTGCTTGATACTGGCCATGTTCTCTCTCTCTCTCTCTCTCTCTCTCTCTCTCTCTCCAAAGGATATGAAACTGAAAATGGGGCAGTTTAATGTCTCTGAGGGGAGAGTTAGAGTTGTTTGGTACTTAAATAGGGGGTTTCAGTTACTTGAACGCACTCTGTTACGTGTTGAGTGTTTTAATTGAAGGTGAGCACGTGATAGCGTTTCCCCACCAACGACTCAACGCCAACTAGTCCTAGGAAACTTGGAAATCTTTAACCTTCCGTTCTGTCGCTTCAGAGACATTCATTTCACTTTTAATTATCATTTCCCACCTCCCCTTCCCAGCTCACATGCTGTATATCTATCTAATCTACTGGACCACTACTCAATTGCAAGTAAAGGTAAGAAAATCGGATCGGATATCGAATCGATCAAAATAGGTGTTTAAAGATTTAAAGGTTCAATCGATTCAATAAGAATATAATAAAATATATATATTTAATCACATGATTGGAGTCTTCAAAAAATAGTATTGTAGTCTTGATCCTATAAGATAAGATGAACTAAATATATACATATAATTAATTAAAAATAAAAAATTATATTAAATTATTAATAATAATATAACTAATATAAAATAATATTTATTATAAAATATTTTATCAAATATCTTAAATATAAAATTTATTTATTTTAATTTTTATTTATATTTTTTTTGGAACGTATTCACAGATAACATAGCAATCTTTTTTTATTTTTTATTTTTAAATTAATTTAAGAATATATAATAAATAAGCATATTAAAAGAATCAATATTTGGAAAAAATAAATTTTTATTTTGATTGAGCTTTTTTTTTATAAAATAACATTTTTTTCCAAAATTTCAAAAAAAAATCGGTCAACTAGTTTGACTAATCCGATTGATCACAACCGATTTTATGGTGGAGACTAGATCGGCCTGGGGTCCGATTCCCAGTTGGACCGATCCTACCAGGCGGTCCGATCCGATTCTCTCTTCCTTGATTGTAAGAGAAATATTATTTGGATAAATTATGTATAGGCATAGAATGGATATAATGAAATGATATAATTTGTGAGCATGGATGAATATCAAGATATACGATTATTAAGATAAAAAGGTATTATGTATATTTATGTGAGAGAGATATTATATATTAAATTACTAATCAATTATAAATAAAATATTATTTAAACATATTATATATAAATATAATAAAAAGACGTGAGTATAAGTAAATATCAAAATGTACGTATATCAAATATATATATATATATATATATATATATATATATATATATATATATATTTATGAAAAAATATTATATTTTATTGTGAAGAGTTCTATACAAATAACGTAACTCCTTCCTACTAGATACTAGCTCTTGCCTCATGGTAACAAGAAGCCACATAATGCACCCACCTATATATCTAACAAGACAATGTTTGATGTAATAAATTGTTGATGACAGAGTGGATTGCGAATGCGAATATTTCACGATACATTTTTATTTAGCATATAATCTATGTGAATTTGATATTGGATGACTTTTTATGCCTATTGTGACCATTTTTTTTTTCCCGACAAATCAATCAAAAGATGGCTCCAAAACTCTTTAGAATATGAAGAGGAGAACAACAGTTGGGTAAGAATAGCAAAGAACAGACACGACCAAAGATAACAGCAAAATACAACAAGAAAAAAAACATCAAACTGTGATATAATGACATCACTCACACCTAATGCTGACAAAACAGCCTGCAGAAGCTTTCCATCTCTTGATCATTCACCACATTAAACCATTTTTCTTTCCACTGCTGCAGTTGTTTGTTATTGGACACATGTCCCAGCAAGTGTTTCAGGTCTAAGAAGTGGTTCCAGTCCGGGAAAACCGCAATTCCCAATGTACATTTGATCTCCCTTTTGACCATTTTTCAATTCAAGGATGCAGAATTGGGAATCACTTCCAAATCAGAACTTCAGCATCCAAGATTCTGATTTACGAAATGCATCACATCCCTTAATGCAAGTAATTCAGCTTCTAACATTGAGCTAGCTTTGACAAAATCTGCTTTACAACAAATGGTATCATTCTGTGAATTTGTTAATAACCCCCCCCCCCCAAAAATAAAAAACACACCAAAAAAAAACAAAAAAAACAGCATACTTATCTTCATTTACCATGTATTCCACACACAGCCACCACATACACTTCATTATTTCGAGCATTACTTTGTTTCTGATATTAGCACAACCTGATTGAATGAGTTTACACAAAGATGTTCCCTCCATAGGATTGGAATTGAGAACACTTAGGTTATTCGAATCTTTTCTGCAGCTTTCAACTATGCCTATTGTCACCCAGTCACTCAAATTTAGTTGATCCTATTATTGCACAGCATTTTTGTCGGTATGATTCACAAATTAATTATCAAGTGCTTCCATGATGTGGCTACTTTACAAAGATATATCAACTTAATGCCTAGGCACTTCTTCTTTCGACTCAAGGTGGTTCAATCAAAGAAATAGTAGGCTTAAAAATATACCTGGCTCCAACAGTGAACAGTATCTCCACTTACTGTTATGAGTCTCAGTGAGACTTACATGATCATTAAGACCCACAAACTGAATAGAAACATTTGTCTTCTTCCAATATTCTCTAAGAATTTCTCATACGATGTCACGCACCTAACTAATTAAAACGTGCGAGAATGGTAGTTAACTATCACTAAGGTTTTAGTTGACTTCATTTTGCAAATGGAATCTTTTTTTTTCGCTTGCTGCTGCTTTGTTTGCAGTTCAACCCACTCTTCCTATTAACATCAGATTTTAGATCTCGTATAATATTTTCTTTAAAAAAAGTTTAGTATTCCTTCTTATTTTTGGTAGTTCTTTATTTAATTACAAGTGAACTGATGAAGGCTCTCACACACTCTTGCAAGTGCAAATTACAAGGGGTTCCCCACATCTCCAAAAAAAATTATACAGTTTGAATACTTTGAAAGAAAAACAATAATAATGAGACCAGACTAGCAAGTGGCTTAGCACGCAATCTGAAACGGGCTGGGCCAAAAAATGCTGGTCCACACATCAATTTCAGTTCGTGGAGTGACGCCTATACTACCAACAACAAACACAAAGGAGGCAATGAAACAAGTGGTTCAATTCTCACCCCAGAAAAGGTAATAATAACAAGCGGTTCAATTATTCATTTAATTTTTCGTTTCACAGAAGCTAGAAAAATGACTCTGCTTTTATTCTGTTACTCAATTGCTCAATAAGCGGAGATGATCTCCTATTATGTAACATATTGTTCACTTGATTTAAAGCTGTTCGCATGATATATATCACACTGAACTTGACGAAAAAAAGATTGTTATTGCACATGAATCCTTGGATAGGCACTAAGAGAGTATGCGATAGCATTGAATTTATCGAAATTTAGTTCTTGAGGGCCCCCTTAGTCTTTAAGTACTCTACAGTCTGGTCAAAAATTTCTTCAATCCCATACTTGAAACTGAACCCTTCTTTGATAAGCTTCTCAGAAGAGATTACTACCTTTGCCTTGGAGGGGCAATCATTGAATCTGCAATTAGGAAATGATACATGCATTAATTAGAAAATAAAAACAGTATGTTTCAGCTGTGAGAGAAAGGAAGGGCTTTAAAACAGTATCATGAATAAAAACGTCCTAAAGGCGAGGTTCTCGTTGAACATTTCACACCACATGTCAGACTAGAAGCTCACTCAGTTGGAATTTGATACTGAGGGTATCGGTTGGTAAGAAACTTTGCAAGCTCAGGAACACTAGTATTGTGAGCACAGCAAATGTATCGACCAGAAGCTGATTTCTTCTCAGCCACAAATATATGTGCTCGGCAAATATCCTCCACATGAGTCATGGATATTGACCCTGACAGCAATTGCATACCTTTCAAAGCTTTTAGGAAGAAACCATTTCCTGCAAGGTATCAAAATGTCACTAAAACACTAATTAGTCAATCAATATTGTAATTACAAGTCCTTGGCACTGGTCAAAGCGGTTAAACCATTGGATTTGACAAGCTTTTGAACCTGTTATCAGGGAGGTGGCAATGCCAACGCTAACTGGGATGTCAGGGGTGAGAGAAGGACCAGCCGTCAGGGTAGGTATCACAGTGATGAGATCAATGTGATTTTCTTCAGCAAATTTCCATGCAGCCTTCTCAGCTAGTGCCTTGGAGGCAGGATATCCCTGCACATTTGGATGAACTTTAACTTCAGAATCTATCCAATTAGTTAATCTTTTTCAATTAGGAATGGCATCAAGTTCTATAGAAGGTTTAATGTTATATTATACCCAACTATGTGGCTTTGCCGTGCTTAAGTACTCAACATCACTCCAGTTGCTTTCATCCATAACCAAACCTGTACCACTGAGTTGGTTTATAGTCACAGCAGCTGTTGAAGATGTTAAGATGACTCGTTTAGCTTCTGTTGCTCGTGCACATGCTTTCAACACATTCAATACGCCTTTGATTCCTGGCTTGATCATGTCATTCTGAACAATAATGCTAGCAGAAGCATTTTGGCATTAATATTTTTCAACATGCACACATGCGTAATAGCATCCATAATTTTGTTGTAAAAATCGTAATGCAATTTCTAGTTTAATGTTCAGCCTACCTCAGGATCTTCAGAAGCAAAGTTCACTGGTGTAGCAAATTGGAAGACAAGTTCGCAGCCTGCTATGGGGGCATCAAAATCTTCTTCAACTGTTAAATCTGCTCCAAATATGTTCAATTCTCCCAAACTTTGCAGTGCCACAAGGTGAGATATTTTGTTAGGATTATCTGCACAAAATACCAAAAGAAAAACTTGGGTTCATAGCAAAATCTTATTTGGACTCTATTCTTCAATAAATAAATAAACATCTTAACTATGACATAATAGAGATATATAGAGGTATACTTGGGTCTCTAACAGTGGTATTGACAGCATAACCCTTTTCAAGCAACTGCTTGATCAGCGAAGACCCCATAAAACAAGCGCCACCAATCACACAAGCCTTCTTTCCTATTTGTTTGATACTGGCCATGTTCTCTCTCACTCTCTCTTTCTCTCCAAACGGTGCAAGTTATGCTAGCACAATTTAATGCACATAGGAATTAGGATAGGGTCAAGGTCGTTTGCTTGTTAAATAGGATTTCTGTTACTTGCCGCGTGTTTGGTTGAGCATTCAGCTCACCAAACCCACGTTCAATTTCCTCGGACACTAGTCAATCGGTGTTTGGATTTTTTTTTTTTTTTCATTGGACCAAATCCAATGTGTTTTGTAACTCAAACCTTGGTTAATGTTGAAAGCATGATTTTGTGCTTGATGTTTCCCGTTGAGAGTTAAAGATGAAAATCAAATGTTTTCTCTTAACTACCCCCTACCTTATTTAATTCCTTTTTCGTGCATTTATTTTATACATTTTATTTCAAAATTTTCTATTTGTAATTTAATACTAGCACCAGTATCTTAAAAATAATTTATTTGTAATATTATTTTTATAATTTTATTTATAATATTATTTATATAATATGGTAAAATAATATTTATATAATATTCTTTATACCAATATTAATATAATTTATTCAAATATTTTAAATATAAAAATAAAATAAAATGATAATATTAAAAATTAATATAAAATACATGTCACTTTTAGTAATTATACATTTAAAAATAATTTTAATTAATATCATCAAAACAATATTTGCTTTGTTATAATTAGTTTTGCTATAAAAATTTTAAAATATAAATCATACGAAACTAACTCACTTTTACTCAAAATTAATTCTATAAAATCAAATTAGTATAAATTTTCATTTGAAAACTCTAACCCAAACACACGATTGAACATACAGTTCGACTCTTAATACTATAGATTCCAGGTGAGTTGAAAGTGTGTGCAGCCATCCTTGACAAAAAATAAAGTAGCTTGGTTTGTAACAGTAGACTGCACGTGGGAGACCGCTTTTCAATGAACATTTTTATTTACCATTTCTGTGTCATATAATCCAAGTCAATTTGATTTTGATGAAAATAAATATTCTATTTTACTAAAATGTAAACCTAAAAATAGGCCAAAAAACTTATTTGTCTCATTATTTTTTTTTTAAAAAACCATGCTTTAATTTTCTTTTAATTTATTGCAATCCTTTGAAATTTTATAGTTAACCGACGTTTTCTTGCTCCGCTAAAGACATTGATTGAGAACGGAGCTATCCTACATGGCATAGAATAAGCCAAATCTCAAAATTGAAGCCAATGTAAACCTAAAATTAGGCAAGAAAAACTTCTTTATCTCAGCTTTTTTTTTTTCTGATTTCATGTTTTAATTTTCTTTTAATTTATTGCAATCCTTTATGTTTTATAGTTAATCAACGTTTTTATGCTCCGCTAAAGACCTTTTTTATTTTTTTAACTGTTCCACTAAACACTTTGATTGACAATGGAGCTATCCCATATGGCACACAATAACGCAAATATTAAAATTGACGCCTATCTCCCACATTGAAAAAAAAAAATGATGCCTATCTCAATTTTCTTAGTAAAGAAAGTGCTATCTTCCACGTTCTTTTTCATCGTATTTGCTACTGCCTCCTTTCCTTTTGAGGAGAACAACTTTCATTGACAAAACACAAGAAATGATAAATGCATAAATACAATAATAATAAAATCTTTTTCAAAAAAATAATATTAAGGAAGATTAATAAGTATTAATTAAAAAATAAATTATATTAAAAGAATTATAAAAGACCTATTAAATATTATTTAAAGAGAAGAATCAAAATACTTTTATAAATAGACAATAAAACTCTTAAATTAGTTGTTAATCTTTTCTTTTCCTTTTAGATTATAAACCACTCACCCTCTCCACCCTTTTGCCAGGCAGCTCATGAACCGTTATCCTTACCAACATGTCTTTGTGACTTATTCACCTCAATAATTTTTGGTCAAGCACATGCGTCTGGTATCATTGGAAGAGATCCACATTTAGGCGTCTGACTATACTTTAAAAGATTAATCTCTCACCAATTAGATAAGGAGATATTTTGGGCAACTGAAAAAAAAATATATAGGGTCAATATTCTTCAAGAAATTAACCAAAAATTATTGAGACAAAGGTTTCTTGACAACTAACTATAGACAAAGGCATGTCAATAAGAATAAGTGTTCGAGTTTTGCTGGACAAGAGAGTTTATAAGGTGGGTGGTAGAAAATCAAACCCAAAAAAAAAAAAAAAAATTAATTAAGTTATTATCTATTTTTAAAAAGTTTTAGGCCATTCTTTTTAAATAATACTTAATTAATAGTTGTTAACTGTTCTTATTATTAATTTTCTCAAAAATTAATATAGCATTTATTGTGAAAAGATGGTTGAATTTTATTTCAAGTGATTTGATTAGGTTGGAAGAAAATACATAAAAACTCCAATAAAATCCTATGAGGGTAATCAAATAGTTGAGATAAAGAAAGATAAATAAAATTGTTAAAAGTTAAAATTATATGACTTATCTACCGATATTGTTTATGATAAAATATAATGATATTATTTAATTCAAGTAATTGATTTCATTTAACAAGAAAAGATTTTGGAAAAAATAATATTAAGAACCGTTAAGAAAGATTAATCAAGGAAATAGATTGATTATATTAAAATTATTAAAAATAACTTATTAAATATTATTTATAGAAAAATAAAAATTCTTTATAAATAGATAATTTTATTTTACTCAAAAAAAAAGATAATTATATCCTTAAAAATATCTTTTTAATCTTTTTCTATTCTTTCTACCTTTCGTGCAACTTCACTATCTCAATCTCCTCTTTAAGCAGCCCTTCAATCCTCACTGTCGCCGCCAATTCTTTTCTCCTCGAATTTCTTATGCTTCTATCTCTCTCTCTCTCTTCAAGAAATTTTTTGATGTTTCAAACTTGCGTGAGCAAAAACCTTGAAAATGCACTGTTTCAAGTTCTTCCAATAATTTGTTATTTGTCTACTTAAGAAAGGTTTTTTATTCTTCTTGTTAAATAATATTTGGTAAATCCTTCTTAATAATTTTAATGTCATCGATCATTATAATATTAGAGATTAATTTCGACACACTATTATCAATATAAAAAAATTTTATACGATTATGTAATGAAATATTTCTATTTATAAGACTTTTAAAATAATAAATAGTTAAATTAATATAATAATATATAATTAAATATCTATAAAATATTTTTTTATATTAACAATATATAAAAATTAAATCTATAATATTAACATGCTTTCTCATTAACTTCTTACCACCTAACATCAAGTCTCATAAGTCGCAAGTCTTATAGTTGGGGAGTAAAATTTTTCAATTGAGTAATACTTTTCTGATGTGCATAATACCCTCAACCTTCTTCTATTTTATCTTGCCAATTCAAATCCTATAATTTACATTTACTGTGCATGACCAAACAAAAATCTTGTCGGTCAAGAGCAATAACTTAAATCAAACACAATCACCACACGCAATTTAGCAAATCGAAATCAAAGTCATTAATTTATATGTACTAATAATATAAAATAATTTTATATTATCATTCAATGAGAATGCAATAAAATACTAAATTATAGTGGATCTCTCATCGAAATAAATAATTATCTAATATAATTTGATATTTTTTTATATTTCTATTAAATAATAATATAAAACTATTTTACATTATCATTATATACAAATTAATCCCATAAAATATCCATATGGTACAGAAATTTAAGCAACTATTTAATGTCGATTGACTTAGTGGATAGACTTTTTGTTCATACATCATGTGTTTGTTTTCAAAAATTTCTGAGCACAAAGGAAATGGACGGGCTTATTCCTACTTGTTGCTGATGAAACCTATGAAACTTGAGTTAGAGGTCAATGACAGGAGAGCGTGTTCCTCTTGCAGAGCTTTGGCGTTGAAACTATAAATGGAGAAGACATTTCTTGCACACACCCATGTCCTGTTCAGATTTTCTTAGTCTGATATTTACTGTTAATGTGCCAAAGAAAGGGTGAAACAGAAAAGGAATAATATATGGGTTCAACTGAGAGATAGTACATCAGTCAGCATTGATAATTCCTGCAATTGCAGTTACATACTCTCGTAGAAGAAACAATAACTGTTGTGCCACAAATATTTAATAACACGAATAAGGCAATGTTCTATACTAGATTTGCGAATAAAACTTTCAAGTTTTGGCAAATCCAAAAGACGGACCATAAATCATGACAACTAAATTCATTGCAACTTTAAAAAATCATTAGAAACTTATTTTGCCTAGTCTTCCGAGTGCCAAAATTCACTGTGAAGACTGCACGAAAAAATAAGAACAAAAATCTCACTCTCTGGCATTAACAAATTGATATAAATTTTCTTGGTCTTTAAAAGTCTCTTCTTCCTCTGAATCAATGGCAAAATTAGAAGGCAGAATATCTTCATTTGCACAACTTGATTTCAATCATCAGGCTCCTCTAAATGACCGTAAAGTTCATTCCAGTTATATGAAGCTTCTTCTGGTGTTCGGAAAGTCCAAATGTGCGACTTTGATTTCTCACGAGCTTCCAGAATTTCCTGCTCACAGTGGTTACTTACAGCATGTTACTAGAACTTAAAGCCATTAAACTGCCATTCCTGATCAATTCAACCTAGCAACTGTGCAACAACAGATGGTAAAATGATGAATATAGAGAATATTCCAATAACAACTAAGAGCTCTTGCTCATGCCATGGTGCTAAATTGTCCATCACCGACAGAAGTGAAAAATGGACATCAGCTAGATCAACAAAACTAACAAATTAACAATGAAGATAAATCATTGTCGGATGCACATGCAGCTAAATTTGTAAAACAGAGTTGGAAGGGCAAGATCCCTAACTATCAAAATGTGAAATTACATAAAAGCATATTTTAAATGAACATATATTAGTAAGACCACTCCATATCAATAATCACATTCATTGCTGTCAATCATCACACAAAATGCTATATATATATATATATATATATATATTTATATATATATATATATATATATATATATCAAAGTATCCACTAGATGAAGGATGCAAGCAGCAAGCAAACAATAAGAAGAGGGACAAAAATCTAAACATCATTTCGAAAATTGCTGCAAGAACTCAGGATCCTCATAAGTCTTACCTCACTATAACAGATCAGTTATTCTACAGAAGTAGAATCAAGCTGCAGAATAACTGCATGGTCAAGACTGCACTTAGCATTGATATTTGATACCGCTTTTTTCAATATCATTTTTCCACCACCTCCAACTCTTGCATAGAATTGGTCACAAAAATATAAGGGCTGTGACTCTGAGTGTGTGTGTGTGTGTGTGCCAGCACAGTAGTAGGAATAATTGTAAAACATAATGTAACATAAAAATGATCTGCAAGCAACTAAGACTAACATAAAATTATAGATTTGGAAGGTAACAAGCTGAAGAAGATGTTCTTCAATCAGAACTCAGAAGGACAGCACCAACATACAGGAGCATTTTCCTTAATGATACAAGGAATATTAAACCAATATCTGAAAAAGTTTTCAGCATATATAAAATAATATATCCAATTACTGCACATTCGTGCAACACAACACACAAGCACAACATTGTTGCATCCATTTTATGAGTAAGCAACCAACCTGGACTTCGGAATTCCTCTTGGTTTTGAGCTTTAAGCAGTCAATCATGGCTCTCCATTGCTGGGAACAATTATCAAGAACACCAACCCTGTAATACTGCTGCATCTGATGAACCGGGGCTGCACGCATTCAAAACACAAAAACCAAAAAGGAAAATGCAAACTTGATTAGTATTTTGATGCCCCAATTGAGAAATATGGTTAAAGGCAGAAGCTTGATAGGCGGAGGGGGAGGGGGATTACAGTAGCAGAACCAGAGAGCATCAAAGGAAGTGGAGCATGATAATTTGCGCCTAACTGCAGAGCTACTTGAAGCTTCCTTCTCTGTTTCTGCCGACATAACTATCTGAGAATCAAAATTAGCATATTGTATATTATCAATCATCTTTAGAATTAAATTACGAGCTCTTTGTTTGACCATGGCGCAAAATGTTTTAAACGTTACTTTTAAGTTTTAACCAATCATAATTAGAATTAAATCAATCTCTCTTTGCTTGTCAAGTGTGTGTGTGTGTGTGTGTGTGTAATTCAGATTAAAGCTCTCTTCAGCAATTGTTATATATCCTTCAAAACAATACAAGAAGCAAAAGATAGAAACTGCTATGGATATGAATCATGAATCCCTCCATCAAATCACAAGCAAGTACACAACGTTTCTGTTATTCACTCTTCACTCTCGTTCTTACTTTCTGATTATAATTGATTCTCTTCCACTCCCTCCAATCCAATGAATACATGGAGCCAAAAACACAAGTGTCTAAACACCCTCCATTAAACCAAAACTCACATAGAGGAATCATGCATCACAAAAACAGGTAATTATCACATAACAATTTCAAAATGACATTAAGAAGCTGAGATTAAGAAGCGACGAGTACCTCTTCCCGAGAGTGAGAGGGAGAGGACGTCGTCAACGGTGCGGGATTGCGGGTGACGGAATCAGCGGTGGGAGTGGGGATCTCCCGGCGGCGATCTCCTGCGAGGAGGTGGATGGGGTGTGGAAGATGAGGGATCAAGGTGGACGCGCGAGGGCTAGGGTTTAGGTGGTTTTTAGGGTCTAGAAATCTTTTTTGGGGTTTAGAAATTGAGATTAATTTTTATGGATTTACAACATAAAATAATTTTATATGATAGTTTTTTTTTTTTTTATAATTTTATTGACTGATAACTAGAAAGTGTAGATATAGAAATGACATATAAATAGAATATGACACGGATATGAGAATATGCTAATATTTATTATAAAACACAAATGATTATATTATAATATATTAAATTAGTAAAAAAAAATTAATATAAAAAAATAAATCTTAAATTAAAATAAAAAAATAATGATGTAAATATTAACATGAATTTTTATAAATATATTAAAATATATTTATTTTATTGATTATTTTAGAATTTTTATTTATATAGATATAAAAATATCAAAAAATAAAATAAAATATTTTAAAATATAATTAAAAATATTTTAAAATATCTATGAAATATCTGATATGATAATATCGGATACGAATACAACGACTATTTTAAAGTATTCATGCAATATAAATTGATAATATAAAATTATTTCATATTATTAGTATATAAAAATTAATCTCTTATAAATTCAAGTAATATTGCTAGAACTCATATTCAATCCTATTTTTGATAAAAGCAGTTGATAATTTAATCTTATTTTTCCCACTATCTTTGTATCCGTAATAGTGTGAAAAGAAACGAAAAAATCATTTAGCCATGAACTTTTATTTGTTTTAAGGCTTAAATAATAATTAAAAAAATTATAGTGATAGCAAAATATGGGTGTAGGTCCAAATCCCTGCCAACCGTAGTGTAGGAATATGTCCTTCATACCCGCGATATTAATTCTATTAATAATGTTTATACTGAAGGTACCATAGATCTGTGAGTATTTGTCATCTGTCCACAATTTTTGTGTATGTCACTAAAAGTGCCGTGGCAAATTTCGTGTAGGGTGTAGGCAAAATTTCGTGGCTTGAAGGATCCTAAATCCCTCAGCTACATGCCAATGACCTATTTTTAAATAAGTTATATTATATTTAATATTTTAATAATTTAAATTTAAATATAGTAATATAATGTTCAAATTGTCCAATAATAATAATAATAAATGGTTACATTATAATGTAAAAGGCTTTTACATTTACAGTAAATAAATAATTGGATTTGGTTTTTGAAAAACTTTTTAACAAATTTGAACCAAACAATTCAATCAAGATCAGATTTGGCTCCAGTCCATCTACTTGAAGCAAAAAAATAAAAAATAAAAAAATTCTATTTTTATTTGCTTTTATCCTTATGATAATTAATAATAATATAGATAAAAGTCTTAAACAAATCCTAACAAAGAATATAAAAAGTGAATTATTAGAAGTTTAATCACAAAATTTTGAAAGCTTAAAAATAAATTAAAAATATATAGTTAATTGGGCGATTGGATCGAATATTTGAATTTTAAATTCAAAAATCATAAATCTCATAATTGAACTAATAATAATTAATTTAATTTAATTTTAATTCAAAATGAACCAATTACTCAAACCCTTCCAAATCAAACCAATTTCACTAGTTCGGTTTGGATATCTGGGTGCATAGAGCCAGTCCGATTTAATAAACACCCCTAGCCATCAACAATAGGAAATATTCAAACTTGATTTCGGCTACCAAGATGGTCTGATATTAGCCACGCAAAAACAATCACCAAAATAAGCAATCAAGAATTAGCTTTATAATACACAGCATGTATACATTTGGGCTCACAATCACAAATACCAAGATAAACAGTACGTATACATATATGATGATGCCGAAGACTACGAATCGATTTCATGTCACCTAACAAAATCTCCACCATAACTTGTATTGAAATCAGAAGTGTCAAAGATGTTTCAGTTTACCCTTGGCTATAGAATCCTTAAGATGCTCCATATGACATGAAGCTTTCTGAGGTCCACTCAACCCAGAGCAGGAGTCACCGGCCCCCAAAGTGACAGCAAAGTAAAGATAAACAGTACAAAGGATAGCTAGTAGAGCAAGGGCAGACAAGAGGAACCGGTGCCTCTCCAAGAGTGTTGACCAACTACCCAGTTCATTCTTTGCAAACTGCTTCCTGAAAGATGGTGACCTCATAAGAGCCTGCTTGAAGCTGCACAACATGTCAAACATCCGTTAAAACTCAATGCACACATAATTAGCACATACATTTTGTTCCACATAAAATATAATGTAAAGTTTCAACTGTTTTCTGGGGGCTCAGAAATAGCAGATACTTGACTTGGAAAAGTGAAAGAAAAAGAAAATAATGAAATCAGAGTCACATTGATTCAAAACCTGTGAGGAAATTCAGAATGTAGCGAATCGTTTTCCCTCAAAACAAAAATTAGTTCCTCACTTTCTCTCACCTTGTCCTTCAGTAAGTGATAACTAAATGCTAATGCATCATCAAAGATGAAAGCATATCATAACTGAATAAAAGCGATGAGTTCACACTCATTTCATCAGTTTACTGGAAGCAATCAGATGGCAAAATTGCAAAAGCTAAGAGTTACACAGTTTCTTTCTCTGGGGAATTTAGATTCAATCCTCAATTGAAACCCAACTAATAAATATCAACGTGTATCACTTCAACGCAAGAGATTATGCTGAAAATAATTTCTACATGTTCACAGCCATGCCTTGGGAAATCCCAAAAATTGAAGAATTAGAAAAATCCATATGTGGAATAAATGGAAAACGCCAACTAAATTCCAGCTTCAAAGTTCCACCACAACAGAAGACAATATGGTAAAATCAATCTACTAATCCCTCACCAGACATAGACAAACTATGATGACAATGCAACTGTCATAGAATAATCAGCATCAGCAGAATATTTATCAGCAGACAATCTTGTCAAAAGGGAGATTTTCAGATTTCCATGCGACTACAAAGGCTGGCTGAACAAATCAAAACAGAATATTTCTACATTAAAAAGAATATGACGCCCTCACCTAGTGGGACAATACCTAGTTGTTGTTGTAAAAGAATGCAAGCCCCGAAGACTTGAACAGGCTTTTTAGTCATATGTCAGTAATGTGAGGACTTGTGAGAACTGAGAAACGAGGATACTTTTCCTCTTGCACAAAATACCAGATATGAGAACTTAAGCTCTGGTTCCGTATGTATGATTCAAATGTGAGCCAGTTTTTTCTTAGGAGAATGTTCAAATATCATATAAGAAT
Source organism: Pterocarpus macrocarpus (assembly GCA_031439585.1). Lineage (NCBI taxonomy): Eukaryota > Viridiplantae > Streptophyta > Magnoliopsida > Fabales > Fabaceae > Pterocarpus > Pterocarpus macrocarpus. The sequence continues at coordinate 38,149,097 of CM062518.1, forward strand.
CCTTATGGGCAAATATGCCATGGATGTATTATCACAACTTTTACTATTTTGTAAGCCTAATCTTCAATCATATTAACCAGTAGAATAAGTTTTTCTTTTCTTTTCTTTCTTTTTTTTTGGGTGTTACGAATGCAATAAGTTGATACAGCCAACTACGGACAGAGCAAAAGAGAGGATATCGTAAACTAGCTTAGAACTTTCATGATTATCAATTGCAATAAGAGCGTGTTATCAAGGCATAGACCGTGGGTACTCTTTCCGAACACATTAAATATGACTAGTAGACTTGCAATGTAAGAAGAGAATAGCATCAGGCAGCATCAAGGTTTTAAATCACACCATCTACAACAAGTGCCAGCATCATTTACCTGCTATTTCATCAATTTTGTTTATCCTAGACCTAGTGCAATAGCCATGACTGCAAATAACAAGTAGGGAAAGCAAATAAACATTCAAAGAAATAAAAAATACACAACGGTTCGAGTCAAGTGTCAGTTAAAGAACCATTGTTGGCAAGAGTGCCGCAGTTATAGTCCAGAGTAGACCGAGAGGTTGATTTCCCTTCCTGGGGTAGTTCCGATCAATGGGGAGATTGATGGCTACCGACACTTGAGTCGCCTAGAGGGCAGTTTGTTCAGAGTTTAGTTATTCAGAGTTACCAGAGGGCATTTGAGCAATGGGGTGCTACAAGAGTGTAGTTGATCCGAGGGTCACGTCCTGAGGGGCGCACTTCCAACCGAGTTTGTCCAAGAGTGGGCTAGAAACGGCACTTGATGAGCGGCCAAGCAAGCATTCCAGTGTGATTGGGGATAGGTAGGCGCAGTGAATCGAGCAATTCGTGAAAGGATATTTGTATAATTAGAACGAAAACGGATTCCTTATTTGACTGAGGAGTTAAAGAGTCTCAAGACTAAGCCAATGCTCCTTCCACGACTAAGACACAGACGAACGGGGCCACTAGGGGTTCTTACACGAGAATTGATTACCTGAAGGCCGACTAGAGCAGCAAAAGAGAAGGAAAGTCACTTGTAAATCATACCAGAATCCAAAGATAGATAGGAATGAAAAGCCCTAGCACTTAGAGAGGTTGAGAACGAATCACTTTCTAGAATAGAAAAAAAGAACCCCGGCAGCTACACTCACTCAGCAAGGCCTCATCTCTAGAAGCCCAGCTCGCGAGGCGTCCCTCTCGCAGTAGGGTTCCAAACCTCGCCTCGCTCTTGTGACATGCTATGTTTCCCCTCTTCATTCCCAAGTAAAGGGTGAGTCCCATGCGTCAGTTTGTGGATCGCGGTCTCACGCACTAATCCCTACAGGTGCCCGTAGTAGGCCGGCCGCCCTACCTAAACCAATCATCATATCGGTCCCTAGGCCCCATTGCTGGAAAGGCTCGGCTTCAAAACCGTACGTGGAGCTTCCGCCTTGCAAGGACGAAGCGCCTCTGCCCAGTGCCATTGCTTAGTAACAACACAACATCCCGCACTCTCAGGGTCACACTGCTGATAATTCTTTCCCCAAATCCAGGATGACAATATTAATTTAACCCCCTTGACCCAATGCCAATTATGCAAATGCACTGAACAACTTGTGCTTGTGCACATCAAATCTGAAAACAGTGGTGAAGATTTGGACCACATTGAAACGTGAATCGAAGTATGTCATTTAGGCACAGTTACTCCACGCCCATATAAAAAAAGTACCTTCTTTTGGTGACGTACACGGATACACAACAAAATCTCAGTCTAGAACGAATCCGACCCACAATATAGCAGGCTTGATAATCAAATCAAACAAAACAAAACAAAACAAAGCCAACCAAAATCAAAATCGAAAATCAAAGCTAAGAATAATAACTAATAAGGAATGAAAACGTAATTGAATACCGGAGTAAAAGGCAGAGAGCTCAGATCGAATAAAAAGGGAATGAAGAAAGCGTTACCCTTGAAGGCTTGAATTGAAGGGGAAGGAGAAGAGAGAGAGAGAGAGCTGAGGGTTGTGATGTGATTCGTGATGAAGAGCGTGCAGTGCAGGTTGTAACGTGGCCACAGCGCACCCAGCATTAAATACAAAAAAACAACGGGAAAAAGGGAATGTAATATTGTTATGTTAGGTGATGAACCATCCACTCCAAAAGCGTCGAAACTGCACACAATCTTAACCTTCAATGCCTACGGACAACAATTCACAAGTTATAATCTGAAAACGAAACAGAAAGTTATAAATCCCCCCGCTAGAAATTTGAAACCTGTTGAGTTGTTGTATTGCTTTTTTCAGTTAATATTTTTGCACCACAATTAAATTCTAAATAAAATATGACGATGGATGGGGAATGGGTATCCGTTTTGCCTATCTTTTCTTTTGTTGGTAACTAGGGAAGGTCGTTTCATTTTAAGACCAACGTCAGTTTGGTTCAATTTTTAGGAAAATTTTTTTAAAAAATAACTTTTTTAGAAAAATTATTTTTATTTAATTTAAATATATCAAAAATAAATTTAAGAGAATGAATTTTATTTGGATAAAATAAAATAAAATTATTTTTTATTATTAATATTAAAATAATATTAAGATTCTTTTTTTAAATGTCTTTTTTTAAAATAAAAAATAATCTTAAAGATATTTTTTTCAAAAAATTTTTTAAAATTTTAAAAAATTTTCTAAAAAAATATATTTATATACTAAATATATTAATTATTATATATTTTTATTCTCATACCAATAAAATTAACCAAACGGACACTAAGGTGACTAAATAGTAAATTGAGCTTTTATCTAAACAAATTTTACTACAACGCACAGTTTAAGATTTATGGGGAAATAAAAATAAAAAAAAACACCCTTCCAATTAGTTTCGGAACGCCACATAACTTTGCTTCTTAAAAAGTAGTCATTTTATTGAAAAAAATTACTTTGGCCCGAGATTCCTATTAAAACAATAGTTATCTTTAGTTATGGAGAATAAAAAAAATCATATTATCACCAAATTATATATTTTTAAAATTTAATTTAAATACATTAAAAATATAAAATAATTTTATACCGTCAATTAATAGAATAAAAATAATAAAAAATATCAATTTATTTAAATAATTATCTATCATAATTTTTTATTTTTTTTTATTTTTATTGATTGACAATATAAAATTATTTTATACTATCAATATATAATAATTAAATTCATATTTTTATTTATAAAACTTTTAAAATAATAAATAATTAAATTAAATACTTTTATTACTACGATAATATATAATTAAATAGACATACAAATTAAATCCAATAATTAATTAGTTGTCGATCCACATTGGTTTTGCCTATAACAATTATGAGTTAGAACAGTTACGCAAATTATATTTACATTCCAAAGCCCATCCAGGTTTCTTTGCCAGCAGAGACCAGAGAGCATACGTGGTAACCTTGCTAATGCAACTCTACAATAAATTTGCAATGGAGATGATGAGTTTACTACTTTCTGAATTTGTTTTCTTCGGATTAGGGGCTATTGTATGCATAATCCAACACGAATTCAAGAAAGGAAAGTATATGTTACAACAAATGTTTCAATCTCGCCACTTGAATTTTCTGTCTTCACTCATCGAAAGAAATAATTAACGGGCACTGTAACAGACAGCACAAGACTTCTACATCAACAAACATATCCAACACAGGATGCTATACGAATTCCTGTTAACTCAGAACAGGAAATATGAAGAACCGAGGACAGAAGCATGATTTCTTCCCAAGTTGCGTCCCCGGAGGCATTCCACATCCACCACGTGCGAGTGATCTATGAAGAGATTCACCTGAGTAAATTATATATCAACAAAAGCTGTGATATAAGGTCTCTTATACAGTAAGAAGGGAAACTATGATTAGAATGGTTTAGTAGAGCATTTACCTTTGGACCATATTGTTTGATAAACCACTCGGATGTTCTCTGATTTGATGCTTCAAACATAGTCTTCTCAATACCAAGGCGCCCTATGACTTTCGCTATGATGTCCGCGCGCATATTATCAGCATGTTTGGAAACATCATCAGCATCAATCATTATCATGTCTGCACCCGCTTCTAAGCATCTCTCAGCCCTCCTGATCAAGAGATCCACATCTTCTACAAATTCTGTGGCACAAGTTTCAACACAAGGTCAAACCAAACTATTGTGCTGATTCTGCATCTTTCATTGCCAAATAACCCTCACACCAAAAGGATTGATACGTTATGCACCAGTAACTAGTGCCTTGGAAATTATAAAACACCATCCAAATGACTGCAATAATTAATAACACACGGTAAACTACACTCAACATCAAAATGTCTCTTAAGATGAATTAACCCTCTATCCAAGCCTGTACCCATTTGATTCCACATACATTCTTTATCTAAAGGAATAAAGGTGAAGGAATAGAAAATAAGCTTATTTGCTGAGTTCATTCATCTGCTTAGGCTATTTATCCAAATTGAAACCAAAAGCTTCTAGACCTTCTGAACTAATATATTTCATTTCTTCTGAACTTTAAGCTTTGTGCTCCTCAAAATTAGAAAAGGAAAGATCATACAGCAACGAGATACAAAAGAGTTGTTAAATTTTTATTTTTGAAAGATATATACTATCATTCTAAGCGCATGTAAGATTAACCATTCAGATACTGGGTAGTAACCAAAGAGCTGGAGGCCAAATAGGACTAAAGGAGGTTTCTTCAGAAGATGAAAGGTTAGCAGATTTGTCATCGTGAAACCTGTTTAAGCCACCATATTAAAACGAAGAGGGCACAAAAACTGAGGGTCTTTTCAGAAATAGTAGGTTCTATAAACACATATTTGATGCCAAAATTTCAGTTAACATTTAATGTCATTATTTTAGAAACTAAGCTTGAGCTTTCATTTAATTATCAGGCAGAAATACCTGAGGTGTCGTTTCCCTTCAAAAAAATAAAACACCTATAAATGGTACATTATCAAACAATTACAAATCATATCAGGCTTATCGGCACCTCGGACAAGATTCACATATTAGCTAGTCCTCTTACTGCACTCATAATAATTATATCGGCAGAGCAGTAGTGCCTAAAACAATGAACATTTTTATCAAAATTATGCCCTGCTGGAAGATGATTAATGTACATGTGTGCCTATTCTTCAATCAAGGCATGTCACATGTTTTAAATTTTATATTACAATCCAGAAGACATTATCTCTCAGAAAGTCTAACAATGTCTAAACGCAGACACACACAAACATATAAAGAGAGAGTTACATATCCTTACCGAATGATCGGGGTGCTGGAGGAATATAAGCCCCAAAAGCCCTATCACCACCTCTGGGAATATCAGACTCGTTAATCTTCACTTCAAAATGAGGCTTAGCTTTAAGACCACCACTTTTAACCAAGCGAACAAATCGCAGAAGGGTTTCTTCAGGAATCCCAAGTGAGCCCACATTTAGCTCAATTGTGTCAAACCCCATCTGCTTGCATTCCTGTCACAAACAATAAGGTAACATGAATTAAACCATGAAACTAAAATTCATCAGAAATATAATCTGAAGTCTAAAAATTTATCACAAAATAAACATTCACCTCCACGTAATCTTTGAAGCCTGAAGGACCTTTGTGAATCATGTGCTCAGCCCAGTCACCTGTGCTAACATAAACATCATGCTGATGGGCCATGTCGATCACTTCCTTGATGAAAGCCTTTGGCATCAAGCTGTGAGACCCTCCAGAAAACTTCAACCCGTCAACATACTCTCCCATTGATTCAAAAATATCCTGCGCAAAAAAACATTAATACAATCTTGAATTAACCAGTGCTCCAAAATTCAAATTAAAAATAAAAAATTGAATAAGACCCATGATCCACCATAATCACTAGTCATCAACAAACTTGAAGCTCAACTCAACCCAAGTGGACACAACAGAGTAACACGGCACACACATGCCCATCAAGCTTAGAAGATAACTACTATGAACATTGAAGATGAAATGAATGAGGAATGGAAAAGTTGACCTGAAGAACATTGTGGCTGAAGAGAGAGTAATTGGGGCTTCTCATCTCGGTGACGCCGTAGCGGCGAGGCTTGGAGGGGCGGTCCTCGTTCTCCTCGAAGCTCTTCCATCTGTACGCTGACATGTTCTTCTCTTTTTTGGAGGGTTGAGTGATGAGAGCAGAATTACTCAGAAGAGAACGGACTCGAATTCCGTTTCCTTTGGATCTTGTTTTCTCCACAGACAAAAAAGCAGCTTCCTCTAAATGGATATTGATATTGATATGATGAGTGTCAGTGATGACCAGTTCTTTCTCGTGGCACAAAGAAGGATGCAGTTCTTTCTAGAACACAGCGTATCGCTATTGCTACGCGTCTAGAGAATTGTTTGCAACTTTGCATTCAAAGACGTGACAAGTGGCTCTGTATTTATTTTTCGTAACCTAAACATTATAAATACAGACCCATCATACACATTACAAAATGGCAGAAATGAACGTTCGTAAAACGACATACAAATTGAAAATCGATTTGTGTTTCAATCAGTTAGCTACCATGTAAGAAATGGCGAGACCCACTTTAAATTTCCCTCTCTATTTTAATTGGACCAGATCATTTCTTCTCTATTTCGTAAATAATCTCTCGTGACATATAGCGGTGTTGATAAAATAAATTCTATATATGCATAATTGTATGAGTTTTTCACAGGACAAATACTTCTTAAAAGATAAAATTATTTTATATTTGAGTGTTATTGTTAGTACTTAAATTTAAATATAAAAGTTAATTTAATATACAAAATGATAATGCAATATAATAAGAGTTCAACTTTTAAAGAGTTAATTAAAGTTGTAAGCAATTACTTTGACTTTTATGAAAATTACGTAATTTTTGTACTCTCAACATATGAAAATTAATTTTACACATGCATTCTATTTATATAACTGCAAGATACTCTAATATTCAAGTCAGCATATGTACCAAGATGGACAATTGAGTGGATAGAAAACAGACTTATGAGCTCTTGTCTAGTAATACGTGTGGTTTTTTCCCCCTTCCCGTTTTATTATAGTAGTGAGGAGGAGAGTAAAATCCGGAGGAAGGTTAACCATTGTCGATCGATAATGTAATCCTCTCACATTTAGCCCATGAAAGCTTTGTTGGTTTATATTTGTGTCACCCAAGAAAGAAATGACTTTTTCAATGCACTTTTTCTTATGAAATCAAGATGAATTTTTTTTATCATACTATTATTGAAATTATTTATCAATATATCACACTTTAAAAATTATTTATCAAATTACTCTCATTTTGTTCACGTTTTTCAAGGATCCATGTAGAATTGCTTTTGTAATTGACGATTTTCAAGTAGAATCGCCTTTAAATTTGAAAATTTCAACATAAAATTATCACGTAGAAACCTTCAATCGATTTGACAAATCCACCTCAAAGTATTCTTTATAAGCATAATTTGAGTATTAATATAATTTTTTATTAACTTATATAACATACATCATGAAAATAGCCTTGTGTTAAGTGGAAAAAGAAATGATAGGATAATAAAAAAAATTATAATAAGATAGACAAAAGCCTTATGTAACACTATAAGAGTAGCCTTTGTGTTGTCGCTACTTCTATCAAATGTCCAATTGACCATTCTCACACAGTAGAATAATTATGTAATAAACCTTTCAGATTTACTATCTATATATTATATATAGAGTTGGGTCAGGTCATCGATAATAATAATAATAATAACAATAATAATAAAGGAAAGTATGAAGAAAGCGTGAGTTACGTATCTGCTTTTAAAAGTTAGAATGGTTAATTATTTGTTGGGGCTAGATTTGAGATAACCGGAGAAAACAGGACGCCAGGGAAGATACAGCGCGAAATACCATGAGCCCTCAGCAACATATATCAAGGGATCACGGTGCCATTAGAGACGAGAGACAAAAAAGATCATTTCTTTAGTTCACAGTAGGATAGACGAAGGGGAAGATGATTTACAACAAGCAAAATGGTTGGTGTACATTAATCAGTATAGTTCGCATCATTTCATATTTGTCTTAGATGGTTGAATTAAAGTGTAAAACAAGAAATAAAAGTAATTATAATCATACGACAAAAATTATATAAATATAAAACGATATATGTGAAGATGTGTGGATGCCATTATTTTTATATCAACTCATATCATCATATTATATATTTCTCTCCTGTTAGAAACTTGAAAAGACTGTTTCTTCCCTATTCTAATGAAGCAATACTTTGGATCATGTCCGGTTGTATTTATCATCTTTTGATTACAGCTACTTTGTCCAAAAGATTTTTTTATGAAAAATAATGAAATTAAAAGTAGAGACACTCTTCAACAATATTGGTTCCATTTCAGTCTCATCAGCTGGCCATACGTCCATACCCAAGGATTTGGTATTTCCTTGCTGATGAAACTCTGCTTTTCGTGTCGCCCATGGAAGGAATATTAGAAAGGGGAAAACAAAAGAAGAATAAAGTAAAATGTAAAGACAAAAGCAGCTTTTACCCCTAAGATCACAGCTAATAGCTCTCACATATGATAATTGGCAGCAAACCTGGCTCAATCTTTATTCTTATTCCTCCATTTAGATATGATAGTGCATCACTATTAAAGTGAGGAGTTATCAACAAGGTAGCTACGACCCTCCACTGCATTGCCTTGGAATTTGGTGGGAAAATGGCCAAAAACTATGGCTTCCTTGTCTGCATCGTTGTCATGGCATTGGATGTTGTTGCCGGCATACTTGGAATTGAAGCAGAAATAGCCCAAAACAAGGTACTCCAAGAGCAAACACATTTATATTAATTAAGTATTCATTATTGAGAGCATTAACAAGCCTTATTTTCATATCTTTTGGGGTGAAACAGGTGAAAGATTTGAAGATGTGGGTACTTGAGTGCAGGGACCCAAGCTACCAAGCTTTCAAGCTAGGATTGGCTGCTGCAATTCTATTGGCCTTTGCTCATGCAATTGCTCACTTGATTGGCAGGTGCATTTGCATTTGGTCAAGAGAAGAATACCAAAGAGCCACGGCCAACAAACAATTAGCAGTAGCCTTTCTCATATTTTCATGGTAAGCCTTTGACTTTACTCTTCATCGTGCATGTATACCAAAAGGTCAAATTCCCCATACTGTTTTTATCATGACATAACTCATGCATGATTGTGTTTGGATTTCAGTTAAAGCAAAGTCAAATTCATGCTCAAGAGGCAAATGCGTGCCTCGATATTATTGTGTCATCATGCTTAGAAGATAAATGCAAACATGATTCTAGAGTCCAAACTTAGATTTTGCTTGAAGCAACAAATACTTGCTTTTTCGTTGAACAAAATCATGTTGCGAGCATAGAATTCATTTTCACATAAAATTAAGGTTACAAACTCAAATCTAAACACACTTATGTTGATTGATCCTTCAAATTTACCCATGCAGGATGCCGCTGTATATTATAATTTATCAGAAGAAGTAACGATATACATGTACAAAAACACAAATAAATAAATAAATAAAGCCCCTTTTCACATAATCACATAATCACATAATCATTTACTTTTCTTTCTCTTCTCCCCCACTTTTTCAGCTCATCCAACAGTTATCATAGCTCTGGTGAAAAACAAGTTTGTGCAAGCATCTTTTTTTTTTTTTTCCCATTTTTGGGGACATGGACAAGCATCTTTACTAAATCAGAAGCTGCTTCCTCATCAATCAGAATTAGCCCTCAACAACGGGTGTATATTAGTTTGGTACACAGTGTCATCGATTTTTAATTATATCGTCAACATTTCACATATCCGTTAAATGCTTGGTGAATTTTTTTTTTAAATCTTTTTCATGAATATCCCTTATATTCAAATATTCATAAGCTTGGAATTAGCTTAAAATTGAATAGGCACATAATATACATAACTTAGTACCCGAACCCGAGGTTTCATCTTCTCTTCATTTTGCGCTTTGACCCATAAGTTAAACTTATTCTTTGCCAAATCATCGCATAAAATTAAAATCTGATGTACTACTTTTCGAATTGGTGTGCTTTGCAGGATCGTATTAGCGGTTGCATTTTCCATGCTCATCATTGGCACAATGGCCAACTCAAGATCAAGAGAATCTTGTGGGATATCAAACCATCGGTTCCTATCCATTGGAGGGATTTTATGTTTTATTCATGGATTGTTCACTGTGGTCTATTGTGTTTCTGCCACTGCCTCAAGAAGGGAAGAAAAGAGGCAAGGAAACCCCACTGTAGGCCTCACTTAATCATTCATTTAATTACCATAAGCAAAAGGTTCTACTAAAGCTTCTCATCAGACATTTCAATTACTAGACATGTACAACTGTTTATCTTTTTACCCCTTTTTTTTCACTTTCACAAATTACTTGGTTGATCATTACTAAAACTATTTTCTCTTCTACTGTGTGAATAATTGTTCTTGCTCAAATGAGCATCCCCCAAAAAAAAAACACAAAAAAAAAAAAAAACAAAGAAAGGATAGAGCAGCAATAGATAAAGATATTTAATATAAGAAAGATAAGGGGAAAAAGTTGTATAAAGATGCAAAGAGAACAAAGGTTCCCTTTCTCAATATTTGTAAATTTTTATTTTTGTCCTTCAAAGATTCAATTCTAATCGAACACCGAGTCTAGGTACTAACATTTGATTGGTTCAAATAATTTAATATTTATTCCCTTTAAATAAAATTTTAAGTTCAAATCTTAAACACATAAAACATACTTTGAGAAAGATTTATCATGTAATGAAGGTCAAAGTAGATTAATTGAGATCCATTATATTTCAAATAATGATACTTTAGACAAAAAAGAAAGGAATAAGTTTAGGTGCACAAGACAAAACTAGTAAAATACAAATTCAAAGCCATAAGTTTATATAATACATTATCCATATCAAATAATTGATAAAATTACAATATATTGCATTAACTTATCTTATTAAAGTTATTACAAAATGCCAAACAAACTCTAATACTCAAGTTAAAATTAACGCCAATTTGCAAATTGTTCAAGTAATAGTTTCAAGTAATTTGACACTTCTTTCTTTTAAATGAAATTTTATATTTGAGTCTAGTGAATAAAAAGAACTAACTTTGAGATAATTTTATCTCTATAATAAATCAATTCAACTTAAACTAGATCAGTTAAAATTCAATAGACTTATATATTCGTAGATTAAAAAAAAAAGGTTTGACAGATTTATTTATTTATTTTACTTTATTTCTTGACACTGAAAAAATTGAAGAAATATATTTTTTTAATCATTTTTTAAAAGATGTCATAATTAAAAAATTGAAATATGTTGAAAATCTCTTTTAAAGATTTCAAAAGATATCAAAATTAAAAATATTTTCTTAATTAGGATATTTTCTTTTAAATATATCAAAGTATAAGATGTTAATTATGATATTTTTTTAATCAAAAAAATATTTTTTAAAAATTGAAAATATATATTTATCTTTTGCTTTATTTAGTTGACCTTTTCCTCATGCATTTTGACAACTTGGGTTCAACTAGTGGATTCCTCCACTTGTAGGTCATCTATAAGCGTTTACTAAGTTTAGGGATTTTGATCTTCTAATGTGAGTATAATTGTAAAATAAGAAAATCAAAGGTTAATTATTATTAGATTAATAACTTTAGGGTTTGTGGGTTCCATTAAATAATCTAAGAGTGGTTAACTATTCATTTTCTTACTTTTATGATTATGCTCATTTTAGAGAATTCAAATTCTGAGTTTGGAGACATGCTTTAACTTTATATATTAGGATAAACTTTTTCCTTAGTCTAAATTTTTATGTATAAACAAAAATAATTCAAAATTATAGACATGTATATGTTATAAATTTTCGTAATAATATATTATTATTAGTTTAATGTAATTTTTTATTAGTGTATAAATAGTTAAAAAAAAATCAACACTCAAATGTTATACTAATATTATTTATGCCAGAAAAAATTAATAATATTTTAATAGTCATGTTTATTTTACTATTTATTTAGTATAAGCATTTATCATAGTTAATACGTTATTTTAATTAATTTTTCCATGCTTATATAGAAGCAAGTTATTTATGATTTTGGAATAAATTGTTTGCCTACTATAAGCAAATGACCAAACTGGGGTGGGCCTGGATGTGCCAAGAACAATGGGTGGGCCTTAACATATACTATAATAATAGTTTTTTAGTAACAAGAGAAGATGACCGTTAGTTTCAAATTTGAAGTTGAAAAACAAAGGCACCACCAGTCCCACTCGATCGCTTCCCGAATCGGAACATCTGACTCAGTGAGCCGCCGCGCCTCATCCAAATTCAAATTTCACGCTCCATCCCACCCATCAACACTCACTCTACTGGTCTTCTCCCCCAAACCCTAACTTCCCAAATCAGACCCCATTCCCACTCCTCAAAATCCCCAAACTTCGAAGCCGCACATGGCTTCCCGCAACCAGAATAGGCCTCCTCGCAGCCCCTCCAACGTAAGCCTCTTCCCTTATCCTCTCTCAATAGCCCTCTAATTTCAAAATTGAAGTCTGTTTTCACTGATATTAGTTTTCGACTGGGCTCCAAAACTCCCTTTATCGCGTGCTCTTTCAGTTTTGCACAACTGGGGTATCTAAAGGCATTTTTTTCCGGATTTGTGTGTGTGTTTGTTTTTTTTTTTTTTTTTTTTTCTGGTTTCAGAAGAAGGTAGGTGTAGAAGAAGTGCCCTTCGACAAGCGTCGAAGGATTGGAGCTGAGAAGATGGAGCGACAGGGAGCCACCGGCGGCAGGGCCAGGGCGCCGTTTTCTGCTGTCAACAACCGCTCCGATGCTAATGCTGCTCCAAGCGACGCTGGTGGCGGCGCCGAGGCTCCGGAATGTGGCACCCTTGAGTTCACGAAGGAGGATGTGGAGGCGTTGCTGAATGAGAAGATGAAGAAGGGGAATCCCTATGACAATAAGGTATTTTATAATCTTAGTGAATCTATGTGTTATCTTTGTGGTGATTCTTAATTCAAACAATGATTTTTTTTTTAAGACCTTATTTGGGGTATTGTTATATAGGTGTTTTTGTTTTATTGTTTTTTTCCCAACTTGTTTGCAGAAGAAAATGGACCAGATGGCGGATCTGATTAAGCGGCTTAAGCTTTGCGTTCGGTGGTTTAAGAAAGTTGAAGAAGGACTTATCCAAGAGAAAGAGAAGCTTCAGTCTGAACTGGAGGCAGCTGAGAAGAAGTGCAGTGATACTGGTAAGTTTTTGTTTCTTTACTTTGTGGATTTTGGGAGATAAGGTGACTGTGTATGCTATTGAAAATATCTTGTTAAACATGTGGTTAGATGCTAGCTTTCATAAGTTTTATAGAGGGGTTTATTTGGTGTTTGAGCATCAAGCGTTTGTGATTGGTAAAATGTCAGGTTGGTAAAATTTTTTGTTGTACTTATTGTTTTGAGCTGAACATGCTATTATGCATTGTCGTATACTGTGTCATCAGCAGTCAGCAATTTTTTTGAAGCAGATTATCCATGAATACGGGCTTCATTCTTCAGTGTAGTTGTCTAGTGCTTTCAAATTTTTAAAGATTTGGTGTTGTAGAAAGCTTCTATTTTACTACCTAGTGGGAAAAGGTTTTTGTTGTTTTGGATGCTGTCCCTAAAAGACCACACAGTACTTGCACTGCCTTTGGGTGTAATAATAGAGCAATTGTTTAATCATCATGGATTTATGTTTTTCTCAGAGAATGAGATGAAAAGTAAGATGGAGGAGTTGAATGAGACTATATCTGATTTGAGGAAGAAAATTTCTTCTTTAGAACAGAGAATTGCAAAGGAAGAATCAGATAAGTTGGTAAGTTGCCTGATTGAATATCCCAAGTGAATTTTTTTTGTTGCCTAATGGCCTAATTTCTTGTGGGTTGACGACAACTAGGAAGCAATTAATTGCTATAGAAAAGAAAAGGAAGCCAGGACAGCAGCTGAGAAGGTTTGTGATGAGAAATCAGCTGAGCTTGAGAAAGTTCGGGTTGAGAAATCAGCCGCTGAGCGGAAGGTAATACTGTATTATATTCTGGATAAGTTAGTTATTGGTAAAATTGTTGAAGTCCACCACCAAGTTATACAAAAATATTTCTGTCTTGGGTAAATTCTGCACTTGATTTAATAATGTTAATGTTTATTGTTATTTGATTCCTGCTGATTCCCTCACTGTTAAAATTTTCCCTTTGAAACTGTTTTGTTTTGCAGGCAATTTCAAACGAGGATTTGTACAAGCGATCACAAGAGTATAATATGAGTCTGCAGCAGTACAATAGTCGTCTTCAGTCAGATCTCGAAACAGTTAATGAGGCACATAAAAGACTTGAAACAGAGAAAGCAACCATTGTTGAAAGCCTTAGCAATGTAAGAGGTCACAATAAGGCATTGCAGGATCAGTTAGTGTCTCTTAAAGTAAGTTGCAATTTGATATTTGCTTTTTTATTTTCAAATGCTGTTAAGTGTTGTCTTTATATGATGCTTTGTCAATTAAGAGTTTTAATTCTTGAATTTTCACGTTGAAGTTGGAAACCATTTCACATCAAGTAAAATGTCCGAGAACATGCTGGAAAACTTTTTCCTGCCATGCAGTTCTTTTGTTGATTATGCTGGCATACTTCTTCATGCAAGCACTCGAATTTCAAGTATTATAGTTCCTAACATGTCATAAGTGACCTTGTTGTGAAGAGGAAATAATTTAGACTTCAAATATTATGCACTTTGCTATTATTGTTTATTATTATTAATGTTACTAGTATTAATTAGTATTAACTCCTTATTGTCCATGTAAGTATCTTAATGTTTGTTACCTCGCTTTTTTCTCTTTGCTTTTCAGGTTTCACAGGATGAGGCTATAAAGCAGAAAGAAATATTAGCAAATGAACTCAAATGCCTTCGTGAAGAATTAAAACAAATCAGAGATGATCGTGATCGTCAACAGGGACAAGTAAAGGCTTTAACTGGAGAAGTAGCAAAGTACAAAGAATTTACGGGGGAATCATGTGCACAATTGGATACCTTGACAATTAGAACAAATGCTCTTGAGGTTTGTTATTTTGTTGTCTCCAACTTTTTGTAATTTTGATATTTTGTTTTATTACTTATGCACTCCCGTGATCAGAATACTCATAAGATAGTGGGCTTTCTTTATAGGAGACTTGTTCTTCTCAAAGGGAGCAAATACTTATACTGCAGCAGCAGTTGATAGCTGAAAAGGAGAAGTTAAAGGTAAGGCAGTTAGCTTATATTTTTAACATGGAGAAGTTGCTTACCTTTATTAAAAATTTTGCAGGAAATAAATGATCTAATGGTATTTAGGTGATTTTTGTAGTGTATAGTGCTTATTTGATAAATACAACTGACACCAACATCTATTTTCTTTCTGTTAGATGGCTGATTCATCTGCTTCAGAAACAAGAACAGTGTTTGAAGAGCAGAAAAGAATTATACGTGAACTGCAGGATAAATTGGCAGATAAAGAATTTCAAATAGTTGAAGGAGAGAAGCTAAGGAAAAAACTGCACAACACTATTCTGGTAATGCTGTTTTGCAGAGGAGTTGTTATCATCTGCAAACTCCCTTATCAGTTGCAAGGCATTATAGTCCAACCAATGTCATCATCCTATTTCTGTTTGTAGGAGCTAAAAGGAAATATTCGGGTTTTCTGCCGTGTGCGACCTTTGCTACCAGAGGATGGCTCGGGAACTGACATGGTTGTTTCTTACCCTACGTCAACAGAAGCACTTGGCCGGGGCATTGAATTGGTACAAAATGGTATGTACACAAATTTCTTTGCACCCTTCTCTCTGCCGCTATTGTTTCTTTTGAGTTTCATTTAGTGCACATGCTTACTGTCAAGTATCACAATCCCATTCTTTGACGGTCAACAGGGCAGAGGTACCCTTTTACATTTGACAAGGTGTTTAATCATGAGGCTTCTCAGCACGATGTGTTCCTAGAGATATCACAGCTCGTGCAGAGTGCACTTGATGGCTACAAGGTTATTTCTACTTTGTCTTCTTTTGCTTAGGCGGACATAATACATAGAATATAGGTATAAAGAAGCTAGCATGATAAATTGTAGAGAGAAGAATACTTGCCAAAGGCGTTTGGGACAATGGATTTTTTTAAATACCATATATAATTATTGAATCTGAGATCCTACGAAATATTTTGGGTGTGGCAAATCAAAATTGTGTGCTTATTAAATTTGGTATGGTAGTTTTTGACTCGAATGTATGCGGTGTGTGATTGTTGGTTGCACACTTCATTGTGGGAAATTATCCTTATTTGATTTAGTTGTTTTAACATGTCCACTGTGGTCTTCATCTCAGTTTCCGAAATGAGTTTCGCTGGCTCAACTATCAATGCTTGAAGAATATTTTAATTTGTATTATTGACTGTGAACTCTTGCAATGTATTTTGGTCCAATAACTGGCTTTGTTACTTCCTCGTCTTCGATATCTTGGATATTTTGGTTGGTTAAGACAACTCAGATGGGTTTATTTCTTGAAAACTTGTTTTCCTTCCTCAGATGCAGCACATAACTGGAATGCATCATACCATCATAGACATGGCTTACTCGAAGCTTGTCTTTTCTTTCATATATTCACCTGTTTTTGTTTGTGTTGTTTTGGGTATAAACTGTGATTTGACAGAGGGTCATGGTTTGTTATGGCAGGTGTGCATATTTGCTTATGGGCAGACAGGTTCAGGCAAAACTTATACAATGATGGGCAGGCCTGATGCCCCAGATCTGAAAGGGTTGATACCACGTTCTCTAGAACAGATATTCCAGACTAGTCAGTCTCTGAAAGACCAGGGTTGGAAGTACAAAATGCAGGTTAGTATACATCATCCTGACTTTCATGTGGTTACATCTAAATGGAAACTGAAATAGCTTATTAAATATTTGTAGGCATCGATACTGGAAATATACAATGAGACCATCAGGGATTTGTTATCATCAAATCGGTCAAGTGGGATTGACCAGACACGAACAGACAATGGTGTTCCTGGCAAGCAGTACACTATTAAACATGACGCAAATGGAAACACACATGTTTCGGACCTCACCATTGTGGATGTTTGCAGTGTGAATGAGATTTCCTCCCTCCTGCAACAGGCTGCACAATGCAGGTATGGTGGTTGGTCAATGTTTGGATCCTCTGAAGTTAAGTTATGCTTGAATGAACTTTGTGGATGAATATGTGCAAGAACGAATGTGCTCTTCTATATCAATTGCAGTTGACATATTATTACTTTCCAGCTAATCAAACGTCGCAGTTGTCAAGTTTTCTTGGTACTGTGACATCATTTCAGAATAAATTTTCATTTATTTGATTCGGTAACGAAGAGTTAACACATTATATATGATACATAGAATATGCTCTTGTTCTACATATAACTGCATTGGATTTATAAACAAAGAAAGTGTGCCCCTTCTCTTTTTTCAGGTCTGTGGGAAGGACACAGATGAATGAACAGTCATCAAGAAGCCACTTTGTCTTTACTTTGCGTATATGTGGGATAAATGAGGTACTTGCTTTTCTATTACTCATTGGTAAACTTTTTTTTTTTTTTTTTTTCAATCTGGTACACATTGGTATATCTGTTACTGTTCTTTTGTCCTGACACTTTATTTCCTGATGCATTTATCTCTGTTTTGCAGAACACTGAACAACAAGTGCAAGGTGTCTTAAATCTGATTGATCTGGCTGGAAGTGAAAGACTGTCAAGGAGTGGGGCAACTGGGGACCGGTTGAAGGAAACTCAGGTGGCTATTTGATTTGCATCGTTATGAACTTTATCTCTTTGTCAATAATCGACTTTCTTTAACAAATCAGTAATTATCTGTTGCTGCCACATTCAGGCTATCAACAAAAGTCTCTCCTCTTTGAGTGATGTAATATTTGCTTTGGCGAAGAAAGAGGAGCATGTTCCTTTTAGGAATTCAAAACTGACGTACCTTCTTCAGGTATGTTAACCTATGAAATTTGGCATTATTGATTAGATTGTTCTTGTCATTTAACGTGTGTTTGGGAAAGTTAAAAGATTAAAATTATTTTAATAATTATTTATTTATATAATTATTTTTTATATAATTAATTATATAAAAATTAATTTATATTTAAATATTTTAACTAAAAAATAATTTTAAAATAATCTATTTTATTTTAATTGTATGAGAAAAATTGCTATTATATGATAAAATTATTAACAAAAATATAAAATAATTATTTATATTATATAATATATATAATACTTAGGATTAATTTGATAAAAATATAATAATTTTAAAATAATCAACTTCTCTTATAATTATAAACTTCAAAAATTTATTTATACTTATAAATTATTTTTTAACTTAAAATTATTAATTTTTGATTATAATCTATTCTACAAAATTTAACTAAACATAATTATTTTTGTAAAACAGCTTTTTTTTCAAAATAAAAGCTGTTTTAGTGCATCACTTTTTTCAAAAGTGCATCACTGGTCAGAAATAGAAGTGTGAATAGTATCAGTCTGCAATTTGCTTCGACTCATAATCTAGTTACATTCCAAACTATATAGATGTCCTTCTCATGCTCCTTGACTTATTGTTCAATGCACGTGCATGGCAGCCATGTCTTGGTGGGGATTCCAAAACATTGATGTTCGTCAACATCTCACCTGACCAATCTTCAACTGGTGAGTCACTTTGCTCTCTCCGTTTTGCGGCCAGAGTCAATTCCTGCGAAATTGGGATTCCTAGGCGTCAGACTCAGACATCCACACGGTCCTCAGATTCCCGGTTGAGCTATGGCTAAAGGGAAGAGGGTGTGCTCTGACCACACGCATCATCCATAACCAAAAGTAACTGTTATTTGTACTGCTAGTGGTGGGAAAAAAAAAAGGGTATTCTTTGTGCTGCTGTGATAAAGTGTAGGAGTGTAAAATTTTAGAGAATGGGGCTTGTGTAAATTTGTTGTAGAGGCTTGGCTTTTAGCCTCCAATAGTACTACTGATGATTTGTACCATTCAGATGTGACATGATAATAGTCCATTTATTTAGCAGCGTGTTGAATCTAAATAAAGCTTCACCATGTGGTGAGTTCTTGCTCGGAAAGCTGCTTAGAACATTACAAATCTCTGGTCCTTCTACCCTTTCTGGGAGTGAAAGTTCGTTTTGAAGACAATATTGAAAAAGGGCGAAGAACAAGACAACAAAGGAAACTATGGAGCATGGCGTTGGTAAGTCCTTCGATGAAGCTAGAACTCGGGTACATTAGGAGTTTTGAAGATGATGGATCATACCTGTAATCAGGTCAATTTGATTTTATCGATTTTTTTTTTTTTTTATCTCAATAGAATTCCCAGTATCAGTACTATTAACAGAAATTCAATTAATCTAATCTAATTTTACAGAAATCTCTAAAAAAGATAGAAGTTTTATAACAAAAACTTTTTCCATTTTAAAGCTTAAATCCAAAATTTTTAATTAAAAAATCAAGATACTTATTACTTTCACCAACCACGACAACTAGTTGGCCGAATTTTTAACTTGACACAATTTCTTTCTTTCTTTTCTTTTTTTTTTTTTTGGGGGGGAGAGAGAGAGAGAGAGAGAAAAGGGAGGAGAGAAGAGAGAGAGAGAGAGAGAGAGAGGGGGGGGGGGGGGGGACACAGGTAAGGATTAGCTAATTTTGTATCGAGAGTTAAGGATAGGGATCAAACCCAGACCATAGTCATTTAAGGGGGTCCCATTGATCACTTATGCTGTGTGTGCAAGTGGACAAAAACGATTGTTTCGTACATACTGTATATTTAAGGTCATATTAATAATTAAAGTTGTTTTGGCCATGTTTAACTTGAAATAGGCAGAGGTATTTACCCAAGAGAAAAGTATTGCTGGATGTGAAGAACTCGCATTTATAAATAGAGTTGAATTTTTGTTGAGGTTTGCTTGGTTTAAGTAGTTCTATTCTTGTTTTCTTTAATTAACATTTTTTATTTAAATATTATAAATAAAAAAATAAATATTGAGAGAGTTTTATTTTATAATAAGTTAACTTGATTTAAATTAAATTAATTGAAACCTAATAAATTTTAAATACTGAAAATTTATAAAAAATGAAAAATAGAGTTGAATTTGAGAAATAATTAACTTTAGGAGCATTAGTAAACAATATTTAATTTTAAGGAATACAAAATTTAAACTATTGCAAAAGATCATAAAAGAATAAAAGCCTCTAGAGCTTTTTCCTTTTTTGTGCATTTGTAACCTGGGAGAAATAAAAGTTATTGAGATTGAGGAGCTCTATTGACAGTAGAGGCTTTTGAACTCATTCTGGTAACATATTCTGTTGAGCATTAAAATACAAAAACAGGAATTCTTCCGTTTGGATTTCATTTATGGCATCTTTTCAATTTGCACATTTCTTCTTATCTTGTTAAGAACTGCACCCTCTTATCTGTCGAGGAATTTCTTTCAACAAAAATGACAAGTTTTATTTATATGATCTTCCATAAGCTGTGATGTGTTCTTGCACATGATATAAATGTCAGAATATCATAGATAGCAGTCAAGCTTGTACTACATATTAATGTCACTCTCAAATGCTTGGCTACATTCCCTATCTTAGTAATGGTTTTTACGTAACTCAGCAGGTCCAAAATTGCACTCGGTTGATAACTCTTTACGCTGATTCTAGTGAGATGAAAGACTAGCATACAATCAGAAACTGACGTAACAAAATTGTTATTCAACAGGGCTTTTTGAACCCCATGTACCTACCTGACCTATAGTCTCCCCAGATTTCTATGGCTCCGAAGCTAGTCATTAGAACAATGCTTAAGGCCATGACTGTGCTAACCGAAAATACTATTAAGGATGGTCTTCCATATTTTCTAATTGCTCTCTGCACCACTAGTAACCCAAGAAGTGATGCAACAAAACATATTATTGCCAAGATGAGGGCAGTCTTTATGTGTTCCATGCCCAACAATACATATTGCAAGGCTGACATGGTAGAAGAGAAGAAGACCATGAAAGAACATGTTGCTGCTGTTACCTACACACCAAAATAATTTGATTGCTTGGTCAATACCAGTTTAGCAGTCACAATCAAGAGCAACGAGATTCTAGATTGTGCTAATGCCTAATGGATACAATGTTTTAAGAATTTAATCAATGCGAAAGACTTTTATACACTCATTCAATTATATATTATCGTATGAGTAAATATTTAAGTCTCATAACTACTGCATTAAAAATGTCATATATAGTAACATAATTAGGTGCACGGTAAAATTTCTTATTTTAACAGAGACAATATATCAAAATTAATCTCATATGTTAAATACATTTTTGGATCATATAACTTACCTCAAGAGCCACTCCAACCTGAATAAGAAGTGGGCTTATCAGCATTCCACCTCCAATTCCAAAGACACCACCCAACATCCCGGCTAGTAGTGCCATCACTGGAAAAATAAGCTTATTTGATTGTCCATTTCTCGTGAGGCATGGACCCTGCATCACACTTGGAGGGAAGTTAGAAGTAATTTGGTTGAATGAGGTTCTATTCTAAGCAACATTCAATAATTAATTAAGAACTAGATTTCAATCTATTATGTTCATGAACCTGTTGGATAAGATTTTTGTTTTGATGGATTTCCTTTCTAAACACAATCCAAGCAGTGAAAACTATAGCCAGAGGTGCTTGAGCTGATGAAAGGATCCAGTATCCCACACCACACGGCTCCATTGGAATGATACTCTGCAAAATTTGAACAGTTGTTATTGCGGATCGTTCATCAAATGCATGTATTCTAAGATCACCAAACTAGAGGAACTAAACTAATGTCTAAAAATTTGAAAAAAAAATGCAAAAATTAACTATAAGAAAATATTGGTCTACCGCTGGTTTTTCTGCTACAAGTGTTCCACTGGATTCTACCACATGAAAGGTACTTATAAAAATAAAAAATAATAATAATAATAATAATAATCAAAAAAGGAAAGGAGTCTGAAACTTGGATTTGGTTGAGTCAGGAACACTAATCTTGCATTCCTGCACCTGTAGTTCATGCCTATCTATAACTTGACAGGTTCCATGCTTGTATGGAAGTTCAATTATAATACAAGTGTCACAATTCACAGTATGCCAAGTAAATTAAGTATTTGCCTATTCGGTTTAATAAATCTATGAAGTCACTAATTAGCCATAAAAAGAAAGAACGGAATCTAACCTGTCCATATTTGTTGCCACGAAGAAGGTAGAGGGAGAAGAAAGAGAACCATACCAAGAGCAACACCCCCAATTTCAACCAAGGGATCCTCAATTTGCCATTTTCTTCAGGACCCAGAAGAGGCTCTTCAAGACTTTTCAACCCTTTATTTTCTTCGTTCACCTGAGCTAGCCTCTGGCTTTCTTCAGCAGCCCCATTTTGTGGCACCCTATTTTCAAGTTCCTCAAATTCATTTTTCCTTATCTCTTCTGACTCATTCTTCCAAAACAGTATCCCATTCATACAGGTTTTTGAGGTAGACCAGGTAAGAAAAATAGCAAACAGTACAGTGATCAACCATTCTGGGAATACAAGGTTGCAGATAACTCCAATACTCACTCCTAGCAACATGCATGGTTCTGATAAAAGTGCTATGTCATAGTCAATCAAAGACTTGTCACCAAATTTAGGACTAGTGGTGCACAGGTTGCAAATAACGTTTGCAATTGACCCTCCTGTGACCATGAAAGCTGAGAAAGTTGAAGCTGTTTTGAGGTCTAGGCCAGCCACAATAGTTAGTACGGGTATGAAAAGGCCACCACCACCAATTCCACCAGCACTAGATATAGAGGAAGCTATGAAGCACAAGACTCCAGCCAGCACCATATGGCCTGACATAGCTAGTTTGGCTCCTTGAAATCCTTGTGATCGATTTCCCCATTGATATATTTTGTGTAGGAAATGGTCAATACTGAGGATATCTGAGATGGGTTGTGTTTGTTTTGCATAAGAAGGATTGAAGGCGAGGGAGGTGAGAATCAAACATGCAAGACTGGGAATCCTCATTTTGCTTTTGAGAGTTTTAAGTAGTAGTGAGGAGTGTGTTTGTGTGTGTAAGCGTAAGCATAGCTGTGGCTTTATGTCTTTATATAGGGACAAGGAGGAACTGATGACACAGACTCCAAGTGAGCAACACAAAATGGGCCTCATCTACAAGGAAGACAGTGGTCGGAAGGAAAAAAATTAGGATTTCGATGAGGAGATTTGTAAAGTGAAAGAAGTGAGGAGTTAATCACATAATTCAATAATAATTATCCAAAAATAGTTGGTCACTGTAGAAGTACTATGATCCTAAATGAGTTTTACATGTAATATCAAGGGTTTAAATCACTGAATCACTATTTTAGGAGGACTTTAACTATTCACTACCTTCAGTCTAAAATTGCTTGAACAATTCTTAAAATAAAAAATATAATTCAATAATAATTGAGCTATTTTTTCCACAATAATTAGATAATTACCCAAGCAGCCCTGTATTGATATCCTTAAACCAGTGGGTGCACCCAAAAGACACTGAACACATGAGGTGCACAATTGGGCAAGAAGAGATGGATTTAACTTGTGATGTCAAGATTTTGAATTCTAAAGTAACCATTTTGGGAAAAAAAAAAAAAAAAAAAAAAACTTTACCTAACCACTATTTTCAATTTTTTAAAATTGTTTGAGCAATTTTTAAGATAAAAAATATTAACTATATAAAGCTCGAAATATATACTGAAAATCATGCATGCTATTTATCATTGGTCCTATTTTTTTAATGCTTGACCTTTTTGAGAAACTTGGTATTGCATATATCACTTTTAACATTTTGGAGTTGAAGAGTTATTTTAAGTTGTTGTGTACACTATGTGATTTGAACCACTGAAGCTATGATGGAGAGTGGGAAATATTATGTACAATAATGGATCCTGAATATTATCTGAATGTTTTTAGTTTGTTAGCATTTGTTTAGATATGGTTTCTTAGAGTTTATTATGTGAAGAAATATGTGATTAGACCAAATATTTTTAGAGTAATGCAGCTAATTCTAAATTATGTATAGAGTAATGCAATTATTTTACTCAATATGATACGGAAAAATTTAAAACATAAGTAGTGTCCGTGAAAGCACGAACTACTAACTAGTTAAGCTATTTTTTCCTACAACAAATAATAGATAATTAACCAAGCAGCGTGTATAATAAACCAGTGGGCGCCCCCAATAGATACCTAGCACATGCGGCACACACTTGCGTGAGGACAGCAGCTCAAGGGATTTGAGAGCTATTATTATAGTTACTAGATACTAGTAACATGATTGAGTCATATAAAATTGATAGAACTCTTTAGCAACATAATTTATATATTATATTTTTAAAACTATTACTAAAAAGTTTTAACAATATTTTTTATATTTTTAACAACACTTTTTAAATATTATTAAAGAGTTTTAACAACACCTATTATTAATAAATGTTATTAAAAATTAAATATGATGTAGTGATCAAAAGGTGCACTTGGAGTTTTTGATTCTAAGGGTGTATTTGAGAGTTAAAATTTTGAAGAGGAAGGAAGAATAAAATAGACTCATAATTATTTTTTAAATCCTTTAATTTCTTTTCTTTTCTTTTTTGTTTTTTAAATTGCAACTCACAAATGCATCGATGAGGATATATAAAATGAAAAAGCAAATATATATAGATGTGACTCAGGGTAGTGAGACATATATAGAAGAAAACAAGTTGGACAAAGATATAGAGTTCATGATTGCGTGAAATAAAGTAAATGCAGGAGTTAAACGGATAGAAAGAATAATAGTTGTATTCTCCAATATATTCAACTGGATAGGTTTTTTTTTTTTTATCTGACACTTGGATTCTTAAGAAAGTTACAGTAAATAATATTTATTAGCAAATTTTAAACATATTGAAAATTAATAAATAATTTATCTATAAACAAATGTTTTATTAATTAAAATAAAATCTATAATAATAAATACCTTCTCATATTAGAAATTTCAGATGCAGGATATTCATACTTTTGGTTAAAAATTTTTTTTCACTTGACTTTTGGTTTTAAAATTGTGCACGTGTGTAGTTTCAAGATTAAAATCATTCATTAAAATACATCTTATAAATTTATTGGAATTATTACATATTGCTTTGGTCGCAATAATACTATTTATTAGGACAAATTATATTATTACTTTACAAACACACATGTAGTATGTTATGATATAACTTTACAGTGTAATAAATGAAAAATTAGAGACTGTAACTTTACAAATTATCCTTACAAATATAATTACAATGAATAGTGAATAATATAATGAAAAAAATAATATCGATGGATTAGCTCCACAACTTGCCCCGCGGCAGACTTTGATTAGTAATCTTTCTGATCTTATGAGCAAAATGCATGGCTAAATATTTTAGATATTTAACGATGTATATAATTAATCTAACTATGCATGGCCTTATATATCATGTTGAGAATGAATTGACGGCTGATTTCTTGATAAACATTTAAAAGTTAATGAAATTATTAATCAATAAGTATTTAGTAACTACAGGGGTTTCTGACATATGGCTGGAAGATCCCCTGACGCTATTAGCACTTTGTTATCGGACGATTTGACGATTTAGTAAATTCGGAGTTCCAATAAAAAAACCAGCATTGACAATAATTAAAAAAAAATCAATACAGTAATTAAGTGACTCTATAGACCGTAAAAAATGGAATACACGCAAAGGGGAAAAAATGGGAATAACCATTGATTTCATGAAATATGGTATACCGTACGCATGTCATTTTTGAAACTTGTATTTTTTGCAAAAAAAAAAAAAGAAGGAAGAGGTGACAAAAAAAAGGCAAAACTTCTGGAAAGAAAATGTGTACAAACCTCACGCGTGAAGAAGGTTGAAAAATTTTGTGTTATGTGTGAAATCGATGGTTGAAATTTCTAGTTACTGATTTCAATATTGTTAGTATGTTTGGTTCTGCTTTTGTAGAATTGATTTTAGATAGAATTAATTTTGTTAGAATTAATTTGGTTAAAATTAATTTTGAGATAAAGTAATTTATATTTGATAGTTCATCTAAAAGTGATTTTGACAGAAAATAAAATTTTTTCACTTCTCAAAGAATCAATTTTAAAGACAATAATTAATTCTAATACTAAATAACCAAACAACATAAAAATCCCATACAATCGATTTTAGACCTCCAAAATCAATTTTAAGAAATCCCACCGGGTTTCCAAACATGCACTATGTGATTTTGTGAAGAAAAAAAATTCTGCGTCTGATCAAATAATTTCTTGAACTACCATTGAAATAGTTATTTTTCATCCATTAGTTTTGCATCATATTCATTTTTTAAAAATTTAAATGTAATATATTGTCGGTATAAATTTTTTATATTATTAATACATACAACAAAGCGTGGTATTATTTAAATACCAAAAATCTTACACTTACAATAAAGGTTCTTATCAAATTTTAATACATGTATATAATAACAAAAATTAAATTATCACTAATAATAATGTCAATTCAGTCTTAATCAAAATTAAACCTAACTACTATATAATGAAATATTTTATTTTCCATAGATTCAGTTTAGATCCTGCATAGTGGCATAAAAAGATAGAGGGTAAGATTTGAAATTTTTGTTATAACAGTGACACGCTTTCCATTATGTCCGCTTTTCTCCACTTCTGCAAAAATAATGGTGAATATTTTGTAAGATTAGGCTGAGCTTTCTATTACGTTATCGCCCACCCACTTAAGACTGAAGAAACCGATGACAACTAAAATTAAAAGCAACTTGAAGATGGAACGGTTTTTCATTTTTCCAGTTGATATAAAAAACCACCGTATGGCCAAAACTTATAAAAAGAACCTGGTGATTATGTTATATATATACCGTTGCATGCATCATTTTATGCCCTATTTTAGGTGACTATCTGTGACTGTGTATGATATGCATGAAAATGGTGCACATATAGTAATTGTTTTGATGATGATAAAGGTAGGTACTGTTGACCACTTAAGTAGAGTCAGAATTAGGTTCAAGCTTTCACCTTATAATTACATTCGTGCTGCATTTCCTTGCCCAACTTGCCAGATATTTTAGCTTTGAAAAAGGCATCTATGGCATTCGTCAATCGAACATATCTAGAGTCTAAAATCTCCATCTTCAGAATGTTGGAATATTTTGTAAACTTGTATAAATTAAATAATATTTAATTTTGGATCTGAATTAATTAGATGTCAAAATTAATTAAAATTAATTATTTAAACCCAAATTATTGTAATTACTATTGGTATTGAACTTATTGGGTCCATTGGGTCTAAGCATTGCTCATCAGTAGATATTATTATATTTTCTTATGTATAGATTTTGCTGAAATAGGTGGCTTAACCCAGGTGCCCATTGCCCTATTAAAACAATATACACATTCGGTTATAGGGAGAATAGGAAAAGTTCTTCTCTCCCTCTAACCTCCTTTGGTTAGTCTTTCTCTCTCTCTCTCTCTCTCTCTCTCTCTCTCTTCTCTCTCTATATGCCAATTCAAAGAACGAAAAATGGCTATGAATCAATCGTTCTTCCTCAATCAACTCAGGTATTTTTCAACTAATCTTATTTATGTTTTCCTTTTTAATTTGTGTGCTATAATCAGAATCAAATTGAGATCCAAAGGCCTCACATTTTCAACACAGAAATATTAAGGCTATTACAAAATCTAATATTGTAATTGATTGTGCAACTTGAGTGAATGATTTTGTTAAAATTTGGGCGAGGTCATATGTTAATTAAGAAAACTTTTTTATTAGAGGCAAAAATCATACTTGATCATCCTTTGCTCTTCAATTTGTTTAGGGCTTCGGGTTAATTATTATGTATGAGTTTTGAAAGGCATGATTTTCTAGGGCTTAGGCGGAGTTTAGTTTTGATTTATAGAGATGAGTACGGTTGCGATGCCTATAAGTTGATTTTAGTTTTCAATGATTGTTACGCTGCCAGAGACTCAGTTGAAGTCTAGTCGTGACTTATATTTCTTGATTGAATCTGAGTCGGTGACATGCAAGGTTGATGTAATGTTGTAGTTTGGTGCCAGACTCTGTGCGGCAGAAGCTGGGTTATGGAGGAAATTGGTATCAAGTGTCATGGTTTGTTAGCAATTCTTGGTGAAGATTTATTTGGTGTTTGATGGATACATTTAAGGCTTGGTTTCTTTCGAGTGGAGAATGAAAGGTTTACAAGTCTTTGATGGAGGTTTTTATAGGTGAGTTATGGATTCATATTAAGTTGGATGCAGAATGAATTTGCATACACATAGGGAGGAGAAGGGAGAAGATGATAATATGGCCAATATATAGTTTGATGCCATGTGGCAATTTTAGACCCAGCTGAGAATATTATGTTAATATATTAATGGAGTTAGGTGTTGGAATAACAGTGTGATAATTTAAAAATTAGAGGAAGAAATTAAAAACTAAAAATAACTCAGAAGATGTATAATTTTAGCTTTAATATACATATTTTTAATTGGTTATCATAGTATTTAATAATCAGAACAGAGTAGAGTTCAAATTTTTTGATTTCATGAAAAAAAAATCAAAATATTTTTTAGTTTCAGCTTTTTTAAAATATTGTCTATTCGTTTCAAATTTTTTTATATATATCTTTAAATTAAAAGATTTTTTTTCAAAAAAAAAAGGAAAACTTAAACAAACATGCCCTAACCTTCTCAACAATTTTATTATTCATTGTTATTAGGCATATATGAAATTCTGGATTTGGCTTATCTAAAATAAGGGATATACTTCAAAGAATAAAGTGCACAATCTTAATCGTTGATGAAAAAATTATCAATATAAATTATTTACTATATATGATGAATCATACTGATATTTATATTTTTTAAAATTTTAAATCGTTGATTTTTTATTAATAATTAAGATTGCATACTTTATCCTCTAAGATGTACCCATCATTTTAGAGGAGCCATATTATGAAATTCTAAGTACTTTTAGACATATATTTAGGCTTGGCATTTGGTGGGTAGGATGAGTTTTCACTAAATCCAATCCCATTCCGCATGCTCAAAGATTAAAACTAAAATTCAGCTTGGACAAAAAATCGAACACGTACTTACCTCATCTCATCTTATATATATTTGTGCAAATTTTAAATTAAATTTATAATAATTAATTATAATATTAAAATTAATTCGTTACATTGATATAAGTTTATAAATATGTTTAAGATATATGTTAAAATAATAAAAATTAATATAATTGACATAATTAATAACTCAAACAAATATTGTGCTTATTTAAATGAGAGGTACTGAGACTAATATTCAATTAATTAAAATAATTTGATATTTATTTTTGTTAAGTAATATATAAAATTTGAATCTTCTAAATATATTAAAAAAAAATTTTAAGATAGTTTTATCCTTATAATAAATCAACTTAAATTGAGTTAAGTTAATTGAAATTGGAAAACTTCAAATGGCGATAGTTTAGAGGAAGAAAAAAAAAGATTAGAGGTGGTGATGAGCTGGACAAAACAAAGTAGCTCCAAACCAACGAGGAATTCAAGATGGGGGAAAAAAACTTTCTGAAATGTTTACGGTGTTTATTTTTCATGTTGGCAAAAAATGGTTAATTTCTGACGGATGAGAAAAGTATGTATATATAGTTCTTTTGTAAAAGTGAACACCGATTTTTTTTTGGAAAAAAAAATTATTCGACATATTACAATTATGAAAAAAATTGTAACTCACTTTTATTTTCTCAATTACCCATTCTTGTGGGCTTTACAACCGAATTTGTACTTTTCCTTTGTTTTTTTGGCTGCTGAAGACATATTAGACTCGATTCATAACGGAGTAGCTGATTTCGCACATTTTGCAATTTGACAATGAATTGGAATATTGGATTAGTAAACTCCCACATGGTTGAGTAGTTGGCATCGATAATGGAGAAAGAAGACAACTTTTGGCTTAAGAGCAGAATATAATGAGAGGCTAATTTTGTGTTGTTTACCCACGTTTATGTAAGAGTAGTTAAAAAAGTGTCGTTTTTCACAGTTTTTTCGCTAGTGACAGTAGTATCAAAAAACGCGATCCAATGGTAAGAATGAGAATGGAATAGTTAGAGCCAGAGAAATATTAGTTCTTGATTGTGCTGATCTATTATTTAATTATATGTCTGCAGGGACTTTTATCCTGAACTCTAGAAAAGGCTTAAACCTAATATAAATTAGGATTTAATTAAAGGTACTTTAATTATTTTCTTCCTGACCATTAAATTTTGTATAGCCACCTGGCTCATATATGCGACAAAAAACACGAGGGGACAAGACACCTCACGTCCAAATCAAAGTAGGCAATCCTTGAGGTTTCAAATACCCCGTGGCGGCTGAGTGGCTCTTCTAGTGCTTGATGGGGACAAATGTCTGGTAGTGCCATTTTTACAATTATTCAAAGCCAAAATGATTATGGAGCCAAAAGCAGGAAAAAGCAACCTCCATAATTGATTGCTTTTAATCACTTAATATTATATCGGACATTAGACTAGGCTGCCCTGCAGTTGCAGAAAGCCTCTTATCCGAGATGTTTTTCCAATTAGCCAAAAAGTAGGGATAAGTCCTTGTACTAATTAAGAAGATTTTTTGTTTCTCCTATGTGCTGTTTGAGACACAGTTTGTAGATATTTGATTTTAACTCTTTGTTCATTAGTAATAAAACAAGTGATGTTTATTGCTGAAGATTTAATCGTACATGCACATGTGGCTTTTAATTTATCAGAAGAAGATACCTAACATTGTTTCCAACGTTAGAGTCCACCCATGTCGATATCAGGACATGGATATAATATTCATTCGAGTTTCAAGTTTCGGCATCTGACAAATACTTGACTCAAATTTGCCACTCTAACATACTTAAATATGATTTGACAACCAAATTGAACGAGCTTCTGTACATATATAGGATCATGTGATGTTTACTATATTTTATTTAGACCTTCAGTTCATCTATTTAAATAAATTTAGTTTATCTAAGAGAATTTTGCTTTTAAAATTAGGATTTAATTTATATATATTAATAATGTATTATTATTTTATATTATTATTTAATTATATTTTTTTATTTATATAATTTTTGAAATAATAAAAATAAGAATTATATATATTTATTTATTTGATAATAAATAATTAAATGGTAGTATAAAATTTTTTTATATTATATAAATTAAACCCAAAGTTATATATGAATATGAATTGTCTTTTGGCGCATTTTAAGTGACAAACAAACACGTAAACACCGATAAGGGGAAGGGTTTACCAATTTTTAGGATTGGATCTAGGCACATAGTATAGTTTAGATTCTGTGAGTAATTCTTAAGTACGGATAGTCTATATAGCATACACATCATTGCGAAAATATGTTAGTGACAGGGCTAAGTGGGATTAATTTTCAAGCTGAAATCACTGCGAAAATATGCAAGTGCAAGGTTTCAGTAGTGACTGCCACCAACCACACCTTGAACGATGTGGACTAGCACCGGGAACCGACAAGTAAACGACATAATGCTCGAACTAGCGACTGAACCGTTCACTGACGCCAAAAAGGAGCAACCTTTGGCAGGGCAATCAGGGTGGATATCATGCATTGAATAATGCTAAACACACATATCAAAAAATAATGTTAAACACACAACTATAGGTTATTTCGTTGTATTTTTTACATCCATACATTCTAATTCGGCCACTTATTAAAGATGTAAGTTGTGTAATCTTTAAAGATGTGTAGCACAGTCCCCGCAAAAAATAAAATAAAATAAAAAGATGTGTAGCACAGCAGTTCAAAAAAAGAAGGATGTGTAGCACAGTATTTCTTTTTGCGATCAGAATTATGCCTAGATCCTATTATTTATTACAAGATTTGAACTTAAAATAAAATTAAATGAGTTGAGATTAAAATAAATTCACCCTTAGGTTTTACCTAATAACTCAGAATTGACATAATTAATTAGTTTATGACCTTCGCGAATTTGGTTTTTCTTCTTATTCTCTGTTTATGTTTTCTTTTTCTCCTTTTGTTATTTGATTTCTTTGGTAATTATGTTGGGACTTTACCTGTATCCGATAAGAAATAATCTAGATTGTGGCAGAAAGAGCATTAGCCGCATTTCAATCCTCATAAATTAACTATTGTTTTGCGAAAAAATAAAAGTGACTGTTGACTTGAGAGCTAGAGACCTAATATCTTTAGATGAAGACTTTCTTTTAGATGCGCATGGTCATGTCAGAGTACAGAAATACACAGAGCACATTAAACCCTTTTTACGCTTCAGGATAATGAATCAAACCAAAACTGAAGGAGAAGCAACTTCTCAATTATGCAGTCGGTTACAAACAAGATGAGAAAAGGGTCCGAGATAGTTTCATACATTCTATCACATATTATTTTCAGTTATATTGCAGCTAGGGTTCTTCGTCTCATTCTTTTGATTGCGAAACTTTCCTCACTAGTTGACCAAACCGTTGCTACACCATGCCACTAATTATTCATAAAAATTAACCACAGAGTAGTGATATATATTCATTTTCTTACTTAAAAAAATAAAGGAAACAGGTCAGTGTTCTAAAACTACTTTTGGATCTTCATAGTTAGCTTACGCTTTAGAGAGAATTGGTCATTGACAACTCTTAATGCTAGCATTATATTATATGTCAATAATGTTTTTAATTCTTTCGTATCTGTAAATGATGGGCACCAAACTATAAAAAAAAAATGATTATTTGATACGCCAAATGCGAGATTATACATCTGGGGATTGTTAAAATTTACCAACAACACTGAAACATTCTTTGATTTTTGGTGCATGACATTTTCATGCCATGGTCCCTATAGTAGATTATAAAATATCAAAGCGGCAGTTTTAGCTCTTATAATTGTAAGGTTAGTTAATAAGGACGTTGGCCAATATAATTGCCTGGCGGATCATAGTTGCAAGAGACAAACTACCATCCATTGTTGCATTGCACCCTGGCACACCCTAAACGAACTGAATTGCGCCACACCACCTGAGTATAGTGCAAGCACTGGCCCCCAACGCACGAGTTGCTGTTATAGTCGTAGTATTGTTGCTCGTTCACCCACAAGTTTACTGCATAAGCTCCCGTGAATGAGCCACTTCCTTTGGCAAGATTCTCACCGTAAGGTCCATTGGAGTGCACCAGATTGCAATCATCGATCCTTGAATTGGCGTAGTTCAAAGCATATGCAGCCACCGTGTTGTCCCATGTGATGTTTGCAACGCCAACTTGTGCACGTGCTATGTTGTGTCCATTGAGGTAATCTTGGGGTGAGTTTTGGGCATGGGAGAGTGGAAACCAAAGGGCTAAACAGAAGAGGGAAAAAAGAAGAGCAAATGAACCGTGGAAACTCATGCTACTGTGTCTCTTGAATGAATGAATTGTGTTAGTTATTCATAGGGATGAAAGTTGTTGCATGTAATGGGGTTATTTATAGGTGTGTCACATGAAAATAAGTGCATAAATTAATTTTGCATGTCAGAAGTTTTAGATATTTGATAGTGGACTTTGTTGCCTCTTTAAGCTAAAACGGTACTTCCCCCTTGGTAACATCACTACTTTGCGGTTATATGTAGTTTAACTTAGAAACGATAATAAAGCAATCATAAATACTTGGGTGGTTCTGACACATTATATGACTTTATTTATAGCTAATAATATAATGGTATTTTAGATAAAAGTATAAGTCAATAATATTATTGATTGTAAATACAATTATGTAGTATTTTAGAACCACTCAAATATTTTTCTAAAGTAACAAACAAGTTGCAGGATTACTAATTAATAATTATGTGGCTGTAGCTTCCTCTTTTTAGGTCTTTTGGTAAGCAGTGCATCGTCCTCTTTTCGCAAACAGAAGCAATACAAACCCAATTTGGAAAGGATATTCCGAGATTCGGGTTTGCAGTTTGTATGTTCAATAAACATTTACATCTTGACTTCATCGGTAGAAGAGTAATGATGCACACTAAAAATTATTAACAATTGCTTTAGAACTTCTTTTTTCGGTTAAAATCTATGGATATTTAATGGTTGTGAGTAAATAAATCCAAGTAGTTTGTCTTTTTTTTTGGTCGTTACTAAATCCGCTAAGGGAAGAATATTATTATTAATGACCTTTCATTTTTGGACTTGCACTCCAAAGTCTAAAGACTATTCATAAATGGACCGTGCTTGTTCGGTTTACGGGCCTGGGTCCACGTGCTGACCCATTTAACTCATAATTCCTGTAGACTAGGAGTAGATATTTACCGACAAAAAGAAAGGATTATCTTATATGCTCGAATTTTTAAGCTTAATCTATTTATTCATTCAAGTTAAATTTTCAACCGATTTTACATAAGAAAAATTTATTTGGTTAGGTTTCCAAAGCTTTGCACGGGCTCCAAAGATGTCATTAATTGATTTAATTCCCATTCTGTCAGCTTAAAAGCAAGAAACGACATTAACCGAAAACAGAGGGACCTCTGTTTTCTTTAAAACAGTGACCAAGCTGTCCCTCTGTTTTCTTTAAAACAGTGACCAAGCTGGGATCGGTATTCAATCAACACACTTTTGCAGCATTCTCGTGCGTGTTTTAGAAATTCATCTGAAAATTAAGATTAGATATTCAACTAAGTATTTTGGCGCCAACATATCGGATTTGTTGGTCTAGTCGTAATCCTAGCTAGGATTGCTCAGGCTACGATTGATTTTAGATAGCACCAAATCAATAACCAATTTCATGTCTAAAATTATATGCAGAGTTCATCTATAAAATTTTCAATTCCATATCAAACACATCTCTAATGTCATATTCTTGCACTCTTAAAAATTTTAATTCACGACCGATATATTCATCGCTACAATAGTGAGAATGATGCATGTAACTTTTACTTTATTTTCCCATCCAACAAAGTCTATGCATTCATAATCCTGTCCTAAATCCTAATTTCTTATAACTCGACAATTTCGTCAATACTAGTAGCAGAAACAATTTCTGATCTCGTAGGCGTGTCAGAATCATGATCGAGTCCATGTTGTCCCTCCCATATATTGCACATATTGTTGTAAACTTGAAGCATTGTTGGCCTCTGATCTGGGGAAAGCTGAACACACTCACAAGCAACTTTAATGAGAGTAAAGACTTCATTTTCAAACCCTTTTCCAAAAAGAGATTTATCAACTGCACCAACAATATTTGAAAGGTTACTAGATAGGCTAGCAGTGGTAGATGAACACAATTCCTTAAATGTTTTCCCTGTGACCAACTCAAGAAGTACACTGCCAAAGTCATAGACATCCTTCCTCCCATCCTTTACATAAAATGTCATGCCTAGATCATCCTCATTGTTGGGATTCATAAATTTGGCCTCTCCAAAATTGGATACTTTTGGTTCGAAACTCTCATCTAGCAAGATACACTCAGAGGATAAATTAAGATGCGCTATATGCAAAATGCAGGTATGATGGAGCCAAGATAAGGCTCTTGCCACCCCAAGTGCAATCTTGATCCTCTTTGGCCATGTCAATCTCATAACCTCACTTTCCAGAGGATGTAACCATTTAGAAAGTCTTCCATTTGACATGTATTGGTACACCAGAATCCTTTCCTTGTTGTCCACGTAGAACCCAAGAAGGGGGACTATATTTCTATGTCGAAGCTTACCCAGAATCCTTATTTCTAAAAGAACTTGTCTCACAAATAGTTGAGAATCTAATAGTCTTTTAATAGCTAGGTGCCAACCGTTTGGTAGTATTCCCTCGTACATAAATCCCATTTTCCCCGCCCCAATGGCATTGTCAATAGAAAAGGAATCAGTTGCATCATTGAGTTCATCAAACCTCATATTGGATGTCAATCTTTCCAATAGTAGAGCTATCTGTGAATTCAAGCCACAGCTGTCAACGATCTATAAAACTTAATTATAGAGGTTTACACTAAGAGGGCAATTAGTACGAGCTAATCTATTTGGATCACTGATAATGTAACTTTATATTATTTGGACCCACCACATTGCCTTATTTGGTTGAGTCACATTACTAACAATCCAGATTTTCGATGCAATCCATACTACCTTTAAAGTGATAATGTGAATTGTTCCTATGGGAGTGTATATATGAATTATCATTCATATGGTAATCCTCCTAATATTATTATTATAATTATAATAATTATTATTATAATATAATATCTAGTAATCTTTTTTATATATTAAATAAGGTAATGTGAATTGCCAATTAGATTACCTATATATATCAAACACTATATTATAATATTACCAAAAATTTAAAAGATAATAATATTTCTAATAATAATCTGGATTACTAGTAATCTTATTAAGTAATATGTCAAATGCCACCTAAATGATTGGATTAATGGAAAGAAATGAAATTGTATGGAATGGAATAATATTGGTGGACGCATTTGATATCATTCCATTCAACACTCTTATTTTTCTTCTTCTTTAATTTGAGTGTAATAAGATGCAATGTAATGGAATTAGAGTAAATAACTTAAAATTTTTATTATTTATCCTATTCTATTATATTTTCAAATAATGGAATGAAAACTTTTCTTTATTCCATTCTTTAATATTCAAATAATAGAACAAAACATTTATTTTATTTCATTTTATTCCACTTTATGTCATACCATCATATTTCATATCATTCTTATTCATTATGAAATACCCAAATGTAGCTTGAAGTTTATTATTTGGGTCAACCAAGTCAACTAGTTAATAACACTGATTATGGGGTGTTTGGATAAAAAGCCAAAAAATCTCTCATAGCTCTTTATCTACTTCATATAAAAAGCAAAAAATTAATTATTTTCTAACTTCAGTTTTTTTATAAGCATATCCACACACGATA
This sequence comes from Pterocarpus macrocarpus, assembly GCA_031439585.1. NCBI lineage: Eukaryota > Viridiplantae > Streptophyta > Magnoliopsida > Fabales > Fabaceae > Pterocarpus > Pterocarpus macrocarpus. The sequence goes on from CM062518.1 coordinate 38,186,151, forward strand.
CACAAACTTAAGATTGAAAAAATGGTAATTTTCTTGTAAAAAAACACAAATACACTTTATATATATACACACACACGCACACACACTAAAGATATGTGAATTCAGGTTATGTAGGTAATGTCGAGGAAAAAGAGATGGATTGAAGAGGTTACCCTTTTTCTTCCTTTCCCTTGCAACTGCAGAGGTGGCAATTTATGTATCTGATTAGCTACTATCCGCATCTTCCAACCTATGATGCAACAAATATATTTGCCTAGTTCTCTAGCTCTGTTTCGGTGGTTGTCAATGGTCTGCTTCAATTGTGTCCAAGGTGCACAATAGTAGATGTAAGCAACAATAACAGAAGTGACTGAAAAAGCAAAACCAGCAATAAGGCCATCCTTGAATGATTGAAGGAATCCATTGTCCAACGAGCAAGGTGCTAAAGGCCTTCTTGTTTCAGACGTCATTTCCAGGCTTGATTTGGTAGGTACAAAAACTGAGCCTTTATGTGTTAATGGAGAAGAGCTAAAAGCAGAGAAGATAAATTGAAAAAGAAGAAGAGGAATGTTGAGCTAATTTCGAATGGTCAAACGGGAACACTTACTTTAACAAGAAGTGAAGTTTCTTAATTTCTGCTGAGAGGCACACAACTACAAAGAGTGATATGGTTTACTCTTGACTGACTATTGAGTGAGACTTGCAACTATAACGAAATGAACTTCCTTTCAGAGACTGATGACTTTTTACTTTATTATATTTGTTGTTTTAAAAATAATTAAGAAAATATTAATTGTCCTATTTTAGTATTCTTATTAAATGGAATAAGAAAACCGTCATTGGTTTAACAGAAGATAACTTAGCCGAATGTAATTAACTAATTATGTTTTCTCATAATTGATTTGAAGATATACGTATAGTAATGATGCTTTCGAGATGGCTTATCACTACCAGTTAAAATCAAACGCACAAAGTCCACGTTATTAAATTTTAGCAATTGAGCCAACCTTCGTTTCTTCAACTTTTTCTTTTCAAATTGAAAGCAATGTAGTATTTTTATTAATAAAAAGAATTTAATTTTAATATATTTTTAATATAAAATATGTTTATAAAAATATTTAATTATGTATTGTTATATTAATAAAAATATTTAATTTAATAATATATTATTTTAAAAATTTTATAAATAAAAATATATTATTAAATAATAGTATAAAATTTTTTATATAAATAATATATTAAAATTAATCTCTAATAAAAATATTTTATTTCACAGTCAACTTTATTATCTCACCCTGTAGTTCTATCTCCTCTAGAGTGATTGGTTTCTTTCTAAGTGTACATTCGGAGGAAGCTCTTATTTTTGCTGCCATTTTCCGTAATATTCACACGTAATTGCAATAAGACTGAAAACTCACACAAGCCGCAACAAATTAATCTATCCCTCATGCAGGGTCAAACCCAAGGTTTTTCTTTTAAACATAATATTAGATTATAAATGGTAATAGTAAGGAAAGAACAACTTTTTTCATATTATTGATGAATCATGTGTGGATAACAAGTGATTTTAGCAGCATTATTAGTAATTTTGTTCAAAAAAATATTAGAAATTATATAGATGTTAATAATTGTGGACTCCAGTTATATTATTGGTAAATTTAATAAGAATTTAATTTATATGTATTATCAATATAAATAAATTTTATATTGATATCCAATAATATGTTATCACATATTAAAAATATTTGAATTTTACACCAATTATTTTAAAAAGAAATCACTTTTATTTATGTGGTAGCACATAATTAAATATTAATATAAAAGAAATCACTTTTATATTGATTATACATATAAATTAAACTCATCCAATAAAAGGATATATTTTATATTAATTATTAGTTATTTTACTATATTATTATATTACTAAAAAATATAACTAAAATTATCAATTATTTATAATTATGACAAATTGCATTGAACCTGACAGTTAAGTTGTTTAATATGCTAAAAATGATGGATTAGGTTATATTTTAAAACATGCTTTGTTAGTCAAGATATTTTAACCCACGAGTTATAGTGCTGTGGAACGAATTGGCCTATCGAGCCATTCATTTTTTTTTTTTCATTTTGTTTTGGCAGATTAAACAATTTAACTCACGAATTAATTCGCTTAACCCAGCTTTTTTTTTATTAGTATTTAAGTGAAGATAAGTGGGTTATCACTTAACAAATTAACCTACAAAGTTAACTTGTTTAACCAACCATTTTTTTTAATTAATTTTAAGCGAGTCGAAAATCCGCGAACTCATTTAGTTTTTATTATTTTTTATTTTTTAAATTAATTAATAAATTAATAATTTTAACCCAAAAAATATGTCAACTCAACCCAACGGACGGGGCGGAGAGAGTTGACGTTCGCCATCTTTAAACAAATAGAAATACTTTTTGGTCGTAAAGAGAGCGACGCTCTCTCGACGTGTCTTTGCCCTACCCCTCACCATATGTTTTTTTTTTTATTTTTTTTCTTTTTCTTATAATTTCTTTATCGTGTGCTTTTTATAGTTGATGAATGCGTCAACTGCTATACGTACAAATAGCAGTGCTCTTAAACAAAACTCTAGCTCCCACGAAGAAGGTACGGTTTGCGAAGTTGCGCACGTTCAACACGGAACCTGTGATTTTCGTATTCCTAACGCGGTTCGCCCTTTAACTCCTTTCAACCTCCATTTTTCCCTCTTTTTTTTTTAATCTTTTTTTTCTTTTTTCTTTTTCCCGACCCCCCCCCCTCTCTTTTTTTTCCCCCTTTTGTGTCTTTCTTCTGTCCCACCCCTTTCGTTCTTCTATTTCTTCCAACTTTTCATTTTTTACTTGGCTTTCTTTATCTTTTCTCGCGCGTTCTGCTTTTTTACTGGCTTCTATGAGTCTATCATAACATCAGAAGTAAATTTGCGAGAGAGAATGACAAGCTAGTTGGCTGTTTTTTCAAATTGGGTATTTTGGTTTGCACATTCCATTAATAAATTAATTTTTAAATTAATTATTTAATTAAAATTTTGTTTACAAATTAACTGACATTCATTCATTTTAATTTGAAAAAAAAATTAGTAAAACAAATCAAACTTGCAAACCAAAACGTGTAATTTGAAAATTAAGTAGAACCAACAAGTCATTTTGCTAATTTCCCATGACCTGTTGGGGTTGAGATTTTGATGCTGATTCCCCTCGATTTTGCAATTTTTTTCATATATTTCATTCTTCGATTCATAGAGGCTATAATTCGATCCATAGAAGAATTTATCTCCTTTATTGATTTGTTGATTTCTCTGTCTTGGCAATTATTTTCTCTACTGTAGAGCCTCTCTGCAAAAACACTATTGGTAGAACCCCTATTCGAGTTAGGAGAGAAAGAATCCAACAAATTTTCAATATGAGTTACAAATAAGATTATTCACTTATTTATATGTAGTTAACTAATATCGTATCAGACCTATATTAAGGCCACTTTTTTAATTAATAAAAAAAGTTTACACATAATAAAATAATATAAAATTTTTATATGAGAATATTCATCTCTCCTAAAATGAGAGTAGATAAAGATAAAAAAAAGATACAAATATAATTGATCTATCTTTTTCTTTTTTTTCAACACCTATTATTTTTATTTTTTTTCTCTCTGATATATTCAAAATAAGTCTATTTTACGAGTATAGATAGATAACATTTCAACACCAAGCATTTGTCCTATAGCTCTAGTGGACCATTGGCCGAGACCTTTAGTAAATATGCAAGAATTTTCTGTCCACAGACGCTGCTACGTATCCACCATTGGTAGAGACCATTTCAGACTTGCTCTTGCAACTACAGTTTGCTTACTCTAATCCCTTTAAAGCGTAACAGGTTCGAGATTCCGAGACTCCATAATTCATCCCAATCAAACTGTACAAAACTGTGATCCATAAGAGAAATAAAAGGTGACTTGGGTTGTGTTTACAAAGCGAGCTCTTAAAAAGGGCAAAAAAAGGTTTTGCTTATTTCATAGTATAATATTTTATACTAAGCAATAATTTCGTAAAATTTTTATAACTTCAAAACAATAAGCTTTATCTTATCATTAAAATACTCAAAATTTATACTTTTTGAAAAAGTTATTTCTTGTATAAATAAAATAAATTGAAGATTATACTCTATTTTATCTGTATTTATCAAACACATAAAAAAATTAAAAAAAAAGTTAATATAAGTTGTTTTGAAAAGTAGTTGATCATTCCTAAATATGCACCTAATAAATATGAATAGAAATTAATACTTTTTTAATAAAATTGGATTGAAATAATAATTATAGATATGTAAAAATTATTCACTTCGTTTGCTTAATTAATGTTCATCGACTATTAATTAACAAGGCAATAATTTCTTGAAAGATTAAGAGTACGTTTATTTCAATTTTTAAAAAAAGTATATATAAAATTTAAATTTTATATATGATTAAAAGTTTAAAAATTAATTTTTTTAAATTATTCTTTTTAATTATTATAAAAAAATTAAAAGTAATTTTTTTAAATCTAATTATTTTTTAAAAAATTATTCAAATAATAAAAAAATAATTTTCTACTAAAAATATTACAAATAAACATATCTTAAATTCAAATTTAAATTTAAATTTTTTTTTTAAGAATATCTCCTACCCTAAGAAATTAATTTTTTAAGATATAATTAAACGCCGAAACAATGACGAATCCCATTGCTACCTTTTTCCACAACATAAAGCCGGAAATTGAACCAAACGCCTCGTGCTTAGGAACGTAAACTCCTTCCACTTTCGCCGACACCTTCGCGGTATTCGTATAGAAATTTTATAGGTATCTGTACACATCAGTCATTTTCCATGATATATATATCGATAGCATCTTTTTCTATCATGAAGGCAAAATGCTTTGACCATACGGTACAACTAGCGGGAATGGCATTAATTATGCCCCATCTTTTTCTTCCTGATATATCTTCAGGAGGTGCAATATCATACAGTAAAAGCTACGGATTTTGTAGGTACAAAAACTGAGCCTCTGTGTAATGGAGAAGAAGAATGTTGAGCTAATTTCGTATGGTGAAATGGAAACGTGTATCATAACAAGAGAAGCGAAGTTTCCTAATTCCTGCTTAGGGGTACAAAACTTCAAATATTAAAGACTTCATAATCGCTATGGTTGACTCTTGACTGAGACTTGCACTTAACTTGCGCTATTTTAGAGAGTGATTTTTATTTTTTCTTTTTCTTTTTTTTTTCTAATTTATTGTTTTTAAAATAATTAGAAAACGTTGATTATCCTTTCTTAATTTTATCATCTTATTTTGGGTGTGATTTTTTTGAAGACTTACAGACCTTTCCAAATGCATAATTTATTTAAGAAAAAATGTATTTTATCTCTAAACTATATATATTTGCACTTTATTTCTAAAATTTAAAGGGTGTATAATTTGAATTTTAAACCCTTTTGAATGTATATTTTATTTCTTCTGTTAGTTTGTTAATTAATTATTAATGAAAATAATATATGTCCAATAAAGTTTAGTATTCAAATTACAATATTTTTAAAAAAAATTTATGGGCTAAAATATATATAACCGAAAGTTAAAGAGATAAATTGCATTTATTTTTCATTAACAAAATAAACAGGAAAAATGCTTGACCATACCGTACAGCTTGCCGGAATGGCATCAATTATGCCCCATCTTCACCTTCCTGATATATCTTCGGGAGGTGCAATATCACAGAGTAAAAGCTACGATATTCCATCTTTATACCAATCTACCAATTCGAGTTTAACATAGTAATCATTAACATAGAGGATTAGCTCCAACTGATCAGCGATCACAATATGATTAGACTATGATTAGACAATAGGCGTGTGATGATATATTCACGATATACTCATCACTAAATAATAAGAATGATACAAGTAACGTTTACTTTATTTTCCCATCAAGCGCCATATATGTATTCATAATCCTGTCCTAATTTCTTGTAACTCGACAATTTCGTCTCTACCAATAGCAGAAACAATTTCTGATTGCCCAGGCGAGTCAGAATCATCATCACCGAGTCCATGTCGTCCCACCCATATACTGCTCATGTTGTTGTAAACGTGAAGCATTGTTGGCCTTTGATTTGGGAGAGGCTGAACACACTCACAAGCAACTTTGATGAGAGTAAAGACCTCATTTTCAAACCCTTTCCCAATAAGAGTTTTATCAATTGCATCATAAAAATTTAAAGGGTTACCAGATAGGTTAGCGGTGGTGGATGAAAACGACAGTTCCTTCAATGTGTTCCCCGTGACCAGCTCAAAAAGTACACTGCCAAAGTCATAGACATCCTTCTTCCCATCATTCACATAAAATGATATGCTTGGATCATCCAGATTGTTGGGATTCGTAAATTTGGCCTCTCCAAAATTGGATATTTTTGGTTCGAAACTCTTATCTAGCAGGATACACTCAGAGGATATATTAAGATGCACTATATGCAAATTGCAGGTATGATGGAGCCAAGATAAGGCTCTTGCCACCCCAAGTGCAATCTTGATCCTCTCTGGCCATGTCAATCTCATAAATTCATCTTCTAAAGGATTTAACCATTTGGAAAGTCTTCCATTTGGCATATATTCATACACCATAATCCTTTCCTTATTTTCCACACAGAACCCAAGCAAAGGAACTATATTTCTGTGTTGGAGTTTACCCGAAATCCTTATTTCTAAAAGAGCCTGTCTCTCAAAGAGTTGAGAATCGAATAATCTCTTAACAGCTAAGTCACAACCATTAGCTAGTATTCCCTTGTACATTATTCCCATTTTCCCCACCCCTATAGCATTGTCTATAGAAAAGGAGTCGGTTGCATCATTGAGGTCGTCAAACCTCATTGTGGATGTCAATCTTTCCATCAGTTTAGATATCTGCAAATTCAGGCCACAACTATCAATGATCTCCAAAACTTAATCATAAAGCTTTACACTAAAGTTTATTGTTTGGACCAGTCAAGTCAACTAGGCAATATTTAAATAATTGTACTTGCGTACCGAGCTAAAAAAAAATTCACAGTAAAGATAGGTGAATTCAGCCTAAGCAGGTAAGATTCAGAAAAGGAAATGGTTTGTAGAGAGTACCCTTTCGCTTCCTTTCTCTTGCAACTGCAGAGGTAGCAATTCTTGTATCTGACTAGCTTCTATTCGCGTCTTCCTCCGTATGAAGGAACAAATATATTTGCCTAGTTCTGCAGCTTTGTTTTGGTGCTTGTTCTTGGTCCGCTTCAATTGCGTCCACGGTGCACAGAAGGACATGCAAGCAACAACAACAGAAGTGAACGAAAAAGCAAAACCAGCAAGAATACCATCCTTGAATGATTGCAGGAATACCATTGGCCTCTTGTCCAAGGAGCATGGTGCCAAAGGCCCTCCACAAAGCCCCATATTATTTGCATAGCTAACAGTGGCCCTATGGTCGAACGCAGGCACTGGCCCTGACAACTTATTGTTAGCAAAAGAGATTGATTTAAGCCTGGTGAGTAGCTGAAAATCTTGTGGGATTTGACCAGTGAACATGTTGTTATCAAGCTTGAGACCATTCAGGTAAGTGATGTTAGCCAAAGATAATGGAATTTCTCCGCTGAATTTGTTATCGGAGAGATCAATGGTGGTAGCATAAGGGAGTAATGCTGATATATCAGATGGGATGGGTCCTGATAACTCGTTTAATGAAAGGTCTAAGCCTGTCAACGACGTGCAATTCTCAAGGCCCCGCGGGAACTGGCCCTTCAACCCCATGCTAGATAGTTTGACATTTAGCACTCTATTTTCGTAGGGATGCCAGCATTCAACACCACTAAATCTACACGTGTAACCTTCGGTGTTGTTGTTGAAGTCCCAGCTCGAAAGGTAACCATATGGATCTTCCAAGGAATCCTTAATGGACTTTAAACAGAAGATATCAGAGGCAGTACCTTGGCCTGCCATGAAAACGCTGAGCAAGGAACACAAGAAGGTTTGGATGAGGATGATAGTACCCCTACTTGTTGCAAAGGTCATTTTCACGCTTGATTTTGTAGGTACAAAAACTGAGCCTCTATGTGTAATGGAGAAGAAGAACGTTGAGCTAATTTCGAATGGTGAAATGGAAACATTTATCTTAACAAGAGAAGTGAAATTTCCTAATTCCTTCTTGGAGAAAGACTTCATAATCGCTATGGTTGACTCTTGACCGAGACTTGCACATGATGTACGCCATTATAGAGTGTGACTTTTACCTAATTTATTTTAATTTATTGTTTTGAAAAAAGAGATTAATTTTGATGGAGTGAAAGTATAAAAGAGTTTTATATTATCATTCAATCACATATTTCTATTTATGAGACTTTTAAAGTAATAGATGATTAAATCAAATATTTCTGCTAATATTATAATACATAATTAGATGTGTGTAAAATATTTTATACTGATGGTGTATCAAAATTAAATTATTAAAAAATTAGAATATTTTAATTATCCTTTCTTAATTTTATCATCTTATTTTCTATGTGATTTTTTGAAAATGCATAATTTACTTAGGAAAAAAAATGTACTTTTTATCCCCTAAACTATAAATCATTTGTATTTTAGCCTTAAAATTTAAAAAGTGTATAACTTGTACCCTAAACATTTTTTAATGTACACTAACAAGTTTTTTGTCAATTATTAACGAAAATAATACACGTCCAATGAAATTTAGGATTTGAGTTGTACTTTTTTTAATTTAGAAATTAAAGTATATATAATCCAAAATTTAAGGGATAAAATATACATTCAAAAAAGTTTAAGTTTTGAGTTTAAACACTTTTCAATTTATTTGGGGAAATATAATACACATGATCAATTTATGAGGATAAAATGCATTTTTTCAATTTATTTATTTATTTATTTGCCGAATTCTACTTTCAATTTCAAAGTCAACACGATATACGTGTATAATATTAAGTTTTTAAGTTTTCTTTTTGTTATAATAGTGCTTAGCCGTATGATACTTTTTGTTATATTTGTACATGAATTTCCCAATTAATTTTGATAACCATAAAGTTTTAATTTTATACAAAATTATGTTTTCTTATGCACAGAGCAATTCTGAAGTTTCGTGCTAGTTCTTAATGTACTTTTTAGAAACACTCAAGAAACATAATGACCACAAAAGAAAAAACTCTTTGAAATTGAACTTGTTTTTAATTCTACAAAATTGAATGAACTAGCTAAACCTTACGGCACTCTGGACTTTTCTGCTCGATGATCTTTCATTAATTAATGCATGCTACAAGTCCATTGCAAATAGGCGGAATAAGTTCACACTCGTAATTTGACATATATGTCAATGTACCAAGTCTTACATAATTTGATGTTAATTAATAGAAAATGATGTGAAGTATATTAAAATGGGACATTACAAAGAGATACTCAAAAAAAAATATAAAAGTAAGAAGAATTAGGTGGATAATAATATACACCTATTATTAGTTATATTATAATTCATAATGTGTTCACAAGAATGTCTAAAATTTATGTACTATAATAACCACATAAAAAAAATGCACTAATAACATTTCTGTAAAAATATATACATGGAAGCGTTTATGTAGGATCTCCTATAATTAAATGGTCCAGTCGGGAACTTTTTTATTATTATCATTGGATTCTAAAAGGAAATAATTTAAAACTTAACAAATTATTAATCCAAGGGTCATAACAAGAAAGACCGTGATTGCCCTTTCCATACAGGGACTACCATATAGAAGAGGGGGAACGAAGCTTCCAATAACTTTTCCAAAGGCTGAAATTCCTTCATAATATGGTCTAGCAGCACTACAAATGATTCTAGTTAAAAATATATATATTATTAAGAGAAAAAGTAGATACAAACTTTATTCATGATTAATTCTTAATTATAGTTCTGATCTCGTTCAAAAATAATTAATAATAATGTATCTTTTATTATAAAGATCGACACATGCAAGAAGTGCTCTTAATGTCATACCTTACTAAAAGAAACACTTGGTTATGAAAGAAAATAGACAGAAATAAATTTCGGGATAAAGTTTGCAATGATTGTAAGATAAAATCATAACATTAACCGGTTTAGATTTTAACCATAAAAGGAACTTATATTCACCGAGAGCCAAATGTAACTAAAATTGCGCATAACCATGCAGTAAATGGTATGATCCACTGACGGTTCCAGGCACCGAGTCCAAAACAAAATAATATTGTCCTTTCGCTTCAAAGGTCAGGCTTAAACAAGGTGGTCTAATAAAGAGATTAAAATTTTGTGCCTTCATTGATATGTGTTTTACAATTTTATTAATTGGGCATCAATTATTTTTGGTCAGATTTGGGCATCATATTGGAATACTATTGTAATGTGTAGGATTTGGGCCCGGATTATCCTTTGGACTTGGGCGGCCCAAACATAAAGGTACAGAAAGGAGTAAAATAAATGGGGAAAAGTTCAGACAAAAAGTATGCAACCAAAAAAAAGAAAAAAGGGAAAAGTAAGGGTGAATGGGGTGTGTGGGTTGATCTCTAGTTTTCCCCCTCTGGTTTTCTCCTTCTCCTCTCGGTCTTTCTCTCCCTTCTCTGTCTCTGGTTTGCTATTTTCTTCTTATTACTACAGTGTGTTTCAGGCGACAAGATATTAATACTTGAGTATTACTGGTGTTATTAGACCGATACAAATACCTTTATATACATTCTTTTTCCCCTGCTGCATTTTTGCTCTGCTATATATTCCTTTAGATCAATATTTTTGGTTGTTACTATTACAACAACTTCTCATATAAATAGACAATATATTATTTTATCTCGATACACTTGTATTCTCGATATTTAATTACTCTCAAATAAGTATATTATATTCTATGCTATATTATTAAAAAAATTTCCCTTTTCTTTTTTTGGGTACATTGGCATCATTGATACTATTTCGTTGTTATAGGCATTCTAGCTAGACAAATTCATCTATACATGTGCTACAACAATCATATTCAGATGGATTGGAGATCAAAGAATCTTCACAAAGCCCATCTCTCTCCCATATATTGCTCATCTTGCTGTATACTTCAACCATCGTTGGCCTTCGATTGGGAAAAGGATGAACACAGTCACAGGCAACTGTGAGAAGAGCAGATACCTCATCTTCAAATTCGATCTCGTTTAGAGATATATCCATGGCATAATAGAAGCCAGAAGGATCCTCGAACAGATTAGTAGGATATGTGTAAGTGGCAAAAGGGCCATTAGCATTGCCGAAACACTGACTAATTTGGTCAAATTTCTTTCCTCTAATCAGCTCAAAAAGCAAAGTTCCAAAGTCATAGACATCCTTCTCGAAGCCTATGCTTTTGCCTAGATCATGATTCACAAATACGGCCTCTCCACAATTGGATATTTTGGGTTCAAAATTGTTCCCTATCAAGATACAATATGAACTAATGCTCATATGAGCGACATGCAAGCTATGGTGGAGGCAAGATAAACCTCTTGCCACCCCAAGTGCAATCCTAACAACCACAGGCCATCCTAATCTCGTAGTATCGTTCAAACCAATCGGAAAGTCTTCCATTTGACATGTATTGATATACCAGAATCCTTTCCTTTCTTTCTTCTTCTATGCAGACACCAAGCAGGGGAACTATGTTTCTGTGATTGTATCTCCCCAGAATCATCGTTTCTAACTCGAACCGTCTGCTAAACAACTGAGAATCATACAGTCTTTTAACTGCTAGGAACAAACCGTTCGGAAGCGTTGCCTTGTACATTATCCCAGTCATTCCCACCCCAATGGCATTTTCCTCACTGAAGTAGTTGGTTACACTACATAGTTGTGTGAAGCTCATTTTAAATGTCGACTGGACTGCATTAATCTGCTTGATGTCATTCATTCCAGAAAATCAATTAAAGTCAGCGTTCAGCGAGTATAGTACCCATCAAAATTATGTATTTAACTAGGCAGTAATATTATAGAAAAAAATGTCTAGTAACGATAAATTTGTTAGGAAGATCACGGTTACCTCTATTCTTTTCTCTAGCAACTCCACAGGCAGCAGTTTGTCTTGCTGTCTGGCTTTCTTTTGTTTCTGTGCATGAATATACCACAAGAGACTATTAACAATGACTGCAAAATCTTTCTGTACCATAGTTATTTCATTTTTTGTTTGCAAAGTTGAATGAAATCTCGTATTCTTTTCCTCTAAATTATGAGTATCCGAAATTCAATAAATTGAGAGTAGAGCTCTCCTAACTAAAGGTGAAAATAGGTCAAGTGCTCTCTCTCAGAGGCTATTTAGAAAATTTTGTAAACAAGTGATAGACTCCGCTAAAAGTCAAAAAATTGCAATACAGACCTAATCTATAAGGATGAAGCCTAGTCTGTTTCACCCTTACTCCTAGTGCTAGTTCTTTTTTTTTATTATTATTATTCACAAGACTCGAACCAATTGATGTAAAATTATCATATCAACATTTTCATTTTTTTATTGGCTAAACATTAAAAATGAACATCTACAACGTTATATTATTACAGTAAAGCTGTTCATACATTAAAAATGGACACAGGATAGACAAATTGGTCTCACCTATTATCACCAAATATTTTTGTGTGTTTCTTTTTTGAGAATGTTTTTTTTTTTTTTTTTTTTTTCTGAAATGTACAAATAACATCATATTTAGTATGTAATAATCGACATCACTTACTTTTATCATTTTTCAAACAACACTTTCAACATTAACACGATATTTTGCTAAGCAATATCAGGTGATTACTTAAAAAATAAGTGGACATATTGTCCCCAGACCGATCTGCGCTGAAAATTGTGTATAAGAAACAATGGTAACACTAAATGAGTGGGTCTGATCCAATTGAATCAGAGTGTGCAGACAGAGAGAAGCAAAAGGGACAGACTACCTCTTTGATACATTTCTGTTTCAACTCCTGATGTGACAATCTGCGCATCTGCCTTGCTTCCTTATGTGCATACTTCTTATTTTTCCGCTTCTTGATAAGTTGTGTAGGCACATAATAAGCCATACAAAAAACTATGGAAAAAGTTGCAGCAAAAACATATCCAGCAAGAAGACCTTGCCTAAGTGATTCATTGAACTGGTCAGAGGACTCCATCAAACTGGTTACAGGATTTCAAAGGCCCTTCACGGAGTTCCCCCTTATTTGCATAGCTCACTAAAACATCGACATTTAAAAATTGTTAGGTACGTTAAATTTCCTGAGACAGAGAAGATGCCAAATATCTGCTGGAATATAACAAGAACTCGTTAATTGGAAGATCAAGTGTCGTTTACAAAAGACACACAAATATTGACACACAAAACCTGTTCCACTGTAACTGAAGGGTCTTTCAAGGAATCGTTGATCGATTTTTGGCAAGAGGGACCACTTTCACAACGTAAGCACAATCACTTTCCATGCCATTGGAAGACTCGGCCATGATCACACGAAGGTGTGGATAACACTTTCCCTTCTTGCTTCAGTGGCCTCAAAACACTAAAGTTTCATTTGTTTATATGTAAAAGTCTCTTCGCCCTCGTTGGGAGTTTCTTGGTTACCGTCCGTGTAAAATATGGAAGACTTACACGGTCCTTGTCATTGACCTCAATAATTCCGCGTATAATGTGAATACTCTCTTGATTGCGGGTTGGTTCTTATTGGAGTATTGACACTTTTGAGGATCTTATTGATCCAAATGGCAGTAAGAGTGACCTTTTAATGTTAAATAAATAAATCGAGGCAAGCCAGAGACAAGACAAAGAATTGTTGTTACAAGATATAGTAAAATATTTTTTATGTAATATTATATAATACATTTCTTAGATATGTTTTCCGATGAAATCATAGAGCATAATTTGATTTTAAGATATTAATGCATATAACTTAAGAGATTAATTTTGATATCCGATTATAATATATAATGCTTTATATTGTTAACTAATTGGATGTTGTTGTGCATGTGACATGACAATGTGATTATTAGAACAATGGATTGATTAATGGTATAAAAATTTATTATACAGTGATCTGATAATATATTATCATGTTATTAAAAGAATTTGAGTATAATTATTGAAGCATTGATAAAAAAAAATATAACTATTAAAGCATGTTTAAATATCCTTTGTCATGATTTTATTTTTAGACACTTTTAAATATATAACACAGCATATTATAAAACTAAACTTTATAAATAATCCTTTAAATCAACTTTCAAGTTTGGTCATTTGTTAGCGCAAAAAGTTTGGTCAGATTTATAAAAGAGCTAAGTTAAACCTTCAATAAAAATCTTATATCAAATAAATAAATCAGACTTAAGCTTTACATATAAGAATCATATCAGAACTATTTAAGTTGAAGTGTAACCTGACTTATTTTCACTCTTAGAGACAACATACAAATTCCACCAAAAAAAAAAAAAAAAAGAGACAACATACAAATTAAATTAAATAAGTAGTATAATGCAAACAAAAATTTCCTTTTTTATTTATTTAATTATTTTTAATTCGGAAAAACAAAATTCTAGCTAAGAAAAGATATACTTTTTCGATAGTTAGTAGCCAGGTGGTTTGAGATATAAACGCAACTTTCCGCCTGTTTGGTTTGGGTAAAAATGAGGAAATTTTTTTATATATATAAAAAAATGTTTCTTCTATTTTTATTCTATAATCAAACACATCCTAAAAATAAACTTATCATAGAAAATGACAAGTTAATTGATTGATTTTTTTAAGATAAATATTATTTATATATTAATTATAAATTTCTAAGAGAAAGGATGACACAAAATATTTGATAATGATAAATGAGATAAGAATTTGTGTCACTCTCTTTTTTTTCATAATTTAACTATAAATAATATTATTCTTCTTTTAATTTGGATGATTTGTTCACATTCTATTAATAATTTATTAAACTAATATAATTTAAAATTTATTTGAATAAAAAATAATTTAGTAAAACAAATCAAACTTGCAAACCAAAAAGGGTAATAATGTTGTGGTTTTTTTTTTTTTTGGGTAAGCTGCGAAACAGCAGCGAAAAGAACGAAAACGTGCAACTTGAAATTTGAAAAACAAGTTGAATCAACAAGTCATTTTCCTAATTTAACGTGTAACTTGATATTTGAAAAACAAGCCGAATCAACAAGTCATTTTCCTAATTTAACTCCAAAACTTGGTGAATTTTGAAAATTTGTTAAATTTTTGTGAATATACTTTGCAAAAGAAGATAAGGAGCAGCAGTTTCTACTTCGGCATTTCACGAATAATAAAATTACGGTAAAATACAAAAACTATTATTGAGACTTGCCAAAATGACACCAAACTCAATCTCCCCTTAATATTGCACTCAATCCCATAAGTTTGATAATGTGCTAGAGTTTGATTGGGTAACATCACTTATAACTTTTTTAAAATTTCTTTAAAAGTTATATTTTTAGCATTTTATCTTATTTGATTGTACAATTTATTACTTTTTAAAAAATTATTTTTAATATTTTTTGATAAGTTAAAATATCTAACTTATCACAAAGTACTTATTAAAAAACTCTAAACAAGCATTTCTATTATTATATATCTAAACAAAAAATAAGTTATTTTTATATAAATACTTTAATAAGTTATTTATCTAAATGCGCTTTTAGTTTTAAGAAATATCCAAACTCAATCATAGTTAACATAGAGTTACAAGATGGTCCACTTATCTTTTGGATCATTAGTGGTTAATTTACTTTTTAACTATTAGATATTATTTAAATAGTTCAAATAAAAAAATATAATAATTATATAAAATTATAAAATAATATTTAAACTTACAAAATTACCCATCTATCTTTTCTTTTTCTCTTTTTCTAAGGCATCAAATAAGCCAGCCTGGGCCATTTAGATTCATGGATTAAATGGATCAGGTTAATTCTATAGCCAATTAAACATCAGCAATTTTAAAATATTTGAATTCTTTCCAAAGTTTTCTTTTTAAAATAAATGCATTTTTTCCTCTTTTTAAAACTTATTTTACTCTTTTTTTTTTTCAAATAAATACATTTAATGTGGAATGAATTTAATTGTGACATGTGTAAAAGTTTCATTGTTATTTCTTCTATTTTATTAATAGTATAATTTTTTTATATTAAAAATATAGAAAATCCTATAATTATCCTTTCTTAATTTTATCATCTTATATTAGTATACTTATTAAATGAAATAAGAAAACCCTTATTGGTTTAACAGAAGATAATTTAGCCAAATGTAATTATAATCTCTCATAATTGATTTGAACATATGTATATAGTAATAACACTATATGGATGGCTTATCACCACCAGTTAAAATCAAATCCAAAAAGTCCGTGTTATTATTTAGCAATTGAACCAACCGAGTCATTTCTCCAATAACTCTTTTTAAATTGAAAGTAAAAGTTATGATATATAAGCTTGCTAATGAGACAATTAGGGGTAATTTTTTTTTAAAAAATTTACATTGGTGGTAATAAGATTTAAATCTATGACTTCATGTATATTATCCAAACTACTCACCACTAACCACTCTTAGTGACAATTAGAGGTGAATATTTGTCCAATCAGTTTTCATACCCTTAAATATTAAAACTCATACTCACCTTCCTTTACATATATGAATCTCAAATTAAATTTATAAAATAGTTAATTATGATTATGTTAAAATTAATAGATCATTCTATATGAAAAAAAATACGCTTAATTTAAGTGTGAAACTGTTAAAAATTAGTTAATATACTTAAATTTATTTTATTTTTTTTAGTCCTGAACTTTATTAATACTTAATTAAATTGAGGAGTAAGTCAGCACCCGTGCCAATCCCGTCCTGCAGCTGAATGCGGCAGGTTTGGATCGGCATCCCTAATAAAATGCTAGTGCACTGCTATTGATTTTTTTTTTTTTTCCTGTGGCATACGGGGCAAAAGCCCAGTGTTATTGCTATTTGCTAATATTGTGTGCGATTGTTTTAAGACTTACATGATTAGGCTTCTCCAAAGGCGTGTTTTTTATGTTTTTCCCCCACGACCTAAAAAATTTGCTGAATTCTTCATTCAATTTGAAAGTCAAAAACACGTGTATAATATTAAATTTTTTCAAGTTCACGAAATTCTTTTTGTTATTAATAGTGTTTAGCCATATAATACTTTTTATTATATTTATACATGAATTTCCCAATTAATTTTGATAATCATAAAGTTTTAACTTTACAAAATTATGTTTTCTTAGGCACTGAGCAATTCTTAAGTTCTGTATTAGTTCTTAATATATAACTTGTTATCAGTCAGTCCTAGGAGCAGCAAAGAAAATCTGGTGGCTTTGTATTGAATATATGCAGGAAAAGAATGTGTATGCAATTGGCGGCCATTTGCAGAATTTCGAGCATCAACTTATAGGCTTCCTTGTGGATTTCAAAGAGGCAAATTCAGTGTTTGCAGCATATGTTGGAAATTTTATGGACTTACATAAATCAAATTGCATTTAAACTTGAACCCGGATTAACTGAATATCAAAATTGATTAAAGTTAATTGTTGAAGCCTAAATTATTGTAATTATTATTGTTATTAGGCCTATGCACTGCTCATTGGTGGATATTGTTATTAATCTCTGTGTGTATGGGTCTTGCTATAATGGGTGGCTTGGCATATCACTTTTCTGACACAGGGAAAGGCCTCTCCTCCTAGCCCTATATATATAGGTACTGTGGTCCCATTGAAACTGAACACCCTTTCGGCTCTCTGGGGAATAGGAGGAGCTCTTCTCTCCCTCTGATCTCCCTTGGCTAGTTCCTTTCTTGTTTATCCAAGATCAAAGAACGGAAAATAGCCTTGGATTGATCATTCTTCATCGATTAAACCAGGTTCTCTCGCACCTATTCTGTTCTTGATTTTGTTCTTGATTTTCACACCATAATCGGAATCAAATCTTGATCTAAGGGCGTCATAATTCCTTCAAGTGGTATCCGATCCCGTTTTGGTTACTAATTACGGCTGTTGTTTGTGTTTCTGGTGTGAGATTTGGTGTTTAAAATGGTTGAGTTCGAATATATGATGAACTCAATTTCGAATTTATGATTCTGTCCATTTGATTCCAAATTTTATTGAGGATTATTGTTGTTCATGTTAGTGTGAATCTATTGAGCCGATTATTGTGTGATTTGGGGCTGTATTGAGAGAGAAATTGAAAGAAGAACCGAAGAACCGTACCCCTTTGATCGAAAATTCAATTTAGTTATCTAGAGCGATTTGCGTTTAAACTCCACATGAGTTTTGTAGAGCTCTTTAAGCTGAATCTATAAAGATCAAGAAAATGAATTTTGGTTGAGAATTGAGGGAGAAAATCGCGAAAAATCGCAGAAACCCATGCGACTCTTCTTCGAGTTGGCCCAGGAGTTATAGGCCACGGTTCTTCGAGATATTACATGGGTTTTATAGATCTCTCTCTTACGAATACATAGACACCAAAATCACTTGATTTCGTCAAGAAATGAAGTAGATATGGCCTTCAACCCATTTTGCTATTATGTGGGTTGGGCAACCCGTTTCTGACCCGTCCCAAGGTCAGGGATGATGAACAAGAAGACGTGCGAAGCCCACTAGCTCATAGGGACGCGTACAGGTGCATGGTGGGCCTTCTAAAGCCCATTTTTGCACCAAAATTTGCAAGTTTGGGTATTTAACTGAGATAAATTTATTGATGAATTTTATTTATTTTTTTTAGTATTAAAAATATTTATTTGAATTCATTTCAAATTTAAAATGCTCAAATTATATGGTACTTTCTGAATTTTTGCCTGAAATTTTTTGTGCACATTTGTGCCATTATTGGGCATATTGTGTTAGGGATACTCTCAGAGTTAATGTGCTTTGCATATTGAAAAAATTTGAGCTCCTTATACTTATTATATTACACATTAAAATTATGAGATGCCACTATTGTTGAATATTATGCAATATTACTATGAGAATTGCAGTTTAAGAAATATTAAGACTATTATTTTGAGCATTAATGAAATTTTGGGCATCAAATAAATTATTTTAAATTTTCCATAAATTAAATTGATTAAAGTCATATGATATTCTCCCAATTTTATTCTAGAAAATTTTGTGGATAATTATGACGTATCTAGGCATGTCATAATTTATGCACTCTCAGAGTTAGAATATTTTGAATATTAAAATAATTTTGAGCAGTTCTATTGTTTATAATGGTTATGTAATATTGCAATTTTTGCAATTATATCGGATTTTATGCAATGTTACTCTGAGAGTTAATTTCTGGAATATTTTGATAATTTTCTTGACCATTTTTCATGATTATGAGCTCGCCTTCGCGGGATCAATTGTGATAAATGCTAATTTTGTGAATAATGTTAGGCAATATTGTTCTGAGAATTATTTTCTACAATTCTAGAATATGATTTTGCTACATACCCCATTTTATATGGAATAATGACAACTTTTATGTAAAATTTTGAGAATCTGATTTATCCAGTCCAAGTGGGAGAATGTTTGATATTTGTGGATTTGCATAAATCAGAATGGATTTGCATAAATCAGAATTTGAATTTAGATTTAATCCAAATTAAATACATAATTAAATAATGGAGCATGTTATGGATTTCAAAAATATTGATTTATAGGGAATGTTTGTTATTTAAGCACAAAATTTGTGATAGTCAAGTATTATTGATTTTGGCTAAAAATCCCACTTTCCATAAAGAGAAAATTATTTTTTGGTAATGTGGTTCACCATTATAGTGCCCGTTTGGATTCCAGTTTGCAGTGCCCAGAAGGCCTTCTAGGAGAAGAAAAATGACTTTATACAGTAAAATGAGGTGTTTGGTTTAACTTTTTTTAAAAGGCCTTCTTCCGGAAGGTCTTTTGGAAGAAGTATCTTTGAGGTTACTTTTCATTCTAAAAAAAGACCTTTTGAAAAGGAATCTTACTATTACTCTCACATCAACAACCAAAAGTAATTTTACTTTATTCTATCCAAACAAAACTCATTCTTCTAAAAGGCCTTTTGACATATTCAAACCAAACAAAAATCATTCTTTTAAAAGTACTTCTTCTAAAAGGCATTCTTTTAAAAGACCTTCTCCCAAAAGTTAAACCAAACAGACCCATAAATGAGAGAAATAATTTAAATTTTAAAAATCTCTCTTTTGCTCCACATGTTGACAGTCATGTGTATTTTGATTTTGAATGGAGAATTTAGCTTATAATTTATTATTTATTATATATTCATTCATGCTCAATTTGTGAAATTTCAAACAAGTTATTTTCAATATTGTGGGCATTTATTTGATAAACTCAAAATTTTGGTCATTCTCCTATTTTGGCTGTGCTATCTTTCTTTTTGTGGACATTTTAAATATTGTTGCTTATGTTGCATTGAGAATTACGTTGATAATGAACTTACCTTTCGATTTGTTTTTATTGACATAATTCTTAATAATTTGAAAATTGTGTTATAAGATTTTCAGTATTCTCTCGATACTAGTTTTAGAGACATGATTTTATTGTTTATTGGAGTCTACTCATGTGTTAAATTTGAAGACCCTAAAGGGTATTGCAATTACATGAGGCTCCATTTATTAATTGGGCATTTGAAGCAATCCAATATTTTGTGAATTTTGCTTCAACCTATGGTGAAGCTTATTTATGTTGAATTAAATTATGTATGGATTGCGAATATTGTTGGGTTATGTAAATGATGGTAATACCCTTCGGTATGGCATTATTTGACATAATTATTGTGTGATAGAGAAGACTCTATCAAGTGGAAAAGACTTATATATTGTGATCCAAAACCCTTTGGTAGGATTGCAATGATACAAGGTCTTTAATTCAATTAATTACCCAATTGATTGAACGTAAGAAAACCAATTTTATTATATGAATAAATTATGATATTTTGATATAAGGTTTTCTTTTTTTTTATTGGGTTGTTATCACTCTATTATTTTGAGATCTATTTTAAGGACATTTTGAGTCTCTTAGAATGTAATGTTGCTCCCATTTTATATAGAAATTATTGTTATAGTGGGAGTTAGAGATTTTAGATTTTATTATGTTCTTATTAATGGCCATATATAGGTCTAAAATGCTTTGTTTAGCATATTAATTTTGCTATACCTTTATAATTTGGTTGTTGTCTTAGTTTGTAATGACAGAGAAATAGGATATTTATTTTAAAGTGTCAAAGACATTTATGATCTCCTCATTTATATAGGTAGAGTATGTGAAGCCAATTCTATGAAACCATATGGCTAAAAGTTTTGTTAACTCTGCACTTTTGTAATTATTTCTATTTGTACTTTTGTTGTTAGAGAGAACAATGATGAGTTTCAAACTTATATTGAATACTCTACCATAAATTATTGCTTATCCCACTATTCATTATTATACCATTAGAGTATATTGGAACCTTATGGTCTCTAATGTGAATGTTTATATTGTTTGATATATTGGATTAGTGGGAGATATTGTGCCATATAATAATTTGTATCCTTTTGTGATTATATGACAATTCATGGTAGACTTGAGATTCTTCTCGAGTATATTCCTATAGAATTTATTATTGTTGATCCCCTAATTAATGGTTGGCTGCCAAAGGTTTTATTGTTGATTTTGTAACCCTTATGGGTATATAGAGATCCCTTTGGCATTTTGGGTTAGTGGGAGTTTGTTCTGTAAATTCATCATGACCTCAAACTACTGTTAATGCCATTTAGGTTTGCACAACTTAATTGTTTATGTAATTTGCATAATGGCATTATTATTGAGACATATTAGACCTAGTCTCAATTTTGTTATGCTGAGATATATTGTTGAATCTCATAGAGCATATTGGGTGGATGCTTATGTTGCCATATATTATTGTGCACACTTATGTTGATATGGCAAATATTGGAGACATTTCAGACCCGTCTCATATTATGATGAGATTTATTAGATCTCATATAGCATCTGGGGCGAATGCTCATTTGTTGGAATTGCACTTTGATAATCTATCAGCATGCTATTCTATTATTGTGCATTCCCATTGGTTTATGTACCACCAATTATTGGGTCACTGGAAGATGAGTATCTCACGTGTATGATGTCAGTACTCCTTCGAGTATTATTCTCTGCATTGTTGAGTGCTTTTTATCCTATATCGGACCATCTGGTTGAGAGTGCGGACTCAATTTTGACATTATATTGTGGCCATATTTTGTGAACTAATCTGGGGAATTTTTTTGTAAGGATTTGATTTATATCGTCAAAGTGGGAGATTGTTGGAAATTTTGTGGATTTACATAAATCAAATTGCATTTAATCTTGAACCTGGATTAACCGAATGTCAAAATTGATTAAAGCTAATTGTTGAAGCCCAAATTATTGTAATTATTATTGTTATTGGATCTACGCACTGCTCATTGGTGGATATTGATATTAATCTCTGTGTGTATGGGCCTTGCTATAATGGGTGGCTTGACACATCACTTTTCTGACACAAAGAGATGCCCCTCCTCCTAATCCTACATATAGGTGTTGTGGCCCCATTGAAACTGAACGCCCTTTCGACTCTCTGGGGAATAGGAGGAGCTCTTCTCTTCCTCTGGTCTCCCTTGGCTAGTTCCTTTCTTGTTCATCCGGGATCAAAGAACGAAAAATAGGCTTAGATCGATCGTTCTTCATCGATTAAACCAGGTTCTCTCGCACCTATTATGTTCTTGATTTTGTTCTTGATTTTCACGCCATAATCCGAATCAAATCTTGATCTAAAGGTGTCATAATTCCTTCAGCATATTGCGTGGCTCTTACTGAAGCTATTCAGTGTGCTATAGAAGAGTTTGGGTGCATTGAATCAGATTTGCAGATAAAGGACACCATCAAAGGAATTGGTCAATTGGGTGTGCATGCAGGTTTGTCATGAACAAGGTTAAATCAATAAAGAGGTGGCTCAAAAAATATCACCGTGGCAGAGGCAATCACTGCAGAATTTTGTTACTTCAACTTCAACCTGTGGAAAGAAAAGTGCAAGCAGTTTTAGTGTAGTCCAGTCAAGAGCTTTTGTGATCCTTTTTGAGTCAGTTTTAGTGCTTACTGGATGCATGTTCTCAGTGTTGTGTTTGTGTGGTCTACATGTGTCATGTAAGCTTTTATTTTGGTATCCTTGTAGCTGTGACTTTGGTTGCTGCACCTCGCTTGTTGGTAGGTCGAGCGTATATTTCATCTATCGGAAAAAAAAAAAAAATACAACTTGTTAGCAACACTCAAGAAACATAATGACCACAGAGAAAAAAAAAAATTTAAAATTGGACTTATTTTTAATTCTATAAAATTAAATGAACTAGCAAAACCTTACGGCACTCTGGACTTTTCCGCTCGATGATTTTTCATGAATTAACGCATACTACAAGTCTGATGAAAATAGGTGGAATAAGTTTACAACACGCAATTGACATGTGTACCAAGTCTAAGATAACTTGGTATTAATTAATAGAAAATGACATGAAGCATATGCGCACAAGTGTATGGTCTACTATATGAACATATTAAGATAGGATGTCGCAAAGAAACAGTTAAAAATATAAGAGTAAGAGAAAGAATTAGAACTATAATAATATATACCTATCACTAATTATATACTACAGCCCATGATGTACTCACAAGACTATATAAAAATTATGTACTAATAACCATATATTAAAAAAAAAGGAAAGAAGTACACATAATAACATTTGTGTAAAAGTATATGAACCACACATACTCTTTTGAGCCAGTCAGCTTATAGGTCAAGAATCTTTTCTTACTCCAGT
Organism: Pterocarpus macrocarpus; assembly: GCA_031439585.1. Lineage (NCBI taxonomy): Eukaryota > Viridiplantae > Streptophyta > Magnoliopsida > Fabales > Fabaceae > Pterocarpus > Pterocarpus macrocarpus. The sequence continues at coordinate 38,210,031 of CM062518.1, forward strand.
TTGTAACCGTTTTCTCTTTTGAATCACAGTTGGCATCTTTATTGTCCAATTGGCATATTTATATAGTTTTATGATTTGTTTGACTATTCAATTTAGAATCCTCAACTAGTGTTATAAAATTCCTAAGGCTAGCAAGGAGACATATATGTTTGTAACTTAGGTTTTACATTAAGAAATTTTAGCTTAGAAATTGATCGGTCTAACTCAATACTTGATCAGTCGGACTCCCTAAAATTTTGTTTGGATTAGTGTATATATGGCATTATCGCCTACTCTATATTAACATATAGCATTGGGAGGAACGAAGCTTCAGACGCCTTATAACTTTTCTTTTTTCTTTTTTGACCAAAAACTGAAATAATTCCTTCATACCACGGCCTAGCAGCACAAATTATTCTAGTTAAAAAATAAATTTATTAAGAGAAAAAATATATACAAGCTTTTTTCATGATTAATTCTTAATTTGTAGCTCTGATTTTGGTTCAAAAATAATTAATAATACTGTATGTATCGTTTACTATAAAGATTGACGGAAGAAATTCTCTCAATATCGAACCTTACTCTAAAAGCACTTGGTTATAAAAGAAATGCGCCTTTTGCTATGCTCCACACTTTAATGGTGCATTATATACCGATTTCTACCATGATACTTTCTTCTAAAGTCTATTGGTGTACTATTATCTCCTCCTTTAATGCAGGGCGACTATGGTGCATCACATATGGTGGGTGTAGAATTACATTATCAAATCTGGACCTCTAGATATCAAAGTGCATAAAGCATCATCTTTAACAAGGTGCGTATCGTACAACGCCTTAAAAAGAAAATAGACAAAAATAAATATTGGTATAAGGTGTGCAAGGATTGTAAGATAAAATCATAACATTAACCGCTTTACATTTCAACAATAAAAGGAGCTTATATTCACCGAAAACCAAATGTAATTAAGAGGCTCTTTCTTCTGCAAAGAAAAACCGTGTATAATCATCAAGTAAGCTTTCTAGCATTAGCTTTTTTCATTTACAAAATTTGAACTCGAAACTTACTTAAAGAAAATAAATGTCAAACCACTTGAATCAACTAAGTATTGCTTTAAATAATTTGATATTAATTAATAAAAAATGATGTGAAATATGCACTTAAAAGAATATATATGACACTATCACTTTGTCTATGTTAATATATAACAACTAATAGGGATTGGATCGAACTAAAGGGACTAGTCTCTCATAAAATAGCAAACCATTGTTTAAATTTCAACTGGGAGGTACACTCATATATAGTGTCCAACCATGCCCCAAACAATACTATTTCCAATTGAGGATTCCCATGATAAATAAAAAGAAATATTTAAACGTATAGCAATTGGAGGAACAAGCTTCCAACGCCTTATAATTTTTTCATTTTTTTGACCAAAAACTGAAATTTCTTCATATTAGTTGATTGATATAAACTTGGCTCGGCATCGCCATCATCCATCAGCATAACAATTTTTCTTGATCACTTTGCTTGCCGTAGAGGCTACATTCTATGGTCTAGCCGCACAAATGATTCCAGTAAAGAAAATAAAATTATTGAGAGAAAAAAAAGTAGATAGAAGCTTTATTCATGATTAATTTTTAATATGTAGATCTGATTTTGGTTCAAAAATAATTAATAATAATGTATCATTTACTATAAAGATTGGCAATGGGTATTTATGTCGTCGGTCTTCTACTCACCATGATTTGGATTTAATTTTTATTATTGTGTAATATATAGGTAACTTTGTAATCGTTTAATGAGCCCAAAGACATACTTTGAACTTAGATTGAACAGAGTTTTTTTTTTCCAATCTAATTGTAAAGTTTTTTCTCATCACTTCGGCATTCCCATAAAAATCAGTACAAGAAATTCTCTCAATATTGCACCTTACTTTAAACCAAAAAAAAAAAAAAAACACTACGTTATTAAAAGAAAATAGATAAAAATTAAAATCCCAAATTGATTTTTGAAAGTCATGAGACATTAATTTGGTACTGAAGAGATATGTGATATCAATTTGGTTCTCAAAAGAGTTATGAGATGTCAATTTGATCCTTAAAAGATTCAAATTTATTTCAAGTCTCCAAAATTTTTTTAATCTTTTGGATTAATTTAAAATAAATTTTTAATCTTTTATGGACTAAATGATGTTATAACTTTTTTGATAACCAAATTGATATCTCAACTCTTTGAGAACCTAATTAATATCTCATAACTCTTACGATGACCAATTTAAAGTTTAACTTTAAGATAAAATCATAACATCAACCAGTTTACATTTCAACCATAAAAGGAAGTTACATTGAGCAAAAGTCAAATGTAATTAAGAACCCCTATCTTCTGAAAATTGCGCATGACATGTAGTAAATGGATTTTCTTTTTCAAATATATTGCTTTAATTTTAGATGGGTATGATCCACAGGTGGTTCCAGGCACCGAGTCCAAAACAAGTTAACAGCGTCCATTGCGTCGGGGAGCAGGCTTAAACAAGGTAGTATCATATTGAATCACATGTTAGTTGGCGCCACTGGTCTTTTTTAATTTTAATTTTATTTAATTATTATAGATTTAATTTGTATGCACTATTAATATAAAAAAATTTATACAGATATCCAATCATAATTTATCATATTAATAAAAATATATAACTTAACTATCTACTATTGGAATTTGAATAGTCATGTAAATAATAATAGCTATGCCAACACTCTATTATTATTATTATTATGAGTTTAATTTAGATGCATTGACAGGTAAAATTTTTTTATACTGTTATTCAATCAAAATCTTCTATTTGCATGACCATTCAAGTAGTGGGTGGTTATGTCAAAGAATTTTGCTGATGTGACAATTATGATTGGATGTTTGTATAAAAAAATTTTATACTGAGAGTGTATTCCAATTAAATCCTATTATTATTATTATTATTATTATTGTTTTGTTCTTTTGGGTTTACGTTGGCGTCACTGGTATAGTGATATCATTTTGTTGTTATAGGCAATCTATCTAGACAAATTAGTGTATATATATATTCTGCAAGAAACATATTCAGATGGATTGGAGATCAAAGAATCTTCACAAAGCCCATCTCTCTGCCATACGTTGCTCATCTTGATGTATACTTCAACCGTCGTTGGCCTTTGATTGGGAATAGGATGAACATCTTCAAATTCCATCTCGTTTATAGATTTATCCATGGCATTATAGAAGCCAGAAGGCTCCTCGAACAGATTAGTAGGATATGTGTAAGCGGCAAAAGGCCTTCCGCATTCTTCCGAAACATTCACTAACTAATTTGACCAAATTTCTTTCCCTTAATCAATATTAATTGTGAAAGGACCCATAATTTTATCTAAAATGTCTCTTTTATCATTGGATGGAGCACAATCCACCTGAATGTTATATGATCATGCAAGAATTTCTCAACTGGAGAAAGGCACAAGGAAGAAATTCCCTAACTGAAGGCCCCAAGACTTCGCGAGCTTCGGAGGAGTGAATATATGGGAAGATCTAACAGAATGCAAAGAATAAGCTTCGTATGATAGTAAACTCTCATTCTCTCCTTGATTCTCTTCTCCCCCGCACCCTCATTCTCTTCAATTCGCATCAGAAACTGACACTCAGGTGCACCATTCATTTGCGGGTGTGATTTTTGAAGAATCAATAAAACAGTAAACTTTGATATTTTTATACACATCTAGCATGCTTGACATCAAAATGGAGTCAATTGCAACCTTGACGGGACAAGAGGTTTGTTCATCGAATCCTTTTCTTAATAGAGATTGATCAACGAAATCAGAAAATCCGTTTATTTTAATGCATTTTCTTCCTGGTGTATGAATTATTGCACTGTTCAAATTCTGAATTCACAATATATTCATCAATACAATAATAAGAATGATACATGTAACTTATACTTTATTTTCTCATCCACAAAGCCTATGCATTCATAATCGTTTCCCAGTTTCTTATAACTCCACAATTTAGTCTCTACCAGTATCAGAAACAGTTTCTATAGCCTAGGCGCGTCACAAACATCAGAGATTCCTTCTCGCCTCTCCCATATATTGATCATGTAGTTGTAAACTTGAAGCATTGTTGGCCTCTGATCTGGGAAAGGCTGAACACACTCACAAGCAACTTTGATGAGAGTAAAGACTTCATTTTCAAACCCTTTACCTATAAGAGATTTATCAATTGCATCATAAAAATTTGAAGGGTTGCCATATAGGCTAGCAATGGTAGATGAACACAGTAGTTCGTTATATGTTTTCTCCGTTACCAGCTCAAAAAGTACGCTGCCGAAGTCATAGACATCCTTATTCCCATCCTTTACATAAAATGACATGCTTAGATCGTCCTCATCATTGGGACCCACAAATTTGGCCTCTCCAAAATTGGATAATTTGGGTTCGAAATTCTTGTCTAGTAAGATACACTCTAAACATATGTTAAAATGCACTATATGCAAATTACAGGTATGATGGAGCCAAGATAAGGCTCTTGCCACCCCAAGTGCAATCTTGATCCTCTCTTGCCATGTCAATCCCATAACCTCACTTTCCAAAGGGTGTAACCATTTGGAAAGTCTTCCATTTGATATGTATGGATACACTAAAATCCTTTCTTTATTTTCCAAGCAAAATCCAAGCAGAGGAACTATATTTCTGTGTCGGAGCTTACCTAGAATCGTTATTTCTACAAAAATCTGTCTCCCAAACTGTTGAGAATCGAGTAGTCTCTTAACAACTAGGTGCCAACCATTAGCTAGCACTCCCTTGTACATTATTCCCATTTTCCCCACCCCTATGGCATTGTCTATAGAAAAGGAGTCAGTTGCATCGTTGAGTTCGTCAAACCTCATAGTGGATGTCAACCTTTCCATTAGTTTAGATATATGCAAATTCAGGCCACAATTATCAATGATCTCCAAAACTTAGGGTGTGGTTGTTTAAGATTTTTCGCATAAAACTTTACACTAAAGTTTATTATTTGGGCCAATTACTATTATTTGTACATTGATCGACATCTGGATTACAATTTAAATAAGTGTGTGTTTTAGTTATATAAATATCATATCGATAGTTTGCCTTTAATAATATTATAGATCTATTCTTATTTAATATTGCAATTAACACATACATAATTAAAATTCATATTTATTTGAACTGCAATATATAGATGTTGATCAGTATATCTATACATTATATAGAATGAATATGTTTCATTTGGACCAGTCAAATCAACTAACCAATAAAACTAATTAGTTATACTTGTGTATTATACACTAAGGATGTATTTGGTAGAGGGGTACCTTCATTTTTACCCCTCTACCAAACACACCCTAAAGATATGTGAATGCAGGGTATGTAGGTAGTTTTCAGAAAAGGAAATGGATTGGAGAGAGTACCCGTTTGCTTCCTTTCTCTTGCAACTGCAGAGGTGGCAATTCTTGTATCTGATTATCTTCTATTTGGGATTTCCTCCGTATGATGGAACAAAAATACTTGCCTGGTTCTGTAGCTATGTTTCGTTGTTTGTTTTTGGTCTGCTTCAATTGTGTCCAAGGTGCACAGTAGGACACGAAAGCAACAACAACAGAAGTGAACGAAAAACCAAAACCAACAATAAGGCCATCCTTGAATGATTGATGGAATCCCATCGGCGTGTTATCCGAATAGCATGCTGGCAAAGGCCCTCCACAAAGCCCCCTATTATTAGCATAGCTATCAACAGTGGCTGACCCATATCTGAACGCAGGCACTTGCCCTGTCAACTTATTGTTAGCAAAGGAGATATAACAAATCCTATTAAGCTGACCAAGTTCTTGTGGGATTTGACCACTAAACATGTTGTTATCGAGTTTAAGAGAATTAAGGTAACTGCAGTTACCCAGAGCTGCTGGAATTTCTCCACTGAATTTATTTCCGGAGGGATCAATGGAGGTAGCAGAAGGGACTGATGCTGATATATCAGATGGGATGGGTCCTGAGAGCTCGTTCAATGAAAGGTCTAAGCCTGTCATTGACGTGCAATTCTCAAAGCCCCGCGGGAACTGGGCCGTAAGCCCCATATTTGAGAGTTTGAGATTTAGCGCTCTATTTTCGTCGGCATGCCAACATTCAACACCAACAAATCCACATATGAAACCTTCGGTGGTGTTGTTGAAGTCCCAGGTCGATAAGAAACCGAACGGGTCTTCCAAGAAATCCTTAATGGATCTTAAACAGTAGATATTACTGGCACGACCATGGCCTGCCATAAAAACACTGAGCAAGGAACACAAGAAGGTTTGGATGAGGATGACCCTACTTGTTTCAAAAGTCATTTCACTGCTTGGTTTTGTAGGTGCTAACTACGAAAACCGAGCCTATGTGTGTAATTAATGGAGAAGAGATAAAAGGAGAGGAGAGTTTGAAAAAGAAGAAGAAAAGGATTGAGTTAATTTCGAATGGTGAAATGGAAAGATTTATTTTAACAAGAAGTGAAGTTTCCTAATTCCTGCTCAGAGGTACAAAACTACAAATATGTAATACAATCGCTATGGTTGACTCTTCTCGACTGAGACTCGCGTTTAACAAAATATACTTCACTTCAAAGATTGATTTTGACTTTCTTTTTTTTTCTTTTTGGTAAATTAATGGTAACAAGATTTGAACCTATAATTTTATGTATATTATCCAAATTTCTTATCATTAGCCCACTCTAGTGACTTATTTTATTTATTCTTTTTAAACAATTAAGAACATATTAATTATCCTTTCTTAATTTTTTCATCTTATTTTAGTATTCTATTTAAAAGAAATATGAAAAACCCTATTGGTTTAACGGATGATGATTTAGCCAAATATAATTAAATTTTTCTCATAATTGATTTGAAGATAGAGTTATCAATACATAACTAGACTTTGCCCCCGACTATATTTCTTTTTTTCTTAAAAAATAATAATGATTATTAAATTTCAATTTTTTGTTAATTATTATTTATTAGTGGTTAATTGTTAGTATCAAATTCAAAATATGCTCTAATATTTATTATCATTTATCATTATAATTATAATTATTATGAGTATTATTATACAATATATGTATATAATATATATAAGGATTAATAATATATTTTACATATTATTTATAAATTTATAAATGTAAACATGCATGTATAAGTTACACATGTGCTCATATTTATATTCAATAACTAACAGATTAAAACATTTGTGGTATTAAGTAAATCTATACATCTACAACAAATTAGCATGACTTTAATACCATGAAGATGAAACCAAAAGCCACAATTAAAGTATGTCTATAGTAAGCATTAGTTTGCATATTTAAAAATACAAAAAATATGTAAGAGCATAATCTCTGTAACAATAAGACTAAAATTTTGCATAACAAATTAGAATTAATTTCACAAAACACTCGTAAAGAAAGAAAAACTATATAATATGATCAATCTCTATCTGTGTTCAAAAGCTCTGAAGTGCAGAATATATCAACAAACATGGACAAATATAGAAAGGGCTAAAGCAATAAAAAGAACGACAAAATATAGCCTGCTATTTATATTAATTAGCAAATAGTTCTAAGTCTAATGAAAAAACAACTATATTTGTCCAGCATTTGGAATATTAAATATAAATATCATAAGCACCATATGTACATTAGTTCAACAGTAGCACATGTTAAAGTTCAAGTGCTATTAGTTTTAAACCATTCCTACAATTTCACCTGAAGTTACATAACAAAATATGAATCATAAAAAACTTTGCTGACAATAAATCAAGTGGTTAGATAGCTAAAGCTTCTCCGATTTAGGCTTCTTCAAAGGTTGTTTTGCAAAAGAAGTTGCAGTAGTCTTAGACAGCCCAGTAGTTGCTTCAACTGACATAGCATATGATATTTTCACGTTTATAACACCACTCTTAGGTACTCCAGTTGGAATGTTGGATTGCCCAGTGTCACATATAGGGTTTTTTGTATGTGATATTATGTTATCAATTATCAATATAGTATACATAACTTTTCCCAATAATTAACAAAACAGATTAGAACTTTTAGAAATTATTGGAAAAACAAAAAAAAATTCCTTTTGGGTTCTACTTTAGTTATGTTGACAACATTTGCTCTTGTTTGTTTAGCTTCCTAAACAATGTGTAAGAGAGTTTCATCATCATCATCATCATCCTCCTCCTTGAATGGCATCAAATTAATATTAGTCTAATTATTATATCTACATATTATACAACCAAACCAAGTCAGATTAAAATAAAAACAGTTAGTATGCATAATCAACCATTAAATTGATTGAGCAAAACCCTGCAAATAAAGTTATACGTGCTGACTCAGTAGAATCATTTGTAGATGCACAACGTAGGCCTGAACAATACATAAGGTTTCTAATATAGACCAAAGAAGCAAATGAAACAGATTGTAACAGCAGCTAACATTAGATAGTTTTCATAAAAATATAATAGTATAAGATTAACCAAATGAAACAGATTGTAAAGAGAGCAAAAGCAAAAAAAATAAAAAATAAAAAGTAAACTTGGCAAGAAATGCCTTGTAGAGATCTTAACAATAGGCATAGCATAAAGAGAAGAACCAAGCACTATAAGTTTCAAAATGCATTGTAGAGATCTTTAAAAATTTGCAAGCATCACTATGAATGCAAAATTACAGTCCAATACACAAGTAGCAGTGTGTAAGATGCATGCATAAAGACAATACATAGGGAAAAGAGCAACCCGAAAACGTAAGCATCAGAGGAAGAACTCAATAACTTAGGATAGTATGAGCAATATGCACCAAAAGAAAGAGACAACAAAGAAAACATAATCAAAAGATAAAATACAATAAAGAGAGCATAAGGAGAAGATAAGAAACAAAACCTGGTAACAATGTACTATTTCAGTGTTAGAACCTTAATACAAAAGGCATAGCATGAGGATAATAACCAAGTAGTAAAAGCTTTAGAATGCATTGCAAAGATCTTAAAAAATTGCAAGCAAGAGAAGATTGGAAGTTAAAAAGTTATAACCATTATTAATCCAAAATCTTAGCATTAGATATAAGCATAAGTTATATTAGAAGCTACTTGCACAAAGACAAATTAATACTGAAAAGAGAATAATACTACAACATTTTAGGTTTAAGACAACGCTTGTAAAGCGTTGCCTAAAAATCTAAAAACCGTTGCTTTTAATCAAAGGCCACACTTTTTGACCTAAGAGAACGCTTTTTGAAGGGTGGCCTAAAGGACTGTTACCTATTCTCTAAAGCAACACTTTTTGAAGTAAAAGACAACGCTATACGTGGCAACACATTTCAAGCGTTGCCTATTTGTGACAAAAGGCAACACTTCTTGCCAAACTCTATGACAATAGTGTCAAGCGTTGCCTATTTTCTTAATACAGGTAACACTAGACAAGCGTTGCCTTTGGTCCTAATAAAAGTCACATATTATAAGTGTTGCCTTTTCTCCTAATAAAGGCAACATACTATAAACATTGCCTCTTTTTTTCAATAAGCATCGTCTTTTTTCTAATTACAGCAACAAACTCCCAACCTTGCATCTCTTGAATGTGTTGAGATAGGCCATACACTTCCAAAAGCATTTGCTAATTTGAGCATGGTCTTATTAAAGTTGTCACCTTTTATTAACTACAAAACACACTTTCTAAAACTAAATCCACATTATTTATATGCAAATTTATTTTTTTTATTTTATATTTAATCAGCTTAACTTCATAAATAAAATAAGATAAATTACTATCAATCGATTAAGTAAAAAAGTCATCCTAAGTATATAATGATTAATATGCTTTGTTCCAAATACATATACTATCAAGCATCAAACCAAAAAATGTACATAGCTAAACAAAATACATCTAGTATGAACTTAAACAAAATACATTTAGTCATGAAGATGAACAAAATACATCTAACCATATCCATTGCAACTTCTATCTTGTATATTCCTTTTCCTAGCCTTTCTGAGTTGCACATGCAATATTAGTTCAATCTGTAACATAATATATATAATGATGTGATAAATGTAAGCACAGTTAAAGTAAGAAAATTGTATATGTATTTTTATGAATTTACATGATTGTTAAAAATAACTATTCAATAACATATTAAAATCTCCTTTTTTTCTGATAGATTCATTGATGATAAGTCTCAGAACTTTCAAGAGAGTAGCTAGCTTACAAAGTCTAAAAATAGAAGCAATATAAAAAATACTAGCATTGAAACTACAATCATGATCCTATCTAGTTCCTGCAGAATGTCTATTTGACATATTAGCATCAAAACTATAGCATCTGCATAATCAAAATTTTCAAGAATTATTGGACTCAATTATATTCCACCAACTTTCTAATTAGTTTAAAAAAAAAAAAAAACCAACCAAGAGCTTTTAATATATAAGACCAGAAAATAGTAAATAGTGAACCAAACTAAGAATATATTTAACACATCTTTACCAGCCACTGTTATGTCTACTCTACTTATATTATAATATACACTAAACAAACCACATTAATAGGTAGAATGTAAAGCAAGGGGAAAATACATAAGCAACTAACAACCTTTGTAAACAAAGTTAACGCTCAATAGGATATTTTCTATCATGATTTCTATGGCTAGTGATTTACAATGAGCAAGTGTATGGTAAGGAAATCATTTCACTCAAAATGCTGGGTGCATGTCCTTAAGATACTTTGAAATCTCGAGAAAGTGTAAACAAACCTGAATAACCCAAATGCTGATCAATGTCTCAAGGTAGAATAGTCCAAATCTAATGAAGTAGAAGATCTACAAGCAAATGGAGAAAAGCAAAATAAATATCAATCATTTAGAAACAGAAAATTAATTTAGATTGGATTCTGCGGTATATGCATAAGATCATGTGTCAAGGGCTGTACAAGAAATCTTAAATTAGCCTAGCATGTCAAAAATTGCTAAAAAAAAATTAAAAAAACACAACTTTTGAGAATTAAATAAGATGTGCGAATAAAAAAAATTCAGACGAGCATTCTTACCCCAATCAAAGCATGGTTGCCCAGCATATCTATGGCAGACAGAATGCCTCTGTATCAATCAATAAATAGTACTAACCATTAGGTAACAAAAAAAAAAAAAAAGGAAGAGGAAGAAGAAAAAGGAAACAAGATTAACTCCAATCTCTTACAAGATACAGAACACAAACATTAGATCCCATATTTAACCACTATCACCCACATGCCTACATGTTTGATATTCTCAAGTCATTCTAGGACCATCTAGATCTTGAACTAGGTAATTCAGGGGGAGATGTCCTAAAACTATATCCTTTTCTAAGATATTTACTTCTATTTTAGAAGATATTAAAAAAAAAAAAAAAGAACCTATCTTCTACAAGGAAAATATATTTAAATGTTCAATCTCCTTGTTACACAAATGTTAAGAAAAAATTGGCATATTAAATAGAGTGTATATATATGAAGGTGATATACGTCAGGGATTTGCCTTTGGAAACTATAGGAGGAGCAACTGTAGCTAAGATGTAGAATCCTATGTGAAGCTGAAAGCAGAAGAAGAAATGAAAAATGATTAGATTTCTTCAAATTTTTTAAGCATAGCCTATGTGAAAGATATAATCAATTTACCACGTAAAACAGGGAAAACCATCCAAATTTCAAAGCAGTTTCTTTCCTGCAAAAATAATAATGGAGAAAATTTCAAAATCAATAGTGTAGCCAAATAAAAAGGATCAAAATATGCAGGCATAATGTGTATCATTCTCATGAATGCTTCCAACAAGCATAAAAGCAAAGTCATCAGTCAAGACTATATATATATATAATCCAAAGAACTCATTTGAGAATTGGTGATGAGTTCCTAGCATCTTCTTATTACAGTAACCATACATGTAGGAAGACATTTGGGATCAACATCGAATCTCTTTTTCTATTTGTTTTCATACAGCACCATTGAAAAAACCAAAAAGGGTAGCAAGCAAATGTGAAAGAAGAGTGTTTTGGAAGCAGTTCCCAAAAATGCACAAGAATAAAATACAAAGACCAACATTGGTGAAAGGAAGGTGACTTACATTTTCAAACTTAGTGGTAACTAGAATTCTTTATCTTTAAGAAGTTATGATCATAGTTTTTTAAGGATTGCCTCAATGATTGAGCGTGGGGTATTCTAACTCAAATTCAAAATTTATAAGAAAATACTTACTGTTATATACAATAATTATTGCCGATAGCCTGATCCTAATAGCAACAACATTACATACAAAAACTACCTTATGCTCATTACACAGTTCAGCCAAAAAAAGGGAAAAAAATTAATGTAATTTCAATCCGTTTAGAATGCGTACAAACTCCGATGACTTGCTTTTCCATGAAGTATCTGCCACAACCCAGGACAAATAAACTTCCCACACCAAAACAATTATGCCAAAAATTAGGAATCTCACTCAAAAAAGCTTGGATCATGTTGGTCGCCATATATTATCAAAAACTTGGATCATGTTGGTCGCCAATAGTATCAAAAGAATTCCACAAGAATAGAGTGAGTTCTTGATATTAAAAGGAATATAGCAAGATAATTTTATTCACACCAAAATGTTGTACAGGAGTTAAGAATATATAGATAAAACTCAATCAATTTAATCCTAGAATTAGGGAGAGGATCACGAGCAATAACAGTAAATTGACTGCATCGTGCAAAATTTTACAGCAGGCCTAAGTTGAGGAAACAATAAAGAATTTTTACAACACATTGATTTCAAATGATCAGCAAATCAAATTCCGATTAGTGATTAAGTCAACACTTCTACTGATATAACTCTCTCTTCTGAACAATAGCTATCCAATCCTCACCAACACCAATAATACCAAAAAAAAAACTTCGAATAATATTAAAAGAATAATGAAAGTTTACATTTTTCCTTAAAAATCAAACTCAATACAGCTTTTAGGCTCAAAATTTAATTCTAATTCAACCAAAATTTCACAAATTTCACAAAGTGCCTCCATTTGTGTGTCCACACCCAAAATTTAACAATGACAAATTTCACAAATTTGCTCTGATTCTTGTTTCATTTAGATTTTAGAATTTAGACATCAACTCAAGCCATTTTTTGAGAAAAATCAGGGGAGAAAACAATCACATAAATCAGAGGAGACAATAACTTCAAGGAACAATCACATAACAAATATTAATCAGGGTATTCCACAACAAAAAAGCAAAAAAATAAATGAATGAGGAGGAATAGTGAAATAAGAACAGGAAATGAAAGTGAAATGGCAATAGGGACATGAAGGATAGCCAAAAACAAGAACCATTCATCACATAAATACAGGGTTTAAATAACAAAACTGAAATCTGGTTTAGGGTGCTAAACGGAGAAAAAGAGCTTGCCGCAGTTGACCACCATGTGGGGCACCGTTACCGTGGTAAAGTGTGTCTGTTATTTGAGTTGGTCACTCAAAGGGCCTCGTGCAGGTCTACGTCATGTAGAGGAGACAGAGCCACGACCAGGTCGACATCGTACCAACGAGAAGGAGTCGCGTGATGTTTGAACGGTGGCTGCAGCGGCGTTTAGCTCACACAGTGGTTGCGATCATAGTTGTTGCAGCGGCATTCGAACGTTAGCGGCTAATCTGGGACTGCATGAGGGGGTGAATAAGGGATTAGGTGTAAATGATTTTTTTTCTTTTTACGGGTGGTGAAAATGAAATTAGGTGGTTAATATGGGAAGAAAATGTCTTTATTGGGGTTAGAAATTGGGGATATGTGATATTGGAAGAGAAAAAAAAATTAGAACTTTAGGTGGTTCATGTTAGAGATGTGTTATTTGAACATCCAAAAGTGGGTGTCCATCAACATTTTTTTATATCTAACCATTCAATTTATTTACTTTTACATTTTAGATTTTTTATTTCAACTTTTTCTAAAATCCTAATGGGATGTCTTTAAGGGTGTTGGGGTTTACAATGTTCAAAAAACATTTTCCTTCATGTTAATGGTGGGACGAAGTAAAAATTTTAGTGGGAAATATACTTTAAAATGGCGCCTAAAAATTTTAGGCTATGTTTATTAAGTGTGGGTGATCAGAATTTAAAAAACCAACACCAATAAAGTGTTAGTTATCTTTTAAATAAATGTTACTTATGTATAAATAATAGTGCAATGCTTTGCAAGTGTACTCTTTATTGTTAAAGAGTATATTTTTCAAGCGTTGCCTAAAATTTCATTGCCAAAACCTTGTCCAAATCGCAACCATCAAAAAGCGTTGCCTTTTTGTATTATAGGCAACATTTTTCACACGTTCCCAAAAATAAGTGTTGCCTTAGCTCAAAAATGTTGTAGTATAATCAAGAACAATTCTAATTATTTCAGAAGGCATGAGCACAGGAAAATCAAATAAGGATTCAATCAAGCAAAGTCTTTAATGATAAATTTGTCTTTTAATGGAACAGTTTGTCAGAGATAAAAATAAGTAGCATAATGATTGAAGAGTGATGACCTCTATTAGTAATATGGAGTGATGCTTAGCCTCTTTCATAATGAATTTATTTTGAAAACGAAACGGATTTAACTTTCAAAGCATTAGACCTTCGTTCTGGTTCAGATATACATAAATCTTGGTACAATTAGATAGCCATTTCTAGAGTGCAACATACAAATCTTGTTACACCAATGCAATGTTCTTGTTATGTAATTTGCCTCGTGTGTTTTAATTTTGAGCTTAATTTAGCATAGAAAAGTTTCTAGATAAAATAAAATGTTTATGTTTTATGAATTTTACATTTCCTTAAAATCGAACATGAATTTTTTTTTTAATAACATTTATCTCGAAATTTTTTACTGTTGCTTTTTAAGGGGTAACAAACTAATACTAAGTATACTTCAAAAATTAGAAAGAGAAATGCCCGATTAATATTTTTGAGTATAGGATAGGACCACATCTACTCATCTGGATCGATGGATTTGGGCTTGTGATGCTCGTCATCATTTGCAGTCATGTACTGTAAATGATAAGGTAGAGCCAAATGCTAGAGTGAAAGATAATGAAGAACAATCAAAGAAGAAGAATTAGAAGATAACACAGAGTCAGAAGTCAAAACCTGTTTATGGATCTACTTAATCTCTCCTTCCGCCATTGCTGTTCTTGTCATATCAAAATCATATCTCCTTCTTCAACTTTGAGTTGAAAAACAAACAACACATTAAGTCATAGACAAAGAGACGACAAAAAATCCTCATGAAACAGAAAAAAAAAGAGAGCTTCTCTGCCCAGCTCCTTGACCATACTCGTAGTTGCTCTATTCCATGCTACTGTGTGTACAATAGAAAACACGAAATGGCAACGATAAAGTTCGCATCGCAGCTTAACATAGACAAATTAATCAATGCGTCGGTCACAAAAAGGATTGATCTTGTTACCAACAAAATGAACAATAAACAAATAGAAAAGAAAAAAACAAAGAAGAAAAGAAATATCAGTTTGAGAGATTTGAGCTTGTCCAAGATGGGGTCAAAGGCACCGCTGAAGTCTCATATCCCATGACCGCCGATGGTTTAGTAAAGTGAGTGCTGGAAGTCATTGGACATCAAATTTCATTGAATAAGAAGAGGGACCAACGATAATCACTGGGCAAAAGAAGAAACCGGGAAATCATGTGTTTTTGTTTTGGACTAGCAGGCCCTCCATCAAAAATTAAAAGCAAAAAAATGGATAGAAAATGCAATAAAAACTCAACAATGAAATGACCATTTTGCCACACAAATGGGCGGAAAAAAATGGGATGGGCAAGTATTCTCCTTTTATAATAAGAGATGAGTTAGACAAACTTTAGATAAGTATAAATTTCAGTTAGGTAAGTGATGAACGACATATTACTTTTAGTAATAGATATATAGTGATTGGAGTTTAAATAAGTGAAAATTTAGTTATGTCAATGTCAAATTAGTGTATTGATGGCTTCATGAATATTTTATATCCTATTATTAATTAACATCATATTCAATACTTACCTAAATCGAAATCCGCACTTATATTTAAACTATAATCACTAGATATCGATTGGAGTATCAACTCATTATATATGTACAAACAAAATTTCCCTTGAAGATATGTATACTTATGGGCCATACTGATCCCACCCTGCAGCTAAGTGGGGTAGGTTAAACACCAAAATATAATACTCTCTTATATAAATATATAGTATTATTTTATTTATACACACTGTCTTGATACTTATTAGTACTAATATTATATAATATGCTACATCTAATATATGTATTTTTTTCACTAGTATTTTTTTATTAGAGGCAATTCTCTTCGAGCATTTGAATGTTATAGAGGATATGATTCTCCCAATACTGATTACTACATACTCAAGGTTTGAACCCAGGAAAAGGATGAACACAGTCACAGGCAACTCTGAGAAGAGCAGATACCTCATCTTCAAATTCGATCTCGTTTAGAGATTTATCCATGGCATCATAGAAGCCAGAAGGCTCCTCGAACAGATTAGTAGGATATGTGTAAGCGGCAAAAGGGCCTTCAGCATACTGCCGAAACAGTCACTAACTAATTTGGCCAAATTTCTTTCCCCTAATCTGCTCAAAAAGCTAAGTTCCAAGGTCGCAGACATCCTTCTCGAAGCCTATGCTTTTGCCTAGATCGTGATTCACAAATATGGCCCCTCCAGAATTGGATATTTTGGGTTCAAAATTGTTTCCTAGCAAAATACAATCTGACCTGATGCTGACATGAGCTACATGTGCAAGCATGGCAGAGGCAAGATAAGCCTCCTGCTACCCCTAATGCAATCCTAACAACCACAGGCCATCCTAATCTCGTAGTATCATTTAACAAATCGGAAAGTCTTCCATTTGAGTGCTCACAAATATGTTGTCAAAAATGTTATCCGTACTTAATTTTGAGACTTATTTTAAAAAATATACTAAAGTATTTTTTAGTGTATATCTTAAAATAAGTTATTAAATTAAGTACAAATAACACTACTCTATTATTGTTAAGAATAAATTTTTGCTTTATTCTTTCTTAAAGTTTCTCACATTAATTTTTAAGCGAAAAAATTAATTTTGGGTCGACAATTGAGACCTTTTTATATAATTGTTTTTTCATTAGTCCAAAACTTTAAAATTGCATAAATCACTTAATCAAAATTTGAATTTTTTTTATCGCTTTGCATACATTGTTAAGTTCTATTGTCTACACATTTGCAAGATATTATATTTTTATCTATAATTTTCAGATATAGGAAATAATTATGTTGAATTATTTCTATTTTTCTGCCTGGCATGTATTATGTTTTTGCTCTTGTGCATGGCATTAACATGAATGAAAATTGGATTTATAAGTCATGAATTGGAAGATGACTTATACTAGTGCAAGTCTGTAATTGAAAAAAGAAAAAAAATCCTAATTTAGTTATTGCTAGGTAATTCTCCATGGTTACATAAATTTTTATTGGTTTTATTCTTCATCTTTGTATTTATTGTAAATATGTGCTTTTTAAACAACATCCTTGCTATCAAAGATACATGACGCACTTGATTGTCAAAGATGATAGTAGCACTGCAAACTTCATTATGTTTGATAGTATTGGTTTCCAGCTTCTAAAGAAAATTGCAAATGATTTGAGAAAAGAGCAATTAAAGGTATGCAATTTATATGTTTATACTCAATGGTGTTTCTTTAATTTTTACATATTTTTTATTATGATATATTTTTGTTCAATCAGGTGAAGAGGATGAGTTTCTAGAACTATTAAATACTCTTTTGGATAGGAGATTTGTCTTTTTAGTTGAAGTAACAACTGAGTATAATATAGTGAAGAAATCTTCCTCCTTTACCATTTTCAAAGTAACTAAAGATCCAGATATAATCAGTGATTATATTGATAATATTACTTCTTCTTTGATTGATTAAGTAATTTTATACCTAATAAATTTTTCTTAATCTTTCTTCTTTGTTGAAGAAATAGTAAATGTTTTGCGCCTCTTTTTTGCAATGATTATAATAATAATTACTCTTATATTATAATATAGATATCTAAAATTCAGGGTTCAATATTGCTTTCACTATCTGTCGAAACAAATTCAGAGCCTCAAAATGTAAAGTTTTAGAGTTTTATTAACCATGTTTATTATATTATTGATTCACATGTGTATTTGGGTGTCAACTAACTTTTTCTCAATTACAAAAATTGCATTACAGGATATTATATCTGAATGTGTGGACAATGTTTCTGATGGTTGCATGACAACCATTGCAAGTTTATTAAAAAACAAAAGAATAGAGCCCCTTGACGAAGAACATGGTCTTGAACAGATTGTTACTCTCAAAATGTATGCATCCAAAGTGGCAAAAAGAATCAAAGTGGAGAAATAGTTACTGAGATCAACATTCTATTGTTTTTTGTATAACAATGGGGACAACCTTAATTAGACACAAAAATGATTACAGACTACTATTATTTTGGATCTTCTAAGTTTAATATTAAAACATTGTATATTATAGTCCTCTAGTTCGTCTTACACTCCTAGTGCTAACAAATGCTATAAGAGAAGTGTAGTTTAATCTATTTGCTCTTGGTTTTGTTTTTTCTTTGCTTATTTATCAAAAATAAATTATATATTATATTATATTTATTATATGCACTACTTTCGTGAACTTAATTACATAAAACACAAATCAACATAATCCCGTGCATCACACGGTGCTGTACTAGTTAAATAAGTAGCATTCAATCCAAATATACCCTATTTAACATCGTACTGGATCCAAACTCCACACGAATTCTGAGCAGAATATTACTTCTCCTTGCATGAACGGAAAGCGACATAAGTCCTTCTTTTCTTTATTTTTCCCCCTTTTTTTTTGTCTTTTTGCGAATGTAAATAGTTTAGAAAGCACTCTCTTCTGCTATAGCTATATACATATATATATAATGTAGATAGAATACCGGCAGCTTCCGTTAACAAGCGCAATCCATTAGCATATCTAGCAGCTAGCTAGGAACACAGAACTGACAGCAGTATCCAAACAATCATAGAATGCATGTAACAAGCTAAAGAATGAACAGCCTTCCCGTGTGGTGGCTTTTCATGTGGAGGCTTTTCGTGGGGTGGTTTTTCATGTGGAGGATTATTATCATGAGGTGGTTTCTCATGTGGAGGATCATCATGAGGTGATTTCTCATGTGGAGGATTTTCATGTGGTGGTTTCTCATGTGGAGGCTTTTCATCATGTATAGGCTTTGGGTATTCATCAGCTATAGATGTTGCTGCGAACACCAACGCAAGTAGCAACACTATTATGTATTTGGGAGGCATTTTGGGGCTTAATGGACTGGATGGTGTGGAAACCAGAGTAGAGGGGTGGCCTTTTATAATGGCTAGTTCCTGTGTCATCATGACACTTGTCATCTCATAAGTCCACTTTAGTGGATTTAGGGTGCACAAAAAAAGTACTTTTTTTTTTAAAAAATTTAGAAAAAAGTACTTATAAATTTTTTTATACTATTTGTTTGTATTTGTCAAAAAATATAAAAATAAAAAATAATCAAATTTTTTATTATTTTAAAAAATTAATTGGGAGTTGATTCTCTTAAAAATATAAATAATAAAAAAAAGAAAATATTACTATTTAAATTTAATAATTATTTTTTTCATTCAATTACAATTTTATCTTTAACATTTTTGAAAAATGCCACTCAATTTCCACTCTTATTCTCATACTCTCTATTCATATCTTTAATTATAATTTTATAAAAAAAAATTCATATAATTATATTTAAATATAAAATAATTTTCTATATTTAAAAATATTTCCCCTAAAATCTTAATAAAACCTACTTTTTGCATGTAGAGCCACTCAGACATTGATAGAGATGGATATCTGATGTCTTCGTTTGTCATACACATAAATTTGGACTGCTAGGTATCACGAGCTGAAATGTTGACTATAAGCTCAAATTGAACCTTGGTTAGGTAAATGCAATCGGAAACGGTTAAATTCCTCAAAAGTTGTACTCCTATCATAGTGGCACCGGTAGTACTTTTGTTTTGGGCCGTCAATAGATAATGTTTAGAACATATTTTCTCAGTGTACATCATCACAAATCAGGCCTATATAAAGCCGAATGTGAAAAAAAAAAAGCCGAAAATTCTATAAATATAAAATAATCTGTGTCATTACATGCGTATGGCATTGTTACATTATAATGGGAACATATAGACGGACTGTTGTATTTTATTTTCAGATTTATTTAAGGAAAGTGGATTTGTAATATGTATTTTGTTTGATTTAAGAGTAGATAAGAATTTTACTTGTATATATTATAAGCATAATGTGGTGAGTGCTAATATCACCCTTCTATGTCTATTAACGCTCCCACTTTATTACCTTTTATTTAATTTTATCAAAATTCCCTTCTTTTATTTTAACCAAAAGACTAATTAACATTAATTAGTTATATTAGTCATCATAATGTTATTAAAAGTTATTATTGGTGATTTAATTAAAAATTAATTTCATTATTTAAAAATATTTAGTATTTATCATATTTTTATTTTTTATAAAGTCACTATATATTACAAGTATTTCAAATTAACTGTTTAATATAATTATTTATATTTACATATTAAATTATTTTCTTTTAATCTTTCTTAAAAAAATAGTCACCTAAACAATATAGCAGTGAATATTTTAGATAAAAATAAGAAATACAAATGAATAAAATAAAAATAAATTAAAAAATCAAAATATAAACAGACATATTGGTATTTTATTATCTAGTGTTTAAAAATGATTTTAAAAAGTACTGAACAAACGTATAAGATTTTTTGGCAATCACTAACTTTTATAATTTTTTTTATCATCTCTATTATTAAAATTAAGATAACTTGATGCATTGAATTAGTTATATATCTAATCGGCATGTATTATCATTAATACTGTATTGAAAGACACATACATACTTGTCAATTTTCTGTTTTTCAATTTTTTATTTTTTAATTTATTTAGAAGTATTTTACTTAAGTATAATGTATCTAATAGAAAATAAATAATTTAGCCTTCACACTATGTGAATGTTGATAAAAGAAAAATTTTAATCTTTTTAAACTCTTTCTAATACTGGTAAGTAATTAAGTTAATTTATCAAATTACTTTAATTTTAATTTTTAAGTGCGTGAATAACGAACAAATAAACTATAGTAAAAATTGATGATCTACAGTAATAGATTATGGTGTCATATATTTATTGAGTAGTTTTTAAATTATATAAATACTAGATGTTACAACATAAGGTATTTAGTTGTATGCCATGGTTTACTATTTAATACACCTTAAATATTGATTGAGAGGAAAGTTATGACTCACTCTCAACTAATATTTAAGAGTTGGATGTCCTTGAAATGTATCCTAAAGGGAGATATAAAGATATAAATAACATTTCTCTTTATACATATCATATTTGTCCAAAAAAAAAATCCCTTTTTTGGGGCACATTGGCTTCATTGATATTTTGTTGTTAAAGGCACTCTACATAGACTGATTCGTATATACACGTGCTACAAGAAATGTATTCAGATGGATTGGAAATCGAAGAATCTTACAAAGCCCATCTCTCTCCCGTATATTGCTCAACTTACTGTATGCTTAACCATCATTGGCCTTTGATTGGGAAGAGGAAGAGCATAGTCACAAGCAGCTATGAGAAAAGCAGCTACCTCATCTTCAAATTCTATCTCGTTTAGAGATTTAGGAGATTTTAGGGTGCGTTTGTTCTAAATTTTAATAAAAAATAATTTTAGAATTTAAATTTTATATATAATAGAAAAAAATTAAAAATTGATTTTTTTAAAATTTAATTATTTTTAAAAATTTATCTAAATATATGAAAAATAATTTTTTACAATAAATAAAATAATTTTTTACTAAAAAAAATGCAAACAAACACACCCTTAATCATGGCATCATATATGGAAGCCACAATGGTCCCCGATCAGAGTACTAGGATATGTGTAAGTGGTAAAAGGGCCTTCAGCATCACCGAAGCACTCACTAATTTGGACGAATTGCTATTCCCCTAATCAACTCAGAAAGCAAATTTCCAAAGTTGTAGGCATCATTCACAAAGCCTATGTTTTTGCCTAGATCATGATTAATTCACAGATATGGCCCTCCAAAATTGGATATTTTTGGGCAAAAATTGTTTCCTACCAAGATACAATCTGAAGATTCTGAACTGATGCTGGCACGAGGAACATGCAAGCTATGTTGGAGGCAAGATAAACCTCTTGCTGCCACCAGCAATCCTAACAACCACAGGCCATCCTAATCTCGTACTATTATTGAGCCAATCGTAGTGTGAGTGATTCTAGCAAAGCGCATCACTCACACTGGGTTTACGCAATAACTAATTGTGCTGCAAGCTTTAAATAGCTGTTAGATATTTACGACATGCAACATATCTAATCAAATATATATATATACACCTCGGCCTAAAATGAGTTTGCATGCTGAGTCTGGATTATTGTTCTTTCTTTAGCCAACTCTTGGTCACTCAGGTGATTGAGATCCCACATTCAGCCAAAAACTGGTTACTTACTCGAAGATTCATCAATCAATATATGCAATAAATACGTCGCGGTCTTTTGAATTGAGTGCTCACATGTATTGCTGTTAAGAATAAATAATAATATTTGCTTTGTTCTTTCTTAAAGTTTCTCACATTATTTTTTTAGGTAAAAAATTAATTTCGGTTAAGATTTTTTATATATATAACATCTCATTAACTCAGGATTTTAACATTGCAAAATCACTTAATCAAAATTTGAATTTATTTATCCCTTGATCTACTCAAGTATAATTAATAAGTAACAATTCAATCCAACTATACCTTTTTAACATCACGCTGGATACAAACTTCACACAAATTCTGAGCAATTTTACTTCTCCATGCATCAACGGGAAGCGATCTATGTCCTTCTTTTCTTTATTTTTTTACCCTTTTTTTTGTATTCGAGTATAAAGATTGTAGAAACTCTTTTCTAGCAGCCTGGGCTATATATATATAACTGACAGTCTCAAACCATTCATAGAATGGAGGTAACAAGCTAAAGCATGAACAGATAGAACTATATGAAACGATACATCAGTGGCAGACTAGTGGCAACTATATATATATATATATATAGCCACCTTTATTTAATTTATATTTAACCATATATAATGCTTTACAATAACTAAGCTTAGTACTCAGTTGGCAGTTGGAGGCTTGTGGGGAGGCTTATAAGGGGGCTTGTAAGGGGGCTTCTGGGGATTAACTGGCAGGTGCTGGTTCTTTGGTGGCTTGTACGTGTCTTCTTCCTCCTTCTCCACCACCGGAGGGTGTCCAGGCCAATATGGTGGCTTCTTCCCCCCGCCTTTGGGAGGTTTTGGTTTGTAAGGCTCTGGTGGCTTGTTGTAGTGTGGAGGTTTGTAGCCATTTACCTGTGTCTTCTCTTGCTCCTGCTGGGTTAACTCCTCTGTAGGAGGCTTGTGTGGTGGCTTCCCGTATGGTGGCTTTCCATACGGAGGCTTTTCATGTGGTGGTTTCTCATGCGGAGGCTTTTCATGTAAAGGCTTTGAGTATTCATCAGCAATAGATGTTGCAGCGAACACCAATGCAAGTAGCAACACTATTATGTATTTGGGAGACATTTTGTGGCTCAATGGCTTGGAATTGGATGGTGCGGAAACCGGAGCAGAGGGGTGGCCTTTTATAATGGCTAGATCCCATGTCATCGTGACACTTGTCATCTCTAAAGTCCACCTTAGTAGATTTTAGAATATAGAAGCGCCTCAGACTTTGACAGAGACGGATATCAGATATCTTCGTTTGTCATAACTATAAATTTGGACTGTTAGGAATCATGAGCCGAAATGTTGGACTATAAGCTCAAATAGAACCTTGGTTAGGTAAATGCAATCGTAAATGGTTAAATTCGTCAAAAGTTGTCCTTCTTTCATACTGGCACCGGCAACTTTTGTTTTGGGCCATCAATGGATAATATTTACAACATATTTTGTCGGTGTATATAATCACAAATCAGGCCTATATAAAGCAGAATGTGAGAAAAAAGGTCGAAGATTAATTATAACTAGATAGTAAAAATTCTATAAATATAAAATAATCTCTGTGTAATTACGTGTGCACGACATCGTTACATTATAATGGGAACATATAGACGGGATTGTTGTATATTATTTTCAGATTTATTTAAGGAAAGTGGATCGGATTTTGAAGTCTGTAATATCTATTTTGTTTGAATTGATTTTAAGAGTAGATAAGAATTTTACTTGTATAGTATTATAAGCATAATGTGATATAATGAAGATGTAAACAGCTGTTAGGAGAGGAGATAGATGACCTCACAAAAAATATCTTGAGTAATTAGTTCTAATTACATAGTAAGCAAATTAATTGTTAATTCTAATATTATTGTAAGGGTTGTGACAATAAATGAATTTTAATAAAAATTCAGAAAGTTGAATTTAAACTTAGTTGTACCGGAGAGAACAATCCTTTTTTGGCAGCAAAATATCGCATTTATTGGTATACTCATAATCCTGGGGAGGCTAAGATTGATTTCAGGTAGCACCAAATCAATCACCAAGTTCATATCCAGGGCTAGGTATGTAAATGGGGTGGGGTGGGGTGGGGCGGGGTGGGGGCGGGGGATAGCCGCCCGTCTCCAGCCCCGTGGATGAATACCGGCTCTCGTTCTCGCCCCGTATCTGTATGGGTATCCGCTTTTGAATTCTTTGCGGATTTACGGGTACCTATGGATATGATGGACACATGTTAGAATGTCAAAAATTCAAAAAATTTAAATTAAATAAAAAAATTTTAATATCATAAAATACTTAAAATAAGTACAAATACCAATCTAATTCTACAATTCGAATTCTAATAACTTAATATACTTAAAATAAAAATAAACACATAATAGTAATCTAACTATTAGTCTAACATATAATAAATACAAATAAATTTAACTTCTAAATTTAAACATTAGTCCAAGCAAGTTAAATAACAACAATATTAACCTAACTAAGTTAATAACTTAAGGGTAAAATAATAATTTTATATCGGATACCCGCGGGTATGGAAATAGTGATTGCCGCCCCCGCCCCGTTTAATATGCGGGTATTTAAAATCCTCATCCCCATTACCCGCGGGGGCAAAATCTTCCCCCTATATCCATCCCGTTGTGGGTATTATCCGCGGGTATCCGTGAGGGCAGATTTTTTTGACATCCTTATCCAGGGCAGGGGCACAAACCGAATAATTCCTTAAAAGGGAGTGATGATGTTCAAATTCTGGACTCTCTTCGTTGATGGCCTCCCAGTGGAGATGACCTGGGATTGGCTCTTACAAATTTTTAGAGCAGAAGGGGAAGTAGTGAATGCTTTTGTTTCTCAAAGGAAGAAACTAAAAAGTAACGAGTGTTTTGGTTTTGCGCGATTTAAGAATTTGGAGAAGGCTAGGAATGCAATGAGGAATTTGAATGGGTTAAAGATTAGAGGGAGGAGCATAAACGTATCTTTTGTAAAATGTGACAAAGATGGTAGGCCAATGAATGAGTCTACTCCAAAGGAAGAAAATAAGGATAGAGAAGCAAAATGGAAGGGTAGCAGTCTTAGAAAATCCACAGAAGGGGGGAGGAGTTATAAAGATGTAGTGGTGGGAGTCTTGCAACATAAGAGATTGGAAGATTGGGAGTCAAAACATGAAAGAACAATGGGAAATACGGGTGAGGAAAGAATTGATAACAAACTGCATCTCAAGGAGTTGGTGTTGACAGTGAGGGAGGAGTTTTGTAAACTGGTCAATATGGAAAAGAACAAACGAAAATTTGGATTGTTATTGACAAAGGTGATGATTGAGCTCGTGAGGAGTGAAGATTACCGAACTGATCTAAAAGAGAACATAAAGCTAGTGGTGGAGCATTGGCGGAGGGGGAGGAACAGCCAGTAAGGGCATTCCTGGAAGAAGACCTCCTTCAATCGATGTAGCAGAAGAACACATCCATGGTGGGGAAGCAGTAAGAGCCCAAACTTGCTTTGTCTAAAATGCTGAAAGAAAAGAAATGGGCCAAGATGTGTCAATGTGTAGTGACCCAAGTTGTCATCCAGGCTTTGAAATTGGTTTGGATTGGAATGGGCTATCCAAACAAAGTCATTCGGATGTTAATAATATGGATGAAGGCTATGGAACAGAACAAAGTGTTGGAAGATATGGATGCAATAATTCATTCCCAAGTGAGAAGGTCTCTCAAACTCCTATATATGATTCATATCATGAGTTTCAAGAAAATTTTGCTGAACAGGTGATATTGAGTGAGGATGAATTGATAGAAGCACAGATAACATGGGATACAGGAAAGTTGTTAGGGCTGTGGGTGAGTAATGAAAGTGCGATGACAGCTACTTTATCTAAGGTGCATGAAGTGGAAGATTTTATTTTACCAAGAAAAAGAGGTCGGCCAAGGAAGAAAACAGATGGCTCTAAGAAATGACTTCAGTGTTTGTATTGGGATTGAGGTGGTCTTTTGTTTTGATTATCTAGCTTCCATTTGTTTTGGTTTCTGTGGCTATTAGTGGTCTTGGTCTTCTCTTGGCTGGGTCTCTATCGTTTGAGGAACTTGAAGTTGCATCTATGTGTCTTTTTGCCTGTTTGTTGTGCAATTTCTTTGTTGTTGGTTCATTTTGGGGTGTTGTCTTTCAGTGTCAGGGGTTGCCTTTGTTTGTTTTGTTTTGTTCTCTGTTGGTGATTTTGCTTGGGGGTTTTCTTAGGTGAGTTTCTTGGTGGTTGGGTTTTGGTGTTTTGAGGTTTGTTTTTTGTCTTTCTTTAGCTTTGGGTTGGTTATGTTTCTACACTTTGTTTTTGATCAGCTCCTTTCCCATATGGAGAGTTTTGAGCATTTTGTTAATTATTGAAAAAATCACCAATTTCATATCCTTCCCATAAACTTTGATATTTTTATACACATCAAGCATGCTTGGCCTTCGGTGTTGAGACATCAAAATGTAGTCATTTGCAACCTTGAAGGGACAAGAGATATGTTCATCGAATCCTTTTCCCAATAGAGATTGATCAATGTAATCAGAAAATCCATTTATTTGAATGCATTTCCTTCCTAGTGTATGAATTATTACACTGTTCAAAATTTGGATTCACAATATATTTATCATTACAATAATAAGAAAGATACAAGCAACTTTATTTTCCCATCTAGCAAAGCCTATATATGCTTTCATAATCCGGTACTAATTTCTTATGACTCGACAATTTCGCCACTACCAGTAGCACAAACAATCTCTGATTGTCCAGGCGTGTTAGAATCATCACTGAGTCCATGTCGCCCCTCCTATATATTGCTCATATTGTTGTAAACTTGAAGCATTGTTGGCCTTTGATCTGGGAAAGGCCGAACACACTCACAAGCAACTTTGATGAGAGTAAATACTTCATTTTCAAGCCCTTTCCCAACAAGAGATTTATCAATTGCATCACAAAAATTTAAAGGCCTACCAGATAGGTTAGTAGTGGTAGATGAACACAATTCCTTAATTGTTTTCCCCGTGACTAGCTCGAAAAGTACATTGCCAAAGTCATAGACATCCTTCTTCCCATCCTTTACATAAAATGACATGCCTAGATCGTCCTAATCGTTGGGACTCATAAATTTGGCCTCTCCAAAATTGGATAATTTGGGTTCAAAATTCTTATCTAGCAAGATACACTCTGAACATATGTTAAGATGCACAATATACCAATTGCAAGAATGATAGAGCCAAGATAAGGCTCTCGCCACCCCAAGTGCAATCTTGATCCTCTCTGGCCATGTCAATCTCATAACCTCACTTTCAAGAGGATGTAACCATTTGGAAAGTCTTCCATTTGACGTGTATTGGTACACCATAATCTTTTCCTTATTTTCCACGTAGAACCCAAGAAGAGGAACTATATTTGTGTGTCGAAGCTAACCCAGAATCCTTATTTTTAAAAGAATCTGTCTCCCAAACAGTTGAGAATTGAACACTCACTTAATGGCTAAGTGCCAACCATTAGCTAGCCTTCCCTTGTGCATTATTCCCATCTTCCCCACACCTATGGCGTTGTCTATAGAAAAGCCATCAGTTGCATCATTGAGTTCGTTAAACCTCATAGTGGATGTCAATCTCTCCAGTAGTAGAGCTATCTGTGAATTCAACCTACAACTGTCAATGAAATGATCTCTAAAACTTAACTGTAGAGCTTCACTAAATGTTTGCATCTATAAAAAGTGACAAAATAAAAAGGAATAGAAATAGAATAGTATCACAAGTTCCATTGTTTGGATGCTTTAAAATAAGATAGATATCAGTATTTAAAGTCTATTAACGTATAAATTATCTTGTTCAAGCTGAGTCAACTTATTATGAGGATAAATTTCTTTCAATGTTAATTTTTTATCTATAAAATTCAAATTTGAAACTTTATTTAAAGGGAATGAGTGTCAAATCACTTGAACTAACTAAACATGATTATAAATAAGATAGAATGGGATTATATTGGTAAAATCCATTTTATTTTCATTTAATACCCTTATTTTTCTTCCCTTCTAATTTAGGTAAAATAGGATAAAATAGAATGGAATAAGAGTACATGACTTAAAACTTTTATCACTTCATCCCATTTCATTGTATTTTCAAACAAAGAAATAAGACTTCTCATTATTTCATTATTTAATATTCAAACAATCAAACAAAATATTTATTTTATTCCATTTCATGGTTCCGTTCCTGCTGCTCCTGACAAAGTTAAGTGTGTGAATGAAATAGTCAAAATTAAAAATGAAATATTCAATTTCATCACATTTTATTTCATTATATCCATAATGAAGTATTCAAACATAGCTTAAATTAAAAAGTACTCTTACGACAAAAAATAGTAGAAATAGTTTTCTACCTGTTTTTCAAAAAAAAAAAAAAAGTGAAAAATTGATTATTTTTTGTTATAAACTTATCCAAACAAAGCTGCACATACTTAAGATTAAACCCCGGAAAAAAAAAAAAAAAGATAATCTTTCTTACAAAATACACAAAGGTAGTATATTTGTGTAACAAAAAAACAGAGCAAGTATATGTGAATTCAGGGTACGTAGGTAGTGTTCAGAGAAAGAGATGGATTTGAGAGAGTACCCTTTCGCTTCCTTTCTCTTGCAACTGCAGAGGTAGCAATTCGTGTATCTGGTTAGCTGCTATTCGCGTCTTCCTCCGTCTGATGGAACAAATATATCTGCCTAGATGTGTAGCTTTGTTTTGGCGGTTGTTTTTGGTGCGCTTCAAATTCAGTTTCGTCCAAGGTGCAGAGAAGGACATGTAAGCGACAATAACAGAGGAGAAGGAGAATGCAAATCCAGCAATTAGGCCATCCTTGAATGATTGATGGAGGAACCCCTCGTCCAAGGAGCAAGGTGCCAAGGGCCCTCCACAAAGCGCCCTATTATTAGCATAGTTACCGACGGTGACTGACCCATATCTGAACGCAGGCACTAGCCCTGACAACTCGTTGTTAGCAAAAGATATTGATTTAATCCTGATGAGTTGCACAAGTTCGTGTGGGATTTAACCACTGAACATGTTGTTGTCAAGGCTCAAGCCTGAGAGAATTCGGGTAACTGCAGTTAAGCAAAGCTGCTCGAATTTCTCCGTTGAATTTGTTATTGGAGAGATCAATGGAGGTAGCAAAAGGGAGTAATGCTGATATATATCAGATGGGATGGGTCCTGATAAACTCGTTCAATGAAAGGTCTGCGCCTGTCAGTGACGTGCAATTCTCGAGGCCCAGCGGAAACTGGCCCTTCAGCCCCATGTTAGAAAAGAAAGCTTGATATTTAGCACTCTATTTTCGTCGGGATGCCAACGTTCAACACCATTAAAGTAACATATGAAACCTCCGGTTTCGTTGTTGAGGTACCAGCCAGATAAGTAACCAAGTGGGTCTTCCAAGGAATCCTTAATGGATCTTAAACAGTAGATATCACTGGCATGACCATGGCCTACCATGAAAACACTGACCAAGGAACACAAGAAGGTTTGGATGTAGATGATAATAGTAATACCCCTTCTTGTTTCAAAAGTCGCTTCCACGCCTGATTTTGTAGGTAGAGAAGACATTGAGCTAATTTCAAAGCAATTTAGCAGATTTTAACTTGTGTGTAGGCATGTAGACACTAATTAATCAAGTAATATGGATGAGCACACTCGGTCAATGTTGTTGTGGCTACTCTTCGTTCGTTTCAATTATTATTATTATTATTATTATTATGAGAAGGGTTATTGATATATTGATACGATTAACGAAATGTCAATGCGCGCATGAAAGATTTCAAACCCGCTGTGATTGACTCTTGACTGGGACTTGCACAGAGCAAAATGTACGTCATTTAAAGATTGACTTTTTCTTTATTGAACTTATTGTTTTGAAAAAAATTTAAGAAAATATTAATTATCCTTTCTTAGTTTTATCATCTTATTTTAATATCTTATTAAATGAAATAAGAAAAATTCTTATGCTCCATTTGGATTAGAATTGTAATATAGATTTTAAATTTTAATTTCAATTCTTTTAGAATTAGAGTTAGGTTAGAATCTTAAATTTTATATTTAAGTTTGCTAAAAAATTAGAACATAAATTTTAATTATAAATTTATTTTTAATTTTATTACTTAAAACCGTGACTCAAAATTTAAAATTAGTAAAAATATTAATATAATTACAATTTTTATAATACTATAGTAATTTTTTATTATAAATTTGTTTGTAACAATTATTTATTTATTAAAAATGTTATATTTTAATATTTTGTTATAAAAATATTAAATTTCAATTAATATTGTTGTTAGCCAATATAAGAGAGAGAGAAAGAGAGAGAGAGAGAGAGAGAGATTCATAAAAATTTTAATGAAGAGAGTGACATTTTATTTTTAAATTTTAGAATTGACAATTCTTAAGGTATATGTTGAAAATCAAGATCATTTTGTTTTCTTTAATTTCGTAGAAATGATTTGTGGAATTTTAGTTTTAGTTTTAGTTTTAGTTTTATTTGTTATTACAAGCATAAAATTAAAACTGGGAAGCCTAATTTTAATTCCAAAATCTAATTTTATGAAAAATTTTAGACATTCGTTATTGGTTTAACAAAGATTATTTAGCCGAATGTAATTAAATTGTCTCATAATTGATTTCAAGATATGTATATAGTATGTAATTATAGTCCTTACCGGCCGTACCAGTCTCGTCCTGCTGTTGAATGAAGCAGGTTTAGGTCAGCAAGCCTAATGAAATACATAAATAATATTTAAACACATTTTACTACCCAACTCATTACTCAACTCATTTAAGAAGATAAAGTTATTGAATAAAAGTATATCACACACTATTAGAGGTGAAACCCATAATTTTATGTGAGGGTGTGTCTAATGATGAGCTCCAATTTATGAGTACAAATATCAATATTCAATGAAATACCACCATGCTGTACCGGTATTTATTTTGTGATTGTTTTGGAGACTTACACAATTAGGTTTCTCCAAAGGCATGATTTTTTTATTTTCTTGTCCAAACCTTCGTTCAATTTCAAAGTCAACACGATATACGTGTATAATATTACATTTTTTCAAGTTCAGGAAATTCTTTTTGTTATAATAGTGCTTAGGCATATAGTACTTTTGCTATTTATAAAATGAATTTCCCAACTAATATTGATAATAAAAAATTTTAATTATACAAAATTATGTTTTCTTATGCACCGAGCAACTCCTAAGTTATGAATAAATAATTAACTTGTTAACAACATTCAAGAAACATAATGACCATAAAAGGGAAAAAAATCTTTTAAATTAAACGTATTTTTAATTATATAAAATTAATTGAACTTGCTAAACCTTATGGCACTCTGGACTTTTCGCATGCTAAAAGTCTAATGAAAGTAGGCGGAATAAGTTTATACACGCAACTGGCATATATGTCAATGTACCAAGTCCTAAATTATTTGATATTAATTAATAGAAAATGACATGAAGTATATATGCGTAAAATCACATATATGGCTCAAGTAAGGCACAACTCAAATGGTGAGTACCTTTAGCCTTGCAAATTGAATCTAGAAGAAATACGGTTCGATCCTTGATCAGAGACCACATGATGTCCCCTCCTCCCCCATCCCCCCCCCCCCCCCCCCGGGGCGAAAAAAGGCGATATGATAAAAAATATTATATATATGGCATTATCGCCTAGTCCATTAACACACATCTTCCAACACTTTATAATTTATCTTTTTTCGACCAAAAATTTATCTAGCGGCACAAACGACCCTAGTAAAAAGAATAAATTTATTAAGAGAAAAAGTAGATACAAACTTTATTCATGATTAAATTCTTAATTTTTAGCACGGATTTTGGTCTAAAAATAAGTAATAATAATGTATATTTTACTATAAAGATCGACAAAAGAAATGCTCTCAATATCGCATCTTACTCAAAAAAAAAAAAAAAAACACTTGGTTATAAAAGAAACTAGACAGAAGTACACAAAGTGTGCAAGGATTATAAGATGAAATCATAACATTAACTAGTTTACACTTCAACCATATAATGATAAAAGGAACTTATATTCACCAAAGGATTTAATTTTAATATACTGACAATATACAACCTACCAAATAATCAAAAAATGAAAACTTAATCTTAAATGATTCTCACTTTAGAGGATGCAATTTTTTTTTTTCGCACTTTCATAGAAGTGATGACAATCCTTCTTTTCTTAATTTTTTTTCCCCTTTGTCTATTTGTGAAAATATTTTAATTAGAAACTCTTTTATGCTGGACTATGCACGAATTTAAATAGACTTAGTTGTAGAGGTGGCAATTATTATCCTTCCCGCAGGTATTCACTTCGTCCCAATTCAGTCGGGTGGGGTTTAAAACCAATCCCGCAACAAGGCAGGTAGGGTCGAGTTCAGGTTCAAGACAAACCTATCCCTAGCCTACCCGCACCCCATATATATATATATAAAATTATTTTTTTAAATATTTCTGTCACTCTAGTGTTCTGTTTGATTGGAAATAAAGATAAATATAAAAAAATTTTAATATATAATTTTTCATATGAAACTAATCTATAAAAATTTTTACTTTATTTTTAACTCTCATATAAAATACATCCAAAATACAAATTAAATTTTAAAATAATTTTTATCTCAAAAAATTTAAAATAATTTTTTAAGTATTTAAAAGAAGTAATGGATAAGGACGAGTAGGGTATGGGTTGAGATTGATTGTCTACGGGTAGGATTTGGGTTTTGAATGTGAAAATCCACATATAAGAGTGAGTTGAGACTTATTTAATAAGATGAGGGATCCATAGATAAGATAAGAGCAGGTTGAAACTTATTTAATAAGATGAGGGTCGGATTCAGAAACCCACCCTAGCTTAGTCGAGGTTTGGATAGATTCAAGAAGTGATGCGCAATATACATATATACCGGCAGGTTCCGTTAACAAGCGCAAGTCTATATATATATATATATATATATAGCAGCTAGGTAGGAACAGAACTGACAGTCTCCAACCATTCATAGAATGAAGGTAACAAGCTAAAGCATGAACAGATAGAACTATAGGAAACGATACATCAGCGGCAGACTAGTGGCAACTATATATATAGCCGCCATTATTTAAATTATAACCACAATGCTTTGCAATAACCAAGCTTATAGCACTCAGTTTGCAGTTGGAGGCTTGTGGGGAGGCTTATAAGGGGGCTTGTAAGGGGGCTTGTGGGGATTAACTGGCAGGTGCTGGTTCTTTGGTGGCTTGTACGTGTCTTCTTCCTCCTTCTCCACCACCGGAGGGTGTCCAGGCCCATATGGTGGCTTCTTCCCCCCGCCTTTGGGAGGTTTTGGTTTGTAAGGCTCTGGTGGCTTGTTGTAGTGTGGAGGTTTATAGCCATTTACCTGTGTCTTCTCTTGCTCCTGCTGGGTTAACTCCTCTGTAGGAGGCTTGTGTGGTGGCTTCCCGTATGGTGGCTTTCCATACGGAGGCTTTTCATGTGGTGGCTTTTCATATGGAGGCTTTTCGTGGGGTGGCTTTTCATGTGGTGGTTTCTCATGCGGAGGCTTTTCGTGGGGTAGTTTCTCATGCGGAGGCTTTTCATGCGGTGGTTTTTCATATGGAGGCTTTTCATGTATAGGCTTTGAGTATTCATCAGCAATAGAGGCTGCAGCGAATATCAATGCAAGTAGCAACACAAGCATGTATTTGGGAGACATTTTGTGGCTCAATGGCTTGCAATTGTTGGATGATGCGGAAACCAGAGCAGAGGGGTGGCCTTTTATAATGGCTAGATCCAATGTCATCGTGACACTTGTCATCCTAAAGTTCGCTTTAGTAGATTTTAGCATATAGAAGCGCTCAGACTTTGACAGAGACGGATATCAGATGTCTTCGTTTGTCATAAACATAAATTTGGACTGTTGGGAATCATGAGCTGAAATTGTGGACTATAAGCTCAAATAGAACCTCGGTTAGGTAGATGCAATCGGAAATGGTTAAATTCGTCAAAAGTTGTCCTCCTTTCATATTGGCTCTGGCGACTTCTGTTTTGGGCCATCAATGGATAATATTTAGAACATACTTTGTCGGTGTATATCATCATCACAAATAAGGAGAAATTGCTGAATGGTCACAGAGTATTCAGATAGACTTTATTATATTCAATAATAGAATTATATTCCAACTTTACTTAGTGATAGAATCCTTAATATTATCTAAACTGTCAGTCTATTATTAGATAGAGCATAATTCACTTAATACTCTATGATTATATAATAATTTCTCCACAAATGCGCCAATATAAAGCAGAATGGGAAATAAAAAAGGCCGAATATTAATTATAACTAGATAGTAAAAATTATATAAACATAAAATAATCTATGTGTGATTGCTTGTGTATGACCTTGTTACATTATTATAATGGGAACATATTGACGGGATTGTTGTATATTATTTTTTGACGTGAGAGTTGATAAGAATTTTACTTGTATATATTATAAGCATAATGTGAAATAATGAAGATGTAAACAGCTGTCAGGAAAGGAGATAGATGAGCACATAAAAATATCTTGAGTAATTATTTCTATTTAAATAGTAAGCTCATTGTTAACTCTAATATATTGTAAGGGTTGTGACAAAATTATTAAATGAATTTTAATAAAAATTTAGAAAGTTTAAATTAAACTTAGTTGTACCAGAGAGAACAATGTTCTCCGCCCTTTCCTCGCTTTCTTTTTTGGCGGTAAAACGGGGCCGAAGCTCAATCAAAACAAAACACTAAACTCCACTACAGAACGGGCAAAAGCAGCGCCGTTCAAATCATCTTGTCCTTTCCTCGCTTTCTGAGGTGTCAAACCTCTGGCGTGGCGAAGTAAAGTTTATCAACTGACTTTTTTCCTATCATATTCTACAATTAAATTAGTTAATATTTAATAAAAAAAATCCTATATATCCAGGACCTAAACAAATTATTAGAACTCTGTTATTAATATATTTGAAGTGACACAAATTCGAGATATGATTTGTATAGGAAAAACTTAAGACTTAAGATGATATTATGTAATCATAATTATTTCGATTATGACTAACTGAAGGAAAAAAATAAAACATGTAAGATGTAATTATATTTATTATTATATTTTTTTATTGTTCAAGTCATGCTGTATCAATCTTGAATATTAATATGGATGACTTACTCTTAATCAGACAGTTGAGACAAATATGATTGATAGATAGATAGATACAAACTAAACTAAATGATGCTTCTCATAAATAATTAAATTAATATATAGCTCTTACTTTAAATTACAGAATAGTAAAACACATTTTAAAACTAGCACGCGATTTTCAGCGGTTCGAAATGAAGTCGATATTTTGGTTAGATCTTATTTTATTTTATTTTTGGTGGAGCACGAAAGAACATCAGCAATGTATATAAGCATAATAATCAACAACTGATACCCTTAACCAGAATTGCAACAACAAAACCAGTTCTGGGTTACACCCTCAGTAGCTGACAATTGAACACCTAATAGTATAATCAGCCATAACCACAGCAAACATGCAAACCACCTGAATTGGGCAAAACTACTGACATAGATCCCATTCAGCAATGCAATAAAGGGAGACAAACCGGACACGATTTGTCTTCAATACCTCATACAGCAATTAGACAGCCCATTATGAACTCCATGTAGTTACCCATCTATTCCACCTTTCATTCATCTGAGAAATAAATTGACGCCAATTTAAATTGCCCTGTTGGAGTATGATTTTGTTTCTGTACTTGCATATAGACCATACAATTACAAAGAACAAAAATATTGCGACAACTTCCTCTGATAACCATGTAACTCAACTGACTGCCAAGATTCATAAGCCATCCTTGGTTAGATCTTTACTTAATCATCAAACTTGATTCAAAATTGCATGAGTAATTTTTAAGATTAAAAAAAATATAACACAAGATTTATTTGAATGTACTGCTCAGAAAATAAAATTGAAAAAATAAATCTAATTTCATGAAGTTACGTCAATTCAGTTAAGCTGTATTTCGGAATTCTGCAGATAATGGACTCTTTACGAAAATACCATAGAACACGTGTAAAATAAAATTAAAATGAAGTTATTAAATGTTGAATATAAACCCTTTTTTTAAAAAAAAAAATTGTAAACTAAACCCTGTTTTAAATCATGGATCT
This sequence comes from Pterocarpus macrocarpus, assembly GCA_031439585.1. Lineage (NCBI taxonomy): Eukaryota > Viridiplantae > Streptophyta > Magnoliopsida > Fabales > Fabaceae > Pterocarpus > Pterocarpus macrocarpus. The sequence goes on from CM062518.1 coordinate 38,246,937, forward strand.
GAGTACGTATTCGTCTGGTCGGCAGGATGTATCAAATCCCTCGGATGCCGATACTTGATTATTATAGCAGCTACAAGCTAGGAGCTAGTGTGGAATCAATCTAGTTTCAAGATAGCAGATGAAATTGTTTATTCCAACAAACTAAAAATTTATAACAGGATTAAAATCTAAGAAATAGAAAGACCAAAATTATTTCTGTGATAGATCGGTTTGTGGGTTTTAGAATCTGTTTGGATTCGCTTTTTGTGAGAAAAAATTGCTTTTATAAGTTTTTAAGTGTATTTGGATATAATCTTAAAATAAAATATTTGTAATAAAATAAAATATTTGTTTGAGTGCTATTATTTTATCTTTTTTAATAAAATATTTTTTGATATATTTGAGTATTTTTTTAATAAAAGTAAAATTATTAGAAAAAATTCAAAAACATCTTTTTTTTTAGAAACTGCAATTTTTATCTTTTAGAAAAAAAAATTGTAACATAAAAAAAATTTAAAAATAAAAGAAGATATTTTAATATTACATCAAAATATAAATTAATTTTATATTCAAACATACTTTAACTTTTACTTTTTTAAAATATCTTTTAAAAAAAATTATTTTATAAAAAAATTTTTAAAGAAGTTAACGAGTCTAAAGTCTATTTATCATTTTCTTTTAAAAGTTAATTAGTAGTACCCCACTTTTAAGAAAGCAGAAGCATATCAAAAATATTTTTTATATTTATTAATAATTACAATTCATACACTCTTTTTTCTATTTTTTTGCCTTATTGAACCCTAATTTTTCTGTTTCTTTTGAATATCTTTCTTTGTAATTTGACTATAAAAAAATGATTTTATTTATTTTTATTCAAATAGACTTATAAATATTTTTAATAATTAAAAACACTTTTAGAATAGTCTATCTAAATGTAAAATAATTTTTTTTTTTAAAAAAAGCTCTACTTAAAAAAATTTAACAAAAAAAGTCTTTTTTTTTTAAAAAGAAAAAAACTTATGCAAATGCACCCCTGATGATTTTAACTTGAAGTTAGCTTGATTGATGAAATGGTATGGATTTAATGCAGGAGAGATGATCAAGAAACATTAAGTACTTTATTGCAACGTTTAGGACTAAATTTCGTATATCAATTTTTTTTTTATATATCAACAATAATAAGGTTTAAATTCCTAATCTTATATATATTATCCAAACCAATAGACCAATTCTAATGACTTAATTTTTTACATCAATATGAGATTAAAGACACATCTCGAGTTGAATAAACAAACAATAACTTTAGCAAAGCAAAAGTTCAACGATGGACTTTTGATATTTAATTAAAATTTAATAATAGAACGCAATTTTTTATACTTATTCCCTTAAAATATCTTAAATTTCTGTTTTGTGATGAAAAAAAAAAAAATTATGCGACGAGAGAGTTTTACGTTAAATTGGTTGAATTATGTGCACTGGTGTAAGAATAGCATTATATATAAGCTTCAAAAGCTTAACTGATTGGCTTAAAATTACTCATCAATATTTTCTTTTAGCAAGATGTGCACTTTATCGCTTAGCAGTTTATTTGTTTGTTCTACACTATCAACTTAGTGTCTAAATATTTTCATGTGAAGATGTTTTGAATGAAAAATTGGTTAAATTCAAGCATGAATTATATCATAAAGTTTATGATAGAGATAGAGTGATTATAAAAATAATTTATTGGATAACAATAAAATAAAAATTAAACCTAAAAATAACAAAAAGATAAAAATAAATTTACAACTAAAGATAAGATAAAACAAATTGTATTATTACATCCTAACAAATTAATTAAATATCCAATCCTAACTGACATCCTGTTATCTTCGCTTTGTCACCATGCACACAATGAATTTACCGAAATTGAAAAGGAAAAGGCACACAGATAACTTTACGGAAAAAATAAAAAATAAAAAATAAAAATCAAAGAATGTGAAAGTAGTCTGTAGAAAATAAAGATTAAGAAACTGGGAGAGAGCTCAGGTCAAGGAAAATAAGAAGGTTGAACGAAAGAAGCGATATGCAGTGATCTAAATTCTAAAGGTATTGTATTATCTATTATTCGATTATGTTTATATTTCATATACTGTTCATTGATTTATTTAACTAAGGAGGTGTCTTACATGGGAAAAAATGGGACTTTGTCACCATGGCGGTGACAAAATCGAAGCCATTGAAAATGCATCGTATGGCTGAAGTAGTTTACTTTTGAAGCTTGTTAGAATTATGAATGTCCCCCAAAATGAGGTAGTAACTAAAATTGTAGAATTACATTTTGACCCAGGATTTAAAATTAAAAAAGTTATTTGAAACTAAAAATGGTTGGTGTCAATTAACACCTCATTATGAAGGATTTTAATTAATGATATAGAGTCTTGAGCTGGTTGTTATTGGTATTTGGGTAACCACCAGTCGGTCACTTTATCAACGATGAAAAGCATGTGATATGAGCTTGGACCAAAGTATTTTGATGCTTGTGGCGAACTTCTGGCCGTTGTTGTTGTGAGCATCTGCCGAACTCAAAATAGGGAAGGAGCAGTGCACTTGATAGAGGGAAAATCGGTGCTTGCAGTATGATTGGGTAGGGTTGTGGCTGTGTGTCCCAAAGCAGGACCCACACCTGAATCAAGATGACAACAAACTTCCGATGGCGACAAGTGATGGTGCCGGCGAGATAGGTGTCGCAATGCTTCAAATAATGGTCATCGAGTCCTACCTGCGACGAGATGTCCAACAAGTTACCAGGTGTCCCAATTGCCTCTGCTCTATCCAACAACTTCATCAAAACAAGGACACAGAGAGATGGGAACAGAGGCCATTGGTGAAGTTACGTTGTCGAAGGAGTTAGGTTAGTGAAGCTCATGTGGCTCAACGAGTTTTTTAATTTTTTTTAGCTGAGGTGTCCAGCAAATAAGATTTATATTCGTCAAGTTACTTATAATTCTTTGTTTTTTGTCTACTCTTAAATTTGCAAATCAACCCCACATTTGTTTACTATTTACAGGGACCATGTGGTCCTAAACTAATTATGTCCTACTTAAGAATTTGCCATTTAACTAATATGTTTACATTAAACAAATAGGAAAGTTATAGAATGCTTGCCCACCAAAATGAACATCGTCAAAAGTTCGCCCAAGGAAACCTGATATCACGGGTTTTTCTCTTTTTCATTTTTTTTATTTAACAATTGTAAAAGATTATTTTAGCCCTCATGTTAAATCAAAATTTCTCTTCATGCCCTATTGCCAAAATGCAAAAACTTACATTAGCATTTGAGTCTTGTGCTTTTGAGCTCCCTAAACGCAACAGCAAATAAAATCGAGAGACAAAAGCATAGATAGAACAACAAAACAAGAAGTTGGAGTGTGGCTCCATTACTCAAAACCAACCCAACAACAGTAAAACTAGTAATTCATGGTATTGAGTTCAACTTTAGAGAAACACTAAACTTATGCTCCACTTACTACCTTAACAAAAAAGTACAAAAGTAAGACGCCAATAACAATGGACACTTGATTTACAACTAAATTTAACCTCAAGGGTTCCAAATCTATATTCAGAAACACAATCAATAGTCTAAGAAAAATGTTCTGCCACTGAAAGTAGTCACGAATTAATCTCTTCCACAATCATTTTTGAAAAAAAAAAAAAAATTGCCTGCACTTGCTGGCAACGATGGAAAATCTAGTGATCTTGAAGCCTTCGCCCACCGCTGTCCTGTTCCCATCGCCACTGATTGCAGATCGCTATTCACTACTTAGATTGTTGCTACTGTGTTGGGTCGCACTGTCATTGCCCATCCTTGTGCCGATGTCATCTGTCGTCGTGCTATCATTGCAAAGGAGTAGGTCACAAGGGTAGTGACCATATGTTTGGGGTGGCGATAATCCCATGGCTGCTGCGGTGAGGTTCCGTAGATGAGGTTGGAGAAATAACATAGCACCCCTGCCCTTGTGTTGTCTATTTTGATTCACCATCTCGCTTAAAATCAAAGGAAAGAAAACACCAAAGTGTGATAGAATAAAGGAAGAAACAAAACCCAGATGTTGAAAGGATAATCCTCTTATGGTTTTGTACTTAATTGGAAATTCACTTTTATTTTATTTTTTATTATTTAAAATTGTGTCAAAATAACTTGCTACTTGATAGAGTATAATTATTCCAACTATAACTATGAATACATTAAACTTACTCTATCTATCTTTACCGTTTGATTTGTTGGAGGCTTTAGATCAATGATCAATGGTTTATAAATGAATGAATATTCAATGTTCACTTTTACAGAATAAGCATGTTAAACGCCTCCCATAAGGCATTGCTGTCTACCATTCAAAGTTAGCGAACCATGCTTCAAATGTGATTTGAAGCAGGTACTTAACTTATTTGTGTTCGATCCTTTCTTAATTAGGATTGTCATCCGTGATAAAGGTGGCAGTATCTGTGGTAGAAGACAAAAACTGATAACGAAGTGGGCCATAGTACCATATTTTCCAAAGCTCTGGTCATTTCAGATATGTGAATTAACCAAACATTCGTCCTATCGCATCTGGTGGGCCATTGGTTAGGACTTTTTAAAAAAGTGTGCAAGAATTTCCACGTTCCTACGTATCCACCACCTAGAATCATTAAAAATGTGCCACTGTCGCTGTTGGAATAACGGTTTGCGCGTTCGAGATTCCGGCACTCCAAAATTCATCCAAATCAAAGAGTAGAAAACTGTGACCCGTAAGTCCGCAAGGGAAATAAAAGGTAGCCCAATAATCCTTTTGAGTAAATTTTCGAATTAATAAATATGAATAGAAATTAATAATTTTTTATAGATATCTAAATAACAATTACACTAGTTTTCTTAGTAGCGTACAGCTTAATATACCTAGCTAATACTGATTTTCATCAAGGAATAATTTGTTGAGAGGTTTTAAATTCAAACATTTTAGTAACAATAGGTACATCAATCATCTCCCATGACGTAGAGCGATTGCATGTTTTCTAACATTGCGGCAAAATGCTTTTGACTATACGGTACATGTTGCCGGATTAGCTTTTATGTCCCATCTTCATCTACCTGATCTTCAATAAGCAAGTGGTGTGTAGAGGAGCAGTGGTGGATAAGCGGGCCAGTCCGGTCCATTTAACCTGATTCGTGATGGACTGTTTTTAAATAGGTTGGGCTGGGCTGGTCCGCAGAGTAAATGGGCTCAAAAATATTGGTCCTCGTTCGCATCTTATAGGCTCCCAGGCTAGCCCACACAACATAATTTTTTTTTCAATTTTTTATGGGCTTTCTTTATTTTTCCTGCATTCAATTTTTTGGGACCTTCTCTTTTTTTTTTTCTGCCTTTAGGTTTTTGGGTTTTCTTTTTTTTTTCTACCTTCAACTTTTTGGGCCTTTTTCTCTTTTTCTTTTCTACCTTCACATTTTTTGGGATTTTTTTTTTCTGCCTTCAATTTTTTTTGGGTCTTCTCTGATCTTATTTTCCTGCCTAACTGCCTTCATGTGTCTCCTCTCTCTCTCTTTTTTTTTTTTTTTCATTTGGTTCATTGTGTCTCCTTTCTTTGAGAAGTCAGAAATGTGAAGTGTGGCCCTTTACTGTGCACTCAACAAGGAGAAAAAAATAATAATTATGCGAGCTAACGGGTTGGTTCGCAAATCCACAAGTTTAGCCCGTGAGCTAAACAGTGTGGGTTATAAAACTCGCAAAAGAAATGGACTAATAAATGAGCGGGTTAAGCGGTGCGAATTGCGGATTAAACGGACCAACCCACGGATCGCGAGCCGTATACCCGACTCTAAGAGGAGGTCTTCCATGCTAACACACGTGTTTTGGTCCCAACGTTGACTCATTTCTTGTATGCAAGAACATAAGAGGAGGAAAATAAAGGGAAAAAAATGTACCCCCTCTATTTTACTATATTTGCCTATTTAGAGTTAACACACAGTGAAATAAAAAGGCCGTTGAAATGAAAATTAAGAAGCAGCCAATCAACCACTAAAATATAATCTTGTTAATATCCATGATCTCTCATGATTTTTGCCTAAATCATAGTTTTGATGATTGAAAAATTAAACTAGACATGTTATTAAAAGTCTTATATTTAGGGATGATACTCATGTGGGATAGGGGCAAAGAGTGTCTCTTCACTCCTCGTTCCCAATCTCCATTGTGTGAGATTTTTTTTCCCCCAATCCCTATTTCCTGTCTTTCGATAAGTCCTTGCAAGATCTCTGAACTCAAGTGAAAAAATATAGAAAAATATAAAAAATAATAATAAAATGAAAAATACTAAGATCATAGAGGTTGCACTGATCACTAGAGGAGCAACAGCGTAGGATGGCACATTTGTCAACCGAGGCGAGCGCGTGATGTCACTAGCAATGGCGAGCATGGACGGCACAGTTATTCGACGCAGTTATTCGGGGAGACAAGTGCAAACGACACAATTGTTGGCAAAGGTGGGCGTGGGTGATCGCTTGCAATTTGGGCTGGCGATGTATTTGGGTAGAGAAACTCGATCTTAACCTTTCCACAAAGAAGGAAAGGAAGTGACGGACTAAATGTAGTGTATAGCTAAGTTTTGGGAGGGATAAAATTTGGGAAATTTTTTAAATTTTTTTTAAAATGTGATATAATGATATTGTGAAATGTCAAATAATAATAATAATAATAATCAAGGTTTAGGTTTTAAGGCATTTTCACATTTATGGGGACTTGCAAGCCAGAGACTATGATCTTCGCCCTCATCCTGCAAATCTGTTTGGGAGAGATTTTTACCCCATCTCCATCCTCGCAGGAAAAATTTCCCGAACTGAGACAATTCTTGCGAGGATCTCCATCAGGTAGAAAAAATTGCCACCCTTACTTATACTAAATAGTCTTTAAGTAAGCCTTTGAGTACAATTAAACTTTTAAAATATTTAAGTTAAACCTTAAAAAAATCTTAAATAAACCTTATTTTGACCTCTAGACAAATTAAATTAAGTTTTTGGTCTTTAGAATTGCTTATGCAATTTCAAATTAGGGTGATTTAGTTTGGTAAAGCCCTCCTAAAATAGTGATTCTAGGATTCAAATCCTTGATATTATAGGTAAATTTTTCTTAGAGTTGCAATCTACTTTCACTTCAATCAATTACTTTTGGGTAGACAACAATTTTTCCTTTTTTTAAAAAAAAGTACATTTTATTCAAAACAACCAAATTAAAGATGATAAAATAAGTTGAATTCGAAAAGTTAGCCCATTTAGGGTGCATTTGTTTCAATTTAAAAAAAAATAATTTTGAAGCTTAAATTTTAAATATAACCAAAAAAATAGAAAATTAATTATTTTTTTCAAAAACTACTCTTTTTAGTTTATACAAAAAAGCTAAAAACAGATTTTTTTGAGAATCTAATTATTTTTAAAATATTATTCAAATATATGAAAACTAATTTTTTTCGATGAAAAAAAGTGATTTTTTGGTAAAAAAATATTGGGCAAAATGCACTTTACCCTCTGCATTTTAGCGAATGTGTACTTTGCCCCCTATATTTTGAAAATGTGCAACGCAACCAACTGCATTTTCTAAAACATGCATTTTCACCCTTCTGTCAAGTTTATCGTGAAGACTCGCCGTTAGTAATCATGTGCATGGCACATGGTCCATTTATTGACAAAATTACCCTTCCTTTTAGTCCCAATCTAACCCTAACAAGAACCCCAATATGAAAAGAACAGCCCCAATTGAAGAACCTCCCCAACCAAAGAACCTCAATCGAACCCCCCATCCGAAGAACCCCCCAATCAAACCCAACAAACCCCAATCGAACCTCCCTAATCAAAGAACCCTAGCAAAGAATACCCCCCAATCAAACCCCAACGAGTTCCCATGGACGTTACCTTCACGTCATTGTGAGTCTTATCAGGTGAAGTCTTCTCAGCATCTGGTGCATTTAACGTCGTCTTCTTCCTCAGATTTGAGGGACTTTGTTGGGTGAGAATAGTGAGGCCAAAGGTGACTACAAGTATGAAAGTGTTTTTCTTCTTTTTAATAAACTTGGTCCCGTATTTATGAATGTTGGTATGGCTTGGCTTGTGTGAAATGTTTCCTATTGATTGGGTGGTCCATGTCTAGGATTTGGAATGGAATTTGTGGGTTACGATAAAAGTTTATGGTCCCCTTGTCAGATTGCATTTTTTGTTTGTTTTTTCTTTTCAAAGGGGTCGGGTTTGGGTGCTAGGACATTGTGGTCCCTATTAAAATAAAGTATAGCTTAGTGGTTTTTAATTATTGGGACATTGTGGTCCCAACTTACTGTTTGTAATGTATTGTAGTTTAGAGAGGTTCTATTGTGTGAACCATAAAAAACAAAAGACAATTTCATTTTTAATTTTATTAAGTTATGTTGTTTTGATGTATCTTTGCAAGCTTTTAGTTTTCTTTATAGATCTTCAAGAAGTTGACTTAGTACTTGTTCTAACATGCATGTGCATATATGACTTAGTTGTGTGTGTATTATACTTGTTTCTCTTGAAATTACTCAGCATGCGTAGAATGTTCATAGATATGAATGGTCTTGTATTCTGTTATTTTGATTGTAAAAATGTCAATTTCATTTTTTTTATATATTATGGAGGGGTGTTAGAATCTACACATTCAAAGGGTTATGTGGGGGGTGTTTGTGATGAGTTGATGGGATTCGATATTGATTATTTATCCGTCACCCATCTCCGTTCGCATGTAAAATGCAAAGGATTTAGTCAACCTGAAAGGTTTTTATATAAGCTTAGGGATGATCTTTTTGAGAATACAAAGGAGTTGTTGGTTGGTAAGGATGTGGTGGATATCATTGAAGCAATGAAAGGTAAAAAGGATGTCGTATTGCAAATATATGCAACATATTCAGTCGTGATAGAGACAAGGGAGTTACTAATCCTGTGGTTGATGGCAGAGAGCAAGAAGCTAGTGAGCAAAGAAAGGGGAAGGCAAAAGCAAAAAGGAAGACAAAAGAAAAAGCTTTAAGAAATGGGAATGGAAAAGGAAATAGGAAGGATATTGTAAAAGAAAAATAGAATGTCACTAATGATGGTGATGATGATTTAGAAGACTGTCAGTTTGAAGATAGTGATGATGATGATGCTGACCTATTTTTTGAAGAGAATGAGATTCTTACCCATGGAACTTGGCATAATAATAGTAGGGGTGGTGAAGGAGTCTCCAGTAACACTGTTGAAGGTGTTGATATTGGTCTACACTGGGATGGCAAATGTGAATCTAAATATGGTGACAGTGACCATTTATTGACCCCAAATGCTTTTGATGATAAAGAAGATAAATCTAATTTATTTTTTGTTTTAGAACTTGTTTTTTAAAAATTTGTCTGTTGAAGGAGTTTCGAGTAATACCTTATATTTGTTTTTCAAAACTTTTGTCACAGAAGGGAGAAAGAAATTTCCTGAGTTCAACCAATTTATTAACATGAAAAAGAAGATCAAGTTGAAGGCGGGAATGAACTTTGCGAATTACAGGGTATTTAGGGAGGCATTGAAGCAATATGCAATTGAAAATGGAATTGATTTTGCCTATTTGAGGAATAAACATCAAAGGATTACAGTCCATTACAAGAGGAATTGTGGCTAGAGGCTACATGCAAGCGAAACTGGACTAGAAAATTGCTTCCAAATAAAGATTTGGTACAATGTTGACCATAATAATTGCAGGTTGAGTAATCATAATACCAAGGCAAATGCAAGGTGGCTGGCCAAAAATTACCAAGATCACATTAGAGATCATAAGGGCAATTGGAAATTTGAGCCTTTTATTAACCAAGTTGCAAGGGAAAATAAGATCTTTGTATCAAGGTTTCAAGTGTATAGGGCTAACCAGATGGCAATGCAGAAGCTTGAAGGAAGCCATGCAGCTCAATATGGCTTGTTATGGAATTATTGTGCTGCACTTCGCTTGTATAACCCTGGCTCAATTATGAAGCTGCAAGTTGATGAGCATAAATTTCAGAGATTATATGCATGTTTGGATGCAACAAAAAAAGGTCTAAAATACTGTAGGCCCATGATCCATCTAGATGGCTATTTTTTGAAGGCTGGTTATGGAGGTCAACTATTGGTTGCTGTAGCAAGAGATGGAAATGACAACATCTTTACGGTTGCATATGCTGCCGTGGAGGCAGAGATGATGGATAGTTGGAATTGGTTTCTTGACTTATTGATTAATGACATTGGATCAATTGCAGAGCGTAGATAGGTGTTCATGTCTGACAAGTAAAAGGTATATATATTTACATGCATTTACTTTGTTTAATATTATTTGATTAAGTCTGATTTTGTATGTTCTAAAATGTCTTTCAGGGCCTGACAAAGGTTCTTAAGGAGTTAGGTGTTGAACACAGATTCTGTGTTTGACACCTTTATGCAAATTTCAACCTAATTTACAAAGGATAGACATTGGAGGATATGCTATGAAATGCTACAACTCCAACTGAATTCAAGTTCCACATTGATGAGATGAGGAAGATAAATGAAGGGGCAGCAACATGGTTAGAAGAAAGGGATCCTAGAACTTGGTCAAGGCACAAGTTTTCCCCAGTTGCTAAATGTGGTGCTCTGCAAAATAATATTGCAGAATCATTTAATTATGTAATATTACCTGCTAGAGATAAACCTATAATCACTATGATGGAGACGATTAGGAGAACATTGATGAAGAGCTTTGATATTAAAAAAAAGGGCATGATGAAATATAATGGGGTTATATGCCCAAGAATAAAAGCTAAATTAGAGAAAGCAAAATAAGAGGTTGTGCTGTGTATTGCCCACATGAATGGAGCTGGCAAGTTTGAGGTTGATACATTTTCAGCCAGCAAGAAGGTGGTAGATTTGGTTGCCGGAACATGCTCTTGCAGAATCTGGATATAACTGGTATCCCTTGTGCACATGTGGTTAGTGCCATATGTGCACAAAGAAAGACACCAGAGAATTATGTTAGTCATTACTACATGAAAGAGACATTTTTGTTAATATACGAGGTTATGATTAATCCTATGCCTTCGACTGATGAATGGCCTTAGACAGATTTTGACCATATATTTGCCATCTATTGCTAGAGTTCAAGTTGGAAGGCCAAAAAAAGCAAGGAAAAGGGCAGCTGATGAACCACGGGATGCAAATAGGCTTAGAAGAACTTGTGATACTACAAGATGTTCAAATTGCCATGAATGGGGTCACAATTCTAGGGGATGCAAAAGGCCAATAAACCCAAATAGACAAATTCTCAAAAACAAACAGAATGCTTCTAGTTGTTTCATTTCTCTTTTCTAGTTCCACTTGATTTTTGTTGTGATTGGTTTAGATGCTAATGTGGTGATTCATTTATTTAGCAAGATTTGTTATAGATGAAGGAACAAGTGTTGGTGGTTCTGCTCTTAATGCACCATCTGCAAGTTCTGTTCCCAATGCACCACCACCACCATAGGCTGTTGGTTCTCCAAGTGCACTCACTATTGGCAGTTCTACTACTAATGCACCATCTGTTGGTTCTGCTCCTAATACACTCACTGTTGGTGGATCTGCTTCAATGTACCTGCTGGAAGTTCTGCTTCAAGTGCTCAAAGTGCTCAAAAAAAGAGTGCTCAAAAAGGATAATTTGCAACAAGAAAAACATAGCTTCTGCTTATGGCTTATATGCATATTTTATAGTTTTTTTTTTTTCCTTTGTTGCATTTGGTTTAGGAACTAATGTGGTGGCTGCTTTATTTGGCAAGGTCAACTGGTGGTGAACCTGCTGGTGGTCCTTATTGGATTCAACATGCTTCACCAACTTGTGGTCCACTTGCTACTCCAATTGATCTCATTCTTGTTTGAAATTAACACTCATACTTTGGACCAATTCCTTTTCTTAATTAATTTCTTTTCTTTTCTTTTCACAATGACTTAGTTTTTCTCGTTCAATTGTCTTGTATAATTGTGTTGTTGAATTTTTGTTTACATTGACTTATTCAAGCTTTAGGTTCAGTTTTCTTAATCAAATTCAGTTTTATCTTGTAATGTGCACTTTACCTCCTTAATTTTATCATTCATGTGCAATTTTCCCTCTTAGACATATGACTCATATGCGATTTACCCCCCTAAACTTAAATTTGTGTGCAACCTAATACCTTGAGTTTTATAAATGTACAGCTTAGTCATGCACTCTTTTTGGCTTGGTATTCATTGTGCAGTTTATTCATTGTGCTTTGTTATGGTTCTTATTCAGGTGTTGTGGCTAGACCTTCAACACGGAGTATGAAGGCATCTGGCAATGATGCTTCTATTGCACAAGAGGTTCTAATTTCACTACTCAATCGCCTGGAAAAAGATTGAAGATGACAGCCACACAAGTTGCACTAATGAGCATTATTCAACGATCAACACAATAACAATTTTCAGAGTGTTTGTGAACTATTATGGGAGCTGTTGTCGTTGATGTTGTCTTTTTTCTTCTTCTTTTTTATTTTGGGGGCTGTATATTTGGGAGGCTAAAGTACAATGATCTTTTGTTTGTTTGGTACATAGCCATATTTTGAACGCATTGGCCTAGCTTTTCTAACTGTAATCAAATTGAATTTATATACTATTGGCAACTTATTTCAGCAAGTTAATGTTCGATTGATTCAATTGTTTGATATGACCATACCATTTTTTTGTCCTTATAAAGAACACCAACAGGGGATTCTTTCTTTCAAATTCCCAAGTTTATCCTTCTCTAGTCTCAAGAAGACCAATACAATGCTCATTTATCATGCTTATTGATAAACACTAGTATCTTCATTAACTAAACTAAATACAAGAAAGAACAAATGGCCATTAACACAGTATAGCAACAAATCTATCAAACGATGAAATTATCTCCTCAATTCTATTAATTGAGCCTTTCCTATCAAATTATCACAAAAAAATAAATAAATAAACACTGAAAATGAAAACAACACCAAAGCTTGCAACTTCATTTCAGAGCCACCGCTACAAAGAGTTAAGGCATTTAAAATGAAAACAACCATACAAAAAGGGAAGGCCCTTCAACAAAACAAGAGGAACTGAAGTTACATGGTACTTAATAGCATTGTCTCAACATTTTAAATACAATGCAAGCTACTCCAGTACATTTTCAACCATGATAATTGAGTGATATTAATTTACAGTTATTGGAACATTTTTCCAAACAAAATCACTAATATGAAAGCCATCATCATACGTAAGTTCTTCACTTGATCCATTTGTGCTTCCACCTTCTCACCTAATGCCTTTATTTCTGCCCTCTGAGCTACCACTTGTTCCTATAGTGCCAACAACTCAATATTCTTTGCTTCACTTTCTTCTTTTAGCTTTTTCTTCTTCCTCAATAGTGCATTGATAATCTTGGCTGATCTTTGTGTTGTAGGTGGGTCAAACCAAGCAAAGAAATTGCAATAATCTCCAAGCCCATAGTTTGCACACCAAAAAAATCTCCTACCTGGGTTCAACTCTGTCCATGAAATCCAAAGTGGAGAAGGAAGATTGCAACCATCAAAATGGGTGTTGCCTTGAATATTTGAAGTGTTATTGCTCCTAATAGATCTGCCACTTTCCATTTTCGCAAATCCTCCCCTGCATAAGCTTCTTGGAGCAAAATCTCCTTTCTTCTAACACCCACACCTGTGTAGGGGTTGGGTTACAGCTAGAACTCGAGAATATTGAGAATAAGGGATTTGAGTTAGGGTTAGAAAAGGGGAAAATAGAGTTTGGTAATGAGAAGAAATGGGTGAGTTTAAATAATAAAGGAAGGGTAATTTTGTCATTAAATGAACCATGTGCCATGCACGTGATCACTAACGATAAGTCTTCACGGCAAACTTGACAAAATGGTGCAAATGCACGTTTCAGAAAATGCAGGTGGTCGCGTTGTATATTTTCAAAATGTAGAGGGCAAAATACATATTTGCTAAAATGTAGGGGGTCAAAGTGCATTTTGCCCAAAAATCTTAAACAAACACACCTTTGATCTTCCAAAAACGACCTGTTGAGTTGCATTTTGTAACCCGTTTTCTTGTGTGGGTTATTTTAACTCACGTCCTGCCTTTTGTAACATACATAACCCATGAGTTATGGAAAGGTGGAATGGGTTAGTCTGTTCTATTTAGTCATTCGTTTATTATTTGTTTTTGTTGATAGATTAAGTATGGTAGTAGGTTGATCTTCTCAACCGACCTTTTTTTTTTAATCAATTTTTTAGTTAAATTAGGTAAATTAGCATATGAACCTGCAGGTTAATTCACCATTTTTTTCATTTTTAAGCGAATAAACTTACCAATTACCAATCCACTAACTCATTTAGTTTTTATTATTTTTTATGTTTAGAGTAGCTGAATAGCTGATTTGTTAATCTGTCAACCCATTATAAAATAAGATAAATTAATAATTTAAATTTATTTTTAAAATGAGTCAACCCACCTGAGAGAGCAGCGGGGGTTGGCGCTTGCCATCTCTAATTAAAAGACCAATTATAGTTGGAGGCAGTCCTCAGTGCATGATAATTATTATTATTAGGTAAAACTCGAATTGGCAGATTTTGATAAAGATACATAGAATATCGTACATTAGCTTTTATGATGTTGCACCTCGTGGAGATATGTCAAAACTGCACATTTTGCGGACGTCTAACATGGACGCGGTCCTTTCTCCTAATTACGCGGTTCCTTCGTTAATTCCTTTTCTTTCCGCTTTTGTTTTTGCTTTATTTTTATTTTTTTTCTCTTCCTTCTCTCTCACCCCTTTTATTCTTCTGTTTCTTCCAACTTCTCTTTTTTCGTTTGTCTCTCATTATCTTTGGAGTAAATTTTTTAAAAAAAAAAATTTAACACTTTAAAATTGATATTAATTTAATTTTAAAATAATTTTTAATATTAATTTAATTATATTATTTTAAATTTTAGCATAAATTTGGTCCTATACTAATAATTTGATAAAAAATTTAGTTTTACAAAAATTTTATCAGACCTAATTAATGTTAAAATTAAAATTATTAAAATTAAATTGATATTAATTTTTTTAAAAATTAAATTGATGTCAAATTTAAAATATTAAAATTAAATAAAAAAATTTATAACTAAATTGATACCAACTTTAAAATATGGGTTTAATTAGTATGCATTAACAGTATAAACTATTTTACATTATCAACCAATAGAAATAGGGAAAAATGAGAAATCATGGTAGATCCCTCATTATAATGGATAATTATTTGTATGAGTTGGCACTTTTCACTATTTTTATTAGCTGATAGTATCAGTACATTTAAATTAAATTCTTAAAATATTAGAACAAAAAAATATTTACTAATTATCTTTTCTCGCTTGTTGTGCTTTTTGCGGTGGCTTCTATAAATCCATCGTTAACATCAAAGGTAAATTTATGACCAGAGAGCGGCTTTTTAATTTTTTTTATGGAAATTACCGGTAAAAATTACGATAATATGAGAAATTTTACAAAAATACCAAATTATGGGAAATTAACACACATTTCGTCCTAGATTAAATAGGTTTAGTTTTTTATTAATTTTTTTTTCCAATATCTACATGATATATGGTGAAATTTGAAACAAACATTTCCAACATCAATTATGACATGAAGTGGGGCAAAATGCATGAGGCGAGAGAAACAATATCGCATGCACGTGATTTATTTCTATGTGGTTGATTTATTCTTTTTAACTTTTTCAATTTAATTTATGTTTTAGCGGTGGCATTATTATTATTATTATTATTATTATTATTGCAAGAAAAGTCAATAACATAAGATTAATGTTGAATATATTGTTTATAATTTAAATATTTACATTAAAATGATATTTAGTTTTAAAAAAAGTAAAAATAGAAATTATTATATTTGAAATTTTGCAGTGATGTACGTTTGAAATTAATTTTAGCATGTTAATTATTTAAAAATATAATACAATTTTTTAAAAATGGTTATATATAAAACACAGGACAATGTTAAATAAGTTTACTATGAATAAAATTTAAAAATTGATAATATTAAATATAAAAATAAATTAATTTGTAAATTTGTGAATTAAAAATTTTATATTTATAAATTCATAGAAATATGTGCTAAATTTATAAGAATTAATTTTAATTTATTAAAGATTTGATTATTATAAGAAGTATTCTAATTCAATAAATAGATTTTTGAATTTAATTGTAGCAATTTTTTTAATAAATTTATTTAATTTATTACATAAATAACTTTTAAATAAAATATCATATGACTCACTAGATATACACTAGGAGCAAAGTCGTGGCCATACTATTTGGTTCTAATTTTAGCAACATGATACTGATGCACAACAATTTACTATTCACTACTAATACAAACTTATAGAATAAAAAATAAGTAATAATGTATCATATGACTTACTGAATATAAATTAAGGTGGAATATCTTACAAATAGGAGATTAGACCATGTTGAAAAGCAAATGATCGGTAAATATTTTTAATGTATTCTTGTAAAAAATAAGGGAAAATTAAAAAATCATACAAAAAAAAAAGTAGTTAAAACATCTTCAAACAGTATTTTTTGAGGCCAAAAATGGTGCCAACCAACATGGCAGCTGCCATATTGATAGGCTCATATGGGGCATTACAGAAAGGTACAATAATAGTAAATCAGAGTCTCGAATCAAAAGTTATACCCATTAAAATTTTTTTGACTATTTGACCTTTTAATAATTATTACTACACCTAAGAAGTTTTTTTAATAATTATTCGAGGTCGATGTATAATTTAATGACAGTAATATGATACAAATACTACTTATATATCCTAAACATTATTTATTATTACTACTTATTTTAACCGGTCAAAACTATATTTTGTTGTTTAGATTTATTGTCCTAAATATAATTTTCTCTCATTTTTCTTGTATTATTATTTACTCTCACTTTACATAAAATAGAGAAGATACACTAATAAAAAGTTTTTGATTGTTGTGAACAATGTTTTTCTTTTAAGATTCCATTCAAAAATATTTTTTAATTTTTCATATTTCTACCTCTAGTGGGGCGAATTGTGTAGGCAATGGTGCTATCACATTTTGCCCCCCAATGGGTAGAATTTCATGTCAAAAATACTTTTTAATTGCTCACATTTCTACGTGTTTTGGGGCGAATTGTGTAACAATCAATTCCGTCTACTAGTGTGGCAAATTCTCTCACAATATTCCTGTATTTCAGTAATAAATTTCTAAACATAATACATTCGTTATATTGTTACACTGTTCCAATATTTAAATAACCAAGCCCCAAAGAGAATGACAAGTTACTTGGCCTTTTCTTTTTAAAAGATTTAATTAATTTTACAATGTAAAATAATTGGGTGAATATGCAATTTATCCTCTGAAAGATTTTTAACATAAATTTAATTTCTAATAGATCAAATATGATGTTATATTAGTTTTTAAAATTTTTTGACATCAAATAAGTTCTTGAAAGTTAAAATATGATATTAAACAAGCCCCTAAAATTAAAATATGATATCATTTTAATCCTTTTAAAAGAAGTTTTTAGAGGTCTATTTAATGTCATATGCATCTTTCAAGGATCAAAATGATGTCAAATTTTAATTTTTAATGACCAATTTGATATCAAACAATTTTCAAGGACTAATATGATATTATATGTTAATTTTCAAGAATTTATTTGATGTAAAAAATCTTTCAAAAACTAAAGCGATATTACACGAACCTTTCAGGAATTAAACTGTATAATCGATCTAAAATAATTTTATAATATTAACTAGTAGAATTTAAAAAAAGTAACAAATCATAGGAATAACTACCTACTATGATTTGTCACTTTTTTGAATTTCTAGCTAGATAATATAAATTAATTTATACTATCAATATATATAAATTATTTTCTTTTTATAATTTGGTGTTTTGCTTTCCACATTCCATTAAATTTTTAGGCTAATTTAATTAAAACTTTATTTACAATTAACTAACATTCATTCATTTTAATATGCAAACAAAAATTTAATTTAGTCAAACAAATCAAACTTGCAAACCAAAACGTGAAATTTTAAAAGCAAGTCAAACCAACAAGTCATTTTACTAATTTACCTCCAGAATATTGGCGAATATTGAAAATCTGTAAGATTTTTCCGATAATTTGTAATAGAAAATAGAGAGCGATAATTTCTATTTGGGCCTTTCAAAATATAATAAATTTAACCTGCAATAAAATGAATAAGTCACCCACCATATATCAGCTAGAAGCATATGGCCGCATAATGGAATCAAACTACTAATAAATAGACACAGAATAAAAGATTAGCTGATCTATCATTGGAATAAGATAATGAATGATTGAAGCCTCCAAGCAATGTACAAATCGATTATTTTTCCTATGATTTTCGATTTCCTGAGATGGCAACAGATGAATGCAACCAACCATGAAATCAAACCGATAGTCCATCCAAATTGAAATTTACACAGTGGAGGAAAAACGATTCAAACTGAAGAAACTATTAGATAATAAATAGATCCTAGCAAAGCACATCACTTACACTGGGTCTACCCAATAACTAACTGTGTTGAAAGCTTTAAACAGGTAGCTATCAGCTATTTACAGCATGTATCATAGTCTAATGATACACTTCTCTATTATTTTACCTAGGCGGCTTGGCCTAAAATGAGTTCGCATGTTCTTTTGTCTGGATTAGTGTTTTCTTTCTTTAATCAACTCATGGTCACACTCAGGTGATTGTGTTACCACGCGCAGCAAAAAATTAGTCACTCGAAGATCCGTTGATCAACATTAATTCATTATGCAATAAAAATGTCTCAGGTCCTTTGAGTTGAGTGCTCCCAGGTATTGCTGTTAATTAGAATAAATAATAATTCTTGCTTTATTCTTTTTGAAATTTTCTAGCATTATTTTTTAAACAAAAAAAAAAAATTTGGTGTACATGAAAGAAGACTAAAGAAAAAAGAAAGAAATCAAACTAAAACGAAAAGTTAATTTAGTTTGTAATTAAGATTTTTTATATAATTATTTTTCATTTGCATAATTTCAAGCGCAGAGAAAGCCTCATCCCATAGTGGAATGATCCGATTTAAATTAGATCAATTAGTTGGAGGTCATTGAGTCTCAAATACTGGTATTTCCAAATAAAAAAGTTAAATTTTTTTTATCACTTGATCTATTCAAGTATAATGAAATAAGTAACAATTCAATCCAAATATGCTTCTTTTAACATCCCTGGATCCAAACTCCGCACAAATTCTGAACAAAATATCATTTCCCCGTGCATCAAGTGGAAGCGATCTGAGCCCCTCTTTTCTTTAATTATTTTTCCTTTTTAGTTTCTTTTAGGGAATACAAAGATCCTAGAAACTCTTATCTGCTGGGCTATGTAGAGATTTAAATGGAATTAGTTGAGGTAGGGATAGATTCAATTTATGTATGTTTCTTGCGTAGAAGTGATGTACACAAATATATATTTTGGTTTGTAAATAGAATGCCAGCAGCTTCAACAAGCGCAAGATCATGCTAACATATAGCTATGAACAGAACTAAGAGACTAACACCACGAACACTCAAACCGTGCATAAAATAGAGGTGACAAACTAACGCACGAACAAATTCACGAAACGATTACATCAGTAGCAGAGACTGGCAGCAACTATATATATAGCCACCTTTATTTACATCTGCATATTATATAATATAACCATAATGCTGGCTATGGAAAAACATAGACTATAGCATGCACTCAGTTGGCTGTTGGAGGGTTGTGAGGAGGTTTATGAGGTGGCTTGTGGGGATTAACTGGGTACTTGTTCTTTGGTGGCTTCTCCACAAGTGAAGGATGCTCAGGCCCGTGTGGTGGCTTCTTCCCGCCCTTGGGTTTGGGAGGTTCAGGTTTGCCAGGCTTCTCCACATGTGGAGGAAGCTCATTCTCGAAGCCGGTTGGTGGCTTCTTCCGGATTGGAAGAGGTCTGGCGACGTCTACCTGTGCCTTCTCTTGCTCCTGCAGGGTTAAATCCTCTTCAAGAAGCTTGCGTGGTGGCTTTCCATGTGGAGGGTTTTCATGCGGTGGCTTTTCATGGGGTGGTTCCTCATGTGGAGGCTTTTCATGTGGTGGCTCTTCATCTACCTGTGCCTTCTCTTGCTCCTGCAGGGTTAAATCCTCTTCAAGAAGCTTGCGTGGTGGCTTTCCATGTGGAGGGTTTTCATGCGGTGGCTTTTCATGGGGTGGTTCCTCATGTGGAGGCTTTTCATATGGAGGATTTTCATGGGGTGGTTTCTCATATGGAGGATCTTCATGTGGTGGCTTTTCATCATGGGGTGGTTTTTTATGTGGAGGCTTTTCATGTGGTGGCTGTTCATGTGGAGGATTTTCACGAGGTGGTTTTTCGTATGGAGACTTTTCATGTGTAGGCTTTGGGTACTCATCAGCAATAGAGGCTGCTGCGAGCACCAATGCAAGTAGCAACACTAGTATGTATTTGGGAGACATTGTGGCTCAATGGCTTGGAAAATGGATGGTGCACAAACGAAGGAGAGGGGTGGCCTTTTATAGCGGCTAGATCCTATGTCATAATGGCACTCTTTGTCATGACGGTGATATTTTTCTACAATCATACAATATACTTTTCGGACATACTATCACATGAACCATTTCAAACACTGATTTTTTATTTTTAAATTTTTGGAGTTTAATATATATATATATATATATATATATAGTTGGTTTAAAATATTTTAACATCCAATTATGTGCACAGACAAAAGTAATTAATTCTCACACTCATTATCTTAATAAAATAAAATTACTTTTATCTATACTGTGTCCAAAAAATGTCTGACAAATTTAGGTACGAAAAAAGATTATTAACTTGCATTTACACACACGTATAAAATGGAATATAAGTTAATAACAATTAGAGTAGTGATCCCAAATTACTTTGATATCATTTTTATATGAATGAGTGTAAATTCAAAGCGTTAAACTTGTGCTTACCCAATAATTATTCTGTATGAAAAGCATTTTCCTTCTAGTATACATGCATTTCAGACATCGACAAAGACATAGATCAGATGTCTTCATTGGTCCTAAAATTTGGACTGTTAGGAATCGTGAGTTGAAATGTTGGACTATAAGCTCAAATAGAACTTTGGTTCGGTAAATGTCATGGAAACAGTTAAATCCGTCAAAATAAGTCCTGGTTTCATATTGGCAGTGCTTTTGTGTTGGGCCATGCACGAATAATATTTCGTACACACATTTTGTCGGTGTATATCATCACACAACAGGCCTATATAAAGCAATTTTGTGAAGAAAAATGTGAAAAGGAAAAATAAATAAGGCTGAGTATTAAATAATTATAATTAGAAAGTTAAAACTATATAAATATAAAATAATGTATGTGTATGTGTAATTGCGTATTGTAACAGAAATATATAGACGGGATTGCTGCATATTGTTTTCAGATTTATTTAAGGAAAGTGGATTTTTAAGTTTGTACTATGCAATTTGATTGATTTGAGTTATCATGTTAAGATTATATAAGAATTTTACATGTATATATAGCCTAATAATGTGATATTTTTGGTACTAAACATAACGTGATATGAAGATGCAAGTAGCTATCAGAAGAAGAGATTGTACGTCATGCAAATCAAACATTTGACATCATCATCACAATTAAGCCTCCTAATTAAATATTAGCTTGAGTTAGTTCTAATTAAATATTAAGCTTGTCGGTATATTATGTCTATTAACTTAGTGGTGTTGACACTTATATAGCGTTTGGTATGGGGTAATCTATCTAGATTACTGGTAATATTTGATTAAATTATTTGAGCCCACAACATTACCTTATTTAGTTGAGTAACATTATTGGCAATCCAGATTTCTAAGGTATTATGGATTACCACCAATGTGGTAATATGGATTGACCCCTTAAAAAGTGATAATGTGACATTATCACCAATATGGTAATCCTTCCATTATTATTATTGTTATTGTTATTATTAAAAATAATATTAATTATTATTAATTAACAATATTATTATTATTATTATTATTATTATTATTGTTGTTGTTATTGCTATTATTAAAAATAATATTAATTATTATTAAAATTAATTATTATAATCATAGTTAATAATTAAATTTTCTCATTCTTATTAATTAATTAATTAATAATAATAAGAATAACATTGATAATTAACTATTTATTATTATTATTATTATTTTATTAGTTTAATACATATATTACTCGGTAATTTTTTTAATATTCTAAACAGGGTAATATGAATTATCACTTAGATTACCTATGCATACCAAATATTGTATTTAACATTACTAGCAATTTAAAATGTGGCGATCTTTGTAACTAGTAATCTACATTACTTGTAATTTTAGTAGACAATATACCAAACGCTACCTTAGTAACATTTGGTATGACATAATACATCTGGATTACTAGCAATATTTGATTAAATTACCTGGGCCAACAATATTATCTTGTTTGGTTAGACAACATTATTGGTAATCCGGATTTCCAAGGTAACATGGATTACCACCAATGTGGTAATGTGGATTGTTCGATTGAAAGTGGTAATGTAGATTATCACCAATATGGCAATATTCCTATTATTATTGTTATTGTCGTTGTTGTTGATGTTGTTATTGTTATTATTAAAAATAATATTATTATTATCAATTAATAATAATTATTAATACAATTAACTATTATAATCATAATTAATAATTAAATTTTTTCATTCTTATTAATTAATAATTATTATTAATTAATAATAATAATAATAATAAACTATTTTTATTTTTATTTTTATTTTTATTATTGTATTGATTTAATACATATATTATTTAATAATCTTTTTGATATACCAAATATGGTAATATGAATTGCCACTTAGATTATCTATACATATCAAACACTATATTTAATATTACCAATAATTTAAAAGGTGACAATCTTTCTAAGTAATAATCTATATTACTAACAATCTTAATAGATAATGTATCAAACACTACTTAGTGTAATGGTGTTAGTTTTCTTGATTTTTTGTCTTTTATGGTTATGAGGTTGATGTGGTCTTGTCTTAGGTTTCTTGTGGTTTAGATTGTTTTTATATCTGATGTGCCTCTGCTTTTGTTCTCCTTCTGATGAAGGATTTGAGCCTTTTGAACTTATAAAAAAAAAAAAAATCAACTTAGTGTCTATATTTCTCCACTATGGATCTACAGAAATTGAAAAGGAAAAGGCACACACATGATCTTTTACGAGACATAAAAATCCAACAAGGTGATTGTAGAAAATAATGAGAAGCTGGGAGAGAGAGAGAGAGAGAGATTAGGGACTCAGGGTCAAGGAAAATAAAACGAAAGAAGTGATATGCAGTGATCTAAAGATATTATTTTACTATCTATTATTTGATTATGTTTATATGTCGTATAGCATTCATTGATTTACTTAACCAATATGCTAATATAAAGCATTGCTTTCTACCATTCAAATTATATTATAGTTCCACACTTTCCAAAGCCTGTGGTCATTGTGCTATCCCTCTGGTGGACCACTGGTTGAAACCTTTTGAAACTGTGCAAGAATTTCTTGTCCACATAACTATGTATTCACCACCTAGAATCATCAAATGGTAGAAAAGTGCCAGTCTCTCTCTTGCTCTAACGGTTTGCTTACTCTAATCCCTTTAAAGCGTACCAGGTTCGAGATTTTGCAGTACACTCCACATATAATTCATCCAAATCAGACAGTAGAAAACGGCGTCCCCTCAGTATCCTCACTGAGATTGGTTTAAGAGAGAAAGAGACAGAAGGAAAAGGATTATGGGAGAGTTTACCTTATTCAAAAATTTTAAAGAGAAAAATGTATTTGAGATTTTTAATTAATTCCTCAAATTTTTTTTAAAATATTCATTTTATGATTTCTCAAATTAGGGAGATTTTGATAAGATTTTAACTTAATTTATTGTCTTATTTCTATTAAAATATTATTTTTGTTAATCTATTTTAATTTTATTTTAGCTTTATGTAGAAATTATATTTTCCTCTTAATTTTTTATTTACTTCCATCAAAATTTTTTAAAAATAAATATTATTATAAAACATATTAATTATACTTAATTATTTTAGTAAAGGGTAAATTTTTTATTTTCTTTCTTTTATCAATTTTAAACTTATGAATAAGAGTAACTAAAACCCTCAAAACCTTTTTCTTCTCTTATCCTTCCTTTTCTTTTGATATCTTCTATTTTCTTTTCCTCGTAACTTGTGAACACAACCTACAGAAATAAAAAGGTAATCTAATAATCATTTTCAGTAAATTCCAAATTAATAAATATGAATGGAAATTAATATTTATTTATAAAACTTAATTAAAATAATAAATTATAGATATGTAAAAATTATTCACTTAGTTTTCTTATTAATGTACACTTTAATATACCTAATATTGATTTGCAACAAGCCAGTAATTTGTTGAGAGATTTTAAAATCTAGTTTATTTTTTTTTTTTAACTTATCTGTTTAGTAACGATAGGTACATCAGAAATTTCCGATGACATTTAGTGATTGCACCGTTTTCTAACATTGCGGCAAAATGCCTTTTGACTATACGGTACATCTTGCCGGAATGGCGTTAATTTTGCCCTATCTTTCATCTTCCTGATATATCTGATAAATCATAAAAGCTACGATGTTCCATCCTTATCAATCAACAAAGGTTAGATCCTCCTAATTGGTATATTTAAAAAAATTTTAATTTAAAATGTACTTAAATATATTAAATAGTCCTTAGACATTTTATAAAATTACAACTCACACTATTATAAATAAAATTTTAAATTAAAAGAATTTTTAGATTAATTGTTAGGAGAATATAAACACTTTTATGAAACGCATTCAGACATACTTCAATCATTCACAATTTCACAGAGAACAATAGCTCCGACAAGCGATCACAATTGGCCTCAATAAGCGGGTGATGTTCACACGAGGTCATCCGTACGAAAACGTGTTCCGGTCCCCAAACTTTCGGTCATGTACAACGAATCTTGTCTTCCAATTCTGTGAGTTCAAATGCAAAATCAAGTAATTCTGACTCATTTTCTGTGTGCAAAATGTGAACTGTTTCGAATTTGCATCTACCTTTTCCTCATTTTAAAGTAGGTATATTATGTGCTAAAGCCACGAAAAAAATTTTAAAAGGCCTTTGAAATGAAATTAAGAACAACCGTTTCAACCATTAAAAAATAACTTTGTTAATGTGCTTCTTTAAAGCAAATTAAAATAAAATTACAAAATAAAAATAAAAATATATAAAAAAAATTTGACAAGACAAATACAAAAAAAATAAAAATTAATTAATACTGATAAGGTAAAGTTTATATATGATTAGGACTTTGTATATAATTTTGTTATCTTACATAGATTTCAAATTTTTTTGTCCTAAATTTTGTTAGGAGATGTACATATTTAAACCATATTAATGAATACAACTAATACTGTTGTTTTCTATTATATGCTTTATCTGTGTCGTAATATTAGTCATTTTAGAATTTATATGTAGATTAAGAAAGTTAATAAATTACTTTGATAATAGTAAAAAATTGACTAATTTTATAAAAATATTTTTATATTAAAATTATAACATTGTTTATGTTTTTCACTCTCTCTATAAATAAGCATAATTAATGTGAGTATAAAATTGAAAAAATTATAAATTACTTTTTGGTATTTAAAGTGGTAGATTATTTGAAACCCAAAATTTCTTAATGGACAGATATTATAAAACAGATGGAGTACACAATATTAAAGCAATCTGCATACTTCAATAGAATTAGCTTACTCCGTTTATAACAAGGTTCGATTTAAGTTTGAATTTTGGGATCTTCTCTTGATATGTAATTTTTTATTTTTGATCTCATTGTGTACTCTTCCTTGAGGATAGCAGTTTTCCTTTACTTTGAAATGGGAATAGTCTCCACTCTAGTAACCAGGAACAAGAGCTATTTACTTAACTGAACCATGTCTACAAACTTAGCTTATATAGTGCCCTTTGGCCTTGGGTACCATGGCCACATACTGCCATCTTGGCTACCATTAATCTACTCCCTAAGACACTTATACTCCTTCATGAACAATTTCTCAGTTGGCAGATACATTACTCCTTTTATCTAGTATCTTGATATACGTGCTTCTAGCTTTTTTTCAGGCAACAAAGTATAGGTTTGATAAATTTAAACATTTCTGATGATTAATTATCCTTGGATTACAGAGTACAAATGTTATATAAGTCTCCCCAAAAGTTACTTCCATACAATTTTTGAACTAGTATATTCCATTTAGATAGTTAAAATTGTTTATTACCTCAATTAGTCTTTTATAAATAGATTTCTCCTTATATAAATCTATACATAGTAGCCACTTCTGAAATATGGATACTCTTAAATGGCTGTCTTACCTCTATCAAGTACGTATCCAGTACTAATATTTATTGGGTACTTAATTATAGATACTTGTTAATCAAATATTACATCAATAAATAGGTGTCGCTTAAATATAAGTTAATTCTCACAAAATATCAAAATTTGTAACTACACTATTTGGATTGCTTTTAAATGGAATAAACTAATACTTCATCTCTTTAAATTTTGTGGTTCTCTCTATATATTTTTACTTTCTTGATATATTTTATGGTGCTTTGATGAAAACTCAAAACATTATAAAAAAAATACATTTATTTTACGATTTAATTATTTTATTATTTATGATATTATATTTTTATATAATATCCTAATTTTTATAAAGTTTTCATATTCTGCACCCGTATTTGTATCCAGCACCAATTTGTACACTACCTATGCAGCAGAGGTAGCCCCTGAATCACTTTTTTCGCCCAATAATGGTACGAATTCCGTTGTCTTTTCGTTCGTAGTAATTATACGATTTGTGTTTAAACTTCGAAATTTTTTATTGCTAAAATTAGATGTTTACTATTTCCTTCAAATGAAAAGATTCTTTCATTTCCCTAAAGTTTTTAAAAAAATATAATATTTCAAACATTGTCAGTAATTTCGTAAGCAACAATTTATTATTTTCATATAGATTTAATTTATATATACTATTAATATAAAAAAATCTTATATAGATATCCAATTATATATTATTATATCAATAAAAATATTTAATTCAATCACTTATTATTTTAAAATATTAATATCTAATTCAACTATCTATTATATGAAAAACCTTAGCAATTAAACTCTTTTCCATATTTCGAATCTATAAATTCAAATTCTAATGTAAGTATTCTCTTACTACTACCCATTCATCACTATGACTTGACAAGTTCACACAATCGACAGCATTTGCTTGAAATTCATATGGAATGTCCCACTTCTGTACGAAATATGAAATGTGAGTTTGCTTTGGCAGCCCACTAGACGAAGAATATCTGTGGGGTGTGGCGGCAGTGGAGACGCGTGAACCCATTTTTGCGCCACCCTAAATTCCTATCCGCGAATAATCCCAATTATGTGCGTCCAAGATAGTGAGGCAATTCCGGCACAATAAAGGCCCACGTCCAAGCCAAAAAGAATAATAAAGGTGAACTGCCCTTGGGTCCTTTATCTGGATCCTTATCTTAATAGAGCAAAGCCAAAATGTATGATTAAAAATAAAATTCTGATTAGATATGAATCTAAAATAGAAATATATAGCAAAATTGACGAACTATAATAAGTTGGTAGGATCTTCAGAGTATTTTTCTTTGTCATAGTTAGGAGTAATACACTTAGCATCAAGGGCAGAAGTAGACTCTTTTGGTAGGAGGGGCAAAAATTTAATAGTTAGTTTTATATAAAGAATAATATATATATTGTAATTTTTTTTTATTTTTATCTAAAAGTTTAAGGATTTTATTTGTATATATTATCAGTATAAAATTTTTTTATACTATCATATAATCATATGTTACTATATTAGTAAATATGATTAAGTCTTACACTTACTATTTGAATTGTCATACAAATAAAAGAATGAGTTTAATTGGTATGCACTGACAGTGTAAAATAGTTCTACACTGTCAATCAATAGAAATCCTGAAAAAGTGAGAAATCATGATGGGTCCCTTATTATCATAGGTGGTTATTTGTATGAGTTGACACTTTCTACTATTTCTATTAATTGACAATGTAAAACTATTTTACGTTGTCAGTACATTTAAATTAAATTCTAAAAGAATATGATTGGTTAATTATATAAAAAATTTTTACACTTTCAATGCATATAAATTGAAGTCAAAATTTAAACATTAGTGAAAATATATAAAAGAAAATGAATATTTTACAATTAAAACTCAATAAACACATATATACCCAACATATTATTTGTTTACAATATTTAAACATCTACTTAAGTAAAGGATTTATAAATACTAACCTCAAATATTCAAATTGCATTTATAATGTTCAAATACTAGTAAATTTTATTTGCAAAATTATTAAAAATAGAACTAAATTATTGTAATTGATCTCTTTTATTTTTTTATAGTGTGAATATAAAAAAATTTGGAGGGGGCCAAATAAAAAAAATTTACTAAATTTTTTTTTTCTGTTTTACTTTTTTTTGTTTTTGGGGGGGGGGTGCCCATTACCACACAATAGGCTCTGTCCCTGGTTAGCATGCACTAACTAATTAACCATAATTTCACCTAAATTATCATCATTCTTTGAGGCCCTTTTCCCCTTGGTTGGTTTTTCAAAACTTTACCATACACTTTGATCACTAATAAACATACAAAAAAGATAAATCTTCTTAAAATATTGTCCTAATAATTTTTTTAATTGTTAAATAAGGAAAGTATTGAGTGTTTTTTATGTTCATAAGATATTAAATATATTTGTTGTTCATTTAATACTTTTTTATTAGGTATTAAGAAAATTATTTTGACAATATAGCAAAACTCATAAACATATAACAGCAAAAGCTAAAGTTGTATAACAAAAGACTTAACAAATTAACCATAAATGGTTTCTATTTTGAAATATAAATAATCTACCATTTGACTACACCTCGATAAAAATTTCAAGAGTTAATAAACCAACCAATTGTGTAGTGAAAATGACAACCACAGAAGCTGAATTCCTATTTCATTATTCATAAGCCTTTGTTTCTCCTTCTTAGGTGGGAAAAAAAATGTACTTTTCAAGTATGTATTATGTATGTTTGGATAAGCTTATGAAAAAATAAAAATAATTTTTTTTAAGTAAATAGTAACCTGCTTCTGATTTTTATGAATTACAGTAGAAGAGAGAGAAATGTATTTAAAAACATAGAACAATTTATTTTTATGAAAATATCCTGAAAATATTTTTAAAAAACAATAAATATCCTTTCTACTTGCTTTTCATCGAATTTTTCGTACGTCTCTTTGTCTCTCTATATGCTCATTTTTTCTTTTGACGTGCATATGCTCAATTTTAATTTTATAAAAAAATATATTTATATTTAGAGATTTTTTTTTCAATATCCTTGTTATTATAAGGGTATTAGTATCTTTTTATATTTAATAATTATGATTTAGTCATAGATCTTAAATATAATTAAAAATAATTTTAAAAATTTAGTAATTTAAGTTAGTGGGACATATAGCAAATTTTAACCACAAATAATTAATAGGTACCAAAATCCTTGAATTTTATAGAGATACCAAAAAAAATTTCTTATTTTTATTATATTTAAATAGTTTAACAACTTCTATTTTTAATACACTCAAATCTAAAGTAGCTTTTTGCATCTACTTCTTATCCTTAAAAAACAATTTTTTTGGAATGTTTATCCAAACACACAAATATTACAATCCACACTTTTCATCAAGTCACCCTAAACCTGTGGATTTATTTGTAATGAAGATATCATACTATGCATTTTATACTCTACTCGATCACCTATAGGAGAAGATTTCTGCCAACTCATATATATATTAAAATAAAATAAAATAAAATAAAATTAAGAGACTCAATAAGTGAGGTCTTTGGCCCTGAACGTTGCCTGGTGGGGCATAGCTGCAAATGGCAAACATCCATGCCATTGTTACAATTTGCCCTATAGCACACCCAAGATGAACCCTGTCACGCCAAATGATCTGAGTATAATGCATGCAATCACCATTACACGAATTGAAGTCTTAGTCATAGTTGGGCTTCTCGATCCGTCAGCCAGAAATTCACGGTGTCGCTATACCCAGTTTTTCACCGTAACCTCCTCCAGGAGGTTCCCCCCATAAGGCCAGCCAAAGTGCACCATATTGCAGTCTTGGAGACTCGAGTGGCATAGTTACAAGAGGCTATGAGGGTGTCGTTTCATTGATTATGCTGATATTTATATTTTATAAAATCTTAAACCATTGATTTTCTTATCAGAGGCCGAGATCATGTAACTTCATTCTTTAAAATACACCTCCACTTTAGAGCAATCCAAATCCAAAACAAAACATGCATGATTGTGTATGGTTGTGGAATCGAAAGTGAAAGAGTAAGTTAAATCCCAAGTCAGTTGTCAAAAACAAAGAAAGGATATTGATGAAATACTTGCCATGGATTCAAATTATGAATCGCATCACACAATACAATTGCAATATTATGGTTGTGGCGGTTTGTGTTGTTATACACATTCGCCTAAATTGATTACAACATAACTACATTAAAGTCACAATAGGAGGAATCAGAGTTATATCAGGTCACAATGGATTTATTTTTAAGTTGCAAGCATACAAAAATTTCACACTACAACAATTACAATTTATATCGTAACGGCTACAATATCCAAGATCGCAACAACGGCAATTAAAATCACATTCGCAGTCGCAACCGTAATTTAAAACCTTGATATTTGCATACAGACGCGATGGAGGCAAAGATGCAAAGTTTATTAATAATTATTAAACTAAAAGCACAACTTTAAAGCTATTTTATTTAATAAATGTTTATCGGACATTTAATGTCTCACCACAAAGCTTGAGATCCATGTAATTGAATAAGAAAATATTTTTAAATAAATTTAAAAAGCTATAAGGTCCTGTTATGGTGAATTGCATGGGACAAGCAAAGATGTCTGGTTGTTAAGTTTATATAATATGTCTCATGTTATTTTTCACACCGCGTCTTCATGTTAAAACATGCGCGTTCCCATGAGGTAAAACATGAGGGTGATCTGATTTCCGACACATAAGGAAGAGACCTATGACAAAATATATGTATTTTTGGGTAATGCAGCTGCATTATTTTGCTTATGTAAATTTAAATTGATAGTGATAACTACGTAAAGTAATTTTTAAAATAACAATTTCATATTTAAATTTGTGTATTGTAGATAACGTTCGTTTCAAATTATAATCTACTTCTACTGCCATGTGGCAATATGTCTATGATGTATGAAAATTTATGTTATGAAATACTATGTTTGTTGCTAATAAAAATCAAGGAATAACTGTAGTATCTAAAATAAAAATATTTAAATAAATATTAAGAAGAAGTAATTTATTCTGATGATGAAACTATATATATACAAGATGACAGTATTGGTCTAGGTCCTAAAATCAAACTATTGCAATCAATTACAATCAAGCTAAATCAGCAAATTATCCTGTAAATTGCAATGGTGTCAGCAAACTATCCCAAATGTTTGTGCAGAAAGCAGTCTACCATGAAAACAAGCAAACTATCCTATGATTGTGTAGAGAATAGAGCAGTGATCTACTATATGACGGGAACAAAGCCTCCAATAATGTGAAAAAATCAATATACCTTAGGGACGGTTGGGTAGTTACATATGAGTTCATCAGCCAAGAAACAAAAATTGCAAAATTAAAGTTGCTCATGTGGTAGAATATAATATAAGGGCGTAGATGAGCTTTTAATAGGACAGAAAGGTTGAGACAAAAAAAGAATGAAACAAAGTTGGCAAGCTGTTATTTCTATACTTCTATATTCTTAGCCGCAAGCAATGAACAAATTCTTGTCTGCTCCAGCAATAACCCTTGCTACGACCCCATAATTCGGAGTCTATTTTTAGGCTCCCCCATGACATATAAATATAAGCACATTTGCTTGTAATGACTAGCGGGGACCAACATTCAACCGTTGAAGCTCAGTTTGCCTTCTACCCATATATCATCCACGACTGATCTTCGGTTTGGTTCGCAGCTATGGCAACATCCAGCAACGCTGAAGCTGTTAACAGGTTCTAGTTCAACATCAATTCTGAATTAGTGTTAAACAGATATTGCAGCATGAATATATAGTTTACTATGCATTATAAAATTTGTTTGCGAACTCTTCCACATGATTTTTTTCGTTGATGAAGAAGAAGAACTATTGTAGAGGCAATGCCAAACAAGGAACACCAAATAGTCCGCTGCATCTCTCTTTTTAAACAAGCTGAGGCTCCATTTTTTATATAAAATGTTGCGTGTTAGAAAATATTTCGTGTAACTCTATAGTTTTAACGTAAAACCGTCATCACTTTTCTTCATATATTGATTAAAACATATTAATAAGTTTTCTAACCTCCCACCCAAAAAAGAAAAAAATATTAGTCTTCATGCTTCATGCTGTAACAATTGATCGTGCCGCGATGATTAATTCGTCTGATCTTATAATCAATAGAAAGCGACCCATCCAAAAAAGAGAACATTATTATTTTGCTGCATGTCTATTTTCTGATTCAATTTTTCATTACGGCACTTTTATAATAGGAATATATCTAAATTTATATTGTAAGAGACCATAAGAGTTTGGATCATGGACACAAAAACCAATTCCTCCACAAGATGTTAATGTCAAAATATAATCCAATTCTAAAATAATAACAAGAGTTTCTCCCTTTTTACCCTTTATATAAAGCGTATTAACTAGTTTAAATCCCACTATAACTCCTTTTTGACTTGAGATTTTTGAGGAAACGGAAGAGAAGAAAAATATTTGAAGAATAATTATAAGTTTATTTCACTCTTCAAACTTTTTTCTTCTTTTCTCTCCAAAATTTCAATTTACATATACATCCTAAGTATACAACTAATCCAATTCCCGGCTTTTTTGTTTTGGACATGCGATATGGTTGTAGGGAGACTGAAGAGAGGTATGCTAAGATGGATTGGGACAACATTGGATATCAAGTGATTCCAACCGATTACATGTACATAATGACATCCAATCCAGATGGGACCTTTTCAAACGGAGCTCTCATACCTTACGGAACCATTCAGATCAACCCCAATTCTTCTGTTTTGAATTATGGACAGGTGAACTATTTCTTTTAAGTTAAATATGTTAGTAAATTTTTGAGTGGGAGGGAAGGAAAAGAAAGAGGAGAAGAAGCAAAGGTTTTGACAAACTGTATACATATATATATATATATATATATATATATGTGTGTGTGTGTTTGTGTGTGTGTGTGTATGGAAAATAGGGATTATTTGAGGGCATGAAGGCATACAGAACACCAAAAGGTGAGGTGCAGATATTCAGACCAGAAGAGAATGCGCTGCGCATGCAGATGGGAGCAGAGAGGCTGCTAATGGTGGC
Organism: Pterocarpus macrocarpus; assembly: GCA_031439585.1. Classification (NCBI taxonomy): domain Eukaryota; kingdom Viridiplantae; phylum Streptophyta; class Magnoliopsida; order Fabales; family Fabaceae; genus Pterocarpus; species Pterocarpus macrocarpus. The sequence continues at coordinate 38,280,607 of CM062518.1, forward strand.
ACCAACTGTTGAGCAGTATGTTGATGCTGTCAAACAAGTTGTCCGTGCCAATAAGCGTTGGGTATATATTTATTTATATATTAATCTGGTTTTTCTAATCTCTTACCATTTTTTTTTTTTCCTGATCTTGAGTTTTGAGTTTTGGAATCGGGAATTGCAGGTGCCTCCTTATGGAAAAGGAACATTGTACATTAGGCCCTTACTGTTTGGAAGTGGATCTGTCATGGGTATTGCACCTGCACCACAAATCACCTTCCTAATATACACTAATCCAATTGGCAACAGTTACAAGGTGAGTGATCCCCAGGGTTCAACTTCAAACTAAAACTGTGAAATATTTAGTGTTAGGAATTAATTTTAATGCACATTTTCACACAGTTATTCAATCAATGTATTGTCACATTATTAAAGTGTTTAACTCTTACAATAATTATATAAAAAATTACATAAATAATGGCATCTTATTGGCAGTGTTAGACATTTCATATTGATAATATTTCAAAATTAATTTTAATTAATTATATTATGACATTATACTGTTCATTTATATATGACAGGGACGGACTGCAGCCTTGGACTTGTTGATTCATGATACACTTCCCCGCGCGTTTCCTGGTGGAACTGGTGGAGTGAAAAATATAAGCAATTACTCACCTGTAAGTTTATGTGAATCTTCAAGATAAAATAATAGAAGTTAACTGTAGAGGGAAATGGTGCTATAGATCATGCAAGACAAGTTATGCAGGATGCATAGGACTGATACAAACATCTGAGACAACTTGACATCTTAGTAGATATGGATATTAAAGTAGCTATATTTGCTAAATTACACGATAAATTCAAGTGACATTTTAATGTAAGTATTCTTATCTAAACTACGATGTTTGGTTGACTTTCATGTCTCCACCTCAATTCAGGTTTTCCAAGTGGTAAAAGAAGCAAAGGCCAAAGGGTTTGCCGATGTCCTCTTTCTGGACGCCGTGGAACATAAATATGTTGAGGAGGTGTCTTCGTGTAATGTTTTCATTGTCAAGGTAATGTTGCACGGTAGTATTTTGTTACTTTGTCATGTTTATCATTTTCCATTACCATGTGTGTTAATCGGCCGCTTCTTCCATGCTTCGAACACCCGATATATTCACACATCTATCTCTTCAGGGTAAATTGGTTTCAACTTCGCCTACGTTAGGAACTATTCTTCCTGGAGTCACAAGGAAAAGTATCCTTCAACTTGCTCGTGATTTGGGTTACCAGGTGACTATTACTGATTTTGAATTGAAAAATTAAGATAAAAAAAAGTTATACTTGCATGCAAGGGCGAAACTTATTGTTAGCTTGAAGGGGCATGGCACGCCCAAAGCTTTACATGGTTGAAGATTTTCCGTTAGATTTCATTGTCTGTCTTTTCTAAAATATAATTTTTGCCTTGGAAACTGTTAGCATGGGCACAATTTATGATAAACATAGCTATGGCGTGTGTGAAATCTAGATAGAAATCTTTTGCCATTCTCTGTTCCACTACTTAAAGTTGACATCTATATATTTACATGGAATTATTTGTATTTGTCTTAAACCAACTTTTTTACACTGCCCATGATACATAATGGCAACTCTAGATTAGGGAAACCAGAAAGGGAACAAGAAAAAGGAACTGAAGAATCGAATCACGAACGTGGTCTCACTTGAAAATATGTTTGCAATAATGATTGTGTCATCCAATGCCCATGAAATCTCTGTCAATTGGCCTTCTCAGAAAAGTTTAAAATTTAAAAGATGAGTTGCTCAAGTAAGTGAGTAACATAATTTGGATGCATGCTAGCTAGCTATCATTAATTTTAAGATTAATATCGTAGCAAAAATTACTTATAATGCCATTAATTTGCCAAGGCCGAGGAACACAAATTTTCGGTGGACGAATTGCTTGAAGCTGACGAGGTCTTTTGCAGTGGAACTGCTGTTGGGATCTCTGACGTGGCTAGCGTAACCTACAAGGGTAAAAGGTACAATAGCATTCAAATGCTTGCTTGTTTGGTATCATCATCAATTCGTCATAATAATACATAAAAATAATAGCAATGATAATCTAAAACAAATTGATATTGGTTGTGCAGGAATGAATTCAAAACAGGAGAAGACACTGTGACCCGGAAGTTGTTTGAAATGATCAAAGGCATCCAAAATGGTCTTTCGGAGGATACGAGGGGATGGGTAGTTAAGATTGACTGAGCTACATACGTTAACGTTTTTTTTGGGAGCAACCCTATATAATCACAAGGATGTAACTAGAACTTTTGCCAGAAATTATGGTAGTAATTGGATGATATAAAATGATAGGACCTATCTACTCATCCAAGGATTAGTAATAATGCCACATTATTATGACATTAAAATTCTGGCAAAAATTCTGGATATCTAACATTTTCCTTTTTTTGGTGTGTTGGTTCTTGCTGCCATATAATTTTTACTATTTGTATAAAAATTTGCGAAATTCACAAATTGTCAGTTATTATTCTAGGTGATATTTAAAATGCTCACCTATAAAAATAAATATTTAATATTTACTTGATTTTTAACCGTTGATTAAGTGAAAAATGTAAATCTAACGGTTAATATTATATAAAAATTGATTATGATGCTCTATATGATATTTGAAGTATGAATGGTCCTTTAATATTAACCGTTAAATTTATTTTTTAACTTGATCAATAGTTAAAAATCAGGCGAATATTGAATATTCACTTTTTAAGGATGAGCACTTTAAAACTCTCCATTATTCTATACCTTTTTTTTATTTCTTTTTATATTTAATCATATACTTGTATTTGTAAAATTTTTAAGATAGTGGCTGATTTAGTCAAATACTTTTGCTGATATGACAATATATGATTGGATATTTATGTAAAATTTTTTAATACTAATAATGCATACAAATTAAATTTAAAAATAAATCACAATAAAAAGTAATTAATAATTTAATCAATAATTATATAATTATTAATAATAAATCTAATAATTATTTTCTACTTATCTCATTTGAGTCTGGAATATGTTATATTCAACTTCCACCCTCGCTCTCCAAAACATATCTCTTAGGATTAATTCTTAATCTCACTGCCTTTGTTAAAAAAAAAAAAATTGATGATACACATCCACATTAATAAATGCAAGACGTTGTATATAGTATACTATTTGTATACAATTCACCAACGAGTCCGCGAAAAATTAATATCTCAAATTAACCGTTAAAATTAAGAAGCGTAAAATAAATAAAGAATAGTCCAATAATTAGAAATAGAGAAAAATTAAAAAAATATAAATGAAATTATTATAAATAATTTATATTTAAATAATTTATTTATAAACAGAATTTATGATAGAATATTAATAACTAACTTAAAGAAAAAGACATAATTATTGTTATTATTGCTATTAAATAATACAAAGGAGAATTAAAAGACATGAGATGCATTGGGCGTTTGAAAAAGCACAAGACTTAAATCATATATTTTATATTTATTTTATCTAATTTTTAAATTAAATATTGACATATAGACATTTTTTTAAAAATAAGTAATTTAAAAATTAAATATATATACACATCTCTAAAAAAATATTCACATTATTGTTTGATTTCAGATCCGGATAAAATAAATTTGAGAAACTTAATTTAAGTCGTTTCCCTTGGAAAATGTCCAATTAACTGCCGTATGGAATGGGTAAAGACGAAGAAAAAAGCAACATAGTTGGAAAACCAAAAAGAATAATTAAACTAAACACGAAGAAAATGGCGACGAAATTAAAACCCCCCCCCCTCCCCCCAAAAACAAAAAAACAACTAAACATGATATTTTTATGATTTTTAAAATAGAAAAATATTAAACAACTAAAATTTTTGTTGGAATGATATAGTATTATTACTTACCCTTAAATAAATAAATGAGGCCTACTATTTTATAACGTCCAATCACCATCATGATTTCTGTTAAAAATTATAATTTTAGTTATATTTATCTGATAATATAGTATTGTTCTTTTAAATATAACATTTTAAAATCATAGGATAAACTTACGTGATTTCCCCACATATATGACGTCGATTGTACTTGTCGCGATGAAGTGGTCCAAAAATTGTAATCTTTAGATACTTTTTGTTTTGCTACCAACCGATCTTTGATCGGTTCGGCTTCAAAAACAAATGGATCAATTTTTGCGCGAAAGAACTTTTGTTATGGTTCAAAAATAATAATAATAATAATAATTCTTTATATTAAATTTATCAAAGTGGAAAAATGTTGTCTTGAACTCTGTTTTTTTTTTTTTTGTTTGATTAACGTTGTCTTGAACTCTAACATCTTAAAGGAGGGGTTATTGGATATTCAATTTTGATTTTTATATATAAAATTTGATGAGTTATCTTTTAAAAAGTTGATAGAAAAGATGGAAGATTAATATAAGTATTTAAATTAGAATAGTGTTAGACATACACATGATTTATAATATTTACATACTTTTTTTAATTAGCATTTAATTTTAATACATTGTAATATTTTACATGTAAATTTCACTTGAGAGTTATAGTTTATTTTCGCCACTATCAACTACTTTTAGGTCATATTATATTTTGTCACATTATTAAAAATATTAAATTCTTATATTGATATTAATCACTTCAAAAATCATATTCACATATAGGTCATAATTAATAGATTTAATTATTTTATAAGTTCCTATAATTTTATTTAATTTTTAATTAGGCTTCTATAATTTAAAAATTTATAATTAAATCTTTATAGTATATAGAATTTTTCAATTATATTCCTAACATTGTAGAAAAAATATAATATTAATGGAATATTCCATTTCCATTTTCCTCTGCACCCTCCGCCATTCCTTCCCCACCACCTACCACTCCAACCACCCAAACCAAGCAATAGCTACCCCAAACCATCAAACCACTAGCAATGAAACACACCCCCTTCACCACAACCACCAAACAACCATAGCCACTCCAAAGGGTTGTGGGTGTGTGTGTGTGTGTGTGTGCAACCACGAGATGGTGGTGCCCGATGTATGGTGTATGGTGGTACAACGGTACCCACGAATTTGGCAGCTGAGAGGAGTTGTTACAATGGTGAAAGGAATGATGGTCATGATAGTTGGCGGTCGGAGGAGGATTTACGGTGAAGATGGTTGCTTGTGGGTGGTGGTGGTTGTGTGCAATGGTTTGCGATGGTGGTTGTGTGTGGTGAGAGGATGAGTTTGTGGTTGGAGGATGGTTTATGACGGAGGATGAAGTGGATGATATTACTCTAGAGTAGACTATATTAAATTGGTGTATTGATAGTCTATACTATCTTTAGTAATAGATTTCCAATTTATATACATTAAATGGTTTAGATTAATAAGGTGTATAATACACTTGATTTCGTTAAGTGCACCATAACATTACAAGGAATGTTTCTATAATGGTAGTTAGGTGCAGGGACTTGATTAAAATATTTTATATAATATAATAATTTGATTACAAGTTTTTAAATTATAAGAGGTTAATTAAATATTGAGTATAATTATAAGGAACTATAGATTAATTAAACTTAATTAATAATATAATAACACTGCATAAGACTAATATCTTTTAATTATATTTAAATTTATTAAAATGTCTAGACCCTTATACTTTTATTGTGCCAGATACGACATATTAAAGCGAGGCAATATGTATCATAGAGAGGTGTAAGAAGTATAATTTTTTAAGCTATTATTTCTGTTAAGTTATTATTAAAAAAATACATTTTGGTCTTTTAATTTCAAAATAGGTTATTTTTTCACTTTTAATGTCATAAATTCGAATTTTGGAGCTATCACTTTAGAGATCATTTAACTAACTACTCCATTGATAAAAAAATTCTATTAGCAATTCTTAAAATAAAAAATAGTCTGATTTTAGACTGTGTAGCACACATGTATCTAAATTTGGAAATATAATCTATTTTATTTGTAGTAGATCTTAAAACTCTTTTAATAAAAAAAAAATAGTTTATTCAATTTGGGTTGAGTTTTCTTCTATCATTAAGTACTTTTCTTGATTCTTTCTACAGTTTATTCAACTTGTTGGGTGATTCTTGCTCAAAAAGTTTATAGTATTAATTAATTTTGATACATTAGTAATATAAAATTTTCATACAGTCATTTAATTATATATCATAGTATTAACAAAATTATCTCAAAAGTCATTTATTTAATAACATATAATTAAATGATAATATAAATTTTTTATACTATCATATATATATATAATGAAATTATTTTTGATAAATACGTAATGAATTTTGTGGAAGAGACACAGTTGTTTTTCATTTAATTAATAATCAATAAATACCCTTTTTTTTTAAATAATATTTTTGCATTTCACATCAATAACTCATATGTACTGATAAAAACATCAATAACTTACAATTTTTATCCCCCAAAAAAGAAGTCAATAACTCATAATTTATGTGTCGAATCATGAAAAAAATCTCGACAGTAATTTATCCATTAGATTTATGGATTTAATTTTGATATATTGATAATCTAAACAAATTTTATACGGATATCCAATCATGTATTATTATATTACCAAAAGCATTTGACTTAACAACCTACTATCATAAAAGTCTTACAAATAGAAAAATATGATTGGATCACTGATTTTACTTTAAAATTAATATCTACATTTATCATCTTATCATAGAATTTTGGTTTAATTTTAAAGTAACAAATGTATCAGCTTTTCCTTTAAAAAAAAATACAAATTTCTTTACCAGCACACGCACATTGAAAATGTAAGAAAAATTTGACCTTTTCTTGTTAATAAATATTATACATCTTGATAATTTGGCACTACTACTTTGGTAGTTGGCACCCAGGCACACCTAATTTGTGACGAAGTTGTGCATTGACAGTCTCCATGCATTCACCACTGATGATTCTATATATTGGCATACCATTTTGGACTCCTTCACATCTTAGTTCCACCCTCTTTCAGGTTTTAGGCCGCAAGCCCCATCACTAGCTCAGCTCTGCAAGAAAATCAAAGTAGTTGCAGAAACAAGAAATTAAGACCGTCATTAAATTTCTTCAAGACACTCAGTTTTCAATCTTACAGGCACTTCAATCTTATAGGATCACTTTTTCAAGATTTCTTCAAGACAGTCGTCAAATTCTGAATATTGCGATATATGATGCACATATAAGGTCATTGCCACGTGGCATCACATACTTGGTTACTTTTTGTTGCAGGTTGACCACATCGCTTAACTATATGGCTCCTCCTCCTATTCTGACAGCCTCTGATTCTGCTGGTAACAGGTACCTTATGATCTTTCTTCAGAAGCCATTTTCTTTGAAAGACTATGTTTGTTCATTGGTTAAAACTTCTTGACCGTAAAGTGCTAAATTAACTTTGTTCATTTATTGGGTAAATACCAACTTTAATCTCCTTATCACGATTTCCAACCAAACTGTTTGAAGAAACAGAGCTGCTGAAGAAAGCCATGCAGACATCAACTGGGATGAAATTGGATTTGCTATAGTTTCAACTGATTTCATGTATGTCATGAAATGCTCAGAAGGAGAAGAGTTTTCAGATGGAAGCATCATTCCCTATGGAAATATAGAGCTCGCTCCATCTGCTGGAATTTTAAACTATGGACAGGTTAGAACGATACAATCCTTCCTATAGCAACTTCATTTCAATTTTAGAATAAAAAGACCTTGTTATTTAACACATAGATGGCAAGATAAAACAACATAGAGAGCCAATTTATTGAAGTTCTGCACAATGTGCTAATAATACTATGCATTGCTAAAATCTCAAATACATATTATATGGATATGTACATAGGGAGTGCTTGAAGGGCTAAAGGCATACAGAACTGAAGATGGGCGTATAGTGCTATTTAGACCAGAAGAGAATGCTCGACGTATAAAGATAGGGGCAGAGAGAATGTGCATGCCATCACCATCTGTTGAACAATTTGTTCATGCAGTAAAGCAGACTGTCCTTGCCAACAGGCGTTGGGTATTTACCCGAAACTCTTTCACTCTCTTCCTCTTTATGTTTATATATACAGAACATGTCTAAAGAAGTTTGTGCTTCAATTATGGTACAGGTGCCTCCTGTAGGGCAAGGTTCACTGTATATTAGGCCATTGCTTTTGGGAACAGGAAGTGTGTTAGGCTTGGCTCCAGCACCTGAATACACGTTCCTCATATATACAACTCCTGTCAAGAGCTACCACAAAGTGAGGTTTTTTTTTTTTTTTTTTAAAACTTTACTTAGCGTTTTCAACTGGAGTAATAAATTGAATTTGACTCGTTCATTATAACTAGTAAAATATTTCCCCTTTTAATTACTCATTACATTTAGCACTAAGTTTATCTTCATTTCAGGGTCCGTTAATCTTGATCATTAAGGATGAGCTCTATCGAGCCATTTCTGGTCGTGGAGGAACTGGAGGGATCAAGAGCATCACTAACTATTCCCCAGTAAGCAGTGTATAATGCCACTATTGATCATTCCTTCATGGGATAAATTAATTTCAAGTTTAAAGAATTCGGGACAAAACAAAAACTTTTGCGTTCATTAATTACTATGCAGTGTCATGCATGCAGATTAATTTTATGTAACGTAATATGGATTATGGTGCATCACTGCTTCTTCTACAGTTTTACTGTTTTATTGAGGGAGTGTTTATTGACTATGCGAGTACTAAATTTATATTCAAAATTTCGCCTTTAACTTTGGCTGCTGCAGGCTTATAAAGCACTGAATGAAGCAAGGAAGGAAGGGTTCTCGGATATATTATACTTGGATGCAGCAACGGGGAAATTTATTGAAGAGGTTTCTGCATGTAACATCTTTGTTGTGAAGGTACAAGAGCAGCGCTTCGTTTTTTTTTTTTTTTTTTTTCTTTCTTCTTTTTTATTGTAATAGCTTTGTATTTATTGTGACATATCCTGTTCTTGTCAATCCTGAAGATTAACATATACCAACATCTTTTGAATTCAAGTGAAAAACTTCTTTTATAATAGTATGTGCATATTGTAATTGTAAAAGAAGTACAGAGTATGCACATATGAATTAGAACACGCATCTTTCGGCTTTTTCTATTAATTTAATAGTTTTTAATTTTATGAAGGGTAATGCCATCTCAACTCCGGAAGCGGTAGGAACTATTCTTCCTGGAATCACACGAAAAAGCATAATCGACATTGCTGTTGCTTTGGATTATCAGGTGATTTATTTTCCTTCAACTAATGTTGACAACTTCATTTTCTTTCCCTTGGTTAAATTTCAAAGCTAAGATTTCCTACGAAGTGGCAAACCATGTGGTGCATTACACACGAAAATAAAATAAATGACTACCTATACAGATAGGCAACAAGAGCCAAGGAATGTAAAAAAGAGTCACACACACACACCTGTAAATATTTTCTATGTGTATCCATGAGAAATAAATTTTGAATTCTTTGATAATATCAAGGTTAACATAGGAAAACTGTGTATCCATGAATAACTTTTAGGTAGAGGAACGTGCTGTTCCAGTGGAGGAATTGTTACAAGCTGATGAAGTTTTCTGCACAGGAACTGCTGTGGTTATCAACCCTGTTTTGTCTGTAACCTATAACAAAACAAAGTAGGCAACTTTGTTGATCACTTTCATAGTATCATAACCATCTCAATTCACTTCTTCCTTTTCTTTCCTACATTTATTTTAAAGTTATTTTCTGTTTTGTGGAATATTTTTTGTCCAATGCAGAGCTAAATATAAAACAGGATCAGGAACATTATCTCAAAAACTGTATGAGACACTAATTGGAATTCAAACAGGACGCATTGAGGACAAAAAGGGATGGACAGTCCAAGTGGATTAAGCAAAAAGCATATATATGCCCTTTTAATTCTTCTGTATCTTCTGAAATACTAAATAATGGACCCAAGGATGTTTAATCTATCTGATTTTACAAATCTAGTAAAGGAAGCATGCTACTTTTATGATCTTCGCTGATTTTATCTTATAGTTTATACTCATGGTGTTGATAAAAAATGATCCAAAATTATTCCAAGTAAAATTTTTATAGAAACAATCATGAATCTGGTAGCAGGGAAGGACTTGTAAGCCTTCTCTGCAGCACCAGGAATACCGAGTTACAGTATCAAAAGGTCCTTTTAGATATTATACTAACCGATGCTAAACCTTTCCTGTAATACATTGCTAAACCTGCGTGTCTGCATGTGGATAGCTATTAGGAAATACTAGGTGGATTACAAATACTTAGACAAAATTGTACGCAATGGAACAATATGTATAGCTAAAACATAAAATTTTAGAAGTCTGAAATTAAAACTAAAAGATGGTTTACAATGTATTTTAAACAAATTATATCATTATAAAAATATTTTTTATGTTATATAATTTAAAAATTCAAGTAAAAAATTTGTATACTTTATATCTAATTTTTAATATATATATGCCAGAAAATATTATGCAATATCAAGACAAATTAAGTCAACATGAAAGGCAATCCGATCTTATTCAATTTATGCGGTGTGTATTGGTTTTAAGTGAATTTAATGCAATATCAATGAAGAGGCTCTACTTCTTTCTGGTACGATCGTTGGCTAGGAAGATTTAATTTGTGATCTGGTCCCATTTATGAACATTCAGGACATCAATTTAAATATGGAAAATTTTAGTTGGGGGAATTAATAGGGAAGTGGACAAAGAATTTAAATTCATAAAAACACTACAACATTTAAGCTGCCCCGTGAAATTTCTTCCGCCTCCTTCATCATCCCACTGTCAGACTGACTTCAATGTTTCTGACCTATCTTTTATGAGAGTGGTTATTGCTGCTCCTTATTATATATTGTTCCTCTTGTTTAACTATTTTTTATTTTTATTTTTAATTTCATAAAATACCCTTAATTAAGAAGTTCTCTTTTACTCATACTCTATGTGTCTATTAACACTGCTATACTTTAACTTTTTTTACTTAATAATTATCCTAATTAATATTAAATATAAAAATAAACTAATTTTAATTTGACAAACTTCAGATCAAATCAAGTTATTAAACTAAGTCCATATATTAATGCCATTAGGAAAAAGGAAAACAAAAAGCAAGAGGAAAAAAGTTTTTTTTTCAGAACTATAAATGAAAATGTATTTAGTTAGCATAATACTAAATAGTATGAAAAGATTTTTTGTACACACAGGATACATTTCAGTGTATGAGAAGACTAAACAAGCATACCCTTATAAATTAATACTACAAAAGACTGAGTGAAAGTCCACACCAATTTCTTTAACTTAGCCATGGTCCTATTTTAAATGCACCTTATAAAGCAGGGAGCATTATGCACTTGTTTATGCAGGTGCACTTCTCTTTTAGCTGCAATCAGCAAATGTGGCTAAATGACTTGGGGATGTAGCTGAACACACCTGAAAATGCGGCTAAATGTCTGCTGAAACTGTGGCTAAATGAGCCTTATCTCCCTCCCCTTGGTTCCAACCTCGCAGTTCCCTTACCTCACTCCTCCTTTCCTCCATCATCTGCCAGACTGCAACAACGACGACCTCTGCCCCTTCATCCGCAAGACCTTCGCTCCGGCAACCTCGCACGCTGACAAGAATCTTCAAATTTTAAAGATAGCAGATTCTTTGAATTTTAAAGATAAACACATCACACAAACACTTTAATTAAGGGTGTATTTGTTTTAATTTATTTTAAGAAAAAATTATTTTTTTATAAAAAAATAATTTTTGTATATTTGGATATTTTTTAAAAATAATCAGATTCTAAAAAAAATTCTCTATTTTTAATTTTTTTGTAGAAATGAAAAGAGTAGCTTTTGAAAAAAAAATCAATTTTTAACTTTTTCAACTATATATGAAATTTAAATTTCAAAATCATTGTTTTTAAAAGTTGAAACAAGCATCCTAGATAACATTCTTTGAAAATTTGTGAAATGTATTTAGAATGTTTATATTTATCTCTCTCTCTCTCTCTCTCTTTATATAAGATATTCTATTTTGGATGACCATATGAAATGAAAGTGAGAAAATTTATTTCTAAAGTGAAAAGGGAATAATTGTAGAAAATTAATTATACCAATAACATTCTTGTTTGAATGCATTAATTAACTATTCAAATTCAAATATTGAAGTAGCACTTAAAGAGAATTAATTTCTCAAAATGCACGTTTGGAATCAAAATACATTTATTTGAAATCTATTTTTTAGATGTTTAAAATAAGAAAAATAATGTGTAAAGAAAAAAAAAAGCTTTTATTTTACAATGAATTCCAAATATAATATTTATTAATTTATAAACTGTTTAATATCTTTGTGTTTTTTTATTTATCATGTGAAATGTTGCTCAATAGGAAACTGGAGATTGGCACGATATTTAAATACATTTATCACATTTGTGTTTGCTCATGTCTAGTATTAAGAGAAAAGAAGAGTACCTACCTCCCCTTAACTATGGTTAAAAATTGAGTGGAATCAAATTCGAGTTGACCGTTAGCAAGAAAATTTAATTTCTTCCCAGTGTTATGGAATGAGCCACGTGGTTCTGTGCTTATTCCAACGGTTCCTATATAAAAGGCATGAACTCCGATAGCTGTGTGCATTAGATCAGTGATCACTTTCCACTCTCGTCTTAGCGAAACCATTCTCATTCATCTTTCAATCTAAGTCTCTTTTTTAACCCTAATATCAAGAAGCCGACAGAGTTGGCCGCAGGTTTTACATAGGTCTAAGGTACCAATGCTTCCTTTCTGCTTTTCATGTTACTTTTTTGGTTCAATGTGTACGCATGTTTGAGATATTACATACAAGCGGATATTCCAAGTGAACAGCGATTGATAATATGTCCACAAAATGGATCTATATATGCCTATATATGTCTTAACCTTAAAAATGAGAAGAGGCTACTGTCTTCCTTAGCTCTTATCATACTCAACTCATTTTGCGATTTAACATATCGCTAGTTACCAATATTTTTGCTTCTCGGAAATTTTGCAGTGTTCCATATGATATTTTAATGAATATAGGAAAAATTATCTGCACCAAAGGGCACACAGCTTTCAGGAAGGCATTGGTAAAGGTTTGGTCATTGGTGGCCTTTTAATATTAAAGTTGTTGCAGAAATAAAAGAAATTCATCAGAAGTAGTAATTGGTGACCTTTCATGTATTCCGTGTAGCATTGGCCAATGTCTCAAAATTATAAATCAATATAATCATATGCCTCGAGGCTTGCACCAACTGACAATATTGTTTTGCTATATATATGCAGATTGCAGAAAGATCCCACTTCACAACTATGGCTCCCCCTTCAATTTTAGAGAACTGCCAAGACGATTCTATGGGGTATAGTGCGACATAAAATTTTACCATTCCATCCAAAATTCAAAATACACGGCAAATTAGTTAATACATAAACTTGGTTTTTTTTTTTATAATTTTTAATGCTACAAAACTCCTTAATTAATTTGATCAACCACTTGTGTCTGAGAAAGCAGTGAAACTTATCCTAACATCAAGTGGGAAGAAATCGGATTTAGTCTAGTTCCGACAGATTACATGTATGTGATGAAATGCGCAAAAGGAGAAAAGTTTTCACAAGGAACCCTCGTTCGCTATGGAAACATTGAGATTAGCCCTGCTGCTGGTATCTTAAATTATGGACAGGTAAACTAGAAGAGCATATATACATTTTCTCAATGATACAACATACACAAATTGATTTCTGCTAGTTCATGATCAATCAAGCTCTAGCTAAAGGCTCACACATACAAATGTGGTTTGTGTTAGGGAATCTTTGAGGGTTTAAAGGCATATAGGACTGCAGATGGGTCTATATTTCTCTTTAGACCACAAGAGAATGCATTACGCATGAAGACTGGGGCAGACAGATTGTCTATGACATCCCCATCCGTTGAGCAATTTGTTAATGCTGTAAAACAGACAGTCCTTGCCAACAAACGTTGGGTATTTACTGCCATCTATCTTACTGGTCTTTTCGTAGATCCATAAAATTTTCTCCCAAGAAAAAAAAAAAACACACTCCTCACATTAGCACAAGAATAATTTCATTTGAACATAAAATATATACATATGACAAGAATTATTACCTATAAAGAAAAAGACAAAAGGCATCTTATAATAATAGATGGGATCAAGGCTTTTTACATCTTTTTCCCTGTAAGTGTTTACTTCTATGTCCACCTTTTATCTCCCAATAACATTGCTTTTAGCATAAATAAGTTGAAAAACAAACTGAGCTTGGAATTTGAATTTGAACAGGTGCCTCCTCCAGGGAGAGGTACACTGTATCTTAGGCCATTGCTCATGGGAACAGGTGCCACCTTAGGCGTGGGACCAGCACCTGAGTACACATTCCTTATCTATTGTTCTCCTGTCGGTAGCTATCACAAGGTTAGTTATGGATGTTGTTATCTTGAACATAAGTAAAAAGATAGAACTCACGTCACAACTTGATGAAATTTCATGTTCCAAGACTAATTTCATTTTTTGATTATAGGGTCCTTTAAACTTTAAAGTCGAGGAGAAGCTCTATCGAGCAATATCTGGCTCCGCTGGCACTGGAGGGATTAAGAGTATCACAAACTATGCCCCGGTAACAATTGCAATACCAATTGATTACAATTTAATCCGTTTTCTCCAATTTGGATATCTGTTTTCTTTGGTGAAATTTTAGTAATCTAATCCCATGTTTAATCTCCTGTTTATAGAAACGGAAATGTTTTCTTTGTAGACTCGCTCCCACTGACACACTCTTAGGATTTGTTGAAAAAGATAAACAAAAAATTTGAAATAGAAAAACTAAGTGTTTTGACTGTAGAAGAGAGGTGAGTTAATCGAACATCTTATTTTGGGTTCAAGTAACACCCCTCTTATAAAAAAATGGGAGGTAAATAGATTTAAAAATTATTTTTTTGAACTCATTAAAATTAGAATTATTTTGATGTAATTTGATTAAAATGTGAAAATTATTTCATCAAGGAAAAAATATTTTTTTTATATGTAAAATTAAAATTAAATCAATTTCAACTAAATCCCATCAAATATAATAGATTTTTCAAATTAAAATAATAAATTTCCATAAAATTTATCAAATCAAATCATTTCTTGTTTTTTATTTAAAAAATGTTTTATACGTAATGGTTGATTTGCAAATCAAATCATTTTCCATTTTTCCATACATAATATTTGATAATACAACACAAATGCACTTCATTGACTAAATCATATATTAAGCTAAACAGCCTACACTAAAGTAAATACACTTCATTGACTAAATCATATTAAGCTAAATAGTCTACACTAAATTAATTTTGCACTTCATTGACTATGTTAGCACTTTATGTTTCCGCTGCAGATTTATCCAGCAACCACTGAAGCAAAGGCCGATGGATTCTCCGATGTCTTATTCTTGGATGCAGCAACTGGAAAACATATAGAGGAGGCTTCTGCATGTAATATGTTTGTAGTGAAGGTACACACCAACAACCTTAATTTTATAACGCACGTATAGGGTATTATCATCAACAAGTAATATATCTGAACAAAAATTTGTTAATTTGTTATTCCATATTTTCATTTAATCTTGTGAAGGGCAATGCTATCTGCACTCCGCCAATAGATGGAACCATTCTGCCTGGAATCACACGAAGATCTATCATTGAGATTGCCATTGATTTGGGTTATCAGGTATTTTAATTTTCTTCATTTTTTGACTTGTAAATTGGTTAATCTTGATGTATAGATATTTCATGATTCATCATTGTAAACTACTAACTAAGGAAATGGTTGCTCGAATTATGTTCAGGTCATGGAATGTGCCATAACACTGGAGGAAATGCTGGATGCTGATGAAGTGTTCTGCACAGGAACTGCAGTGGTTGTCAACAATGTTGCATCTGTGACGTATAAGACAAGAAGGTAAACCTCTCTTAATCATTTTCTCATTTTTATGTTTTAAACTTATGTTTCATAGTGAAAATGTCTTGCACCTAATGATCATGCTAATTAATTGTCAACATTGGCAATGTAGAACTGAATATAAAACAGTACCAGATACAGTGGCTCAAAAACTGCGCAAGACACTGGTTGGAATTCAAACTGGATGTATTGAGGACACAAAAGGGTGGATGGTCCGAGTAGATTGAGCAATGTTATTTAATTTGCAGTCATGAAAATTAAAAGGGTGATTGGAAGATTTTTATTTAGAGACCTATCCAGTTGCCAATGCTTCACGTCAAAAGAAAAAAAAAAAAAGTTGCCAATGCTTAACCCTTTTTTTCTCCCGTTTCATGGGTGTGAATTGAGGACTACTTGCAAATTATTGTCCCACGTGAACACGGACAAGTCATATGGCCATCAGAATATCTTGAAGTATTTTAATACATTTTACAATAAATTTTAAGCATCTTTGAAGATCTATAAAAATGTATTTTAGAACCAATCAGTTATTTAATTTAGAAATTAATATTAATAATTGTATCTTAATATAATAAATTATTTTGTGCATTGAGATCTGTAATATGATCATAACTTATTTTTCAAAACGAAAAAAGATTATGTTCTAACAGATTAAGTGTAATAATTTTTTTTTTTTTTTTGGATGGATAAGTGCAATAATTTTTAATTATACCTACTTTGTATATATGAAATTGATAAATTATTGACACGTTATAAACTATGATAATTAATTATATATTAGCTGTAGTACTTTTCTTTAACTTCTATTAATTAAGCAGTATGTCACTCATTTGCTGCTTTAACAGATTGTTAATTGCTGGTATTTTGTTACTCGAGATTTTTTTTAACGCTGTTATTTGCTAGTGAATATATGAAAATTTGTCCGTACATGAGGCGAAAGGGCACATGCGTCAAGGACTTTGTTACCCGTTCATATCGGGGTGATTGCGGAAAAAAAAAAAAGCAACCCACCCACAAAAATATTCTCAGGTGTGTCAGCAAAGGATCAAGATCCTATAAAGTGACTATCCTTCGCGAAAAAATAAAAATAAAAATTATTTACTTTTAAATCATTTGATGAAATCCAATTATTGATTGACGGGTAAATAACCCTTATTTTCCCAGTTTACAGAGATACTCACTTTAAAATTTCCTAATCCATAATGAAGAATTAAATAAGCTAATTTGCTTCCTTTATAACCCGATAAGAATATTAAATTTCTGATAGTATGATGCTTTCTCATTGTAAGCTTACAAGGTAATTTCAGTTACGCGAATTTATATTTTGAACTATTCTATCTCATCAATCTTCGAAAAGACAAATGGTGGAATATACTCATACAATCAGACTCATCACAACAACCCAAAATCGAGAGTTCAAGACAACCGGATGGATGGTGCAGCTTTTTATCTTTTCTAACGAATATAAGTAACTAGTTTATCAACTTCTACCCTTGATACTATTCAAATGCGCTATGAACAAGTCATTCCAGGTATCTGTGAGTCCTGGTAAGCACCAGTGCATGCAATCATCGTGTTTTTTCCCTCCAGCTGTGGCAGGGTGAGCATCAGCCCTGAACTCACTCAAGTGAGTGATGTCCAAAACAATGAAAGCAGACCCCTTAAGAGCCTTAGAGAGGCGTTCATTGACCAGTCTAACCTCCACGTTTGTCCCATTATTCTTCACAGAGAAGAGTTCTTCTACCTGAAATGGCAATAAAACTTCCCAAGGTCACCTTATGATGAAATTTCTACTCAGAAAAATGCTTAAAACAATAACCGAATGGACTCACCTGCTCTGATGATAATGGTTGATGCCTTTGGCAGGAACCACCTTGATCCCAGTCCCCCCCTTCAAAATGCCTCGGCGATTGAGTACGAAAAAATTTGACCGCACCTGGTCGTGCTCTTTCCTCCACATATGGGATCTGTAAAGAAATCACTCTATCGTATTAAAATACACAGAACAACCACAAAACTATTTAATCTAGTTGTAGTTTCATAGTGGCATTTGTAGAATTAATCCAGGGATCAGAGCAATACAGTATATTAAAACTTCTCAGAACAATCTTATTGATGGCTATTTCCAGGCAGAAATAATTGCTTAACTTAGAAGTTCAATGTTTTGGGGGGGAAAATCCAATGTTAATGCAGGATGACATAGTACCCAATCATTGATGTCTCTAATGAAAATATTGCCCGACTTAGATGCTCATTGTTTCGTTAGAATCCTTCATCTTAATGTTAATGCTCAAGGTAGTTCCCATATACTGATTTGTCAATTGAAAAAGGAAGAACGTTTTGACAATCTATATCCTCAGTGCTAGTTTCCTTTATCTGTATCATACAAGACTCTGCTGAAGTGCTGATGGAAAATCCAAATGTTCCATCTTCAGTATATGAGTATGAATTTTAATACTTCATGAATTATTGACATTGCAACATTAAAAGTTTGGAATTCAAACTCATTGCTGAGACCTATAGAAACCCTCTTACAGCAAGAAGATTTACTGCGTACAATGTCTACAACACCCAAAAATATGATAAAATAAAGAATGGAAAACTTTCCCTCACAAAACAACATAAACCAAGCCATGTCCCACTAGGTGGGATTGGCTACATACATCAAATGATGCCATAGTATTCTATCATAAACCATATCTACAAGCCCCTCACAAAACAATTGCATAAAAATTGTTTCTTGTTAGTCATACAATAGAGTGGTCATCTACAGATGTGTTTTCAAGCTAAGATTACTTTAATCAAGTTTCAACAAGATATGCTTGATCTAAAGACATGTCTGTTCAATTGTAACAAGATCATATGGAAGCTAAAGTGATGGATGACATTCTAGATCGTAGCAGCCATATCATGATTTGCAATAGAGAATCCATGGCAACAAAAGTTTTATTTTGTATATCAAATCAGACAACTACGACCTCAATAAGCATCTTCTAGTCCTTTCAGCAATAACAAAAACACCTTCCCCGCCAAACAAATGAGAATAACAACTCAATCCCTATAGCTCATAAGCATTGTATCTCATATAAACTTTGACCCCTGGCATGGGATTTACATTACTTTGGTACATGGCTGGGAACAAGCACTATGGAACATAAAGTACCAAGTTAAGCAGAAGTAAAAACACGACATTGCCAATTTACACAATACCTTGTACTTGGTAGTCGGTAATTGTTTCATACTATATCAGGTTAATTTCTGAGCTATTTATTACATTACAGAAGTTCCTAGTTCCTAGTTCCTACCACAAAAGGGGAACAGAAAGCAAAGACATTACCATGTGCTCCAAAACCATATCCAGGCCTCGATCAGGTGGTAATGGAGGGATTACTGGCTGACCCTTCTTGAAGAAAAGCATAGGTGACTTCACAGGGTCAAATTTCGAAGGGGCCCACCACCTGTTTATATGAACCAAGAAGAATCAGATAAACTAAATGAAAATCTTCTCATAATTTTTCTCAAAAATTTCCAAAGAACAGCTACAAGATCAGCTTAAACAAAGGAAAATGAGGTACAAGCAGTAAAAGACGTTATCTGCATGGCCAAAATGAATCATAGAAAAAAATGTTTTATCATATTGCCAAAAAACAACTCTGACATCAGCTCAACTACAAAAAGTAAAATAACAAGCAAGAGTGAAATAAATGACATTCACTTAAGTTGATTAAATCAGCTTATAAAACCCAAGGGTATAGATGAAACTAGATCATAAAAATGATCACAAATACAACTTCTGCCTGGCAACCCTTTGAGGTAATTCAATGCTCAAGTAAATGCACTCACAGGAAGACATTCTGATCCAACAAACCCTAGGATACAAAGATGGGTACTTTTTTCCTAGTCATTTCTAACATCAACAGCTAGAAAGGAAAACAGTAGAATACATCACCAATTGAAAGAACATGGAAACATACCAGTGCCCAGTGTTGAAAATTAGAATGTCATGGAAACTTGGAGCTTGTGCCCACGTGCTTTCTGGAACATCAACATCAACTCTAAAGCCCCCTTTGAATCCAAGAGCTTCTAAGGCACCGCTATCGTCATCAGCCGACCATCTGCATCAAACAGAGGAAGAAGAACAGTAGTTAACAATCTGGAACAAACAATACCAATAATAGCACATAAGATAATGTAAACCGCAACATCCCAACCAATAATAGAGAGCCTAGAAAATGCAATTATATAATAATTCTACATCACATATATACATACTGGAGACAATCATAAATAGCTTTAAGGGGAGAAAATTTGCAGTTTTGGACTCAATGTAGCAGCAGCATACAATTGCCATTTCAAACAAATCTACAAGTGAATTGTCATCAACAACAGCATAAGAATGACGAAAACCACAAAGCTTACCGACCATAACGTGCAAGGAGATTGGTCCGGTGGTAGGCAATGGTGAGATTGTAGCTGAGAAAGGTGAATCCGCGGTCAGCGCCAGCGGGTCGCCACTTCTTCACTTGTCCATCGGAGACGCTCTTGAGAGCACAGAAAAGCGACACAAACATGTTCCTATTCAACGAGTCCCCAACAAATCCTGCACTGCTGTACACCCATCATTAAGAATGCCAAAAAAGCACACAACTTTGTTCCTTCTTAGAATCAAAAACAGGAGAACACCCATCACTAACAATGCCAAAAAGCACACAACTACGTTCTTAGAATCAAAATCAGGATAACACCCACTATTAACAATTCCAAAAGCGCACAACTTTGTTCCTAGAATCCAAATCGAAAGAACACCCACTACTAACAATTCCAAAAATTACACAAATTTTGTTCCCAGAATCGAAAACAGAATAACACCCAAATCGCGCCGGAGAGAAAGCAAGCGAGTACCAATGCTGGTGTCTCTGTAAATATTCAGGAACGCAACGGGGTCGAACTGGGTGAGATCGCAGCGGCGAGGCTTCCACCGCCACGTGGCGAGTTCTCGGGCGTTGGATTTGTTGGCGGAGATGCAGTTCCATCCCTTGAAGATCTCCTTGCAGGTGTTGTCATACCTGGGGGTCCTGGACTCGTCGTGGATCCAGGTTCCGTCGGAGTAGTCGCAGGAAGGTTCGATTTGGAAGGTGCGAAGGGAAGAGGAGTGAGAGGTTGAAGGGGCGAAGGAGGTGTTCTTGAACTGGGTGAGAAGGAGGAAGATGGAGGTGAAGCAGAGGAGAGAGAGGAGAGGGAAGAGAGGGACTTTCTTTGCGTTGTGGAGGTTCAGTTCCCTTGTGCCTGTGGCCATGGAAGATTTGTTTGATGGATGAGAAGTAATGCTATTGCAGTGCTGCTGCTGCTCCTCCTTTGTGCTGTCTGGGACTCTGGGTGCAGTCACTGTCAACAATGGCAGGTTTACCTGTTTCACTTGTGTAAATGCAATTTAGGATAAAGCTAATTTCATTATAGTCTTTTTATTATAATGTGATCGGTCATAGTAACAGCAGAAAACTATTTTAGGCGAACCTTTTCCTGAGATATTATACTATGCTGGGAAACATTAAAAAAAATATATATATAGTGTGTTGGGATGTTTTATGGTGAGAGAAATAGAATGAGACAGCACGAAGAGTTTAATTGATATATATTGATAGTATAAAATAATTTTATTTCGTTAATTAATAAAAATAAAAAAAAATAAAAAATTATGATAAATCATTTATTATAATAGATATTTATTTATAGGAATTGATATATTTTATTATTTTTATTGATTATTAGTGTATTTAAATTAAATTTTAATATGAATTGGAATGACATAAATGTCTCTTGCTATTGTTTGGATATCAAATGATGGAATTGAGAAAAAAATTCATCCTAATGTTTGAAAATACAGTAGACAAATGCGAAATAATTAGGTTTATAAGTTATATATTCTCAATTTATTTTATTTTATCTCATCTCATTCACTCAAATTGAAAAAGAAGGAATAATCAAGTAAGGATTTTAAATTTGAAATATATTAATTAAGGACTTAAATTTCATTTTAGTCATATACCAAAAAATTTTCATTTTAGATAGTAATTAAGGACTTCAATTCGAATAACAAATTCAAAACATATATACTATGTTTTTTTATTATATTGTATAAAATATTTTTTATGTTTGTCAAACAAGACAATTGTCGATCGTGAAGCTCGTTTTGTTCTCTGGGCTTAGCTGGCGTTAATTAAAATATAGGCATTCACTGGTGGCTCATGAAGTGGCGACGCTCACCCTCTTTGATCGTCTGGGAACCAATTGGGCCTTGGGCCTCTTCACTTATGAGATATGTTGATAAAAAAACAGACCAAAAAGAGACAAGATATCCTCCCGCCCTCCCCCCCCCTTTTTTCTTTCTTTTTTCACTTTGTGCTAGGCATACCCAATCAACTTTTGTCGTAGTTTATCAACAACAATCTCAATAGTGAAAATTTTCGGTTTATTTTTCCCAAAATCATTAATAAAAAAGAGGTAAGAGTACATACATATTGAGATTAATTTCAATACACAATTAATGTAAACTATTTAATACTATTGATTAATCATATCAGATTTTTTATATAATTTTAAAAATAATTATAAAAAAATAATTCTTTTAATGACATGATTGTATATGATTAAATAACAGTATAAATTTATTTTATATTAATAGTATATAAAATTTAATCCATTTACTAATTGCTGAATTCATAGAAGTTTTGCGGCATTTTGAGAGTATTATTGATTACTTTATTCCGTTGGCAAATTGTGTGTGTGATACATAATTCTTTTGAAAAATGATATATATTCAGCATGCCTCAAGTCAAAATTTCTAATATGTTTGTGTACTCATCTATCTTTCTCCTATCAATTTCACCATCTCTTCGCAAGTTGTTTTCATTCCCTCTACCTTCATTCATTCATTTTCTCTCTCATTATTGTTTATCTTCACATTCTCAATCCCAGCATGAATAGTTAACATAGGCGAGTATAAGTTGCACAAAAGAAATCCTGTGCCTAAACGACTCTTGAAGGTTCGAAGGGTCACAGGCACTGCCAAATACTATTCATTTCTGGCTCATCATAACGTAGAGGAATGCATGAATTGTCTCCGACGGACGTTGAAGTAATTGAAGTATATTTTATATACACGAATTTGCTTAGTGACGTTGTGATTCAACAGAATAGATGCCACGAGCATTAATACTATGCAACCACGCACAAATCGATAACATGGAACGTATATTGCATGCATGTTCCAAAACATCCATTTTTTTGTGCAATCAAAGGGGCTTTTCTTTCTCGATGGGGACTTAAATACCAAAATCATGATGATAATTTTATGGATAACGTATGACGTTTTCCTTGATTTGAAAAATTGTGTTTTGCAATAGAATAATGAATGCACCGCCACTATAAGCCACTAACTATACCTAATTTCTTCCCCGGGGAAGAAAAGCAGAATCGCTATTAAGTTCGTTTTGTATTCCTTTACATGATCCACATTTTAATCCGAAATATAAACATTTTATATTTATTAATAACATTTTTGAATATGTGTACACTAAATACCTTAGTAAATAATAAATACTCTTACCTTTAAATCGGTGCAATAAAAAAATGTCGAGTGTAGATTAATATTCAAGACCACACATAACATACCTAACTTCTTGGTAATTACGTTAGAGACAAGTTGTCTTGAATGATTCCCGTCAAAAAAAGGTTGTCTTCAATGATCTAACAATCGTTCGGTAAAAACACTAGTGAACAAATTATTATACATCACATAACATTAACATTCCCTTTAGTAAACAAATTAAGAGTAATATTATTTATTCATATACTCTTTTATTCAAAATAGTTGTTAATTTAGCTATTTTTATATAGATTAAGAAACCTAAAATCAGTACATAATTATGGTATAAGTTTACAAAAATATTTTTATAAAATTTCATTATATAATAAAAAACATGACTTCTAATTGAAGATGAAGGATAAAATTGAATAATTAACAATAAATGTTGCATTGATATGTAAAAATGACAATTGTTATAAACTACAAAATTTTATCCAAATTGATAACTATCATGAATTGAAAGGATTATTTTGTTTACAAATCATGGACAAATTATTAGACGTGAGTATAATTATTATGCACTTGATAATTCATATTTTTCTATTTTATATTGTTAAATGAAAATACATTTATTATTGTACTTAGTTATCTAATTATGTTGATCAATTATTTAAAGAATTAATAATTTAAAGTGGTTTGTTGTTTAATTGGTTGAAGTGGTTTAATATTTATTTTGTAAGTAAGTTTTTAAATTTGAGTTTCATAAATAAAAAATAATAATACTAAGAGAATTTTATCTTATAATAAATTAATTTGACTTAAGTCAAATTAGCTAAAATTTAATAAATTTTTAAAATAGGTGGTTTAGATAAAAATATAAAATAAAAAATGATAATATAATTGTTTTATTAATTTTTTCTGTTCTTTTTTTTTTAACAATTCTTTTAATTTATCTTTGATTGAATTATACACGCACAAGTTGGATTAATTAATCAAAATTAAAACTAGGCCGAGTCAGAGCTCCTTTTGCAATTGAACCAAAGTATATTATCACTTAGAAATTTTATAATCTATCCGCGGACACAAGGCACAAATCAGTCCCACTCCACTTCTGACATATCAAGACAAAGTTAGGCAATCATAACAGATATCATATTCTGAAAAGCTTGGTCACGCTAAAATGTCCATTACTATACCCACCGGAAAGAGTTTTAACTTTCAACTGCCCTATTTGTAGCGTAATATGGTTATAGTTATTATTATTATTATTATGATTTATGATGATGTGAAGAGGGGCGGTGGGCCCTGTGATTGCGTATTATGATAGATGGCCACATGCTTATCTATCTGTCGTCCACACCAATCTCACCAAAAAGTGTGACTGTGAGTATGCGTCAAGCATCAGGCGTAGATTTGGCAATCGCTCTCTTTACTGACACATCACAACCCGACTGCCACTTCTCCTCTTCTCCTTTTACTTCCTTCCTCTTCCGATTCCCAAAATAAATAATGCAAAAATATTATTTATATTTGTAACTTTTTTTACAGGATTTATTAACATATCATTTAATTATAAATTAAGAAAAAATGAGATCCATTTTCAATCAGCTGTCCAGAAACAGTTTAATGAGCACAAACAACACAATTCTAAATAATAACAGTAATAATTATTATTATTATTATTATTATTATAAAAGTAATAATATTAAATAACAAATAAAATAGATAGAATAAATAGAGCATCTCGTTCTATCCATTTGTGCCACACAAGTCTGCGATCTTCACGCGAAGCTTGGTTGCTGTGCTGGGGAGGAGCAACAATGGAGGTGGTGGAGCTGTGGTGGTTGTTGTGCTTTCTCTGACCTTTGTAGTCTGTTGCTTTTGAAATTTGAACTGCTACCCAACCGACAACGAGAGACAAAGAATGGCGGTGGAGTATTCGTGCTGCGAATCGAAGTTCTTCATAAACATAGGGGTGATCGTGCTGCTGGTGATATTCGCGGGGTTGATGTCGGGCCTCACCTTGGGCCTCATGTCCTTGAGCCTCGTCGATCTTGAGGTCCTCGCCAAGTCCGGTACTCCTCAGGATCGTAAGCATGCAGGTCATTCCATTCCCTTCCCTTCATCTCTCTCTCTCTCTCTCTCTCTTTGATCTTTATTTGATTCAGAGTTTGTGTTTCGAGCTGAAAGCGGTGCAAGCTGAGTGTGATTTCAAGGACTACGTGGAACTAAAACTTGCTCAGATTTTGTTTGGTTGCTTACCCGTTTCTATTTTCTTTTTTGTTTTTTCTCAAATTCTTCCCAATCAAAGGTTCAAAACTAATGGGTCATAGCTCTATGTTGCATTAATGGTTCGTTTTGTCGCGCGAATAATTAATCACCAATTATAAATAAACAGGAAAGGAAAGAAGTTAAGTGCAATTCGATATTTGTAGTTTAGTTCATCGATTTCCTCGAAAACCCATTCTAGAACCGCAGAAATATGAACTTTGGGGGGAATTTTTTTTTTTTTTCTGGGAAAACATGGGGTGTGTTGTTCAGAATTGATGGATGAAACCCTCAAGCTTCATCTCTTAACGGTGAGGGATAGCTTTGGCATTATATGGATGGAAAGAACTTGATTGCTTCTATTGTCTTGGAAGTTATGCTGTTATTTATTCTCTGACTGTTTGAACCCCGTGTTTTGTAATTACAGAGAAGATATTGCCTGTTGTCAGAAATCAACATCTATTGCTTTGCACTTTGCTAATTTGCAATGCTGCAGCCATGGAGGTACAACTAAAATCATGAGCTCTTCCGTATATTGGCACATACATAATGGATTTAATACTCAAAATGATGTTGCTGCCTTTTTCAGGCGCTTCCTATTTTTCTTGATAGTCTTGTTACTGCATGGGGTGCCATCCTGATTTCGGTGACGTTAATTCTTCTGTTTGGTGAGGTGAGAAAGTTAAGTCCTTATATATTTTAATAAATACATGAACATCACATATTAAAAGCCTGTCTCATCCTCCACCTTGTTCCTAGAGGGCGGTACATCCCTTTTGACACAAAATGATTGAGGAAGTGGTAAATTCGTCTCTGATCGTGAGTTATTCATCATTAAACTAAGGGTTTTGCTAATCAGTATTATAAGGGCACTGGTTAAAGTTTTGGAGTTTTCAATGCATTAAATGCATTTGAAACTTAAAAATTTTATTTTTTTTCAATCAAAACTTTCCACTATGGAAACCTTAACCATCCATAAGGGCATTGATTAGCAAAATCCTTCAATTAATTTCAATCATGGGAAGTAGTTAACATTTGTAAATCTGACTTGCTACTTGTCAGCTTTTGTTTTTCAATGAACTTTGTAATGAAACCTTTAGTAGGATCCTGCTGAATGGTGGTTATAAGTTATAACCCTTTGGATTTCTGCATGTCTGGTTGATATTTGCCTAATATTTGATATGAATATGTTAGCCTTAAATTGCTTGGCATTGCATGTAAAAGTGCTCTGACATATGTCTACTCGTGTGAAGATTATACCCCAATCAGTTTGTTCTCGGTATGGTTTGGCAATTGGTGCAGCAGTGGCTCCCTTTGTCCGCGTGCTTGTATGGATTTGTTATCCAGTTGCTTTTCCAATTAGTAAGGTGACATACATTGAGCAGAATCTATATGAATACTTTATTTGTGTAAACATGGAGCAAATTGAATTTGTTACATCCTGATTTTTTTTTCCTTCTTGCCTTTTTGTGCATTTATGTGGTTTTCCAGTTGTTGGACTTTTTGCTGGGCCATAGACATGAAGCGCTTTTCCGCAGAGCCGAGTTGAAAACACTTGTAAATTTGCATGGTAATGAGGTCTGTATCAGAGCAATATGATGTTTTTTATTGAAATAAAGACATCCCTCTATGTATATATATATTATTGAAGTTGAACAAACCTGTATTCTGTGTTCATCTTGTTATTTGATTGGTATGCTGCACTTATCTACCTTTTATTTTTTTTCAATGTCATTTGCCTGAAATGTCGCGAAGGACTGTCTTGTCTATTTCTCTTCTGGTTATTTGGACTCCTTTGCTTGTACATTCATGCTTCCATGTGTTTGATGTTGCTGTTCATGATTGAATTGTATTAGGCTGGAAAAGGCGGGGAACTGACACATGATGAAACAACAATTATTGCTGGGGCACTTGAACTCAGTGAGAAGACAGCTAGTGATGCCATGACTCCTATATCTGAAACATTTGCCATTGATATTAATTCAAAGCTTGATAGGTAAGGTGTACCAAAAAAATTATTCACAAAAAATTATTCACGAAAGCTAGGTTTGATATCCAATACAAATTTTATTCATCTAATTTAATGCCAATTATCTGAGCAGGGATCTGATGAATCTAATATTGGAGAAGGGGCATAGCAGAGTCCCAGTCTATTATGAGCAGCCTACAAATATTATTGGACTTGTACTGGTAATTTTTTTTCTTTAAACCTTTAACATTGACATTCATTTTAGTTAGATGCAAAATTGCTGTCTAAAACCACACACAGTTCCGTCTTAATTGTTTGGAGATATCTTTTCATTTAATTCAACATAACAACCTTCTTTCCAAGATGATTGTTATATATGTCAATTGTTTTTGACTGTGTGATCAAAACTATCTATCTAGAAAAACCACTTTTTGAAAGTTCACCTTATTTTTGGTCAACTTAAATTGAAAGCCAGCCTCCACATGAGACATACCATCACTTGGAGTCATATTGAGTTCTATAAGCACTTAATAAGTTGTATGCCGTGGTGTGAAAGTTGCTTGCAGATAATGGAACTACATATGAGAATGCTGCTTTAGGCACTACATGATGGTGCCTTCCTTTGGCACTACTCACCAATAATAATATATCCTATAGCATGTTTTACCCTCGTCGGGCATAAAAAATTATCATTTCTTTTAGAGCCACAAGTGGCAGTAGGAGACAGTGTTACCTCCTTGAGTACTGTTGATATGTCAATTGTATGCCCCCTGCTTATGTTGTACGGATTATATTAATTTGAAATTGCTCTGATGCCTGCCGGAACGACCGCAAGCTCCATAATAATTTATGGTATATTACCTTTGTTTTCTAAATATATGCTGCTTAATTTTAGGTCAAGAATTTATTGACAACTCATCCAGAAGATGAAGCACCCTTGAAGAGTGTAACCATACGCAGGATTCCAAGGTATTGTGCTTAATGGGGAATGGCACATTGATTCGATATTGTGCTTAATAGGAATTATAACCGCAAATCCATATTTAAAAATTACCTATCTTGACAGGGTTCCGGAAAGTATGCCACTCTATGACATTTTGAATCAGTTCCAGAAGGGCCATAGCCACATGGCCGTTGTTGTAAGACGATGCGACAAGACAAATCAGCAATCTTCAAAAAGCTCTGCCAATGGTAAGAATAGGTTGTAATCAATATAAATATACTTTTCTTTGCCAAAATTTTATTTAGATTCTCTTTGGAACTGAAAATTTCTTTCATAATAAATGCTACGTATCTCTCTATGCCTGTGAAACAGAGTCAGTGAAGGATGTGAAGGTGGATATTGATGGTGAAAAGCCTTCCCAAGAGAAAGTCTTGAAACCCAAGGCCAAGAGCAAGATGCCACTCCATAAGTGGAAAAGCTTTCCAAATACAAACAAGTCAATTAGGGGATCTCGGAGCAGAAAATGGTCCAAAAACATGTACTCGGATATTCTGGAGATAGATGGAAGTAGTCCACTTCCAAAGCTCCCCGAAGAAGAAGAAGCTGTTGGAATAATTACGATGGAAGATGTCATTGAAGAGCTTTTACAGGTACTTAACGGTCATTCTCAGCAATCTCATTTACTGTAGATATCTTGTAGAATACAAGCTTTATTTACTCAATTAAAATCTTGTGGAAAGCTTTACTGACGTCATCAATATTATCACTGTATAGGAGGAGATCTTCGATGAGACAGATCATCATTATGAAGACTTATGACAATGACCTTTCAATAAAACCGGCTGTATTTGCATATTTGTAATTTGTTGTTGTTTAGACTAATAGATAATTAGATATTGCGGTTTAGAGTGAAAGCTGCAGTTAGTGATCTGAGTATGTGATATGAAAGTGCAATCCATTATCGATTATGAAATGTAGGGACGAGAAATTATGAATAACTTTCCCATCAAACTTTCTTTTTCGAGATGTAAATTAATATACATGCGTAGCAAGGCAATGGGGCATGCCAGCAAAGTAATTTTGTGTTTTAGTAACTGATAGCTACTTTTATGGATTGCATCTGTATTATTTAACTTTATGGATAACCCTTTAGTGTTCTGAGACGGTATGTACTTAGGCTGAGAAGATGATCATAGTTATGTTGACCTAAATCGGAGTGATGAGTCATCCCATAATAAGTTGGCATATGTGTCGTTACTTTCCTTCTTACGCAGTCAAATAAATAAAATATTCTGCCGTCTTTTTAGTGTTTTTGGGGGTTTTGTAGGGGTAGGTTTTAACTTTCCTGCTTCCCGGCTCGTCATGTCGCAAGTTATACTGCATGTAACGTACTAGAAATTTCCAAATTCATCACCCTCGATTTTAACTTCCGAGCCTGCAAACATATCTTTGATCTTTAATCGAACAGAGGGTGAACACATAACCCTTGTTTTAGAAAACAAGATTACCTTTCACATTTTAGCCAAAGAACAAGGATTGACATCTACAGTTGATAATGATATTGGATGTTACAGAATATCTGCACAAAGCACAACCATGTGATTCATCCAAATTAGTGGTCAGACCTTAGTAATGATGTTTACTTCTTTTCTCCTTCCTCTGTTTTTTATGCTTAGAGTTCTGTTTGGTCCTATTCTTCCTAGAATGCTTCTTATGAGAGCTGCTAGAATGACATTTTTTAGCCTTCTTTCGCCTTTTTTCATGAAGCTCCTCTTCTAAAGAGTCGTATGACTTCAGTGATAAAGGCCTCTTTGGGCCACAAACAACACACTAGGCTCCCCATGTGGGCAACGTGGAAGGTAAGGGCCTGTCTCATCCATCCTTGGATCAGCAGCACCTCTTCCTCGTTTGATCCTGCCAAATGGAGTTTCCTCAGTTACAAAAAAAAGAAAAAGGAAAAAATGAGATAGTATGAAGGCATGCATGCACATGAAAAATCAGAAAGCATAAGAAAGCAATAATACCCTTAGTGTAGAAACTGCTCGAGCTCTTCATCCTGTAAACCTTCTGAACAATGCTCATATTAAATTGGAAGGACCAAGAAAGAGATTTAAACCATTTAAGCAGCTGATCATACTAAAGTGGAAGAACCGAGAAAGAGATTTAATTTAATGGATGCAGTAAACAAAAAACATGCAACAAGTTCAGGACTTGAGGGTGACACTTACATTGTTAAGTTCCCAAAGTTCTCATCAATCAAAATAAAGGCATAAAAAAAAGGGTGGGGGGGGGGGAGTGAAACAATACATAGAGGGGGAAAGTATGAAGCAAAGATAATTATTTCCATCTCTATATGAATATCATCGCCAAAAATTAATCAAAGACCCTTAAATCTTCTGGTTACTCTTACAAGTGCCATTCAGTCCCCTTTTACCTCTCTTAGCTGCAACTTTTTTTTAACCTGAAAAACATGTGAAGAACCTATTTTATCCACATCAAACTGTGATCTCAACCTCAAAGTTATTGAAAAACTACGATGACACAAATAGGGAACTAACGATTGAAAATATTCCAATTAGAGTAACATTACAAAAACCACCTAATCATCAAATGCAAAATCCCAAGTATGTGATGGAGTCATCAGAGTAACATCCTAGTCCTTCCATCACAATGGGATTTGGTTGGGTTCTAACCAAACCAAAATAAGAAAAAAGGACTGATCAAATTAGAAAGATGGATACAAAAATTGGAATAAAAGGAATCAGAGACAGAATACTACAAACAAAAAAGTTGAAATCTTTGCCAAACTAAAGAGTTGGAGGAGAAATACTGTTGTTTAAATTAGAGTATGTACACACGGTTCATTTCATTTTCAATTGACATCTAAT
This sequence comes from Pterocarpus macrocarpus, assembly GCA_031439585.1. Taxonomy (NCBI): domain Eukaryota; kingdom Viridiplantae; phylum Streptophyta; class Magnoliopsida; order Fabales; family Fabaceae; genus Pterocarpus; species Pterocarpus macrocarpus. The sequence continues at coordinate 38,312,277 of CM062518.1, forward strand.
TTACATTTGTTTTAAACCAAAGGTAGTAAGACTAGAAATTATTCCTAGGGATATTTTTGGAGGAGAGGGTGAGAGTCAAATACGAGACATTCCAAACTTAAATGAGACATGCAGGAGACAACTATTAGACTGTGGGCTCAATTGAAATATCTAATTTACTTTCAACAGTTCAAAAATCGTTAATATAATTTTTTTTTATATTATATCTAATAATATATGGTATTTACAAACTTAATACCATGAATAATTATTACTATAATAATCAAAATTTTCTAAAGATATAATAATATATAATTGAATAATAAAATACTCTTTGTTTAAATTAGAGTATAAATCAATAAAGAAAATTAGAGCATAAACAAGTTTACGAAGGTTTTCATTTTATTTTTTCACCTTCTCAATTAAGTTTTGCTGGTAATCTATTTATGTAGTAAAAAATACTCACACGATATTTGGGGGGGGGGGGCTTTTACACTTAGCAATTATTCACATCATTTTAGTTAGAAAGAGTAGTTAAATAAACATTTTTTAATGCAAGTTTTCCTTTAAAAATGTTTAATGATTTGAAAACTGAATTTGACTTTTTTTATAGGTTTAATTGATATATAAATCCCTATAATTTAACCCAATTTTCAATTAAGTCCCTATATTTAAAAAATTTTAATTAGGTCTTTACATGAAATAAATGTTTGTAATTAAATTCTTGAAGCACCCTAACATTACAAAAACTTCTAAAATCAGATTGGAAAAGTTTCTAATTACAAATTATTCTTTTTATCAATCTAAGGGTCAAAACAACAATGATCATGATTGGACCTTTATTTCAAGGTCTAGCATAAACAAACCCTTTTAAATTTTATATAATTTAATATATTCTTACAACATAAAAATTTATTTAATTTAATAAAAAAATTTGTAACAATAAATTACTCTAAAGATTTAATTACAAAAATTTATTCAATATAAGAATCTAATTAAAAATTTTTAAATTATATAAACTTAATTAAAAGTTAGATCAAATTGTAGAAATTTGCGAATTAATTAAACAATTTTTTTGCTCTCAAACATAAGAGGAGGAAAGAGAAATATAAAAGAATAAATATAATGATTCTCGCATAAGTAATAATGAGATCTATTATAATTATTTTTATATTTTTATACTCTTAACGGGAATCGCCTGTGTTCATAAGCAATTTTTTTTTATTTCTTAAAAGAAATTATATGACATTCTATACTTATTATGCTGTTTTTCGTTTTTTTTTTTTTTTCCATATTTTGGTAATGACTTTATTTGGTTTCTTACATATGAATGCTTTGAACAACTGATAATGTTAATTGATAATAAAGGGAGCACGTAAAAGTAACGGATCTAGATTAGAAAATTAAAGGACTTTTCCACCCGTAATAATCCTAACATCATTAGGAAACCCCCAAAAAAAAAAAAAAAAAAATCCTATTCCCACATCACGTGCATTGCGTGCAGGAGCTCAATGCTAGTAGTAATAGTGTTGGCAAAGTAGGTCGGCCCGCCCCAATCTATCAAAAAAATACAAATACATTTATTTTAATATTTTTAATAAGTTAAATTACCTTAACAAATTTTTAAAAATTAGAAAAATATATTGAATGAAAAATTTAATTAAATAGAATAGAATAAAATAATTAAACTACATAATTTATATTCAAATTTAACTCAAATATAAATATAATAAACTATAATCTTGTTAGTTTCATCCACCTCGGAGTTGTGACTGGTGCTTGGAGATAATAAATCTCCAGCAAGCTTAGGATGTCAAATTTTTTGTGAGAAACGGGCAAAGTTTTCCCTGTTTTCCCATAATAGCCAAACTTGTATCAATAGTCAACCAGCATATACTTAGAATTGAGGCTCTCAGAATACTCTCAAATAGGTTGCATATATATATATATATAAGGCATTCATTCCTCATGATAGCAACATATTTACGCATATCTATTCGTACATATTTGGATTTATACACATGGATCCGTCATAGCATAGATATCCAGGGAACATAGTTTCCAAAAGAGAACAATTTATCTACAACATTCTATCCAAAAAGATTATCAACTAACAGGACCTATGTGTGGATCATAGAGCACTTTAAAGCATCAAACATGCCTAAAATATCAAAATCATAGTCGACAGAAGGCCCTCACGTATAGAAGGGCTATCAAAAGGTGTCTGCACTCTATGAAGCTGGAGAAACTAAATCAGGTATGGCACTAAGATCTAAAATTGGAAGGAAAACAGAGGGTGAGTCCAACTAACTCAGTGAGGGGATGAAACTATAACATATGGGGACAAGCTCTAGAAATAAAGCAAATTATGATTAAACAAGGAATTAATATCATAGATCAAGTTTAAATAAGAAATCATCATTTTAAATAATATATACGTAAAGAATAAAAATTAGATACTATATAGGTATAAAGAAGTAATATTATTTCATAACCTCAAAGCATAATTCTCAAATATAAATTCAATGTAAGGAGGCTTCCAATTCTGAGTAATGTCCAAATCGAGGTTAGCCCCTTCAGGGTCAAGAGTCGGCAGTGTGAGTTGGCCATACACACACACACACAAAGCTAGCAATGCCTCTGCTAACTGAGTCTTGATCAAAGTGCACTAAGGTTAACGTCGCTGCCGTTAGCTACCGAAAACTAAGAATCCTCCCGCAAAATATCCATAACATTTCAAGAATATAAATATTAAACATAATTTTCAAGAGCAAAAATACCAAGTAAGGTTTTCAAACTCAAACAAGATTCCTCAACAAGCCAGTTTAGTAATTTAAACAATTATTTAAGAACTTGTCCTAACATTCAGAAAATTCGTAGTCTTTTTCCAAAATTGCATATTAGAAAACTAGCAAAATTCCTCAAATCCAAAATAGATGTCCATGAATAACTAGATATATCAAACTGTAAAGCAATTATATCGTTAAACAAAATATTTATAATTAACTAGATATATAAAAATAAATTGTCAATATATATACTAAAATCAAACTAATACAAATTGTATAAAATAAAATCATATGTTATAGAGGCACTGTCCACTCACACACGTGATGAAATGTCCAATCTACGTCCTGGGGGCTGTTGAACTTACAGGTTGATCTCCTGAAAAAATCTAAAATCATACAGAAGCAATTATTTCCAATTTAACATGAATTTAGCGTACAATCTAATCCCGACCCTCTTGTTCAACCTTACAATTAAAATTTAATCGGAGCTACTATCATATGTACCATAATAACTTCATAACATATCATACCATATAACATACAAATTTTAAATCTACTCTTTACTTCCTTAGTGAGCAAAATGCTCAAATCACTCTATACCACAATCCACCAATCTAAACTTTAAATATTTCTCTACTCACCTCTCCTCGCTCACAAGAGTCAAAATTCCACGTATCCATTAATTTCAGTTTCAACATTAAATATAACCCACCCTATTCCTAACTTCAAAAAAGAAAACTCACCAGATGTTGGTTAGTTTTTGGAAGGAACCAAGACAAGAGTCCAACCAGCCACGAGAAGTAGAACACGGATGCAAGGAGGTGCAACCACACGTGAAAAAGGGCAAAGAGAGAAAAACGGATGTGAGAGTGAGATGCAGAGAGAGAAACGCAAAAGGAAAAAGTTCCACGGTGGTGGAATGAGAGGCGTCGTGGATGGTGGCTGGCAGCGGCGAGAGTGAGGGACGAGACTGAGAGAGCGAGAGAAAGAGACGAGATTGAGAGAGTAAAAAGAGAGAGAGCGTAACAGGGGAAAGGAAGAACGAAGGAAAGAAAGAAAAACTAAAGAAAGGAGCTTGAGCGGTGGAATGACATAAGAGGGGACCTAAGGTGTGTCACATCACTTATGATATACCGTGGTCTTTCTTCTGTTTTTTTTTTTTTCTTCTCTATTAACATTTTTAGAAGTTTCATCTATGTAAGATTTATTCCGCTATCACCATATTCTTAAAAGTAAATAAAGAATATAGCCAAAGTATAAACTATGCAGAATTTTTAAAATTTTAATTATTAATATTTTATTCTAAATAGATATTTTATTTTTAAGTAAGGTATTATAGTTATAATTTTAATTTTTCCTGTCATCCTTTATCAATATATGTTTGTAATCTGTTAGTGTGTGTGTATTAACCTGAACTTCTTTCTCACAAAGATGAATTTACATGACATTTAGTTTTTGCTAAATATTATCTTAAATATTCTCTATATTATGATCTTTTATTCAATTACATAAAACAGGTGGTTGAGGCATTTAAAATATTGATTGCAGATGACAAAGTGAAGGCAATTTTGGTGAACAAATTGGTGGTATAATGAAGTGTGATGTTATAGCACGTGGAATTGTCAGTGCTGCAAAACAAGTTACTAAAATTATTCCTTTGAATTCATGTAATAAAAATCGGAAAAAAAATAAAATAATATTCTTGTATCTTTGAAAAAAAAATGCCATCTTTAACCCCAAGTCCAACCCGCCTCTGCTTGCCAAAGTCTACAGATTAGATAAATCAAAAAATTTTGGTAGGTTAAATATATCAATTTAATTCTTTTTTTTTTTATATGTTTGTTGGACTAACCCTACGGATTAAGCCCATTTTACCATCTCTAATAAGTAATCGCGTATATTCCAAATAGCACACATTGTTTAATTGGGAACGGAACATGGACAACCCACAGGTCTCACAAAATGCGAGCTATAACATGGTATGCACATTTGTACATTTGTTAGAGTTTCTGGTGGTCCCTAATTTATTTAGAAAAAAGGCCCCTGACGTATTTGCTAATAAGGATCTTCATTTTTTATTTTTTATTTTTTGCAAAAGGAGTGTGGCTTGCACCCTACAGATCATAGGACAAAGACTTGAAAAACCAGCAGGAGCACTTGGGTTGCCATTTGGGTTTCAAGCAGTGGCATCAAGGACTTCCCTTGTCACCCCATCAATGCTCAACTGTCGTCTAGGAGAAGCACTTGTTGTGAACTTTGCATTCCAGCTTCATCACATGCCTGATGAGAGTGTTTCAACAGTTGACGAACGAGACCAACTTCTTCGAATGGTTAAGAGCCTGAATCCAAAGCTTGCAACGGTCGTGGAGCAAGACGTGAGCACTAACACCACTAACACTATTACTCAGCTGCGTTTGAGTCGCTTGATGTTACAATTCCGAGAGATAGTCAAGACCGAATGAATGTTGAAAGGCAATGCTTAGCAAGGGACATTGTCAATATTGTTGCATGTGAAGGCGAGGATAGGATTGAACGCTATGAAGTAGCTGGAAAATGGAGAGCGAGGATGAAAATAGCTGGTAGGGACTCATTTGCAATATTTAACAATAGTTGTTTTTGTCAAATTAATAACATAAAAAATTCGATACATAATCTCCACCTTCAGATCTTTCTAAACATCAATCCAACAGTGAAAAATTGTGGACCACCAGAAACTCCAAGAAATATGGAGGACCAACGTAACATTCACCCTCACAAAAACAAGTAAACAACAGCACTAGCATTAATCAATCTCAGTCCATTGAAATTTGATACTATTAAGGGAGAAAGGAGGTGCACGCACAGACAAACACAAATATAATAGGGTTTGGCGTTTACCATAAGTACCATCATATATGGTGTGCCGCACCTTTCTAGTTTCGATCAACGCATATTCAGTTCAGTACTATCCTCTGCTTCTAGCTCACTCCTAGCTCCAAAATAATGTCTATCACCCAAAGCCTCTCCACCCCACTTTCTTCTTCTTCCTCAGCTTTCATAGCTCCCTCTACCTTCAGCCAAAGGTAATTATACTCTTACTTCAAGCTTATTTCATTCCCTTTTTTTCTCTGTGTTCCCCAGATAAATGGGATCCCATCCTGCCCAGAAGTGCTTTTAATCACACTATTGATTCAAAATTGCATCTTTGTTCTGTTTGCCCTTTAAAGTTCTGATTCTTTTGTTCTGGGGGGTCTTCTCCTTTTTGCTAATGCAGGAGTCAGGTGGCATTGCCTGTGAAAAGCGTGGGCATTTGCAGATGCGTTGCGGCGCCCCAAGAAGCTGAGACTGGTACCCGTTAAACAAATCTCCTCCTTTTCTTATTGTCAAGATTATGATTGGTGTTCTTGTTGTTCCAATAGGCAATAGCTATGGTTCCCTTTCGCAATGTTTTTGGTTGAAAAGTTCATCAAATCAGCTTCTGGGTAGCCATTTCCGGGCCGTTAAGTTGCCTTGGAGTGCTAGTCTGTGTGTTGTTGCTGTTTAGGGTCGGTTACATAAAAGTTTTATAAGCTTTTTTTTCCCCCACTCTAATTTTTGCCATATTTCAGATATTGGCAATTGATATTCCAAATTAATTTGAAACCTTACGTTAGCTGCAGAAAAAATACAGTCCTAAATGGTTTAGTTGTTGCTGAATTTCGATGGGATGGCTTGTTCTAGATTTCTGGCACCTAGTGGATTGTGTGTTGGATGGTAGTCTTGAAAAAGAGCATGCAGGTTGCTCCATTTATCTAATATTCAAGAAAGATAACATTTTTCCTTTTTGTTTTGAAGCTTACAAGACAAAGGTCTCTCGCAATGGAAATATTGCTAAACTTCAAGCTGGCTATCTCTTTCCGGAGGTATTTGATACTGCTTGATCTTTCTGCTTTGTACTCACGCTGATTTGTTTGATGATCACTCCATTGCTAGTTCATTACTTCAAATGCCACTTGAGTTTTTAATCATCTGTATTTTATTTTCACTATGCATATTTTTCTTCCCATGGGATGCTTTGTTCAGAAAAAGATTCTTTTACATAAAAGATTTTTATGTTTTAGTGTACACATCTCAGTTCAACCATTCATATGTTGAAGGAGGTTGGAAATGTATTAAGCATGTTCCCCGTCATTCAAGATGAAAGATTGGACATTTCTTTTGGGAGAAAGAATAATGTGAATGATAAACTGTTGAACATTTTAAGTACTGCATTTTTTTGTAATTGATAGTCTCTTTTAATTTTGACTATGGGTAAGTCAGTTTATTTCTACTTGAACAGAATTGATATTCTTTTGGAACCGTGCATGTAATGTTTGTTAGAATATAAAATCGTTCATGTGTCTCTATTCCATGGTTTAAACTTTTGAAAGAGGTAATTCATGACATGGTATCAGAATCTCTATGACTAAGAGGTCTAAAGTTCGATCCTTATTTGTCCTCATTCATCTAAAAATAAAAGTTAAATTTCTGCACAAGGAAACGTGGGTCTGTGTAAAGCCCACGCTTCAAGCCCAAAGAGGCTCTCGCATGAAAGGGCGTGTTAAAATATAAAACCATTCATGTATTTGTACCTCAAGAGCTTAAGCTTTTGGGTGAGATGGTTCATGACAACTAGTCATATGATTTTAAAGGAAAAGATTCTGACGAATTGTTGTAAAGTATCCAAAATGGAAATGAGATGTTGTACAATGGTCTCACAATCCTTAAGAAAGCATTTCACTATTGAAATTTGCTTATCTACCACAAGAAAGGCCAAAAAGAGTGAGTTAGGGGAATTTGTGTCATTTTACTTATTCACTTATTTTATACACTATGTAATCAAGCAAATCCTTCTCTCTTTCAAACCCTCCAACGTTGAGGACAGGTTGATTTTTCATGTGATGTGCAACTACTTTTCTGCCTCACTTTTCACTGATCCTGTTTTGTTTTGCAATTTTATTACAAAAAATAGATTGCTAGAAGAAGGGCTGCGCACTTGCTGAAGTACCCTGATGCAAAAGTAATAAGCCTTGGAATTGGTGATACTACTGAACCCATTCCTGAAGTCATAACTTCTGCAATGTCCAAGGTAAAACTTTGATGAGAATGGAGCAAATATATTTTTCAACTATAGACTTTGAACAATAACGTATGTTTTGCTCTCTCTCTCTCTGTCTCTCTCTCTTGTCTCTCTCTGTATATATATATATTGTTTTCCTGTTAAAGTTGGTGGTCTATGATTATTGGCACAATTTCATTATAGTGCCCACATGTGATACATTGAGTCTCTCTCTCTCTCTCTCTCTCTCTCTCTCATGGCTTTAGTTTTGCAGTCTGAATTGTTCCGTCTGTGTCTATTGAAGAAGAGTTAATTAAAAATCATACTTTATTCATTCAATTAGATAATACCAGCACTTCACTTGTTGCTATACGAGCATTTGAAAAGTTGTTCTTTTTGCTTTTTTAATCAGAGATCACATGCATTGTCCACCATAGAAGGATACAGTGGTTATGGAGCTGAACAAGGTGAAAAGGTATGTTGCATTGACATCTTCAAGAGCTTTTTCCTGTTTGCCCATTTTTCATTCTTGTGTCCTTCCATAATCTACTTTTCTCCCTTGCATGTCAAATGCAAGCCCAGGCATAAAGTTCTCCCCCCTTGCTGAGTTAGTAGACCTGTCTGTCTATATTTTTTCTGGAGGAACAATATCTGTCTAGTAGCAATTGTAAAAATAATTCATTGCAATGCTAAGTGAAAAATAAGATGTTTAATTTTTATACTTTGAGCATGTGATTTCCTGCCCTTTCTTGATCCTTGTAGCATTTCAGGAAAGAAATTTTGATATTTTCCCTTTTAGGAACCTCCATATTCTCTGTAAGTTTGTCTTCGGCACACATTATATGCTATTTTTTTCTTTCAACTGAAATTTTACTGCAAAGTAATTTGTGACTTGTAATTAATAGATTTAGGTCTGAAAATTTTGCAATTTCTTAATTCAAGTTTTGAGGATGGATATTTAGCCTTGGGTGCCACGTATGCAACATAAATTCTGATTCTGAGCGCGATGAAATTAGCGGAGCATGTGACTTTTTATTTTATCATTTTGTGTTTTGCTTCTCTTAAATTTAACTATTGTCTTCAAAAGCGTTCAGATGACAAGAGAACATTGTCCTTGTAATGTGGGGCACTAAAGTACTATCCCTGCAATTGATGTTAATATTTAGCCTTGGGGAATTCAATTAGATAATGATGCAGACAGTCTCACAACTGAAACAAATATTTACCATCATTATTTTAAATCTAAGTATGTCTTTTTTTTGTTGCCTACTATTTTTTACATGAAGTTTATGATGCTTGAAGATTGAGGGCATCTCTAATCTATGCAGCCATTGAGAACTGCTATTGCTTCAACATTTTACCGCGATCTTGGCATAGAAGAAGATGATATATTTGTCTCAGATGGAGCAAAGTGTGATATATCTCGCCTTCAGGTCATTTTATTTTATTTTCTAATCCAAAACATAATATCTCCAACTTAAATCACCTTTCTGCCACGCTTTTTGCCTGGACCATTTACTGTGATTGGATTTTAAATCTTCTTTGTGGGAATGGGGGCAGGGGTGGGAGTGGCATGTTAATTAGGATCAGGAGTTTTCCACAATCAATAAGTTCTTCCTTAATCTAACTAATTATTTCTTTCACTTTCATTTTGTGGCAGATTGTCTTTGGGTCAAATGTAAAAATGGCTGTGCAGGACCCATCATACCCGGTAATGTATATCTTGTAGTTTTTTAATATTATCTGCTTGTTGCTTGAGCATTATTTACGCTTCAATATGCCAAAAGTGTTGACTTTTCTGTTGATTGTGGCAATTATAACATTTATGATTATCTTTCTTAATATACTGATAAAGATTTGTACAATAGCTAGTTTTTTAATATTTTTTGCTGGAAGTGGAAAGCAGTAACCGGGCTGTCTATGCAGTAAACTTTTAGGAGATGTATCAGAACCTTTATGTGGAGCATATGTAAACAATTGTGCTTAGTACTACAAATAGGAAAGTTTTTGGTTTGCATCTGATTTTATTCTGATGGAATATTTGACTGTCACCCATATCGATGACTTAACTGAATGAAGCTGGAGCCAATCCATGTTATCTTCATGTGGATCGGGGGCTTATTTGTTATATATATATATAATGCAACAAATCTTGTTTGAACTTTGCTTGGATGAATACTTAGTCATAGGCACTCACAGCTTACTATTTGGAATTATGCAGCGGGCTTTTGAAAATGAATTCAATATAAGGGAAACAATATAAACTATAAAGTAAATAGCAAAGTGAGGAAACACCACAATTCTATTCTGCTCAAGTAACTGATGCACCTGGCCTTTGAAAATGAATGCAATATAAGTGAAGTAATATAAAGTAATTAGCAAAGTGAGGGAACACAACTAGTCTATTCTGCTCAAGTAACTGACCTTTGTCTATTGTAGCTGTTCTCTGTAAATAATGTCACTTTTTATATGCAGGCCTATGTAGACTCGAGTGTAATTATGGGCCAGACTGGCTACTACCAGAAGGATGTTGAGAAGTTTGCAAACATCGAATACATGAGGTGTAATCCAGAAAATGGTTTCTTCCCTGATTTGTCTTCTATTTCTAGACCAGATATCATCTTTTTCTGCTCGCCAAACAATCCTACTGGTGCTGCGGCAACAAGGGAGCAATTGACCCAACTTGTTAAGTTTGCTAAGGACAATGGGTCTATAATAATCTATGATTCAGCATATGCAATGTATATTTCTGGTGACAATCCACGCTCCATCTTTGAAATTCCTGGAGCCAAAGAGGTCAGTCTGAAACTTATAATTTGATGTTTAAAGACCATTCTTTACGTTCACTCTTAACTACAATCCGATTCTTAGCTTATAATAAAATGCATCTGGTGGATTCTTTTATTACACTTTACTTGAGTACATTTGGCTGGTGCTAGAACGTAAAATTAACTTGTATGAATTCCAATTTGTTTTCAAATTATTTGGCAGCAAGTCGCATGCCTTCTGGATTTGGTTATTGCAGTAGTTGTTTGCTTAATCTCTTGTTTCTTGCACAGCTCATGAGATGTTGTAGCTTGCACCTAATGAATATTTTCAGTTTTTCACTTGCACTAAGATATATCAGGAAAGCTTTGATTGTTCATCAATTTCCCTACAGTATTACCATGTCAAAACTCTATTCAGCTTACATCTAGTATTGGTTTCCTTCCTTTGCTATAGAACTAATTTAGCAGGACTAGCTTTTTCAACCTGTCATTGAGTGTGCTATTTGCCATGCAATAAATCTTCTGGTGACAGTAAATATATACTTGCTTATTGTAAATGGTTTCTTCTTTTATTCACCACATACACTAGGTAGTTTGGATCAATCTCCAGTATTCCATCACAGGAGATTTTTTATAACAAAATGCAATGATGGCATTAAAAAGAATTACCATCAAGATCAAGGAGATTATTGATATAACATTTTATTAAAACCTGCCCAAAAATTTGCAATTCAAACACGAAAGAGCTTTTGACGCTTTGTGAGTACTGTGGATTTCTGTTGCATATCAATGTGTATGACCGACTGGTTATGGCCAATTTCAGGTTGCCCTTGAGGTTTCATCATTTAGCAAGTATGCTGGGTTCACTGGAGTTCGATTAGGTTGGACTGTCATTCCGAAGCAGTTGATGTTTTCTGATGGATTTCCTGTTGCCAAGGACTTCAACCGTATTGTATGTACTTGCTTCAATGGCGCATCAAATATTTCCCAGGCTGGTGGTCTGGCTTGCCTTTCACCAGAAGGTCTTAAGGTCAGTTATTTTTTTGTATTACTCATGTTTCTGAAAAAGAAAGAACATATTCCATTCCCATTATAGCTATCGTCATATACCAATTTGACGCTTATGCAACTCTTATTATTATGGCTTGGTTTTACTTACTTACATTGGCCTATTACACCAGCCTTTTCAGCTTCTAACTTTATTAATTGCTTTTAATAAGTAGATGGGCAATTTGTTCGGCTTTGAGGTGGGTTTTTTTTCAATCATATAGAGTGAAAGGAAAAACTTATTTGACATAGGTTTGTCAAAAGAACAAGCTACATAATAGACTTGCTGAATTTGAATGCAGGCTATGCAAGATGTTATCGGATTCTACAAAGAGAATACTAACATAATAGTGGAGACATTTGATTCTCTTGGGTTTAAAGTATATGGAGGGAAAAATGCACCATATGTGTGGGTTCATTTCCCTGGCCGAAGCTCATGGGACGTATTCAGTGAGATTCTTGAGAAGACTCACGTGGTTACAACTCCTGGAAGTGGTTTTGGACCTGGCGGTGAAGGTTTTGTCAGGGTTAGTGCCTTCGGTCACAGGGAAAATATTTTGGAGGCATGCAGAAGATTCAAGCAGCTATACAAGTGAATTTAGGATAATGCTGATCTTGCTTCCTTGGACTGAAGGGGCTGTTTCCTTTTTTAATAATGCTATTGATTTTCCTTGGAATTTAGACTAAGATATTAAGACAGTTAATATCAATTGAGGACATATATTATGGTCTATTTGCCGTTTCATCTTCGCAACATTCACCTGGAGCCTGCAGCAGCACATTTTTAGGTAGATAATGTAAAATGCTATATCTCTTTGTATGAAAAATGTCAAAATCAAGCTTTTCAACTTGAGTAGATGATTTTCTGTTGCAAGGTTCGCAGGTAAGAAGTCAAGTATTTCGTTCTGTCTGGGTTTGCATGTCCTCAATCTTTAGTTTTTCTTCCACAACTTTTAAGAATATGAACCGTTTTACAATCTTGCTGCCGAGATACTGCATTTTAGGCTATAAGTTGTGTGATACCTTTCAGAATTGTGTAAATAAGTAATGCGTTATTTCGAGGGAAAAATAGGGGAAAAAAGGGAGACGTCATAGTTATGCTGTCATTCTTTAACAGATTGTTATGAATTTAATATGGATCCTCAACACCATCCAAGAGTATTCCATTCAATATAAGAGTCGCCAAAAATCAGAACATCGTTTAGGTAAGATTCTTGAATGCAGATCACGGTTTCCTCACACGAACTAGACCTTTATGAACATCTATTAACATATTTTTATGCTTGATGAAGCATCCATATACTTATCTATACCTTTATTGAGCAGCAACAGGCTCCGGTAGTGCTAACACAATACTTGGCAAAAAACAAAAAATTTGCTCAATTGGCTAGATAGCAATACGTGATTTTTATTTCATATAAAAAATATTTGTCTAGCTGACTAAATTCACGCCACACATGGCTTGATTTTGTGGGACAAGAAAACAAATTACATCGGAGCATTTTTTTTTTCACCCTCTTCAAATACATTAGATTTTGATTACAAACCTGAAAATGTTCAAAACTTCATTTCTGTTACACTAGCTGACTAAATACAGTGATACACCTATATCTTACATGACCTGAATAGTACCTAGGTCCTAAACATAGGATCTCTAGAAGCTAATATGCTAGCTCTTTGGTGAACTACATAGTACAAAATTAGACAACTAAAACTGTTCTATACTATTGATCATCTCTACTTTGCAAGTTGTCTTGTAATGTCCAGTTTGATTACACCGACTACAATGCACTGTGTGCTTCTCACGGTTAAGGTCCTCCACACAAATTCGTTTCTTTTCAGGGCGCCCTGGCGGTCTCCGAAATTTGGGTGGCCTTACAACTAGGATATCATCATCCATGGTAGACTCATCTGTTTTTATCCATTCAAGCTTTGCTGGTATGGGGTGTATTTCCTCTGCATATGTCTCCCTGTAACTTGCAACAGTAAAGCACTTCATAGTAAATGCATAGACATCCTTACGACATGACATAAGAGCAGCAACTGCATGGGAGCATGGCATCCCATATAGTTGCCAATCACGGCATGAGCAACTATGGCTACCGATATTTACAATGTCTGATCGGTCGGCTGAAAGAACCTCAAACTCTACTTCATCTGATCTGAGGACTTGATATGTAGATGCCTGGTTAATAGCTTCCATGATTCGCCTCTCAGCAGATGGGGCAAGTACAGATGACCATGAACTGCTTTGGGATTGCCTGTCATCGAACTCAGCCTTAAGCTTGCTATGAATCCGCTCAATCACCTGGATGATTGGCAACTCCCTGGCTTCAAGAATCCATTTATTGAACTCCTCAATATTCGAGGATAGATGGCCGTATCGCGTCCCTTCAAAATACACCAGTGCCCATTGGGAGGGATGGAATTGATGCAACCACTTAGCAGCTTCAGGAGAGACCTCCTCTATTTCAGCCATTTTTTCTTTAAATGTAGCAGTTGTGGTGGCATATGCAGCCTTCCACAGAAGGTGGACAAGTCTAGAATTCTTGAACTCTTTGCCAATGCTTTCACTCAAGTGACGCATGCAGAATGCATGAGAAGAATTTGGGAACTTCCTTCTTACTGCATCCACAATACCCTTTTGCCCCTCTGACAAAAATATAATCTGTGGCATGCTTCCATTATTCAACTCCAGTGCCTTATGCAACTCGGTCAGGAACCATGTCCAGCTGTCATCATCTTCTACATCAACAACACCAAAAGCAAGTGGAAACAACCCGCCATCAGCATCAAAAGAAGTTGCTGAAAGCAATGTGCTAAGGTATTTGCTTTTCAGCTGGATTCCACCAAGTCCAACAATGGGCAAACATCCATTAAGGAAACCATAGATTGATGCATAAAAGGAAACAAAAACCCTCTGAAAGCGGTTATCCGCACCAGTGGTAAACACCTCTGCAACACTCCCAGGATTGGTTTTCTTTATCTGTTCACAATATGAAGGGAGTAGGCAATACCCTTCTTCAAAGGAGCCATAAATTGCCGCAAGGCCCCGTTCCTTAGCACGCCAAGCTTGCTTATATGGTATAGTTATCCCATACTGTCTCTGGATGTCATGTAAGATATCTTTTGGTTTATAATTAATGTTATCTCGCAACCTTTCTTCTATAAAACCGACAATCCAATCAACAGAAGCCTGGTGGTGGCCATTGTGTGCATTTCTCCCACAAGTATGTGTCCCTTCAAGACTTCTTATAGTAAATGTTGGGGCATTTGGGAGCTTGACAGCACGGATCCGCCATGGACAGCCATCTGAGGCACACTTAGCAAAGTAGCGAATCAGGTCACTTTTTATAATACGGAGCTCAAAATGCTGTGCAATAGCAGCTTCTTTGATTGCATTCCGGAATGCCTTCACATCAGGGAATTCTTGACCAACAACAAAAGTGTGGTCCTCCATGAAGTCAAGATTTTAGGTGCGAACTCCTATGAGGTAATGATCAACCACTCAAACCTGTAATAAACTAAAAACAGCACCATTTTTTCTACCATATGTGCAAAAGAGCTTCCTCGCTAAAACAATCTGCAATAATACAACAAAAATAGAAATTGCATTCCAAATTAATACGCAATGATACAAATGGAACTCAACTTGTATTCACATATTAATTTCAAATAACAATGACTATTTAATGGCAAGGACATTAAAGCAATATCAAATTCAATGGTCTGGTACTATTAGCATTCCAATCTCAACCCTACCTGTTACTGAATTCTTTTCTAATCAGTAAGAAAATAGAGAACAAGAAATTATTATTATGTTCCAAACACGGAGGGAAAAAAAAGAAACAATTTTGTAGTTGAACTGAGTAGAAAATGCTTAGTTGCAGCATGATATAAACAGAATAAAATCAATAAAAGGTGTTAAAGACAAATTGCATACAACTTTACAACATGAAACAGCTCAAGACCCCCAAAAGGAAACAATCAAACTAAAACAAAGGCTAACAGAGCCATTATCAAGAAAAATTCAATTTTTCCTTCAACCCAATTCATAAAAAAGGGGAAAAAAAATCGAGGTAGGAACATTAAATCAAGGTGAAGGCAACTTAAAATCTGAAGCTCGTGTCTTTGGAGGTGGAGTGAAACGACGAGGAAAAGAAAGGGAGGAGGTTCGTTACCTGACGAATAGAGGAAGAGGAGAGTGTTGAGAGAGTGTTCAGAGTCACTCAGATCCGATGGCATATCAGCGCTCAGTGGACAGAGAAAGAGACAGATACAGGGACAGAGAGAGAAGAGGGTGGAAGTGCAGATGAACAACTTTGGTATTGTGACGAAAGGTTAGGGTTGATTGGGTCACTCTGAGGTCCATTCATCATTTCACACTTCTAAAGCAGGGGTATTTCTGGCACGACGGGTCCGTCCAGATAAGGAACGTCTCTCTCCAAAATGAAAATTTTATATTTATATATATATATACACACACATTAATAAATGAATGATTATTACTTATTTGTTAATTTAGTTTTTATATTGTGTCTAGAGCTTAGTTCGTCTTTTATTTTTCTGATGTACCAAAAAAAGATTATAATCAAAAGACGATTTATGCGTAATTCAATTAGCTTTTGTTCTTAATTGATGTAATTTCATTCACCTGAAGAGTCAATCTAATGAAAAACTTTTTAACTGTTACAGAACTATTTTGGTTTTTGCTTGAATTTAAGCATCAAATTGAATTAGCACTTGCTCGTAAGAGTTCTTATATTGTGTGTCAATAACTCAATCTCAAAGCTTATAATGTTATTGGTAAAGAACACACCCAGCGGTTTCACAAATATGCGGGCATAATTTCTTGCTATTCGATAACAGCTTCATGCTGATTGGGAAGTCAAGCTGGAAAGCATAATGAGCTTATAATGTTTAGCTAAAATACATTAATGATTTAATATTTTTTAAATAAAAATAGTAAATTATTATGATAAATTTTTAAATTGAAATATGTTGATATTTTGATTTATCACTACGTAAAGACTCTCCCAACACAAGATCTACAACTGAAAAATTATGATACCTCAGTTTGGATCCACGAAGTGAGATACTTTACAATGCCTTTCTATTTTTAACTACTATATCATAAGGCCCAGACAGGACATTACATATATAGAGTCAAAATCAATAAGATTAGAGAGATACTGTATGTGGCATTGAAGCTTTCCACTTCCCAGACTAGATTCCACCCACTTTTTTTGCTGTCTGTGCATTCAGTTATCTTATTCGGTGAATCGGCGGGTGTGGCAGGATTTACATGGCATGGAAATGAATCGAGTGAGCGGTTTGCAAATTTTGTATTATTAAATGCCTGTTTTATGAACATCATTATTGTGAAGCAAGTCCTTTAAGAATTTGGTGTAGCTCAAAATGTCTTATGCTCTACTACAAGTAAGCAGTATTCTAACTTCCATAAGATTCCAATTATCCCCGGTCTTAGTTGAGTGTATCTGTTGTTGCATATTTTTCCCTCCACTTGAAGTTACAAAGTCTTAATTTCCAATTTAAGAAGAGGCATTCTACTTTCTTGACTAGATTGAGTGAAGTTATAATCTTTGACAATACTATATATCTTCCACTTTGTGGCCATTATGATTGCTTCAATTGTCACACTACAACGACATCTTTCTGCTCTACGATTAACTCTCATATAAGTATGCGGCAATACCGCGCTAGCAGCCAAACACCGTGGACTTGCTAGTAAAGACCAAGCATAACATTTTTCAAATGTGATGCTTGCAAGATTAGTTTTGAGAAAATTCTTTTGTCCCAAGTTCAAAAACTCTCTTTAAAAAGTTTATAGTACAATATAGGTTGCAATTGCGTAAAATCATTTTTGCTAAGTATGGAATGGAGTCCTCTTTCTTATTCTTTTTTGGCAATAGTGGACTACCACAGTTACAAAGAATGTGAGAACTGATTTATCTGTTCCATGTCTTTTCTTCCATGACGTGTATTCGATGTTGAGAATGGACGGGAGGTGTTCTGTAATAAGCTGGCACAGTTGCCGGGAAGAACATTTGTCTTACTCCTTCAGCCTTGATAATGGGAAAAATGATACCTGATGCACCCTGAAATATAAGGAAAAAAGGAATAGAATTATTCAAACCCATATGTATAACTTGTTGCACCATTAGCCAACAGCTACTAGTATTTGATGAGATTGTGGCGGCAAATGTTTAGCAGTGAAGTCTGAATTATTCTATATGTTTTTAATCAAAGGGGAAATGAAAAATACTCACTGAAATCAATCTAGCTCCAATCCATATCCGTTTTGGGGAAGGAAATGGTATCAACAGGCGACCAACACCATATATAGCAACCGCAAAGAAATGGAGAACCAAGCTCAACGGACGTGGGTTTAGACCAGAGAGTAGAGCTATTGGTCCATTCGAGAAAACACCTCCAAGGCTCAGATAATCAAAACATGCCTGGCGCATTTCCTTCCTGGCAGGGTCAGGGGATGCACAAAACACCTTGTACAATGCACCAGCTAATGTGTTTATTGTAGATGCCACTGGCTGCAAGTACAATCAGGATTTGCACTAAGTCACTAATAAAACATCATTAAAGGTATTCCACAGCAATATATAAATGAAAAATGTTTTGAAGCCCATGAAGTATAGACATCGTATATTAATGTAAAAATGTGTAAGTATCGAGATAAGATAAATGTACCGTACATTTATATGAGAGTGATGTTATATTTAACATTCATCCCAAAAGCCAAAGTTGTTAGGTGAAGGCTCAAAATTCTACTGATTAGTTACCTTGCGCAGGGTATAGAATGATTCAAGATACTTGCAAAGAGCAGAAGCATCATGCAGATCGTGCAGAGGCTTAAGTAGATTCCTTAACACAACAATGTCAGACAAGGCCACAGTCATCCCTCCTCCTGTTAAAGGGTGACGCATGTTGAAGGCATCTCCCATGAGAAGGGCACCAGGTGTGGGATAAGGTGAGGCAGGCATGCTTCTATTTGGCATGGTTCTTATGCTTCCTTTATCAACAGCTGCTACAAAAGAAGTATACAACTCTGGGGGAACCTGGAACATACCATTTCCTCGATTAGTTAATGAAACACAAATTAGTCAAGAAATATTAAGTATCTAGCTTGAATGTGTATGAATGTTTGTTATTTGGAAAACTAACATCTAACAGTTATGGGGCCAAGGTAGAGATATATTGGTACCTGGGGAGATACCACAGTTTTCAAATAATGGGCCATTTCACCATTACCAAGAGAAGGTAATTTTTGGCCAGGCACATCAACCAAACAGCGGATCTCAGTGCCACTGATGGGATAAAACAGAATGGCTGAAGGATCAGCCAAGATAACGTGTCCATGGTTTGCATATGGAAGATTACAATCCTCCAGGACCAGACCAACAAAATGAGACGGTACTTCAACCTGCAGAGACAATGACATCTGTTGACCAATAATACATCTATAATAAATTTAAACATGTAATCTCATTTACGTGCAAGACAAGAAAAGTCAACTAGGAAACCTTGAATAAGGCCAAATTATTCCCATATAGCTGAAAATAAACCTAGTATCCTTATTACCTTGGGGTTGCAAAGAGAACGCCTCAAGTTGGAAAAGCATCCATCACATACTATCGTGAGGGGAGCCTTAGCTGTGAACTCTTGTCCACTCTTGGTTTTGTATTGCACCCCTTTGATGGTTCCATTTTCTTCAAGTAGAGATGTGACAGTTCCTTGCTCTAATTTTACACTACAAATAATTGGGATGAGACTAATAAGAGGATGCAAACGAAGGATTCAATGCAACTTGAATGCAAATGTTGAACTTCATATAGTAAATAAAAAATTCCTAGACAATTTATTTATTTTTGTCTGGTAAAAGTGTGTACTTAGGAAGAGATGAAGCCTTTTCTCGCATTCTCTGTATGAAACGGCCATTGTGAAAGCTTCTACCAGAAACATCAGAGTCAAACTTTTCCAAGGGATAAGACAGCTTGGTATTCTTCCCATCCTTATAAAGAGCGTAGCCAAAGACTTGCTGAGCATCAATTTCATCTACACAATCTGCAACAATTCAAAAATCCATTTGTTAAGAGCTATGAATTTGACCATCAGAGGCAGGGGAGTTCTTCTAACCCACATAATCTTTCATCCATCAAATTCGTACAAAGTTGTCCTGTCATATTTGATAATGACAGGTTTCTTGCTTACCCTCAAGACCCAACTCAAGTAACATTAGATAGCCCCCAGGTTGTAGCAATTCACCAACAATCCTGTCAGGTTCACTCAGGTCCCTTTCAATCACATGTACCTGCCGTCCATCCTGCAATATGTATGAAGCACAAAGCAAAATCACTGATCACTCTCAACACAAACATGTGTTGCATAATCATTCATACAAAATTAAGAGGGCTCTCCAAAACATGTTCTCTAGCAATCTAGCTTCCCTTTTTTTTTTTTCAAGATGCAACCATTGCAGCCCCATGCCACAGAAGATTGACAGGGTACTTATAACCACAAAATTGATCATGGAAAGGAAGAAATATTAGACTTTACACAGATTTTTATGCTTCATTTGTTTGATTCCTGACAAAATGGATAGATAAAGAGGATATGAGCATTTTATCGGTACAATTAATGTTCTATAATGCCTACATCCTCCTTGATCTCTTTCTTACTACTAGCTGTGGTAAAGCGTCAAAAACCTTGTCACCTTCCCTAGTTGTCCGAAAATCCGTTATTAATATATCTTCTACTTCTCTAATGAGACTTACAAAATTTTATTAAAATTTCATAGCACGTAAAATTTGCTCGTTTTCTTTCAACCTCTTGAAGCCACCCCAGCAATCAAGCATGAACTGTCAACATTTTTATGTATTACTATTATTTTTTACCATAAAACCTATCTTTTATGTTTGTAACATACAAACTGATCTATGAATTAGCACTTTTATAGCAGATTACCACTCAAGAAAAACCATCACACACACAAAATATATATATTTATTGGCAGTAAAGGAAAAGCCATATACCTTTCCAAGTGTGTAAGCAAGAGCTGCGCCAGCAACTCCAGCACCCACAACGATGATATCCGTGCTTCCTGCAGCCTCTTGAGGGCATATTCCAATTTCTGATGTCTTCGCACACCCTTTACTTTTAACATGCATTGAACTTGAACCTGTGACTTTCCTCTTTTCTGAAAAGCTGTACACAACAAACATAAACGCCAAAGTGCAAGCCAAAATCCCTCCCACTCCCAGAATATACTGATAATCCATCTCCAAGGAGCGAGGTTGGTGAAACTGGGTATGCAAAAGATGGATTCAATAGAAATATGGTGACAAATGAGAAAGCAAATTTTCTATAGTTTGTTGGAAGTCCTCTTTGTTCCTGTTTACATGTGAGCTTTGACGTGTTACTTCTGCTACTATAAACCAGCCTTTCTTTTGCTTTGCTTATATAGGGGCAAATCGTTGTAGTTGTAGATACTTAAGTAATAAGTATAGCTCATATATTCGTTTACTTCTCTCTCTTTCTCTTAATTTTTGACATTATATTTTTCCTTTTGAATAAAGAAACCGGGATTCACTTACCTATACCCACCACTGACATTACTTTTCTTTTTTTTTGTTTCTTTCTCACGTTTATGTTGTTGGATGCATTTGTGAGAAAGATTACTGTGGCCACACCATTAGCGTTTGTATACATTGATAAATTTTGGTTGAAAAATACTGATCCTCAAATAGTAGAGACAAAAATCGTAGTAAACTTCTCCAAACTGCTATCAAGGAAGTTACATCTTCTCATATCATATTCAAATATAATAAAGTAAGTAATTTGTTGAGGAAATATAAATAGAATATTTTATTCGTAAATATATGTGAGAGATTGTGTAACGATTTTGTAACTGTTATACTAAATGCCGCATCATCTCCATTATTTAATAACGAGTCTCGTACTAAAGAATCTCGATCTGCAATAATGCATACCATTCAACATATGGAAACGGCAAGCAATTCTATTCACTTTCATTATCGGGCTAAAGATCAGTTCTCATATGTGATAGGGGAGGCAACCAAGATGTAGTTATGTACATAGCCTTTTTTTGGTGGATAAAAATTTAGGGTGAAAAGGTGACGCTTCAATCCAAGAAGGGAAAATCCTCTAAGATCAGAGAATGTTTATAGAATAACTTATATTTAACTTAATTCTAGGAGATAAATAGGGATTCGAAGTTACGATTTATTAAATACAAGATCCTGCCTTACTTTACTCAATCAACACCTACGGGTTCACATAGCTAAGATAGTTTGAGATAAATTTTTTTTTTTAAAGATTTTTCAAGGTATCCCCTTCCCTATTATCGAGAAAGAAGGCTAATTCTTCGTGCTTGTCTTTTCAATTGACTATCTCTAAAAATCAAATTAGGGTTTTCTTTGAAGCCACACTGTGTCTCTATGACTTCGTCAAAGTTTTTTATGTATAAAGGTTACAAGATGAGAGATGTTATTTAATAACCTTGCTGCTTCTGTGGACAGATTGTATTTCTAATTTTTGCCAATACATGTGCCTTTTATCATTATTACACGGTGGTTTCTATGGTACCATAGAAACCACCTTATTACGCTGCTTTCTTTTCCATGTTTGCGGCTGATGGCATCTTGAATTTAAAGCTATGTAGTAGTAACACAATATTGATGGTCATCATTTTGCCGCAAGAGCTACTTAAAACAATTCTGTACAATCGTTATGAAATTTAAATGCTAATATTTCAATATGTCTGTGTGAATTTGTAAATAGAATAGTACTAAATATGCAATTTGTAATTTTCAACGTTATATATAAAAATGATTTTATCTATATTATGAAAGATTCTGAATTCTAAAAATTTAAATAATTATTAATATATCAGTTTTTACTGAAGTTCATTGATGTATAATGAGTTCTTTCGACATATATCATTCCCATTATGATATTCATTACCACTTAAATAAAAAAATTTGAAAAACATATTACAATTTATGTGTCAAAAAGTAGTATAATTATTAATTTGTTGACATTTCAAATAGAATATTATTGGATATCATATCATGTTATTTTGTATCTTTTAAATATGAGCTCGTGTTCTACGAGGGCAAAATATAAATTATTTGAGTCCTCGCATTCCACGAGTTGAAACCAATCTCATCATATATTTATAAATTTACAAACCATATGCAACGTGCTTTCTTTCTGCATGCAGCCATTCACTTAGTTAGACCATACATATCTCCTTCTTCGTCAACTTTGGCCGTGTAGCTTTGATGCGTTTCCGTTATAGCCACATATGTATAATACAAAATGTTATTGAGAAATTCAAGAGTATATCGTATTCTATTCGACTTTATTTAAGTTACACTTAATTATTTTTTATTGAATTTTATTGTGAGTGTGCTAAATTTTAGGCGTTAGATATATATGAATGCAAAAATCTATCATTATATTAGATTCTGTAACAAGGATGGTCCTATTTTAATCGTTGTTACTATCAACTCAGTGGAAGTCGTTTCCCCGAGAGAAAAAAGGTGTCTATCGTCAAGTTCAGATCATGAACCGATCCTTAATAGTGGAGATACATCTGAATTTGCACATTTTTCTCTTACAGTTACTTTTATGAAAAAAAAAAGAAAAAAATGTGAGTTCTCACCCTTTCTTTTATGAAGAGGTTTAAAAAATAAGTATAAAAAACTATGTATAAAAAGTAATATTTTAGTCAGTAATTGGCGCAATTGCGACTGACATGCACAAAGCTGTTAGCCATAATAATGCAGAGTGTAGAATAAAATGAATGTCAGAAAAAATAAATAAGAATCGCATGGAAGGGGATAAAACCTCTACTATCATAAGAAATACTTACATTCTAACACCCTAATAAACTCATACTACGTTTAGGTCGTATTATAGCGTTTTATTAGTTGTTACTTATGCTCATGGAAAACTAAACTTCATTTATAAGTTAAATTACGCAGAAAATACTGTAAAATTTTTTTTTTTTTCTGAAATACCTCGTCGCTTGCAACATTTTGGAAAACGAAGCCTTGAATGAAAAGACAGATGGAGAAAGAGTGTGTCGCATAAAATACATATCCCAATATCATAAAACATAAGAAAGGTAAATAAATAATAATTCACAAATACATTGCATTATATAAATAATCATTACATTTATATGGGTTCATAATATACATATACATACATATATATCAGCATTACATTGAAGGAGGCTTATGGTCGTGCCATGATCCAAATATTAGATACAAACATAAATTGACATTGTTCGTCACAAAAAGAAATGTATGAAGATGCAAAGCTATGGCAACTACAAGTCCAAATCAGCATTGTCTGACATCCCGCGTCATACATCTGTTCATAGTGTAGGGGATCCATGCTTCACTCCACCGGATGCGCCATTGGATTTTGGTGACGATACGGAAAAATAACTAGAGTGAGAAATAAGATTTCTCAGTAGGACTCGAACCTGACACTAAAGTGTCATCGTTATCGTTCCAGCCACTTCGGTTTCATAAATGAAAATAGTGAGTATACATAAGGTCCAATTCGTAGATTTTCAAAAACATAGCCTTCCGAGGTGGATTCAATTTTAACTTGTCTTCTGATCATTTATATCATAACAAGTATAGGAACAACTATAATTACATAAAACATGTATGACTGTGCTATAAGCTTCTCTTAACTTCTTCTCTTCAAGGGTTTGGACCGAAATTCCTTTTATTTTCTTAACTTGACTTTATCTTAAGTCTTTTTCTTTTCACCCACTAAACATAAGTGGTAATGAGCTCATATCATGGCCGTCGCCACTATAAATTTTAGGTACTTACACTAACTGGGTCATATCATGCCTTATGTAAGCCCTATCCCCTATATTCACACTAGCTGGGTCGATACCATGCCTCATGTGAGTCGTGGGTGAGGGGAGCTTCTCATTACGGGTCACCTTCCCTTTTGAAGGATCACACCCTTAGTTCAATATCTTCTTATTAAGGCTTATGATGCAAAATTATTCTAATTCTTTTCCACATCTGGGCATTACGTATAGCCGATCCCAAATGTGATTCCTTTATCGCATATCATTAAGCATCATATCATCAATATATCCTTATCATAATCATATCATTATCATAATTATCATCATCATTCTCATATCATTATTGTATCATCATCATATCATTGTCATCATATTAACACATAGAGACATATATATCACACAAAATCTTATGAGCTTAGCTTAGTAAATTTGGTGCAAGTTTTTAATTGAGGTTGCCTCTTGTATAAATTTTTTTATTAGCCATAGGGCCAATTTCGTCTATTATCCTTTTTGAAATTTTTAAGGTAAATTATGAAGTTTTCCAATATCTTAAATTGAGGGTCTTAATGTATTTAAGTAAGATTCTCATTAATGATAGAAATTGTCTTAACTAGTTTTTACTTTTACTGCAGGGCAGTAACTTTAAAAATTTACTATAATTTCACCTTTTACTCTTTTGACTTAAATTTTGATATGATTATACTTCTCTAAGTCTAATTTTAAATAAAATAAACCGCATTCAAAAATTCGTTTTGCAACTTGAGATATGCACCTTTTAATCTGACTGCTCAGCTTTTAAGTTTATTCTCGGTATATTTTAAACTTTATTGGGAGTTTCTCACCAAGAATTTGACAAAACTGTTTTATAGAAATGTTCCTCTATGTCTTAGCTTTCTAAAAAACTTAGTCCCACTCAAATATGTTATGTATAGCTCGAGTTATGCATGTTTAAGTACAGACTGGCCGAACAGAAATACATATGGAAATAGCTCACTTTAAAAATTCATATCTCTCTCCTTTTAAGGCCAAAGTTTATGTATTTTATATATATAAAAAGATCTATAAGTCTATTTTCATTTAAAATTAGTTTCGTCGCATTTGGAGTTATATTGAAAGAGTTATTAGTCGCGCCATACAGATTGCCAGAATTTCCCAACTTCCACGGTTTTGGTTTTAATGAGTTTTCTTGTAAAAACATTAAGTCTTTTCTTCAAGTGATCACTTTATATTCCCAAACCACTTTTATACTTTGAGATCTTGGTAAAAATCAATATTTTGAGTTCTAAAAAGTTGGGTTCAACATAAAACAAAATACACAGCCAAAGTTATTTTCCAAAAGAAGAGTAAAATCACAGACAACTTCTTATAATGAAAGCATGGCCACGAGGCCTTTAGAGCAAGTCTTAAAACCACCTAGCTATGGAGAGTTTAGGAGTTCTAGAGCTTGAAAAATATAGAAGAAAGAGGGATTAAAGTCACTATCAAAAAGAGCTTCTTGAAGAGTTTGGAGTGTGGAGAAAGTTGAAGAGAGCCTCCCTCCTTGAAAGCTTGGAAATGGAGCTTGTGTATGAGTTGCCTTGTTTCTCCAACAACAAAAAATGGTGGTCCTTGAAAGGATTGTGAGGGTGGTGATGGAAATGAGGTAGGAAGTAGTAAAGAGATTGAAAGAAGAATAAAGGGGGTTGGATGAACAAGAGGGTGGGGATGAGACTCGGAGAGAGGAGAGAGCTTTGTGTCTTAAGAGAGGAAATGAAAAATGAAATGAGGGGGAGAGAGATGGACTGATTGGCTCAAAAATGGGAGGGGGGAAGAGTGATATGATTTTGCTTCTTACAATAATAAAAAAAGTGGGGAAAACCTTGGGGTAAAAGAGGGAGTTGTGTTTTTTTTGAGTCTTGGCACTTAGGTAAAGATCATTTAGTGTTTTTCAAGTGGTTAAAGGCATGACCACTCTTGGGATTGGCTTGGATGAATATGATCACTCCAAGTGGCATAATCCCAAGGGAGGAAGGTACTTCTCTTGTCTTGACTCAAGAAATACTATTAACATAGACCCTTGATCTAAGAGTGCATGATGAGAAGGCAAATGGATAGTTGGATTTTGCTCTTGTCCTTGGCCGAAATTTGGTGCATCAATTAAGAGAAATTTTTAAATCTTCAAAGCTATTAGAATTATTTAAGTTGTTAATCAAATTGATTAATTAAATTGCTTTTTAACCGATTTCGGTTAATTACAATTTTAAGGCATTTTCCTCTAAAAGAATTGATCTTATGAATTATGTAATTAGGGTGCAATAATTAATCTATCTCAATTGGTAAAGTAGAACAATTGTTTTATACTTAATTAATAAGATTAGATTAGCTTAATTATATTTCTAAGTTACGAATTAATGAGGTTCGAATAATTAGGTTTTAATTAAAATATTTAGTGTATTATGATTCAATTATTGACTTGACTCAATTTACTAAGCTCTTACTCATTGAGATTAGCCGATTAGTCCTCAGTTAATTGTTAACCTCTCTAATTAGCCAGGATCACTGAACCAATTAGCTTAGACAAAAATTAGGAATGTTACATACATGATCTGGAAGCACCATGTGGTTATGTTCCCGGCCAACTATGTAAGTGTATTTTGCATAAAATTATATGTTAGTGGTGAATTCTATACAAAATACACTTATATGATTAGTTCGAGAGTATAGCCACCTAATATTCCTGGACCATGTAAGTATTTCTCCTACTATTATAGCATTAGTTAAAAGCATTAAACTATATTAAAGCCTTTGACAATAAGGTGAGATGAGAAAGTGAAAAGCATTTATTTTTGGAATAAAGTGAAGAGACTTATAAAGTGAGAAAGTAGGGGATTAATTATCCTTAAATCAATAGTTTCTATTGTGAGTGGATCCATTAAGTGATTCAAGAGTGATTAACTCCCCCATTTTCTCACTTTATAAGCCTTTTCATTTTAGAGGATTTAAATCAATAGAGTTTAATTGCTATATATTAATAGTGTAAAAGAATTTTACATTATCATTCAATCAAATATATTTATAAGACTTTTAAAATAATGAGTGGTTCGGTCAAACATATTTGTTAATATGGTAATATATGACTGAATATCTATGCAAAATGTTTTTACAATGACAATCCAAATTAATAAAGTATATTGCGTGTGAGCTCTACTAAATAGTTGAATGATGAATACCCTTTAGTTTATCACTTTAGAGACAAACTCATTTTAAAACAATTTATTTTTAACTAAAATTTAGAAATGTTCTCAAAACTCAAGAGATAGCTATTAGTAAACCAGATAATTGTAACACAAATTTCAATTTTCAGTAAATTGTACATATGAACTCTTTATAATAATTTTTTTAATACATATGCGAGTGATTAAATTTACAGTATTATGAAAGGTTAGGTAAACGAGAAAAATCAAAGTACTGAATTTTAAATTAACAAGAAGTTTTCTGTATTGGGTCAACTTCTATAATTTACTTGAGAAAGTCGGGTGTATTTCTAGAAGCCTTACGTTTTTCAAAGCCCGACGGCCCAACCTGACTATTGAGGATCACTGGAGAGGCGCAAGGAACTGGGCCTTACTCATGGATCATTCGTTTAGAAGACGAATATGCTGGGCTGAGTAAAAGCTATGTGGGTTGCGGGTTGGGCTTTTCTGTTCATGTTGGTTTTCCAAAACAAATTGCAGTGTTACCAAGAAATTGTTGTCCAGCTTGTAGTGGCATTGCAGGCATACTTCCCTAGATATCAGCAGAAAACAGAAGTAAAAATAACTAAAAATATTTTTATTTTTACTGTTTGATACCTATGGCCATAAGAAACAGTGAAAAAGAAGTTTCCATGAAAATAATATAGAATGTGAAGGGTAAAAGTAGAGAGAGCAAAGTTTTACTTAAAAAAATAATATGGGAAAAACTATAATTTATCCAAAAGTTAATGATTTAGAAATCTTCAAAAAGATCAAAACACAAAGACTAACGCAACAAAATACTATAAATTAGGGGAAATTTTTCTTTAATTTTCTCTAATTTTCTTATTCTCTAATTGTGTATCTTTTTCTCCTTAGATTTTGTGTTTTACTCGTCAAAATATGAAAAATATTTTTTAAACTCATGAAGTATAGGCATTTTATATGAATATAAGAGTGTGTGAATATGAGTATTCGTGTATCAAAATAAGATAAATCTTATATATTCATGTGAAGGCGATGCTATATTTGTTGTCTATCGCGATATCCGGATAACACTACTTTTAAAAATATTACCTTAAAAAATATTTACCTCAAGTCCTCAACCTCCTCCTTGGCTCGCCAGTGCTATTAAATTTTACTTCGCAACTGTTATTGCATTGTTTAACATACAAATGGCAAGACAGTTTACATGGCACATTATCGGACGTTTGCAGTGGTCCTCACCGCAAACCATTTTGTCTCCAAAAAACATTTTAATCTTGAACCGGTCTTGGAAATAGTTACGTTGCCATAATGTAAAGCCGATAGGGCTAAAATTCTGAGAGCCACATTCATTTTGAGGCCCAAGATGATATCAATAGGATAAGGGCTCAGAAAATTGGATTCCACACAAAACTGATTTTTGGTTCCCATTCTGAAAATTGGAAAAAACATTGGACGTATATGTCAACTTCTTGGTTCCCATTATTCTCATTTACATTTTATCCATTCATTTTATATTATTCATTTGCACCCTCGTTTGTTTTCTAGCTTTCACCCCCATATGTAACACTTCAACTTCATCAACACACACTCCTAACTGTTTCTACTGTGTCTCTCTACCAGTACACAGACATGGAAGCACATGTAGCAGCCAATCAGCGTATTGCAAGAATCTCCGCTCATCTTCGGCCTTCAAGTTTCAAGGTTTATTCCTTTGGTTTGATTCAGTTCTTGCACAGTACTAGTTCAAACTTCAGAGCTTTTCATGCAAAGAGTACTTATATAAATAACAAAGCTAAAAGGTTCAAATTCAATATCAATATTCAATCTTATAACGTGAAAACTATTCTTGGTTTGTGTCTCTTGCATAATAAACTTAATTGTTGCTTGATGGTGTGTATTTGAAATGCTGTGTCCATTTTATGATGACAGGAAGGAGGTGATGTTCTCCTTGAGAGAGGCGAGTGCCGGGCAAAAGGAGGGTCACCCGGATTCAAGGTAGCAATCTTGGGGGCT
The DNA here is from genome assembly GCA_031439585.1 of Pterocarpus macrocarpus. Classification (NCBI taxonomy): domain Eukaryota; kingdom Viridiplantae; phylum Streptophyta; class Magnoliopsida; order Fabales; family Fabaceae; genus Pterocarpus; species Pterocarpus macrocarpus. The sequence goes on from CM062518.1 coordinate 38,342,030, forward strand.
GCTGGTGGAATTGGCCAGCCCCTTGCTTTGCTGATGAAGATGAACCCTTTAGTCTCAGTTCTTCATCTCTATGATGTTGTCAACTCCCCTGGTGTCACAGCTGATGTTAGTCACATGGACACTGGTGCTGTGGTAATTTCTTTCACATCACTGCTGCTACTATATTCTTTTTCACAGAATTGTTGATTATCAAATATTGACTAAATTATATCACAAAATTGAGCTGTCTTTGTGCTACTGCTAGAGGCTATATCTAGTAGTTTTTCTCTTTGGTATTAATGGGGATTTTTTTAAGTGGATCCTTATTTTATGGATGTATGAAGTGTTTTTTAGGGCCAAAATTGGTGATGGAACTTAACAATGTTTAGCTGCTATATGTTGTGTTCAAATAATGCAACTTTTTTGGGTTTGTAGGTTCGTGGCTTTTTGGGGCAGCAACAACTTGAGAGTGCACTCACTGGCATGGACTTAGTAATTATACCTGCTGGTGTCCCAAGGAAACCTGGAATGACGAGGGACGATTTGTTTAAAATAAATGCTGGAATTGTGAAGACCCTTTGTGAGGGAATTGCCAAGTGCTGCCCCAATGCAATTGTCAACTTGATTAGTAATCCAGTGAATTCCACTGTTGCAATTGCTGCGGAGGTTTTCAAGAAAGCCGGTAAATATGATCCAAAGCGACTGCTAGGTGTTACAACCCTGGATGTTGCGAGGGCAAATACTTTTGTGGTAAACACTACTTTCCTGTTCTTTTTGATAAAAGCTCAGACTGCGTATTCAAACATATATCTAGATTCTAGAAGCAGACTACAATCTTAAAATACGATCAAATTCTTGAATCTATAACTAATGAGCAATCTCATGAACACCTACTATTAAAGTTAAATGTTTGATCAAATCAGTTTATATAAATTTGAGAAATGTGTTATGATTATTGCAGTGCTTTCAAACAGGACATATAGTTGCTTGAAATTGAATCAGTACAGACTAGTGTAAGTCCTATTATGTTTTTCATGCAGGCAGAGGTACTTGGAGTGGATCCAAGAGAAGTTGATGTTCCGGTGGTTGGAGGCCATGCTGGAGTCACAATATTGCCCCTTTTGTCACAGGTATTTAAGAGAGTCCTTCTTTGATCCTTACTTTAAAAAATGTTACATCAAGAGCCGGCACTTAATCTTTCTTCGTTAAAACTTGGTTATTTACAGGTTAAGCCTCCCAGTAGCTTCACTGCAGAAGAAACTGAATATCTGACAAATCGCATCCAAAATGGTGGAACAGAAGTTGTTGAGGTAATGTCGTACAAATCAATTGCCTAAAGATGTGATTGAAGTTGAAGGGATAGGAGGCAAAGAAAGAAAATTGATAATTGGTCAAGACTTTTTGCATTTTAATATATTAATAACATACACTCCTTGCCATCCTTTTATTATTTTTCTAACATGCACATGTTTGAAGTGCTTGTTCCTACGATCATTTCTGTGATGACAGTGTTAATATCTTATGCTTCCTGTTTTTCGGTCACCGACATCTTATTTATGTCACTGTCACATATCAAATGCAATATGGTATTATTAAAGACAAGTATAATCTGATACAGCAACTATCAGTTATTTAAGGTGCTATGATAATATATTAATTACAGAAAAATATATCTGATACTGCAAGTATCAGTTATTTAACCATTTTTTCATATCCATAGCAGTAGATATTTACAAAAACTCAAATACACTATCCTATTCCCCTTTTTGTACCTGTTTGTGGTTGATCCATCATAATCTAATCACAATTGTTCATGCTACAGGCAAAAGCTGGAGCTGGTTCTGCGACACTGTCAATGGTTAATAGCTTATCTTCATATTTCTATGGTTACAACTTACAAGCATTATTAATAAGCATCAACTGAGTCCTATTTACTCCCAGTGGGAAGACTAACTAACTTGAAAACTCACTCTTGATTGATTAGGCATATGCAGCTGCCAAGTTTGCTAACTCATGCCTCCATGGCTTGAAGGGAGAAGCTGGGGTGGTGGAATGTGCTTTCGTTGAATCTCAGGTGCCATGTTCAAGTCCTTCGTTTCCTTGTACAATGTTTTTGTTTTTCTTCTCTTTCAGATCTCATTTAACACTATCTTATGTCTTCAATAGGTGACAGAACTTCCCTTCTTTGCAAGCAAGGTACGTCTTGGTCGTGGTGGAGCAGAAGAGGTGTTTCAACTGGGTCCCCTTAATGAGTATGAAAGGTATGACAGTAGACTATCAAACTGTTAGCTAATCTCTTTGTTGGAATTGGACACAAAAGTGAAGTTCTTCTGTTTAATACTTAACAGGATTGGATTGGAGAAAGCAAAGAAAGAGTTAGCAGGAAGCATCCAGAAGGGGATAGACTTCATCAGAAAATAAGTGAGATCAAGCAAAAACTGTTTTTGTCTCTGCTATAAGGACCTTGTGTAATACTTTCCTTTGTTCATATTAGATTCTTAAGAATGGTACTCTAAATTTTTGCTGTCATCCATTCCTGAAATGTTGATTATAATGACATCAGTGGAAGTATAATGATCTGAAAGACACTACTCTATCGACCTTTAGTACTATTTCCGGATGTAATTTTCTTTAGTCTTTCACTTCTCCCGACATTATTTCAAAAATCATGCTCTTTTATTAATATAATGATATATAATTGAATAATAATATAAAAAATTTTATGTGACCATTCATACGAAGCAAACATATGAAAATCCTAGTACATTGAGGGGCTGGCAGAGAGCGAAATCATAACAAGAAGATCATGATCTTTTGTGGGGACTAAGGTTATAAAGAATGCCGACAACGATTTAGCTCATATTACTAAAACATAAATATATATGATATGACGTCTAATGAAGACAAACTTCATCCAATATTAAAACCCTTCGCATAGTAAGATTTCTGGACTGTCTTATATCAAATAGGTGATTTGATCTCCACTTAGCAGGGTCATGTACGCCATGTTGAAGTAATTTTCCGTAGGATGCATGATATATGCCGTGTATGAAAACATGTAAATTGCACATCTATAAAATAATAAAAGGTACAATTATTCCATTGATGTCAACCAAACTTTTTTGGGTACGAAAGTTGCATGGAGGTTTCAACTTATAGCCTCCAAAGCAAACTATTCATACTCATCACAACCTTTACAAAGCATATTTTGTTTCAAACAGAAAGAAACTTACAATAATACTTAAGAAGATAGTCGACAAAGGCCTGTTTGTCAAGACCCCCAAAAAACCAATGCCCCTTTTGTAAAGATTAACTTCAGGTAAGAGAAGAACAGAAAAAACAGATGGGGTTGAATTTTTCAACCTCCTGCCAAAAAATGCCTAACAAGCTGTACAGTCACTGTTAAAACATGTGGGGTGGTGATAACATGGTCAACAAGTTGACCATGCAAAAAAGAATATGTTGCCAGAAAAGCCCTCATGCAAAATGAACCACAGAGATAGCATGCTTGAAGTAGATGTTCTGGTTAAGGTGGCAGACATTACAGGCCTTGTAAGCAGAACCATTTCTGAAGAACATAAACTGCTATATAGTTGACTGTAACTACTATTCTTATTAACATAAACTGCTATATAGTTGACTGTAACTACTGTTCTTATTCTTATGCTTTTGGGGGTGATAGTTTCTGTTTAATTTGAACTAACGGAACATCTTCAAATGATAGATGCAAAAGCTGAGCGCAGGTTTCTCACAAGATCCTTCACTGTCATGCAAAATTCCTTTTCCATCTGCAAATTGCACAAATAATTTCCTCATTGAAAGAAAATTATAGTCTATTGGGAAAAAAATGATGGACAGCGATGCATGCATGGCAATTGAATTAGTTTTTTTTTTTTTTTCACTAACATTATCAAAATATACCATGAATATTTATATTTTTTAAAAATAAAAAAACATTGGCAGTGTATGTGCTATACAGTGTGATAACAAAGTTCCATTATTTAATTTAGATGTTAGCATGTTACAGTCACATATGGAACTTAATTCAATAACTTTAATTTCTTTTTTGCTTAATTGGTACTGTGAATTCCTACTTTCAGCCCACACAATATGTACAGAAATTACCTGAGCAATAATTGTTATATCAAGGGCACAACTCCCAAATGTCATGGCACTGCTATTGATGACTTTTAGATGGAGTTTCTCAATTTCATTGATTGTCTTTTCTACAACTCCTTTGTTCTTCTCGCAGTGAATTCTTATGAGAACATTTTTATCACAAAATCTTGCCTCAATTTCAGGTAGTGCCTCATCAAAGGGACCACCAGATTCTGAAGAAGAGTCTTCGGCATCATTGGATAATTGAGATTTCTTCACAAATACCACAGATTCCACAGTTTTCTTCAAGTTCTGTTCCTCCTCAAGAGCCTTCACTTTCTCTTGCAATTGCTTCAAGTACTTGATAGCATCTCCAAGAACAGAAGCTTTGTCTGTCTGTCAGCAGCATGTTGAAAAATGAGACCAATGTATATATGTGTTAAAGACTTAAAGCCAACAGGATGGACAAAATAACACAACTACTACAAACACACAATTTCACATATTCATGAACTTCCTGCTACATGTTCAAAAAAATTTATATTTATCACAAACAAAATAGAAAATTTTGCAAACAAAGATCTTGAATATTTTGTAGTTTCATACAGGGCTGAAAAGACAGATGTTTTGACAACATGCGGCATGAAAAATTCAAAATTGTATTGTACAGGTTGTTAAATTACTAACCTGAACTTCTGTTAGCCAGTTTTTATAAGTCCAAGTGGTAAATACTCCAACATATGTTCAATATGTACAGTTATAAAAGACATAAACAGTCAATTCAGAATCATAAAAAGCCCAAAAAACACATTAACGAAAAGTTTGATACCTTCTGTAATCCAGGAACAAGAGCAGATAGAGCAATGAACCGTTGGCTGAGCTTCTCTCGCCGCTTCCTTTCAGCAATTATGTGGTCTTGAGGTTGAGAAAGTTTAGGGCGTGTCCCTATCTTTTTGGCCTCCTGGCTAGCCTTGAAGACATAGTTTTGATTCTCCAAGTTTCCTTGAGAGATCATGTCTTTTCTATTGATTTTAGGAAAAACCATCTCATCCTTAGGCCTCACCAATTCCAACTGATTTATGTAATTTGAATCCACAAATGAAAGAAGATTTGGGCAAGAAGCAAACTGTGCCTCTGATGTCTGACCATTTTTGCTGAGACTCCAGCTGTTGTTTCTGAGTTGTTTTGTAGGTCTTTCAATGTTAGCAAGGGCAGTTTCCATGGAAGTTTTGGGGTTGAAGTTCGGGTAAGAGAATGAATGATGTTGCAAAGTCTCTCCAAAAGCAGCAGCAGCAATTGGCAGTAAGCTAGGCTCATGAATAGAGCTCAAGTGCCACTGATGGAAAAAGGTAGGATCCTCCATTGTTTCCTACAAATTCAGAAAACATAATACTCAGTACTCACTGTACAAAACTTTCAGAATGTTCACACACATTTCATCAGCCAAGCTCTGGCCAGAAAGATTTTAGTATGTTCATATTTCACTTCTTCATCAGATATTTGCCTCGTTTTCCAACCAAATGCCGGAGTTTAACTCATCACTTGTTCTATGGTTCCAATTTCCAAATTAAATTTAGTCATTGTCAATCTAATAAATGGCCTATATAGAGTATAATTTACCTATGTTCCAAGAATAATGATTTTCAGGAGTGTTTTATCTTACCAGATCAGTTAACCCTCTGATGGATGAAATCTCCATAAGAAAACTCCTTCTGCAATCAAAAGTGCCCTGAAGAAACTAATCCTGGAAGAGAAGTTAGAGTCAGCTAAAGTTGACGAGCTTTGGTACTTAAATTTCAACTAGATAATAGTAACATCCGTTAAATGACCCTTAAGCCCATACCAAAACTACAACACTCCCATACACGAGCATCTAAATCAATTATAGTCTCAGCCATTTGCACTTTATATACTATAAATATCTTAGTGAATAATGTAAGGTTGGTAATAAGAAGCTTACTTATCAACAGATGTGGCAGCTTTCAATATTGCTGGTCCTCACAATGAGAGGATATCATGCCACAGCAGCTGGAGCTTATATATTTTTTGTTGTATTTACTTTCTGTCCTACATGACCTCCTGCATCTCAAGCTAGAACTGTTACAATATCATGCTCACGGGTTTTTGATGCGAATCGGCTTAGACAACCTAAGATGCCTATTTTTTTTTTTTTTTTATATCAATGAAAATAAAGATATGACTTATTCTATATTTAGAAGCTCCCTTCAGCTGAGAAATTAATACCTCCACCTTTTGTCGTTTTGTGGACTTTTGGGGATGTTCTTCACCGACTAGTCATTGAAATTTTGATTAAGGGCTTACAAATCAAAGGACCATCTTTGAGAATGTGGTCCCTTTCCATGTCCAATGCCTCAAGGTACGTAGTTATTTGCCCAATTCCCTCAAGTTACGTTCTCAACTCCTTCCTACTTGTTTCTCATTTTCTTGGTCAAAGATCATTTGCAATCATAACCAAGAAGCAAAGCAATTCAAGGTCATTAGCCAACCCATTATCAATTAACAAAATAGTGCAAACCTATGAGATAATGTGTGTTGATAATAGTCATCAATTAGTAGTTGGTTGGTTGAAATTTTCAAATATGTAAGCTCATTCAAAAAGCTGGGCTTGCCTTTTTTGGGTGAAACACAACAGTGTTTCCATTGACTAAAGAAGATTTTAGCCAATTCCCAAGTGGCATTTGTGGTGTAAAAATCTTTGACAAAAACCCCATTTTCGTCCCTAAGGACTTTTGCGGGGGACAAATTCATCCCTCAACATTTAAAAGTCCAACTATGGTCCCTAAAGATTCAAAATAAGAGACATATTAATCCCTCCATAAAGTAGACATCAAAACACTTAAAGAAGTTCATACATGGCACATTAAGTTGCTAAGCTGGCTTCGTTATCTCAAGAGGATTACAAAACCAGAAAAATGCACAGTGGTGTAGCAGAGAAGCACATAAGGATCATAAACTTGATGTGAGTTCTAAGATCCCCTTTGATGCGAGTTCAGAAGATGAGAAAGTTGAGAGTTGGACTCGATGTGAGTTCCGATTTCCTAGCACAGTGGTGTAGTGGAGAAGCACAGGAGGAACATGAACTTGATGTAAGTTTCGAGTTTGTCTTTGATGCGAGTTCTGAGTTCCCCTTTAATACAAATTTAGAAGATGAGGAAACTGAGGCTGGACTCAATGCGAGTTCCAAGTTTCTCTCTAAGTTCCTGAACTTGAAACTCGCATCTTCTTATGGATGAAGAAGAAGATCAAAATGTGATCATTTTGATGATTTGGATGAATAACGAAGCCACCTCAGCAACTTATGCACCACATATGAACTTCTGTTATGTGCTTTGATGTCGACTTCATGGATGGACTAATATGTCCCCCATTTTGAATCTTTAGGAACCATAGTTAGAATTTTAAATGTTTAGGAACGAATTTGTCCCCTACAAAAATCCCCAAGGATAAAAATGGGGGTTTTTGTCAAAATCTTATGCTGTGAAGACAATGTGATCCATTTAACAAGCATATAAGGAGTCCGCATGGTAATAAAATGATACTCAATATTGAAAAAGCTCTATTATTTGAAGATAATGATTTAGAAACCAAAATGGATGTCTAGTGTAAACAATACGTAAATAAGTGAGAATTTCAGTTATATAAATATTAAATTAATATAATATATTTCTTAACTTTCTTCTCCATTATTAATTGAAATTAAATTTAATACTAAAATAACTAAAATTCATACTTATTTATATATAATTTACATAGTTTGAATTCTGAATATGAAATAATTAGTATTAGGTGAACCATACTCTTATGAGATCTTATATGTTGAAATAAGATTACTTTGGTAAAAGAATATGCATGGGAAACCAAAAAAAATTATGCTTAAAAAAACATTTATCATATTTAAAAGGTTATACTTTTTGTCGTTTGCTAGGGAGTAAGGGCATACGTTAACCAATAATTGGACAATTCGTGTAATGATCATAGGCTATAAAATAATATTAGTGCTAGTACTAGGAGGAAAGAGTGGTCAAATAATTCTCCCCTCAGTTGGAACCTATCCTAGAAACTCGGCCAAAATGGTTTAGGAGGTGTTTGGTATGCATGCATCTTTTTATCTTTTTAAGAATGCGAAAATATTTTTAGATTTGGTAGGAGATTTGAAATAATATTTCTGGAAATATTGTATTCCCCAGAAGAAATTTTATTCCCAAAATATTATCACCTCCTCTTATGAGAATTCAATATTCCCACCCAAAGCCACCCGCCACCGTGCACCACCTCTTGCCACTGTCTCCGCCACCAATCATTGTTGCCCGCCGCCGGTCACTGCCCTCCGCCGCCATCGATCACTGCCGCCACCCACTGTCGCCGCCAATTAACTACATCCATCGAAAATATTTTTGAAAATTTATCAAACATTTTCAAGAATTCAATTTACATAACAAATACTCTTAAAATATCATATTCAAAAAGATTATTTACAAAAATAACATCCCTGACAATAAAAATTCATTTTATCTGCTAAACGCCCCTTATCATTCCTGCGAGAATGGTCGAGTCCGCAGTCCAGTTTTGGACAAGCTGGTTTGCATGACATAATCCCACTATACATTTTCTAGAGAAGCTGATCTCCCTTCTCAAAATATTTAAGAAAAAAAAAAAGGACTCTCTTAGCACAAAAAGAATATGGGCCTGCGCAGCCCAGTCCAGTCCAACAAATGAACGGTTTAAGGTTTTGGGCCCACAAGATACTTATCATCAAATGCAGGAGAATTAGAACCAACAAATTGAAGCAATTTCGAAGAAATCTCGCATGGGCCCACTTGGAAATCCACTTCAATTGGAGTTGGTTGTCAGTTTCCTTTTTAATCATTTTCTTAGTGCTTGGACGGTCACTTGTCACTCTTACTCAGTCACTCGCTCAATTTTCTCGCTTTATTTTCTCGGCTCACTCAATTTTCTGAGTTGCCAAACACCTTCGTCCACTCAGAAGATCTTACGATGGAGCGAAGGGCGCTGGGGAACACTGGCCTCAAGCTCAGCTGCGTTGGGTTCGGAGCGTCCCCTCTGGGGAATGTGTTCGGCACCGTTCCCGACGAAGAGGCCATTGCTTCTGTTCGTCAAGCCTTTCAATCCGGCATCAATTTCTTCGACACTTCTCCGTATTCGATTGCTTCTCAACCTTCAAATTCATTATGTTTCTGATTATGCTTTATTTGGCTGCTCAAAAATTTACAAAAAAGAAAAAAAAAATGATGAAAGTAAAAAAAGAGTAATTGAAGCTTTGTGTTGCTGGGTTAAAAAAAAAAATAATGCACGTTGAAAAGTTTTGTTTTTTGGTCTTTTCCTTTTTTTTTTTTTGTGAATTTGAAGGTATTATGGAGGGACACTGTCGGAAAAAGTGTTGGGCAAGGCATTGAAGGCTCTCGGTGTTCCAAGAAATGAATATGTTGTGGCTACCAAATGTGGGCGCTATAGAGAGGGCTTTGATTTTAGTGCGGAAAGAGTTACTAGGAGCATAGAAGAGAGCTTGCAAAGGTTGCAGCTTGACTATGTTGACATACTGCATTGCCATGATATTGAATTTGGATCTTTAGACCAGGTGGGTGGGTTATCCTTATGCTTCTATTTGAAAAATTATACATCTTTGTGCTTGTTATGACTATGACTGTGAGGGGTTTGATTCTAACACAAGTAATTGTTTGGCTTTCTTCTCAAGATAGATTGTGAATGAAACGATTCCCGCCCTTCAGAAGCTGAAGGAAGCGGGGAAAACTCGTTTCATTGGCATTACAGGACTTCCTTTGGGCATTTTTACTTATGTGCTTGATAGGGTTCCGCCTGGAACTGTGGATGTAATACTATCATATTGTCATCATTGTATCAATGATTCAACCTTGGAGGATATGATACCCTACCTGAAGAGCAAAGGGGTTGGTATTATCAATGCTGCTCCGCTAGCAATGGGGCTTCTCACTGAGAGTGGTCCTCCAGAATGGCATCCAGCTTCACCTGAACTCAAGGTGTGATTATGTTCATGAGTAAATAATACTGATTCTGTTATGTGTTTTCATTGTCATCGAGACATTATTCAGTTCACATTAGGTTTTGAAAAAGGAACCTTAGATTAGAACTTATGAATTATGATCTCGCCTGAACATTATTTTTAGGCAAGTAAGTGTTGAGTTTGATTATGAAATTTTGAAATTTGTGCTTCATTTCTTCTGCACCAACAATTTTTTTATCGTAAGGGAAAAATGCTTAATCTGGGTATAAAATCTGGGAGTAGAGAATTATTGTAATTTGATGCTTATATAAATGAAAGAGAATTAGTTCTTCCAGAAAAAAAGACAGAAAACAACAAAACAAAATGAAAGATTGAAATTTGGAAAAAGAATACACATATCAAAAGGAGCAACTCAAATTTGTCAGTCTGTGGATTTTTTGTTTTTCCCTTTATGACCTTTTGATAGGATGATGATGATCTTTCAACATTGTTTTGACAGAATAGGGAATTATCTTTATTAGTCTGATCATCCAAGTACCGCCTACTAAATGATGTTGTCAAACATCTTTGAACTACATCTCTTCTGAATCTCTGATTTTTGCTTATGATCCGATACATATTTTGTCAAAGCTAAATTGCTTCTATGTATTTCATCTTGGAACTTTGCAGTCTGCATGTCAAGCTGCTGCTGCCTGTTGTAAAAAAAAGGGAAAAAACATTTCAAAGTTAGCAATGCAGTACAGCTTGTTAAATAAGGACATCACATCAGTGCTTGTTGGCATGAAGTCTGTTGATCAGGTTCTGCTTCATAATCTTCCTGAATTATCCTATTTAATCGTATATATCAATATCCTCAAAGTATATGTCATTTTGTGGATGATGCATGAAACCTTGCTTTCAAGCTTTTCTATGGCTTGGTCAACAAATTGGTTACCTCCCTTTTGTTTTAATTCTCTGTAAAATATGCAAATGATGACCTGCACAATTAGATGAACTTGTTTATATTTTTCTATTGAGGTCTGGAAATTTTCCATAAACTGTTCTTGGTGGATAGATACTATGTCCAGGGTTTACCACATCTTGTCGTGCCACATTTGTTGTAAGAAGGGAATGTGGCTTCTGCTTTATTTATCACCAAGAAAATCAAGAATCAAAAGCTTAGGGGTAGTTAAAACTGTGTATATATGGCTGACATAGAAAAAGGAGTTTACGCTTAGGACTCCCACATAATTGTGCAATTATCTATTGACCTGCTTAAAGGTCCTTTCTGTTTGCTTTGGATAATGGATAGGAAATAGAAACCCCTTCTTAACCTTTGTATGCAACGCTTTAAAAATTTGTATTATGTAGTTGTTGGAACATTTTTGAACAGTTTAAACAGTTTACAAACAGCAGAAGTTTGCTGTGCTCAAATGATTTGCATGCAGTTCTGATATTCATGCTTTTTTATTTTTGGGCAAAAGCCAATGCGACATAGTTAGAATTTATCAGAGGTAAACGTGGTTATATTCTCTCATACTTTCCACCAGCAGTAGTATGAAAAATAGAAAATTCCTTTAACTCAGCAACTCACAATATTTGTGTGTGCTCACTTTACAAGCTAAATGAGCTTAGAATACAATTTGTGTCGTGTCAATGTAGACTAGGCACTTAATACGAATGACCTGTTCTAACTGGGGATAATCAAACAAATTAGGTGGAAGAAAATGTTGCTGCAGTGAGAGAACTCGCAGCTTCAGGTATCGATGAAGGGGCTCTGTCAGAGGTTGGAGCCATTCTAAAGCCTGTTAAAAATCAGACATGGCCTAGTGGAATCCAACAGAGCTGATGTTTTATCTGCCGCCTGGTATTGCCCACGAAGATTCCCACAGTTTGCACATTCCTGTTGTTGAGAATGTTCCTTTATTCCTATTCAATAAGAGAAATAACTCAGGTACTAGGATTCACCATTACCACATGATGTTTTCAATGCTCTTCATCTCCACCTACTGGAGAGTAAGGGCCCCGTGGGCACCAGTTTATAGTTGCCTTCTCATAGCTTTGATATAAAACTTAAGTCGTTGGTTGAATTGTTTACACAAGTACAATGTCAGAAAAACCTGCAATAATTATTTTTCCCTTTCTGTGTTTCTTTCTTTTTCTTTTTTTTTTTTTTTCCAATGTGAATATTACATAGAATTGTTGATACTATGTCTAGAAAGCAAAGCAATTACATATCCTAGTCAAAGAAGCTGAACTTTCAACACTTTGATCCAAGAAGACAGTTGATAATGTTTCTAATGCCACCGGATCAAATCTCGTGCAAATTCCACCACACAACCTGCCATCAATTTAGTCAATGGATATTCCTCAAAGTTGATTTCATTCATATCGCACCAAACAATTTGCAAGACTGGCACACTGGTGAATTCAGTGTAAAGTCGTAAAAGGGTATTTCTTATAACAATGTCGGATATAAAACAATTGTATTTTCTCAAGACCCTTAAGAAAAATGTTTTACTTTTGTGTCCTCTGTAATCAAATGTACATGTGTCACCGAATGAACAACCTATCCGCAAATGACTATAATCTACATATCTACCGATCAGAACTATGGAATAATATAACAAAGGATGCGCAGCAAGGAACATTGTTCTAAGTTGCCACCTGCTGTAATGGACGCCAAGCAATATCATCATCATCTGTGTGGCCCAGAAAAAGGAAGTCGGCACAATTCTTCCAACAACCGTGGTTGTATGGGTTTCTGAACCGTCCATCAGCACCACGAAGATACTCATAACGGGAGGAATTTGCTAGTTCATTTGTAGTAACATTTCGAGCTATCTGCATTATGATTTACAAACATGAGAAATTCTTCTGCAGCCACTACCTTGAAGGTGTTATGAGTAATAAAACGTTAGAAACTATATGTGCGCTGGGGTGTGTGTGATGCTTGTATGCAAATTATGTACATTTCAAAGCCTTCACATTTGAGAAGCATGAAGTATGTTGCTTAACTGAATGCAAAAACACAATTTTGACAAGGTACCTTGGTCTTCCCTCAGATATCTCATTCTCTAAATCCAGGTTCCTAACTGGATTCAGATTGGTTTTCTAATTCTATATATAAAACGAATTCAGAACCTCAATAATTATTGATTAAAAAAATAAAAAATTTCTTGAGTATGGCTTAAGCAATCACCATGGAAGCCTGTGTTATTGTCAAAGTTGTAGCCGCAATGAAAACAACAGCATCCATCAGCAAAAATGCAACAGCACCTGGATGCCTTACTAACACATGATGAATCCATGTTTCTTCTGCCGGTAATGCTGGTGTAGATGTCCAAATTCCTGTCATGGAAAACAAGGCTGTTATCTAGTTCAAGTGAAATAAAAAAAATCATAAAACTACAATACGTAGGACAGTGCAAAGAGTTCTTCAAGACATACTCTGAACCGCAATGGCAGCAGCAAGAGAAGAAGTCAAAGTTCCCATGCAGATAAAAACAAAGAAATCCCTCTTGTTCCTCTGCAAGATGCATTACAATTATGGTATTAAGGCTCATATGGCAATTACCCAAAAAAAAGGGCGTGTATGGCATTGGGAAAGGAAGGAACACCTCTCATGGTTTGACTATAAAAGTATAGCATCTTAGTTCCAAATCAAATATATCCATTGTGGAAGGAAAGACATCATCAATTGATTTATAATCTTAAGTTGACCCAAAAAAATTTTAAAAAGAAAAAAAATCACGAGAATGCACTTTTGTTCTAGTGGGAAAAGATTAGAAAAAGCATAACACTGCTCACCTTTCCAACACAGTTAGATATCCATGGACAATGGTGATCAAACTGTTCCACACAACGCTTACAAGTAGGGCAATGCTTAGATCGGACAGGTCTTATTATCTGATGATACAATTTGAGAAAACCCGATAAGTGATAACTTATTTTGAGAATTTAACAGAGTAAATTAGACTCTTTAAATACTCAGAATGCGTATTATCTAAACCTTGCAGGTAGGGCAAAGTTGAGACCAATTTCCCGTCCAAACAGAGGAGCTATTCAGATCAATATTCAGCAATGGATCCTGAAGAATACGAAATGTAACATTCACAGATTTTATAATATTAAAACCCATTAAATACATCTACATTAAATTAAAAGGTAATATTTACATTAATAATAAACAATCATAATATGTCATTGTTAATATTCTAGCAAAATCATAGGAGTCACATCAAACATTGCACTACCTGACAATGCACAGAAATCATGTACTACATACATCCATTGCTTAGTGAAATAAATTCAAGTAATGTTTCAACTGAATGATATCTGGGTTACAATAAATGCATTATTATTGCAATACAATTATGCCCCAACTTAGTGACTTACTACTACAAAGTCATCACTCAGGAACGAGGACCATTCTAAATTAATATGATAGCTTCCCCTGATGAAATTTGGTTTGGGAACAACTATCACTAGCAAGCAACATTTTTCAAACAATAGCCCATGAGAGGAATTCATACCTCTGCATCAGTACCCAAGTCTCCTGCCCGTTTTATGTATCCTGGATCTTTACTGCATGCAATTGAAATAACATCAATAAATTAGTGCCAGTGATGGTAAGTCAAAAACGAAACTTCAATAATTTCTTTTTTGACATATCAAGACACAATTTAAACAAAGGCGACCAAGAAAAACTATACGCAAAACCCAAAAAAAAAAAAAAAAAAAAGATTTTAATGATTTGACTGTTGACATGTTTTACAATAGATCATTATCGGGTTGTTCTATGCATGTAGTTGACACCACCTACTAAGACAAGATTTGGCAGTTGCTGTTGCATAGGACACAATTTAAATTGTTTGTCTATATAGATAGTTTATGATAAAACACTATGACGACCTTTGATCCATTATCCATATAGCCAACCCCACCTAGTGAGAAAAGGCTTGGTTGTTATTATTATTGATCAAGACATATATTGCCTTGCAAATACACTTCATTGTATAACAAGCATATATTGCATGAATACAGACAACACATGACAATATTAGTATTAAAATATGGTTGCCTGGGAAAAATCAGAAGATCCGAAAGCATGAAAGTGAAATCACTATGTGCATCTAATTTAGGGGATTCAATACATAAGGAAAGAGCACTTCCCAAATTCAGGTCCTTGGTCAAGTTCTAAAACCAATAAACATTTAGCAAATCTGCGTCCAACAAGATTTCTTATTCTTATGTTCATTTCCTTTCAACACGGGTTCCTACTTTTCTTCATCTTATATCTTAAATCTCATCTTGGGGGAACCATACCACACACAAGAAAGAATCCATGACATAGAAAATTACCTACTGCACCTATAAAACATAATCAAGGAACCAACTGCCAGAGAAAGAGCTGTCCATGCCCAAAGTCCAACAACAGCAGTAATCTTTTTAAGATCAGGAGCTGGCAGAAATGGAAAAGATTCAGTATACCATCTTCAGAGAAAAAAAAGTACGTGTGTGCGCGTGCGCGTGAGTGTGTGCATGTGTATATCTTCATCTGTGTGTCTGATATTGCAAAATGACATACAATTCAAAGTACCTGCAACAACTGAGTTGATGAACAGGATCATGAGAAAGACTATAATACATAATAAGACAGGAGCATAACCAACATCTGTCACCATCCCCCTACAAATTTTGCCTCTCCAACGGTTGCTATGAGCGCGTTGTTGATTAGACTGCAAACATATAAATAAAAACTAAAATCAGTTACAGAACCAATACAAGTATAACTATGTGAACAAAATGCAACAGGGCACTCCTGTTCCCATGCAATTTCCAGAACCAAAATTTGGCGGTTCAAACTAACAGTATCATCATTTCTCTAATTAATTTAGCAATTTCTGCAAGATACAAGCTTCCCCTTTTTTGAACCCAACCAACTTCATAATAGTAAATAAACTGTAGCACCATGTTTAATTTATATGTCAGTCAAGTGGAAAGGATAAAAACAAGAATCAAGCTAAGTTTGCAGAAATAGGTCAGTCAACCAGTGATGCGATGGCACAAATCTGTCTACTTAAGGTTAACCAAGTACCGACCTACCAGACATTAACATTGCCTCTGCATGGCCTATAAAACTACCAGATACCACTAAACTCTGTCGCTTACAAGAATATAACCTTCAATAATTTCATAGACATCCTATTAGATTCTAGCAACATGATTAGTACAGTATATCAGGCTTCATGCAAGTGAAGCCTAATACTCATTAAAATCAGCAAGTACATATTTTAGCAGAAAGATGTTCCAACAATAATCAGTTGGAAAGTAAACCAATGTCAAACAAATCCATAATTAACTGAAAGTTGTTATTCAGGTTTTAACATTAAATCTTCCCATTCCTTGTACATTTAACTATTTAAAATTTTCATATATCAAACAAATGCAAATTTAGCCTTTATTATTATTATTGTTTTCTTTATTTTATGCCATTGATTCCTTTCATATTTAAAAAAAAAAATACAAAGGAAATTGTCTGAACAATCAATAGACAAAATCAAGGCAAGGCACCACTCTAGTTGACATGCACATAAACCTATGTGAACATCTACCAGTGATCCCCTGCACTCAGCAAAACTACATTAAATTATTAATTACCACAAGTCTCATAAAGAAATTTTTTGAAAAAAAATACACAACCAATGGCCTCATCAATACAATGTTACGTACAAGGAAAAGGGCGACATGCCGTTGACCTTTATCATATGCAAGCTGCACTGGAGTGAACCCAGCATTATCCTTCACCATTAGTTCTTCCTTTGTGCCTGCATGTACAAGCACAGCGCATGCCTCTGAATGTCCTCTTAATGCAGCCCAGTGCAATGGTGTACAACCTAAACCAGTTTTATTAAGTATTATCTCATAAAAAAAACTAAAATGACAAACAGAACAGTGAGTTAAACTATAGCACTAATGAAGTAATGATCTGTTTCATATGTATCAGTTAAAAAATATCAATCTGGTCTAATAATTAATGGAGACATTCGTTTGTGAATTTATCATCAAATTTCAAGAACATAACATAAAGTTTCAAACCTGTGCCACCAAACGGACTCTTAAGACTGAAGGTCAGTCTCAAGCATTCCAAAATTCAAATAGATAAGCCCAGCATACGAACATCAGGAAAAAGCAATATTAACATCATTTTTTATCCAAAAAATTATCAAGATCATGAAATCAAAGTGTACATGATATCCACAGCAATGCCTAACAAACATGCAACCCTGTATTAGAAAGGTGTTCATGAAAGAATGATAAAACATTTTCACCTTCGAGACTATTATTCTTGAAAAGCCTGTCTAGTATTCACTACCATAAATATCAATCTGATATATCATCTACTGCCCTCCTATGTAATAGCTCATCTCAGCATCAGATAGAATGACTTCAAAAATGTATATATTGGGCTCCAGGCTTGACCAAATACCAAAAGCCAGAGCACGAGAGAGAAAGTATCATGACATGAAGAACACATAAGTATCATGACATGAAGAACACAAAATTGAGAATTTACACTCGCATATGGAAACTAAACGCCAGCTTGGCATACCATCTTTATCTTGTCTCTTTTGACTTGCATCTCTAAATAGAAGCAATCTTATTGTATCAGCAAATCCCTTATATGCAGCCCTGGTCATAAGAATTAAAAACTCAAGAAACAAAGTAAAAATAAAATCAAAATCTTCAATGGATTTAGTTCGTTAAATATGCAATCATAATTATGATAAATAATCATTTAGGGTGGGCTTCAACAATTTGACCACTAATTTACAAACCTAAAGTTTCAACAATTTGACCACTAATTTACAAACCTAAAGTATTTCAAAACTCTTTGAAGCTAACGGTGATCCCATTCCATTAAATTAATTAGTTTGGGAAAAGAATTACACTTTCCCCAAATCATTATTTGAATTTTTTATTTAAATAAGAGATTATAGCTAATGTTACAAGTGCATGAAAAGCAAAAAGAAGAACTTTTTGTATTTTTAATATAGCAGAGAGAAGATATTTATTGTGGAATCATGAGTCTGCATCAAACTAAGGTTTCTTCAACCATGCATAACAATCAAAAGCTTTATGGCATACCAATGAAGAGGACTCCGTCCGTCATTATCAGGCACGTCAAAATCAGCATGGTACTTCACAACAATGTGGTTTAAGAAAGCTGTTTGTCCATATTGTGCAGCAACATGAACTGCCTGTATGAACACGTAACAATCAAAATAGCACAGTAGTGGCAACATAGATTCTATTTTATGCATTGCGAGGAAACAAAGTGTGCGTGTGTCTATAAATAAAATTCATAAAGGAACGTCAATCAGGTGCACCCAGACACCTGACTCAGATTCCCACTCAAAATTTTGATTTGAGGACCATGTCAACTGGTGGTAGGTAGGATGAGTCCAGGGTTTTCGTTATACAGGTATTATCAACTTTATGAAGGCACCCAAATGTTCACCCATTCTTTGTACCTAAGTAGTACCCATACAATTTATAAGACTTCAGAACACAGTTTACTTATTCAAAGGGAAAAAACCTCTAAATTGACAATATTCAAAATTTAGATAGCTTTATATTCATTTTAAGTTTTTTTTTTTTTTTCAATTATTGATCTTATTCTTATTGCTTTGAATGTTGAAACACTCATTGGTTACTTGGTTTAAAAAAATACCCCTTGAGTAAGCTAAACTATTGCCTTGCTTCTTTTTCCCAGTATGCTTAAGAGCTAAAAAGACATAAATACTAATAAATGTTTTGCAAATTATTAAAACTTCAATAATTCAGGTGAAAACTTGATATTCAGATATTGGGGTATCAAATAGAGAATAAAATCAAGTATACAGGTGCTATTAGGGTACAATGATTTGGATATTGGCAGTTAACTTTCGAAAACAGCTGCAGGTGCAAGTGGAAAAGAAGTCAATAATTCAAATTTGGATAAGGACACGGATGTAGAAATTTTAAATGAATGTGAGTATGGATGTTAAAACCCAGAAAACAATCCTAATTACACAAAACAAGTAAATCCTCCCGAAAATCAGATGGAAATGGAATAAATCCATCCAAAAAATTATTAGAAACAAATTTAAGAATCCATTACAAATGGTAGTACCCGGTATCCATTTACATCTGCAGCTTCAACCCGAGCACCATTCTCTAACAGCACATCAGCAGCTGCAATGGAACCTCGAACTGCCGCCCAATGCAGTGCCGTTTGTTGCATGTGGTCAGCAGCATTGACATCGCCCCCATGCTTCAAAAAACAAACACCCACCAAGTACACTTAATCCACATTCAAACAAAATCAAAGCATTTCCTGTTAAATTAACTTCAGCAACCCATTGAAAGTTACAAAAACCATTAATTGCCCACATAATAAAAATCCAAACTTGCAAAATGCCCAATTTTCCTATCATCAGTTCTGAGCTAAGGCACATAAAATATACGATTATTCCAAAAAATAAAATAAAAAATAAAAAAAGGGGAAAAAAAAGGGAATAATACCTGAATGAGATAGTGGGCAATTTCGTGGAAGTTGTTAAGGGAAGCCCATTGAAGTGCGTAGTAGCCATTAACATCGGGTACAGAAACGGAGGCACCGTCTTGTTCGACGAATTTCCTCAATTTGTGGAAGTCGCCGTGAGCAGAGGCAGTGAAGACGTCGAGTATGGGAGGCTGCTCGTAGGTTTCGTTGGGTCTGGAGTCCGACGATGATACCACCTCGATCTCCGACGATGCCATTGAGGTTTCGGTGAGCTACCTGCCAGCTAGATAAACCATTCGATTCGATTGGGAAAAAAGAGAAAGAATTAGCGTTGTTGTTACGGCTTGAAAGGGTCAAGATTCGACGCTAATTGGAATTGGAATTGGAATTGATGACTTGTGGTTGGTTGTCGGGAAAATCGAAGGTGAGAGAATCGGTTTGGTTGGGTTGGGCTTGGCTGTTTCAGAAGGTTCTTCTCTTAATGACGGCTTGCTTCCCCAATTTGCTCAAAACTTCATGAAGTTTTTTCCGTTTTTAGGAGAGATTACTTACTTTACAGTACACCCATATTTATAATTTTTCTTTTAAAAGTTTACGTCCAATATTTGAAATTTAATTGATGCCAACTAAGTTAATTTGAATTAAATCAATTTATTATAGGATAAAATTTTATTATTATTAATTTTTTTACTTATAAAATTTAAATATGAGATCCAATTTAAAAGGAATAAATATATTATCTAATTATCTTAAATTCAAAATTTGAATATATAAATGCGTTAAAATTTGAAATGAAGAGCTTTATCCATCTATAGAGATCCTATATAACTCAAATACATATAAAGATGTCAAAAAAATCTGCTCCCATGGATATCCACAGATATGGAGGGAAGATTTTGCCGTACAGATAATGGGAATGGGGATTTTAAATACCCGCATGTTAAATGGGGTGGCAGCGGGGATCACTGTCCCCATACCTGCGAGTATCCGATATAAAATTATTATTTTACCCTTAAATTATTAACTTAGTTAGGCTAATATTGTTATTATTTAAATTATTTGGACTAATATTTAAATTTAGAAGTTAAATTTATTTATACTTATTATATGTTAGACTAGGAGTTTGATTATTATTATATGTTTATTTTTATTTTAATTTATTGAAATTTAAATTGAAAAATTGAATTATTGGGCTTATTTTGTGTTTATTGTATATGTTTATTTTTATTTTAAATATATTAAGTTGTTAGAATTCGAATTGTAGAATTAGATTAGTATTTATGTTTATTTTAAATATTTTATGATATTAAAATGAATTTTTATATTTAATTTAAATTTTTTGAATTTTTTATATTTTAACGGATATCCATAGATATCTATGGGTACTCATAAACTTACAAAAAATTCAAAAATAGGTACCCATATAAATACGGAGCAGGGGATGGGGGCTATCCCCGTCTCCGCCCTGCCCCATTTACGTCCCTATATGCATATGATTTCGATTACCAAAAAAAAGTATGATTAGGCAACAAGTAATGAAAACAATAAAAATGAAATAACAAAAAGAAAATAAAATAATTTTATGAAAATAAAAAAAAATAGAATCTATTCTTTTTTTTTTTTCTCTTGAAGGCTAATTTTTTATCTGTCCAAATTTAGGTGAAATTTAGGGTAGTAAATGTTTTTTGAGTAACAAATAAGTACTTTATACTTGTATCCCTTGTGTTTAATCAAATTACTATAACATAGGGGCTGACTATGACCACACGAGTTCATTCTCTTCAAAACTTTGTGAAAAATATGAGTTCTGTCCATATTATTAAACTAATAATTAATGTTTCTGATTTATTCTCACTCATTCTATTTTATATACATATTTCATATATATATAGGGATAGATCCAGAAAATATTTAAAAGAGAGGTCGAAAATATTAATCATATCATCAAATTAATTTTAGAATGTGTTAATAAAATATATTTTATGCATATATCATATTTTTATCAAAGTTGAGCACGAAATTTTTTTTGAATCATAAACCTCGTAAACAATTGAATCTTTATAATTTTTTTTAGCAATATTTCTCTTAATATAAGTTAAAAGGCGAATAGAGATGATTATTCTGCTTTTTGACCAAAAAAAAAAAAACTACCATACAAGTTGTAAGAATAAGTCTGAGATTTTAAATCGTATTTCACAAGTCAAATTCTAATTACAAACCACGAATGGTTATTTGAGAATTTCAACTAGCAATTTTTTTTTATTGCTCTGCATTGTCGTGTCTTTGCCGTTGGCTCATTTTTTTTATATTGGTTGTTAATTAATATATAGGATTTAATTTAAATATATTATCAGTATAAAATTTTTTTATACAGATATTCAATCATATATTATCACATCAGTAAAAATCTTTGATATAAACACCCACTACTTGAATGATCATGTAAATGAAAGGTTTTGATTAGATGAAGTGTAAAAAAATTTACACTATCAGTACACTCCAATTAAACTCATATATATAATGTGTGAAATATTTTACTCAAAGTAATTATACTAGGGAATTCTTATCACAAATTTTCAAATTTTATTTGAAGAAACAACTAGTTTATTAAAAGAAATTAATAAAAACAAACCTAAGTATATCTAAAAAATTGAAATAAAAGTGTAAATAATTTTTTATGTAATTTTTTTAGTTGTATGTATATAAACTTACGTATATATAAATTGAGAGGGGGTTGGCACGTGCTCGCCCCCGTCTGTATCCATCGATGTAAATAACTTTATAATAAAATTGTTGAGTTATTCCTATTTCAATTGGTTTTTTTTTTTAAGTTAGACTTATTTCGTCATTAATAATATACCATAATATAATTTGATTAAATGTGCACTTGTTTGAAATAAAATGTTTTTGAAACATCCATATTAAACAAACATATGAATCTTTTGGGATTTGCATAATATAAACTTTTAGAAATTCTTTCATCTCCTTATTTTCTTGTGGGGAACTTATTTTGATCGTTTAATTATTTCCCTTGTACCCTTATTTTAATTCTTGAGCTAATCTTTATTAACTTTTTTAAGCTGAAAGATGTCTTATAAAATATTGTATTTCATTACTTTTCTATGGATTTATACTTTTTATATATTTATTTATACATAATTCACAATTGACAATGAGTAATTATAATGAAAAAAAGTATGTCATAGTTGTTTTAAAATTCACTTAGAGGTTCTATATATTATTTTATTTATTAATGAAAGGTTTCGTTTAGTGTAAACTCAGACGACGAAAAAAAAAAATTTATTAAAAGAGCTATTTGATATACTTTAAGTTAGAGATCGATCTCTATTTATTTATTTATTTTTTCATCTTGACTCCCCCCTCCTAATTCCTCTAAGAACTCTACAGTACTAAAAAAATAAGAGCTATTTGTGGGCTATCTCAAAAATTGAGTAAGAGAGTAGTTAACCGAAAGACTAAAGTCCTAAACATGTATAACCAAATGAATAAATAAATAAATAAAATAAAAAATTAATAATTGTCGCATAAAGAAAACACGGGTGGGTTGAAAATAGTAAAGAATGAGTGAAAAAGGTATGATATTATTCGTAAAACTTTTGGTATTGCTATCTTTCATACCATTTATCATTTTTTATTAATTAAATTTAAAAAATATTTAAATTGAAAATTAATATTTTGCTGCTTAATTAGTTTAACCGAACAATTCCATTTAATTTATAAAATATTGTCTTAAAAATTTTATCTAACACTAAAGTTGAAAATAATGTTTATTTTATTTTATTTTTGGTTTAAATGATCTTCTCCACACCTTCTTGATAAATTTCACGAAATATTAAATGATACAACAGTATAGTTTTCACAAATTCTAACCTTTTTTATTTTAAGGTTCTACCTTTTCCCATAGGATGTGGACGTTGATTCACCCAAAAATATAAAAGAAGAAAAAAAACAGAATAATAAGACAAAGGGTACGCCCAAAAAAAAAAAAAAAAGGGAAATGTTTTAACGCAAACGAGTCACGCACTAATCGGAACTCAGCTCCGGGCTCAATTCACCCTCCGAGTCAGTCGACGGCGGAGCTTTATCCATGGCGGCCGCCACTACCAGAGCCATAGGCACGGCGGTCACCAACTCCGCCTCCACCTTCATCACCAAAACCCCATTCTCTCTCAAGAACAAGCTTTTTGCTCATAACACTCTCAAGCTTGCTCATTGTTCTTCCAAGAGGTCTTACACCTGTAGGGCTATCTATAACCCCGAGGTCCTCGTCAAGGAAGAAGGCCGACCTGAGACCCTTGATTATAGAGTATTCTTGGTCAACAAATCTGGGAAGAAGGTTATTTTCCTATTCCTTTCTTTTTTTTTTTTTTTCCCCTTCACATTTTTTTTATCTGTTTTTTAAGTTTGCATACGAAAATGGGCATTGGTTTTATTTTTTTAATGTTTCTGGGTCATGCTTAGAACTAGAGAAATGTGATCCTGTGCCTTGAAAGTTACTTACTTTTATATCATTCACTTTTGCATTTCATCGAACACAGTTTGGTTTGTTTGTAAGAATGTAGTAGAAAAGCAGTAGGAACCCTTTTTCCTTTATTAGAATTTTTATTTTTTGGAATGTTTGGCATGTTGATGTAGCTTCTGTGTTTTGACTTTATCAAAATGAAGTTGAACATAGAATTGAAAAGTAATGGTTTTTCATTTAGTGAGTAGTTGATTATTGTTTGATGGATGCATTGGAAGTAAATAAGGAGAAGACACTTAAGTCCTTAAGTCAAGAAACACAATTTCATAATTATTGAATGCTGGAGATAACTAAGCCCATAAGATAGTTTGTGGACTCGCAAGAACTATCTTCTTGTCTTTCTTCCAAATTTGAGTTCCTACTTTTTTTTTTTTTTTTGGGTCTAGTAGGTTACGAGCCCCAATTGATTCCTTGAGCGGTTTGGTTTGCGTACGCTTATTTGTGTGGGAGTGCATCTACTCTAAATGTATAGCTTGTTATGGAATAGTCATAAATGATTTCATGTGAGTGTCTTTTCCCCTTTTTGTTTTGTTTTCCACTTTTCCTGTGTGTGTCATACAGAAATCAAGGGCACGGGACAAGTGAACTGTTAGGAACTGTGGAATTATCTTGTATGAGTGGATATACAACAAAATATTGGCTTTTAAATCAGAAATAGAACAAACAATATTGTATGATCGGCTTTCCTGCTATGTGGCCTTCTCTATACAGTTGTACCCACTAAAAATGATTTCTGTAAAATATGCAGGTTTCTCCCTGGCATGATATTCCATTGCGGTTAGGTGATGGTGTCTTCAATTATATTGTTGAAATACCAAAAGAATCTAGTGCAAAGATGGAGGTTGCCACTGATGAGCCATATACTCCCATAAGGCAGGATACGAAAAAGGGGAAGCTTCGATATTATCCGTAAGATACAAATTTGGAGCTCTTACTGTTTCTCTTTTATTTTATTGATAGTCTCTGATCCCAAGATGCCCACTTCATTTTGTTTGTGTTTCATCTGTCTGGCACCTTAGAGTTATCACTGCTTTATTTAGGAACTTTAGCTTTGTTAATTTACTTAGATGGATTTGCTATTGTACTAAGCCTATTCTGAAACATATGTTTTGCATGCTTTGCAGATATAATATACACTGGAACTATGGCTTACTTCCACAAACCTGGGAAGACCCATCTTTTTCCAACTCTGAAGTTGAAGGAGCATTTGGAGATAATGATCCAGGTAGTCCATTACTTGCTACTGTAGATTTGATATTTTCACAAATATTTTTGTAAGTAGGACTGCACAAAATGTGTCTAAAATTTTTGTTAATCTGCAGTTGATGTGGTTGAGATTGGTGAAAGACGGAGAAAGATAGGTGAGGTTCTCAAGGTCAAACCGTTGGCTGCATTAGCCATGATTGATGAAGGAGAACTTGATTGGAAAATAGTTGCAATTTCATTGGATGATCCCAAGGCTTCACTTGTGAATGATGTTGACGATGTTGAGAAACATTTTCCAGTGAGCTCTATTACTTAATTATTTGATGATATATTTCTTAATTCTCTACTGTTATTTATTTGTTTACAACTGTAACACAGCCATAGTTGTGAAATGTAAAGAAGAACATTTTGGCACGATCTAAACCTGGTGATTGTCTTCAGGGCAACCTCACTGCAATTAGGGAGTGGTTCAGAGACTATAAGATACATGATGGAAAGCCTGCTAATAAATTTGGCCTTGGCAACAAGGCAGCGAGTAAGGTATTTCACTGCTTGAATTGCTCGGTGCAAATATCTTTCGGAATTCTTTGTTCTGTTTTCGAACTGTATGTTATGGGTTAGCGGTTTAGAGGTTCTCTTAAATGATTTGGTGGTTGTTGGTTGGGGTACTCAAATAAAAAAGTGTCTTTTCAGCTGAAGTTTTTTTCGGCATCAAGGACTATTTTTGTGCAAGTATCATTAGTCATTACTCCTCTACTAATGTTTTGCATTTCTGTCTCTTTCACTCTTGGCTGTTTCAGGAGAATTTTTGGTCCTTTTAAGTATTTCTCTTGCCCTCTTATTAAACTCTATTTAACCCAACAATAAAAGGAAGGTTGAACTTTCACTCAAACAATGTACTGCTTAAGGGCTCTGATGATCCTGTTTGTGCATTAGTATATCGCTGCAACGGACACAGTATGCTAGTTTAGCATGTATCTCTTACCATGCCTTAGTTAGATTCTTGAACTTAGGCCTTCCATGAAATAAATCAGTAATGTGAAAGATAAAAGTGAGGCATGTAGCAACTGCAGTGTTTTCATGATTGATATATCATGGTCAAGGCACCATTTTGTCTAATTATGTTGTAAACTTAAATTTGGTTAACAGGATTATGCGCTTAAGGTCATCGAAGAGACTAACGAGTCGTGGAATAAACTTATCAAGAGAACAATTCCTGCAGGAGAGCTGTCACTGGTGTAAATGCATTGTGGGATGGCAGCTGTTGATCTAATGAGTTCTAAAACGTAGCTACACTACTTGCATTCTATACAGTTCTATATATGAGTTTGCAATGCAGACACTTATGCTGAGCGTCCCGGTTATATTTGTTTGATATCAATGCCGTTTTCTCCAGGCGTTAGTTCAATATATCCATCTAATGTATTCTACATATTTTTTGGCCGTTCTGTATTCTTTTTTCATTCTAGTGAATGAGATAAAGCCTGATGGTTCTAGAATTAAAATTACAAAAAGCATTCGATTGGCAATTATTGGTTGACTGTACCAGCATATTATTGGCTGGTTGAGGATGATGAAACAATTTTTTATGACAAACCATTGAGTTAAATTGGAAGAGATGTACTAAAAATTGAAAAGGTGTGAAAAGAACATACCTAACAATAGAAAAATTTTGCATAGGTAGTTTACTGCATAGTTTGTGTAGGATTCGATTGAAAGCTACGGCCAATTTGTTATAGTTAAGGAATTTTAGACTTTTGACAATGTAATAAGTCAGCGTATCATTCAGTGTCATTTTGGGTGTGCAGAATTTGATGGCTAAGTCTAGAATGCCATACCCTTAACAATGATGTATGGATAGCCATCGCCTGGTGGCGAAAACATGTGAAGTCAATACTCCAACTTTACGATTATACATTGCCATTTTTTAAACCCCTGAAGAGTGCAAATTTGAAATTGTCAAAAAGTCATTCTGCAGCCGACAACTGCACAATGATTTTGTTACAGGCTCCCTGAGTAAAACCTAAAAATTAGATACGTACAAGTTGCTACACCAACAAAGATTTAAGGGGGAAAAAAATCAGTTGGCTCTAGTATATGGTCAAAAAAATATATAATGCTGGTGTGCCGGTCTTCTCAAGTGAAAACAACTTCAGAAGCTCACTGAATAAAACCTGAAAGCTAGCTAGATACAAGTTGCTAGTCGAACAAAGATTTAAAAGAACAAATTCAGTTCGCACATATACGGTTAAAAAACAATTATTAGTTAATCTGTGTGCTGGTATGCTTAAGATAAAAAACTTCAGAAACCATAATATTAGTGCATGTTTGGGAACCTTAATTTTTTTATTTTTTTATTTTGGTAAAAAGTTAATTTTGGAAAATTTTATTATTTTTGACAAAAATGTGAAAATAAATTATTATCGAAAGCTAATAGTTTTAAGTTTAAAAATAGCTTCTAATTATAAGTAATTTTTTAAAATTTTTAATTATAAATAAAAGTTGATTATTTCAAATTTTTTATATTTTTATCAAATTGATTCTAAGTTTTAAATATTATATAATATAAATAATTATTTTATTTTTTAAAATAATTGAAATAAAATAGATTATATTAAAACTATTTTTCAATTATAATATTTAAATATAAATTAATTTTCATATAATTAATTATATAAAAAAATAATATATAAATAAATAATTATTAAAATAATTTTAATTTTACACTATGTTAAATTTATTGAGACAATTTCATTGTTCTGGATGAGCCATGTTTGTGACATGTGAAGTAGCTGCTACTTTAAGTCCCACATCGCCCAACAGCAGAAATCTCCAGTTATCAACGTAGTATATGATGCCACGCTTGTCAAGACGGCAAAGCACGGAGCTGCGCAGTGAGCACAGTGCGAACTATTCTTTCGCCTTTTACTAAAGATTACCGTGTGCTCGCTGCATAAAGCAGCATACGATAATTTTTGGAGAGGGACCTTCTTTGAGAGGGTTCCTACCTAATTATAGTCTAAACCATTTTTATTCAGCACGTTGAGTGCGAGATCAGGGATGTTTCTGAACCTCAGACGTTGTTGTAACAATACTTGCTTTTATTGCAGACAGGTGGTGACACAAACCTTAAACTTATTGATGAGATAATTACAACTACAGTTTCCAGCTTCATGATATTTACAATATCTCAGCCCACCCATTTTTCATACTCGTAAAAGTAGTACTATTTTATTGAAATAAAAACTTGGGACAAACACTAGCAGCTGCAGAGTTGGAGTGCTTCTTCGAACCTGTTGTCTGCGGAAGAAGAAGGATCAACCACGCAGCGTGTCTGAGTCAGAACCTGATTGTTGTCTGAACCTGCTTTGGGAATTGGATTGCACTTGAGAACCCACTTAAGTGCTGAATCTTTCAACCCAGAGAAAGTTGTTGCCGATGGCTGATGTGAGGATGGCGGGGCATGCGTTTTGCCATTGTGGGAGAGCAAGAGCATTGCTGCTGTAGGTGCCATGGACAAAGGTGAAGTGGTGTGAGCTCAAGGAACATGGAGGAAATTTGAGATTGCGTTAATTTCTATATGTATATGAGAGAGAGAGCGCGTGAGGTAGTGCACGGGGAAAAGTTCAGTCTGTGGGCGTTTCTTTAGCAATTTCTTAAAGTGGCTGTTTGGCAAAGGAAGGAAATCCGAGGGGTTTAAAACCGCGGAAAAAAATAAATGGATACTGTTGACTGCCTTTGTTTCTTATCCGAATGAATAGTCTGATACTATAACATCACTAAATTCAATTATTAAATTTTGTGCCCACCATTTTGATTGGAAAGTTTCTTCCCATGACCTGGCTCTTGTACTTTCTTCGGCCACTTAATTTTCGTTTTCTCCTTCATTTCTTGTTCTGAATTTGCCCATTATGTGTTACTTTCATTCACTTATATAGTTATATTTGTATTTTAAGGTATTTTACAAAAATAAAGAATTATATTATATATTTTTAAATGTAATTTAATATGACTAAATTTTTTATTAATAATTCTCTTTCTCAAGATAAAATAATTTTTCTCAAATAACAAATATAAATAGACAGAAGCTGTAATTACTATTATAAGATCAATAATGATTAATTACAATAGTTATTCATCAATCAGACAAAAAAATAAAAAAAAGGAATTATTATTGAAGATAAATAATTGTTGTTTTGCACATGACGGTTACAGGATAAGACTAAGGATTTATCAGAAAAATATGACAACTTATATTAGGACCCCAAAAAAAAACACTCAACATTGAGTAGAACCCACCCACTTATCTGTTAATCGTAAGGGCCATCTATTAGACATAAGCACCCCTTCTAAATTCAAAACGTATAATCACTTATCCATTGGAATCTTTAATGAGGACGTACTTGATTATACATAAACTGCAAATGGCAGTACAAAACTCCTTAGAAAACCAACATCATGTGATGATTGCAGAATTAATACCAACATGCTTTGCAATTCTCAAGCCAAGGAAGTACCATTTTATGAGAATCCTAAGAGATGGCTGCGATGACCAAATTTTGGCCGGAGATAATAACACATTGACGAACCTTTTGGACAAATTGTCACTATCTTTTGGTAATGTTTTACTCGAATGCTCATTAACGAAAACAACAATCAAGTCTTGGTCCCTCTAAGCGACATTGGCTACGTGTATTATCAATAGCTCGCTAGGTGAAATTAAATCAAATAATAAATATAACGTGATTTGGGGCCACTATTGACTATCACACATTTTGCTTTTGCCCATTTGTTTTCACCCAAAAAAGAATTATAAAGTGATATGAACAGCGCGTGAAACGGCGAGCTTGACCGCCCCTGATTGCAGTTCCTCCGGGTCTGGAGCTGCGCCGTTGATTTCTTTTGCAGTCTTGTGCATTTGTTAGGTTAGAATTCGACCCAACCAATCCTCCCTGCTAATCTTTGACACGTGCACTCACCACCACCTTGCTGTACGTGTGATTATTCTTCATATATATCTCTTCAAAATAATTTCAATTCCATCTAATAGGTTACAGAAAATCATTTAAAAATTCCTATTTAAAAAGAAGAAGGTTGCTGAGGCGGAGATATACTATTATACTCTTGGTATTTAATTTCCACTAAGCAAAAGCAAAAAAGATACTTACATAAATAATTAATATATAAGACGAGAAAAAAAAAAAGAAGAATGCTATTTACACTTTCAATTACTATCATTATGCCAAATAAATTGTGCTTCAACAGGCATAAAAGGATAAAGAAGATCAACATTCTTGGGATTTAGGAGATGATGTTTCTCCGGTCTTCTCTTCGAGCAATGGCGTGGTGTTTGTCCTTTCCCCCATTGACACTTGGTGCTCACTATCTTCATTAAACCTATCCACACTGTGCAAAAATATTCCTGCCACAATAGCATATTCCATCATATTCTCTTTTACGTTACATGATTTCTAGAGCTTTTTTTTTTTGGGGGTTCAACATCCTTGCTCTTAAAATGACGATAAGTCAAATAAATTGGTAAATATGAGTTTTTTGTAGCAAATTAACAGGAAGTTGCATTATGAAGACTCACCTATAAACCATATAGCAGCTGCTGGAAAAAATATAGTTGTTAGAATCAATGCAGTCGTTCTCCAGTTGTTAATACGATCCTGCATTACCAATCAGAATATTGTTCATAAACTGATTCTTGTAAGTTAATAAAGTGGGAACAGAAAAAAAGAAATAGAAAAAAAGAAAAAAATAGCTAAGAAAGAATCATTAACTCCCGGAGAATTTTGTTATGTTACTTAACGAATACAACTATGAAAAGCTAACCTGGACAACTCCAACAAGAGGTGAGGAAGGTACATCTCCGAAGATATGGATGGCAACAGTGGACATTGCCATAGATAGCGGCCTCAAGCTTGGTTTGACACAATGCAGACATACGTAATTCACAGGGCCCTAAATAGAAAATAGTGAGAATGTAAATATATGAATAAAAAAACTCCGACACCTGAGTTCTGATCTGACCAGGTCTACAAAATGGTTTCTAAGTACTAGTTTTGCGTGTCTTAATGTAATAATAAGCAAACAAGAGATCTTCCTCACTCAGAGAAGGAAAGTACCTGAGCAGCGAAAACGAGTAGTTCACCAATAGCAAAAAGAGCTAGGAAGCCATACACGCTTCTAAATAAGAAGGCACCAAAACAAAATGCTCCACCAATAAACGTTGTCAATGAGAGAAGCTGCAAAGGAATTCAAAGTGTTCGGTAAGACAGAGCAATGTAATGGAGACAATATTCTAGGTGAAACGCGTGAGTGCGCGCGTGCATGCATGCATGCAGAGATCAGGAAATTAGCTAGCAAGGTTTAAAAGTTCCACTGATTAGCCCATTATAGCTTAAATCAATGCACAAATACACTTTCAAGTGGGTGTATTTAAATTTTGAAACAATGCAAACTTTATTTTTAATCTGTATGATTAATAAATGGAATTTACTTTTGATCAACCATAGTTTGCAGTAATTTAAGATCATAATAATAACATTTACGTTATACAGTCAAATAATTCCAGAACTGCAACCATGATGCTTAAAGCTTATTGGTCATTCACGTGGCTTATCCAAGAGGCTAGTTGGTATAATTGAAGGAATTCAAACAAAGCAATATCGATAAATCTTTATATTATTCACGTGCAAGTGCCTGAACAAAAAGCAATTTGTACCAAAATAATTAGCATGCACAATCCAGATAATATATACTCCTAATCTACTACTGCAATCTGGTATAAAGTATTTTTAATGTATGAGGCAAATCCCCAAACTTTTTGGCCAATCAAACCCAGTTCATTTCATGTGCATAGAAGATTGCAGTTTTATGTTAGGGTAGACCCAGTCAGATGGTGCTGAGATCAACAGGAAACTTAGCATTTCAAAAGCAAAAATCCAGTTATCTAACTTATATTAGTCTTCAATGCACTTAACTGATATATACAGGAAACAAAAGTGCATTGGGCAATGCACAAACAGGTATAGAAGAAATGCCAGAATTCCCACTCTGAATCCAATACCAACCTTAAACGCATTTGACAGGGAGTTTGTCATGAAATCAAGAGCAAAGCCTCCTGCTAATGTGCCCAATATTCCACATACAACTGTGATTCCTCCAAATATCATATCTGCATTAGTCTGCCAAAGTAAACTGCCTTTAATATAATAACATTATGCTTTACCCTGTAAATTATCTTAAATTTCCCAACATATATCTTATCTTTTGCAAGTAACAACGTATAAGAGGAGCGACTATGTCAATAAAATCATACACATACATATGTGGTCACTAGATGAAAGAAAGTCTCACCATGTGATATACACTATAACCAGCTTTGGGGCCCCAATATGAGTAAGCACCTATAACAAAGTTGTATGCTATGTAACCTGCAAATATTCAAGCAACGTAACTAAATGAAGAGACAATGCAAGCCATCAAATCATAAGGGAGTAAGCTGGTCATATAGTAGCTTCTAACAGGAATTTAACAACAATAAAAAGTAAAGCTAAAGAAAGCAGTTGATGCATACGTAAATCAGTAGGAGGAATAAGTACCTAGAACATTGACGACATAAACGTTATCAAGCAAAAGTGCTTTCATATCTTTCAAAAATCGTAAGAACTGATCTAATATTGTGGTTGCAGATTTTGACCTGAAGTAAGACAAGAATCAACTAATTATAATTTTACATACATCAGCCACTAAGTGACGGATGACGGGTAGTAAGTCTGATAAATCAGTAGTGGGAGAAAGAAATTATTTCAGAAGGATCATGAGACCATTATGCTAAGCTGGAAGGAGAGCATTCTATCCTTAAAGCCAAGATACATTGACAGGAACAAATGCCTCAATAGGCACTATAGTGGCCCATCAATCATTTACTAAAATAAAGAAACCACTCTATAAATGAAGAATAAATGTACTGTTCTCACCTGGAATGCTCATGTGAGATTTTATCCCCAAACTCTGTCTTTAAGGACAATGTCTCGTCTTTTCCATTTGAAGCCTCCACATCTTTCCATCAAATAAGTGAAATTTGTTAAGCCCAATAAAGAGATTTTGTGAATCAGAAGCAAGCCAACAAAACAGAAACATCACTCAATTGAAAGATAATAGGTGGGTATTAGTTCTACTTGGTCTGTTGTGGGTACTGCAAATTGTTCTTAATCATAGGATAGAGGAAGGGTACTTTTTTTTGGTACTCTGGAGGAATGGTACTTTAAGGAAAAAAAGAAAAAAGAAAAAAAGAGATATATTATCAGATAATGCATTATTCTTATGCCTCTAAATAGGAAAATGCTACCAAGAAAGAATTAATTTGCTAGAGTGAGTGAGCATGCTTAATGACTCTTGGATGGATAAGCACCATTACTACTTTATTTTATCCAATGACCACCCTTAAATCTGGGTTAAGTTATGGCTAAATTTATTTGGCTATGTACGACTACTTTAAAACATAACGGTACCTTGAACTCCTGAGACAACTGTGTCAGCGGCCAGAACCTTTTTCGAACCAGCAGGAACAAAACCTGAATTCACAAGTAGTTTAGAGATGTAAAACAATATTAGAGAATGACAAGAAATCAATGCAAGACAAATATGCACCTTTCAACTGCAAAGGCTTCATAACAAATCCCAAAATAGCAAATGGAAGCATCAAAATGGCCTCCACCCAGAAAGCATAACGCCAACCAAAATGACTTCCAACCTGTTTATAAACAAAGAAAGAAAAAAGATACACATGTTGATTATTTCCAAAGTAAACATGTAAGTATGGTACTACAACAGAGAGGGAGTTCCCTTACTTGTCATCCAAGTTTTTCTTTACCTACAAGCCCAACATTTTGTTTCTATTGTAATTGAAATGGGAGGTGAAATTGCCATTCCAAATTTATTATAAACCCACTACTTACACCCATTTTTCTACTTTTAAGGAACTCCATTTTTAAAACTTTTCTGATCTAAAAACAATTTTACTTTTCATTCATTTTCAAAATTTAGAAAGAAAATTATGCTTTCATCCTATATTTAAATAAAGCTGATCTCTCTCCACACCTGCTACTACTAGTATTTAATAATGGTATCAAAACCAAGGAAAACTTACCACACCACCATAGACATAGCCAATTGCATATCCTGCTGGTATACACATGTAAAATATTGCAAGCCATGCCGTTTTCTGATACATAAACCAGTATAAGAAAAGGTTTCTGCCAGAAAGTGAATAGACAGCACTCATAATGACATATACCATTCCAACTACCAAGAAGGGTAAATAAAACAACAGTCAGTTCTATGATTATATCTATAAACCACTGAAATGTTGAACATAAGCAAATTTATCTCAACTCATGTTTATCAAGTCGCCACACTGATTAGAGCTAATATTCCACATTAAGGCCAGATAGCATTAATACCGCAAATACTGTTGACTCAGTTTGATTAATATACAGTGCTAGCTTTAAGATTCTCAATTCTTGCTTCATTTCAAGTACATAGTCAATGTCCAATCTTGCTCAGGATCTTCATAGAATCTATTTTTACAGATAATAATGGTTTTACCCCAAAAAGGACAACCAACAAAAACCACTGATAACTTTATGAGTTAAAACAGATATTCTTCAATATATAAGTTTGAAAATTGAACCCAACATGGAATTGAACAATGCAAATAGCATTGCAATTTAAAGGGTATTTATGACCCACTGAATATAACATACTTTCACAGCATACTTGTAGATGGACCTTCAATTGACCCAATATCCCGCAAAATGATTGCTTCAAAGTTCAATAACCAAAAACATGCGAGGGCTAGATATGAGCACAGCAGACAATCGAATTCTTCCAAGTCAGAGCATCAGGTTAATCCAAGGGAAAAGACAAACCTGGGCAGCTGGGGCATTGTCATCAATGAAAGGTGCTGCAAGACTTATAAATGAAGCTTCACCAACACCAACAAGCCTACAGAGAATAACCAAAGCATAAGGGAAAGATAAGACAGTTTTTACATTTTGTCCTATTATAAGTACTCAATACAAAAGCCATAAAACTTGAAAATAACTGAAGAAGACACTTACATGCGACAGACCGAAATAGACCAGAAATTAAAAGAAAACCCACAACCTAAGGTTGCAAGTGTCCAAACTGCCAATCCAACTCCAATAAGTCTAAATGGATTCACACTGCAAAATATAACAACTATGTAAGGGTTAACACTTACAAAGTTACTGACAGCAAAGCAATTAGAAATCACAAAATGGCATGTGTGTTTACATGACAGAAAAGGTAAAAAATTCTTGTTATTAAATTATTATGTCTAACAAACATAGGAACTTCATGGGAAACAAATCACAAGAATTGATTATCCAACTTTTACGAGTGCAATTTAATTTATGCTGCAAATCATTTGCTTGTAAATAAAGGACAACTTTAACTCCGATATAGTAGATCAGTGGTTGTTGCAAAATTTGTTCTGTTGTTCAGCTTTCAGAAGTTTCATTCATTGACAAAGTATCTTCAGAAGCATTATTAGGTTGAATATTTAGGCTAAATAAAGCTGAACTAAACCACAAGCAAAATAATAATTAGTCTAAGATGTATAAGCACAAGAAAAATAAATAAAAAATATTTGAAGCCTTCATGCTAAAACTATAATGCACATAATGTACAAACCAGCATGTTAAGCTTTTGACATAACAACTTTGTAACCAAATGGAGAAAACTATTTCAAAAAAAAAAAAGGAAAAAAAAAAGAAAAAAAAAAGTAATTACCTTTTTGCTAGAGATGCAAATATTGGAGAAGCAACAAGAAGTCCAACCATAAAAGTTGATGATAGAACTCCATCCTGGAAATTGCTCAAGTTAAAATCCCCCCTACATGAAAGGAGAAAAGTATATTGTCAAAAAGATAAAATTTATTAAGTTCTGAAAATGTAGTGCTGCACATTGCAGTAATAAAGATAATGGAATGAAACACAAGGAAGGCTTCTCATCAAGATCTGAATTCCTCTCTCCGTTTATCATATTAACTTAACTAAATCTTGCAATAGTGCTTTATCAATTCACAAAAGGGTCAATTTCCTTTTAATTTTTCAAGGGCAACCATACAGATGCACCCAACTCAATTTAAATCCATGATGCCATCCTCTGTTCTTGTTTTGAAAGAAGAAGGGGCCATGAAAAATCACAGGTATTAGTTTGATAAATTGGCTTTCATTAGTCAAGCATTAAAGTATGCAAACCTTTAAGAACCACATACAACATACTGCTGTGGAACATAACAAAAAGTATAAACCATGCATTAAGACAATTTTGACAAATAAACCCAACAATTTGGAAACTCAGTGTAACGAAAATCAAATGCCAAAACCTAAAAGAAGCATATCATACTGTATTCCGGTTCCAGACGTGCAGGTACCACCTTTGGTGCAAGTTCCTTTGCTTCCATTAACACCATTGCTTGCTATTGCTCCTCGGTCCAAATAGTTTATCAAACTAATCACACAAAACATAGCAAGTAACCTACAGAAAAACATGATGAAAGAGATTCAGAATTTCCAAATGCACAAACGCCTTGAATTTTCAAATTTCGACTTAATCTACATCCACAATTGATCAAATACGAATATTATAATAATCCCCAACAACACAACATATTCTACTAACAACAACAATTTTAAAAAAAATCAGAAAAAAAAAACATAAATTTATTCCTCCTTACGCAAACAACGAAAACTGAATAAAAGACTCAGACTTGCTCACCCTCCCACAAATCCAACATATACCCAAATCCCAAAAATTCAAAAAGACCCCAAATTTCCTTCCTTTACCCACATTTTTTTTTCCAGCTCAGATCAATGAAAAAAAAATGGGGTTCGAAAAGAACAATTACCTCTTTGGTGTAAACCATGAAGTTGAAGGAATCATGGTAGAATTTCTGGGCATGTCTGTCTCCACAGAAGGCCTGGACCCTGTCTTGGCCTCAGCAGAGCCAGAAGAAGAAGGAGGAGGAGGCTTAGGCTCAAGGGTTGACGAAGAAGAAGACTCAGCCTTTGCTTCATGTTCATGTGATGCCATCATGTATGATATTTAATAAAATATTATATAGCTTGACAGTGACCTCTTTTGTTTAAAATAGACAAACTGAATTGGAACTCGTTGAAGGAACAAGAGAGCAAAGAGTCAAACAGAACAGCGAGAGGCCCTGCTCTAAGCTCCTCCTCCTATTCTTTTCTTCTTCTTCTTCTTCTTCTTCTTCTTCTTGATTCCTCACTTTTTGGTTTCACCAAACAATGTGGT
The DNA here is from genome assembly GCA_031439585.1 of Pterocarpus macrocarpus. NCBI lineage: Eukaryota > Viridiplantae > Streptophyta > Magnoliopsida > Fabales > Fabaceae > Pterocarpus > Pterocarpus macrocarpus. The sequence goes on from CM062518.1 coordinate 38,379,761, forward strand.
GATGAGATGATTCCATAATTATGTTCCTTTTTGATGTTTTTAGGATTGTGTTAACAGAAGCTGCTGTTAAATAGGAATTTGCATGTTTATGGCTGGCATGGCATGGCATGATTGATTGTAGTATAATTGTTAGGAGTCCTATGTCAGCTGACGATGGCCTTAGCTTCTTCCAATCAGTTAAGATTTTTGTTTTGGGTGACAACAAATCTTACCTGTTTTCTATGCTCTTTTACTGATTCCTTTATCCTACTATCCTCCCCCTTTTTCAATTTTATTTTAGAATTTATTTTGTATTTCCTAATTTTTTGAATTTGATATTATTATTTTAATATTTTTTCGCTTTGGTGAGCGAACTCGTGACTTTTTCTACCAACAGCCAAAAACCAGAGCTCGGGGTGTCAATTCCGATCAATCCCGAAGATCCAAATCAAAGGAGATTTGGTTTTGATTATTTTAGATAATTGATTTATTTTAATGTGAAATTAAATTAAATTAATTATTATTAATTTGAGTTTAAATTTATAATTTTTCAATTTTATCACCTAAATATTTAATCTAACCATCCGATAGCTAACTTTTTTATTTATTTTTAAATTTTCAAAATTTTACATTTAAATTTATAATAATATAGTTATTTTTTTTATTAATATTTGTTTAAAAAAATTTCTATTTAAACCATTAATAAATATATCATAGTTAATTTATTACTAGTTATTATAAGAATAATTTTTTTAAAAAAAATCTAATTCTTATTTTTTTTAGTTTAATCCAATAACTCAAATCAAACTAATCCGATATTGATAGAATCAATTTCATTCAGATTTGTTGGAGAAAAATTTAAAACTCAAATCAAATCAACCTAATAAAATTTGATAGATTTGGATTTATTTTTTGTTCAAATCCAATCTAAATCAACTTATTTACACCTTACTCATGACTTTCAAGTTTATTATTTTATTTTATTTTATTTTTTGGTGGTAAATTATCCTTCGAAATAGATTTAATTCTGATTGAATTAGGATTTGTCGCTATTTTAGCCTGTTTTCCTTCTTCATTAAACAAACTCACGTGTAGTTATTTTATTTTATTTAAAAAAAAAAAAGACGACTCATTGTTGACGATAATGGCGATGGCAGGATGGTAAAATTAGAATCCTAACTTAACGACTGTTATTATTGGGTCCCAGAAAATTGAGACTACTAATAGTGTTCATATAGCGATGAAATTGCAATAATAATTAAAGAAAAAGTTGACACGATTGATAACGACAGAAGTTATGTTTTTGGTGAACGACCGAACTTATGTGTGAGTCAAGATAAAATTATATATGTTTTAAATCGTAAGCGAAAAACTTGATTTTGACTAAATTAAAATGAGAGCGCTACACGTATACCAATTTATTTTGTGGTAGAACATATATCTTTATGGTTTTAATTAAATAAATAATTAATAAAAATTTAGTTTTTTATCATATTTATATTTAGAAAATTAATAAAATATATTTACTATTTTTATATTTTAAATCAATTAATATACTTTCTAATTCCGATACAGCAATACTAAAAAAAATTAGTAAAACCAAAACTCCATAGTCAATATGCAAAATTTACATATTATCATCCATGATTCTTATCAATAAAAAATCATCCATGATTCTTATTAAAGATTTAAAGAGTCCCATGTTGATAGCTTGGCTGGTGACTGGTAGAGATATTCGATAGTGACATTCAATATATGAAGATGCTTTTCATCTTAATTTTTCTTCTCTTTCTTTTTGTCATCTAATTTTTCTTCCTTTAAAAAAATAATTAGGATTTAATAATAAATATGATTGATCTAGTATGCATTTTTGTTATATTCAGTTTAAGATTTTGTTTCTTTATTTTTATAATTTGATATTATATTTCCATATTTTTTAAATTAATATTATCTTTAATTTATTGCCAATATTGATCTATCTTAAAAAAGTATCTATATATTTTATGATAGAATAAATATTAACATCGTTATTTTTATATTTGATTTGTTAATGATATTTTGTATTTTAAAGAAGCTTATAAACACCACGTTTGAGTACTTTGACAAATTATTAATTATACATTATTGATTATTGAGCATCCAGCATATAGTTTTTCTTCTTTAAAATGGAATCCCCTCAACAAATTTTTTATTATTTATTTATTTATTTGAGATCTCGTGACTGGCTTTAAAAGCCTTTAAAATTTCGAGGGTTCAAATATTTTTTCTCTATTTCTTTGCCTTTATGTTATGATTGGATTGAAGGAAAGTTATAGAACAAAATAAAATGAAATAGAATGTTATTATGTTACAATGTTTGGATATTTTAAAATAAGATAAAATAGAATTATATTGAATGAAATTTATTATACTCCTTTTGTCTTTAATTTGAGAGAAATAAGATAGAATGGAATGGATCGAGAATACATAATTTTATCATTTCATTATTTTTTAGGGTGGAACTATTGGTATTTTCATTTATTTATCTACACTCCCTACTAATAATTTATAATTTTAATTCTCTAAATTATCCTCAATTAATAACTTTATTCAAATTAAACTTAATTAATTATATTACTATTAATTTATCTATATACATTTTCAATAAAATGTTACTCATTCTCTATTTTTATATACTAAAACTATTTGCTCTTCTTTTCTTTCTCCTTTTTTTTTTTGGGTACATTTCTCTCTTTAGTTTTTTTATTATCACTATTTTACCTTTTCTTCACAATATAAATGACCAGTTCTAAATTGTTACAAACGGAACTTTGATAACATTTCTCATTCAGATGATAAAAATTGTTTGTAGGAGTTGAACTCTTATTTTAATATACTTTCTCGATCCTTTCTTCATATTATTTTCTTATTTTTCTTTTATTTATGTTTTATAGCGCTTTTATATATAATATTATTGAAGTTTAAAAATTGAATAATTAACAATATAATTTTTTATTGCCAATAAAATAAATTTTTAAAAAATATATTAGAGAAATGTTCTATTGTGATACAGATATATGTTAATTTTAGTAAGAAGCAATACAAAGTTAGATAAATTGGAAGAATAAAAAGACATTTAAGAAGCACATTTTTTATTCCTCAAAATATATAATCTTACAATAACTATGTTTTGTAAAAGACAACTCAAATATTAATATAATATATTTCATATTTTAAGAAATCTGAAAAGTAATTTAGCATATTATTATATTAATGATATTTTAAATCATAATAATTAAGGTTGAATATTTTAGCTTTTTTCAAGAAAAGGTATTTTTATTACAAGAAATGTATAAAAAAAATTAAGAGAAATAGATGAATTATTTTTGAAGAAAAAATAAAACTCAAAAAAAAATTGTTTTAGTATTTTTTAAATAAGCTAAACAGATTAATTTTAAAAAAATCACTCTACAAAATGTTACACCAATTATTTTTTTCAAGCTTAAACAAATATGACCTTAATAGATATGTTGTTTTAGTTTATGTTGGTAATAAGTTTACATGAAAGAAATTAATAAATAATTAATATAATTATAATAATTCAAATTATAACATAAGTAAAAATATAAAATAATTAATTATGTGGAGTGTAAATAGATAAAAATTAATATATTTAATTAAAGTTTGAAAATAATAAAATATAAAGTATTTAAATAAGGATAATTTAAAAATTTAAAGTTATCAATAATTAATAAGGAGTGTGGATAGAAACTTGGGAATGCCAATAGCCAAAGCCTACTTTTTATTGTATTTTCAAATAGTAAAATAAAAAATTTTCTCCATTTTACTCCATATCATTCCATCATATTTTATTCAATTTCAATAACCATGATATATCTAAACATAACTTTAGCCCTAGACCAATAATATAATATTATTTTGTTGATTTTATATTTAATAAATTCATATCATCAATCAATTATATATTCTCATGATTGTAATTTCTCAAATAATTATTACAAGAGATCAAAATTCAAAAACTTTAATAATGTGCAAAAATATATGATTAGACAATAATTTGTAGAAAAATTATATGAAAAATATAAAAAAGTTAAATCTATTTTAAAATATTTTAATTTCTCCTTGTATAGTTATAATTTACTTCAAACAAATTTTATATTATTATTATATAAACAAAAATAAAATATTAGTTAACAAATACGTAATGCCCAACAAGGCCAAACCAATAATAAGTAAAAAATTAAGAGCGACTACATTTGATCTATTCGTTTTCCATACTTGTCATTTTACTAAGATAGGACTAAAAAAAAAAGAGTAAAAGTGCTGGAAAAATACTATAATAGTACATGAAGAAATAAAGAAATATTTTCAGATAATTATTGTCAAACAATAAGAAATATTTAAATAATCATATTATCTTCAAATATTTACTTATATAACTAATAAGAAGTTATTGTTTTATTTTGTTTATTGTTAAATCTTCAAGTCAATTTATCTTTTTTAATTTTACTTAAATATTTAAATGAGTAATTGATAATATAAATTATAATAATCGTAGATATCATTATAATAATAAATTGAGAATAATGAATTATGACTGAAGAGAGCATTTCTCTTTATAAATTAGAATATAATAATAATAATAATAATAATAACAACAACAACAACAAATTTAATCCCTATGTGATAGCTAATTTGAATTTTGTCTACTTTTTATTTTGTTAAAATTGGAAATAAATAGTATGTAAAAAGAATTACTATTATATAATAATGAATTCTTGTGAAATAATTTTAGTTTAGAATAAATATATTTAAATTATTGATAAAATATGTTTCGTAGTCTATGTTATTTTTTATTTTCTAAAATTCTAAAATAAATAATTAGTTGTAATCATTATAATAAAAAAAATAATAACAATAAATAAAATGACTGCACTACACGTGTACCAATCTAAATTTTGGTTGAACATTTATCTTTGAAGTTTTAATCAAACAATTAATAAAAATTATTGTTTTACATATTTATATATAAAGATGATAATTAATAAAATATATTTACTATTCCAGTTTTCCGTTTTAAAATATACTAATCTATTACACTTATTTAAAAAAAAATCCTATTTTGATGTTTTATTTTTACTTTTCTCAAATTATAATGCAAAATTCATTTTTTAAAAAGGTGTAATAACTCTTTGGAAGACTGAAAATTATATTTCAATATCAACTATGGCATAAATTTAATTTTAATACATTGTAAACATAAAAATATGTTACACTATATATTATCACATCTTAAATTCTATATCTATAGGCCGATAACATTTTAAACTGCTTACCTGCATGTAAGAGAGAAAAATTATTTGCACGGTGTTAAGTTACTATGTACTATGCTGTTTTTTTTTCGAGGAATTGAAATGAGCATCTCAGTTGGAATGATGCTGTTCTACAAGCTCTCTTTGAATTGACAAGTTTCCTATACATATATTGTTAGCTCTGCAATAAAAATAACAACTTCCTGAAATCTTTCAAAAGTCATATGGTTAGAGGAGCAAAATTAATGTGAAGAAGGCCACCTAACACAACATTGTCAGGGTTCCTCCATGGCATTATGGGAAGGGATTGATGAGTCCACCAGATTATCTTGAGATCCAACCATTGAGCTTTCTTCAGTATCTTGTTTTCCACATACAGCACCATTTCCTTGTGAATTCACAGCTTGGTTTAGCTCATAATCTTGTTCTTCAGGAGCTGCTTCCTTCTGCATTCTACCCAGTGAAGCTTGATCTTTCTGGTTCATTTCTGATAGTTCATATTTGGGTGAAGTTGTTGCTACACGTGCCTCCATCACATCAGCAACTTTCACCTTACAATGTAAACATACCAGTTTCTTCTTATACAAGAAATTACATAAATACTAGCCATATAACTATAGGGAAGAACAAATTTGAATAGGGAGAATGGTGCATGATATGAAAGTCATATGAAACATGGTTCTCAAAGAAAACTTCAAATTCCTTATAGTTTATGTTGCATTTTATGTACAGTTACAGTGAAACTAACTTTTCTCCCATTTCTTAGTCAGATATTCAACTAAATTCAGATGTATACACATGTCAGCTCACAGAAAATCGCATTTCGGCATTTACCCACAAATCAATGTTTTGAAGTACCTGCAGCGGTTCCATGATACCTAAGTCACGATATTCAGAGTAGCTGATTGCTTCTTGGGCTTGAAGCTCCATGGAATCTCTAACAAGCTGACTCAAAAATGCTACATCATCAGACATCACACCAAGGCCTTTCAGAAGCTTAGAACCCAGCTGTAAGCTAGTCTGCATGGATAAATTTAATATTTAGCTGCAGTTTCCTCTGAAATATTGAGCAGTGGCTGTTACAAGCTCCATCCCTAAGGAAAGGGGAAAAAATATTGCCAGTACCTCTGCATTTTCCATAATGGCATCTGTTGCACCTGCTTTCTTCAGATCTAAAAGATGATTGAGATCTTGAGCTCTGGCATAGATTGGAATCTGAGGAATTTCATCATAAACTGAGCAATTATACCAACAGAGATGAGAACAGCAATAAATATAGGTAAATAAATCAAATATTTACTAATTTTATGAGTCACTCCCCCCCCCCTCTCTCTCTCTCTAAAATTAGACCTAACAGATACTAGTCCCAGTGGATCAGATAGTGTGTGCAATATTGGGGGCATGGTGTATGCAACAGATTTTCAATTAGATATAGAGTGATCTTATTGTATGCTTTATAAGATAAATATTGGGGTCTATCACCATTCCTTTGTAAACAAAATAAAACAAAGGTATTCACATAATAGTTTCTGTTCAGTATAAAACCCCATTAATTTCTCCCTCATATGCTCATACATGCTCTCACACATAACAAATTGAGTTAAGAAGATAAGGGCTGGAGGTGAGGTTAGGGGAGGGCAAGAGATCATTACTGCAGGAAAAGCCAACCGCAGCCTCTGAACAGCTTCAATTGTCTTCTTCTTGCCAGTGTACATAACCATGATAGCTTTAGGAGAATTGATACCAGCAGATTGAAGTACGGCGGGACGTGATCCATCCCCGTAGAGAATAGGAAAACCAATTTTTGTAGCTGCCTGCCCAGTAGTAAATGATAGAAGAACAAATTAAATGAATGGTGGATAAGAGAGATTCCAATATGAATGATAAGAAAAGGCAAGAAAGAATGCTTTCATTCTCTCAACAGAACAAAGAAAAGGAAAAGCTAAAAACATAGATATTCTGAATGATTAGTGAGTCAACTCTCATTTGGCGCTCTAACATCCATGCTATTGTGATTCTTTTAAAGGAGAAAACTGTTATCAGGTGCAAATATAAACAGAAAATTTGTTCATATAAAAAAGCTTGCCGTTATATTTCATGCCTCATGTAAGCCATCAGACGGAATTTCTCAAAATGTAATCCCTCAAGAGCAAATTGGAGATATGCAAAACAGCAGAGTTCTAAAAATTTCAAACAGCTCCTCAGAAAAGGAAAAGGAAAAAATCCTATGCAGATACTAGTAGACAATAGCCATGCATAGCACTAAAAATATACTGACCTTTACTACTGTGGGGTTAAGATCAAAAGCCACATAAGGCCATCCTGCTGCAGCACTATCTCCTCCTGAAGCGAATGGATTGGACAGGAAATTGGCAAGGACCTTTACATCAGGAGCAAAGGAAGAAAATTTAGAAATGAGCAACATAAATGACAGGTTTTGCAATGTCTTCTTGATTGATCTACCTGGCCCATTTGTCCAAATCCAAGGATAACAACAGGTTCACTGGCATTATAGTTAACCTTCTCGGAAGCTTTCTGCAAGGAACTTAGCACTCAGTCAACGTACACTAGCAGTTTAAATGAAATCACATGGCATAAGACTGCCACATAAATATCTTGAAGAAACAGTTATATTTTTTCTTTTATGTCTCAGAATTTCATCTACAACATGTTTTTAAGTCAATAAAAGAAAGATAAGTAAAAAGAAGTCGATGCATAAAATGGACAGAGCATGAAATTTGTGCTAAAAGGACCTACTCCGTATTATGAGTAGGCTACTAACAATACAACATGTGAATTTTCTCCTACACATTTCTTACGTAAGACATTATTTTTCCTTCAGAAAAAGAAAATTCAATAAGAGCTCATGTTACACATTTTATTTCAAATACATTAGGAGTCCACAACTTACGATCCTTACATGCATGCATGTTGTGGGAGTGCACATAACTTCCAAAATTATAAATCTTATGGAAAAGGCATACATTCTCAGTATCAGATTTGTCTTCAATAAAACTAGCAGCCCTTCTTCCAGCTTCATTCAGAAATGGGGTTAATGCCATTGACAACACAACAACAATTATGAGCAGCTTGTTGAGTTCAAGCGGAAGCACCCCAAGCCTGCTTACAAGAAGCCATGAATTTTTATAATTAAAAACAAACCCAATATTCTCTCTCAAATAGCATCAATGCATTAAGTTAAATAATTATTACCTATTTGCTAAAGAGAAAACTACAAATCCAAACTCGCCTCCCTGGGATAGAAGCAATCCTATTCTCACACTTTCTTGTAAAGTAAGCCCAACACGAGGACCAATCGCAGTTATGATCAATGTCTTGATAGCAATCAAACCTGCCAAGAGTGAAAGTACATTTGGCCACTCTCGCAAAAGGAGCTGCAACAAAAAATAATAATGATAATAAATATAGATGGAAAAACAGGCTTCCATCTGTAATTTCACAGGGGAACAATTAATAATTTCATGCAAAAAGCAAGTTGTAAAGAATATATATCGCTTAATTCATAAATCTAACAAAATCATAATTAATTAAATATCATAAATTCATGGATCCAGTTGCATGAAAACAGATAAACCACTTGGATGTTATTCGAGTAAGGATTTTTCTTTCAACAGAATAATTTTAAAAGGGTGTGCAGGTGTGAGAATGAGTGTGTATCCTCAATTCAAGAAAACCATAGGCAATTACTTGAGTACTTGAATTTATCAATAGCAAACTTTCGGCATGTTGTGGTTTACTAGAATGCTATATCACAGGTGATCAAATTTTGCGTCACTATAATATCTAGTTTGATGAACCAAATAGTGAAAGTTTGCATTCGTACAGTCCAAGTAACAAACAATGCTGCTCTAAAACACAAAATAACTATGCCACATACACCACAAATGATAATCATAAAACCTGTGTGTCGATTGAAGTCCCTGTCGTTAGAAAAAATAACCCTAGAAGCAAGCCTCTAAATGGTCTTATGTCAGCTTCAATCTGGGTCCTGAAATTCGTCTCAGCTAAGATTGCCCCAGCTAAAAATGCTCCAAGCTGCAATATGACATTGCATACAATTGTCATGCATATTAAAATTTTATGATTCTCTACTATCGCACAACCAACCCAAAATTAAAACACTATGCATTGGAGAAAAGTGAACCGTATCACTGAAGCCCAGATTCCGTGTGACTAGTGAAGTCCCAGCAATAGTCAGCAAGCAAAGAGCAACAAAAGCCTCCGAGCTCCTTGTATCTGCAACAACCTAATTTACCCAACAGTTTAGGACTAGAACATTTCAAAAATGAGTTTAGCCACATTTTATTTTTTTTGATAAAATGCCTTTGTTAAATATATATTCTATACAGACCTCAAAAACTCTTCTGAGAATGTACTTTGCCCCAAGAGAAAGCAGACCCAACCCACCTAATGCCTTTAAACTTTCTTGAGCAAGCATCGGCCAAAGACTTCCCTCAGACATATTCTAGGATGAAAAAATAAGAAAGCATACTGTGAACAGTCAAATCAATACATAAAAGATGGACATACATGTTAGATGTTATTTGAAGTTTACACCTCACCTGGCTCTCTAGTATTGGAAGAATGACTAAAAGAGGGACAACAGCTAAGTCCTGGAGATATCAAACAGAAAAGGAGAGAGAGTTAATCATATCAGAGCATTTCTCTACTGATACCATACTTATCAATCTTCTATGAGCATTTGGAGGATGAAGAAAGTGTAAAGCAAGCAAAAGTGTAAGACAAAAACCTGCAAAAGAAGTATTCCCAGTGTTGCTGAACCAAATCTTGTAGGAAGCTCTCCTTTCTCAGCAAGAAGCTACAGAAACATATATATATATATATATATATATATATATATATTTGCTTGATAAGGTACATTATTCATATTTAGTGTCTCAAATCACAGTGGTTTCATGCATGGCGCACTCCTGAAACCACTTATATGAAACATACTCAACCTTCATTTTTACCATGAAATCTTTCAATTAATAGAGTACACAAGAAAAGGCAATAACATATAACAGAACAGGGCTGGAAAGAGAGAGATCAAGAGATTGCTTACTAAAAAGAAAAAGGATCAACTTGGTGTTGTAGTCACAATTCCAATGGGTTGTAACGCAGGGAAAGAAGAATACAAAGAATTCCAGCTATCAAAATTAGCCGTAATTTTGTTTTATTAATTATGAAAATTGAAGACCACAAGTTCAAGCTTTTCCACTGAGACTTTTCCCCAAAACTTAAATGCTCTCTTGAAAGGTGAATGCATTTATGAATATTATATAAAAGCATGGATGTGTTTATTCATATTAATCTAAACATATTAACCCTCGTTAGCTTTCCCTCAGATCTGTCAATCAATACAGTTGTTTCTATCAGTCACACGCATTTTCTTTTTCTTTTCTTTTCTTATTTTCCCCCTTTTGATCTATGTTTACATAAAAAAGACAATTCCTAGTAATTGTAAATTTGAAAATAAAAGTATTGCGGAAAAAAATATTGACACAAGCAAATAATAAAGTGTAATATAAGTACAGTTATTATATATACATCACAAGGTACTATAGGTGCATCAACATCACGTCTTTTGTACCAACAAGGTGCTGGAATTAGCCTTGCTTATTTTCAATTTCAATAGACATTCAAAACCACAAATACCTGTAGAACAAAAGCAGAAGACGACAGAGAGAGAGCAGCACCAATCACTACAGCTTCGTCGACGCTTCTGATGTTCACCTATGAATATGATCTCAAAATAAATGAAAGAAGTTAAAATGATGAAGCTTATTCTCGTAGTCTTGATTACAAACAATCTTCCTAAAAGCTTAAGCAGTTAGGTGTAGGTTCATAAATGGTTTTAAAATCAACCATGCTCCTAATATAAAAGCCTTGAGGGTTGAAGTATGGACAAAGCGCATGGCCACTTAACATTGTGCTAAAACTATAACTTAGAAGAATGGCAAAGATAAAATTTGACCTCCATATCCAACTAGGCGAGGTTGGCTACATGGATTAATTGATGCCATTGGGCTCTGTCAAACACCACTTTAAACTGAAATTAATTTAGGGCAGAAAGGATTATCTAGCATCTGGTTAACTAGGACCTTGTAGAAGGTCTAGGAAGTGGGAACGACTTGGCATAGAGGCATTCTATGACTCAAACAAAATTTAGAAGCTTCAATATAAGAAAGTCAAAGCCTTTAAGCACATTTGATGCTTGATTGAATCACCAATACAACTAATAGCTCTAGCTCTACTGTTCAAAATTCATGTACACCAGAATGCACCAGTCTTCCAAACTGAGTAGAGTTCAACTCTGTCCATCTCTTACCAGAATGACATTATTTATAGTAATGAAAAAGTAAATATGCAGAACAAAGATAAAATAGTTAGAGACAGAAATCTCACCAGATCAGGCCTTGAGTGGAAAAGGAATTCCAAAATTTTTGTTCCGACAGCCCCATTTGGTGGAAGTTCAAAAGCAGTGAATGCTAAAGTAGATAATACAACCTTCAAAAGTGATAAAATGAAAATTAAAATAAGAACAAGAAAGGCCAAAAGATAATTTCATAAATGTTAAAGATAAAATTAATACTTTCCTTACAATCTGTAGAACAATTATAAAGAATGCATCAATAAATATGAATAAATCAAAAGCAAAAGGCATCATGTACGTTAAAGTTATAATCTTTAACATAGATTATGCTAAACAATGAGTAACTAGAATGAAATGGCTGTGCATTCCCTATCACTCCCAAACCATCATACCTGAGCCAGTCCCATTCCAAAGGCATATTTTGCAAGAGCTTTAAGACGTGCGAGTGAAAGCTCTAAACCCATCTCAAACAGCTGAAAAGAAACAAACATTACCTCAGAGTGATGGCATGCTAAAATATATTGCATATATCACGGTTCCAATGCTTCATTTGAGGATGACAAAGAATTGCAAGATAAAAATAGTAACAAGAACAAGAGTAGCAGAAATGGCACCTTTACTGAGATTTATCTTACCAAGAAAAGGATCCCCCATTCAGACAAGACTTTAACATCTGTAAGGTTTCTAATTAAACCAAACTGATTGAGTACCACCCCAGCACAGAAGAAACCAAGGATCTGAAAATAACAACCATTAAATTGCTTTCAATTACAAATAAGAAAGCCAAATGCATAAAACTGAGTCTAATTCCACTCTTATATGTGTGTGAAATTTAACACGCATGCTTATAAATATTAAATAGCTTTAGAAATAACTTCTTTTTTTAATTCTAAATAAATTCAAATTAATGTCTGCACTACAACCATTAGTTTCAAATTTCAATAAACTAAAAATCTAGATTTTTTCAATACATAGAACTGTAATGTCCACTTCAGAGAATAGTAAAGCTCACTTCAAAATTTGTGCATTAAGTACAATAACGACAACAAATATAATACTGATAACTGGTGGAAATCATATTGAGACATGAACAGAATGTCATCCACCATTTCAACTAGTCAAACTAATTAAGAGGATTATGTGATAATGATTATGCTTATTGAGATATGAGGTTACAATAATTTCAATTTTCAAGAGCATAATAAAATGTTAAAAAGAAAAACAGTGAAATATCAAGAAATTCTTACAGGACTGGCTTTAATTGACTTGAATGTGGGTACAATTAAGACAGTCACCGCCAAGAAGGTAAGAGTATCCAATCCTAAATCATTGATAACTTCAATAGCACCAGCAACATCGTATGCCACATTTGCCTGCAGCCGTTCCAAACGTAATGGCCTAGACTTAAAGGAATAGAATCCTTTACTTCCAGAAAATGATGGAACAGTGAGAGGCGCGCTTTTAAATAAATTTTCTGAGACAGAATTCCTATGAACTATCCCGTGACTAGCACTGCATGGTAGTGGCGGCACTTGCTTGTTAACTGAATAAAACATGAACATAGAACTTCTACAGAAGCGTGAAAGAGCATGAGAGCAACCCGGACTCTTCTGCTTGGTAAGGTCATATCCCTGCAAGAAAATACTCCACAGCAAATTTCTTGAACAAGCAACAACTATTTGAATATGAATCAGAATATGCAACAAGCTGATATCTTCCAGTTTGACAGAGTCAGTTGCCGGCTTCTCAAGGAGAGTAGCAAAACCAAGAAGGCAATAAAAGCGGAGGGAAAAAAAAAAAACTCTGTAGTGCTTCCCTCAATATAAGTTTAAACATCTTCAATTCCCATTTTTCTTGATTTTCTTGAAGGGAAATAGATGTCTGTCTAACTCAAATGATAGAATTAACCAAACCCATGTCCGCATTAACCAAAACCCAACAGAACAAAGACAACCAAGGAAGTTTAGAAAATCATGGGACATGTGTTACCTTAAAGCTTTGGCAATAGGCTAGAGATTCCAACATAGTGGTAGTGGTGCTCATGAAGCAGTAAAACCCGACTTGGGGAAGCTCATTTGCACTCGTTTGTTCCGTTTGAAGATTGTTGAGAAATCATAAAACTAAAAAATTTAAATTAAAAAAATATAAAAAAAAAAAAATTGAGTTTTGGAATGTCGTTGTTGGCTACCTCAGAAAATAGAGGTGGATAAATGCACACGTACCCGTAGGAGAGATGAGGAAAGATTAAAAATACGCAGAAAAAGAAAGCGTCGTACAAACGATTTGGATTATGTTAGAACGTCGGATGAAGATGAGATGCGAGTGTGTGAAGCGCTTGGGCACCACAACAATCTTGTACGGCCGTGGCACTGGTGGCTCACAAACAATCTGAGATTTTTGTCTGACAGATTTCTAATCTCCACGTGGCCATTGTCCATGCTTGATATTCTCAAGTCTCTACGTGATTATCTCATAAAAATATATATATATATATATATATATATATATATATATATATATATCGTTATTCACGACATAAATATTCAGTTTAATTTAATTTTATAAGAAAAAGATTTTAATTTAGATTTCCAAATATAATCTTAGTCTTGATTCTTGATTCTGTTAACCTAAATTCTTAGTTCTGAAAAAAATTATCGTGATGGAAAAACCTCGTTGCATTCTTAATTTTTACCAAAATGTATTAGCTATTAATTTTTTTTTTTACCAAATTAAAGTTATTGTAATACGTAACTTGCAATTGTTTCTGCAATAATAATGCATACATTACCACCCTATTTTCCTTCTTTTCTTTTCTTTTTTTGGTCAAATGCAAATACAATCACATAAATTTGTCTATTGAGAGACATGAGACAGGCACTGTCGCGGGTCATCATGTATAAAGGTTAAAATAAATTGGCTTTTTTCACCCAAAACAAGAAAGAATCCGTTAAGTATACAGGGAAATTTAAGATTGAAAAAATGTATACTGCCGCTTTATAACCTTTTTAACTCCGTGAACACCTTAAATTTCTCCCCATGTTGAGTGGGGCACTTAAATTTTACATGTCAGCTAAGCCTTGCAACATGGTTTCTGTCTCAACTTATTTTAAACACATTGTTCACAAGAGTAAGCACTTCACTTGCATGCCATTAGTGCCGAGCACTTCACTTGCATGCCATTAGTGCCGACCCATATATCCTAACTATTTTTTTACACACAAAAACGAAAACAAAACAAAAAAGAGAGAGAAGAAGAGTAAACATCTGGTGGGTGGTTCTGTAAGCACTGAACGCAAACACAGAAGTAGACAAAATGGTAGCACACAGCATTGCAGAATGCTTACAGCAATGAGAACATCCTAACGATATGCATCATCCTTCAACTTAAATGTGCTAATTTACTGTATGTTTCTTCATTTAGTATTTGGAAGACAGTTTGAAAAGGATTGTGTGTCAATAATGGACAACAATTCCAAACCCTCAATACGTCCAGCATAATCTACATTCTAATAGCATCGAAACTTTCTCATATCAAACATGAATCAGGATCCATACAATCACACCCTAACATAATAGAATCCAGCACCATTACAGATGGTAAAACAGCTCCATTCTCAGTCTTAATTTGATTGTAACATAATTATTTAGCCATCGGTCCATAAGCATCGGTCTCAGTTTCAGTACAATACTAAATTATTTATGTACCTTGAGCAGCATATCCAAACAGTAGACTTCACTGGAAAGACTAGGAATTAGCAGGCACAAACTTCAATGAGATGCTGTTGACACAATGGCGTTCATCAGTGGGTGTTGGAAATCCTTCACCTTTAAAAACGTGACCTAGATGCCCCCCACAAACAGCGCATGTTATTTCGGTCCTCATCCCATCAGGGTCCAGCTGGCGACACAAGTCAAGTTTATCAACTTTGAGTGAACTCAAATTGCTGATGCGATTTCAATAATATGTAGCACAAAATAGTGATGACAAAGTCAGCATAAGAACAAGTAAACTCACAGTGCGGTTTATGGCTCCAGGAAAACCCTCGTAGAAGGCTGGCCAGCCACAACCAGAATTAAATTTTGTAGTGGACTTGTAGAGAGAAGCCCCACAACCTGCACAGCGGTACACTCCCTCACCAAAGAACTTGTCATATTCTCCAGTTCCAGCGTACCTGCACAATGCCAAAATATTTTCTTGTCAACACAAAAGCAAACCCCCCATCTTAAGTACTACAAGATATCATCATTAGTTATTCATTCAAGTTGGCAAAAAAATTCAGTTGCAAAAAGAGTAACTCTACAGCAAAATTCTATAATCACCGCATATCCTATAACTTCTGCCTGACTCAAAATTACCATGACTTGTCCCCTCTATGCATCATTTCTATACCACTCTGTTTTTCTCTGTATATCCATCAGAATTCAAATATGTTCCTATAGGAATTGGTAAAAGCTGCACCATATCTTGTGAGGATGATTACATGACCAGTTGACCACATACACATATCAAAGAATACATGGCCTCTCTCTGCTGTGATTACACGACCTAATCAGCATACTTTTGACTTATGAGTAGTTTATATTGTAGCCTTTATTGAGGCAGTAATAGTCCAAGTAATCCCATCTTCTTCAAGAGCTTCTCCTTTAAGCAATTGAGCCAAAGTTTCTAAAAGACTCAAACTTTTCATACTGACAACATAGCCATGATATTGGCTGTATATGCCATGAAGACATAAGTACAGGAGTAAATGGGATTATGAAACCATCCTTTGTTGTGTAAAATTTAGATCAAAGTTGAAGAATTTATGCAAAGAAAATCAACAATTGCTGAAAACCAGTTGGCATGGTTTGATATCATTTTCCTCCTGTTACTACTCAAGTAACAGGAATAGAGCATCTAGACGATATTTCAAGTTAAACATTGAAAAATGAAAACAACAAGAAGAAACTTCTTCGTCGCCCTCATTCAAGGCACACCTACAGGCTACATCCTCTATATTACACAACTGACTTAGAATCAGGCATCAGGTTCTGAAGGTGAGATTTTATTTATCGACTCAACAGTGTTCACTGCAGCACACGTATCACTGACATTGAGCAACAATTTCTTCCATTTTCACAGCTCATAACCAAGAACCTCACAAAGTCTTCCAGACACCACATATATTCCAAACTGTTCAAATGAATTTGAAACTTTACTGTTGAATGGGTCATCTCTTATTATCTCACTCAGAGAGCCATTCTCAAATAATTTGTTCACATGAAACCTTTTAACATAAAACTAAATAAACAAAAGAATCAAAGACAAAAAATTTGAACACAGCCAAGCAAGTTGAAAGCATGAACAATTGAGATAAAATTACAAAGTTAACAACCATACTCGGTGCCCTTTTGTCTCAGAATCCGAAACTGTTCAGGGGAGAGAATAGCACGCCACTCTTCCTCGGATTTCTGGACCGAGCCAGGTGCAGGTGAAGCCATGGCCACAACCCCACCACGCAGACCACGCTTCTGTTGATGAATTGAGATGGTGCGAGTGACGGGCTTTGCTGGAAAAACTCTGAATTGGGTGTTGAAGAGAGAGGTAGCACAAGAATGAAGGGAACGAAAGAGAGGTGAGAAAATGGGTTTGGTGTTGAAACAACAAAGAGACAGGGGTGTGGTGCTAAGAATGTTCTTGAAGCTCATGATGCTGTTTTGTACTGTGCTCATGTCTCACACAGACACCGTCAAAGAAGGGAGATATTATTTTAAATGCTATGAACTTGAAATGGTCTAGGCTACGCTACGGGGAATTCATTAATGTTTTTTTTCCCCTTCAAGAATTTGGAGTCTACTTCAACCCAGTTAATTTGGTTTGAATCAGGTCGGGCCACATGTTTACCATGGGATAAAACTAACTAAATAACCAAGCAAACAATCGGTCAAAAAAAAAAAAAAAAAATACTCAAACATTGGTTTCTTTTTTTCATTTTTAATTTTCTTCCCCCTTCCCCCCCCCCCCTCCCTTTTTCATTGTTGATAGTTTTTAGAGGAAAAATGCTGATTAACATAATTTATAAAAAAGTTGAGTATCAAAATAATTTTTAGATTTAATTTGTATATACTAATAATATAAAATTATTTTATATTATTATCAAATCATATTTTTTTATTTATATAATTTTTGAAATAATGGAGCTGAAGATTATATATGTTTACTTATATGACAGTATTTATTAAATAATAATGTAAAAAAATTTTACATTATCTATGCATACAAATTAAACTCGTAATTTTTTCTATCTTTTTATATTATTATATGACATCTTCTTAGATACATGTGAATAGGTAAGAAATAAATAAAATAAAAATTTAAAAGAGAAAAGTTATTAATATGTTTTAGAGTTTAAAATTTGGATTTTATCTTATTAAGATAAGATAAAGCTAACCAAATAACCAATCGGACGTTCGGACAAAAAAATAAAGTCAACCATTGGTTTCTTTTTTCATTTTTAGTTTTCTCCCTGCCCCCCTCTTGTTCATTGTTGATAGTTTTTAGAGGGAAAATGCTAATTAACATAATTTATTAAAAAGTTGAGTACCAAAATAAATTTTTAAAACCTTTTTATATCATTCTTAGGCATCTTCTTAGATACATGTGAATAGATAAGTAATAAATAAAATAAAAATTTAAAAGAGAAAAGTTATCAATATTTTTTAATGTACAAAATTTATCGTGTCTTATACTTATTGTTCAATTGAGGTGTTCAAATAATATCTTATCTACTCTCTCGTGATTCTAATCTCTAATTTTTGAAAATTTTTTAAGCAAGAATTATTTATTACATTGTTTTTTTGGTACTTTATTTAACAATTAACAAATATTAAAAAAATGTAATATTTTACTAACTTAGATGAATTGATTATTGACTTAAAGGCTGTTTGAATGATAGATAATAAGAAGAATACAAAAGAAAAGATAGAAAAATGAAAAAAATTTCCTAATTAAAAGTTCAAATATAAATATGAAAAGAAAATATGCGAGAGGTTCTATTTCTCTTTTCCCCTCAAATATCTATTCTTTATTAAGGGAAAGAGTATCTAATTATGGCCATCAAAATGGGTCAAATTTGTCAGTTTAACTCATTTACCCGCTAAATTTATGTGGGTTGGCCTTTGAAAATATTAACCCTGTAAATGAATTTATTTTAGATAAATAGATCATGTTTATTTTTTAAAAAGAATACACAAAACATAATGGAGACTTAAGCTTGATTATGTAATGTATTAAATCTTACACATGAAACTTTAAATTTGAATTTCTCTCTTTGGTTTGTTTTGAATTTGTGAAATTTGATTTGCAAAGTGTTGAATGTGAATTCTTGAAATTTGACTTAAATTTGATTATGTAAAGTGTTAAATTTTGATGCTTAGTTTGCTTTCAATTTATAATTTAATATGTAATATAATTTGAAGTTTGAACTTAAGTTTAATTATATTCTCATTACCAAAAAAAGTTTTTTTACATTCTGTATACAATATTGTTTAAGAGTTTTGATTTAAAAAAATTGAAGGAAATAGAGTTAAACAAGCCAATCCAATTTATGCTTGTAAGTTGGTTTTAAATGGATTAGACCAACACCTGACTCGGTTAACTTACAAGATTAAGTGCGTATTTGGTTTAGCATTTTGCTCACCAAACCCATGTTCAGTTACCTTGAATGCTGGACTATAGATGTTTGGGTTTTTTTCAGTTGAGAAAATCCAATGTGTTTTATGCTTAGAACCATGGTTGGACTTGAAGCATCTTTTTTTTTTTTGCTTTTTTGGGTTTGATGTTTTCCGTTGAAATCAAAGATGAAGACCAAAAGTTTTATTTATCCTCATTCTTTTTCAAGAACTTCTTCATATATTTGTTTTATATATTTTATTTTGATTTTTTCTATTTGTAATTTAATACTAGCACAAGTTTCTTAAAAGTAATTTTATTTATAATATCATTAATATATTTTTATTTATAATATCTTTAAAATGATATTTATATGGCATATTAAAAAATATTTATATAATTTTATTTATAATATTTATATAATATGTTAAAAAATATCTATATAATTTTCTTTGTAATAATATTAATATAGTTTATTCAAATATCTTAAAAATGAAAATGAAATAAAAAGATGATATTAAAAATATAATATAAAACTTATATCTTTTTTAATAATTATATATTTAAAAGTGGTTTATAATACTAATATAATATCTTAAAATAATATTCATATAATTTTCTTTAAAATAATACTAATATAGTCTATTTAAATATCTTAACAATAAAAATAAAATATAGAGTAATATTATAAGAATAATATTAAACTTATGTCCTTTTCATTAATTATACATCCAAAAGTGATTTTAGTTAACATCATCCAAATAATATTCATTCAAATATACATCCAAATATTAACATATTAACACATTAAAACATATTGTCAAATTAGATTTAAAACAATCATATATTCTTCTCCCATACTAAATGAACAAAGATAATCACAATGGAATCAAATTATACTAAATTTATTTTCAGAATTTTTCAAATTTTGAAATCTATTAATATATATCTTTAGTAATATTGCATGAAAAATAAAATGAAATATTAAAACAAAAAATAATGATGAAGATTTCAACATGTGATATTCATAAATCTTGTCTCGTCTTTCACCATTAGTACTTTGTTTGTGAACTTAATTATATTGAACAAAAGACATAATTGAGAGAATTATCGTAGCTTGATACACATTACCCAAATTGAACCTAAATGATGGGATGGGTGGTCAATAAGATCATTTGGCGAGATTCATCCTTCACCGTAGGGATCTTTTTGGAAATAACTTTTTTTTTATTGGGGCAATTTCCCTCATTGTGCCATTATCCATGGCTAGACGACCGTAGTAGCCCATCTTTATTATTATTAATAATAATAATTGAAAGATTTAATAGTTGGTGGTTGTTACGTTATTTGTAAATGAATGAAAATTTAAGAACTTAGGGAGTATTTGATATGGAAGTAAAAATAAAGGATAAATTTTCATAAATTTTTTTATATGTAAAATTACATATAAATAGGATCTATAAAAATTTATCTCCTATTTTTACCCTCAAATTAAATATACATCTCAATTGAAAAATTTCATAGTTGATGATAACTATTTGCAAATGAGTATATTTTGGAAGATTTAATAGTTCGTAATAGTTATTTACAAAGAAGTGAGTAAAAGTTTAGGGGTTAGATGTTCATTTCTCCTTTTATTATCCCCAAAACTAGGATGAAATGAAAGTAATTAATAAACTTTTCAACAATATAATTGTTTCATTATATTATTTTATAATATAATTTCAAAATAAGGTTAATGAAGTTTCATTTTATTCAAATTTAAAAAAAATTGCTTCATTTTATTTCTTTATATATTGATCTCTCAAATAAGAGGAAAGGTAATTTTTGTTTCATCTATTAACTTTTTTAGCTCATTACTATTAGTTTTGTTGTGTTTTATTAATAAAAGCAATCCAAACGCATTCTTTCTCTATTATTTAATCTTTTAAAACTAAAAATATAATCCATTAATCCTACCCATATCAACCTTATGAATAGAGTGAGCCTTCTTGCATGAAAACTTTATCTAACATTATGTATAGACTTCCATTATTGATTAAAAAGAAAGACCCTAACTGGCTCCTAAAAAAAGGTATTCAATAATAAAAACCTAAGTGTAAAAAACTATGTGAGTGAAAATATCATATGAAAATATCCATTCCCATCATCGAAATGTTTAGCATGATCATGGAGTATTATATAAGATTGTGCTCCCACCAATTATTGCATATTGTTTAAGTTTAGTTAGTAGTGAATCTCACTATTAATTTGTATATTTATTATTATTTTATATTTTTTATGGTAGGATCCACGATCCTACGTGACACTCCATGACTATCCAAGTATTTATCTAAGGTTAGAGGTTGGGGGTAATCAAATGTATGCAACGCATTGAATTTTACCGAAGAGTTAGAGTGTGTTTGTTCAGGATTTGTTTAGTAAAAAATTATTTTTTTACTCAAAAATATCTATTTTTAGCTTTTTTGAAGAAGCTGAAAAAAATAACTTCTGAGAAAAATTAATTTTCAATATTTTTAGTTATATATAAAATTTAAATTTAAAAATTATTTTTTTAAAAATTAAAACAAATGCACTATTATTCCAATTTCCAACCCTGCTTCGTCAACGAGTAAAATAAAGACAAGTTTATTAATAAAAAAATAAATGAAGACAAGTTTTATGTCTGTCTATGCATCATATGTATTGAAATTATACAAAAAAATCTTGTATAATAATTATCTTTGTATTACACGAAAAGTATATATATTTCATATATTAAAACCATAATCTACTTACAATTTGCATTACTCTGAAATTAACAAGATTAAAGAAAAATGATTAATAGGATAGAAAATTGAATAAATATTTGTTGAGTAATTTAACTTGAGGCGTAAAAATTTTCAAAAATGAGCTAATTTAAATTTTTATTAATTAGTTATTAAATTTTCAAATTTTTAATTTGAAACTCACATATCTATTCTAATTATCTCAATTAGAGATTAATTTTAACGTATTGTTAGTATAAAAAAGTTTTGTATTATTATTCAATCACATATTTCTATTTATAAGATCTTTAAGATAATGAATAATTGAGTCAAATATTTTTATAAATATAATAATATATAATTAAATATTTATATAAAATATTTTTATATTGATAATACATCAAAATTAAATTCTATCAATTATTGTTGCATATATTTAAGAGTGGGTTCGGGGACTTGTCTCATAATGGGGTTATATGATCATATGCATATAACATAGCCTCTAGTTTTAGCGTCTTCAAAACTGAATATATCCTTAGATGTTGTAATAAGGTGCATGATAGATTAGCTGAATTAACAAAATATAGAAATAACTAAATATGGATAAATGAGGCCCTTAATTGTATTTGTGACGTTCTTAATCTTGAGGCTGGTTTGTGAATAAATTCACATTTTTCATTAAAAAAATAATTTTAAGATTTAAAAATTAAGTGTTCAAATTTTAATATTTAGTTAATTTTTATTTCTATTTTTTACGTTGTCCATTTGAAACTTTCACTTGTAAAAAATTATTATCAAATGTGTTAAGTTTAACTCTACACTGTTACTAATTGTGGTGAAAATAAAAACTCAAAAGAAGATAAAAATTTTGGGGTTTTACTTTATTAACGACTGAAACTAAAATAACGCAATTTTGATCCATTTGATTTGATTTGTAGCTGAATTAAATCTATCTAATTATTTAATTATCCTAAACTTACATTAAAACTAAATTGAGCTGTAAAGATAGACAATATGCGGACTGTGGAGCTTGTCAACTGTGGTAGTTGGAGAATGGGTCGGCGGGGGCGCGTGGACAGAATGGGTGCCCCATTTCATATCGTATGCGCATTTTCTTTGGTCAAACAAGTACAATGCGCACCAATTCCCAAACCCCCCCATTCCCACATGCATTGAAATATTCGTTGCACGCACCACACTCCTTCCCCCTTAATAATGGTGTAATACTAATACACCACATGCACCAAACCTCCTCGATCCAATTCTAACTCTAATTCCCAACAATAACGTTTATTCAACAACTCCCCCATCCACCACCCTCCATGGCGGCAGCGAGTGCCTCCTCCTCCTCCTCCGCCGCCGCCACCACTCTTCCATCCCTGCGCACCTCCGCCCCATTCCGCCGCTCTCCTTCCCAACTCTCCGTCTTGTCCAAGCCCTCATCAATCGCCGGCGCTCGGGTTTCCGGAAGATCAGCATGTCTCAACCCCAGATGCGACGCCGTTTCGCAGAGAAAGGGAATCGCTTCCAAACCAATTCCTTCCCCTCTCGAGTTGCTCAAGTCTTCCGCATCTGACAGTAAGTCTTCCCTTCCTCCGTATTCATTCACAATTTTTTCCATTTTTGAACAATCCCCATTAAAAATTGAAAAAAAAAAAAAAGAAAAAAAAATAGTACTTGCTGAATACACAAATGCCAAATTTCACATCAACTTTCATTTCATTTGTTTTCTTTTCTTTTTTTTTTTAATTCTCGAGCGCAAGAAACTGCTGATGATACCTGTTTTCTCATTCTAATATGATACTACAATTTCTCTTGTACAAGCCTGAATTTTGAGTTGGTTTGGTAATTGCTGTTAGGATTGTATAGATATATAACAGGTTGAGGGTGTGGATTGTGAGGTTAACTTTGTTCGTGTTTGATTCCCTTTTAGGATATACGAAGGAAAGGAGCAGCATTATTGCCATAGGACTTAACATTCACACTGCTCCAGTTGAGATACGCGAGAAGCTTGCAATCCCAGAGGCCCAGTGGCCTCAGGTCATCACTGAGCTATGTGCTTTGAACCATATAGAAGAAGCTGCTGTTCTTAGTACGTGTAACCGCATGGAGATATATGTTGTGGCCCTCTCTCAGCACCGTGGTGTTAAAGAAGTTACTGAGTGGATCTCCAAGGTACTTATCCTATCTACTTCATTCTGGGCTCACACTTGAATAAAATGAACTAGGGAACTGGCCTATTATGTGTCATAGATAAAAGTAAAAATGAGACTGAAGGAAAAAGGAAGAATTTGCTGTATTTCTCATTGTTGTTTGATGAACATATGTCACTAAAACAATCGATATAATTAATAATTAATTTTCCTTTGCAGACAAGTGGGGTTCCAATAACAGAGCTTTGTAAGCACCAAATCTTGCTGTATAACAGGGATGCCACACAGCATCTCTTTGAAGTAGCTGCTGGGCTTGACTCTCTTGTTCTTGGGGAAGGTCAGATTCTTGCTCAGGTGAAACAAGTTGTGAAGGCTGGTCAAGGAGTTGCCGGCTTTGATAGGAAGATCAGTGGTCTGTTCAAGCAGGCAATCTCTGTTGGAAAACGGGTTAGAACTGAGACTAACATTTCCTCGGGATCAGTTTCTGTCAGCTCGGCTGCTGTGGAGCTGGGACTAATGAAGCTTTCAGAGTCTTCCTATGCTGATGCTGGAGTATTAGTCATTGGGGCAGGGAAGATGGGAAAACTCGTGATTAAGCATCTGGCAGCAAAAGGGTGCAAGAAAATGGTTGTTGTTAACAGAACTGAACAGAAAGTCAATGCTATTCGTCAAGAGTTGAAAGATGTTGACATAGTTTACAGACCTCTTTCAGAAACGCTAGAATGTGCTGCTGCAGCTGACGTTATCTTCACCAGCACTGCATCTGAATCCCTGTTGTTCACCAAAGAGAATGTGCGGATGCTTCCTCTAGTTAGCCAAGGAGCAAGAAGACGACTCTTCATTGATATATCTGTTCCTAGGAATGTTGAACCAAGTGTCTCGGATCTGGAGAATTCACTTCTGTACAATGTGGATGATCTTCAGGAAGTTGTATCAGCTAACAAGGTTGACAGACTCCAGAAAGCTGCAGAAGCCCAGGCAATTATCGTGGAAGAATTGAATAAATTTGAAGCATGGATAGATTCCCTTGAAACTGTCCCTACTATTAAGAAGTTTAGAGCTTATGTTGAAAGGATTAGAGCCTCTGAGCTGGATAAGTGTTTGTCAAAGATGGGTAATGACATCTCCAAGGAGCACAAAGAAGCAATTTATGCCCTTAGTATGGGTATTGTGAATAAGCTACTTCATGGTCCCATGCAGCACCTGAGGTGTGATGGGAATGATAATCATTGTCTGAGTGAAGTACTTGAGAATATGCGTGCTCTGAACAGAATGTATGATCTTGAGACAGAAATATCCGTGATGGAAGAAAAGATTAGAGTCAAGATGGAACGGTCTCAGAAGTAAACTAGTCTTAACATGGTCCTCATTTTTCCTGTGGAGCCTGCAATCAGCACCATTTTGTACACTACAGTAGTAAATCGAGCCCCTTTGGAGGGCAATTCTTTTCATTATTTGTTAACATTATACAGGTGCATAGGCGTAGATGTCACGCACTGAATTGAGCATGTTAAATTTTTCGAGTTGAGCTCCTTACAGGAGGATAGTTGACAATTGACGATCCTCATGCCATTAGATTATTCTTGTAATTGATATCATTGTCATTATAAGTCATTGATTTTAAGATGTTTTCTTTACATATGTGTATCTGGTTTGGTTCTTTTATTCTGATTATTTTCTGGTCATGGTTACCTTGCAAATTTGGATAGCAAGATGATCACAACTTTGCTTTGTGATAATAGCAAGAATGCCAGGTGCTCTTTAAAGATTAATACTTTTTATTTCTCTTATTTTTAGTTGTTTTTATAATAAATTGCTTGAGTGCAAGATATTTTTTAATATAAAATGATCTTTTACACTCTCTTATCTAACATGCTCATCTTATCTTGAATACACTGATCTACTTCATTATCCTTCCATAATCTGTTCATTCTCAGCACTTTCAATATGCAAAAAAGTCCTTAGTTCTCGACTCCCAGCTGGCTCTCAGCAAGAGATTGTGTTGCGTGCTTATTTTCAAAACTATGTTTTACTTCACCTCTGTGCTCAACTTCGTTCTTCAACGTTTTTCACTTCTTGTATAACAAAGATACGATAACAGGGCCACAGTTGTGATCGACAATTTATCCAAAGACACGAAAAACAAAACCATTAGAGAGGGACTACAAAAGGAAAATCACATTGTACATATACATTTACTGAAGTATGTGCACACTGAAAGAGCAGTAAAAATATTCATAAAAAAAAGAAAGAAAGACTAGTAAAAATATTATATGCCACATGTGAAAGAACTGAAAAATGATCTATGCTTCTTGAAGATCTGCTGATTCGATGACAACAACTTTACATTTTCAATCTCTCAAACTTCGCGTGTACGGTGATTCAAGATAAATTTGGAGACTAAGTTAAGAAATGAAATCCATGCTGTTTATTTTTACCAATAGACATAAATATGACCCTGTACAAATATGCCACATTCATGTTTTTATCTTGTTTTGGTACTTCAGCTGTAATTTTTAAGTACTCATTTATGTGTTTTACCTGAACTTTTGTCCAACTTCCTTAACTTTGTTTTGGTACATAAGCCAAGAAAGAAAAGGAAAAAACAGGAAGACCAGATTATCTTAAGTAATCAACACCATCAGTAGAGATGGAAATTCCAACTTCCCTAAGTTGACTCTACTAAGAGATTATAAATATTTGAGAGAATGTATTTGTACATCTCCAAATCATTGACACCCAACCACTCTCCTTTATTTTTCTTCCATCAGTTTTTTGACCAATCCTTTTTCTTTTCTAATTATTTTTTTTCCTTCTTCCTCTCTAAGGATGTGTCTACATGGAGGAAAGAAATTGAAAGAAAGGAAGTTGAGAAAAAAGAAGTTAGGTGGAAAAAAAAAAAAGAGTGAATTTGTATTTTTTATAAGTATATTTGGATGAAAGGAAAATGAAAGAAGGAAAATAGAAAGAAAATAATTTTCCCTTATTTGTTTATATGGAAAAGCGAAAAGAAATAAAGAGATAATGCTGTCAAATGATAATTTTACCCTTATATTATTATAAAAAATATTTCAACTATATTAATTAATATCAAATAAAAAATTTTACTATTTTTAATTTAATAGTTAAAAATAATATCAACCTATTAGATTAAACTAATATTAATTAAAATAAATTATTCAAAATTATTTAAAAAAAACTAATATTTTTAGTTAATCTGATATTTCAAAAATATTACTTAAAAATATATTTTACTAACTAAATAATAATAAAAATATTATTTAGCTATTATTTAATATCTTATTTAAAATAAAATATCTGTTTAGAATAAACTATTGGTAACCAACAAATTATGTAATTTTACATAACTTATGTTTTGGATATTTTTTGTAGAATGAAAATTATTTAGATAAAATTTTTAAAAATATTAATTTGAAAATATAAAAAAACGAGGAGAGAAACACACAACACCTTCAATAGTGTTATGCACTCTAGTCCCTCCCCCTCTCACAATTCATCTCATTTCCCCTGTGGTGACATCTCAAAAGGGGGGCAAAAAATGAAAATGAAATGGACAGCCACTTCCCCCTATTTTCCACCGATTTGCAGGTAAAAAATTTTTTTACACTATATATGTGGGATCCACTAATTTTTTGTTGCTATTCAACCTTTCTTTTTCCCTTTTTCTCTCTAATCAAATAATGAAAATCTATCTCTTTTCTTCCTATTTCCTTTCTCTCCCTTTCCTTCCTTCCTAATTTATTCCAACCAAACAAAGTCTAAGGCTTTATTTGTTTAAGAGAAAAATTGGAAGGAGGCAGAGAGAATGAAAGGAAATTGGATGATGGGACCAATTTCCCTTGTTTGGTTGTAAAGGAAATTGGAAGAGAAAAGAATGAATAGTGCAGAATAGTTAGTGAGGTCTACACTTTTTTTTTTCTCCCAAACTTGGAAGGAAAATAGGAAGAAATGAGTGCTGAGTGATTTTTTTTTATCCTTACACAAAGCCAATTGAGTTTGTAATCGATTACATATACTTGTAATCCATTACAAGTATATGTAACAAGCATGTGACATGGAGAAATGCATGTCAGTACAAAAGCAATTAAAATTTCTTATTTATCAGTATTTTATTTTAAATAAGATATTAAAGAATGATTAAATAATATTTTTGGTATTATTTAATTGATAAAATATATATTTTAAGTAATATTTTTGAAATATTAGATTAACTAAAAATATTAGTTTAATTTAATATATTGATATTATTTTAAACTGTTAAATTAAAAATAGTAAAATTTTTTATTTGATATTAATTAATATAGTTGAAATACTTTTTCTAACAATATAAGGGTAAAATTATCATTTAACAGTATTACTTCTTTCTTTCCTTTCACTTTTCCACACAAACAAATAAGGAAAAATTATTTTCTTTTCATCCAAGCATACCTATGAAAAATGTAAATAAATTCAACTCATTTCCTCTCAATTTCCTTTAGTCCAATTTCTTTCCTCATAAGGGTGTGTTTAGATGGAGGAAAGAAATTGAAAGGAAGGAAGTTGAGAAGAAAAAAGTTAAGTGGAAAGAAATAGAATGAATTTGTATTTTCTATAGGTATGTTTGGATGAAAGAAAAACTAGATGGAAGGAAAATGGTTTTCCCTTGGTTGTTTGTGTGAAAAAGTGAAAGGAAAAAAAGAGTTAATACTGTTAAATAATAACTTTACCTTTATATGATTTAAAAAGGTATTTCAACTATATTAATTAATATTAAATAAAAAATTTTACTATTTTTAATTTTATAGTCTAAAATAATATCAACCTATTAAATCAATCTAATATTAATAAAA
Source organism: Pterocarpus macrocarpus (assembly GCA_031439585.1). Classification (NCBI taxonomy): domain Eukaryota; kingdom Viridiplantae; phylum Streptophyta; class Magnoliopsida; order Fabales; family Fabaceae; genus Pterocarpus; species Pterocarpus macrocarpus. The sequence goes on from CM062518.1 coordinate 38,408,850, forward strand.
AGAAACTATTCCAAAATATTTAAAATATAATTAATATTTTTGGTTAATCTAATATTTCAAAAATATAACTTAAAAATATGTTTTATCAACTAAACAATACCAAAAATATTATTCAGCTATTATTTAAACTCTTAACATAACACAAAAAAAAAAAATCAAAACTTATGTAATACTCAATTTAAAATAAAATACTAGTAATTGATCAATTTTAAAATTTTATATAGCTTGTACTTTGAATTTTTTTTATATTTATTTTTAATAATATAATAATAAAGAAATTAAAATTATTTAGATAGAATTTTTAAAAATATTAATTTAGAAAAAAAAAAGAAGAGAGGGACCACGCAACACCTTAAGTGGTGTTGCACACTATAACCCTTCCCTTTCTTCCTCCTATCATCCTTGTCCGCTCGATCGAGGGGAAAAATTTTTTACCATTCTAATGAGTTCCACCACCTACTTTATACTATTTAACTTTTTCTTTTCCATTTTTAATTTCTAACCAAACAAGAGAAATCTAACCCTTTTCCTCCTATTTCTTTCCCCTTCGTCTCCTTCCTTCCAAAATCCTTCCAACCAAACACAACCTTAAGTGTTGAGGTGTCGAGGGAAGCCATGGTACAAATATCATAGTTTTACTTTAGTATGATTGACAAAAATAAAAATTCACAAAATATTTTAATCACCTTTTATTTGGGCCTCAAATTTTTTTTTCCTTAAAGATCTTAAAATACTCAGGGCTGTGATATTTACACCATAGCTGCTCTCGACATCTAGAGAGGGAAAGAGAAAAAAAAATTAGAAAAGAAAAAGGAGAAGTTGAAAAGATTGATGGAAGAAAATAAAGATAAGCGGCTGAGTGTCGATAATTTGAAATTATACAAATACATTTTTTCTAAAATTTAAAAGTATTGTTTGCTAATTAAGATTTTTTTTCCCTTCCATATTATGAGAAGGTTGTATTCTCAAGTAACATATTTCTGCTTGGTATATCAGTTACTTATTATACTCAATAAGTTTTTAAAGTTATTATAACAATTAAAATTTACTATGCGTTGGAGAATCTTGATTATTTCTCAAAAATATCTTTTTTTGGTAAATTTTCATTATGATTTGATATGTTTGATAAATATAAATAAAATTGTTTATTAACTTCAGCTTATTTTTATTTATACTATAAATAAATTTTTTGTTCAAAAAACTATTTTTTTAGTACTTTTTGCAACAGCTAAAAAAAATTTTAAAAATCACACTTTTTGAAAGAAAGATTTTCTAATATGAACAAAATTGCTTTTAGTAATTTTAATTATAAATAAAAACTAATTATTTTAGAGTTACGATATTTTTATTAAAATAATTCTAAATATTAAATGTAATATAACATAAATAAATTATTTTATACTTTTTAATAATTTATTATGTATAAATAATTTTTATATAATTCAAATAAAATATATTACTTTAAAATTATTTTCCAATTAATAAATTCAAACATAAAATTTATTTTATCATAATTAATTATAATAATAATTAATTATACTCATAATTATTAAAATGATTTTAGTTTCATAACTAATTTAAACACACACTAAGCCAAAGTTTGAATGCATTATTTATTTTTAGATTAAATTAGACTAATTTTTCCTGAGATTAGACAATAGTATTACACACGACACCTTTTGATTTATTATGCCTACACTAAGACAGTTTACATAGGTATTTAGTGTAATTTTACAGAAATACATAATGTCACATTTTACAAAATATAAGGATATCAAATAATATCATCTAAATATAAAATAAAACTTGTATATTTTTTTTTTTTGGAAATTGTGAATGTCGTGTGTAGTATTATCTAATCTCATGGGAGGTCGGTATAATTTATCCTTATTCTTATTTTTTGATAAAAGTTGTAAGAGTAAATCCCCAAATTCTTGAGAATATTATAGATGGACAAATTGATCCTAGCAAAAATAAATTAGATCTAAGATCCTAATAATTGCAATAATTAAATACTTTAATCTCTAGTCACCTGTAGTTTCAAATTTGAAATGATAAGTATATGTTAGCTATAGCTATCAAAGACGAGAAATATTTAGGTGGTTTTAAAGCACCATATAATCATACTTACAGTCAATATTATTATAATATTTTAAATAAAACACATTATTAATGTATAGATTTTATCTTAATATTATGATATTATTGATTATAAATACAGGAATACATTATTATAGGGTAACCAAAAAAATTTTCATCAAAGACTATTCATGTAAAGCCACATGGCAAGGACAAATTGTGAATATCACGTCGTGAGAAGACATTGTAATTTACCCTTAGTGATGAAAATTGTGAAGAACAAAAAGGTCACAATTGTTTCTTTGGGTACGAGAATATAACACGCAACACAAGCCTCCAAAAATCCTATAGTCAGTCTGTCAGTTACATAGAATCTGCCGCCGAAGAAGGGATTGAGAAATGCCTCATTCTTTCTGTTCGTATATATAACGCTTCATACATAAAATACAATTTGCAGGGCACAAATTTCTCACGTGAGTTGATACAAATTTTAGATTTCTGTGACACAGACGCTCGTTCTAAGTTCTAACTCTCCCACGCCCGAGTTTTTCGTTCTCTCAGGTAACGCAGAAACCAAACCTTCTCCCATTTTCTTTTCCATTTTTTTTCCCTCTTTTTGTTTTCATTTCCCCCACTTTTTTCCCTTAACTTTGTTACTGCAATTCGAAGGTTTTTCGACAAAATCAATGACAAAGTAATTGAGCATTCTTTTTTTTTTTTTTTTTTTAAGGTTTTGGTTTGTTTTGTTTCTCTACTTCAGTTATCATGTTGAGTCCACTGTCCCAAAGAAGCGCAATTTGTTTCAATTATTTTTCTTTTCATATTTTTTGAAGCATTTCATGGCAATCAAGCACTGTGATCTTATGGTAAGGGGTTTTGGGTTATTTGCACGAGTGCACACAAAACTTGCCTTTTTTTGAAGAAAGAATATGAAGTATGTTCTTTTTCATCTCTAGTGTTTACCCTTTTGTGAATTTCATTCTATTGGAATGGTGTTGAATGCTAGTGATCTCTATTTGAAAACTGCATGTTTTGTTTCTTTTGTTACTTGTCGTTTGAGTGCTTTATTCATTGCGTGTAGCATACGCTGTAAAATTCTAAATCTTTGATGATTTTAATCTGCTTTTACTATTTTGATACTGTCCTATGGCTGCCCTTTAATCGCCACAGTGCATGCTTTTGCTTTGAAAAATTTAGTTATTATGAACATTGTCATCTCATTTACCATTTTGATACTATTTTGTGGAAAGATTGATTCCATATGAAAGATGTGTTTTGTATGAGCCTGCCTACTCTAGTCAATTTTGCAGTGATATGATTATGTTCAGTGCAGGGAAAAACTTGCAGGCAAATGAATTTGCTGTTTTCATTTTCATTTGACATGTACCTCTTGATCTACGTTGATTAGTTATTATTATAGATAATTGGTACCGCTCAATAAGTACTCCAAGAGGGTGGACAATTGCCATCACTAGGTAGTTGATACTACTGATATTATCAGTAACCTTGTAATCACATTCCTACTATGTTGTGTTAGGTGGGAGCATATTTTAAGCTCCAGGAAACCAGGCTTACAAGGAAATGGGTCTGTTTGTGATTCTGGTTCTTTCAATAAATCCTTTTAGTTGTTGACTATATAATTTAGTAGTTTGAATTCTCTTTGTACAGTTGAAAAAAGGCTTATAACCCACGAATAGTAGCAGCACTAACGTATTGCCTTTATGCAACCTTCAGATTGAGAAAATATGATTTTTATTTTTCTTTGCAACCTTTTAATAAATACAATTGCTGAAACTGTTCTTTGTCAACAATTTTGTAGGAGTTTGTGACTAAGACCTAAAGATGGATCTGAATGACGTCAAAGATGCATTTGACCACGTGGCAAAGAAGCAAAAGTTATCCTATTCCAAGTCTCAAGAACTTGTTGACCAGGTGGGGCGTGAAATTGAACAGGCATTGGTAGCAATCCAGTCAACTCATGACAGCCAGAAATCCATTCTTACAGAACTTAAGTTCAAGCTTAATGCTATTGGGGCACTTCAACAGTTAGAAGGATCACAGAAGGAACTGAACATAAGTCTTGTCAAGTACCAAAAACTCCTTGACAAGTTATTAAACCCTGATATATCAAAGGCATACAGAAATGTTGATTATGATGCTCACATTGTGAACCAGATCATTGCAAACCATTTCTACCATCAAGATTTATTTGAACTTGGAGATAGCATCATGAATGAGGCGGGGGAGCCTGATGCAACTGCACTGAGATCTCAGTTCTTGGAAATGCATCAGATTCTAGAAGCTATGAGGGTTAAAAACGTTCAGCCTGCTCTTACATGGATCTCTGCCAACCGAGAGAAACTTGTCCAGAATGGTTCCAATCTTGAGCTTAAGATTCATACTCTGCAGTTTGTAGAGATCCTGCGAAATGGAGCCCGGGATGATGCCTTAAAATATGCCAGAACTTATCTTGCTCCTTTCGCTTCCCTCCACGAGAATGAGTTCCAAAAGCTTATGGGATGCCTCTTGTATGCAGGAAGGCTTGAAAGCTCACCATATTCTGAGTTGATGTCCCCAGTCAATTGGACAAAGACAACTGAAGAGCTGACTCGGCAGTTCTGCACTCTCCTTGGGCAGTCCTACAAGAGTCCATTGAGTGTGGCTGTTGCAGCTGGAGTTGAGGGGTTGCCTACACTCTTAAAGCTAGCAAATGTAATGGCTGCAAAGAAGCAGGAGTGGCTGTCAATGAAACAGTTGCCGGTGCCTCTAGAACTGGGGAAGGAGTTTCAGTTCCATTCGATTTTTGTTTGCCCTGTGAGTAGGGAACAAGGGAGTGAAGAGAACCCCCCAATGCTTCTGCCATGTTTACATGTTCTTTGCAAGCAATCAATTATGAGGTTATCAAAAGGCAGCATACGAATATTCAGGTGTCCATACTGTCCAGCAGAAGCTATGGTTGCACATTGCAGACAGCTCTATTTCTGATATGTGTGTGTGAATTTCGGGGTCACACTCTCTCATGATATGTATTTCATGGGTCCAGTACAGTTTTTACTTTTTACAGCTTCCTGGTTTGTATATAAATATCTTACTAAATTCTCTTTTACATTTGATATGACCATTTCAATGAATAAAATTGAGACAATCTGTTCATATCCTGGAGCTGTGATCTCAGCTCTGTAGTGTCCTTGCGAGGCATCCCTTACACAGAACATGGCCGCTTGATGACTGCGAATTGAGGAGAGTCAGGGTTACGTTAGCAATGTTTACCGGTACTATTCTTTGCATTCACAACCCTGGACAATTGTACAGGTGTTTCATGATCACACGTTAAAGTTATATGAAGGCACTAGTTTGTACAGCTTGTGTACAATTTATGAATGCATTAAATGTGTTAAGTCGATTATTCTACCAATGCCATTGCACCAGCACGCTGTGCCACCCGCCGCTAAGCTTATATGGAGAAGAAATAAGACATGCTAGTTTGAGTTAGATCTTGATCGCAGCCACTGCTGGGACTATCTCTTGGTCAGTTTCTTGGCATGGAATAATTCGAAGCATAGGCGAGCAGCAATGTTACTTGTGCCATTAGAGTACAGTTAGAATGAGTGCCAGTGACTATCTAAGATTTGAATAAGAGCGATACTATATTCTCCAACATCATTTCTTTAATGATATATAATAGTTAAGAGGATAATTAAGAATATAGAAATATTATTTTATTGAAGACTCATTCGACGGACCCACACTCCCCATCTAGCGAATTAAGATATTTTTAAGTAGTTACATCTATTAAAAAAAATACATCAGTAGTGCTATGTGCACATCAGTTTTGGTTTGGGTCATACCACTCATAGTTAATTAAATAAAGGGTCAATGCACTCATTCCATATTAACTTTCCCTCAAAAGTTTATTAGTCTAGTGTAAATGTGTAATGCACATGCTAAATATCAAAATTCTGAATGAAAGATTCCGGCAAATAACAATAATTACAATCTGAATGAAAGAATTCATGTGAGAGTATTTGACAAGTTGGGCCCTATGATGAATGGGATTCAGAAGGAAGCCGCTTTCAGTATTAGCTCATGCTCGACCAAATTAACTGCTTCTTCCATCAAAGATCGTGAAGCAAAGCTTTTCTTCCATCCAAGATCAGCCTTGAACATCTTAATGTACAACTCAAGATTCTCAGATCTTGGTCCCAGAAACATGGCAACCGGCCCCCCAACGTCTACAGTGTATGGCACACAAGATTTAATTTGATCACTTCTCTTCTGCTTTTATATCCCACCAGTTCCCTTAAAATTATCATGGATCAGTTTTGACAATATATCAACCCATGTGTCAGGGACACCAGGCAGACACCAATGCATGCAATCCTGGCCCCATATTGCCACTGCATCTTTCCTTCCTAACCAAATTGCCGGATGAGCATCAGCTCTAAACTCACTTAAGTGAGTTAAGTCGACCAATCGGATGTCTGTGCCTTGTAATGCCTCTTCAATCACAGCATTCAGCTGTCTTGCTTCCTTGTTAACTCCATCGTTCCTGGGTTCAAACCATAAGTCAAGCTGTCCAGGTATTAGTATCTAACTCTCTAGGTCAAAGCATGGATACAGAAGGGAAGGGACAAAATTCAGCAAGTCTCTCAGAAAACGTGAACTATTCAAGTAATTTAAAATTAAAACCTTTTTCAAATGCAAACTATAGTTGAACATTTATGTGAGATATACAGAAGCACATGTCAAATAAAATTGAGAAAATAAGTACTAGAGTGTTGCAAATTGCAATTTCATAGCGCAATGGTCTGGAGGACCAGGAAAATGATTTTCACTGCGAGAGAACAAAAATGGGAGCCATAAAATCAACGCAGGTTTCAGAAATACACACCTCATTCTCCTCGAGTGGCTTATTGAACAAGCAGCTTCCATTTTGATTCCAATCTCCACCATAAAAGTGCCTTGGGGATTGTAAACGCCAGAACTTAAGTGTGTTTCCAGGAAATTCTTTTTGTATATATGTGATCATGTAATCAAGAACAACTTTAAGTCCATCCAACATCCCAAGTGGAGGAACTATTGGTTGTCCTGCTTTATAAAAGACAAGAGGTTTCTCCTTGGGGTATTTGTCAAAATTCCACCTGTTAAAGACACAGTTTAGCAACATCAGAACAATCCCTGAAAGTACTGAGGAAACCCAAAATTAACTGGAGAGTGGAGACTAGCTGCAGTGAAAACATATGTTGCTACATAATTATCTCTATGATTCCCCCACCCCCCCCCCCCCCCCCAAAAAAAGAAAATTATTACAGTAGCACTGCATCAGCTAAAACTTCCAAAATTCAGGAAAAACAAAAAAGAATTACCAGTGACCAGTATTAAACACCAGGACATCGTAGAAACCAGCAATTTTTGCCCAATCATCTGCAGGAACATCAACATCAACTCGATAGACACCTTGTGACTCATCTCCCACCCCAACTTCAGATTGTTTTGGCTGCCACCTTTGTTTGATCAGTAATGAGCACATAAGGTTACCATTTCAAAAATTCACAACAAGAAACAAAGTAAAGCAGGGCACTTAACTATCACTCATAAAAAGAAGGTAATTAACAAGAACTGAGATAGAGTCGGTAGTAGATGAAGACAACCTAACATCTTTTTGTTGCAGTATAGTTGCGATTACTTAGAGTTCGCTGAGTTAGTTAGAGGCTAGTTGAGTTAGTTATTTGACTTAGTAGTTAGTTAGTAGTTAGTTACATTCATTAGCCTGCATAAGCATGTGTTATACTTGTATTGTACCAATTACTTTCCATCATTAGTAAAATTCACACTTTCCATTTTCTCTCTATTCTCTCAATTTTCTTAACTCTAGCCGTGTTTTCCAACATTAAGTTACATACTTTAACAAATCTCTAAGGACCTAAGCGAATTCTCCCTAGGATTGATCCCCGAAAACAAAATTCAAATTTTGACATAAATTTAACTCATTTGCAAAACTCATATCCAATAAGGGGATAAAAAAACTTGTTTAATTAGTGATAATAATCTTACTGGTATTTGGAGAGCAAAACAGCACGATGATAAGCGACAGTGACATTGAACCTGGGAAAATAAGCACCCCTCCAAGCACCCTTCTTTTTCCACTTCTTAGCTCCCTCATCAGCGACCCTGAGAATGCAGAGAAAAGAAACCAAGAAATTCTCATTGAGGGAGTCCCCGACAAACCCAACATTCCGGTTCCTCATCATACTCAGGAACCGAAACGGGTCGAGCCGGGGCAAATCGCACCCGCGTGGGACCCATTTCCAGGAGTTGATTAAGCTGAGATTTTGGCGCTGGTTTCTGATGCAGTTCCACGCGTTTCGGTGGAAGGGGCAGGTTTCGTCGTAGAGGGGTTTGCGGTTTGGATCGAAGAGCCAGTGACCCCTGAAGAGATCACAGTTGGAGAGTGCGAGGGATTGTGATTGAGAGGCTGGGGAAGAAGAGGGTGTGCGGAGGGAGAGGAATGAAGAGAGGAAATAGATGGATGCGAGTGTTATGAAGATGAGCCATGGGAACAGAGGTGATGGGAGCTTTGGAGACATTGCTCTCTGCTCAGCACAAAGCGCCCCTGTGCTTTGCCTAGTAGAGAGAGAGAGAGACAGACAGACAGACAGAAGACGTGCTCACAAATGTAATTTTATGCATCTTGATTATTAAAATTTTTTTATTTTTTAATGTATACTTTGAAAATATAAGAAGCAAGAAAAAATTATTTAACATAAATTACTAGTATTTAATATTTTAAAAATTCTGAAACTACTCAAATTTTTTGGTTAATTTTCTTATCCAGATAGATAGGAGACAATTATTAGAATGTGGGTTCAATTGCCATATAGATTAATATGTTTTATGGCAAAAACATAAAATTCATATAAATTGTTTTTGGAAAATTATTTTTGTGAAATTTAAATTGCATTCTCGTTTATTTACTAGTCAAGTTACTTCAGTTAGCTTATTTTTGTTTAAGTTGAGAAATTTAATGAACAAGTTCGATTTGATTTCTCATAAGAATTTGGTTTATTAGATACACTATGAACCATAGTCATAAGTTGGCTTGATTACAATAACTATCTTGGTTTATAATATAAATTTAATTTTAATCTATTATCAATACAAATTTTTTATATATTATAATATTATTAAAAATATTTAATTTTATGATATGATTTATTAATAATATAAAAAATTTTACACTAAAAATAAATTCTTATAATATTGGTTACCTTCCGTCAGCTTTGTCTTATACTTACACATGTTCCTTTGCCGTTAATGTGAAACACACATGAATGAGCCACGGGTTTCATAAAAATACCAGAGTTTTCATCCCAAAATCCCAATCACCAAAATTTTACCCAAAATAAGTTGAATATCAATCAAGTTGACGAAGTTCTTCTATTAGGGTAACTGGAGGGCTTGTCCGATCATTAAACCGGACCGGTCGAGTAGCCGGACCGCGGCTCTTACAGCTTGTTAGTGTGTTACGGAAACGGAGGCATTAATCATTATTAATATCTAATATTAATATTTAAAAAAAATAAAAAGAAGTGAAGAAAATATCTGGAGGATGATTTGCACACAATAATTTGTTGGCTAAGAATAAGATTGCGTAGATATTATGTTAATGGGAAGGGAAGGGAAGGAAAAAGAAGAGAATAATAAAATATAAGGTAGAGCGCCCTCACCACAACCATTCCTGTTCCTGCTTGCCGTTGCCTTCTCGATCTGCTTCTCTACGGTATCTGGCTCCAACCTCCTGGATCCCATCCCATCCTTATTTCAAATTCTTCTGGTTTCTGATTCGTTTTTTCCGTTGCAACCGTTTGTTAGGCTGTTGATTGGTTAGTTACACAGCATGGATTATGGCGCTGCTGGTCCAAGCCTGTTTCCGTTGCACCGTTGCAAAACCATTCACCTGGTTGGTAATACTGTTATTCCACTCACTTTACTGCTACTCTATCGATAGATTGAAGCTACTCACCCTCTATATATATATATTGAAGCTTCTCTATGATATGATATGGTATGCTATGTGTGTAGCAACATTGCATTGCATTGCGTTGCGTTGCGTTGCGTTGCGTTGTTTGTTGTTGTGTGTTTTTGAATTGCAATTTGGAAATGAATGAGGGCAGCATTGCATTGTTTGGGGAATTTATGAGGGCGTTGATCCAGCCAGGTCAGGCACGCGCAGGGGATCCACAATGTGGAGGGAGACAAGAACTACAAGGCATACCTCAACCCCAAATACTTCGATGCTCATCTCACTCCTTTGGGCTGGCAGCAGGTCAAATCCCACAAATTGCCAGCAATATAGTTTGCTCTTGTCACTGTAACAATGTGTGATGAATGTCAACAAATTCTCTGTGCTCACAGGTAGACAATTTGCGTAAGCATGTTCGGGCTTCCGGCCTCATCAAGAAGATTGATCTAGTCATTGCATCTCCTTTAATGAGGTATCAACAACTCTCTGCACCATTAGTCACTCAGTTACCCTTTTATGGTTTTAGAATCCATGAACAGTACTTTTGCTCAAGGATCAGGAAACTAAGATTTTTTTTTTTTTTTTTGTCACTTCGTTTGTATATTTGTTGGACTTGGAGTAGCTATGCTTCATTCGTAAATGTTCATTTACTGAGCTTATTTGTTTCTGCTAGGTAGTGGTCATAGTTTACTTGGAAAAGCCAACTTGGGACCTCTGGAGATATCATACATATCTAGGGTTTATGTGGTTGAATTGGAGAGTTAATTCTTACGATACCACCAAAATGAGCTGGGAGTTGAAATGGATGATCAATGAGTTTAGTGGATTCATCGATAGATTTTGTCATCTCTAGTAACACAAGTGCTCTACAGGAACAGATTGAATAAAAGTAATTGAAACTTAAGGGAGATTAGTGATCAAACTTGTAACTTTATAATATTTTAATCTAGATATGGTGTATATGTATTTTGTGTATATTTCATATAAAATGTTTTTGTTTCTTCTCAAAATTGATATTTCAGAATCAATTATAAATCCAGGATCCTAGCATTACTTGAGATATATTTTGCTCGTGTAAATTACTTTGTAACTGCATTGAGGCTAAAGATAGGTTTATGATACAACTTATGGTTTTAGGACACTACAAACGGCTGTTGGGGTATTTGGAGGTGAGGGCTACACAGATAGAGCAAATGTGCTGCCTCTTATGGTGGCAAATGCAGGAGGTAGCAGTCGTGCTGCAATTTCAAGTCTAAATTGCCCCCCGATTGTTGCTGTTGAGCTTTGTCGTGAACATTTGGTATGCAATTCTACAATCTTGTAATATTTTTACCTGTTGAGCATCAGACATTCTTCTATGGGGGATTGTACGTCATGTTACTAAATGCACTACAGTTAACAAGTTCAATCTCCATCTCAGCATGGGAAGATTTTTCCAATTAATAGGTTATCCAGGAATTCATGTTATATGCTAAAGATGGAGCAAGAATAGTGCATATACATTCAGGCCTACTAACCAGTATGACTAGTTATATATCGATTACCTGTTCTCTTTTGGTATTTTTGCTTAAATGTTGGTTTATAGTTCGGTTTGGGAAGTCATTAGGTTATGATATTATTCTGTAGAATACTCTAAATGATGCCATAGGAGGTTGAACTCTAGACATGATATAGAAATACAGACAAGAACCTCAAGGCTGTTTTTGTCTGTGTGCATCTATGTGTATATATGTAAAGGACAATAGCATTGTGTATATCAGAGGTTTATCTTTGATGAGTAAAGACAATTTAACACATTTTTTATATAAGGTTGCTTATGCTTGATGTTAACATCCACATAGGGGCCTTACAAATTTCTCTACACGTTTTGTCATGCAGGGAGTTCATCCCTGTGATAGAAGAAGAAGTGTTAGCGAGTATCAGTTTCTGTTTCCTGCTGTTGATTTTTCACTGGCAAGTACTAAGACTTCAAACACCTACAGTGCATATGGTTTATGATTTCATAGAAGTTGGCAGACACCATTATTTAGCTGGACAAAGTTGGCCAAGATTTAATTTATTCTCTTTGGGTTTATGTTAATCTTTTCAAATTTTCTTTTCAGCTAGACAGCGATGAGGATACTTGGTGGAAGGCCCATGTTAGAGAGACAAAGGAAGAACTTGCAGCTAGAGGTCTGAAGTTCGTGAACTGGTATGAGTTTGTTGCCACTGCAATACTACTATGCCTCTTTGCAGTAGGAAGATACAATCAACTTACCTTTCCTAAAATATATTTCAATATTTTATGAAGTTTGCTAGATATAGCAGAATGTGTTAAGCTGTTCAAAAGGCCGTCCCTGAAACTCACTTGTGACCTTTGAAATTGGAAAATAAGATAATTTGTCTGATTCCTTGATCTGATATGTTAGCAAGTCATCCATTGGACCACTACGTTTATGTCTCGAGTTATGAGAAATAAGTATATATCTACTTGATGATTGCTCGATTAGGATTATTAGAACTGGTGTATTGGTATGAATTGAGATATCTAGTTATTATCAGTTCAGAGAAACAAAGAATGCATTATATATTTTCTTCTAATTTCCAATTAGTTATATGTAATGGACTTGAAAATTTCCATCAAATGTGATATATAAATTAAATCATGATGCTCTATTTTTACCTTTCACTTCATCACAGGTTATGGACGCGACAAGAGAAGGAGATAGCCATTGTGACACATAGTGGATTCTTGTTTCATACTCTAAATGCATTTGGAAATGATTGCCATCCCTTGGTGAAGAAAGAAATATCCAAGCAGTAAACTCTCAAGTCTCACGCTTTCCACTCCTTTGAGCTAACTGAGCTGAATATGCAGAATTCTTGAGAAAATATCTTGCTGTTTCTTTTGTGGAATACAATTTACAATTTGTTCCTGATATATGCATTTCTTAAAAAGAAGCATTATTTGCTTTGTTATAAGTCATATACATGTAGAAAGTTAGTGCCATATTTTGCACTTGATGTGTAAGATCATATGCTGTTCTTATTGGCATGTAGTATGCAGTTTGTTGTGGTGCTTTAATTTGAGATTGATTTCCTGCAACTTTTAGACATGATAACAAGTCTAGCTGATGCTGGGAGCTATTCATCAGTTTTTATCTTGAAATTGAAGCAAATGATTGACCTTTTTTTTCACATATCCTTGCAGCTTTGCCAATTGTGAGCTGCGCTCCATGGTCATTGTCAATCAAAGGTGAGTTTGCAAGTGCAACCTAACAATTAAAACAGGCTCCTTTCATCTCTATCAGGATTTATTTGATTTATGTTCATCTTGCAGTATGACAGGATCAGTATCATCAACGACTAACTATCCAGGCAAGATACCTCCGGGGCTGGACCTCCCTAGTGATGTTGCAGATGAGAACCCTGAGAAATAGGGTGTTTGGCTTTCCTACTTATTTGAATGTGTTTACTATCATCCAGACAGACGTAATCTCAAATCATTATTATTTGAAGATCATGATGAGTCTTAGGAAATCTAACATGATTGTTTCAGATTTCACAAACTGTGCTGATTCTGTCCTGAAACATTTACAGTTATTATTGCCTGTATAAAATATTTTGTGGAAACTTCTTGTTAAACCAAGTATGTCCTTGTAGTTGTAGGAAATCAGACGCCCCCACAGTGGTAAGTGGTAACACAGTCAAACACTATTTTTTTCTCTTGATGGAAAATTTTGGGGAGAGAAAAGGTTGTCTCACTTGTATCACAAACACATTGTTTAACCAAGTTCAGTTTGGGACTAAATTAATCATTGTTAAAATTAATCACTAATCATTTAATTTATTTACTTTTCTTAGTCAAAATTTATTTGCATATCTATCAAATCAATCTTGGGTTCATATTTTATCTAGGACAAGTCAACATCTTTCGCCGGCACTGTTACTTGCTTTTCCCATTTTCAGGAGCAAAAAGCCTTTCCTTTTCCCCACTTCGAATTTAACGATTATAGGGCAATAAAAACAAATTGACGCGGACAATTGAACGAACAATAATGTTGCGAAATCCAAGTCTGTGTGCAAATTTGATACTGGAGATTCAATTTTATGTTTTTTTTTAAATTAAATAAAAAAATTAAGAATAAGTCAGTAGTGTGAACTTCAAATAATTCTGAAGTGGTAAAATTTGAATTTGCATACATCAAAATAAAAGGAATGATCTAATGTAAACTCATGTAAACAGAGAGCGATATCTGGCCAGGCCACTGCCATTGGGTCCATCTTTGTAGAGCCCGTGATGTATGATTGGTCCACACCACCGTTATTTGTTATGAACGTAGGCCTACCATGTAAATTTGTCCCCAGAACCTCCTCACCAGCCCAAGAAAATAGTGAGTTTGTTTGAGATTTTTCTAGTTAAAAAATTATTTTTTATTAAAAAAATCAGTTTTTAAATATTTAGATAATTTTTTAAAATAATCAGAATTTTAAAAAATTTTATTTTTAACTTTTTTGAAGGAGCTAAAAAGAATAATTTCTAAAAAAAATTAATTTTTAACATTTTTAATTATATATGAAATATAAATTTTATAATCATTTTTTTTAAATTAAAACAAATGCACCCTAAAAACCCTTTTTATCTGGCAATTTCATTGTTTGGGTGCATGTTTGGATTTGTTTATTTTTAAATAATTCCTCTGACAATGGAAAGAAAAAATCCAAGATTATGATGGAGCTTGAATTGAAAGAAAACTGTGCCCTTAAGAGTTAAGTTTTATAATTATTTCTTTTAAAATTTAAAACAAACGCACTCTAAAAACCCTTCTCATCCGTCAGTTTCATTGTCTCAGTGCATGTTTGAATTTGTTTATTATTAGATAATTCCTCTGACAATAAAAAAATATATATCCAAGATTGTGAAGCTTGGATTGGAAGAAAACTGTGCCTTAATTAGGTAATTGACTGCATAACCTTGTTTATTATTTTCATCTTCAAGCCTTGAAATTGTTGCTTTATAATTCTTCTTTCTTGTCATTTTTTTCATTCGATTCGCTTTCTCGTCATTTTCTATTTGCAAGATCTAGTATTGTGTAATACCAATGTCCAAATAGTCAGAAGGGGTTCGCTTGATCTCGGTTTAAAGTGAAAAGAAAGGAATGTTTCTGTGTGTTCTTTTCAAAATAAAATCACCTTTCACTTATTTAAATGCTCTTACAAGCTGTCCTAGGTAACTGTTGCCCATATATTTGTCGTTGTGATTTTTCAGGACCGACAAAACCACAGGTTCAGAGAAGCACGTTACAGGAAAGGAAAGAGAGATATCATATGGATGTTGGAGAATTTGTGCCCGTTACGGGTAAAGAGCACCATTATTCCGGCTGTTATTGTTGAATCTTCACAAATTAAATTCCCACAAATATAAGCTCCAATAAACAATCAGCCAATCACCGTTCTAGTGAGTACTGAGTCCAGCGCGAGTGCAGCTACAAATTGCTGTATGTACCTCTTTGAAAAAGAAATTAAAAAAAAAAAAAATGAAAACACAGATCCTTATGTCTCTCTTCCATTGGATCGCTTTGTATAATACACATATTTAACACTTCTGTTTACATGGGGTCAACAGCATCTTACAATCCCAAATTATCATGCCACAATATATAAGAACATTGCTGCAGATCAATGACTTATGTATTTTCATCATTTCATGTTTTCATTGGAGTTACAATATTTTTTTTTGGGGCTACAGAATTGCGTTAATTTCATACAACTTTAATTATGCCAACCATTTTCATATCTTCATCTATCTAAGTTTAAGCTAAAATTATTAGACACATCATAATTAGTTGTACAGATAAATTGTAAGTAAGTCCAGTCAACAATTTAACTGTACAACTATTTTTTCCCCTCGAGGGCTGTAATACATACATGCATTTTTCGAGGGTTGTTTAGTGTACAAGATAGTCAATGGCAATTGTATTTCTTTTAATGAAGTGTTTGATTTAATTAAATATGTATGTGGTGGAATTCAATTTATATAGTGCTTGTTTGGTCTGCAGTTGGCATACTTCAAACGTAATTTGTATTGTCTGAAAATGAGAATGTCCAGTTTTTAATATATTTGGCTTCACTTGTTGCTGGTCAAACATCATTTTATGGTGACTAAAATTACATTAAGTGAAATAGATATGGTGATACTTTTCATTTTTGGGTTAACGACCTGAAATACAATTTTACAATAATACTTTTTTATATTGTACTTTAATGATGTTTTTTATTTATCCTAAAATGATATTATGTCTTTTTTGGTAATTATATTATTAAAAGTAATTTTACTTTATCCTATCTAAATAAAAATAACTCTCTTAAATTTATTTTTTAAATATCTAAATCAAATATAAATTAATTCTTTCAAAAATAATTCCCCTAAAAACTAAACCAAACATGCTTATAAATGTTCTGATTATAGCCGCTCAAAGGTATACTATTTTATAGGTTCTAGACTAAGGGTCCATTTAGTTTAATTTTTGAAAGAAGATCTTTTAAAAGAAGGTCTTTTAGAGGAATTACTTTTAAAAGAATGATTTTTGTTTGATTTGAATATGTCAAAAATAAGTTTAGGAGAATAAATTTTGTTTGGATAAAAAAAAAAAAAATTATTTTTGGTTGTTGAGAGTAATAATAAGATTTCTTTTCAAAAGATCTTTTTTAAGAATGAAAAATAACTTCAAAGATATTTTTTTCTAAAAGACCTTCTAAAAAGAAGTTAAACTAAACACTATTATTTATTATATAAAATCATTTTCTCAAGTATAAAGATATATTATATACAATAAGTAATACAATGTAAATTACTCAAGTATATTTGTGTTCGATACAAATTATATATATAATATACATATGAAATTAAATATATATATCTATAACTTTTATTTTTACTTACCTTTTTTTTTATGGGGCCAATAAACCATCATATAAGTAGATTTTAGAACAAATTTTCTTCACATAAGAAAACATAAATTTATTATTTTTAATTTTTTTTCATAAATTTGTAAAAAAATAATACATAATAGAAAAAGTGATATTTATATGAATTTAATTTTAATACATTATGAATATACAAGAGTTTTATACAGATATCTAATTATATATTATTATATCAGTAAAAATATTTGATTTAATTATTTATTATTTTAAAAAACTTAGACACAAAAATATATAATTAGATAATGATATAAAATTTTTTCACATTAATATGTATTAAAATTAATCTCTATTATTATTAGCTACTGGAATCTGGGTCATAAATAAATAAATATTTTTATTATTTGATAATATTTAATAATTGCTTTTTATACTGTTAATTTTTGAGAGGCTTTATACTGTTAAATTTTGATTTTCCTTTTTATCCCGTAACATATACGACGAGGCCATTCGTAGATACGGTAATAAAGCGAAACCGAAGAGTGGTAGCGTGAAAAATACACACTCACAACGACGTGTGGAATACGCTATAAGTAGCGTACATTTGTGCCGCTCTTGTATGACTCATGGTCTGCACCCGATGGGGCGGGAACGCCAAACTTCACCAGAGCCCACACCTCACTCTCGCTCTCTCCCTCCTTCTTCAACTCTACGCTCTACTCCAACTGTCCTAGGGATTCATTTCAAATCACCACATTCTTCTTCTTCGTCTTCTTCCCTCATTCTCCTCTCGCAGGAACCAACAATGAATCTCCAACTGTCCTAGGGATTCCGCTTGGGTTGCTGCCGAGGTTCTCCAATATGCAAGAAACCAAGTTCGCCTTGCTACTGATTCTGGCAACAATGTGAGGTTTTCTTGCCTAATTTGATGCTTCTTGCGTGTTTCGATGGTCATGATTCTCATGAATAATTCGAACCTTGGTTCTCGGAGGTGCTTTCTTGCAGGTTCTTGCTCTTCCGGAGAAGCTGTTTTCCGAGGGAACGTGGATGAAGACAAGCATGGCGGAGTCGAAGATATCACGGGGTCTTTGTACAAACTTCGTAGAAGATATGCTCTGAATGATATAGGTTCTTGAGCTTATTCATGATGTTCTTGGTTTCTATTTATCAATTTGTTAGGTTCTTGATGTCTCTATTTATTGCTTGTGTTGTGGTATGTGTGTGTAGAGCTGAAATGGTCAAATGGTTTTGGGGCACGCCATGTTGGGCATTCAGGATTGACACATTCGTGAAATAGTATCTTGCCGTACAAGATTATCAATGAAAATTTTCCCATTATTGGAAAATGTCTTCTGGTGTTGAACTAAACTATTGCTTTTATCCACTCCACACTCTGCAAGTATTCCTCTGAATCATACGGTAAGCTGGCATATGCTTTCTTGTGACTTTCGGTTTATGAAATTAATGCTTTCATTTACGACGACTTTTATGGCGGGGTTTGATGGGTGCCTGGACTTATTCACCAGGTAGCCAATCCTTTTTAAATGCACAAATTAGTACATAATCAGTAGTTTTAAAACTTTGGTTTCCCTTTTGATGATTTCACTTAATGAACATTACGTTTTTAACGAATATGCTATATGTGATTTTTTATTTTTTATTTTTGGTGGTGGCGGTTATGCCATGCATTCTGTACCATTTTAAGCATTTTGCCGGATTTGTTGGTCTTTGTTAGACATATACAGGGAGCATTTTAATAGCTGTTAATCCATTCACAAAGCTTCTTGTTTGTATGATATCCATACGATGGAGCAGTATGAGGGAGCTTTGTTTGCTGAGCTTAGTCCACATGTATTTGCCGCTGCTGATGCATCTTATAGGTTAGTATGCATTTGGTGTGCTCATATCAAATAAAACTTTTTGTCATATTTGATACTTTCTATTTTACGTTGCAAAATTACTGAGTTTCTGTTGGTCATGAACTAGAGCAATGATGACTGAAGGTCAAAGCCAATTTATGTTGGTCAGTGGTGAAAGTTGTGTTGGGAAAACTGAGACAACAAAATTGATTATGTAGTATTTGCCTTCGTTGGTGAGCAAGCTGCCGGCGGTGATAGAAGTAGAACAGTAGAAAAACGAGTTCTTGAAGTAAGCCATTCTTGAATTCAATCAATCGTGAGTTCAACAATTAATTCACTTCCAATATTCATATGGGCATCACGTCAGAATGCTAATTTCACTTTTTGCTTCATTCAATTTCAGTTGATTCCACTTTTAGAGGCATTTGCAGTGCAAGGACTGTCAGGAATGACAATTCAAGGTGAACTATGTTGTCTGTAGCAATTTGCCACTTTCTAGGTTATTTTCTCTTCTTTTTTTTTTTTTTTTGATAAAAGAAGAATTTTATTGAGATGAAGAGAATTCTCTTCTAGGTTATTTTCTCTTCTCCCTTGGATTCTAAGAAAAAAGGTTGTACTTGGTCTTTGGGCTGTATTATGATCTTGTCTCGTCTTTTCGTTTATCTACAGCATGTTATAGATTGTAATGATATAATTTCATGGTGTCTATTATCCAATCCATCCAGAACCAGAGTTGAATTTTATGAAAACATATTCTATGAAATCTTTTTCATGAACACGTGATTGTATTAGACACTTTTATGGAATGCGAGTCAATTTAGGTACCCAGATTTGCTCGCATGTTGACTGCAATGTGGATGCCTAAAATCTAAAATTAAAAAAATTTTAATGTGAAGAAAATTCTTGGATGTCGTAGAAAACTGATACCCCTTTATATATATTAGGAGTCTGATTTAGAAGAATCGAAGGTAGGGTTAGGAATGGTGATATATCGAAGTCTGAAAGTTGAATTTTGAGGTTTAAGTGAGTGGAGTGGAAAAATACTACATTACTATCTAGCTTTGTCCTGGTTTAAGATAATTATGATTTTCCTATATGAGTATATTTGATGGATAATCCTGCTCTCTCTCTGTGTTCTGGGTGATTTAACAGGGTTTTATGTCTTTACAAAAAACAATAATTACAGTGTACCAATGTCAACTACTCTTCCATTGAAATTGTTTTTGCCAATAGCCTCATGTTATTCCCCCCCCCCCCTTTTTTTGTTGCAGCCATTTTGGAAAATTTGTTGAAATTCAGTTTGGTTCAAATGGTAGAATAGCAAAACCATTCACCTGGTTGGTAATACTATTATTCAGCTCACCTTACTGCTCAACACACTCACCCTCTAATAATATATATCTCTATATCATGTATTTATCGATAGATTGAAGCTGCTCTTTGTTATGCTATGCTGTGTGTGTAGCAACGTTGTGGGGTTTGTTGTTGTGTGCTTTGGAATTCCAATTTGGGAATGAGTGAGGGTATTGCATTGTTTGGAGAACTTATAAGAGCATTGATCCAGCCAGGTCAGGCACGCGCAGGGAATCCACATTCCACAATGTGGAGGGTGACAAGAACTACAAGGCATACCTCAACCCCGAATACTTCAATGCTCACCTCACTCCTTTTGGCTGGCAACAGGTTAGATCCCACAACATGCCACCAACATAGTTTGCTCTTGTCACTCTAATAAATAGTAATGTATGCTGATTGTGAACAAATTATCTTTGCTCACAGTTTGACAATTTGCGTAAGTATGTTCGGGCTTTCGGCTTCTAGCCTCATAAAGAAGATTGATCTAGCTATAGCATCTCCTTTAATGAGGTATCAACACCTTTCTGCACAATCACTCAATCAATCACTGTTTTATGGTTTTGGAATCAGTGAAGAGTACTTAATTCTAAGCTCATGTCTGAAAATTATTGGTTAAGGATCAGGAAACTAAGATATATGTTTTCTCACTTTATTTGTATGTTTGTTGGACTTGGAGTAGTTATGCTTCATTTGTAAATGTCCATTTACTGAGCTGATTTACTCTGCTATGCAGTGGCCGTAGTTTACTTGGAAAAGCCAACTTGGGACATCCGTAGATATTATCCATATCTTGGGTTTATGTGGTTGAATTGGAGAGTTAATTCCTATGATACCACCAAAATAAGCTGAAAGTTGAAATAGATGATCAACGAATTTGGTGGATTCAATTATGGATTTTGTCATCTCTAGTAACACTAGTGCCCTACGGGAACAGATTAAAGTGATTGAAACTTAAGGGAGATTAGTGATCAAACTTCTAGCCTTTTAATATTCTAATCTAGATATGGTATAATGTATTTTCTGCATATTTCATATAAAGTGTTTTTGTTTTTTTTCCTTCCTCACAATTGATATTTCGGAATAAATTATAAATCCGGGATCCTAGCTTTACTTGAGATATATTTTGCTTGTGTAAATTACTTTGTAACTGCATTGAGGCAAAAGACAGCTGTATGATACAACTTATGGTTTTAGGACTCTACAAACGGCTGTTGGGGTATCTGGAGGTCAGGGCCCCACAGATAGAGCGGGTGTGCTGCCTCTTATGGTGGCAAATGCTGGAGGTAGCAGTCCTGCTGCAATTTCAAGACTAAATTGCCCACCGATTGTTGCTGTTGAGCTTTGTTGTGAACATTTGGTATGCCATTCTACAAACTTGTAATATTTTTACTTGTTGGGCATCAGACATTCTTCTGTGGGGGATTGTACATCACATTACTAAATGTACTACAGCTAACAAGTTCAATCTCCATCTTAGCATGGGAAGATTTTTCCAATTAATAGGCTATCCAGGAATTCATGTTATATGCTGAGAATGGAAGATGAAGCAAGAATAGTGCATATACATTTACTAACCAGTATGACTAGTTGTATTGATTACCAGTTCTCTTTTGGTATTCTTGCTTAACTGTTAGTTTATAGGTCAGTTTGGGAAGTAACTAGTTTATGATATTACTCTGTAAAATACTCTAGATGATGCCATAGGAGTTTGAACTCTAGACATGATATAGAAATACAGACAAGAACCTCAAGGCTGATTTTGTCTGTGTGCGTCTTTGTGTATATATGTAAAAGTAAAATAGCATTTTGTAAATCAGAAGTTTGTCTTTCATGAGTAAAGACAGTTTAACACATTTTTATATAAGGTTTCTTGTGCTTGATATTAACATCCAGAGGGGGACTTACAAATTTTTCCACGTCTTCTCATGCAGGGAGTTCACCCCTGTGATAGAAGAAGCATTAGCGAGTATCAATTTCTGTTTCCTGCTGTTGATTTTTCACTGGCAAGTACCTAGATTTCAAACAACTACAGTGCTTATGGTTTATGATTTCACAGAAGATGGCGGAAACCTTTAGTTAGCTGTACAAAGTTGGCCAAGATTCTCTTTGGGTTTATGTTAATCTTTCAAATTTTCTTTTCAGATAGACATTGATGAGGATACTTGGTGGAATGCCAATGTTAGGGAGACAAAGGAAGAACTTGCGGCTAGAGGGCTGAAGTTCATGAACTGGTATGACTTTTTCGCCATCAGAAACCTTTAATGTGTGCATGCGTGCGTGTGTGTGTGTGTGTGTGTGTGTGTGTGTGTGGGGCTTTTTTTTTATGGAGTTTGTTTCCACTGCAATACGACATGTTGGAAGCACACTAAAATTGGACTTTAATGTATTACTTAGTTAATGCAGTTCTACAAATCTCTTTGCAATAGGAAGATACAATCAACTTATCTTTCCTAAAATATATTTCAATATTTTATGAAGTTTACTAGATATAGCAGAATGTGTTACACTGTTCAAAAGGCCGTCCCTGGAAATCACTTGTGACCCTTGAAATTGGAAAATAAGATAATTTGTCTGATTCTTTGATCTGATATGTTAGTGAGTCATCTGTTGGACCACTAAGTTTATGTCTCAAGTTATGAGAAATAATTATATATCTACTTGCTGATTGCTCGTTTAGGATTATTAGAACCAGTATATTGGATTGAATTGAGATATCTAGTTATTATCTGTTCAAGGAAACAAAGAATGCATTCCATATTATCTTGTAATTTCCAACTAGTTATATGGAATGAACTTGAAAATTTCCATCAAATGTGATATATAAATTAAATCATGAGGCTCTATCTTTACCATTCACTTCATCGCAGGTTATACACATAGCGGATTCTTGTTTCATACTCTAAATGCATTTGGAACCCCATGGTGAAGAAAGAAATATCCAAGCAGTAAGCTCTCAAGTCTAATGCTTCTCACTTCTTTGAGCTAACTGAATCGAATTATGCAGAATTCTTGAGAAAATATCTTGCTCTTTCTTTCGTGGACTACAATTTACAATCTGTTCCTGATGTATGCTTTTATTAAAATGAAGCATTATTGGCTTTCTTATTGTTCATAGACATGTCGAAAGTGGGTGCCGTATTTTGCACTTGATATGTAGGATCATATGCTGTTCTTACTGGTAGCATGCAGTTTGATGTGGTGCTTTAACTTGAGATCGATTTCCTGCAACTTTTAGACATGATAACAGGTCTAGCTGATGTTTGGAGCTATTGATCAGTTTTTATATTGAAATTGAAGCAAATGATTGAACTTTTTCACATATCCTTGCAGCTTTGCCATTTGTGAGCTTCGCTTCATGGCCGTTGTTGATAGAAGGTGAGTTTGCAAATACAGCCTAGACAATTAAAACAGGCTCTTTTCATCTCTATCAGGATTTATTTGATTTATGTTCATCTGTCTTCCAGTATGACAGTATCAGTATCATCAAGATACCTTCAGGGCTGGACCTCCCTAGTGATGTTGCGGATGAGAACCTTGAGAAATAGCGGGTTTGGCTTTTCTACTTATTTGAATGTGTTTGCTATTATTCAGACAGACATAATCTCAAAACATTATTATTTGAAGATCATGAGTCTTAGGGAATCTCACATGATTGTTTTAGATTTCACAAACTTCTGATTCTGTCTTGAAACTATTATAGTTATTGTCTGTATAAAATATTTTGTGGAAACTATTTTTCAAACCGTGTATGTCCTTGTAGGAAATCAGATGCCCTCACTGTGGTAATAGTGATGGAAAAGTTTGGGGATAGAAAAGGTTGTCTCACTTGTGTCACAAACACAATGTTTAACCAAGTTCAGCTTGGGACTAAATTGATCGTTGTTAAAATTAATCACTAAATTATTTACATTTTTAGTGAATATTTAATTGCATATCTATCAAATCAATTTTTGGTTCATATTTTATCTAGGACAAGTTAACATCTTTCACCGGCACCATCATTGTAGAGCCCGTGGTGTATGATTGATCCAGGCCACCGTTATGCTTCCTCGTCCATCTTGTATTACGAACGTTGTTCTACTCTGTAAATTTGTCCCGAGAACCTTCTCACCAGCCCAAGACCAAAAATTAAAAACCCTTCTCACCCGTCAGTTTCTTTGTCTCAGTGCATGGTTGGATTTGTTTGATTTTTAAACAATTCCCAGATCGTGGAGCATGGATTGGAAGAAATAATTAGTAATTCATTGCATTACCTTGTTTATTATTTTCATCTTTGCAAGCATTGATGTAATTATATAAAACATTGTGGGGGTTTCTGCTAAGGCGATTGTATTAACAGTTCAATTGAGAATATAATGTTATGTCTATAGCATTTTTACATTTTTAAGATAAATGTTTGATCCAAGCTTCTAGAACTATTACTGATAGATTCATCGTTCATATATTATGATAATGAGATTAATGTTCCCTTCAAGCCTTGAGATTGTTGTTTTATAATTCTTATTTCTTTCTTAATTTTTTTTATAGCATGATCTAGCGTTGTGTAATGCCAATGTCCAAATAGTCAAAAGGGGTTCTCTTCTTGGTTCAAAGTCAAAGGGACGAATATTTCTCGGTGTTCTTTTCAAAATAAAAATACCTTTCACTTATTTAAATGGTCTTAATTACAAGCTGTTCTTGGTTACTGTTGCCATTATATTTGTCGTTGTTGATTTTTCAGGACCGACAAAACCACGGTTCAGAGAAGCATGTTACAGGAAAGAGAGGTATCATCTGCATGTAGCGGAATTTGTGCCCGTTACAGCTAAGAACACCCTTATTCCGGCTGTTATTGTTGAATCTTCACAAATAATTCCCACAAATATAAGCTCCAATGAGCAATAACCATTCTAGTGAGTACTGAGTCCAGCGCAAGTTCAGCTACAAAATGCTGTCTGTACAATTTTTTTAAAGAAGAAACACTGATCTTTTGTCTCTTTCATTGGATCACTTTGTATAATACGCAGATTTAACACTTTCGTTTACATGGAATTTACTTTCACTAGTAAGGAGACATAGCGAGGGACATATAGTTTCATGGAAGGGGAGCATCCTCCACCCATGTTACCTGCTAAGGGCAATTCATGATCAACTTTATTCTCTCGTCGACAGGCATGCTCAATATAATAATAGTTGAACTCAAAGAGGTTTTGTACCAGCAACTCTTTACATTTTTTTCGTGTTTTGTTTTTTGTTTGTTTTTGTTGGGGGTGGGGGTGGGGGCCCTGGGGGCGCTCAACAGCACCTTACAATCTCAAATTACATGCCAGAATAAGAATATTGCTGCAGATCAATGAATTATATATTTTCATGTTTTCATTGGAGTTACATTATCTTTTTCCCGTTATTTTTTTCAGAGTTGCCTTAGTTCTAGTTTCATATATACAACTTTAGTTATGCCAACCATTCTCATATCTTCACATATATACATCAACATCTAAGTTTGGCTAAAATTATTTGACACATCATAATTAGTTGGACCGTTAAATTGTAAGCAAGTCCAATCGACCAATCAACAATTTAACTGTACAATGAACTATTTTTGTTTCTTTTCTTTTCTGCAGACCATCTTATGACAATTATTTTCTCTTTCTACTTTCAACAATAAGCATTCAACACTTTCTAGATTTTTTTTTTTTTAAGCATTTCAAGGTGTTTTTTTTTAACCATTGAATTTCATTGATAATCAAACTCAATATATAAGTGAAATTACAACAAGGTCAATAACTTGAAGCTCATAGTTGGAAAATAGGTATTAGAGCCTAATACAAGCTTGAGATGCTATAAATGGCAATCGGGTTAGAATACATTGAAAAAATGGATCTCTAAAGTTAAAGCTGAGGTTTCCTACATTGTTCCATTCAAATTCATGTATACACATTTCTGCATAACTTTTTTTTTTGGGGTACATCGCTTCTGTCCGCATAACATTGACTTCATTCGGCTCAAAGTGGGTTGAGATTCCAAACACACATAATTGGGCCAGGCTAGTCGACTACCGTGTGCACCGTTTATCAATAATTGAAAAATCAGTACCAACGGGACGTACGTGGGCAGCGTTCAGCAATATAATTGTGCGGAAACAAAATAGAGGTAGCGTCTAGTGTCTAATCTTTCAAAAAGTACAAAATGATCTGATAGATGAATGCGAAAAAAAACAGCTACACCATACTTGCACTTTCTAGGACCACAATTCCTCCACGTAGAAGCAAAAGGGAAAGGAAAAAGGTGAAGGTGAAGGAGATCTCCTAATAAGAGTTTCCATCTTATAGTGTTTCCATTATTTTGACTCTCTGTAGAATCTACATAACTTAATGACCTTTAGTTCCTGTCCATTCCTCTCCAATCTCCAATATTTCTAGCAATCACTCCCAAGGCCAGTTGTTTCTTCCATATCTAAAATCTAAATTACAGTAGCAAGATAACACTGCCAACCAGGTAAAGAGCGGTTGATGTTAAGTGGAATAACCCTGTTTATGAATAACCGTATCAAGTTTTACTTTTAGTTTAAAAATATTTGATATGCTTGCTTTCCTGCCTACTAGAGTTGTACTAGCTATTAGCACTATATACCTTGTCAATTTAGGATGTTTAATCAATTTGAGCCGCTGAACATGCAGGCACTGTGGGTGTAGTTATAGTTCTACTACTGTACTCATTTTATATGTTAAATTAAAGTAACTAGCCAAAAAAGAAGCCAATATATAGTTTGACTAACTAGCAATTAGATGCCAACCTTACAAGGCACACAACATCAAATAATGAAAAGAATCCAGCGAGCTCTGTCTGTATTAGCTCACAGATAATTCAATTGGATATGATAATCACTTCCACTCTAACAAGCTCTTCCGTTATCCATTGCGAGTTTATGACCCATTGAAAAACTTGTTATGTCTAAAGGGGTTTCCATGTAGTTAGTCAATAATTTTGATATTTTCATGAGTTACCCATATTATTTCTTCCCAAGAAAACGAAATACATTGAATAATGAGAATTCTTTCACTTTCAAGCAGCATCCAAATCAAACTGTGTTTCATGTGGTGCAGCCATACAAGTCTGCTTTTGCTTGCAAAACTTGAACGAGAGACACAGAAAGAGAGAGAGAGAGAGAGAGTGCCCTGCCTGCCCTGCAATTCAATCCAAGAGTCCAATCCCAGTCAACAACAGCACACATCACTCTCTTATCCCTTCTCTCTCTCTCTCGCTCTCTCCCTCTAACACACAACACAATCACTCACTCGCTCTCATAATCAATGCCATGCGGGCCCCTCTGACCAAAAAGTCTAGCCGTTCCAAGAGACACTGCTATCATCACCGCCACCAACACGCTTCCCCCAAACCCATCCCACCTTTAATATCGCCACGCGTCCCAATAACCCTCGCAGAAGCACCCGATCCCAAAACCCTCACCCCCGAGCCATATCAACCCCCAACCCATCAATAAAGAAATAAATATCTCAATAAAAAAATTCCAAAAAATTCAAAACTATAAATTGAAAAAGATAAACAAAAACCTCTCACACACACACAAAACACTCCCTCTCTCTCTCTCTCTCTCTCTCCCCTTCCTCTTGCAAGTCTCCATAGAAGAAGCATAAGAGCTTCAATTCTGAGACAAGAGAGTCTTCAATGGAGAACTATACTTACCCACCGTACCCGGACTCCGGCGAGTCGTCGCCGCGGTCGAGGGAGATCGAGTTCGAGAACCCCCCGCCGTGGGACGAGCAGCAGCCGGCGGCCAACTACAAGGCGAAGTTCATGTGCAGCTATGGCGGCAAGATCCAGCCCCGCAGCCACGACAACCAGCTCTCCTACGTGGGCGGCGACACCAAGATCCTCGCCGTGGACCGCAACATCAAGTTCCCTGCCTTCCTCTCCAGGCTCGCCTCCCTCTGCGACTGCCCCTCGTCTGAGAATCTCACACTTAAATACCAGCTCCCAGGGGAGGACCTCGACGCCCTCATCTCCGTCACCAACGACGACGACCTCGACCACATGATGCACGAGTACGACCGCCTCTTCCGCGCCTCCGCCAAACCCGCCAGGATGAGGCTCTTCCTCTTCGCCTCAGCCACCAGCTCCGGTCCGCCAAGTTTCTCCTCCGATCGCGATCGCTTCGTCGAGGCTCTTAATTCGGGTCCTGTTCCGGTTCAACCCGAGCCGGTCAAACCAGCTCCTGGTGCGCCTAGCAACGTCGATTTTCTCTTCGGGCTTGAGAAGGCCGCGGCTCCTCCTCCCCAGTCGGCGCCGCCACTTTCTGCCGTGAAGTTCCACGATCCGGTGCCGGAGCCGGTGGCGCCGCCGCCGGAGTATCAAACTCGCGGACCTGTGAACGATCGGGTAATCGGATCGGATCCGAACGTGAACCCGGTCGATGTTCAGAGGCAGTTGCAGCAGGAGCTTCAACGGTTGCAAATCGCAGAGAATGATCAGTCTCTGTACCGGAGGAGAAGCGAGGACGGCTTCGCCGGAGGTTACGGCGTTGCCGGCGGCGGGGATTATTACGTGCAGAAGATGCCGGAGAAAGTTCCGATGTCGAATTCGTCGGCTACGATGCCGCACCCTGGGAATTACTGGCCGGAGAAGCAATTTTCCGGCGAAGGTTTCCCGGCAGCGGTGACGGCCGCTCCTGGAGGAGGAGACCAACCGTTTTACGTAGTTCCGGCGCCTGGGACGTTCTATCATGCGCCGATGGTGCGTCCGGCCGCGCCGCCGCCGGTCACTCAAGGTTACTACGCGGTGCAGCGGATGAGTTCTGATGGTTACCGTGAACAGCCGGTGTACGGCGGCATGCCTCCCCCTAAAGCGGCGTTTTCGTCGGCAGGTCCGACGAATTTGGCACCGGCTCAGCCGGTTAAGGCTTCCGCTTATCCGGAAGGATA
Organism: Pterocarpus macrocarpus; assembly: GCA_031439585.1. Taxonomy (NCBI): domain Eukaryota; kingdom Viridiplantae; phylum Streptophyta; class Magnoliopsida; order Fabales; family Fabaceae; genus Pterocarpus; species Pterocarpus macrocarpus. The sequence continues at coordinate 38,437,991 of CM062518.1, forward strand.
CGGCGTCGTTCGGCCAGCTGGGGTGCCTGATAGTGCGGGAGCTGCTGCGTACGCGCAGGTGGCGTACGATAGTGCCAGTGGAAGACAGGTTTACTATACTGCGCCGGGTGGTGTGGTGCACGCGCCACCGTACCAAGGGGTTGGTCCGGGCGTTAGTGCTGATATGAGAGCTGCTGCCGCGGGTTCATTAGGCCAAGATGTTAATAAAGTGGTAAACAAGCTTTCCCAAGGTTCCGTGTGATTATAGTTGTGATTAAGATTCTGATCATATTAATTTTGAAATAATACGCTAAATATGTATTTTTATCCTTTTTTGTTATATATAATACAAATATTGTTAGCTAATATAAGAGCTATTGTTCAGATTTCTATCTGCTAAGCAATGAAGTTTTGTGTTTGTTTCCCTCCTGAAACTCTAGATCCCGTTTGAATTCATCCGTGTTGGTGATTATAATTATAAATGGGGAAAATAAAATCCTGATACTGTTGTTTACTTTTTGTTTTATTTCTAATTTCATAATAATCTCAAATCAATCCATTGATGGTATTTGGATTTGCTTGAACTGTTTTCAGCTTAACAAGCAAATGGATAACATAATAATCCTGAGTTGATCAATTGGCGAAAAGCAACTAAAAGTTGTGCAAAAATGCGATCCCGAAAACAAAAAATGTGCAGAACACCAGAAAGGTGTCTACGTCCGCAATTGAAATTTTTGTCTTCATCTCAATCATCCTTCTGTTCAGCACTTGAGTGTGCATCGAACGGTACACAAGGGAACAAAAATGTAACAATCACACCTTCAATTCGCGCATGATATTATGATCCATTAAGATAATTTTGGTTCCCACCTTTCGATTGCCCGATATACCAACTGATACCAGCTTCTGACGAGTGTAGAGGATTTAGTTAAGATGCTCCCATCCAAAATTATATTTATTTTATTTTATTATACAAAGACAGAAGATGGCAACCGTTACAGCTGGAATTCTCATAGACCAAGCGTGCGTTTTATGGAGAATCAAACGCTCATGATTGGCCCCACCACATCTTCCTTTGAATTTAAGTAGAAGGGTCAGCCTCTCTCACCCAAATTTCCTTTATGCTTGATTGTGGCTCCACACCGGTACAAGACATTATTTGATGACATGCTTGGAGATGGCGTGGCGCCAATATATTTCCGAAGAGTGTAGGAAGTTGTTTTTGACTTGTATATCTGTATATATAAACATGGTATCGGGAATCAGTGGACCACTAATTGATATGCTTAGCTAATGAGTTAATGAGTAAATTAACTATATTTCAATAGCAAGTTGCAACCACAGCCACCTTCACGTTGTCCAATATTACAATTGCCTTTAGGACCAAAAAAAAATGGAAATTAGTATAATCTCACCCCAATTGTTTTGATTTGTATCACGAGATCTGCTCATTGATCTCCATGTATAAAAGAAAATCATTTAATAGAACAAGTTGAAGATACTTGGATTCCTCTATATTAACTTTTGTTTTGTATAATTGGAAGTTTGTTACCCTTTTGGTCGAATCAATAAAGTGGATGCAGCGGCGCTACACTTGGTCTAGAACTGTTGGGTCATAATTGAACATCAGTCATCAACACGAGATGAAATTAGAGAGCGTTGGATTTTAATTTTAAGGACCAGACTAGCAGCTATCCGTTGGGACAACTTTTATGGCTAAGTAATCATTAATCACCTAGCATCCTTAAACATCTTATGGTGTAACCGCGGTGTCTTACAATCATTTGTACTTTAGTTATCACAATAGTCATATGTGCTATGAAAAATGTTATGAGTATGTATGGATATGTGATATTATACTGATTCACTTCTATTTACCATTGAATGGGATATGAGTTGATACGGTGTCTCACACTTATATATACATATAACATAATCCATGAGTTATACAAGAATCTTATTTCAAAGTTATGGGATCATGTTCATCCTTAACATAAACACTTATACCTACCTTTAGTATTCCAAACATAAACTAGGTTAGATGCCAGGAACCATGGTACAAGATTTCTCAAAAATAGCACCAAACATACTACAAGTAACTAGAAGCGGATGCAAGGAAAAAACAAAAAGAAGTAGAAGAAAGATGCTATATAAGTCATAATTCTTGAAAAAATAAGCTGGTTGTGGCTCTTAGGTGGATAAGTATTTTTTATTCAATTGAATAATTATCACTGAATTTAATTGAATTGGATAAAAATTTTTAATTAATTTTTTGTGAGTGTAGCAATAATGGTGATGTAGTGGTGGGCTTTTCATTTATAAACCAATATGTTATTTGGAGTTGCATTAAGCTTTTCATCTTTATAGCTAACATCTATATTAATGTATAATGGCAGAATAGTCTATAATAATATATAATAGTAGAATAGTGGCAATAATTTGAGTAAATTCCTAAATCAGTCTCTGACAATATTCTCAATGGATAATTTGGTGTCTAACAAAAATAAATTGGTTTCAAGTTTTCTGACAATAACAAAAATTAGACACTTTAGTCCTTGATTCATTTATAATTGGTAAAGAGTGTGATGTATAGGTTGCATACTGATTAGGACATCCTAACTCCCATTCCATGCAGAACCAACACCCCTAAATATGCAATAAAAAAAATTATTATTTTAATACTAAACTATAAATGTAACATTTCAAAATTTCAAAACTTTATTTTCTCTCTAATACTGTGATTGAAATAGTGATGAGCTATCATAATTTGAGAAGAGATCTAATTTAGATGGGATTTGATTTTTTTTCTGTTGATAGCCAACATTGAGTTATCACAATTGAAGAGAAGACGTGGCTTAGTTCTTTGTCTTATTATTAGTGGTTAATGTGTTGGGGTTTTCTTTTTTTTTTTTTAATTTGGATGTTTAGGGAAGTTTAAGGGGATGCCGCAGTGGATGCCGCATGAGATGGGGTTTGAATGTCTTACTCAGCATGCAATCTACACATGCCAATTGCAAGTGATTCAAGGACTAAATTATTTAATTTTTGCAATTATCAAGAATCTTTAGACCAATTTATTTTTATCAGAGACTAATCTGTCTATTGAGAATATTGTCAGAGACTAATTTAGAGATTTACTCCAATAATTTTTTTGCCATTTGGTAGTGAAAGAAGGGAAATTTTTTCCCACCAAAAGTTGCACTAGCACAATGGATAGTGTTCTCAATGGATAGTGAAATACAATTATTGGCATGTGCATGCGTGTAATAATAGCCAATGACAATTGTAATTCATTTACTTACTAGCATGGATGGGTGTAATGCATGCATGCATTTCTCGAGGATTGTTTGCTTTGGATAATAGCATATGGCAATTATATTTCATTTAAAGGAGCGTTTGATTTAATTAAAAATTTAATTTAAATGCATTGACAGTGTAAAACAGTTTTATACTGTCAGCCAATAAAAATAATGAAAAATGCCAACTTATATAAATAACCACTCATTATAATAAGGAACCCACCATGATTTCTCACTTTCCCCTATTTTTATTGGTTAACAGTGTAAAATAGTTTTACACTGTCAGTGTATACCAATTAAACTCTTTAATTAAATATATATGTGGTGGAATTCAATCTATGTAAGTGTTGTGACTATAGTTGCTCAAAGGTCTACTATTTTCTAGGTTCTAAACTGATAGTTTCAAAAATAGATTGTGTGTGATGTGAATTCTAGTAAGGTGCAATGAAATTGTTATGTACCCATTCAATAAAAACCCGAGGAGATATTGTCAAAGCTCTCAATTGTAATGATGCTGTTGCTGGCCAGGATGCTTTGGCAAAAACTGTTTACACTTGTTTGTTTGATTGGTATGCTTATGGTCAATGAACATACATACATATATACATATGTATATATATATATATATATATATATATATGACAATTATATTTGTTTTGGTTCTACCAGGCTTGTCGATAAGATCCATCAATCGATTGGACAAGATATCAATTCCCAGATACAAATTAAAGTTTTGGATATATATGGTCTTGAGTGCTTTAAGGAAAATAGGTAAGCTCTTGTCAATTGCTTACTTGTCACTTGGAAGAGGAGGAATATTCTTTTTGGTTAACTGTGCATTTGAAGTTTACATTACAGTGCATTGGTCAGGTATGTAATCTTACAAGCACCTGTCACTTCTCCAGTGTTTTCCTCTGATAAATATTTGTACTTTCACCAGTAGAAAAAATGCTTAATGCTCACACTTCTGAATTCTGATTAGTGCCATCTGTGGATTCTTTTCCTTTGCATTTCCATTATTAGATTTTGATTTTTCTGGTGATGTTATTTAAAATTGATAGAATGAGGTATATGCGAGTTTTTGTGCTAATTTTCATTTGCCAATCCCCAGTTAATGCCTTGCTGTCTTAAACTGGATCTGTGGATGTTGTTTTTTCTTTGTCATTTTCTTATAATTTCTCTGTCTCTTGTCATTTCTCCCAGCATGTATTCATGATGGAGCAAGAGGAGTATAGCAAAGAATAAATTAACTGGAGTTACATGAATTTATAGACAAACAAGATGTTCTAGATTTGATTGAAAAGGTTTTTACTTAACTGCATCATTAGACGGAGGTTTTCTGAATTTATGTTTCTATGTTCCCACGTAGGATTATATATTTCATGCATGATGTGTGGCAAGGATAATATATAGGTCGGAAATAGTGGCGGCTGAGGAATTTGAATTTAAGTCAATTTGTGACAGCAGACCACATATATTGAAATTGCAAAAGAAGGATTTGCATTCAGAAGGCAGTGTACTCAGCTAGACAGCAATGTATCAGAACTTTTTTGCCATATCATGTGCTCTACGTCTAATGTCTGGATCTCGCACAATATGTATGATTTCAAGATAATGGTAACTTAGGAATAAGTTTTGGGTTGGATTCTTTCAAAGAATATATTGGTAAGACCTGCATATCTAGGATTCGCTTAACCATAATCATGCCAAAAGAATATAATTTAGCTTCACTTGAAGTAAAATTCTAAGTTTAGATCACACTCATGAGTAAGTCATTCTTTTCTCTGGATTTCAGTTTGTATTTATGACTTTAATTTAAGTTTCTTATGAATTCGTTGTTGTATTCTTTTGCAGAAACCAATTGTTATCCTTGCTCTGTTGGATGAAGCTTGGTACAATTTGAATTCTAACAAGAATTGGTGTGCATTTGTTTCTGTATTGCACTCTTGCAAAGTAACTTCAATCCTGAATTCCTCTCCTTTCAGCGTGTTTCCAAAATCAACTTATGAAACATTCTCAACCAAGTTGTTTTAGCAGTTCTGCTCCCATCGTATGTTGGAAAAAGGAAAAGTTTTGAGAAACAGATTTTGCTGTTTCTCATTAGGCTGGAAAGGTGATTCAGTGTTGCATGCTTTCTATTGTTTTGCAAATGAATCTTCTTATGTAATGTAATTGTAACATTTTTAAAAGGATCTTCTGTTACTTCTTTGCAGGTCACCTCCCATACAGACAGTTTTAGACAAAAATCATGATTTGATTATAAAGTTGTAGAACATTGCAAACTATTATCTTCTTCAAATTGCCCCTGTGTGTCTGGTCCTTTTCCTTTGCTACCAGAGGAATAGTCAAGGTCATCATACAAGTTTTCTTCTGTAGTGCTTCCAGATTTAAGGTGTGATATCTATATCCTTTCTGTGTGCTACGCAATTGAAGGTGATCCCTTATTCTGAACTAATTGTATAGGAGAATTCTTTTTCTATCAAAAAAAACTAATTGTATAGGAGACTAAATTATATGAGCATTAATTTTATGTTTCTGAGCTTCTCTGTTTCTTCTCTGTGTGGGTTTTGGTGGATGGGGACCTTAGCCAACAACTTCAAGCACTCATGGAAACGCTAAACATGACAGAGCCTCTTTACATTCTATGTGTTAAACCAAATTCTGTGAACCAACCACAAAAATTTGAACATACAAGTGTCATACACCAATTATCCTGTGGGGTGAGTAGTTTGGATATTTTAGATCCTTCACTGTTATCATTCACATACAGACGCATAGATTGCCAGCATGTCAGTTATTAAAGTTTTTTTCTTTGGTTGCTGTCTTGCTGATTACTTTGTCTGCCATGGACGTTTTTTTTTTCTCAACATTTGCTCACAGTTGTGATTTTCCCTTTTGAGTCGTGATCAATTTCTTTTGTCTGTAACCCATGGTTGTAAGGTTGGTAAAATCTAGTGGGCACTGTAATTTTTGTTTTTATTTTATTTTACTGTTTTTTTTTTTGGTGCGTGTGTGTGTTAACCCATTGAATCAAGTGGAGGATCTCTAAATCTCAATGGTTAAACTGGGTGCAGGTTCCCCTCAAATAGATTGAGTAGGGTTTTTCTAATGGCTGTCGGAGATTAATTTGTTGTTTTATTTTTTTTTCCCCATCTTACTTTGTATTCTCTATTAGTAAATTGTTTTCCTATGAATAGAAATTGATAGACTTCCGCCTGCATGTCAACATGCACGCAAAATATGCTGTGGGCTTGCTTCAGATTTTCATGAGACATGGTGGCTATAATTGAACATTTATTAAACAATTTTTTTTCTGTCATTACTCTGTTACTTAGGGTGTCCTTGAAGCTGTTTGGATAAGTTTGGCAGGTTACCCCACTCGAAGGACTTACTTGGAGTTTGTGGATTGCTTTGGTTTTATAGCTCCTGAATTTATGGATAGAAGGTGAGTTTACTGAGCTTCATATAATTGTTTAGCTCTAACCTGTAATAAATGGTTTTTTTTTTTTTTTTTTTTCGGGGGTGAAGTGTGGAGCTATACCTGTCAAAAAAATATTATGTTAAGGATTAGTGTTTCTAACGATCCAACTTTAAAGGTTGAGATTCAAAGCCTGAAAAGGCTTGACCAATTTGAGCGAGTCTTAACCAGATCAAAGTTCATATACGTAAATGTCATTAAAAAGATTGTATATATTAGAATTTATATATCAAATCCTGCAGTGACTGAATATGCTGAGATTTTACAGCTCTCCTAAACTGGCAAAATTGTAGGAGTTTCCTTTTTTATTCATGTTCTTTTCTCATTATTATTCTTCTTTGTTGAGAATTTCTTATCCTCTAAGTCCAACCTCTTGTTCATATATCTCTTTGTTTACCCAGTGTAATTTCTTCTTTTATCAAGTATCCTTTATGTGTTGACAGTTATGATTATACTGCTGCAACCGAGAAAATTTTGCATTGGCTAAAGCTTGAGAACTTTCAGGTGTGCTTCGTAGGGGCCTTGCACGTAGCCATCATTCATTAACAATGGGTTGCATGTAGGTGTAAATATAATTTTTGAATATCCTCTTTCTTCTTATTCAGTTGGTAAGGACCAAATTGTTTCTTAGGGCTGGTGAATTGGCACTTTAGACTCCAGGTGTGCAGAAGATTTGGACAATGCTGCAAAGCGTACTCAATACCTACTGCAAACATTTTGCATGCCATGGCTTCATCTCAATCTGAGCCGCTGCATTCTCTCTTCAAGCATGCTGCAGGGGTTAGTTTTATTGATAATAATTCCTCATTAATTAGTTTTTAAAACTAGTGGTCAATATATTTTTCAGAGTTGTGTTTCGTTCTTAAACATAAATCATGTGTCTTTTAGCTTCTATTCCAGTAATATGTCAACACTCAGCCTGTTTTTCAGCTTCAAATAATAATTGATTTGTACTTTATTGGCTATCAGCCTTTCTAGATCTTATAAACTCAATTATACTTGCTATTGTTATCATATTTGCTCTTACATTGTTCTGCTATTCTTTCGTTATGGCACTCTTTATTCGTTATTTTCAATGAATGTTGGATGTGCCCTAGATCCTTGGACCACTTCTTGAGGGTTAGCTTCCATGGCTTCGGGGGAAGAAACTAGGCTTAACTTTCAACGGCAATGTGGAATCTATGCTACAGTATGGTGTATTTGGCTAAAGAAAAACTCTTGTATCTTTAAGGAAATTCCTGTGGCCCTAGACTTGATATATGATAAGATTTGGCAGCTTGTGTCTACTTGGTGCAAAGTTCATGGCCCTTTCTCAGGGGTTTCTCTAGATGATATGTTGAGGGGTTGAAAAGCGTTGTTACATTTGAATCTTTTTTTCTTGTTCCCTCTGTATTTTTGTTCTGCTTTTTGTTTTAGGAGGATTCCTTATCCTCTTCACTTTCTGTAATTCTTTCTCTTCATTCGATGGAATTATTTTTCCATAAAGTAACTTGTTATTGTGAGCATATCACATGGTAGGGTCACCACTTATTTAATTGCATTGTCCTGGTCCTTATCAGTTACTGTTATTGTAAGATGCCTTGTCTGCAAGATATATGCTGCTAAATGGGAGACTGCTGCAGCTATCTGCATTCATAAATATGTTCGTATGTTTCTACTAAGATAAGCTTACATGAAACTATACTTGTCTGCTATTATAATACAATCGAATGTGTGGTTTCACAGCACGCCAGAGATTCATGCATAGTAAAGAACACAAAGCTGCTACTTCTGTTCAGGTATTTTATCAAGAGATGGATGTATTATGGTATGACCTTCAAAGTGTCAAAGTAATGGCCTTTTCATCTTCATCATTTCAATATATTTGATTTCATTTTGCATGTCATCCTAAATCCTATTTATGAAATATGTCTGAAACTTTGAATTCTGATGCATATCCACATAATTTTGATTGATTGTATGAATAAACATAATAGTGTAGATTTATGTAGTGTCATCTCTCATGTATGCATGTCTATAGGGCATGACAATGCTTTATTTTTGGTTTCAATTGTTCCCTGCAGCCTTTTCAATAGCTTGCTGGTTGTATCTGATTGGCATGAAGCATGATTGATTCTGATATATTATTTTGTTTATCATATATAACAAGTAACATTGATTTTATAGGCCCATTGGAGGATGTGCAAGGTCCGGTCAGCTTTCCAAAAATGTCAAGGTTCAATTGTGGCAAAACAATGTCTTTGGTAATGTAGACAAGTAAAATTTGAGCTTCGCAGACTTAAGCAAGTAACGTTTTTTTCGTTTTGTCTTGCCTCTTTTTTGACTGGGGTGGAGGCAGGGATGCATTAAAAGTAGTTTTCTCAGTGAATTAATTGTTTTATAATTTACCTTTCCTAGGAGGCTAATGACGCTGGTGCCCTGCGTTTAGCTAGAAGCAATTGGAAGAGCTCACATGGCGTTTGCAGCTTGAAAAGAAAATAAGGTATAACTTCCAAGAAAAAGATATTATGTATAGATTATGTATGTTCAAATTTGTGGAAATTCTGTTCTAACAAAAAATTTCTGGAAATTCTATTACTCTCTCAATGATCATTTTTCAAAGGTGAAGCGCATGTTTCTGGAGTAAAGTAGAGAATGAAGAAGGGGGGTTGCTTAACCAAACCTGTCCTATTGAATTCTGTGAGCCATTTGTTTCCCGCGTATCCCAATTAGTAGAAACCTCAGCCTTTGGAAATTATTACTTTTTCCTTTTTCAACCGAATCCTTAAAAATCTACTGTCTTTAACCTTGCTTGATGCTGCCGATGCTGCTGTTTTTTGCTGCTGCATGGTGTACAACTCACATACCCAAGGACCAATGCCCCATCCATCAGCCTCTCTTTCCACAGGTATAATGAGTTGAACCTTTTTACTTTTTGGTCTGAAGTTCAAATTGAACCTTCTTATCTAAGCCAGGTCGGCCGGGTCGCTATTTACACTCAGTAACATAAAATATTTCTCGTAAACAAACGAGTTGAAATTTGAAAAGTTAGAAAAAGGATGCCAATGTGCAACGTGGCCAAGTGATGATGATAAAGGTGCTTATTAACTTTAGGTAGTGTTTAGTTTGATTTATCAGTATTCTAGATTTTTAAAATAATATAAATTATTATCAATATAATAATTTATTATTATTATTATTAAATAATAATTAAAGATTAAAAATTAATTATTATTAAATAATAATTAATATTTATAATATTATTAATAATTAAATTTTTTTATTTTTATTAAATAATATATATATATATATATATATATATATATATATATATATATATATTATCTAATAATTTTTTTGATATATCAAATAAGATAATATAAATTATTATTTAAATTATTTATATATATCAAATATTATATTTAATATTCTTAATAATTCAAAAAACAATAATCTTTTTAAGTGATAATCTATATTACTGATAATCTTAATAAACTCTACATTGGATTGTACTTCAAGTGTTTTTTATTGATAAATATAGGTACAAAAACACGAGACAACACTAGTTTCTAAGAAAAGCAACCAAACGAAAACATTTTAACTAGGAAATCAATAGTTCGGTACTCAGCAGTGGTTCAAACCATTCAAAATTAGATATCATTCTGATGCAGTGCAAATGAGCAACAGTATATTTTGTCAAATATACAACATCAACGAAGCCCATAAAGCGTTGAAAGACTTGTATACGCCGAGCGAATTTTGATTGCCAAGTGCGCATATTTGTTGAACTGTCAATGTAGCCATGAAAATCACACCCAACCAACAACCAAATTGGTCCCAAAAAGACAAAAGACCTCTTGTTCTTGCTATGTTAGGATTTCCAAGCTCGTTGCCGTCATCAGAATTAATCTTCAAAGAGCCGCCAAAAGGAAAATTCCAAGTTCTTAGTATAGCTTACATAATATATAGAACTCTCATAACTTTTTACCAATAAAAGTAAAAAAGGGAAACTCTCATCATCATCATGTTTGTTTTTTCCTCTCTGGCTTTTATCAATCAGTATTACTAGTGCACAAGTGTTTACGCTTGATGCAAATCATGTCAAGTTTCAGTGTCTTGGCTGAGTAAGAGTTAGCTTAGATTTTGATGGGTAATTATTTCGTAAATATTTCTCGTGAACCAACAGAGTCAGGGCATATTTCATTAATTGATTACAAGTTTTTTTTTTTTTTGTAAAAAACAAATAAAGATTTCTTATGCTTTTTAAGTGCAGAACTCATTTGGAAGATTGTCTTTCTCCATACACACACGCACACACATACAAGTGAGAATGAGGTTTTTATGTGAGACGTGAGAAGGAATTTTTAAACTGTTTGACAACGTTATAAAAGTCCCTCAATGTTTATATTAACTTGTTTGCCACTTAAACTATCTGCTATATATGCAATATAATCAAAGCTTGGTGCTTGCTATATATCCCAGTTTAATAAGTGTCCTGCTTCCAATGTAGCCGTAAGATTATTAATAATTGAAACAAAAAGCTTAAAGTTACAAGCAATAGATTTTAATCTGTCCTCTACTGTAATATGAAATTCACTATGGAGAAATATAATTCGAGAACAAAGAAACCTCTCCAAATTATAGAGATTGATTCCATAAAAGGCATATACTGCACCCAAGTGCTGAGAACGGGATGTTGGTTATTGGCCAATGTTCATAGTAAGATTAGTTGGTTTGGAGTTAGATTAGGATGAAGGACTGACTCCCGAAAAAGCATGAATTGCGAATGTTAGGTGAGGGGATTGTTGTGAGCCAACATTCTAACTAGGCAAGGCTAGGTGAATCAGAGTCAGATTGGATTAGATGCTTGATTCATAAAAAGGCACAAACTACAAATGACAAGTGTTGAGACGGAGATTGTTGATTATAGAGATGCCTGATTCATGAAAAGGCACAAACTACAAATGACGATTGTTGAGAGGGAGATTGTTGATTGTAGACTAATATCCTGCCTTGATAAGGTTTAGGTATGAGTAGAGTCTAATTGGATCATAAGGTTTGATACTGATGCTGAAGTAACAAATAATGTGACCTAACTTTATATCTGATATAATTTTTAGTATAACGATAAGTTATACGATCCATCAGCTGGTCTGAGCCAACACATATGAAAGCTATATTCAAATTACACTAGCCTAGAAATATTTTTGCTTTGAGCTTGATCTACAATCTATATGACTCGGAGTATTCATCCTGTGTGTTGCCCATGCATGGAATACCATCATTTTCTGTGTGAGAAAAGGTTGTGCGGAAAAGTAAAGCCTAAGTTTAGTTTGTTAATGGGTTTCATATTGAGATTTTAGACGAACTAAAGTTGAGCATAAAATGTTATTGTGCACATCTTACAATTAGCTAATGGTGTTAGCTAGTTATGTGGGATTAAGAACACTCCCCGAGTGGAAATCAACATGGCCATACGAGAAAGATAGTACTTTACTTATGTAACGTTCAGATTGGGAATTTTTGTTTTTAGGTATAATATTCAATGGTCTGATTGGGCGAATCTTTCCTAAAACTTAAGATCATGAACTACATCTAATCTGTTTTAAAGGTTAACATATGGACCAGTCAGTATGTATGTTTTTGAAAACAATATGTCATTCTGTCGTTGAACTTTTTTTATGATAAGTAGGTTCAGTTAATTAAGAATTCATTCTACAATATTTCTTATTAGGCCGTACCCTTTCTTGCTAGCAAAAATCCTCAATTCAATATGGTCCTAAACATTATTAGATTTATACATGAATGTTGCAGGCAGTACACTAGCCATATGTTGGAAACTAACAAACTCGTATTTGCTATTTAAACATTCCCAACTTCTTCGGTGCCCGGGATAACTCAATCAGAAATATATATGGGTCTATGGCGTCACTAATTCAATATGTTGGGTTTTCGGCCCCGTGACGTTAGCCATACTCGTGTATCTTTTAGCTGGAGAATCTCACCAGTAGACTCGAGAAAAAAAAAAATTGGCTGGTGGATCTAGCGACCGACAACCAAAAAAGCAATTGACAAAATGAAATTCTTCTTTAACTTTTCTTGAATGGTTAAATTACCTTGGTTCTGGTGGCGTGGCGTGGTAAAGTTTTTTGTGATTTTCATTATTGCAAGTTTATTGATTGTTCGCGATCCTATTTAATGACAGTTTTAATTATGAGGTGTATTATTGTGCTGAAAATAATTATCCAATCTATTCACATCTTTAATCGTCTTGGATTGCAAAATTAATTTTCCTTTGTGTCCCGATTAGTTTTTCGTTGATGTGAAGACCTGTATGCAACTATGCATTATTGGACCAGTACCATTTACTCTTTTCAGAGAAAAGAAAATTAATTTATGAATAATTTTATTTTTTTAATATTAATTACAAAATTACCATTTTATTTTCATTACATTTCTTATTTTTAAGATTTTATGAATAAAATAGTATAAACATAATTTTCTTCATATAGAAAAAAACAATTTTTTTATTTTCACTTTCTTTCATATAATTGTAAAAAATAAAACATAATAAAAAAGTGATATTTTTATGAATTTAATTTTAACACATTATTAGGTTAAAAAAGTTTTACGCAGGTATTCAATTATATACTGTCATTTTAATAAAAATATTTGACTTAACTACCTACTATCATAAAAATCTTAAAATTAGGAAATATTTTTTTATATTGATAATATATTAAAATTAATTTTTTTTCTCCATAAACTTCACGCATTAAGCCCAAAAAATTAAGTCTTTACAAACTAAAGACAACCCAGACTAATAGAGTCATCCAGGAACCAAATTAAGTGCGAACATCTGCAAGAATTTGAATCCCGCAAAAAATGTAAAATAAGGACTCATGTAAGAAAGGGAGTAAATTTCAAAATGGGCCCTGCCTCCATGAATACACATTCTCATCTCTACTTGTATTTGCTATTTTAACATTCCTGACTTCTTCAGTGCTCAGGCTGATTTTGCACTTGACACGAGTCAGTCAAAAATATGGGTCTATAGCTTAACTCAATATCTTGTCCTTTTGGTCCCGTGACCTTGGCTAAACTCTCATATCTTTTAGCTGGAAACCTGCACTTGGAAGCATAGAATAGATGGTCAGACGTTTGGCCTCTAACAAAAGTGCTCTCGGGAGTAGCTGAAGGGATCGGCTTTGATTCCTAGGGCCAGTGGCCCCCATCCCTCCCCCCAGGCCCCATAAAAAAAAAAAGCTGGAAACCTCACCGGCAGACTTAAATACAAAAAGCTAAAGTACCAATCGACCAAAAAAGAAAAAACTGACAAAAAGTTGGAAGATTAAGAGTGTGTTTATTTATATTTTTTTCAGTTAAAAATTATTTTTTTATTAAAAAAATTAATTTTTATATATTTGGATAAATTTTTAAAAATAATCAAATCCTTAAAAAAAAAATTTTGGATAAATTGAAAAGAATAATTTATAAAAAAAAAATTATCAATTTTTAATTTTTTTTGTTATATATAAATTTAAATTTTAATATTATTTTTTTCAAAATTTGAAATAAATGTGCTCTAAAATCGATTAGCACACAGCTAAGCTGTTGACCCAAATAGCAAGAGTTGAGTCGATGGATAAGGAATTTGATCATTTCAAAATTTAAAGTCGACTCTTTTCATCTCAAAAGAAACAACTAAACCGAGTTGAAAAATATTTTTTGAACGTGCAACAGTGACGCACATACACAATGTTATAGTATACCTTAAGTTTCACTTTTGTGTATGTGTGTGTATCGCTCTCACACGTTCAAATAATAGTTATCAACCAAATTACATGTATATCCATTTAAATAGAATAAAAACGTATAAATATATCATATGATGATTACAAAAATCGAGTCTCATGCATATATAACTATAAGATCTCTTTCTTTCTTTTTTTTTTAAAGAGAAAAGAAAATAAATATATCCATTATTTGAATTGAAAATCTTAACCACTTAAATTAAATATAGATTAATGAATGACAATATTAAAATTTTTTATAATTTCAGTAAATTACAATTAAACTTATTAAATATATATCCATTATTTGAATTGAAAATCTTAACAACCCAAATCAAATCATCCATATATAAGCAAACGTAAGGCACCCAAAAACAAACCACACTCTCTCACAAGGGCTAGAGAATAGTAGAGTGCAGACGGAACACCGTATGGGGACCGTGAAGGAGAACCCTGACCCCGAAATGGCAACGAAGAAGGAGGAAGAAGAAGAGGCGTCGTCTCCCATTGAGGAGGTAAGACTGACGGTGACCAACACGGACGACCCGACCCAACCCGTTTGGACCTTCCGGATGTGGTCGCTGGGCCTGCTCTCTTGCTCCATCCTCTCCTTCCTCAACCAGTTCTTCGCCT
The DNA here is from genome assembly GCA_031439585.1 of Pterocarpus macrocarpus. NCBI lineage: Eukaryota > Viridiplantae > Streptophyta > Magnoliopsida > Fabales > Fabaceae > Pterocarpus > Pterocarpus macrocarpus. Next base: position 38,453,152 of record CM062518.1, read on the forward strand.
ACCGGACTGAGCCACTCATCATCACCCTCATCACCGTCCAGGTCGCCACCCTGCCCATCGGCCGATTCATGGCCGCCGCCCTCCCTACCGCCACATTCCGGCTCCCCGGGTTTGGGTCGAAGCGGTTCTCCCTGAACCCGGGACCCTTCAACATGAAGGAGCACGTCCTCATCACCATCTTCGCCAATGCTGGCAGTGCATTCGGGTCCGGGTCGCCCTACGCTGTCGGCATCGTCAACATCATCAAGGCCTTCTATGGAAGGTCCATCTCCTTCCTCGTTGCATGGCTTCTCATCATCACCACTCAGGCATGCATCTTACTACTTACTATTTTCATTAACTTAATTAATTATGAATCTTCTTTTTTTTTTTTCTTGTCTTGTTTTGCTCTATACATTTGTTAGTTTTTAGCTAATGGTAGTGATCTTGGGTAGGTGCATGTGATTGGTGCAGGTGTTAGGATACGGGTGGGCAGGGCTGCTGAGGAAGTACGTGGTAGAGCCTGCGCATATGTGGTGGCCCAGCACCCTCGTCCAGGTTTCTCTTTTCCGGTATGTATCTCTGCTTACCAACTTGTCTACTTCATTAATGTTGAATTGAATAAACCTCTTTCTATATATGTATGCAATACATACATACCCGCAGTTTGAGAAAGATACGACGGGAGTCCCATATATTTTCAACAATTGTGGCACTCATTTATCCTTTCTTTCCTCTCTTTGATTATCACTGCTGTGAAAACAAAGACAGAAACATCTTCGTAACCTTTTATAGTTTACTTTAGTTGTTTTACTTATGGTCAAGGCGGATAGGATAGCGGGAAGGCCGAAGTTCGGGGTTTGTTAGAAACAATTTCATATGACAGAAAGAGAAAACGATATTGATATGATGCCTATCAAATCGGAATCTAGTATCTTTTTCTTTATCTAATTTTTGAAATGATCCCTATCTTCAATTTGGATCGAGTACTTGAACAAAATCCCAGTACGGTTATAAAACAGAAACTATTATAAAAGATACAAATCTAATGAAAAGTGTATGTGTTGTGTTACTATGACGAGGAAAGTGAGGCTGTTAGCGGGAAATAAGTACTTAAGATAAGGTTGTTACAAGAAAATAGGTTGGTAGGATAAGATAAGTTTTAAAATTTGAATAATGTAATTTGAACTAACTCCTGAAAGCAAGCTAGAAGAATTAACTAAGTTTCTCGACTAATAACTATTTATTTATGAGTCACATTATGTAAACTCATATTTTTTGATATCAAAGAAACACCACACTCTTATAAGTAATGTAAGATTCAATAATCAGTTTAATTTAATGGCGTGGAATTCATAAAAATCCTTTATTTTATTCTTTATGTGTTTCATTAATTTGGTGTCCACTTTTTATATTAAAAAAAGTTATATCTCTTCATTTATTAATTAATTTTTTTAAGAGATAGGTCTCAGACAACCGTGAGAAGAGACGTTAAGTTGAGCTAAATGAATTTTGCTGATACTTAAGTGAAGGTTCTTGCCTTCTACTATTTTACTTTTTAATTCTTAGTTTTTATTTTTCTCTGATTTCCACTCTACTTTCTCAATTTTAAAGTAAAAGAAAGATACAATATTGTTTGTCAGCGTAGGGTTTTATGCCAAGGGTTAAAAATAAAATAGATTCGAATTTCTCTCTCCTTCAGCAATAGGAAGTTAGGCAACAAAAGATTTTATTGTGGTTCCTCCAACTTGATTGACTTCAATGACAACATGAATGTTAATGCCAAGCATTTAAGCTAGCTTTTAGACGGCACAAATTCTTGGAACATGGTAAACTTCCCAAATTGGGATTAAATGGAATAGGGCCGGCAATCACCCAAGCTAGCATGCAGCTTAATTCATTTACAAGCAAATAGATTAAAAATACTTGAACAGTTTTTCCTTTTTTCTTTTTTTTTTTAATAATTACTAACGCAATTTCGGTCTAAAAATAAAAATAATATTTTTTTAAAGTGATAACTCAACCCTTGATATTAAGAGTACGTTTGGATAGAGGATTTCTAAAGAAAGAAAAAGGAGGACATGTTTTTATTGTTGCATTTAGAGAATTATATAATTTTTATAAATCTAAAAATAGGATGATAAAACGGAAAATTAACATGCTAAAATATTTTATAATAGTGGATGAGACCAAGAGTTAGTATTTTCTTTTCTTATAATTATTCATTTTGAATGTTGACTTTCGATGTAAAGATAACATTACTATATTTGAGTTAACTTAATTTTATAAACAGTGTACGAAGAGCTTTAGATTTATGAGTAGTATCTCTATGCATCCCATGTCATATTTTGCAGTGTGTGTGCGCTTATGTTGTATCTGTTGATGTATCCTCAACGACATATCTAGAGACATCAACCTTGTTGATATGCATAATGTAATGCAGAGCTTTGCACGAGAAAGACGACCACCGACTTTCACGGGCAAAGTTTTTCTTCATTGCACTAGTCTGCAGCTTCGCGTGGTATGCTGTCCCTGGGTACTTCTTCAAAACGCTGACAAGCATATCATGGGTGTGCTGGATATTCTCCAAGTCAGTCACGGCTCAGCAGATAGGCTCAGGCATGAATGGCTTAGGCCTTGGAGCCTTTACACTTGATTGGACTGCTGTGGCATCGTTCTTGTTCAGCCCTCTTATCTCACCCTTCTTTGCCATTGTTAACGTGTTTGTGGGCTATGCATTGATTGTCTACGTTGTAATGCCTATTGCATACTGGGGCTTCAATGTGTACAGTGCAAATAGGTTCCCCATTTTCTCCTCAGACTTGTTCACAGTCCAAGGCCAAGAATACAACATATCTGCTATTGTCAATGACAAGTTTGAGCTAGATACTGCAAAGTATCATGAGCATGGAAGAATTCATCTAAGCGTGTTCTTTTCTCTTACTTATGGATTTGGATTTGCCACCATAGCGTCCACCATTACACATGTCATTTGCTTCTATGGAAGGTAATGCAATCCTTATTATTAACTGATAGCCAAATTATTTAGCGATGATGATATGTTTAATTGTTTTCTGTGCTATAGATTCCACATTATGTGTTATATGATATAAAATACTTTGCAATTGTATACTGTTCATGATGATTATATGACTTCTAATTCATTCAATGGCAATAATATTAAGAGAAAAATTATGATGAAATTAAGGTTTGTGTTAAGAAGAGAGAAATCAGATTAAATAATTAATTATGATGTTTTTTCAACAACTTTCTTGTGAATTCTTGTGGAATTTAATCTTAAAACTTATCTTGACAAGATGTACGCCATAATACAGCTGAACATGTCATGGAAAATTTAAAGAGTAAAAGGAACCTGCTTCCCTGCTTTGCTGCTTAAACTTTTACAGAGCTATCAGTTATATCATACAAAAGAAAGAAATTGTTATATTTTGATGCGGGCAAAAAATGCAGGGAGATCATGGAGCGGTATCGTGCTTCTGCCAAAGGTAAAGAAGATATCCACACAAAACTGATGAAAAGATACAAAGACATACCTGCTTGGTGGTTTTACGTTTTGCTGGGCGTGACGTTTGTGGTGTCTCTCCTACTATGCATCTTTATGAAGGACCAGATTCAGATGCCGTGGTGGGGACTTTTATTTGCTTCAGCCTTGGCCTTTATATTTACTCTCCCAATTAGCGTTATAACTGCCACCACAAACCAGGTGAAAATCTTCATACTTTTGCTCCCTTTCTTATTAAAGGGTAAAATCAAACTATTTTATCCAAAAATAATGAACACTTGTAAAATGTAATCTCCTTCCTAGTGTATTTTGTACCTTTCTTGAATTATTTGGCATGGACTAGTTAGAAAATTCTATTTCCATGCTTCTCATGACAAACTAGATTCACTTTTCCATGTTACCATTAAATTCCAGGTTTCAACTACTAATCTTTTGCTCTATACATACAGACACCCGGGTTGAATATCATTACCGAGTATATCTTTGGACTCATCTATCCGGGAAAACCAATAGCAAATGTTTGCTTCAAAACCTACGGTTACATAAGCATGGCTCAGGCTGTCTCCTTCCTTGGCGATTTCAAACTAGGGCACTACATGAAAATCCCTCCAAGGTCAATGTTCTTAGTTCAGGTATGATTTATTTATTTATTTTTGTGTCACACACAGTCAGCATATTATACACACTTCTAGTACATTTCTTTTACAGTATCTAATGCACTCCACTTGTGAAAACATGCATAGTTCATCGGTACAATTCTTGCTGGAACGATCAACATTGGTGTAGCGTGGTGGTTGCTAAACTCTGTGGAGAACATTTGTCATGAAGACCTCCTTCCCAAAGGCAGCCCCTGGACATGTCCCAGTGACCGTGTTTTCTTTGATGCATCAGTTATTTGGGGCCTAGTGGGACCTAAGCGGATCTTTGGTTCCAAAGGAAACTACCGTGCATTGAATTGGTTTTTCCTTGGAGGGGCAATAGGCCCTATAGTAGTTTGGCTGTTGCATAAGGCATTTCCCAAACAGTCATGGATACCCTTGATTAACCTTCCAGTCCTCCTGGGAGCAACTGGAATGATGCCACCGGCAACACCATTGAACTACAATGCCTGGATTTTTATTGGAACAATCTTCAACTTCTTTGTTTTCCGTTACAGAAAGAAGTGGTGGCAGAGATACAACTATGTTCTGTCAGCAGCACTTGATGCTGGGGTTGCTTTTATGGCTGTGTTGCTTTACTTTGCATTAAGCCTGGAAAACAGGAGTCTTAATTGGTGGGGAACTGAAGGTGAGCATTGTCCGCTGGCTGCTTGCCCAACCGCTAAGGGAATAGTGGTTGAAGGTTGCCCTGTATACTGATCAGTGATCACTGAAGGCCTCTAATGGTTCCATTACAATTGCAAGTTTGCGACACTAATGGACTAGTGGTTAGTTGCATTTTCCTTTATTGAACTCGTAGTTAGTTGTACATGTCTTTTCTATTGTGTTTCTTCCTAGTGCAATTTATGGGTTATATGTGATATGTGGCTCTAATAATATCATTTCAAATAACTAGATAACAGATAAAAAAAGGTGGTGTTCAAGTCAAATTCCAACTAACATCATTATCGGTTGTGAATCTTCGCTGCACATGCGGGCTTCTGGTTTCAATTCTGTCAGACACAGGAAGTAATAAATTGAGCATGGGATTGGACAACTTCGTCTTCATCTCTCAGTAAATTTTCATATAAAATATTAGTGTCAACAGAAAACATTTGATGATTTGCAAATGGTATAATTGTACTGCATATTTTTACCAATAAGTATTTCTTTAAATTTACCAAATAAGTATTCTATTAATTAGAAAGTTATAAGAATATGATATTCGTAATGAAGCAAAACACAGGAGACAAAGTATTAATTTTTATATCACTAGAAAGCAAAGTGATTTTGAACTAAATCATAAGGAGGTAAACTGTAGTTTATCCTTAATATTTTTTTTTTAATAAAAAAAGGGATGTAGGCTTTGATACGATAGATTGTAACCACATAAAGTGACTCTTAGCATGTGTTTAGGAGCCCGTTTAAGTTAACTATAATTGATTCTAGGCCCCAGAATTGATTTTGGGGATTTTTGATAATGTTTGATTATCTACTTTTAAAATCAATTTTGGCATCTAGAATTGATTTTGGAAGAAGTGAAAATTTTTTATTTTATATCAAAATCACTTTTAGAAGAACTACCAAATATAAATTACTTTATCTTAAAATCAATTCTAACCAAATTAATTTTAACAAAATCAATTATATCTAAAATTAATTTTATAAAAGCTGAACACACTATTAATCTCACTAGGGGAATTTGGGTTGACCAGAAAGTAACCACAATCCAAAGATAAAATTTCAACTGTACTTTCTCTTGGCCGCAGAGTAGGTCAAAGCATCCCATATTTTTGAAACAAAAATTAGTACGTAGGAGGGTAAAAAAGATTCACAAAACTTTGAGGACACAAGGAAGAGAAGATAGGTAGGTCCATTTGGATAGATAACACTACTTCTCACTTTGAGTAAATTGCGATTACATCACTTTAGGTTTCATAATATAACATATAATCTTAAAATTGTGTAAAAATTGCGCTCCACGGCAATTAAATTTTGACTTAATCATTAATTCTCACTTAGCTAAAATAACTTGTTGCTTATTCATAAAAAAATTAAAGAAAAAAGAAAACCCATGTTAATATTTTTTGCCGATCTTGCATTCACATTATTACTACACCAAACCATCTTTGAATGAATTAATGAACTGGGAACTCCTTAACCCTGATTGTTGCAACTATTTCCCTACTTTTACTATAGAAAGAGAGAGTAAAGCAAAATGCAAATTGGAAGCGGTAGCAAAGGAATAAAGAGAAGCATTGTTAATGCTCAATCCCTACTTGATTCCTTTACTTTATCTTATTACCTTAATATAATTTCATTATGATGGCAAGGAATTTCATATCTATTATTATTATTATTATTATTATTATTATTATTAATGAAAATAATAAAAATGATTATTCTAAAGCACCCTCTAAATAATAATAAATAATAATTACTATTATTATTTTTAGTAAAAAAATAATAAATTATTATTATTTTTAATAATAATAATAATTTTTTGCCACATAGGCAGTAATTATAATTGTGTATCTAAATATAAAATAATTTATTTATAAGTCACTTTTTAAAAATTTCTTTCACATAATAACTTAAATGACCTATTTATTCAAACGGATCCCTAAGATAAAAGTTTCTGAACCTATTTATTATTGCATTTAATATTGCTTTAATCACATATTTGGGTTAAAATGATAGACAATTGCAGTAGTGGCCGGAAACCTCAAATAGAAGTTATAAAGTTGGCAACAATAGGTGGAGGAAGAAACAATAGCAAAAGCTGTAAAGAGATTCTTGCATGAGTATAAGTTTAATAATTTATATTTAACTACATTCAAAAAATAAAAATATATGTTTCACCAACTTTGTTTTATGACAAACCCACTTATTTGTAACTAACTTTATTATAAGTATTTCTAAATATGAGTTTTTAAACATATATAATATTTAAAGTTAAACATGTGTTATTTATATATAACACAACTGACATAGTGTAGATATATTAGATACAAAAATAGTAGGTTCACTGTAATTTCTCTCTCAATATTTAGAGCATATTTGGATTAACGTTGTACATTGATAAACGGGGGTTGAGTGACTACAAATGGGATTTTGGTGGATAAAATATATGTTCGGCAATTTCTCTGTTGGTGACATTTCACCATGATTTTAGATTTAAATGGGGGTTTGACCCAAAGCAACAAATTGTGGCTTTTCAGTTCAATGAAATCACGTTGTCTCTTGATTGAAACTTTTTCTTTTCGGTAATTTTATATGTAAAAACAGTTTTAATTAATATTATCCGCATAATATTCATCTTATCATACTCACTTTTAAAATAAAGATTTCTAAACATAAATCACATTATACCAAACTCATTTTTTATCAATATCAATTTTACAAAATCTTATTGATGCAAAATCAATTTTACAAATGCCTAATCCAAACACACACTTATTACTTTAATTTCTTTCTCAGTATCTATGCTTCACTATGTCTTTCTTTCTTATATACAAATATGATTTGTCTTAAAGTTGACCTCTTTTTCATCTCAAAAGGAACAAACAACTAAACCAAGTTATACGGTGCTGCCGTCAAATAAAAAAAAATCAAATCCGTTTAAATGGAATGAAAATTTTAAAAATTATATCCCCATGGTGCACGGCTGCAAAAATCAAGTTACTTGCTTGCATATATAACCAAAACTCTCACCCAAACACAAACCATACTGTATCACAAGTCACAAGGCTGGGACGGTGATGGAGAACCCAGACCCACGAATGGCAGCAACCACCGAGAAAGAAGAAGAAGAAGAAGAAGAAGAAGAAGAGGTATCTCCAATTGAGGAAGTGAGACTGACGGTGACCAACACGGACGACCCGACCCAACCCGTTTGGACCTTCCGGATGTGGTTGTTGGGCCTGCTCTCTTGTTGCATCCTCTCCTTCCTCAACCAGTTCTTTGCCTACCGGACTGAGCCACTCGTCATCACCCAGATCACCGTCCAGGTCGCCACCCTCCCGCTCGGCCACTTCATGGCCGCCGCCCTCCCTACCGCCACATTTCAGCTCCCCGGGTTCGGGTCGAAGCGGTTCTCCCTGAACCCGGGACCCTTCAACATGAAGGAGCACGTCCTCATCACCATCTTTGCCAATGCCGGCAGCGCCTTCGGGTCCGGGTCTCCCTACGCCGTCGGCATCGTCAACATCATCAAGGCCTTCTATGCAAGGTCCATCTCCTTCCACGCTTCATGGCTTCTCATCATCACCACTCAGGCATGTTACCGCTCTACGTGCTACTGTTTTCATTATCTTATATATATGTGAATCTTCTTTTTTGTTATTTGAATGATTTTATTTAATTACCATTTTTATTAGAAAGAAAGATTGCTATTAATTATGGTTCCATTATGGTAAGTAACAATGTTTTGCTTTTTCATCCAAGTTTCTGTTGCTTATTTCCTTTTGCATGCATGGCCCTTTTTTCTCAGTTTTTTAGTTTTATAAAGTCCGGAAGTACTCATCTCCATCGTCCATCTTCAGTTACCAAGGGACGACTCTACCTTCTTCCGTGGTTGAAGTACATTTAGTTCCCAGTAACTTTTAAGAATTAATTGCCCTACTATTTATAAATGCTATATTAATTAATTATATATATGTGGGACATAACCATAACAATGCTCTTATTTTAAATAACAATAATGCACCAAAACAAGAAACATGTTACTCGCATGCTTCGGCACATATAAATTTGTTTCCTAGATAAATCCGACTACTATTTCAATGCTAGTGATTGGATTGGAGTGTGCATGGCTGCTGCCTTGGCCAACATTGATGTTATTGTTTTGTTTTATACATTTGATTTTAAGCAACGCGAGTGGTCCTTGGAATATTGTTGGACGTTGTTGCAGGTATTAGGATACGGGTGGGCGGGGTTGCTGAGGAAGTACGTGGTGGAGCCAGCACAAATGTGGTGGCCCAGCACCCTCGTCCAGGTCTCTCTTTTCCGGTATATATATTCTCCCCAACCTCTGTATACAGAAAAATAAAATAAATAAACCTCTTTCTAATATAAAAAATTTAAAAAAATCTCTTTCTTTACTCTATTTCCTTTTAATGCGATATATACATCTTTTCAATTTGCGTGTGCAACGCTTTGCCAAGTTTTCCATATACTTATGTTTGCTGTGAGTGATATATATAGTGATTCATCAAAACTGCCAAGTTATATGGTTAACATTTGGTTTGAATCCCCCCAATTAGAGAGAGATAAGGTGTGAGGCTCGTATTTACAATAATTGCGGAACCACAACAAGAAATCCGAGCAAAACCAACAAGAACTATTGATGAAAAATATTGAAAATTTTGTCGGTAATTCTTTTATCAATAGATAAATAGATGGAAATATTCATTGATAATACACACATCAGTAAGAATTCTTGCCGGATATTTAACTTCATCGTTAAAACACCTGTCGGTGACAATAAACAAGCTGTCCATAAATATTTGAAAAATTTGTCAGCATATTCATTATTTGAAAAATTAAAAACTACAAATCCTATATATATTGACAGATTAATTCATTGGTAAAATAATTATATTATCTGATGGAAATTTCATCGGTAAATATATTGAGGAATTTTTTTAATTATTAAAATTAATATTATCGACAGATAATTTATCAATAATATTAATAATAGCCTTTTTAACTAATCAATTAATTAAAACTGCTTATCCTTTAGAGAATTTAAATCCATTTTTGTTATAGCAAAACTTTTTAAATTACTTGGACATTTATATAATTAGAAATATAATAATCATTATCAGAAATTGCAAATACAATGGTCAAATTAGTTTATAATAAAAAAATATAATATACAAAATATTCAAATAATATAAAAAATAAAAGCACAAAAAACAGAGGGCAATGATAATCGTTGTTCATATTGGAAATGTCCTTATCATCATCACCTTCGTCATCATCAACCTCAACCGAAAGTTCCTATGTCTGACATAACTGAAACAAACATAGCCTGTATATAAGTCAATAAACAAAGACTAAACCATAACATATATGATAATTTTATAAAGACATAATACATCTAATATCTCATTTATTCAAGTCTAGAAACTCATCTTTTAACTCGGTAGTAGTCCTTCGAGAATGGAGTTAAGCTATGGACTAAAATCATTGATCAAATTCGTAGTACATGGATAAACTTCCCGAATTGGGATTACATGAATTAGAGCCGGCAATGAACCAAGCTAGAATGCAGCTTAATTCGTTAACAAGCAAATAGATTAAAAAAACTTGAACAGTTTTTTCTTTAATAATTATTATTCACACAATTTTGGACTGACGAAACTTTTTTCTAAGTGATAACACAACCCTTAATATGTTTGGACAAAGGATTTTGAAAGAAAGAAAAGAGAGGACATATTTTTTCAGAGAATTATACAATTTTTATAAATCTAAAAATAGATTCATGGACAAGTTTTATAATACTTTATTGGCTTTTATCTTAAATTTTTTTTAAATATATCTTAAAAGTAAAATTTATTTTTTAAGTCGCACTTCATTTTTGCTACGACCATCAATAAACTATTAAATGACTATAGTTTGATACTTATTGGAAGAATAGATAAATGACTTCTAGCACTGTATGTACCATGATCTCTTCGCTGTTTATTTCACACACTGTCTGGCATCACATTTAAGTGATGTTATTTTCACATCAAAAGTAAATTATATAGAGATAAAGACACAAATGTCATATTTGGTTTCCTCTTTAAACAGCAAACCAAGCATGCTAAAAGTATTTGGTAATACTCATAATAGCGAGTGCGACCAAGACTTATAATATCTTTATTTCTCTATAATTTTCGTTAAGAGTGCTTATGGCTCGGCTTGGCCTAAAATTTATTGGGCCAAATTTAGATTTTGAAATTTTGATTCTATACATTTTTGGGCTATTGTTTGAGTCAAATTTCGGGTTGGATTAGCCTATCTTAAAGTCACATGATTTATTAGAAGTTATATTTTTAAATAAAACTAGTGATAAATTATGGGATATTTATACTTCATTTAATATATTTTATATAATATGATATTATTTTGCATTGAAATAATTTATTTTAAAATATATATTATAAATATCTCTTGAATTTTGTTTTTAATTTCTAAAATTTCATAAATTTATTATAAATAATGTTCAAACTTATATATGTTTTTAAATGTTGGATTGACTGGATTATTTTTTGGGTTCATTGTTAAGCTTGGATTCTACGAAATAACCCGATAAAAAATTTGGGCTGGATGGGAGTCTAATTTAATCTAGCCCAATTCAATCTCCTATCACCCTTAATATCCACTTTTGATATAGAACTATCATTACCGTATTTGACTTAACTTCATCCTATACGAGATTTATTTTATACTTTAAATCAAACAGTGTATGAAGAGTTTTAGATTTATGAATAGTGTTTGTATGCATCTCATGCTTGCACATGCAACCACAGTGTGTGCTTACATTTTATCCATTGATGTATCCTCAACGACATATGCATGATGTAATAATGCAGAGCTTTGCATGAAAAAGACGATCACCGACTTTCACGGGCGAAGTTTTTCTTCATTGCTCTAGTCTGCAGCTTTGCGTGGAATGTGGTCCCTGGATACTTCTTCAAAACGCTGACAAGCATATCATGGGTGTGCTGGATATTCTCCAGGTCAGTCACGGCTCAGCAGATAGGCTCAGGCATGAATGGTTTAGGGCTTGGAGCCTTTACACTTGATTGGACTGCTGTGGCATCGTTCTTGTTCAGCCCTCTTATCTCACCCTTCTTTGCCATTGTCAACGTTTTTGCGGGCTATGCATTGATTGTCTACGTTGTGATCCCTATTGTATACTGGGGCTTCGATATGTACAGTGCCAATAAGTTCCCCATTTTCTCCTCAGACTTGTTCACAGCCCAAGGCCAAGAATACGACATAATTGCTATCGTCAATAACGACTTCCACCTAGATCCTGCAAAGTATAGCGAGCAAGGTCCAATTCATCTAAGCGTGTTTTTTTCTCTTACTTATGGATTTGGATTCGCCACCATAGCGTCCACCATTACACACGTCATTTGCTTCTACGGAAGGTAATGCTCTCCTTATTATTGATTAATATATAGTCAAATTATTTAGAGATGATATGTTTAATTGTTTGCTATGTGTTATAAATTCCACATTATGTTGGTTGTCCAAATATCAAGGGAATTCGTTCGATATGAAGTGCTTTCCAATTGCATATTGCACATAAAGATTATATGATATCCATTATCCAACTCATTCAATGGCAATAATATTCAGAGTAAAAATTATGATGACGTTAAGGTTTGTGTTAAGAAGAGAGAAAACAGATTAAATAATTATGATGTTTTTTCAACAACTTTCTTGTGAGTTCTTGTAAAATTTAATGTTAAAACTTTTCTTGATAAGATGTGTACGCAAAAGACAGCTAAACATATTATGGAAAATTTAAAAAGCAAAAGGAACATGCTTCCGTCGCTTTGCAGCTTAAACCTTTACAGCGCTATCAGCTATATCATGCATAAGAAATTGTTCTATTTTGATGTGGGCAAAACATGCAGGGAAATTATGGAGCGGTATCGTGCTTCTGCCAAAGACAAAGAAGATATCCACACAAAACTGATGAAAAGATATAAAGACATACCTTCTTGGTGGTTTTATGTGCTGCTGGGCGTGACGCTTGCGGTTTCTCTCCTTCTGTGCATCTTAATGAAGAAGCAGATTCAGATGCCGTGGTGGGGACTAGTGTTTGCTTCAGCGTTGGCCTTTATATTTACTCTTCCAATTAGCATCATAACTGCCACGACAAACCAGGTTAACATCTTTGAACTTTTGCTCCCTCTCCTACTAAAAGGTAAATTAACATCAAACTATTTTAACCAAAGAATAATGAACACTTGTAAAATGTAATCTCCTTCCTAGTGTATTTTTTACCTTTGTTGAATCATTTGGCATAGACACGTTAGAAAATTCTGTTTCCATGCTTCGCATGATAAATGAGATACAGATCATCTTTCGTTTGTACTCTCTTCACATTACTATTAAATTCCAGGTTTTAATTACTAATCTTATGCTCTCTACATACAGACACCCGGGTTGAATATCATTACCGAGTATATCTTTGGACTCATTTACTCCGGAAGACCAATAGCAAATGTGTGCTTCAAAACCTACGGTTACATAAGCATGGCTCAGGCTGTCTCCTTCCTTAGTGATTTCAAGCTTGGGCACTACATGAAAATCCCTCCAAGATCAATGTTCTTAGTTCAGGTATATATATCTTCATGTTCACTTCCACTCCCCTCATCTTCTAATCTTGCGAGAAGATATGTTTGATTTACAATTATTTATTTTCTATGGTCAGATAAGGGAAAACAAAAGCATATAAAAAGAACAAAAATAAAGTGATACCCAGTCCCAATTATGTGAATGACCTTTATGATCTTATACAATGACATTTCTATGTCACATATTTTTGTGTCACACAATCAGCTTATTATACACACTTCTATTACATTTCTTTCATAGTACCTGATGCACTCCACTTGTGAAAACATGAATAGTTCATTGGGACAATACTTGCTGGAACCATCAACATTGGTGTAGCATGGTGGTTGTTGAACTCTGTGGAGAACATATGTCATCCTGACCTCCTTCCCGATGGCAGTCCCTGGACATGTCCCAATGACCATGTTTTCTTTGATGCATCAGTTATTTGGGGCCTAGTGGGACCTAAGCGGATCTTTGGTTCCCAAGGAAACTACCGTGCATTGAATTGGTTTTTCCTTGGAGGTGCAATAGGCCCTATAGTAGTTTGGCTGTTGCATAAGGCATTTCCCAAACAGTCATGGATACCCTTGATTAACCTTCCAGTCCTCTTGGGAGCAACTGGGTTGATGCCACCAGCAACACCATTGAACTACAATGCTTGGATTTTTGTTGGAACAATCTTTAACTTCTTTGTTTTCCGTTATAGAAAGAAATGGTGGCAGAGATACAACTATGTTCTGTCAGCAGCACTTGATGCTGGGGTTGCCTTTATGGCTGTGCTGCTTTACTTTGCACTAGGCCTGGAAAACAGAAGCATTACTTGGTGGGGAACTAAAGGTGAGCATTGTCCGCTGGCAACTTGTCCAACAGCTAAGGGCATAGTGGTTGATGGATGCCCAGCAAACTGATCCTTGCACTGCACATGTGGGCTTCTGGTTTCAATTCTATCAAACACTGGAAGTAATAAACTGAGTATAAGTATGGGATGGACAACATCTTCATCTTCATCTTTCAGTAAATTTTCCAATCAGGCTAATGTCAACAGAAAATGATTGATGATTGCAAATGGTATAATTGTACGAATGCAATGCATAACTTTACCAATAAGTATTTGTTTATATTTACCGAATAAGTGTTTTATTAATTAAAATGTTATAAGAATCTGATATTCGTAATGGAGCAAAACACAGGAGACAAAGTATTAATTTTTATGTCAAGAAAGCAAAGTGATTTTGAACCAGATCATAAGGATCTGATCCAAAAGGGAAAAAGAAAAAAAAGAAAAAAAAGTCATAAGGAGGTAACCTGTAATTTACCCTTAATAATTTCTGTTTCAAATTAAAAAAAAAAAAAAATAGAGATGTCGGCTTTGATACGAGACGCTGCAACCACATAAAATTAACTCTTAATCTTGCTAGGGGAATTTGTGACGGCCAGAAAGCAACCACGCTTAATCCAGGGGTAAAATTTCAATTGCACTTTCTCTTGGCTGTGGAGTAGGTCAAAGCAACCCATGTTTTTGAAATAAAAATCAGTACACGAAGGGAAAAAAGGATTGAGAAAACTTAAGAGGATACAAGTAAAAGCACGAGAAGATAGCAAAGATAAAAGTTTCTGAGCCTATTTGTTATTGCATCTAGTACTGCTTTAAATCTTTTTAGTCACAGATTTGGGTTAAAAATGATAGAGAATTGCAATAGTAGCCAGAAACTTCAAATAGAAGTTGTAAAGTTGGCAACAACTTGTGGTGGAAGAAACAATAGTAGAAGCGGTATTAGTCTCAAACTCATCGGGAATGTTTATCTTTTCAATCGTGAATCCTAAACTTCTTCAACACCTTTGTCCTTCAAGCCAACCTGAACAGCAATCTGTCTACTCCCAAGATCAATGATTCCTTCCTGCTTTGCTCCACCTTCTTTCACCAAGTCTCATCATGTGAAGCATCAGTATCAGGATAGTCAAAGGATCTGTCACAATAAAAGTAATACTATCATCTTCGATATCAGATGGGGAATGCCAAGGTTCTACTGTCGAAGCATCATCTGTCTCGTCGTGAATAGATCCCTTTAATCACACCAGATGATCTCCACATTACATCAAGTAGACAAGCAATCATATTGCCACTTGATTTCAATCTGTAGAAGCAGTGGGCAACTAAATCAAATGATCAGGTTTAATTTCAGGGAGAGAAAGCTTGCGTAGTAACAAAATAAGATACATTGGCATAAATATTTAAGTAAAAGCAAAGGTTAGATATTCAAACCAGAAGTCTTCATGAAGTGTTCACTGAAATCCATTGGTTGTACTCATCCATCCTTATTATAAAGGAGCTTGAACTTGGGGAACCTCCTCCACCATATGCCTTCAAGTTTCAAGAGCAGAAAAATCATTTATGTGGATCAAAGTGCTAAGCAATGTGAAGGTAAGAAGAGAAATGTCAAACAAAGGAGGGCATACCTTTGCAACTTCAGAGGTATCGGTGCCTCTATCAGTGCTACGCAAGCACATTTTGAGATTATTCCGTTGCATAAATATCACAGCTCCTATGGGTCTGTCATTGGTGAATACATCAAATTGATCAGATTACACAATTCAACAAGTCTTTAATACAATCAAGAAAAAAAAAATCAGCAATAAGCAGTAGCAGATTGCAAATAAAAATTGTTTTAGATTCTTCACTTTAAGCCTAAGAACCTGAATCCATCGAAAATACACAAGACATAAATATGTACTCTCCAACAGTTACAAATAGTTACAAATAGAGGATTAGTCAACAAATATTTGGAGCCCACATAGCATCTTATTTGATTTAGCTAGGTCCAATCAAGAATCAAGCCCTGATTTTCAAGATATTTACAAAATCCATAAACATAAAAGACTCCTGATATAAATGCCACTGAATTTCACATGACAAGACGTAATTAACATGCTGACAAGTGATCGATGCTAAATTCCTCCATTCTTCTTATTGAAGCTGCGTCAAATGGAAAACAGGACTAGAGAGTTTGAGACCATCAAATGTCTTACACATTTCAGTGTGATATACCATAGAGGTTTTGGAACTCCAGAGGCCACTACTTTTTAGTTTATTTTTAACTTTAAGGGCCTACTTATGGGAAGAATTGGTTATTTTTTTATGTTGAAAGGAAAAAATATATCATGGGAATATAAACAAGGAAGTCTACACTTAAGCAACACTGGAGCTCTAGGTCCATAATATATTGCTAGGTCAAGTTTGAAATTTCTGTCAGTACCAGGCTTTGTTCTTCTAGCAAGAACTTCCATGTGTGATGGTTGTTCCAATCACCATGCCCATGAAAAATTCAATAGAGTTAAAGGTCAAGCTCTGAATTAAATTATTTCAGCTGTCAGACAACCTCAGGGAACATCATTCTTCTAACAAGATAATAATATTAAATTAAACATAAATTTAATAAAACTTCTTCTAAATAAATTAACTCACCTAAGACCAGCAGCAGCACTTTTTAAACTAAGGAGCTTGCCGATTTCATCACTTAAGTTTGAGTTCCCATCTGCCCGAACTCCCTAAAACAACAATCATGGCAACAAAACTGGTTTAATCCCAAAATCGGGGGTGGTAGCAGCATATTATGATTGTGCAATGACCAATTAAACTGGCAAGAATTATTTATACAGTGAGCATAAAAGAAACTGCAGAGGTAGTTCATGGTACAAATTTGAATTGGATTCATAATTAGTTAAGTTAAAGCAGGACAAATTAAAATAACCAATAAATTGTAGCAGATGAACAACAATAGAAATGAAGGGATTATATCCTAAAATATTACCAGGCATTCTCCATAAAATCCTCCACCCAGCCGAACCCTGAAAACCCTTTCCAGCAATTTACTTGCAGCATTCTGGCGAGCTGAAAGATATGAATTTCCTTTAGCAATTAAATCTTCAGCACTTAACTCCAGCAGCTGCAATGTGCATAGTTCAAAGGACACAATATCAAGCAAGGACAAGACAGCTGGAGATAAATTTACATCAATTTGCACCAATAATTGTAAATGCAGATGTTTTAGCCTTCTGGAATACTATACAGCAAGGCCAATAATAAGTAACAAAATGGATGGTGCCGTGGCCTGAAGAGTTTAAATACTAGTGTATCACAATGTAAAAGAAATAGAGAAACAGATGACATAACAGACAGCAAATGATTGCAAGGTATCCCTACAACCACCTGATGCTGTCTTTCTAAAATTGCTATTGAAACAAATTCATTTTGTACTGAAGTATTTCTTCGATTTTCTTGGTTAAATTATTGGACCTAGCTTAAATAAACTACAGACTTTTGCGAAGCAAGAAAATGCTATGGATTCATATTGATTTGTTTCTTAATCCATTTTTTATATGAATTTAAGTAAACTCTAAATTTTCATTCAACAACAACGATAAGAAGAAAACACAGAAATGAACTTAAAAGATGATCAATCATACCTGCTCAAAGATATACGGATTAGAAATGCAGTTAAACTTTCCACGCCATTCACTCAGTCCAATGTTAAAGGCCTTAATGCTAGGCAAGCTATATCTACGAAGATCTCCATCCTCAATATACTTGAGCATCATCTCTGCACGGCCTTTGTATTTTGAGTCCACCAAACTTGGAACCACACCCTTAATGAAATTCAGTCATCCTTCTATGTCAGGTTTGCAGCCATTGTTAGAACTAAAGCAGATAAACGAATATAAATCCCTACTTACATCAGAAATAATATCTGCATTTTTTCTTGAAAAGTATTCATAAACAGCACCGGAGCAACTCTTCTCAAGGTTTACATGAATCATAATATTCTCAGGGCAATCATCAGCAGAGGGAATATGCTGAAGTACTGATTTCCGATGATCAAACCCAATAACCCTAGATAGACAAAGCTGAGTGCATTAATATGCAATCAAAAGCACATCAGAAGTAAAACAATGCATAACACCAGCATTAAAACAAAAAAAAAAAAAAACAATACATAGGGTAGCTTGAAAAAGAATTGGCAATAAAATAACAGAACTTGAATCTTAACCTACTTGCATTTTGATTGCTGGGAAAGTTTGAAAAGAAATTCCTTTGGAGGAATAAAGTCAAGCAGGTAGCATTTCTCAAGGCCTTCAATGCACAAATCTTCAACCCTGTCATCATAAAATATGCAAGTTTATAAGGGAACCATTCAAAACAACAACTTTCCAATCCCCCAGAAGTTTCAAACATGAAACCAAGTCAAGTACTGAAAATTAGGACCTCCTAAGACCTCAAAACGTTGCAAAACAAGAAAACAGAGAACCCCCATCAACAAAAGAAAGGAAATTTAGTGAGCTGAAGGAGATGGGGTTGGAAGAGAACCTGAGAGAGAGAGAGGGAACCGAAGAGAAGGGCAATATAAGGGAAGGGAGATTGTGGCGAGTGTGGAAGAGATGAGCAAAGAGAGCAGAGAATGCTCCAGAAAATGAAGGGTAATTGTACACAACTATATTGGGGACTTTGTCTTCTGAAGCTTTGGCTATGACTTCCAACGCCGCATCAGAACGCAAGCTTCTAGCGCTGCTTCCGACCCATACACGCATAGGGAGGCTCCTCCATTTTCGAAACACGGACACAGACACAGACACAGCCATTTTTTCGTTTTCGGACAACGACACAGTGATTTCATTGTACAGGTGTTTGGACTGAATTGGATTCATTAAGTAATTGAATTTAATTCTCTAATTTAGAGTTAATTAATCACATGAAATTAAAATTTGAATAAAATTTAAATTTTTAAAAAAAGTTTAAAAGTAAATTACATTAAAATATATTTAATTTATAATTTTTAATCTAATAAATTTAATATTAAAAGATAATATATTAAAAATAAAATTTAATTTAAATGTACTAATAATATAAAATAATTTTATATTATTAACTAATAAAAATAGTAAAAAATTACCAACTCATACAAATAATTACTTATTATAATGAGAGACTCACTATAGTTTCTTATTTTTTATTATTTCTATTAGTTGATAATATAAAATTATTTTATAATATTAATACATACCAATTAAACTCATAAAAATATTCTCAATTTTAATAATATTTTTTCTTCTCAAAAAATGATATTAATAAAAAATAAAATAATCAAATAAAAATTTTAGTTTATTTATATATATATTTTAACTAATATAAATAAATTTAATCTTTTAATTTTTTTTAAACATAAAAATTTAAAATATTACATAATTAAATTCAATTATTAATAAAATTAAATACAATTCCATTCTATTTTATTATTCGAATCAAGGTGTTAATATTTTTTCACATAAAATCTTTTTTTTTTTTGGAGAAAAATCACAGAAAACTATTGGATTGGATCAGATTTTCATATCTGGACTTTTGGTAGGTTTTGACCCATGCCACGAATTTACGGAGCCCAGCTTTAAAGGAGACTTGGGAGTGGTCATTTAAACAAAATCTTCCTCGCACGCGAGGCAATAGTCCAGTGGTTGTGTGCGTGCCTATGCAGGAGCGCATCTAATTGGAGTCGCTCCCGACCAAAAAAAAAGTGGCGTCGCTCTCCCGAGGGGTTAGAGACCTTACTGGTTGTGTACATGAGTTATGTGTGTTAGTTAGATGCATGAGTTGACCAACAAAAAAAAAAAAAAATCTTCGTGAGATTAAAAAAAAAAAAAAGAGATGAAATCTTCTATTTTATTATAAATAATTGTTATTTAATTTTTAAAATAGGATAATGTGATATGCATCAAATTATCTTCATGAAATTTTCTTCCTTGTATCAAAAAGTTATATATACATAAGAGCAAATGGTGTAACTCCAAATTATTTGTATAAGGAGCACTCTTAACAAACTTCTTGGAAGTTCCAGTCGCCATAATTTATAATAATTCGTTCATATTTAATTTCCCCACTTGTCTCATTGAAGTTCTGTAAACTGATAATCCCCATTTCTGTTGTAATATTACATTTGCCTGTATGTATAAAACTCAAATTAAAGCTACATCAAACTGTCAAATAATTCTGAGCTGGATGACATATATAACTATATGTTAGTTGGAGTGTTGATAGCGGATAGAATAGTGATTTGATTCGATGAGGTTTATGAAATGTCTTTACCTTAAAATGAAATAATCTCTTTTTTCCCTATAAATTTTCTTAAATTTTAAAATAAAATAGTAAAATGTAAGCATACGAATGCGTTTGTTTAGAAAAAAAAAAAGATTTATGCTATAATTTTTTTTCAATTTTTTAAATTAACTTTTTAATTTATGAAAATAGTAAAATAATTTTTAAGTTTTTATTTTTAAAAAAATTAATTATCTTAAAGTTTATATACATGTTTTAATTAAAAAAAAAAGAATTCAAACAAATGAGTTATAATTAATTAACTACGCTAAATTCTCGTCAGTTTCTTGTTCTTGCATTGAATGTTTGATTTTAGTTATCTTAGCTATTTTTCGCATGGTGAAATGAGTGATGCAAATAAATTTGATGTATGTAAAAGACAATGCTATTCCCATTTGAACATTTTAATTGGATATTAATTTAGAATATTATAGTACTTTACCTTGAAAAATACTTTATTCTTCTCTCATTTGAAATTTTTATTTTATTTATTTTTAACCCTATATGATGTCTAAGATGATGTGCAATGATGATATAAAAACCCATTTTTGGAGAAATTATAACTTATAAGAGATGTTTAGCAAGACAAAGAAATATTATAAGGTAGAATAACTTCCAATTCCTTATGCATTTTGTTTCATTTTTTTTTACACAGCTAGATTATTTCACAAAGAAATTGCAAGCTATAGAGACATCTGCTATTACTATTATAAGAAATTTTTTAAACCTTCTCTAGACATTATTCAGAAAGAATATCAGGTATCAATAATTAAGAATTTCAGTTGCATTTGTATAAATGTGATGGATGTGATAAGATAATCAATAATTGATGTAAATTTTTTTTTATTAAATTCATTAATAAGATCATAATTAAAATTTGTCAATACATAATTTCCTATATTTCTCAATAAAACATAATCGCTATTAATGCAATTGAAATATACACTTAGTAATATGTGATTCATCGTATTTATCTCCCATAATGATGTCTTAAAAATTTGGATACACATACAATACTGTTCCAATATTAATGAATTTATTCATTTATGTGCTCCTTATTTATTCAGATTTTCAACATGAATTCATCTTTAAGACTTAGTCTTCTCATAACACTTAAACTTTTTAGATGAATTAATCCTTGACACTAACACCATAATTGCCGTTCAATTGCTCTAACCTGACACAGAAAAATGTACATTGCCCATATGTTCAGTCTTAGATGTCCATGCAAATGGTACAATGACATAACGTGGGGATTATATGGCTTAGGATGAAAGGATCATTTTCCTTCTTGACACAGTCTCATCATGTACTAATAATTGGTCGAATAGCAGATTCAGCTCTTCAATCATACAAATTAGGCTTTTCTTTTGTGATACAATTAATTCTTTTCAATGCTAGTACCTCTTCATTTTTATACTGTTCGATTGATGTTTTCTTGATTAAAGAGATTATGCTACAAAGCAAATGGAAAAGTACTTAGCTAGACAATGAAAATTCCTACAGTGGATTTCTTATGTATAAGTCAAGTCAATTTTCTGTGAAATTACTTTCTGGCTGAGTTATTCTATTTTATCAGAGAGATTTTTATATGCAAGTCACAATTGTATGTCTTTGTACTACCCACGGGATAGAGGGGGATAGAAATAGGGTCAGTTAACAAAAAGCTCAACCATTAAATAAAATCTAATTGATATTGTCCAAAGTAGGAGAATGCTAAAATCTTTTAGATTTAGGCTTTTATTGGTTGGCAAATATTTTGTTTTGCAAAACAGGTTGAAAGAATATATGATTTGATAGTTTCTTGAAGATCCATATTATTATGTGATTTATTTTATATGGATTGAGATTCACTATATATTATTAAGCTTGAGTTCAATGACAAGTGTAGTATATTATAGTCTAAAGACGCCAATGAC
Source organism: Pterocarpus macrocarpus (assembly GCA_031439585.1). NCBI lineage: Eukaryota > Viridiplantae > Streptophyta > Magnoliopsida > Fabales > Fabaceae > Pterocarpus > Pterocarpus macrocarpus. The sequence continues at coordinate 38,475,697 of CM062518.1, forward strand.
TTAGGTCTTTAAATAAATGAAATCAGGTTATTACATATATTCATATTGTGGATAGATGCATATTTCACTTTTGATATTTCTTGATGGCTCACAGTTTGATCAATGTGGTCTTTAAAAGGAGGAAGAGAACAAGTGGAAGACTATGTTTCTGAAGAACACAAAATGTGTACAATTCTCTTGTTTAGCATGATTCGTAAACAATGTTCTTTAGTAATATGAATAAAGAAAGTAAGCAATATTGTTGATTTCAATTCTTGTTTTATTGATGTTCTAAATTCGTAATATAAAGCCAGAAATTATTACACTGGATTCCATTCAATTCTTCATGACACATCCACAAACTATAAAATAACACCGAACACAAATGATAATGTATCCTTTTTGTTTAAAGTTACAAGTGGTGACGATTATTTCCAATCCTTTGCGGCAACTGTAAACCTTCTGCACCGATCATTGTGTATGCATTGTACTGTTGAATGGAAAAGGTTTGGTTCTTGAAGTACAAGATCCCAGTGATAGATGCATGACCATTGCTGCAAGTTGCTAACAGCTTCTCATAAATGAAAAATTTCCCCGATTATCGAGCAATTTTTCCTAAAGAAGCTGTAATCTGGTGCTGAATTTAGCAGATTATTAGATTACAATGAAATTAAAAAATGGAAAAAAAAAAATATATAGACTCAAGCCGTGTGTTTTATATCATCATCAGTTTGAGGGAATACCTCAGTTTCGTTGCTTTTGCTGCTGGTTCAGAGTATTGAGGCTGTTGCTGCCTTAGCTGGAGACTGATAGGCTCATGTAAATCATATCCATAGCTGATAGTGTATGGAGGATTGGATGTTGCATTTTCTTCATTCGTATACCGTGCTTCAATAACCTAAGATCCAAATCTTTTATTTAGGTTTAGCTACAGTAAATTTGAAGCTTTTAGCTTCTAGGTAAACAACGCAGCCTGAGTTATTGAGTGAAATCTGTTTGATACATTGATATGGTGCTCTCTCTTTGTTGTGCCTGTGTGTGTTTGGGCTTTTTCATCGTACATGCATCCCTTGGCCATATATGCTTATATATTTATGAAGCCATGAATTACATATATATATATATATATACATTCTTACACTATAGAATGTTGTTTTCTTGATGGTTTACCTTCTGTAGTTCTGCATTTTCCCTATAGATGAGGTCCATCTTTTTATGGAGTTCTACATTTTCTTGATGAACGTCTTTTCCCTGCAATAAAATCAATGGAAATCGGTCAGAAATTTGTGGGAATAACTTGCTTGAATCATCAAAGGAACAAAACCCTGATTCCTGAAACCTTTTGGTGCAGTTCTTTGATCTCATCGGTCAAAATTTGATGCTGCAGGTAAAATACATGATCTTGTAAGAGCTGTTCATGCACTACAAAAGGGGTGGCATCTTATATCTAAAATGGAGGAGCTTTGATTTGTTTTTACTTTGAACCATTATACCTTTTTCATGCGGACTCCTTTTAGACTCATCTCCAGTTGATTTTCCAGATTTTGTAGCTCTTTAATACCCAAACCAGAAAGTTCTTCACCCATTAATTGCCTGCATTTATCGATAAGAAAGTAAGGAATACTTCCTGATCATCTTAGGCATGTCGATTATTCACAGGTTACGGTATAGGACATATTTTCCCAAGTCCACCTTATGCTGAAATTTAAGTTTTAATAGGGTAGCAAGAATCGAACTTATAACTACTTGGGGGTAAAATGGTTCTAATATCCTGTTAAAAACTAATTCTCTGACAAACTTAAGCTTTTAGGTAAATATTCATAAAGGATTTTTATATATAATATTTCATAAGTTAGAGTTGTTATACTTGCAATTTTTTTTTTCAATGGGCGAATAGACTCAACAAAATTTTTAAACATTTGACCTTTGATTTATGTAATTGTGTACTTTACAAAAAAGAGTACTAATGGTACATGATCAATAAACTAGAAAAATGCCATAGCCATATAATTGTTGAATCTTTGCCTAGTATAATTGGAAGGTGAGGAAGTTGTAAAAAAGATTGTATTATAAAATCAAAAAACGTCATTTATACTCAAAAACTGACACACACAGGACACATTATGAAATAGGATAAAGAAATGGGATGCATTGGGAGGAGAGAAGTTGAAGAAACATAGGATGAGTGGATGTTGGTTCTACGTGTGTTGTAAAGGAGTAGAGTTTTTAGGTACAAATAACATAGCTATATAAAATTCACTTTTGATTTGTTATAAATTCAGATATAAGATTGGTAGGAAAATGAGAATTTAGAACAAACCATTTCCTCCTAGCCTCTAGATTTTTTCTTAGACATTACTTTCCTTCTAGGAGGATCTGGAGTACCCTACTTATCACTTTTCATCATATGAAAAGCATATCCATAGAAGGGTCTCGGTTTGCCTTTCTTCCATTCTGCTATCTTCCAGAGAGTGTTAAGAGTCGCGCAACTTTGTTGGCAATTATGCTTGTTTAGAAAATGTATAAAGATGTAGTAGATGTCTTCTTTAGCAGTTTGAGATTATTCAGTGTGTTTGGTGCTGTTGTAAGCAGGTAACATATAGAGAATCTTGAAGGGAAAGTGCTTTGAACCATGATTAACAATTTTTCCTATTCTCAGAATTATATGTTATCTTCTATTTATAGTTGACTTCAAAGTTTTATGCCCTCCTAATAAAGTTTTTAACTAACCAAAAAGAGATCATGCACCCCGCTACTTTCTATATTTTTTACTTGCTTCGATTACAGTTAGCTACGCAACTGCTTTGTATTGAAATATTTACCTATGGCTTTCCTGCAAGTACTGAAGTTGCTGCCTCAAGGTCGCTGCTTCTCTCTGCCAAAACTAGCAAGTAGAAATACAGAAATCAGATATATGTGCACGTGTGTGTGTGTTACATCATTATTAAATGAAAAAAAAATGTTATTTGTATTTATTTTATAGATTCTAACTTGATACATAAGCACAAAAAGTAGAGAGAAAGACACAAGTGATGGCAGGGGTGGCTCAATATGTATTGTAAAGGGGCAGTGGCCCCCCCTAAAAATTTTTATTTTTTTAAATTTTTTACTTTTTTTATTTGGTCCCCTCCATTTTTTTTAATACTTACACTACAAAGAAAAAAGGTCGATTACAGTAATTTAATCATAGTTTAAATAATCTTACCAACAAAATTGACTAGTACTAAAACCTTACAAATGCAATTTGGATATTTGACTTTAGCTTTTATAAACACCTTACTTAAGTAGATATTTAGATGTTATAGATAATACTCCTTCCATTTTAATATATCTGTTAATTTAGCTAAATTGATACTTTTTAAATCAATATATTTAGCCAAACTGATAAATATATTAAAACAGGGGGAGTATGTTATGTATATATGTTTGTCTATTGAATTTTGATTATGAAATATTCATTTTCTTTGATATATTTTGACTAATATTTAAATTTTTAGATAAGAGTAAAAATTATAACATATATATTATTTTTTTCCATAAAGTTAATTATTAAATATTGGCTCCATTATAAAATAAGTACAAATAACATTATTTTAAATGAAATAATGGTTAGGAAGCAATTAAGCAGTTTAATTCTAACATTAATTAGGGTGGAGTAAGACCAAACGCAATGATGCTTTTAAATAAGAGTTTCTTGCTGATATGGGGGTGTGCCTGATTTTGTTGTGAACATATTCTTTAATTTTTGGGACCTAACCTGCTTCTTTATATTCTCCCACAGTGAAATTCCCCTTAAAATGATCAACTTCAATGAGGAAGTTAAAAAGCTAGTGATAAATATTGATGGTCCTAGAAAGATAAAAGTTTCACCTGTCAAATGTTTGATGCCAACCCTAACCTTCCTATCTTTGTCCCCACAACAATATGCTCAACTCTTGATGAAAGAATAAGCTTAATTTCTAAGTTTGAGCCCAATTTATCAAAAGTTCATTGAACTTGAGTTAGTTTGTGATCTATTCAAGTTTGATGAAATAGCTTAATTTAAATACAAATTGAATCTTTTGAACTTAATTAATAAGCTAAAATATTTAGTTATAAGAACATAATTTTAACATAATATGTAATAATAATATATGGTGATATATGTACCAAAAAATAATAAAAAAATATGAAATATATATATATATATATATATATATATATATATATATATATATATATTCAAATTTGACTCATCAATTAAACTTAATTACTGAGTTATTAATGAACCGAATTGAAATTAGCTTAGCAATGGGTTTAACACTTGACTCACTCTATATAGAGTCCATGTGGAGTATAATAATAATTTCCCCACAAGATTCGTATGTCCTAAGCTGTATTTGAATCTCTTAATGTTCAAACTAAACACGACATTTTGATACTAGCTAGGATACCTCCTATTGTTGAAAGTGATCTACAAAATGACCCGGGTGGAAAAAGGAAAAAGTTTCAATACTGTTTTCTTTTTTTATATCGGCAATAAAATTTGGGCTTATAACTTTATATAAATTACACAAGTTCTTCACTAGTTCACTACTACTAACTTGGAAAAGTTTCAAATACAAAGAGAGTAGGAAATGTTACATTTTCTAATTTACTTCATCTACCTAGCTTGTTACTTGTTTCTGAAAAAATAAATCATGAGATGAAGGTGATTATGATAGCGAAAAAAATTTTATACAACAGTCACTAATAATTAGGCTAATTTAGATAGGCTGTGTATGTGCTCTTGGATCATATATTCATTTTTAAAAATTTCTTTTCTATTTTCTGTTATGTACGTTTGGTTAAATGTGTAGAGCTTGTCTCTCTTATCTTCTTTCTTTTGATACAAAATAAGCTCATTTAGAAATGTATGATCTATGATTGATTGACAATATAAAATATTTTATATTGATAATATATTAAAATTAATCTTTTTTATTAATAGCGAATTTTATATCATTTTGATAAACTAAAAGAAATAGAATTCTCAATTCACTTTTTATCTCATTATATTTTTGACAAAAAGTAATTGCAATTAAACATCTAACATATGCAGTATGCATCATTATTTTCCCATAATACTGTTTTGCCAGGGGTCATATATAGAGTTTATTCATTAAAATTTTCATCCTACTTTTACCCCTAACCTTTGAAATTTGTATTGATTAGAAATACTTTGGAAGTAAATTAACTGAGATATAATACTGTTTAATAATTTTTTTCCATTCTTGTTGTTTGTTACTCTTTTCTTCCCCCTCCCCCCCTGGGGGCTCTCTCTCTCTCTCTCTCTCCATCTCAATTCTACTGAATAATACTGCACACTCAGCGACGCTAATGCATGCAAACAATTGGAATCATGAATGTCTAGTAGGTATACCTAAACAGAGGAGCTTAAAGGTAAATGTAGGAAGGCACATGGCCTGTGTTACCTTGACTTCTGAAGCGGGATTCATTAGCTGATGATTGTCCTCTTTTAGCTTGTTATAGCGCTCAATAACAGATTTCATGCTGCCCATGTATGTAGAAGTCAGTATTACTGAGATGGAAAATCATACAGCAAGTACTTTTATTAATACAAATTATCTTACATTCAAAACATTAACAACTAATGTCGCATTGTATAAAGCTTTGTACTACCAATAAATTGAATTTAAACTCTTAACAAAAATACGTACCGTGAAAAAAGCTCTTAACAAAATATAGGAGTATATTTAGTCTCCACTTCTATAGCAAAAAAGATATGTTGATTTTGTGATCATGCAAGAATGTCACACGGTGAAAGACGTGTTTATAATGAAAGGAATTAGTAGCTTGTATAATATAACAATGCTAACAATATATTGGAATTAGTAGCTTCGTTAGAAGGAATGTGATTATGCGGTGCTAACTGTTAAATATCTACTAACTTTATTGTTCAAGACGCTTCAGTTTATGCTCCATAATAAATTATAATTAAGGATATACAAAAGGAGTTAATAATCAAAAGATATGCTACCACTAAATCATGGAGAATTGTTTTTAATAATACATGCATGGTTAATATCTCTTAACTATATTGTTCATTCAAGAAGAGATGGGCTGTAAGAAAAAGATTATAATCTTAGCAATACATGCAAGTTATCATATTAAGAATTTCAATCTTAACTTTTCTCCACCCACTTCGTTATCTAACGGAGAAAAATAACTAAACTTTAGATGAAGGCATTTTTTTAATAAACCATCCAAATTCTAAAATTGGTACATCAACAATGGGATCAAGAAAACACAAAGGTGTGGTATTTAGAAATAATAATTTAAGTTATACGCTTAATTTTTTATTTTTTATTTTTATTTTTTACCAAACTAACAATTGAGTTCCTGCAAGAAGCTATCACCCATATAGGCTTAGACGTCGCAGCATATTTTAGTACATCATTAGTCTTTGAAAGCTGAGAACTTTCTAGGTGCGATATATATTATTATTTCACATCTACACTCATAATAAGAAGAGAAATGTTATTTGTATTCATTTTTCTTGGTCTCTATACTGACTCACTTTCATCTATCATTAGATAGGGTATGAACCTCACTTTATTTAAATCCTATACTCTATCCAATTGTGGATAGAAGTGCATCAATAAGAAAGCCGAAAAAAAATGAGTATAAATATCATAACTCTAACAAGAATCAAAGAACAATTATCATTAGGTTGCTCATTAACTACTGTCTTGATAACCACTGTCTCAAATTTTAAAATAATAAAAATTACTGTTACTATTTAATGGAGAGAAGACTTGTGGGAGTTCGTAAATTGTAATGTAGTAGATAATATTTCATAAGAAAAAACTTTTATATGCACATGATGTACAATGCAATTTGTGCATTAAATCAATCAGAATTAGTAGCAGAATTGATATTAATTCTTAAGTTTGGATTCCACCATATATGTAGTAGTTATCAAATTAACGGTTTGTTTTACTCCAAATATCACAATACATGTTGACAAGAATCTCTTATTTCTGAGAGGGAGATAGAGGACGCAATTTTTATACGTAAATAACTTAGGCATAAGATAATTATTAGCTTCTCAACTAGTTAGCTTAGATAATTTGCTCCCCATCTAGTTAACTTGTTATTTTGGATTTGTGTCTGAGTGGGTAAGATCAAAGACACCCAAATCTAGCTGGGAAATATGATGTTAAAGTATAGATAAGTTGTAAACCGTAAACCTAGCGAACTCTTTGAACATGAGCCACATGAGATCAGAAAAAGGGGCAAAGGTCATAGTAAACTTGTGGGGTTTAAATACAGGTAGATAGATGCATGGATTGCAATGCAGTGCAGCTCACTGTATCCATAATAACATAACTTCTTGAAGTTTTTTAATTTGAAAAGTATCACGAGAACTTTTCGGTTTAATTTATAATAAAATTGTGGGTTGCCTGAATATAGGTCGCTCCCGTGTTCATGTAGATTTCCATGTATTATATCCCCAAGCCTTAATCTAAATATATTGATCACCTTCATGCAGCAGCGGAACTTGAAAAAAATTCTTAGGGGCCAAAAAAATTGAAGAGTTGAGATAAGAAGAATCAACTTATTTATCAAGTTGTATTTTTTTTTTTTTTTGGTCTACTAAATATCTATATAATTTATGAATAGTTGATAAATTCTTCAATTCTAATTATTGACAAATATAAAAAAGAATGCCAAAGTTGAAAATGCAAATTAATCTTTTCCTATTCAGTAAATCCATAAGATAATATTTGCCAATAAGAGAATAAATGTTAGTGTGTGTAGCTATGACATTAAATTTATTTAAATAATCGATTATAAGTATAATCAAATTTTTTATAATAATTTTATGTTTGGGTATATTAACTTAAAAATAATTTTAAAATAATATATTTTGTTTAGATTGTATGTATAATATTTGCTTTTGTATGATAAATTATTGAAAAGGGTATGAAATAATTTGTTTGTATTTTATAATATTTGATACTTAGGGATATTTTGATAAAAATATTATAATTCTAAAATAATAAGTTTTTGCTTATAATTAAATTTTTTAAAAAATTGGCTTTCACTTGTAAGTGAATTAATTTACACTTAAATTTTTTTCTTTGGGCTTATAATCCATACAAACTTTTTACCTAAGTATATTAAATTATATCAAAATGACTTTTATTTAAAAAGAAAAAAAAGAGTTATTGTTTTTTGTATTCCCAAACACACATTTAACATAAGCATCCTTTAGAATCAAAGCGGACTTTAAAGTTTGATCATCAAATTTTTTATTTAACTCTTATAATTCCTTATCTATTGTAGCAAAAAATATTTTTTCTCTAAATTAATGCTTAATTGTGATGTAACCTTTTTTGTTTTTATTTTTTAATTGAAAAATAAGTTAATAAGCTTTTAAATTGGAGATCCATGTAAATAGGGTAGCATATAAAGATGTAAGCTATATATATAGCTTTTATAAAAATTTTGGGGGACTATGGCCCCCCGTTGTCTTAATTATGCTTCGCCACTGTCTTCACGGCTTCACTAGATATAGTTCTTTATTTCAAACAATATTAACTATGCTCCATCGTTATCTTAACTATGCTCTGCCATTGCTAGTAATATTGTTTGAAATAAAAAACTATATTTAGTGAAGCTGTGAAGGCAAGGCAATGGCAGAGTACAGTTAAGACAATGACCCCCCAAAATTTTTATAAAAAGCTATATATATATATATATATAGAGCTTAAGTCTTAACATGCTAACCTATTTAAATGGATCTCCAATTTAAAAGCTTATTAACTTATTTTTCAATTAAAAAAATAAAAATAAAAAAGATTACATCACAATTAAGCATTGATTTAGAGCAAAAATATTTTTTGCTACAATAGATAAGCAATTATAAGAGTTAAATAAAAGAGTTAATGATCAAATTTTAAAATCTACTTTGATTCTAAAGGATGCTTTTGTTAAGTGTGTATTTGGGAATACAAAAAAATAATTCTTTTTCTCCATTTTGAATAAAAGTCATTTTGATATAATTTCATATACTTTGGTAAAAAGTTTATATGGATTATAAGCAAAAAAAAAAAAAAAAAAAAATTTAAGTATAAATTAATCCACTTACAAGTGAAAGCCAATTTTTTAAAAAATTTAATTATAAGCAAAAACTTATTACTTTAGAATTATAATATTTTTATCAAAATATCCCTAAGTATCAAATATTATGAAATACAAACAAATCATTTCACACCCTGTTTAATAATTTATCATACAAAAGCAAATATTATTCATATAATTCAAATAAAATACATTATTTTAAAATTATTTATAAGTTAATATACCCAAACATAAAATTATTATAAAAAATTTGATTATATTTATAATAAATTATTTAAATAAATTTAATCTTATAACTGATACAAATACACACTAATATTTGCACTCTTATTGACAAATACTATCTTATGAATTTTACTAAATAGGAAAAGATTAATTTGCATTTTCAACTTTGGCATTATTTTTTATGTTCGTCAATAATTAGAATTAAAGAATTTATCAATTATTCATAAATTGTATAGATATTTGGTAGACAAAAAAAAAAAAAATACTACTTGATTAATAAGTTGATTCGTCTTATCTTAACTTTTCAATTATTTTGCCCGGTAAGAATTTTTTTCAAATTCCGCCACTAATTGCTAGATTAACAAAGTGAAAGTAGAAGCACACACCATCCATGATTATTTATCACAATCAACCTTTACACATGTATATTTAATTAATTATTCACCTAGCTAGCTAGCAGAAGAGTTTTGTCCCAAAGAAGAAAAGAGGTATATAAGTTAATAATATTAATTATGCAGAGAGAGTTATAGGTTTTGATTACTTAGTAAAATAAAGAACGAAAGAGATAATAAAAGGATCGATGGTAACTAACCTGGTGCTTGCAAATTCATAAAGCTTGCCAGTGCAGGAGAATACAGTCAATCCAACTTCAGCATCGCAGAGAATAGATAGCTCTTTAGCTTTCTTCATCAACCCGTTTCTTCTCTTTGAGAAAGTCACCTGCCTGTTTGTCGAATTGTCTATCCTTCGAATCACAATCTTTCCTCTCCCCATCTTTAGTCAAACCCTACAAGGCTTAACAAACGTACTTTTCTTTCTCTTCTTTCAACTGCAAGTGGCAGATCAGTGAACAAACGGCAAGATATCGATCGATCGATCGATACAAATGCTCGGCCTTAGATTGAAAAAGAAATTCCAACAAATTTCTTGAAAAACACGAGCAAAATATATAACACACATAAAAACGGGGGAAAACATTGAACATATGTGCAAATATTAATAAATGAAAAATAGTGGGAAATTAATAATAATGAAATTCATTAACTTACTCGAAAATTATGGGAGTGAAAAGAAAGAGCGGAAGAAAAAGAGGGAAGCCTGCGGGTGCAGTGTAAGGGATTATTGGGGAAGCTAAGCTAATAGTGGTTTTTGTGGGACAAAGGTTACTACCAAAATCCTAAAAGCGGTTTCAAGGTCACGGTGTGTGGGGCCTGCGTGCGCGAGGACGCTGATTAGAGTTTTGTTTGGGATTCCCAACTCGAAAATGCAGTGTGGGAAATCACGGTGGAAGCTCAGGTGGCAAAGACCGGTGTACGGGGCACGTGTCGGTCAACGACAGCGCGTGTGCTGTATCCTCGGACTAGTTGGTATTTGGGATTGTCGTCCAGGAATACTGGCAAACTAAAAAAAATTGCATTTGTGTGACGTATAGATCGCTGACGCGTGGATCATCAAGACCGGGGGCGCTCAGTATTTCTTTTTGAGTGAATGCTCATTTTCATCAATGTAATTTTTTATGTGTTTTATTTTAATCCCCAATGCTTCGTGTGGATGCGGAGAGAAGATCAGAGAAAAAGAAATAAAATGAAAGAAAATAAAGAAAAAAATATATTTTTTTTATGTATTTGAATAAAAAAAATGTAAAAAAAATTAAAAAAGAGAAAATGAGAGTTATATAAAAAATAAGAAAAAGCAAACCATAATCATATCAAATGATATGTATGCCCTTGTTGTGATAAAATATAAACATGTTACGTTTATTTAATTTTTAATATTTTTGGTAATTTGCTTAAATAAATAACTTTATAATAATAATTAAATTTTTATTTTTTTATATTTAAATAATAAATTTTGATTAAAAACTTTTTTGAATAAAAATATAGATAATATAAATTTAATTTATGATATTTTTATATATAAAATTACCTACATTTAATTTGCAGTATAAATTTTTAATTAAAGCTGTCCTAATTTTTCAAAAAAATGTCATTTTTTAATTGAATATATTGAACTATTTGGATTAGTTAAGACATAGATTAAATTTAAAAAAATCTAACTTAAGTATGGTCACAAAAAACGATAAACAGAACTAGATTAATTTATTAACATTGTTTTCTAGTGAGAATTTATTAACATTGTTATTTTTTTCTTTTTGAGTGGAGTTTATTAACACTGTTATTCAATAGGAAATGGTGTAGTGCATGTCAATAAATCGGTGTATCTGTGTTCAAGTTTTTTGTCTTGAGATTAGATTTAAAGTAGAGGGTGTTATTATCATTTAACAAGTTTTTGGCTATCGATGGCAATTTTCTTCGCAATGGTGGGATGAAAACTCAGAGGTGAGCCCTACGTACGAATTTTATCTTTCTCTCTCTTTTCTTGCATCAACCAAATGGGAGAAAATAGCATAATTCCCCCATTTTCTTTCTTTCCATAATCACCCAATCCAAACGATGTGTAAAGGTAATGGATAAACAATTTAATTTTTGAATTTATAAAAAGTAATTTAAATTAGTTTTTTGGATGATTGAAACTAGTTCCTATAATATCATGAACCAACTTAAATCACTTTTGTAATTTTAGATATTAAATTATTAATTTTTTAATTTTAAAAATTAAACTGAAGCATATATATACAACTTTAGGGCCAAAATAAGCATTGACTCATTCTTTTTTAAAATTAATCTAGGGAATTGCTAATTAGTGCTCTTAAAAATGAATTAATAAAAAATTTTTTGAAACTTTTAATACATTCAATGTATTAACAATTTGAAAATTTTATCTTTTCAATGCAAAATTTTCTTTCTTGATTTTTTTCATCAATACTTTAAGAGCACTTATTAGATAAACCTTTTATTAAATGAATTTTGTCAATTAGTCCCTTTTGAACACTGGTTAAAATTTTAAAAATTATAAGTTTTTATGGAAAACAAAAAATTTTAAGTTTTCATTAAAAACTTGAGAATTTACCATTTTTCAAAACCTTAAACAAAACCCTTATTAAAGTATACTTCATATATTTTTTTTACGAGTAGTTTAATATATATTCTAAAAGCAAAATTCACCAATATGGGGTTGGTCAAGTGATTTGACACTTGGTGCATTAACCAATGATTTCAAGTTTGAGTCTTGAAAATGAAAAAAATTCCCGTTGGGAGATCCATACCCTTTCAATGGGCCAACCGTTGGGTCGGGCCAGATTAGTCAGATTCCTGATAATAGAGTCCGGATACCGATGGTTCAATTGAGATAAAAAAAAACAGAATACGTTTTTTTAATAAATTATTTATGCTCTTTTATAATTTTAAATAATTTTGCAATTGAACTAGATAAATATGTTTATGAATTCAGTTCATTTTGAGTGCTTTACAAAATCAGTCCTCATTGAGTTATAGAAGAATGACTGCTGCACTATCCATTGTTTATAAAAAATAAAATAAAAGAATGACTACTATGTGGTCTTCTCATAAAAAAATATTTCTTTAACAGTTGAATTTATTTATTTTTATTTTAAAGGTTAAGTTTCCAGTCTGTAGTTTATATTGACTTTTAAATTGGTCACTATAAATTTTCTTTTTGATTGAGTCCTTATAATTATAAACATATCTCTCCCACCCTTAATTATATCACCGTAAACCATAGTAAATGGTTAATTAATTTGGTATATGTTGTTGTTTCGTATCAAATGTCAAAATGAACTTTCTATTTGTTGTACTAATCAATATCATTTTTATCTCTCAAACCTACTCATTTAAAACTTAATAAAAAAACGCTTTCAGCCAACAAAAACTTAATTAATAAACATTGTATGTATTGTTCTTTCTCTCACTTTCATCCACCCATTATCCTTTCATCTTATTTCTTCTTCCTCTCATGCTTTTAACCATGAACATTAAAGAATCCGTTATTAGCTCAAGTTGAAATTATCATTTTTTTTTTATAGGAAAAGAGCTCCAACTCACTAGAAGTGAGGGGCTAAAGGAGTAGAGAAGAAGGAATATACAAAAAATCCAATACCAAACCTGCCAACCATTCTAGGCAAGCCAACTCCCACACTAACTAAACAAAAGAAACACCAAAAAAGCCCTGACTCAAAAGAACGTAGACCACCACAACCCAAAGACCACACACCTAGCACACCCCCAAATCATATATTGCCAACCAATCAGACCAAACCACGACTCCCACAAACTTAGGAATCTCCTTTTTTCTTTCTTCAGCATCCCCTCCTCCACGGGAGGGAGAAGTCTTGATATTCTTTAATTTTAAATAAGGCTTTAGTCATGACCAATTCGTTACTCATCTTGAATCCCATTGCCTTTTCCATAATCCACGTCTTTTGCACTTCCACTGCTTCTACTTCAAACAATTTCAATAGTGCCACTCCGAAAGTTTGATCTTGACTCAAACATCGAGGTTATCATATTATAACTGAAGAGAAGGAAAAGGGTTCTATTTAGAAACGTTTCCAACTAATATTTAACCAATTTCAAATAGTTAAAGTTATTTATCATTTTGGTCCACCTTTTATAAGTAATATTTGGACATTAAATTTTATGTATTAATTGTTAATGTAAAAACTTTCATACTATCATCTAGTCATATGCTATATTTATATATGTGATTTTTAATATATTGACTATAAGAATCAAATAGGTATTTTCGTGTGATAATATATAATTAAATGATTTTATATCAAAATTAAACTATAATAATATTTTGAGTAAATTATACTCCCCTTTCTTAAGAGATAGTCTTATTACACAACTTTTCTTCTATTTTCAAAATATATATTTTAGTACAAAAATATTTTATAAATTCATATATGTATGTAAATTTATTAAACTACCCATTATATACAAAGTACTTTATTAATTAGTGTTGATATTTAAAAATTATTATTATTATTTTAATTATTTATTATTTAACATTATTAAAAATTTTCATTTTTACAAATTCTTGATAATTGATATACTATTATTAATGGCACTATATTTATTACAATTATTTAATTCTTATCTAATAATTTTAAAAAATATAAAATTTAATATAACATTGACATTTTTATTTCTATTTTAATAAACTAGTACAAAAATATTTTATTAATATTCATATTTTAACATTATCACATAGTATAGAACAAAAATATTTTAAAAAATTAAAATTACACAATTCTTACTTTTTTAAAAAATAATCATCATAAATTATTGTTATTCTTAATAATTAATTTATTAATATAATAATAGTTAAAAGTTTAAAAATAAAATATCCATACATGTGCATCAATATCATTATATTATTACCAGTCATATATCTTTTACTATTAAAAAAATTTCAATATATATAATTACTAAGAAAGGGTATTTTGGTTAAAAAATATGATAACAAACATAAAATAATAAAATTTTACAAAAAAAATTAAAAATAGATCAAAATATACACTTTTCATCTTCCAAAGGAGAGGAGTGTCTAGTTTGAAAACAGGGCAGAGGGCTGTATAATAAGAACATTTCTTAAGAAAGGGGAGTGTAATTTATCTAATAATTTTCATTTTAATAAATATTTCTAGATTCTATTTGAATTAATTATGCATTTTTAATTTTAAATATTGCTTCTCTTAAACATAATACACGAGATACTTACCAGATTAATCACACGTTAGCACAAGTTCATATTCAACCCTAATAATAATGGCTGATTTATTATTAGGGAAGTTATCATAAATATGTTATTACATATTTATAAGTATAGTTTTGATGTGTCACTGTGAAGATTTTTTTTCCGTCAACTAATTATGTATATATATATATATATGTAAGGTCGTTATTCTAATAATTAAATATTTATAATACTATGATAATAACCACGTCAGAAAGATAAAATATAATAATATAAAATTAAATTCACATAAAAATCATCACCAACAAAAACAAAATCATATAAATTTAATCCATATGCAACTCATCATCGGGAGTACGGAAATGGAAGGCCCGACATAATAGAGGAACTTCATAAAGGAGAGCTGCTGTCACATTTGCAATTGAATGTCATTCGAGTTCCTAATTTACCAAGATAATTCCCATATTGGTTAACCTCTTCAAGATCATACCATAAATAAACTGGCTAACACAAAGCCAGAACCTTGGAAAACATATAGTACAGTTAACAGGACATACAAACAGTTAACATATAAAACTTGCACCTGGAAGGGACATTCACATTCCACAATACAATTACAATAAAAAGAAATCTAAAAACCATTATATATCAAAGCTATCAGCACCTGTGCAGAAATTCTGTTTTCCTTTCCGACAGCACACTATTGTCCCACTCTACTCAAATCAGATTCCATTGTTAGAATTTTTTGGATTTGGGCTTCTATTGATTAGTGGACTTTTTGTTTGCTAAAATAGGTTGAATAGATAGCCTGATATTTTCCTAGAGATCTATATTATTATATAATCTATTATAGGTTTGGGATTCATCATATGTTATTAGATTTAGACTCAATAGTAAGTGTGCTAAAGAGTGTAAAGAGCCATGATTGACATAAGTCTTTGATGGACAGAATTAAATTACTATATATATCCATATTATGGACAGGATACCCACTCCAATTTATTATCTCTTAACGACTTACTGCTCCATTGACATGACGTCTGAAATAGGAGATAGAGAAGAAGTGGGATTCCCTATACCTGACGTATACCACGAGTGTAGATTTTATTTGGTAATATGGCTGAGAGAGGTATGCACATTAATGTTATTTATTGTAGCTTCAATTTATATTGGTGTTCTAAATTCCTGATATTTGATTCAATAAATCTTACATGTGGTATCAGAGCGAGTTATACTGGGATTATAACCCACCTTAAAATTTTTTTTCTAAATCGAAAATTTCGCTGAAATTAATTTGTGATAACTTTTCAAATTAATTTGAAATAGGAATTAATAACTTGCAAAAAATAAATCCTTTTCAACCTTGAATATGTGTTCTAAATGGATCAATTAATTTTTGCATTGAAAATAATTATTGGATTGGTTTTGAGCCTCTTTGAGAGGTGCGAAACATGTGTTATTTGAAATTGAACTTGTTTTTGATTCTGCATTGAACTTGTTATTGATTTCCTTTTCAAAAATCAATACGATATTTCAAATAACGAAATCTGGGGATATAATTTTTTTTAAAAAAAAAAAAAAACACTTATTTCTCTTGATTTTGATCATAATTAAAATTGAAAACAATTGCAAGGAGACTCTGTTGAGAGTTTTGGAACTGGATCCTCGATTTCTCGTTCAAGAGAAAGCTTGCGTTGCGTGACAAAGGGTTTGCTACCCTAATGGACCTCTGTGTTTCACATTTCACTGCCGCTGGTCTATACGCCCAGGCAACTCACCCCACCGCCGCCGGAAGCCAGCTGCGAGGAGACCTGTGACTGTCCGTGGGCTTCGCGCGCTGCCACGAAGCACGTACAGGAGCTGCTGGTTGCTCCGCGATGTAGGAAGAGGTTCGTGCCGCCGCCGCCGCGTCCCTTGCACTGTAGCTGCCGTGGAGCGCAGGGGAAGGCCTCTGGTCCTGGTTGAAGGTGGACGATCCGTTTTCCGTCGCCGCCACTGCTCATGATGCGCTGCCACTGTTGTGCTCACGTCACGCGGCCCACCAATGGTTCGCGCGAGCAGGAAAGACAATCGCGAGTTGTTATATTTGTTAAAGGAAAGAAGAAGGCCATGCTACAGGTCTGTCAACATGCTGAACGTCGCGAGGAGGAGAAGTGAGGCACACTGCGTTTTCGTGAGAGAGAGGAAGCAGGATGTATTTTGCGAGAAAGGATGAGATTTGTTGCTATGGGTGTGCCATCGTCGAGAAAGCCGCCCATTGCCACCGTTCTGTGTTGTGTGTGCTCCAATATGTGCGTTGGGGGCTGTGGGAGAGGAAAGAAAATGGGGCGGGTTAAGTTATCCACTTCCTTACCCGCGGGTCATGTGACCCAGTTGAGCCCGAAATTAAATAAAAAAAAAAAAAAAGGAAGTCGGGAAGAAGAGTTAAAAAGAAAATTTTATATTTTTCTTTTAAGAAATTTAATCTTCATAAAAAATATTGGTTTACAATTCTATGAATTATAGGATTTGAAATATTTTATGATTATTAAAAAAATTGATTGGAATTCTATAGAATTATAGAATTGAAAAATGTCTATTTATGGTTATTGAGTTTCATTGTTATGTTGTCAAAATTGTTTGGAAAATTGGAGCTGAGTCAAAAATTGATTATTTGGGCAATTATTTATCCCTATTGAGAGCTCTATTGTTTAAGTGAGTTTATACACCACAGTGGATTACTTACAAAACTGATAGACTTACTTGTTTACTTTTGGGATGTTTTGTCACTTGAATTGGTTATAGGTTGATTCACCCATATATAGTTGACTCAATAATTGATCTTGATGTGGCACATTTTATCATTGAGTTAGTTATGGATTGACTCACCCACAGATAGTTAATTCACTGACTAATTTGGCGTGACATAATATTTGGGATGATTTTAACAGTAAAACCCTTTTATCCACATGTGTCCGATTTTTGTAACTGTTATTTTATATAATATATTCTCCATCCATAGGTAAGTTTATATTATATGTTTTGGATCCCTATTTATGGTAATGCATATTACTATTGATTGCCCATGTAAATAATCAAATGCTTGGCATTTTTTAGCTTATCTGAATTTTTCCATAAATAACATTGATAACCAAATTGAGTCTTAACTGAAATTGCTATAAAAGAGAATTTACTAAGATGAATGGGGATTACCTTTTGGCAATTGTTGATATTAACTTTGTAGAACGAACTTTATGAGAAAATTAAACAATCTTCTTGTTTTGAGCTTGATTTTCTAAGCTGCGATTTGTTTATATTTAAAAATAAATATGTTTCTATCTTTGGAAAAATTTTAAAATTTTTAAGATAGTGGGACAAAGTTAATGAGTTAGAAAAATCAAAATCGTTAGGTTGGTATGGTAAATTTTCTCTAAAATAGGCATGGTGATAATAGATATCTAAGGGACCTCTAGCTAAATATCTTGTGGGTTAGAGGGATTATTTTCGAATTTAGCATACTAGGGACTCTGATTAAAATGGGATGGTTGAATAAAGAAATTTTATTTTGTGTTAAATCACATTAACTTACTTGAATCCCATTGAAAAAAGACCTTAAAACAGTTGTTTATATCCTAAATAAAGTACTATCCCAAAATACTATTTAAATTATTTAAGGGCTATAAATTTAGCCTCAATCATACTCTATATATGTGGTCAACTCACTGAATTGAAAGCTAGTGATCCCATTATCTCAAGAAGAATTCTAAGGCCACCTGTTATCCCATGAACATTGATGGTTACAAACCTTGTGGTAATAACCATGGAGCAAAGATATTTGTACATAGGTTTATTGAGTTCTTGAGAAGGACATAGGTAGCTTTGACATCTTTGTTTGGTAATGATTAAAGAAATGGACAATTTGTTTGAGTTGCAATGGGACATGGAAGCTTATGGAAGCTCTATTGGTGATTGTGAGCCTATTGGTGGACATGGGTGTTTGAGATGAAGACTCCAATGAAAGTGTCAAGTGGTTTAAAGTGGGTGTTGTGGGTGAAAGTTTCCTTGAAAAGGGCATGAATATTATATGTACGACTGTGAAATAGTCGAGGGGAAGAGTGTTAGATTTTCAAGTGTGATGATAAAGTTCCACGTTAGTTAGGAATTAATGGACTAAGTGAAGACGATATAAGTGGAAGAGCTCATTGATTCATTGCCTAAAGATTTTAGGCTGACATGTGGTGTTGGATTTGTTATTGTGGTTTTTCACTTAGCCCAATGCTAGAGATCTCCCAGCATTTTGAATTTCCTCTAATTGTTTTAACAAATGATATTAGAACCAATGTTTAGTTGGGTTGAGTATTCTAATACGATAGTTGGTTGCTATTTGGGTTTAGTCCTAACCCATAGAAAATTTACCATAGTTTCTCGTGAATACATGAATGGGCTCTTTTTAAAGGGGAATGTACTGATATTGGGATTCACACTTGAGAGGGAGAGTTGTAATAGTTGTGGTTAATTTGCATTATTTTATGCACAAATTAAAAGCCAATTATGCTTAATATTCAACTTAGTTGAATGAATTCATTTATACCATAGTTTTCATTGTGTGGTATAATGTTCTATTTCTTTCGATAAAATTCTTTTATGAGAAATGTTATGATAACTGTTAATTATCATTGCTTTTATTAGACTTAGTTGTTTGTTAAGTGCATAAAGAAGGAGAGCTATTTCATTGTCATAATGTAATTTTAGAGAACATAACTAAATAATTGTTATGACCAACAAATTAGTTAGCAATAGCAAATGGTGGCTTGCAAGATATCCTATTTATTAAGCTAATGAAATAATTCATGAAAATTTTATGTGTTCTCAACCTTAGTTTAACTGACATGTTAGCTAAATTGTAGTTTAGTGTTAATTATTCTAATTTGCACGATATATTTGAAAGTTTACTTTTATGCAAATTAGTGTTCACTATTTGAGTAATGTGACTTTATGAAGTGTTTCATGGTGTGTTTCTTGAGAAATATGTTTTAAGGAAATTTATATATGGAAGTTGAAAATGGTTTAATGAAGTGAATTATCATTCCCATTTTGGAGCCCACTTACGGATATGGATATTCATCACTACAGTGACTCATTCATGAAGTTAGTAAAGTGACATGTTAATTTGGGGATGGTTTTATTACTTAGATCAATTAGTGCATTAATTTACCCACAGGTGATCTCTTGAATGAGTTGGTTCAAAATAGCAGTAAAAATTTAGGATTATTTGACAGTGAAAATTCTTCTGTCCACAAGTATTGAAATTTCTGAGATTGTTGTGTATGGTATATTCTTCATCCACAGATAAGTTTATATGCATGTTTTTAAATCCCTATTATGGTGACAGTTGTCATTGATGCTATCCATTGGATTAACTGAAGGTTGATTGTGTTTTATTTTCAACTTATACCGTATTTTCTTTAAGAAAATAATTTGACTACAATTTTGCAATCTTTGACTGGTTCTTAAAAGGATGGAAATTGTATATAGCAATGGTATTTGAGCATGATGGATATGTAAATTTATCCATAAAATTATACTTGAATTTGTATTTAAGCAGATTTTCTTCTTGAAGAAAATGTTGATTATTTTAATGAGTGGGAGCTATAGTATGTGTTGTGTATTATGCTCATAGGTGATTATATAATCATATACTTAGCCTCCCATGAAAGATATGAATATGCCCAATTAATTATTATTATTTAATCATATTCTTGTATTTATGCAATTAGATAATTGCATAAGGTTGGTGGGAGCCAGTTATTTGGTTCTGTTTGCATACTATATATGATTTCCGAAGTTCTTAACAGTCAAATTTGTAATCACTATATTAGCACTAAGAAAGTGTTTTCTAACTCCTTATCTGAAGGACTTAGGCCTATGATGCTTGTGATATATATTGAGAATATGGGTCTTGTAAGATCTTTTGATATAATTGGTTTGTGGGAGTTATTATATTCATTTGATTGCATTACGTTTATGTAATCTAGTTGATAAACTCATGCACATGTTATGATACTTTATTTTGGTACCATTATTATATCTCGAGAAATAGATGTTTTCTTTTGAAAACATTGGTCTTTCGTGAGAAAGATATTATTCCATTATGGAAATAGTATTTCGTAAGAAACATGTTATGATCTTCTTATGGGAGGTTGGTTGTGTCTTCTTGGGAAGGCACAATGAGGATCCATATATAGTAGCATAGAAGGATCACATGTTATGCTATGATATGTATATTTATACCTTGCACACTCATGTTTTGGATCATTATTAATCAGGTTATTTAGATATGTGGTTATGGGTAAATTAGACTCTTTATAGTTTATCATTCGCCTATGGCTCTTAGTTGGTAGCTTTGTTAACTGGAGTGATCTGGTTTTGTAGTGATTATTTTCAGGCTCTGTTTTATGGCCACGATTGTTCAGCCCGAGAATCATTTTTTAAAATATTTAAAAATTAAATAAAACCTAATCAATATTGCCCCAATAGAAGAATGTTAGAATTTTCTAGGTTTGGGTTTCTATTGATTGGTTGGCTTTTCGTTTGTTAAAACGGGTTGAATGGATAGCCTGATATTTCTCTGAAGACCTATGTTATTATGTAATTTGGGATTCATCATGTGTTATTGAGTTTGGGCTCAATAGTGAGTGTGCTGAAGGGTGTAAAAGGCCATGAGTGACGTAAGTCTTTGATGGACGGAATTAGGTTACTATATATATCCATATTATGGGCAAGATCTCGACTCCACTCTATTATCCCTTGACGGCTCATTGCTCCATCGACGTGACGTCTGGAATAGGAGATAGAGAAGGAGTGGGATTCCCTGTACTTAACGTATGCCATGAGTGTATGTTTCTGCAATTAATTTTATTTGGTAATATGGCTGAGAAAGGTATACACATTAATGTTATTTATTATAATTTCAATTTATATTGGTGTTCTAAATTCCTTATATTTGATTCGATAAATCTTACATCCACTAGATTAGGCGAAAAAGGAAAATCAGAGCATGCACCAGCCGAAAATCCAATACCCTAATCCCAATTTTATTAGACGCACTTTGAAGTCTCAATCCAGGTAGAATCCATCAAAAACTATTTGGTTTCCCAGACTTCATAAAGACCAAACAAATAGAGAATGCCACAGTTTCCTCTCAAGGCCATACAGGGGAGTAACCAGCCATGAATCAAAGAAAAATCTTGATTTATTGGAACAAATTAAGAAAATTGACAAAAAAAAAAGGTTGGCATAAAAGTTAAATTATTTTTGTGTGGTATGATCATAAATTCCTAAACGTTTAAGAACAAACTTAAAAGTTTAGCAACTAGGGATTGTGCAAGATTCTCATAGATGTGCTGCTCTTCATCGCCGTAACAGAACTACCTTGAGAGCCAGACAACTAAAGTTACTTATCCGACACCTAAAGTCTTACATTTGGTTGCAGCACCGGAATATTTGGATATTATACTCGTACGCTTGTAAAGATGTCGTTGTGTGTGTGTGTATATATATATATGATTTTATTTTATTATTATTATTTTTTAAATTATCGGCAATTTAAATCAGTGTAGGGCTATATACTCTCGAGTCTCGACTACTTATTACTAGTTTTTACTATCTACCCTCATATTGTCATGATAATATAATTATTTGACATTTGAATTAAATAATTTTATTTACTTTGAAGATAATTAAAAAAAAAAAAAGTGACTTTGCCAAATAATTAGTCCGCGAAAGATTCAGATCGTTGTGGAACATTAGCTTGTTCCGTGGTCTTCCACTGTGTTCTTAAAGTCAATTCAAATTTGAAAAATAACAAAAAAACAGTCACTTTAAACTGATCCATGTAAAGGATGATGCCAAAGCAAATTAATTACTTAGGGAAGTCAAATAGGAGGATGATGGGGCAATTTAAAACTCCTCAAGGACTAAGTATCCAATATTTTTTAAGACTAAATTAATAGTTTATTTTAAAAAAAGATAAATTATTAAAATTTCACAAATCTCGGTTCAACAATAACTGGTCTAAGTTTTATATTGAATAAATAAAACAAAAACCATAATCGATGCAGCTCCTTCTCTAGGACATTTGGCATTTGTCCTTCTCTAGGAAGATTGTGTTAAAGATATGGTAACCTAGGCCTTCCTCAAACCTGTTAGCTTTTGGTATTTCCTAGCTCTAATTCTCTCTTTTATGCCATTTTTTTTTTTGAAAAAGTTAACATTAAGCCTGAATTTTTTAGATATATATAGAAGTATATTACATTTAATACCAAAATATGAAGGTTTATACCTATTTACAGGAATATAGAATTTTTTAGGAACCAGTCAATGCGTCAGGTTGCTTCCATTTTTTTTAAAATATATACAATTATAGGAACCGGCTAGTACTATAGGCCGATTCTATTTTTTATAATAAAAAAATCCCCATATATACTGCGTTTCTCCTTCTCCTTAGCATATAATCGCAATTTTTCTCTACTTATTTATTCTTTGATTTGTGTTTGAAGAGAGAGTTTGCATTTCCAAAAAAGAATAAAGTAGATAGTTTACCCAAAAAAAAAAAGGAGGAAAGAAAAATATAAAGAGTAGTGCAAATATTTTTATTATTGTATATTTCGATAGTTGATGCATGTGGTTCAGCAAGCAAGAGAGATGTATTGTATCTCTAGGAGAGAGGAAATTTTATAGCATGTTATATTCTATTGGTATATCAATGCATCTTTTTGTTTTAGCTATCAGATAATGTGATGTGTGGTGCACCATACTTGGTAAGGTACATCATAGCACATGCCCTTAATCAAATATGCAAAGACATAATGAGTGGTCAGATGTTTGAGTAGCCTGGAAACCACCACTATGTCAGGGCTGGTTCCAGGCTGTCTTTTTAGTGCAACAGACATTAATTTTTGGGCCGCAATATATATATATATATATATATACTTGATGATCACGTGATAGGAAAGCACAAATGATGCAAAAGGAATCCTGCTACCTAAGTATGGCAGCGTATGCTATGCTCCGTGTTAAGTTTTGTGCATAGTGCACCTAGGCGATCCAATGGGAAAGATTGAAGATGTATCAGTATTTTAATTTATTGTTATACACTATAGTAAGGCCCCCTTTTGGCGGTCCTTTATCAGTCGCATAAGATTAGAACACAAGTTCCAACTCGAAGGTCAAGTCTGCTAGCAAGATCAATGTCCTTCTTTCGGTCGCATCTGATCGGAACTCGGGTTCCAACTCGGAGGTCAGGTCTGCTAGCACTCGGGTTTCAACTTGGAGGTCGGGTCTGTCAGCAAGATCAAAAGGGATAGAGGCTTCCATGAAGTATCGGTACTATTTGGCATATGTATATTTCAGTGAAAATTTTACTATCATATTAGCTAGTGCATAATACACCATAGATAACGGAGAGCATAATGGACATCGCCCCTAAGTATATGATTAAATTAGCTTTGGATTTTAGTGCTCAAGTCCATAACTGAAGCTCAAAATGTCCAGATATATAGATAAATATTCCAATGATTAATTCGGCCATGTAAACCTTAATATTAGGATTTCAATTTTTTTTAAAAAAAAATTTATGTTGAGTTAAAGGTTTATTTTAGGAATAGAACATATTTTTAGCCTCATCAAATATTTATAGAAGTAATTATAAATCACCTACTAATAAAAGAGCCTAAAAAATGAGCTTATATAAGTGAAATATCAATCACCTTAATCAACTCCGTTCATTTTTTTTTTTTTTTGAGTTAGTATAAATTTATTACTATATTAATGTAAATATATTAATCAACTGTTTGGCTGTTTCGTAGAATACTTTTTTTTTTAATATTTTTCTCCAACTCATTAGTTAGTTTTAAAGCTGTCGTTTGTTTACTTTAGTTCGGGCTCCAAAAGCCGTTATTGGCTCACCAACCGATCGAATTCCGGGTGGAAGTCACATCGAGGTGGGTCACCTATATTCAGAGGATCTGCCAGCTGCTCTAAGTTGAAGAACTCAACGAAGCAATCAAACATCTCGCATGCGGTGGACTGGGCAGCTTGTCAGACTGACTTCGAGACTAACCACTAATTGGATTAACCAAACTAGGAATGACTTGTTTCGGATTCAATAAGGTTTCCCAAATCGGAAAGAATGACCATTTCTACATGAAAAGAATACTAAGTTAATTTTCCAATGCCTCTTTCTAATTTCTTCTTCCTATCGTAGGTCTTGGAAGTTGGAACCATCGAGCGTCTCAAATTCATCCATCATCTAAAAGACACCTACATGTTGTGTAATACTACTTCCACTCTATTTTATTTAGAGTATCACTTTAATAAAATATATAGAAATTAAAAGACATAAAATTAAAGCTTAATTATAAATTGTTTTAGTAAAATATTTATATTTAGTTTTTAACGTTTAATTATACTACTTTATTAATATTATAGTACGTTTCTCAATTAACATTAAAATTGAAATGGTAAAATTAAAAAGTTAACTATAATTTTTTTAATTAATATGTAAGAATAAAATATGATGGACTTAAAACCTTTTTTTTTCAAAATGTCAAATAAAATAAAACAAAGGAAGTATACTTTAGTGATAAGAATTAAAACTAGTTATATCAGTAGATTGAGAAATTCTTAAGTACTTATAGTACAATAAAAAGTTAATGCTATGAATAATTCAATATTCAATACTTCAACAATTATATT
Organism: Pterocarpus macrocarpus; assembly: GCA_031439585.1. NCBI lineage: Eukaryota > Viridiplantae > Streptophyta > Magnoliopsida > Fabales > Fabaceae > Pterocarpus > Pterocarpus macrocarpus. Next base: position 38,501,383 of record CM062518.1, read on the forward strand.
AAAAACATAGTTAATAAGGAGATAATTATGATGATATGTAAAATTGAAATATTGAATATCAAACAAAATATAAGATTAATTTTTTTTCTCCTTTTTTTGGTAAGCGTTAAAGTTTAGGTTGAGGGAAAGATGTATCTAAGTCTAAAGTCAAGACATATCTTTGGATTGATTATAGAAGTATTTACGAATCACCTAAAAAAAGAAAAAAAAATCTGGGAAACTAACTTTTTACCCTAGGAGTATGTAAGAATGTCTTTAATATATTACATTTTTGATGAATATTTTCTGCATATATGTAGAACCATTTAATTACCATGTTATAGCCATTATTTGAGAGTATTAATCTTAATGCATTATTAATATAAACAAATTTATATTATTATCCAATCATCTATCATTATATGTTAAACATTTGAGATAATGAGAATGAAAGTCAAATACTTTGGCTAACATCAAAATGTATGATATTTGTGTAAAAAACATTTAAAATGATAACTTATCAAAATTAAATTTTATTATTAGAGTTTTGCTAAGGGCACTAGTTAATAAATCTACAAGTGAAAACTTTTGATTTTTCCAATATATTTAATACGTTGTAAACTTACAAAGTTTACTTTTTCCATTCAAATTTTCCACTTTTAGGTTTTTTAACGGAATTATAATAAAGCCTCATAAAATAATATCCTCCTAATCATCCTTCTAATTTCTAAACAATGAAAATATTGAATGGTTTTTATGTTCTCAAGATATTAAATACATTTGCAAAGCGTTCAATACATTTTTATTTAGTAATTAAAAGTATTATTAAGAAGATGAATTAAAAGGATATAGAATTATTCTTCTTAACGTATCAAAATCCTTTTTATTATACAAGTTTTGAAATCTCTAGTATGGAAACTACAAAACCAAAAGTGCCAGTCGGTTACGCAGTACTTTTTGTTTTCTAAGTACGAAAATCATAATTGTTTTTTAACTCAACTTCTTGAAGACTATCTAACGCTTACAATGCCCTTCGCACGCCTTTCATCGAGCTCGTCGTAGTGGGGAACATTCCGTACAATAGCGATATAATACTGTGGTTTTTACGATGTTCAAAGTGGAAGGTTGCATTTTAGCTATAGTACGGGCTCACTTTTATGATATTATTGCCAGTTTGTGAAATACGAATATGTAACCCTACTAATACCAGTATACCACGTCTAAAGTGCTTCCCACTAAAGGGGATTTGAAGCTAAACAAATGTCTGCCTTTTTATATTTGGACCGTGTGCGATTCTTTTTTGGAACTTATACTTGATTGGCCCTAGCCCACGTGATAAAGATTTGATGTCCAATGAAGATATATTTTGTCTCCTTAAACAATCTCTAGGTTGCTTGTGTTGAAACTAAGGACTGCCATTGAAGAAAGTCCTGGGGCATAATGTCTCCAACTAAGACCATGTCCAAGTGTCAATTATAAACAATGACAGGTATAGTTAGTCAACTACTAAAGGGCTCGTTCTGATTTATTGTATCATTCTAACATAGGAAATGGCCGTCAAAATATTGTGGCTCCTTTCAGTTCTCGGGATATGGTATGCTTTTTGTTAATTCTCCCTTCATCGCATTCGTACGTAGAAATACGCACGCACATGGACAATTCATGCTCATCAAGGAGACAGTACATTTATATTTCTTTTGGAGAAGAAATACTAACGCTAATTTGTTGCAACGTAAATATAGATGAGTTGGCAACTACTGAGATTGAAAAGAGAGGATAACCCATGTATAAAATATAGACTTTTATCTCCTTTTATTATTTCTGATTATTTCATCTTAGTTAAATGCCAATAATAAAAATAAAGTTGTCAATTGTTTATTCACTTATTGCCAGCTAAAATTTATAAAATTATGGATCACTTATAGTTATAGAATCATATTTTCTATCTCCTTTCTTTTCTGATAAAAAATACGTTTTCCAATTAAATACGAACATTTTTTTAAGTTGTCAATTAAAGAAGATTATCTTTTCTTAGTTATTAATTATTGAGGGACAAGATTGTTGATAATACCAGAAAAGGTCAAAGGACATTGTTGGTTGATAAATAACTACGGGATTTTTATTATAGCTAACTACTGTACGAGGATTTCTGCATCTGTGTGACTTATTTATCGGAGTACATCATGTGCAAAGCTAGCTGTAAAGGTCATTGAATTTGCATATGCTTTCTTTCAGATCCTAAGAAGGGGCCATTTCATTTGTCGTCCTTTGGCCAAACTTTAATTACGCTTCAACTGTTCAAAACTTTAATACTATGAATTCTTGTACTGTTCAGACAACTGGCGCATTGAAGTCAAACAAGCAAGCATATGCTTGCGAATTCACAATTGTTTTTAATTGGGTGCCCTAAGCGAAGAAGCTTATATTTACATTGGAGCCGACGATTTAGATTGTTTTCTTGCATTTCACTTCAAGTAGATCTACAAAGTGTTGGTTGACTCTTCATTGATTAATTAAAATTGGTATTTTGTCTAAAATTAAAATGTATGTCATCGTGTGTTTAAAGTGTGCTTCGTTCAACTTGTTCTGTATTCAAAATAACTTAAAATTAGATTTTTATTTTCAAAAAAAAAAAAAAACTTTTGAAGAGAAGTAATTACAACTCTAAAAATAATCATATAAAAAACACCCCTTAATTTCTTTAACGAAACTCTTAACTACGTGCTAGTCCTAGAGCGTGCTAATCTGAAGTTTTGAAACCTGATAGGATTTTCGTAACTTTTAAGGTATTTAAGCGTTACAATTCTGAGTCAAGAAAGAAAGTTGCAATTTAAAGGCTACAACTTCGATTAGCTAGCCAGCCATACTATGCCCCAAATCGTGATGAAGACCTGTCATAAATTAAAAGGAGCTGCTTTTGGGGTGTGGTGGTTGTGTCCATTATTTATAAACCTGTGCACATGTTAGTCAAAGTACTCCTGTCTGTATACTCTTATTCCAAGATATTGTTTTGGGCTGTACTATTTTAAAAACTCTATGGATTACGTAGAATTCCAGAGTGGAGGATGGTTTCAAGCCCCTGTTGAATTGGAGAGAGGTTCGGGATTACAAGAGGAATGAACCACCTTTCGTTGCCCGTCTTAAAGTTCATCAAGATTCTTTTTTTTTTTTCTGGAAGAGAATGTTGACATTTTTGCTTTTGGAGGATTTGGGATTGGAGGACTATTTTGTGTATGATTACATGTGGTGAATTTATCTCTTGGATTGGACTAGGGTTTGGACATGATCAACAGTCTTCACAGAAAATAAAAATACAAAAAGACATGATCAAAATTGTAGACATTTGCAGTCGGAGGCCAGCACAAATGGTCTAGCTTCCAACCTCTCGAGTAGGTGCATCCTCGAGGGTGTGATTTCGAGTCACAAGGACAGAGCCCTGTTGCCCTCCCCTCCCCCAAACAAAAAAAAAAATTGTAAACATTTCAACCCAAAAAAAGAAGTGTGGACATAAATCTTGGATTCACAACCGAAAAAAAGAAAAAGAAAATATGGTTGAGACCTTGGTACAATGGTAAAATATGGAAATAGAGCTTCTCATATAAAATTTTCACATGATTTAAGGTGTGTTTATTTATAATTTTGCCCAAAGTTAATTAAAAAAAAATATATTTTCAACTTTTTTTATAAAAATTAAAAAGAGTAATTTATGAAAAAAACTGAAAATCAGTTTTCAATTTTTTTAATTATATATAAAATTTATATTTTATAATCACTTTTTAAAAGTTAAAATAATTGCACCCTTAATCATGTGTCGATTTTTAATACTGATAAAAATGATGGAATTAAGTATGGGATTCATAAAAAAATCTAATTAATGATAAAAATCAAAGTGTGACCAAATTATGTAAAATTTTTATATGAGAGAATTTACTTCCGGTAAAATGCTACCTCATTAGTTCACATGTTAAGGGTTACATCCCCATTTCAACCCCCTCCTATCAGACTCTAAAAAAAAAAAAATCTTGGATTGAATTAGCCCAAAAGGCTAACAAATAGGTCTTATCCAATCAAATATAAATCATCATTGGCTTTGATTATTAATCAATAAAATTTTATTGAAAAATATATAAATCATAATTTTTCCTCTAATTCTTTCAATGTAAGGCATTTTTTCCGCTTTACACCACACACACAGCGCACTCACACGTACATCATCTCCAACAAATCTTATTCAGTTGATTTCTAGGTCCAGTAGAGTTGTTATTAGGTGTCAAATTATCTTCATTTAGTTGGTTTACAGAAATTCATTGGATTTTTGAGCAAGAGATGTGTTTTTGACCAGGTATCTAGCTAGCTTATAGAAAGTTCTTGAAGCGTACGGCAGTGACTTATTACATTCTAATATAATCAACTGTAAGGCTGCATCATTGTAAACATTTGATGTGATAGGCTATTTATTTTTTTTAAAGCTTGATCTGAAGGTGAGAAGTTAGAAGTAAGAATTGATCCTGTGAAACTAGTTGTCAAACTATGGTGTTTAAAGAACCGGTTGAATCAAATCCAAACTCAACCTTTTTGTTTTCTCAGGCTATTTCTTTGACTTTAAACCTGATTTGACAATAATTTAATTAATAATTGGGTTGATTCAAATTTTAAATAATATATAAAAATTTAAACATTATATATTATAAAATCATAAAATTTTAAAAATAAAAAATAAAATTAAGTTATGTAAAATATATTAATTGAAAAATAAAATCTTATAATTTATCACTAATCAATTCAAAAAATATAATTTGTAAAGAATTATTTTGATTTTAGGTTGGATTAGACCAACTCAAAGTATAGCCCAAACCTAATCACAAAAATGTATTGGGTCAAATTTTAGAATCCAAACTAGGCCCAATAAGCTTCAGATCAAAATGAGTTTTGGCCCAAACCGGGTCTTAAACACCCCTATATCAAACAATGAGTTTCTGACTGGTAACGCTAAAATATACAAAAATAGTAGTATGTCGAATATATTCAATCATCTGTGTATAAGTGGTTTATATGATACCCCTTCAATTTAAAGGGATTTGAAACCCTTCCTACATAGCCCAATTATATTTGAACATGTAGTAAGTTATAATCCATATGGACAATGATGTGTCAATATTTCAAGATTTATATTTAGATTCTTATAACTTTTTTATGTTATAATTTTGCCCAAAGTTTATTTAAAAAAATAAAAATTTCTAAATCCCAAGTATCAAATAATTTTATTATTTAATTCTCAATTATCTAAATTATTTTATCCCAGAAATGTTAAAAATCCTAACCCAAAATCTTATAAACATTGATGGCAGCAAGAACACCACCGCCTCAGTAGTAGCTTATGATCAACACCTAGGAACTAGACTCTCCAAGACCCATAAGCCTGCAGAAACCCAAGATCGATGCAGCCTTCATGTTGGATTCCACCCTCCCGATCAACCAATATATGCTTTATCATTATCTTCAACACATCAAAAGTTACAAAAAGTCTCAATTAAAATTAGACTGGCAAGCTCGAAATATTATGGAATGTAATAAAAAGAAAGCTTTCTTTGACCCCCCAAAAAAAAAAAAAAGTCGAATAGTGTGTGAATAAGAACATATAGTCAAGGCTAAAAACTAAAACCCAATAATTAGAATCAACGTTCTTCAAAATTGGAAGCCAATATCTTCTTTCTCTTCAATTGGGACTACGACACGCATAGAGTTTGGGAATTATCGATTGGTCATAAGCATTGTCATAACTTGAAGGTAGAAGGCTCGAGATCGCAGTTGAATTTACGGGGGGATCGCAGTTGAATTTTTGGGGGTGAATTTGTAACAAAAGAATATAAAATGGGTCTAAATATAAATTTGTAAGTAACAACAAATCATTGTTTAGATGGACAAAAATTTAACATATGGTTAAATTTTATTGGACCATGTAAGATGGGTTTCAAGCCCTTTAATTTGGGGAGGGCACCATTCGAATCATCTAATATTAATTTGGCGTGAATGTGGCTGCACCTAAGCCTTTTTATTTTAAACTAGAACTATATCAGCAGTTTAGGATGAAATAGTTTGTGAATAAGTATTGCGTAAGTAGCACTACTCATACGTAACCATAGAAGTTTCTCCTCAATCTCTCTCCCCTCTCTAACTTTAGAAGAATTTGAGTGAAAAAATAATAGTGGAAGGAGGAGAGGGTATTGAACTCAAAGTATTAATTAGTCTCGGTCTCTGATCAACAGAATCCAATTCACCCAAGTATTGCATCCTCAAACGTTTTCTTTCGGAGAGGTGGTTGCTCCATATATAAAAGCTAGCCAGCTAATGAATTTCTTATTCAATTAGTCAGTTCATCCTCTCCTCCACTGATTTCTTCCTTTGCCAAGTGCCAAAAGACTTACAGACTTTGTTAGAAACCCTACGAATATTTTGTAGCCATGACCGACTCCTCTCACCCTAATGGACTCATCAAACTCTACTTCTTTACTTCTAATTTCCAAATGATGTGTCATCTTGAAATGTACAAGAGAAATCTTTTCATATACCATATAGGAAACAATGCACATCGTCGCTAGGATGACAAAACTATCATTTAAACATTGATTCCAGTAACCTTCTTTCACCTTAAATAAGCAACAACCAACTCAAAGAAATGATTTTACATTTTCGGGAACTCCTTGTATTATGACTTCACACAAGACTTTATACTAGTTTCAATTCACGGGAATGCTACTATATCTGTAATTATATCTATGCAACCTTATACACGGCGCCTCCATACTCTACAGTTTCAAATATACAAGTCCGTATGATTGCAGCTTCAATTGATGCTCTCATTCTAGATAAAGAATAATATATTAGGAGAAATGGAGACGCTAGTAAATATATTCAAATCTTAGCAGTATATAGTGTTGACGCATTAAAAAGTCTCATTGTTGAGGATGTACGTTTCATTTAAGCTCAAATGTGTTGCATAAGATTTATTCTACTCTCAAGTTCTAACACAAGTCATGCCAAACACATCTAATGGGTGATAATTTGGGCTTGGCTATTGTCAAATATGTATATGCATAATCTGATACATTGGGAGGCTAAAGAGATCGCATATTTGCAAGAGATTTCAATCTCTAATGATGCCAAAAATTGCAAGAGATTTCACCGTTAAACAAGTAGCTACTCTGATAGACACAAACACACGCCGGTCTTGCTGCCAAATACTGAAGGCTAAACGCCAACGCACATTTTATTTTAATTTGATAAATTAAATTGCAAGTATTATCTTGTCTCCTTTTAGAAGTATCTTTAATCCAAAGTATTTGTATCATTAGTTTAATAGATTAAAATGAGGTGTCTTGCCTTTTTTAGTCAAGACCCCAAGTGATGATTGGTTGAAATCACAAAGATGCTGTCGGCATGGACCATAAGGGGGATAAGCTTCAGTTTTCTAGGCTTTCAACAGAAGCTGCTGTGTAACTTCCAGCAAGGTGACCTAGCTAGTCATACATAAATAGGTATAATCGCAAAATGACATAAAATAAATAACCAAAAAAAAAAAGAAAGAAATTATTGTGTAGAATATACCACTAGATTTTCTTGGTTTTCAACTGTGGTTACCATAATTTTACTATTATGTAAGGATTTCTTAGTTTAAGTGACAGAAATATCCGTTTCTTAAGACCAAATTGTAGTTATCACCGTGCTCAGTCTATGTTGCATGGTGGGCAGTGAAGGTCCTTCCTTGAATTAAGACAACCATAAAATCCAAAACAAAAAGTACTATGGAAGTATGGAACTCAATTAAATCAGGAAAACTATGACTAGATACGTGAAAACATAAATCTAACTACCAAGCTTCAACATTGGCGAACTGAAAATTCTCACTTTAAGATGGCTTCTTGGCATATTGGTCTTCATACCCCAACTCTCCTTTTCTTTTATACAGTAGGAACGATTTTCTTCTTCCCGAAAATCCCTCTTGCAAATCCACTATCATTTAATTACACCAGCTTCAAAAGTGGTGATGTCAATCTGGAAGGAGATGCTTCGATTGTGAAAGAAATCATCCAAGTCACTCTGAACACCATGGACCAAAACAACAGTTACAGTGTTGGGCGGGTCACAAGTAATCCACTGATGCAGCTCTGGGATAAGAACTCTGGACAGCTCACTGACTTCACTACCAGATTTTCCTTTGTTATTTATTCAAAAAAGTCTTATTATGAAGATGGAATGGCATTCTTCTTGGCTGATCCAAAGCTCCCACTTGCAAAGAAAGTTAAAGAAGGAGGTGGCCTTGGCCTTGTAGATGGTAACCAAGTATTGAATTCAACTCAACACAAGTTCGTGGCAGTGGAGTTTGACACCTTCCAAAATTCATGGGACCCCCCAGGCATTCATATAGGCTTGAATTTCAACAATATGAGCTCTAATATAACTTAGCCATGGTCGGTGGATATTGCAAAAAGGAGAGTTTATGATTGCAGCATTGAGTACAATTCAAGCACTCTTAATTTGAGCGTTTCATTCACCCAAGACAGTGATAAACCAGCAGAATACGTATCATAAAAGGTTGATTTTGAGAGATTGCTTACCAGAGAGGGTTATTGTTGGCTTCTCGGCTGCTACAGGAAGGTTGTTTGAGGTGAATAATTTGCAGTCATGGTTATTTAGATCAAGTTTACAAAGTCATGAGGATGACCCAAATCTGAAAACACCACCAGCAGCCTCACCAATTCCCAGTCGTATTTCTGAAAGAGGAAACAAGTTAGGATTGTTGGTGGGGCTTGGAATTGGTATAGGCTTGGTTGTGAGTTTGCTAGGCCTGGTTTGTACGGCATTGTGGAAGAGGAGTAGAGGGGAAAAAGAAGAGTTAGTTTTTGATCTCATCATGGATGATGAATTCCAAAAGGGCTCCGGACCCAAGAGGTTTTCCTACAATGAACTGATAAGTGCAACTAACAAATTTGCTGAGTCAAACAAGCTTGGGCAAGGTGGTTTTGGCACTGCGCATAAAGGTTATCTGAAGGACTCAAATATACATGTTGCTATTGTGAACACCATATTTTGTCCGAGACAAAAAAAAATAAAAAATAATAAAAGGAAAAAAAATAAAACAAAAAAACAAAAAAAGATAAAGACAGAAAAAAAGAGGAAAAAAAGTTGGCCCATTTACTTTTTGGAATAAAAGAATAGCCCAATTGTGAAATATTTTAACCGAAAAAAAAAGAGAGGAAAAATCAAATCAAATTAAAATAAATGAAAATAAATTTGGGGCAAATCTCTTAATTTTGGCATTTGTATCAAAATTAGATCAAATCATCAATCATCATTAAGGCCGAATTTTCAATTAAGATCAATCAAATTTAATGGCAATTGATGCCTTCAACACTTATAAATAGAGCCAATATTGAGAGGTGAGGGGGCTGGTTTTTTTTCGAGGGGTTTTTTTCTTCGGGGGGATCTTTTGTGGGGGAACGGCAGGAGAGAGTAGGAGCAAAAATTGTGATTATGTACAAAGGATTTTTTTTTTTTCTTCTTTGGATCAGAGTGGAAGTTTTTTTATTTTTTTGAGCAGTGTGTACAGAGTCTTGAGCATCAGAATTCGATCAGCCTTGGTTGGGTATATTGGTTTGATCAATTTTTGATTCTTTGTGCGGTAAATCTCTTCTCCCTGTATTTCAGTTTTGCAACGTTATATCAACGATTGCGTGTAGCTACCATTCTACAGATAAGCGCTGCGTAGCACAAATTTGTCAAGTTGCTGGACGTCACCCTCCATGTGTTCATATTCTGCCATGTGGTTGCTAAGGGTGTTGCATATGACGCACCACCATCTTTATGGTACTCGTGCTCCTTTTCACCCTCCATTCTTTTTTTTTTTTCTGGGTTTATTATGTTGCTGTTTTGTCTTCAAATATTGAGACCTTTCCTCTTTTCATTTTTTGGCGTGTGCCTTTTTCTTCATTTTGATTTTTTTTTTTGTGTAAATATAGAAAAATTTAAAATTCTTTCTTTTTGCACTTAAACAATGAATTAAACTGTTGTTTTTTAAAAAAGAAAAAAGAAAAATTTATGCAACAATCTCTAATATTGATGTATGGCTTGACCATCCTCAAGGATTATGAGAATTGTAAGAATTTATTGTATAGCTGATGCTATCCTAAATTCTATGCAAGAATAAATTTTTTTATTTTTATAAATAAAATCAACCCAATCCACAATTATTTTCTACAAGAACTACGTGATTTTGAATTCCTCATTGCACCAGAGGATACGTAGGAGCGAACAATCTCCGTCAAATCAAAAATTAAATTTTCTTAAATTTGATTCGATTTTAATTCCTTAAATAATTGTAACGTTAATTTTACTTTCTTTTCCATTTGTAAATAATTGTTATATTAATTTCTGTTTCTTTTGTAAATAATCAATATATTAATTTTACTTTCATTTCTGTATGTAAATAATTGTTATAATAATTTCTATTTCTTTTGTAAATAATCATAACATTAATTTTACTTTCTTTTTCTTTTGAAAATAATTATTATATTAATTTTTGTTTCTCTTGTAAATAATTGTATATTAATCTTGCTTTTTTAGGGAATAATTATCATATCAATTTTGCTTTTCTTTCTTTTTATAAATAATTATCATAGTAATTTTATTTTTCTCTTCTTTTGTAAATAATTGTTGTACTAATCTAACTTTATTTTATTTTATTTGTAAATAATTATTATATCAATTTTGCTTTTCTTTCCTTTTATAAATGATTATCATATTAATTTTATTTTTCTTTTCTTTTTGTAAATAATTGTTGTACTAATCTAAATTTATTTTATTTGTAAATAATTATTATATCAATTTTGCTTTTCTTTCCTTTTATAAATAATTATCATATTAATTTTATTTTGTCTTCTTTTTTGTAAATAGTTGTGGTACTAATCTTGCTTTATTTTATTTGTAAATAATTATTATGTTCTTAAAAGGAAAAATCAATATTATTAAAGTTATTAATTTGCATGATAAGCTCTAGGGTAACCGTTGCAAAACGGATGTATTAGGGGTGCAGTGGGATTAAGTTTCCACCCTTCCCTATACATAATTGGACTCCCGAATTCAATCTCTTTAAAAGACCAGTTTTACAAAACTAAAAGGTTTTTCCGATTTTTTCCATAAATAAAAATTGGTGGCGACTCCATTGAAATTTATTATTTTTAATATTTTTGTTGCTTCACACAAGACTCTCCAGATGCGTTGACAGCTATCAAGAGGATGTCAAGAGAATCTAGACAAGGGACAAAGGAATATGCAACTGAAGTGAAGATCATTAGCCAACTGAGACACAGGAATATGGTACAACTTACAGGTTGGTGCCACAGGAAGAATGATCTACTCCTCATATATGAGTTCATGCCAAATGGAAGCTTAGATTCCCATCTATACGGTGGAAAAAGCCTCTTGACATGGCCAACAAGGTATAGCATAGCTCTGAGCTTGGCCTCTGCATTGCTTTACCTACAAGAAGGATGGGAGCAATGTGTGATTCACAGGGACATCAAATCAAGCAACGTAATGTTGGATTCATGCTTCAATGCTAAGCTTGGTGATTTTGGTTTGGCAAGGCTAGTGGATCACGAGAGAGGGTCAAAAACTACACTAATAGCCGGGACTAGGGGCTACATTGCCCCAGAATATATTGCTTCAGGAAAGGCTACTAAGGAATCTGATATATACAGCTTTGGGGTTGTATTATTAGAGACTGCTAGTGGAAGGAAACCCATTGACCTAGAAGCCAAGGAGGATCTAACAACTATAGTTGAGTGGGTTTGGGAGCTCTATGGAATGGGAAAGTCTCTTGAAGCAGCTGACCCAAAATTATGTGGAGAATTTGATAAGCCGCAAATGGAACGTGTAGTGGGTTCATCCAGATTATTCATTCAGGCCTTCTATAAGGCAAGTGATTCAGGTGCTTAAATTTGAGGCTTCCTTACCAATTCTCCCAGAAAAGATGCCAGTGCCAACTTATCTTCCCCCAGCAATAGGAGCACTTTTTTCTTCATTTTCATCTTCCTTAGTAATATACAAGATGAAAATAATCTTGAAATATCATGTCACAATAAATTAAGAGTATTTGTTCGATATTTTCAATCAAAATATATGTTGTTTAATATAATTAAAAAATTATTTAAAAATATTAAAACTTAAAACAAGTTGTTTTAGTGTTTTTTTTTTTAAGCTAAGAAGAATCACCTCTTAAAGAAGCTGTTAAAAAAAAAATCTATATTCAAAGTTCTTTTTTTTTTTTTTTAAGTTTAAACAAGTGCACTTTAATTTATTCGTTTATCTCATGTAATTCATTTTTTTAAAAAAATAGAATTTTTAAATAAAATTATTATTATTATTATTATTATTATAGAAATTACTCATCTTATAAGCTTCTACTTAGAAATTAAAAATTGTAACATATTTGATGTTGGAATCCAATGCCTAGATATCTGATGTCCATCAAAGTGACGAGATTTTAAGAGTTTAAAGTAATCCAAAACCCTTTTAAAATTACTTTTGATGAGTGTTTTTTATGCTTCTTTGATAGTTGTTATGTTATTGCATTTTTCTCAACATATTTGTGGATATTTGAGCACTCAGATGCTAAACTTTTACCGCCTAGATACTAATTCTGCTGATTTTATTTTGCTGTTAGGTGGTCTGGCGCTTAGGCTCCCACACCTAGCGCCTAGGCGCCCGCAGCGTGCTGTCAAATGCTAATGCGATTTAATTAGAGAAAGGAGGGGACTTTTGGCAGATTTAAGTTAAGGAACTCAAAGAAAAATAGGCGGAGGAGGCCAAGGGACAACCAGAGGAGGAGAGATTGAGTAATCGCCACTCCAAATCTTGGGTTTCTACGGTTTCTTCTCCTATTTTCTTCTTTATTTTCTTTTATAGCATGAGTCACTAGACTCCATAGCTAGGATGAGGGTGCAATATGATGCGGTTGGCTTGTTTATGAATTTCTTGTGCCTTGATGTTGGTTTCTATAGATTAAGAGTTTATCCTTTGTTTTTATTGCAATTTGTGAATGGGCTTTTCATGAATTGACTTAGAGTTCATATATGAATTGGAAAATTTGTGTATGTTCTTGCTCTAGGGATAAACTTCATAATTCTCAAGGTTTAGGAATTTATCTTGAAATTATGTGGATTTTAGATTGGTTTGATTGCTTAATCCCTCTTTTTACTAAAGCATGATTAAGGAATTGATATGTTTTATGTGAGAGGAGGAGAATTGGTTTCACCAAGGAATTGGGAATCAATTATTTAGAATCTATCCTTTAATCTATAGTTTTCCAACTTAAGTATACGAGGATTTAATTAACTTATAAAAAAATCAGACAAACCCAATCCCTAGCTTCTTTTGAACGCTGGCTAATTCTGTTTCAAGTTTTTGTTTTCTCTTATTTTTAGTTGCTACTATTCTTGTTTTAAGTTTTAATTTTAGGACTTCCTTTAATCCAAAAATTCGTGCTAATCTAAATAGAAGTTGATTTAGTGAACTGTTGCTTGATAACATCAATTCTCGTGGGACGATACTCACTCACTGTGTTTACTGCTTGAATGATTCGGTGCACTTGCCGAGTTGATATCAAGTTTTTGGCGCTGTTGCTGGAGATTGAGCGTTTTATCAACAATATTATTAGCTAATAAATTTCTATTTTAGATTTTTTTTTCTATTTTAAATTCTTCTTTTATTTGTCTAAATTGCATAGAATTTTTAAAAAAAATTAATTAACATTTTTTTTTCTTGTCTCTATTTACTTGTTTTTAGATGGATGGCTACCGCTGTGATATATGTGGAAGTTCTACACATCCAACAAATGCATGCCCAATCATTTTTTCTTGTTGTGACATATGTTTAAGTGTCATGCATCAAACAAATTTCTATCCACTTTATGAGCCTGAGAACTGGATGTCATCACTGGATTTATGTTGTGTTTGTTCAAATAGCATGCATCCTACATGTTTATGCCCATATTATGAGCCAAAATGGATGATGATCAAGATAATGAAGTGGTAGTTGCAACCAATGAGGAATTATGTGAGTTATATGTGTTAGGAGATAGGAAAAAAACTAGATGAGGACAATTCAATCATGCTTAATTTCTCTATCTCTCAACATGAATTGCAGGTGTGCAAACCGATAGCTGTCAGTTTTCCTTTCATGATGCACAAAGTACTGATTTATATTTATGATATCTTGTATGTTATTCTTGTGCATATCTTTGGTAAATATTTGATAATTCTTCTATTTGTAAGGAAAACATACATTTATGATACTTTTGACTAGGATAAATTTCACAGGTCAAGCTGAAGACCTTAAGTTAGTGCTTCTTGGGAGGCAACCCAAGTTTTAATTTATCATTTTTGTTTTCATGGGTGTGATAATTTAGTGTTTCTTATGTCGGCTTGAGTGTCTCCCTGAGTTCGGAGCCTTTGTAGGGGGATGTATATAGTGTCGGCCACAAAAATATTTTCTTAATTGTTAGCATGCATTAGAATATGTTCCTTATCCTTATTTCATGTCAACTCATAATAAGCGACATTGAGAAATGAAGCAAATGATTTGGGCTTGTGATCAGATTGTCAGAGTTGAAGTGAACCATTTTTTCTTCCTTTCTACTGTCTTTGGATAATGATGATGATGATACTGAGTAGTAGGTGATGGTTCACTACAAAAAAATCAAGGGGAGTTCTACTATTTTCTTTCATTTTTTTTATTTTATTTTGTTTTGTTTCATTATTAATAGTTTATTACTTTTCATTTTTTTATTAAGTTTTGGATGTCTTTTGTGTTTTAGTTTTCTTCATGCCAGTAGAATACTCACAAAAAAAAAATAGTGAGTCTCTTAAATTTTTTTTTTTTTTTTTTGTAGAATTGTATTAAGTGCTCAATGATTGCATGAATTTTCATAAACTTAGAGTATCATGAGCACAATGTTTTCAATGGATCATACTCTCATTCATCATGTCTATTATTGCTTTGATCTAGGATGTGCATTTTCTTGGGGATGGACCGGGTTAATTTTCTAGAGAAAGATTATGAGGTATATTTGGATTGATCCTTATCTTGGAACATGTTTGATTCCCTATTGAGGCGAAATCCTAGGGTAATGCATCTTGGTGAGATGATCAGGGCATCTTTAGACTGTTTGAGCCTTTCAAGCCAACCCGATAATGCATATCCTTAGGTCCCCTTTGAAGCTAAAAAAAAAATGATAAAAGGTCTTTTCTTTTGTTTTAACCTTCTTTTATCCTACCACTCTTTAGACCCAAAAAAAAAAATATATATTCCTTACCTGCAATAAAATTTGTTGGGTTTTTGAAGTGATGCATTACATGTTCTGTTCTTCTCAATAATTAGTGCAACATTTTCAAGGGATGAGTTGTTTTTGTTTTGTGTCTTCATAGAAGGAAAAAGAAAAGAAAAGAAAAGAAAAGAAAAGTGCAAAGCACAAGTAAAAGGGAAAAAAAAAAACAAAAATACAAAAATAAAGAATTGTGACATTACTTTGCTTTTATTTTGGATTATGATACATGCTTCAATTACTTGACCTAGTTTAAATTTCCTTTCCCCTTCTTTCTTAACTTTACCCTTTAGCCTAACATTACAAGCTTTTAAAGCCCCTTTTGATCACCTTGATGCACTACTCCTACATTAGTGGAGATAGGGATGAACAATATGGACCGAGTTTGAGATATTTCTTGAGTATATGTACAATCTAATCCGGATTATTGATTTTGAACTAAACCTTGGTTATGTGCATTTTGGGTTAGGTCATACAGAGTGTATGTAGTGATTACGTGATTTCATTTGTTCCTTGTGCTTATTTTTGAGCTGTGATGTTGAGGAGGTTTTTTTTTTTTTTTTTTAAGAGCACGTATGATACACAATTCTTGTTAAGTGTCATAATTGTTCTTTTACTTACTTTTGCTTGAGGACAAGCAACATCTTAGGTTTGGGGGTGTGATGTCCATGAAAGTGATGAGATTTTAAGATTTTAAAGTGATCCAAACCCTTTTAAAATTACCTTTGATGAGTGTTTTTTATGCTTCTTTGATAGTTGTTATGTTATTGCATTTTTCTCAGCATATTTGTGGATATTAGAGCGCCCGGGCGCTAGACTTTTATCGCCTAGGTGCTGATTCTGCTGATTTGATTTTGTTGTCAGGTGGTTTGGCACCTAGGCATCCGTAGCATGCTGTTAATGCTGATGCGATTTAATTAGAGAAAGAAGGGGACTTTTGGCAGATTTAGGATAAGGAACTCAAAGAAAAACAGGGGGAGGAGGCTAACGGACAACTAGAGGAGGAGAGATTGAGGAATCGTCACTCCAAATCTTGGGTTTTTACGGTTTCTTCTCCTATTTTCTTCTTTATTTTCTTTTATAGCATGAGTCACTAGACTCCATAGCTAGGATGAGGGTGCAATATGATGCGGTTGGCTTGTTTATGAATTTCTTGTGCCTTGATGTTGGTTTCTATAGATTAAGAGTTTATCCTTTGTTTTTATTGCAATTTGTGAATGGCCTTTTCATGAATTGACTTAGAGTTCATATATGAATTGGAAAATTTGTGTATGTTCTTGCTCTAGGGATAAACTTCATAATTCTCAAGGTTTAGGAATTTATCTTGAAATTATGTGGATTTTAGATTGGTTTGATTGCTTAATCCCTCTTTTTACTAAAGCATGATTAAGGAATTGATATGTTTTATGTGAGAGGAGGAGAATTGGTTTCACCAAGGAATTGGGAATCAATTATTTAGAATCTATCCTTTAATCTATAGTTTTCCAACTTAAGTATACGAGGATTTAATTAACTTATAAAAAAATCAGACAAACCCAATCCCTAGCTTCTTTTGAACGCTGGCTAATTTTGTTTCAAGTTTTTGTTTTCTCTTATTTTTAGTTGCTACTATTCTTGTTTTAAGTTTTAATTTTAGGACTTTCTTTAATCCAAAAATTCGTGCTAATCTAAATAGAAGTTGATTTAGCGAACTGTTGTTTGACAACATCAATCCTCGTGGGATGATACTCACTCACTATGTTTACTGCTTGAACGATTCGGTGCATTTGCCGAGTTCATATCAATGTCAATATATAGTCTTAGAACAACAAGAAAAGCTATAAATTTTTGATTAGTTTAAAATATAAAATATATTTATTTTTTGTTAAATTTGAATCTAATATATCTTTTTCAATATTAGATTTTTTTTATGAATGAAAATTTTTTTCTCATTAAAAGAAAAAAAAAGGTTAAAACCCAAAAAATTCATACATGATTTTTTTTTATTAATTAGAATTCATGAAACTTTGCCTTTTTCTTTGGACAACAAACGGCTCGAACTTGGGCACTGTCAGCGATGCATTTCGCAGTCCAAGGTGCTTAGTGCACCTTGTGACTGTAGCACATCATATGGTGGAGATTTGTGAGGTGTATTGACATATCAATCATTATGATATATTGTAGTAATATATTAATTTTAAAAAAATTTAAAAATATAATTAAATATATTTTAGAAATTAATTTTTATATACTGACAGTATAAAATTATACTGACAATATAAAATAATTATATACTATCAATGTAATATTATGTTGATAGACAGTGTAAAATTATATTAACAGAGTAAAATTACACTGATAAAATTTTTTATAATTTTAAGAAATTAATTTTTATACACTAATAGTATAAAATTATATTGACAGTATAAAATTACACTAACAGAGTATAATTACACTGATAAAATTTTTTTGATTACGTTGACAGTATAAAATTATTTTATACTGTCAATATAATTTTACACTATCGACCAGTGTATGATAATTAATTTTTAAAATATATTTAATTATATTTTTAAATTTTCTTAATATTAAATATTATTACAATACATTATAGGTGATTGATATATCGATGTACCTCATAATCTCACCATCAGATTGCAAGGTGCCCCATGCTCCTTGACCGACGAGGAGCACTGGAGATGGCGCCTTGAACTTAAGCAACTTTTTGGGGAACACAAGCAAGGACTAGTAGAACTTCGTTAACATCACTTTCAAGAGACGGAACAGCCGCTGATTAGTTCCAACTTCTAAGAAAGTACAATCAAAATGCACTCATTCAGACGGAGGGATGTCTCTTTCAAAATTTTTCTTCTTTGTTTCTTCAATGTTAAATCCTTCTAAATTTTAAGAAAACAATGATTTTGCCATTTGTTGCCTGAATATTACCGTTAACCAGCACAGGTGCACAACTAAATTTGTCTGTAAATAATTATAACATGCTATAACTCCGAATATTGCCGTTTAAACGAACATAGTAACGTGGTTGTAATCCCTGCTCATTCTTCATGGCATGGTGAGCTGTGTAATTACTAAGTAGTAACATTCATCACAATGTTGAGGGTTGAGAAAAATGTAATTAATTTAGACAAATGACAATTTAAGTTAAAGAGTCTAAGACAAATGACAAACAAGAAGTAAACGATAAAAACATACAACATGATAGTGTGTTAGGCTTGAAAGTTCAAAAACTCAACTCTCATTCAGCAAATGGCTAATAGCGGTTGGCGTTTTGGTCTCCATGCAACAAACCTTTTGTTCTATTATGCAAGGAGAACCATCTTGTTCCTCCTGATAATCCCTGTTGCAAATCATCAGACTCTGGATTTTGATTACTCCAACTTTATGCTTGCTGATGTAAATCCAAAACTGGAAGGAGATGCTTCTATTTCAGATCATGTGATCCAACTCACAAAGAGCACAGTGGACCGGAACAGCAACAGGAATAGGAGTGTTGGGAGAGTCACATATCCCAAACAACTGCACCTTTGGAACAAGACCTCAAAAGAACTGAAAAGCTTCACCACCAAATTTTCCTTTTCTGTTTTCTCCAATCTGAACCCTCATGGTGAAGGCTTGGCATTCTTTCTAGCAAGCCCAAACCTCACCAATGCAAAGAATATAGCAGAACTCCAAGGAGCGGGCCTTGGCATCGGTCTTGTGGATGAACAAATACGTCTCAATTATCAATATGTGGCAGTGGAGTTTGACACCTACCCAAACTTATGGGACCCAGATGGCGTACATGCAGGTGTGAATATCAATTCTATGAGGTCTAGCATACTTGAACGATGGTTGATAGATAATTCGAAGAGGAATGTTTATGACTGTAGTATTGAATACAATTCTGAAAATTATAATTTACATGTTTCTTTCACTGGATACACATCCAATGGCGGGTTATTAAAGACAACACAGCACCTTTCATACCGCCACATTGATCTCACACAGCACTTACCAGAGTCCGTTATAGTTGGCATATCAGCTGCAACAGAAAATTATTCTGAGGAGCATACACTGTATTCATGGTCATTTAGTACATGTCTACAGAGTGATGACAATCCCAAGAACACAAAATTGTGGGAGGGAATAGGAATCGGTGTAGTTTTGTCTGTAAGTTTAATTGGGTTGGTCCATATTTTATTGTGGATGATGAATAAAGGAAAAGATAAAGCGACTACTTCAGAAACCGCTTCTGATTTGATCATGGATGATGAATTCCGAACGGGCACTGGACCGAAGAAGATCAGATATCATGAATTGGTAACAGCAACAGATAACTTTGAAGAGACACAGAAGCTTGGCCAAGGTGATTTTGGTGGTGTTTATAGAGGCTATTTTAAAGACTCAAACTTCCATGCTGCTATAAAGAGGATATCAGCAGATTCAAGGCAAGGGATAAAGGAATATGCAGCAGAAGTGAAGATTATTAGCCAGTTGAGGCATAGGAATTTGGTCCAACTCACTGGTTGGTGCCACAAGAAGAATGATCTGCTCCTAATATACGAGTACATGCCAAATGGTAGCTTAGATTCCCATCTTTTTGGTGGAGAGAGTATCTTGCCATGGCAGGTCAGGTACAACATAGCTCTGGGCTTGGCATCAGCATTGCTTTACCTGCAAGAAAAGTGGGAAAAGTGCGTGCTTCATAGGGACATCAAATCAAGCAACATAATGTTGGACTGCAATTTCAATGCTAAGCTTGGTGATTTTGGCTTAGCTAGGCTGGTGGATCATGAAAAAGGGTCAGAAACCACAGTTATGGCAGGGACCTTGGGTTACCTAGCCCCTGAATATATCAACACAGGCAAGGCTACAAAGGAATCTGACATATTCAGTTTAGGGGTTGTTTTGTTGGAGGTAGCCACTGGAAGGAAGGCCATTCACCACAATGACATAGTAGGTCAATTGTCATTAGTTGAGTGGGTTTGGGAGCTCTATGGTTTCAGAAATCTCCTTGCAGCAGCAGACCCTAACCTATGTGGGGTATTTGATGTGCAGCAAATTGAACGTTTAGTGGTTGTTGGCCTTTGGTGTGCTCATCCAGATTGCACATGCAGACCCTCTATAAGGCAAGTGATAAAGGTGCTTAACTTTGAAGCTCCCTTACCAGTTCTCCCCAAAAAGATGCCTATGTTAGCCTATCCCCCTCCAACAACAAATGAGTTGCTCTTAACAGTTCCAATTCCATCTTTCTTTCAGGCTACAAGTTAACTGGAAATAAAACAGGACGTAATCATTTAGTTTGGTTTATATATTCAGTTTGGGACCCTTGGAATTTGAATATTCACTTCAATTGTAAATGGAGTAAATTACATGACCTTTTGAAAATTATAGCATTTTCTTGTTTACTTGAAAAGCACTTCAGGCATACTATATCTGATGGATTATTGCAAGGCCCAAACTGCAAGCAATCTCACCCAGTTACAATTACTCAACTAGCCCTTGGGTGCCAGGGGAGCTCCCCGAGGAGGGTTGCCCACCAAGCGAGATTTTAGTAGTTTTGGGGGAATCAAACCCTTGTCCCTGGGAAGACAAAAGTCCGGACCAGATCCTTAACCACTTGTGCCAACCTGCATTGGCTATATTTTTTTCATTATATCAAGCTTAAGGAATTATCAAAAATTTAATGGTTTATTTTTTTTCATAACGCTTTTTAAATTGTCTAAAAAATATGATATTTACTTTATTTATAATTACAATATAGTTACATAAGCTCTCAAGTTAGGGCCCATTTAGGTAAATATTTTATTTAAACACTTATATAAAAGTAATTTCTAAAAAATAATTTTTAAAAAAGTTATTTTGTATTTGGATATGTAGTAATAGACATTAAAAATGACTTTTTAAAAAATAATAAACTGTATTGCCAAACAGGATAAAAAGTTAAAAAAAAAAATGTGACTTTTAACTTTCAATAAGTTGAAAAAGCCATAAGGGATATTACCCAAATTGTCCTTATCATACAATAGGACCTAAGACTTATTTGCCATGTTTAAAGAACGTAAGAAGGAAGTGCATTGCACTAACTCTAGTATAACTCTGATATAAACATTTAGGTATAGTTAAGAAAATTGGATTGGACCGGCAGATCTGGTCACATTAAAAAAATAAAAAATTTAAAAATTGAAGGAAATTGGTATGAACCAATCCAAAATTGATAAACCAACTAAACCGGCCCCATTCACCCAATTGGTTGGTTCACAATTTTTTATCAATTTTTCCAAAAAAAAGATTTGCTTTGATTGATCAAATCAAAGACTATTAGATCTCTTACTCTTTTGAAAATAGACTACAGGAAATATGTATAAAGTAATATGATACATAGTTATTTATAATTGTGTTAGGAATGAAAATAATATAAGTAATGTGAGATTTGAGTGCTTTATAATAATCTTGAGAGTCAAAAACTCCTAGTTTATGTAATATGAGACTTGAGTACTCTGTATTTCAACTCTTCTAGATAAATGGTTTTGCATTATAAAAGCATAAATATAAACTTTTTAAAAATTGTTTTTTATAAAAATAATTATATTTGTATATAATTGATATATTAATATTAGAGTTTATATAAGTTATAAATTATTCAAGCAAGTTACTAAAAAGATTAACTCAATATTAATATCATCAACTTATCATGTTAAATTTTTATTTTACTCTTCATATATATATATATATATATATATATATATATATATATTACACTCTAGTTGAATCAATGAACCTTTGAACCAGTGTTTTATCCGGTTTGATGCTGGGTCCGATTTTTTGAGCCTTGCGTTTAAGAGACAGTTGGAAAAATATAATATTATCCATTCAACTTATTTTACAAAAATCAAACAGACCAACCAAAATAATTACAAATTCAAAAAATTTTACATGGAGTAAACCCCCCAAAACGATTTCTATCAATTTTTGCATCGGATTAATTAGTCTTTAATAATAAAAAAATTGATAAATTAGTCATTAACCTTTTAAAATGTTAGACAAATTAGCTTCGATTCCAAATCTTTTCAAAATTAGATAATTTAGTGCTGTTGAAAAGACTTACAAGAAGGACTAAATTATTTAATTTTAAAAAAATTAGGAACAAAATTATTTTTGTTAGAGATTAATTTATCTAACTTTTTGAAAAGTTAGAGATCAATTTATCAATTTATTTTTATTAAGAACTAATTTGTCCAATTTGAAAATTGATATGCCGAGCTTGGAGTTTTATTCTTATGTATAATAATTTCTTTAGCTAGGGACCATGAAACCTGGCTTAGCGCAGATGCTTCATGAGAATATCGACACTCTCCAGAGACAGCACAAGCGCTGGTTAGTTCTAAGTTCTAATATCTAAGAAAATACCCTCAGAAGGTACTTATACAAACGGAGGGTTCTAAGTTCTAATATCTAAGAAAATACCGTCAGAAGGTACTTACACAAACTGAGGGATGTCCTTTCCAAAACTTTTCTTCTTTATTTCTAAAATGTTTACTCGTCTTGAATTTTTAAGAAAACAATGCTTTTGCCTTTTGTTTCCTGAATATTCCGTTATTCCTGTTAACCAGCACAACGAAGTTTGTTTCTAATCAATTATAACATGCTCTAATTCCGAATATTGCCGTTTCAAACCAACACAGTACAATGGTTGTAACATTAACACGTTGCCATTTTTTATGGCATGGTCCAGCTATGAAGTTAGTAGCACTCATGACAAATGTAATTAAATTAATCAAATTACAAGGGAAGTTAGATACATGACAAACAAGAACAAAGGATAAATAGTAAAAACATACACATGAAAGTGTGTTAAGCTTCAAAGTTCAAAACCAACTCTCACTTAGCAATGGCTTGGCATTTTGGTCTCCATGCAACAAGTCCTTTGTTCTGTTATGCAAGGGTAACCATCTTCTTCCTCTTGATAATCCCTTTTGCACATGCTAAGTCAGTGTCTTTTCACTACCCCAACTTTAGTCATGTTGATCCAAAGCAGCTATTGCTGGAAGGAGTTGCTTCTATTCCAAGTTCTTTTGTCCGACTCACAGTGAACCAAGCGGACCAAAACAACGGCTGGCCTGGAAGTGTTGGGCGAGTCACATATCACAAACACATTGGTCTTTGGAATAAGAGCTCAAATAAACTGCAAGGCTTCAGTACAAACTTTTCCTTTGTTGTCTCGTCAAATGAGGCTAAGATTGGAGATGGTCTGGCATTCTTTCTAGCAAGCCCGGATCTCCCGCATGCAAGTGTTACACCAGAATTCAAAGGAGGAGGCCTTGGCCTTGGCCTTGCGGATGCTAACCAAACACTGCTCCAAATGGTGCACCGGTTTGCGGCAGTGGAGTTTGACACCTACTCAAACAACTGGGACCCAGATGGTGCACATGTAGGTGTGAATGTTAATTCTATGAAGTCTGATATACTTGAAGAATGGTGGACAGATATTTCACTTTCAAAAAAGAAAGTTTATAACTGTAGTATTGAATACAATGCTAGAAGTTATAATTTAAATGTTTCTTTCACTGGACACAGATCCAATGGTGGTCCAGCTATACACACTACACAGTATCTTTCATACGACATTGATCTGAGAGAGCACTTACCAGAGAGGGTTGTCGCTGGCATATCAGCTGCAACAGGAAGTTTTTATGAGGAACATAGCTTGCTGTCATGGTCATTTAGTACAAGTCTACAAAATGATGACGATCCTAAAGAGGATATAAAGTTATTGTTGGAGGGAATAGGAATTGGGATAGTTTCTTCTGCGAGTTTAATAGGGTTGGTCCACATTTTATTATGGAAGATGAATAATGGGAAAGCAGAAGAACCCACTTCAGACACCAATTCTGATCTGAACATGGATGATGAGTTCCAGGTTAGCACTGGACCTAAGAAGATTAGTTATTATGATTTGGTAACTGCAACAAATAACTTTGAAGAGACACAGAAGCTTGGCGAAGGCGGTTTTGGTGGTGTGTATAAAGGCTATTTGAAAGACTCAAACTCCTATGCTGCTATAAAGAGGATATCAGCAGATTCAGGACAGGGAATAAAGGAATACACAGCAGAAGTGAAGATCATTAGCCAATTGAGGCACAGGAATTTGGTGAAACTCACCGGTTGGTGCCACAAGAAGAATGATCTGCTCCTGATATACGAGTACATACCAAATGGCGACTTATATTCTCATCTTTTTGGTGGAGAAGGCATCTTGTCATGGCAGGTGAGGTATAACATTGCACTAGGCTTGGCATCAGCATTGCTTTACCTACAAGAAGAATGGGAAAAATGTGTGCTTCATAGGGACATCAAGTCAAGCAACATAATGTTGGACTCGAATTTCAATGCTAAGCTTGGGGATTTTGGCTTGGCTAGGCTAGTGGATCATGAGAAAGGGTCACAAACTACAGTAGTTGCTGGTACCATGGGATACATAGCCCCAGAATATATGAAATCAGGGAAGGCTAGTAAGGAATCAGACATATACAGTTTTGGGGTAGTTTTGTTGGAGATAGCAAGTGGGAAAAAGGCCATTCACCACAAAGACATGGAGGGTTTAGTCTCTCAAGTGTCATTAGTTGAGTGGGTTTGGGAGCTCTATGGGTTGAGAAATCTCCTTGCAGCAGCAGACCAAAGGCTATGTGGAGCATTTGATGTGCAGCAAATGAAATGCTTACTAGTTGTTGGTCTTTGGTGTGCAAATCCAGATTACAAATCCAGGCCCTCTATGAAGCAAGTGATTAAGATGCTGAACTTTGAAGCTGCTTTACCAATTCTCCCACAAAAGATGCCGGTGCTAACCTGTCTCCCTCCAACAACAAATGAGTTGTTTTTCACAGTTCCATCTTCCTTCCAGGCTACAATTTAATTGAAAATAAACAGAATGTAATCGTTGTTTGATTTGCCATATCCAGCTCGGAATCCTTGTAATTAGAGTTCACTTCGTTTGTAAATGGAATACTTTACATGTAATTATATAGATTTAGACCATAATAAGTAATGTATGATTTATAAATCCTAATATTTTTGACTTAAGTTTCAAATAATTTCTTTTGAAACGAATTTATTTCATGTTTACTTACAAAGTACTCCAAGCACGCTACATCTGACGGAGTGGCTGTGTTGTACTGTATCACAGTTCAGTCTAACTGTCTAAAGAGTAAAATTCTTTATGTTTGTTTAGGTAATCTTTAATTCTTTTTTTTTTTTTTTTCTCTGTACATGGCCTTTAACTCTTTTAATAAAACCAAATATGCATTTAGCCTTGTATATATAAGCATATCTGTATTTTTTTTTACCTTTTCTTGTGTTTTTAATACAATAAGCAGTATCAAAATAATTTCTGGAACCCGTATTACCTATTTTGAGCTTATTGAATAACGTATGAAAAATCGAAAATAAAGGATATAAAAAATGAGCTTGACATGGCAGTTTATTTTTAATTATCTTGAGCTGAAGGTGTCATCAAAATTTTGAACGTTTATTTTCTGCATAAGCGCTTTTTAAATTGCCTATAATGTTATTCTCCTTATTTTAAAATAAGCAGCCAGTTATTTATATAAATAGGATTTGAGTAGTCAACCTTGATGGTTATGTGATAAGAGAAGGGATGTGTTATTTGAAAACCTAAAAGTGGATGTCCTATCAACACTTTTTCATATTCAACCATTCAATTTATTTAATTTTATATTTTAAATTTTTTATTTCAACCTTTCCTAAAATCCTAATGAGGTGTGTTTGGGGTGTTGGGCTTTACAATGCTCAAAAACCATTTTCCGTAAGAGAATGCTGCCAAGCAGATTGCATTTGCACTTATACCTATCTATATATTTTTGTCCAAGTAGAAGTCTACATAAAATTTTTTTCTTTATCACAAATTACAGTTCACCCTTATTTGTCACATTAGCAATACACTGGTATAAATCTTCTTAAGTGTGAAAATCATCTATCTCTAAAGACGGCTGACGGCACAATATCTGATTAGTTCTAACTTACAAGACATTACTGTCAAATGTCACCCACTTAAATAGATGGATGTCTATTTCAAAACGTATCTTCTTTATTCCTAAATCATTTTGAACGAGGAAACAATGCTTTTGCCCTTTGTTTCCTGGTATTTCCCTTAACGAGAAAAGCTAAGCTTATTTCCAGTTATAACATGTTGAAAACCCAAAATAGCTGTTTTAAGCTGGACAGCATCGTAGTTGCCATGCTGCTCATTTTTTACAGCAAAGGGACATCAATCCCAATGTTGAGAGCTGGATAAATGAAGCCAAGTTAACCAGAGCATATATATATATATATATATATATATATATATATAGCTCAAAATAAACTCTCACTTAGCAATGGCCGATTGTGATTTCCATTCTGGTCTGTTTTGTTATGCAAGGGGAACCATTGGCATTGTGTTCCTGCTGATAATCCCCTTCGCAAATGCTCAGACTGTATCTTTTAATTATGCCAACTGCGGTCAAGCTCAACATGATGGTCTAATAATCCTGCAAGGAGATGCTACTTGTTCAAATTCTGGTAGTATCCAACTCACAGGGAAAGCAGCGATCCTAGACAAGTCTTCCAGTGTTGGAAGAGTCATATTTTCCCAGCATGTAAGTCTTCATGACCAGAGTTCAAGAAAAAGATATGGCTTCACCACCAACTTCTCCTTTGTTATTTTCTCAAACAATCAGAGCTACCATGGAGAAGGTTTGACGTTCTTCCTAGCAAGCGGACGTCCCCCATTTGGACATGAAGCAAGCGGGGGAGGCCTTGGCCTTATGGCTCCTCTCCAACATCTCCCGTCTGGATATTCATTTGTGGCAGTGGAGTTTGACACTCACGAAAATCCTGAATGGGACCCAAAAGGCCAACATGTAGGAGTTGATGTCAATTCTGTGACGTCCATCATACATCGGGAATGGTTGGCAGATATCTCACAGGAAAGTAAAGTTTGTAACTGTAGAATTGAATACAGTTCCACAAATAATCAGCTAGATGTTTTCTTTGGAGAAACATCCAGTGGGCTTGAACCACAGCACCTTTCTTGCCACATTGAACTCACAGATTACTTACCAGATTTGGTTATTGTTGGCATATCAGCTGCAACAGGAAATTATTCCGAGGAGCATAGCCTGCTGTCATGGTCATTCAGTACAACGTTACAAATACCAAGTAATGCGGATGCCAATCCTAACAAGGGAAAAAACACACGTGTGAAGGAAGGACTACGAATTGGCATAGGTTTGTCCGTGACTTTATTAGTGTTGGTGCTGGTCCTGGTCCTGATCCTGATTTTGGTATGGAAAAGCGCAAAAAGAAAAGATGAACCAACTTCTGATTCCATGGATCGTGAATTCCAAACCGGCACTGGACCCCAGAGGATCAGCTATCATAAATTGGTATCTGCAACAAATAACTTTGAGGAGGCAACGAAGCTTGGAAAAGGTGGTTTTGGTGGTGTTTATAAAGGTTATTTTAAAGACACAGACTCCCATGCTGCTATAAAGAAGATATCAGCAGATTCAAGGCAAGGGATGAAGGAATATGCAGCAGAAGTGAAGATCATTAGCCAGCTGAGGCACAGGAATTTGGTCCAACTCACTGGTTGGTGTCACAAGAAGAATGATCTACTCCTGATATACGACTACATGCCAAATGGAAGCTTACATTCTTGTCTTTTTGATGGAGTAAGCATCTTGTCATGGCAAATGAGGTACAACATAGCTCTGGGCTTGGCATCAGCATTGCTTTACCTGCAAGAAGGATGGGAAAAGTGTGTGCTTCATAGGGACATCAAATCAAGCAACATAATGTTGGACTCAAATTTCAATGCTAAGCTTGGGGATTTTGGCTTGGCTAGGCTGGTGGATCATGAGAAAGGTTCACGGACCACAGTCACGGCAGGTACCATGGGTTACATAGCCCCAGAATATATGAAAACAGGCACGGTTAGAAAGGAATCTGACATATACAGTTTTGGGGTAGTTTTGTTGGAGATAGCAAGTGGAAAAAAGGCCATTCACCACAAAGAAATGGAGGGTCGTGTCACTCAAGTGTCATTAGTTGAGTGGGTTTGGGAGCTCTATGGTTTCAGAAATCTCCTTGCAGCAGCAGACCCTAACCTATGTGGGGTATTTGATGTGCAGCAAATGGAATGTTTAGTGGTTGTTGGCCTTTGGTGTGCTCATCCAGATTGCAGATGCAGACCCTCTATAGGGCAAGTGATCAAGGTGCTTAACTTTGATGCTTCTATACCAATTCTTCCACAAAGGATGCCTCTGCTAGCCCATCTCCCTCCAATAACAACTGAGTTGTTTTTCACAGTTCCATCTTCCTTTCAGGCTACAAGTCAAGTGGAAATAAACAGAATGTAATCAGTACTTTGATTTTCCATATCCAGTCTGGAACCCTTGAGGTTAGAGTTCACTTCATTTTTTCGGCGCAGAGTTCACTTCATATTTTTAAGAGTTCACTTTATGTGACCGAAGTTGATAATAATTTTCTCTGAAATGAATTCATTTCATGCTCATATAAAAAACTTTCCAAGCACAATATATCTGATAGAATAGTAAAATTCTTTACGTTTGTTTAAGTGCTCTTTTAATTTTTTTAATGAATTTATTAATTTGCCAAATCGGCCTCAAGAAAATTAAACAATATAATCCGGGGGTCTTCAAGCCATATACCAGCCATCCCTGACTTTGCATGGTGAACTAAAGAAATCTGCTATCATGTTACCAGTTCTTAGGATATAATTTCAATCAAATCTATTTGTATTCTAAACTACAAGCAAATCTAGTAAACCAAGTAGCATACAAAAGATTGTCTCTAAGAATGAAACATTGTGGATTTTGAGTTTCTATAATCTTCGCCATGGGACAATATCTCCGAGTTCCCTATAATTGTCATACCCCGGCATTCACCTTTTTTATTTTGCGTCTATTTCCTGTTACCAAGCATACTTAAAAGCATTTTTCACCGTGAAGCTCCCCATTTCCTCATGCACCCAGAAAAGTTTGTTAAAGTATTTTTATAAATATTATTCTAAATTAATTCTTGAAATACTTATTGTAGCTATTAAACCTTACCGACATTTGTTATCTAAATTTGATTACATAATAGTGATAATACTTTGACAATGATTTTTTATTTTTTTATTTATTGACAATAATGAAGTTTGAATATAGAACCTCGTATAAATTGCCCAAATTTCTCACTACTAGACCAATCCTAATGGCTTATCTCCTTTACAATGATAATGAAGCATAGATGCACCACGTGTTTTAATATGAAAGAAGTAGCCAATAAGTTTGAGGAATTTTATTATTAAAATTGTTGATAATTATTATCAGCCTCAACAAGGAAAAAAAAGAAAAAATAATATTAAGAACTGTAAGGAGTATTAATTAATGAAAATGACCAATTATATTAAAATATTAAGAAGGACCAAATAAACATTAATTAAAGAAAAAAATCGCTCAACTTCCACAAATAGATAAGAATATCCTTTATTTTTCTCATTCTCAATTTTTTATCCTTATAGCCCCTCCTTCAATTACACTGACGAATTCTCCCACATTCTCTTTTCGAAGAAAATTCTATTAGCTACCTCTCGTTTTTGTACATAATTTGGGTCGTTCTTGTTATTAAGGTTATGGTTGTTGAGCGTAGATGATGCACACTCTGAGTCAACTCGAATAGTCGATTTAGTCTTGGCTTGTGACCCTCGGATAGTGATGAAGGAGCTGGGTTCTGATAATTCTGGTTGATATGTTTGTCAGAGGGATGTTGTTTTCATGCTTCTCTTCCTCCACCATTGGCTTCCATAGCCTCACCCTTAAATTGATAAACCAATTCAAGACCTGCTTTGAAACATGTATCAGCGAACAGGGTTTGAAATTCCAATTCTGATCTGAACATGGATGACGACTTCCGGGTTAGCACTGGATCTAAGAGGATTAGTTATTGTGATTTGGTAACTGCAACAAATAACTTTGAAGAGACACAGAAGCTTGGCCAACGTGGTTTTGATGGCGTGTATTAAGGTTACGTGAAAGAATCAAACTCCTATGCTGCTATAAAGAAGATATCAGCAGATTTAGGACAGGATACACAGCAGAAGTGAAGATCACTAGTCAATTGAGGCACAGGAATTTGGTGAAACTCACTAGTTGGTGCCATAAGAATAATGATCTCCTCCTGATATACGAGTACATACCAAATGGCAACTTATATTCTCATCTTTTTGGTGGAGAAGGCATCTTGTCGTGGCAAGTGAGGTACAACATTGCACTTGGCTTGGCTCAGCATTGCTTTACATGCAAGACGAATGGGAAAAGTGCGTGATTCATAGGGACATTAAGTCAAGCAACATAATGTTGGACTCAAATTTCAATGCTAAGCTTGGGGATTTTGGCTTGGCTAGGCTAGCGGATCATGAGGAAGGGTCACAAACTACAGCAGTTGCTGGTGCCATGGGATACATTGCCCTAGAATACATGAAATCAGGTAAGGCTAGAAAGGAATCAGACATATACAATTTTGGGGTAGTTTTGTTGGAGATAGCAAGTGGTAAAAAGGCCATTCGCCACAATGACATGGAGGGTTTAGTCTCTCAAGCGTCATTAGTTGAGTAGGTTTGGGAGCTCTGTGGGTTGAGAAATCTACTTGCAGCAGCGGACCTAAGGCTATGTGGTGCATTTGATGTGCAACAAATGGAATGCTTACTGGTCGTTGGTCTTTGGTGTGCAAATCTAGACTACAAATCCAGGCCCTCTATGAAAAAAGTGATTAAGGTGCTTCACTTTGAAGCTCCTTTACCAATTCTCCCACAAAAGATGCCTGTGCTAAGCTGTCTCCCTCCAACAACAACTGAGTTGTTTTTCACGGTTTCATCTTCCTTTCAGGCTACAAGTTAATTGGAAATACACAGAAGATTTGCCATATCTAGTTTAGAACCCTTGCAATTAGAGTTCAATTCGTTTGTATACATAACTTGATAAGAGTTATAGTACAAGATTTCAACTTACACATAAATCATGTTGTATGTAACATATGATAAGAGATAGACACACAAGGAGAGAGAAAATCAAAAGATGATAGGTCCATTACTTTTTTCTATAACACTCACTATCTTGTATTTTTCTTTTTTATTGTATATCTACAATAAATCCATAAATGAGTACAAATAACAATATTTATATATGATTTATAAATACGAGTAATGATATTTATATTCAAAAGTTGGACTTATTTTACACTTGAGTAATAATAATTATTTTAGACCTATTATCTTTATGTGTATCTCTCTTCTAGTGAGTACAAGTATCATTACTTTTAATCATTTTCACAAAATTGACTATGCATTTAGCCTTGTTTGGATAAGCATATCTGTGTTTTCCTTTTTGTTTTTGTTTTCACTACAATAAGCACTTATATGAATCATTTGGTAATTGTCAACCGGAATGATCTTATCAAAATAGTTTTTTTTTGGAACCTGTAAAACATATTTTGAGCTTTTAATGAGGCAAAAATTTAAACGTATGAAAATAAAGCCTTCGAGATATATAATATGAACTTGACGTGACTGTTTATATTTTTTAAAAGAATTTAATTTAAATGCACTACTGTCAGCCAATAAAAATAGTAAAAAATACCAACTCACACAAATAATTACCCATTATAATGAGGGACCACCATGATTTATCACTTTCCCCTATTTCTATTAGTTGACAATGTAAAATAGTTTTACACTGTCAGTGCATACCAATTAAACTCTTTTTAAAAATTATATTGAGCTTAAGGAATCATCAAAATTTTAAAGGTTCATTTTATGCATAAGCGCTCTTTAAATTGTCTATTCCCTTATTTCTACTTATGACACAGGTACATAAACACAAGTTATTTATACAAGAGGAATACTCATTAATATGAAAAAGAAAAAGTTTATACAACGAAATAACTAATGACATGGAGTTACATACTTAGTGCTTCGAATGATTTTAAACCAATCATGCAAGGATCAAAATGTCAAAGTAGGAAAGAAAGTTTGATCTGGATCAAAAAGCACAAGAGTTTTTCATTTTTCTTTTTGAAAAAAAAAATTTCGTACGTTGCACAAAAATCAATTTGTAATATTCAGTATTTTCCTTAATCAATCATCCTACTGTGATATCTGTCAATTTCATATTGTACACCAAAAATAACTGAGGCTCACCATTTCATGAGCCATTCGATTTCGTATTCGTGTTAAATAGCACGGCTCTTTATACAAATAGGATTACATTGCTATCGAATGATGTTTTAGAAATGAAAGCTGGGTGAGTGATTCATTACGCCAGTCTTGTTTTGGAGTAACGTTACTTCTCCTCTTCTTAACCATTAGATCATTTCTTTTAAAAATCGGACAGATGTTATTCTACATGTGGCTTCTTGTAATGAATTTTTCTTTCGGTGCTTATAGTGTTAAATTTTGCAAATAAATCCCTCTCTAGTTTTCAATCTAAGCTGTTTACGGATTGCTATCCTCTCCACCAAGCCACCGCCCTCCACCGAACTACCAAACCACTACTATGAACCCCAACATAGTCCTTTTCGCCGTCCTCAACCAAGCCACTATCAAACTGTCAATAACCATCACTACTACCTCCGTCATCTCGCCAACCATAAAAGCCACCTTTTTCCTCCAACGCTTCAAGTATGAGTCCTGTGCCGCAGCAGCATGACCTCCTCGCCGCCGTGTCATAGCTGCTTCACCCCTAGCTCGCCTGTCACCGGTAACACAACCTGACCGCGCAAGCACATGCCGCTTTGACTGTTCCTCCATGATGGCGTGGCTCGGCACTGGCGCGTTCTGTTGGGTTGCAAGATGGGTGAGATCCGCAGCGGTGGAGGGGTGGTCGGATGGCTGCAATGGCGAAGCATGGTGTGAAACGCTACGTGCATGTTTGAGAAGAACCACCTTGTGCGAGCCTTCAATTTTTTTGCTAATTTTTTTGGGGATTTAAATGTTACTTAGCAATGTTGAGCAATCCTTCGGCTTCGTTATTTAAATATGATAATAGTGTATAATAATAACTGAAATATTGTATTTTGAAATTTTTTACAAAAATATGAAATTGTTGTATAACTTTTTGCCATGAAGAAGGGAGAATCATGGGAAAAAAAATTGCAAAGGATTCGCCCTCCACTGGGGCGAAATTTGTGCAAAGAATTCGCCCTCCACGAGGGCGAAATGTGATACAAAAATCTGTCTCACATTTCGCCCTATAATGAGTAGAAATTTGACCAAAATCTCTCTCACTTTTAGCTCTGCAATACGTAGAAATTTGTCCAACGTTCAAAATTTTTAACGGTAAAATTTTAACGGCTCTCTTCACTTGTATATATACATAACATTTTACAGTTCCTTCGAACGAGTTGTTTTTCATTTTCCTTATCTTCCCTTACTTTATTCTAGCTATTCTTCTATTCAATTATTCTTATTTTATTCCATTTTTAGTTATAAGAGTGAAAAGTAATACAAAAAAAGTGAGAAAAATTATGGATAATAGTTTAAATGTTACTATTATTGTACATTTTAATGGCTCTATTATTAAAAATACAGAGGAAGGTATGATATTTATGTCTAACGAACCGCTTATTATTTTTGTTCCTCAAACCATGTCGTTTGATGAACTAATTATTATACTTTGTCGAGATATAAATATTAACACTCCAAAAAGAGTGGTGAGAATTAGATATAGATGTCCAGTTTCAAATGTTAATGACAAAATACAATTTCGACCAGTCAAAATAAGCAATGATAGAGATATGCAAATAATGTTTAGGACGTATAGGCAGTACATACAATACATTACTGCCATTGAACTATACGTCGACTTTGAAGAAGTTGTTGCTGAAGCTGGTGGAGCAAGTTTGTATCACAATGAAAATGTTCAAAGTGCATATTCAGCTATGCAACATGAAGACATTGCCCCCAATTTATTTCAAGTGAGTCAGGTAATAATTTATTAAATTTTTTTTATTTCAAAGTAAGTTATGTAATTTTTTTATTATAGTGCAATTTATTTACTAATTATGAATTAATCTCTTTAATAGTATTCTGAAATAAAATTTGTATATTAATTAATATAATATTTGTATTAATTCAATTGATTTAATAATTCAACATGAATATCATGTTACTTTTTATTTTATTTAGCTTTTTAATAATTAATATGATATGTTATTTAACTTTTTATTTTAAAATTATTTATGTAGGCAGGCTTCTTTGTAATTTATTTATTATTGAATCTTATTCTATAAGTTTGTATTGTTGTAATTAATAGTTTTTCTTGAGTTAAATTAAATTTTTATCTTGATAAATATAATAACTGTATTATTTTCATTAATAAATTTTAGTAATTCTTGTTTCAGTATCATATTGCTGAAATTGGTACTAGTTCTTATCCGGATAGACGGCATGACTACAATACTGCTCCCAGTTCAAGTCAAGTAAGTCATTTAATATACATTATTAACACACCTTAATTAATATTTCATTATAATAATTTGAGGATGTTGTTATAGTAAGAAAAAAATTAAAGAAAACAAATTTATCGGTTAGATGCAAGTAATTGAGTTAAATATGCTAATTGTATGTTTATTTTTAATTCAATTAAATTGTTATGTTGATTAATATAATGTATATGTTAATTTATTTAATTCTTT
The DNA here is from genome assembly GCA_031439585.1 of Pterocarpus macrocarpus. Taxonomy (NCBI): domain Eukaryota; kingdom Viridiplantae; phylum Streptophyta; class Magnoliopsida; order Fabales; family Fabaceae; genus Pterocarpus; species Pterocarpus macrocarpus. The sequence continues at coordinate 38,536,475 of CM062518.1, forward strand.
TCAATCCAGTATCAATGGGAAAATGAACCTAGCCCATTTCCAGTAAGAGGCACTGAGTGCATGGTTGATAGCAGTGAAAGTGAAAGTGATGGCAAAAACTCGGAAGGAGAGCATGAAAGTGGTAGTGGTGATGATACAGATGACGACGTGGACCAAACACAGTGGTAGCAGATCAGCATATATAGGATACTCCACCTTTTATGTGAACTTTACATCTGGAGGCTATGCATGTTCCTGAGCTTTCAGAGTATGTGAATATGATTAGCAGTAATATTCCTGATGGTGAATTTTATAGTGGAATGATATTCAATGATCGGGAGAGTGTAAATGCAGCGATTAAGAACTACAGCATATCTAGTCAGTGGATTACAAAGTGCATGAGTCAGAACCACTGACCTTTTACTGCAAGTGCAAACACTTTGGCCTTAGATGTCAATGGCTTATTAGAGTTAGTTTTAGGAAGAACCAAGACATTTGGGAGGTTAGGAAATACAATGGCCCGCACACTTGCACTTCGGCAATGCTTTCTCAGGATCACACCAAACTGGATTCTGATATGATTGCACAATATATAGAACCAATGGTAAGAGCGAACCCGTCTTTAAAAGTAAAGAATGTGATTGTCGAGATCCAAAATCGGTATGGATACTTGACAACATATCGGAAAGCATGGGTGGCGAAGCAAAAGGCAATTGAAAGAGTTTATGGTAGTTGGGAAGGTTCGTATGAAGAATTATCGATCTGGCTAGGGGCAGTGTGCTATTTTGATCGACATGCACGTGTTGAGTTTGAAGCTGTGTCGGCCTACCATGGAAATGAGTTGGTGCCCAACACTCGAATATTTAAGCGGGTGTTCTGGACTTTTGGTCCCTGTAGGAGAGCTTTTAGACACTGCAAACCATTAGTACAGGTTGACGGGACACATTTATACGGGCAATACAAAGAGACTTTATTGATTGCTGTTGCACAAGATGGCAATCAGAACATATTGCCCATTGCTTTTGCAATTGTTGAAAGTGAGACTGCAGAAGCGTGGTCTTTTTTCCTGAACCATTTACGCAGACATTTAGTGATCGAGGATGGGGTTGGTATTATTTCTGATCAGCACGAGTCAATCAAAGCAGCAATAAGACAGAGCCAAGGTCAGTGGGAACCCCCGAGAGCATTCCACATGTACTGTATTAGACATATTACAGCCAACTTCTTAAGGAGATTCAAGAAACCGTATTTGCATCGACTTGTTGTGAGCATAGGTAATATATTTCGTTTGTATTTCTGAATATTTTTTTTTTTAGATAATGTATTGATCACTTATTCTTTTGTAGGGTATTCAAGAACGGAGCGTGAATTTAATCATCACTACGGATGGATGCACCAACATGGTGAGGTGTATACTAGTTGGCTTCACGAAATTCCACGAGAGAAGTGGGTTCAAGCTTTTGATGGCGGGCATAGATACGGACATATGACCACAAATCTAGTGGAGTGCATCAATTCTGTGTTAAAGGGCGCTCGCAATCTACCCATTACGGCCTTGGTTCGAGCAACATATTTTCGATTGGCTGAGTTGTTTGCAACTAAAGGTCGGGAAGCACATGCTCGAAGAGATGCAGACTTCATTTTCTCTGAAGCCCTCACGACACGGTTGCGAGAAATCCAACAAGTCTCTGGTAATGTGCGTGTCACGCGGTTTTCAAGGCAGAATCAAGTTTTCCATGTTCAAGACCTCACAAATGGAGATGAATTCAGTGTTGATTTGATTCGAAGGTATTGTGACTGTGGCAATTTTCAGACTGATCGATATCCATGTCGTCACGTAATTGCATGCTGTGCCAATCAGAATATCGATTGGCAAGTGTATATCGATAGCATTTACAGCATGGAAAAAGTTTGCAAAGTGTACGATAGGGAGTTTTAAGTGGTGGAGAATCGAAGTACGTGGCCACCATATACAGGTCCGGTGATTCGACCTAACCTTCAGTTAAAGCGCAACATGAAAGGTCGGCCAAGATCAACTCGTTTCCTAAACGAAATGGATATGCGTGAAATGCGAGGACCAAAACGGTGTGCCCTATGCCATGGTGAAGGACATAGCCGCAGACAATGTCCACTTAGACCTGGGGCTAATTAGTACTGAGCAGCAAATTATTTTTGTTTGAATATTTGTTTGTTAATGTAATCTAGAATAATAGTAAATTGAATAAGTTTATTTTAAGTAGATGATTTTTTATTCCAATATAATGTGCTTTTAAGAAGCTATATCTTAAAAAAAACAGGGGACTTATTTTGATTTCTTTATACATTTATTTAATTAAAAATATATTTTTTTAAATACTCAAATAATCAAATCTTATTGATAAATCATGAATGAATGCATTGGTGTTTTTTTCTTTTTTATTAGATTATGAATAGATTAATACCTTTTTTTTTATTTAATATACTTTGATCTAATCGAAGTCAGAACCCAGTTTAAAACCAATCTACTCAATGTAATAAATTTATTCAAATTAGATATTACACTAAAGTTTATACTCAACGTAATAAAATATAGACACTAGATAATCTTAATTTCTTTAGCAATTATATGCACTGAAAGTTCAATACAAATTACATATTGCATTAAAGTTGACACAATAATAAAAATTATACATTAGAAAGAAAAAATACAGAAATTAAATTACTTACGCCCTTTGTCCTTTTTCTTTTTTATTAATGAAGGGGACAATCTCTGTGGGGATCTAAGAATCGGACGTAAGATACCTGGAAAGTTAAATCCCCTTCTCCTTCTTTCCTCACCCCCCTCACCTCCTTCACCTACCTCACCACCTTCACCTACCTCACCCCCCTCACCTGCTACTGCCACTGCCTCACCTTGAGTGGATGGATTGCCATGGCGATGGAACCAAGGTTCATAAAGTGTTGTCTGATTCCAATTGAAATTCCAATTTGTAGGTGCAATCGCAGCTGCAGCTTCAGAATCCGGAGGTGGCGTCTGCAGTAACTCATCCATGGTTGGGATATACACATCTTCAGTAGGAGCATTTAGATCAACTTGCATCGGACGAGGAGGAGTATGAGTACGATCGGGTTCATCACCATCATATACAGGGCGAAAATTATTTAAATTTGGCATGCTACTACTGCTCGATGATGAATCTACTGACATACGCCTTGGCTGAAGGAACTGTGCTCGACTATGACCAGCATCGGCACGGAATGCCCCAGGATCAATGGACATTCTAGGGGGATCCATATGGATATGCTGTCGGGGGCCTGACCTATTGGACTCACGCCGGGGGGGTGGCGAGGGCATGCGGAAATGCTCTTGGGGGCCCGGCATATGGCCATAATGCCGTGGATCTTGCAGGTGAAATTCTGGAGACAGCCACAATTGGGCACGAGTTCTCGCTGCATGCTCTTGATACCAGTGCCAATATTCAGGGGATGGCGTGTAATCAATAATGGGATGACCATGTAGCACACACTCAAATCGACTAATCCAGTGTTGATGTGTCTGTATCCAGTTCCAGTCTGTTTTTCCCCTCAAATCTTGGTTATGAGATTCTTCTAAGTTCATAAGATCAGGCGGAATAAGCTGATATAAGCCAAACTGATGCGTTACATGGTTGCTTGGGTGCCACTCAACCGCCTCAAAGCACACAAGTGCAGTGACAGCCGAGCAAACTGCACGTTCATCCCTCACATGCGATGGAATACATGAAATAATAGCAGGAATCTCATATGGACGCCATAAAAACTGCAACTGCATTATAAAATAAAAAAAACATAACATGATATATATATATATATATAAAATTTGATAATCAAATTATAGGAATTGTTATAGTATTCCATTCACTACCTGATTCTGTAAGCCAACGCGATCTAAAACCCCTCTTATATTGGCGACAGTCGCATAGTTAAATCTCCGAGGATATTCAGCACCAGCCCATCTGTGTAATATTAAAATTACTATTTTCAATGCAATGCTATAATTTATTTTTTATTAGGTTATTGTTTTAATTAATAAGTAATTGAGTTAAATTAGTTTACCTCGCACATAAGGGAAATGTAATTGGTCTATCAACTGGACATAAAAATGGAAGCCGATGCCATGCCCATGATTGCAACAGGATGAGGCAGCCACTAACCTCTTTTGTACCTTTTCGTGAGGCACGACATAAACCTCGATATAGCATAGTAAGGTATGCCGAGCCCCAGCTATATTGCCCAATCTGGTCCAACTGTAAGAGCAATGGAAGATACTTTCCATGGATGCTGGATGACGTCTTGTCCAAAGATTATTTTCTGACCCAATAAGCGCAGTATATAAACATGCGTAAAGCGCTCTATTGTCTGCTGGTCGGCATTCTCTGCAAGTGTCAAATTAAGACGCTCCAACCAAGACAATCTGATTGCACAATCAATAAAGTCATTGGCTTCAGGTCGTTCACCAAGGCATGCCTCACACATATCCTAAATTAATTGTACATTTAGATCTGTTGTTCCAGTGACAACCAGCCCATTGATGGGCAGGCCAAGGTGCAATGCAACATCTTCCAGTGTCACAGTACACTCCCCACAAGGAAAATGAAATGTGTGACACTCCGGCCTCCATTGTTCTACTAATGCACTAATTAGATCTGGAAGTAGATGAAATTTGTTAATACTAGCAACTTCATTCAGTCTTGCCCTTTGTAAGTACCCTTCTATCATATGATGTGGTGGCTCGACATTCCTAACTCGCATGCACATCTGTCTACCATCCTATAACATTATCATAAATTAATAAATTAGATAAATTTATAATAAAAATTGTTGCATTATTATTGTAAATAACAACAGGAAATAACAAATCGCTCTAAACCCAAAAATAAAAATAAGTATCATTACTTCTATTCTACTTTTTTGTTTAAATTAAATGTCACTTTAATTTAATTTAACTATTTAAATCATATGTTATTTTTATGTTATCTATTCTTAGTTGCAACAAAGAATAATAATAATCATAATAATAATAATAACAAAGAATAATAATAATCATAATAATAATAATATCACCAAAAAATAAATTAAACTTCTATCACCGATTTATTAATTTAAATTTATATTCTATTAGCTACTGCCATCTCTTAAATATTTATTGAATATTTCTATTGTTAATGTAATTAACAAATAAATTAATATATATATATATAACCTTATTATTATAATTATCTAATGCTTTTATTCTCACATAAACAATTAAAACAAACATTTGTTGAGGTGCATCTTTAGTAACTTTGCCATTCACCTAAATTGAACCCAACAATTATCAAAACTAAATATGCAGTCTTAAAAAATAGAATAAAACCAAAATTACATACAAAAGTTTGAAAAACAAACATCGCACAGACCTTAAAAAGATTGAATAAAAAAATATATATAACCATTTTTTAATAATTGTCTAATATTTTAAAACTAATAATGCACTAAAATTAATTTCAAATATAATATTACCACAAAATAATAATACCTCTTACAATACTCATTTTATGATCAATCTAATTTGATATACACAAAATCCTAACAAATTAAAATTAATTTTAAACATAATATCAGTATAAATTTTTAAATATAATTTTTGAAAATAAATATATTACTTCAGAAATTTGCACTGCAATATGACTGCTTGAATCCACTGTTGAATCACGGCGTTGATTGCGTCGACTCATTCTTGCCGTCTTGTTCTATCTTTCTTGATCACACACTAAATTAGATCATACATTCAAAATAATTTTTCTCACTCTGACACTCTCACACACTCAAACACTTCTTCCTCTCGTTAACAAAACCCTTCACTCCGAAACAACGAAGAAGTGAAGTTCATTTATAGAACTTACAATCCGACCATCTACAGTGTTATTTCATTTCACCTTACACATGTCAACTCCCCGTCTACCATACTTTTGCCCCTCCAACTTATTTGCAGAAAGCATCAGGCACAATGCTCCTTTTTTCAGACGCACTTCGGTTTGTATTTCAACACATGTGTATACTGTTTATATGCATGCGTTGCTTTTTGGTGTCTCACATTTCGCCATACTGCAAGGCGAAATGTGCTTTACTTTTTCACTATTCATGCTTTTTGTGTCACAATTTGCCTTGCTGCAGGACGAAATCTATGTCTGTGTCAAATTTCGCCCTGCAGCATGTAGAATTCGGGTAAAAAAAAATAAAATATAAATACTACTTATAGTATGGCGAAATATGTATTAATTTCCCACACATCCGTAATTTTGTTATCAAACCCATATTCCTGTATTTTAAATCTACTATTCCCATAATATAATTAAAAAACCCAATCCTGAGGTACAAGTCATATATTATTAGAGCATTATTGATAATTTTGTATTTTCACCTTGATAACGATTTGTTGATAAATCTGTAATTATAGAGCTATAGCATAGATTTTTTTACTTTTTTTTTTTATTTTTTTCTGTTGTGCGTGTGCAGACTATGACTTATTGTCTTTGATTGTATCATTGGTTTTCCCAACTTGGCGGCATCACTGTGTGTAAATTATGTGTGTGTTGATTGTTTGATGAAGAATATCCAATGAAGTGTGTGTTGTTATGGATATGGTTGGCTTAGATTGTGCTGCGACAAAGGTGGGGAAGGTTGGGAAACCTGCTACTCCATGTCTCCATCGACCTGTAAGCCCAAGGCATACAATAGCAAATTGATTGCTCCGTCGAAAATGGAATTGCTCCGGTAGGCATGGGGCAATAAGAGAATGACTCAAATTGTAAATAAAATAACTTAGGTTGGCTTTTGCAATTAGAAATTATAAGGAATAGGGTAATATCTAGAATTTTCTTAAGAGGAGTAACGTTACTCCAAAACATGACTGGAGTAACGAATCAGTACTCTGACTTATTTGGTCTCCCTCCCTACAGCTCTGGAATGATTTAAGGAACTAGGCCTAAAGAACCATTTCAAGGAACTTGAATAGGAACATAAGCAAGAATTGGAGATTTTTGGATGTGTTCGGATAGGCTTTAAAAAAAGTTATTTTATGTTTGATCAGATTATATGAAAAGTATTTTTATTATTAAAAATATTTATAAATCTATTTAAATATAAATAAATAAAAATACTTTTTCATGGTGAAACTACAAAAAAAGATATTTAAAAGAAAAGAAAAAATTAGGGTTTGATAAAAATACAAAGAAAATGATATAAATTATAATTATTAATAAAGGTATAGAATATTTTTAAAAGTTAGGTACCATTAACTTAAAAAAATAATAAAATATTTTTTTTAATTATAAGTTCCTTTTTTTAAAAAAATGCCAATTTAAACACCCTAAAAAAATACATAAATTTTTCAAAAAAAAAAAAGTTTTTTTCCTTTAAAAAAAAAAGCCAATCCAAACGCATTCTTCCCCCTGCTCAGGCTGTCTTGTGGCAGAACATGAACTTTCACTTCGTTTGAGAACATCACGAGTAGTCAGACTCGTATTTGGGCTACATGGAGCAAGGGAATGCTGCCAAGCCTCTGATTGCATTTGCATCCCTTGTTTCTGCATTAATTACCGATCTAAGATTATACCAAATAGAAGTCTACCGATAAATTTTTCTTACACTTCACCATTATTTGTCATATAGCAATACACTGGTACAACTGTGCGTGTGGATATCATCGATCTCTAAAGGCGGCTGACGGCTGACGGCTGACGGCTGACGGCACAATATCTCATTAGTTCTAACCTAAGAGAAATTACCCTCAAATGTCACCCATTTAAATAGACGGATGTCTCTTTCAAATAAACGTATCTCCCTTCTTTATTCCTAAAATGTCAAATCATTTTAAATTTAAAGGAAACAATGCTTTTGCCCTTTGTTTCCTCAGTATTTCCGTTAACGAGCAAACCTAAGCTTATTTCTGATGATAGTAATCGGTAACATGTTAAAATCCGAATACTGCCGTTTTGAAGCTGGACAGTATCATGGCTGTGATATCGCTGTTCATTCTTTACAGCAAGGGAGTATATATATATAATCAAGAATAGAAGATAAAACCATTCATATGAAAATGTGTCATAGGCCTCAAAGTTCAAACTCTTACTTAGCAGTGGCTGACGGTGATTGCCATGTTGGTCTCCATGCAGTTACTCATCCGTTTTGTTATGCAAGGGGAACCATTGGCATTGTGTTCCTCCTGATAATCCCTCTTGCAAATGCTCAGCCTTTATCTTTTAATTACACCGACTTCAGTCAAGCTCATTATGACGATCTAAACCTGCAAGGAGATGCTAATTATTCACAATCTGGTGGTATCCAACTCACAGTAAGCACAAAAAACCCGGACAAGGCTTCCGGTTTTGGAAGAGTCACAACTTCCAATCCCATAAATCTTCGGGACCAGAATTCTAACAAAAGATATGACTTCACTACCAGCTTTTCATTTGTTATTTCTTCAGACAATCAGAGCTACGACGGAGATGGTTTGACATTCTTCCTAGCAAGCGCGAGTCTCCCAATTGGACATGATATAAGCGGGGGAGGCCTTGGTCTTGTGAATCCTTACCGACCTCTTCCAAATGAATACTCATTTGTGGCAGTGGAGTTTGACACTTTCCAAAATGAATGGGACCCAAAAGGCCCATATCCACATGTAGGAGTGGATGCCAATTCTGTAGTGTCCATCATACATCAGGAATGGACGGCAGATTTTTCAGAAAAAGGTAAAGTTTATAACTGTAGTATTACATACAATTCCATAATCAATCATCTAGATGTTTTCTTTGGAGACGCATTCAGTGGGCTTGCAGCACAGCACTTTACTTGGCACATTGATCTCAGAGATTACCTTGGAGATGATTCGGTTATTGTCGGCATATCAGCTGCAAGTGCAACAGGAAATTATTCTGTGGAACTTAGCCTGCTGTCATGGTCATTCAGTACAACGTTACCAATGCTAAGTAATGCCAATCCTAAGAAGGAAAGAAACCCAACTTTCATGGAGGGACTAGGAATTGGCATAGGTTTGTCTGTGAGTTTGTTAGTGTTGGTCCTGGCCCTGATTTTGATATGGAAAAGAGGAAAAAGAAAAGATAATTCAACTTCTGATTTGATGGATCGTGAATTCCAAACGGGCACTGGACCCCAGAGGATCAGCTATCATAAATTGGTATCTGCAACAAGTAACTTTGAAGAGGCAAAGAAGCTCGGAAAAGGTGGTTTTGGTGGTGTTTATAAAGGTTATTTTGAAGACACAGACTCCTATGCTGCTATAAAGAAGATATCAGCAGATTCAAGACAAGGGATGAAGGAATATGCAGCAGAAGTGAAGACCATTAGCCAGCTGAGGCATAGGAATTTGGTCCAACTCATTGGTTGGTGTCACAAGAAGAATGATCTCCTCCTGATATACGACTACATGCCAAATGGAAGCTTACATTCTTGTCTTTTTGATGGAGTAAGCTTCTTGTCATGGCAAATGAGGTACAACATAGCTCTGGGCTTGGCATCAGCATTGCTTTACCTGCAAGAAGGATGGGAAAAGTGTGTGCTTCATAGGGACATCAAATCAAGCAACATAATGTTGGACTCAAATTTCAACGCTAAGCTTGGGGATTTTGGCTTGGCTAGGCTGGTGGATCATGAGAAAGGTTCACGGACCACAGTCACGGCAGGTACCATGGGTTACATAGCCCCAGAATATATGAAAACAGGCAAGGTTAGAAAGGAATCTGACATTTACAGTTTTGGTGTTGTTTTGTTGGAGATAGCAAGTGGAAAAAACGCCATTCACCACAAAGAAATGGAGGGTCGTGTCACTCAAGTGTCATTAGTTGAGTGGGTTTGGGGGCTCCACGGTTTAAGAAATCTCCTTGCAGCAGCAGACACTAATCTATGTGGGGTATTTGATGTGCAGCAAATGGAATGTTTATTGGTTGTTGGCCTTTGGTGTGCTCATCCAGATTGCAGATGCAGACCCTCTATAAGGCAAGTGACCAAGGTGCTTAACTTTGATGCTTCTTTTCCAGTTCTTCCACAAAGGATGCCTCTGCTAGCCCATCTCCCTCCAACAACAACTGAGTTGTTTTTCACAGTTCCATCTTCCTTTCAGGCTACAAGTCAAGTGGAAATAAACAGAATGTAATCAATATTTTGATTTTCTATATCCAGTCTGGAACCCTTGAGATTAGAGTTCATATCTCTAAAAGTTCACTTTACGTATAATTCATATTGTACAATGTATGATTTGTAGATGCTTGTACTTTTGACCTAAATTGATTATAATTTTCTCTGAAATGAATTAAAATCCAAGGATCTTCAAGCCATATACCAGCCACCCCTGACTTTGCATCGCGAGCTAAAGAAATCTGCTAGTACTGCTACCCTACCCTCTTACCAGTTCTTAGAATATAACCATGGTCAAATCTAGTAAACCAAGTAGCATACAAAAGAATGTCTCTAATAATGGAACCATTGGGATTTTGAGTTTCCAAAATCTTCTCTGCCATGGGACATGGTCTCTGAGTTCTCTATAATTGTGATACCCCCGTATTCTCCTTTCCCTTTTGCTTCCATTTCCGGTTGTCAAGCATATTTAAAAGCATTTTTCACCGTGAAGCTCCCCATTTTCTCATGCACCTAGAACAGTTTGTTAAAGTATTTTTATAAATATTATTCTGAAATTAATTCTTGAAATACTTATTTTGGCAATCAAACGTTACTAATATTTTTTTTATTCAAATTTGATTACATAATAGTGATAATACTATAAAAAGAATAAAATCAATATAAACTAATTAAATATCTTTTACAATGATAATGAAGAATAGATGCACCATGTATTTTAATGTGAAAGAAGCAGCCACTGGGTTTGAGTAATTTTATTATTAAAATTATTGACAATTATTATAAGCCTGAACAAAGAAAAAACAGAAAAAGAAAAAAATTAACATTAAAGACCATTAAGGAGCATTAATTAAAGAAAAGGAATATTAAAATTATTAAGAAGCATCAAATAAACATTAATTAAAAAAAAATCACATAACTTTTACAAATAAAAAGTAATATCCCTTATTTCATTCATTCCCAATCCTTTATCTTTGTGGCCCCTCCTTCCATTACACTTACAAATTATCCCATATTTTCTTTTCAAAGAAAATTCTGTTAGCTACCCCTTCTTTTTGCGCATAATTTGGGTCATTAATGTTGTCTAGGTTATGGTTGTTGAGTGTGGATCATGCACACTCGGAGTCAATTCGAACAGTCAATTCGGTCTTGACTTGTGATCCTCGGATAGTGATGAAGGAGCTGGGTTCTGAACATTCCAGTTAATATGTCTGTCAGAGGGATGTTGTTTTCATGCTTGTCTTCCTCCACCACTCTCTTCCACAGCCTCACCCTTACGAGTGTTTGGCATCCTATATTAGATATGATAAGATAAGGTTATATAATACATTATGATCTTATCTGTTGTTTAGTACAATCAATGTATTGTATAACCTTATCCATCAAACCTCCCTTATATGTTATAACGATAAATAACTTATCTACTACTCAAGCGTATTATTAGCACGATTAGTTTTTAATATATAAGAGTTTTTTTATTTTTTTTTATTTTTTAATATATTTTATTAAAAAATTAATTATTAACTAAATAATAAAAAATAAAAATATATAAATAAAAATAATATTATTTAATAATAAATAAATATTTTTTAAAAAAATTATAAAATAATTATTCAAACTAAAATAAAAATATAAGAATAAAAATTTATTATTAAAATATATTAATAATAATATTTAATATAAATTTAATTATATATAATAAAAAATACAACAAAATATCGAAATGTGATAGTAAACCTATTTAGATTTTGATATATAAAAACTCCATCTCTATTTCACTCTCTCTCTCTCTCTCTAATGTTTTTTATATTTATAAAAAAATATTAAAAATAAATAAATAAATAATTTTTAATATAAAATCATTTTTATATATAATAAAATAGAACTAAAATAATTATGATAACTATTTAAAAATTATATTTATTATAATCTCTTCCTTTAGTTATATTTTATATAATATAATATCTTATACAATGACATATCAAATACTGTATCGTATTAAATTTTTATCAGATCTTATCTTATCAGGCCTTATACTATTAGGCATACCAAACGAGCCCTTAAATTGGTTAGACCGACTCAAGACCTGCTTTGAGACGTGTCACTAAATAAATAGGGTTTGATCAATCTTCAAATGGATAGATGTAATATTATATATAGTATAAGACTTTATTTGGCCATAATCATAATGATATCGTTTGTCATAATAGTATGGAAATGACAAATGAGACTTCGATAAAATGAACTCTAACAAGATCGTGAACCTAATGCCTTATTGAGTATGATTTGTGCAAAATAATTGATGGAAATGGACGATGACATGCTTGGCTTCGAATTCGAGGGGCCAGTTTGGTGGCCAAAATATGTTTATCAATGTCGCTTGGGTACTTGCGAGAGTTTACTTCGAAAGATGCAGAAGAGGCTTTAGGGATGAAAAATTAGGGATAGATAAAATTAAAAAAAAAAACATTATTATCTACTTGTAAAAATTATTAGATCATTTTCCTTAATTAATCTTTATTTGATAATTTTTAATAATTTTAGTACAATTGGTCCTTCTTCTTAATGAGTCATTCTTAATTGTCCCTATTAATAATTTTCCCAAGAAAAGATTATTACTGTTGAATGGTAGTAAATCATTTAGTACTATATATTTATTTTATCAATAAAATTAAGATTCTAAAGTTAACAAATAAATAGCTTTTTCTAAAATGTAAGTTTTTAAATAGCTAACTATAAGTAGTAGAAAATCTAATTTAAAAAGAAACAATTTAATGCATAATATTTTTAGTAATTAAATTATTAGTAATTAAAGGATAACATAAATAGATATACAAATAAGCATTTAAATAATTTTTCACAAAATTTAATCTATACTACTAATAATTAAGACTCAAAATATGGAAACTTTTATCATATATCAGCTTTACATCAATATTAGCCCCACTACTTTCTCAAACTTACTATTAAAAGAAATATTTTAAATTAAAATTATTAAAAAAATATTTAATTTTAGAATTTAACTTATAATAAATATAAACCCTTGATTTTCTCTTTTATTAACTCTTTTTAAATGATTCATTACTCAAATATCTTTGTATAATTTCATTTCAACCACAAAAGGTTGATTAAAAAAATTTAAATAAATTTATACAAAATTTTTTTAAAAATTAAAATAATTTAAAATGAAAAATTTAAATTTAATGAACATTAATAAAGCTGTTATCAACCCTATTACCCTTCCACCATTTAGCCAATTATTTCATATTTTAAAAAAAATGAAAAATCAAATTTGAAAATTAATATTAATAATTATTAATATCAGTTACTTATGTATTTTACCCACTCAATTTTTATTACACATCATTTTATTATCATAGGCCAATTTTTCGTCTATCTAAAGATCAATTATTTTTACTACTATTCTTCTTTAAGTATTTTATTATATAATTAGTCAACAAGTCAATTTCTCTCCTAGTATTTTATATATTTATTTAATATTTAAGAATTTATTACTCAACTATCTTGTTTTTTTTTTTTTTTTTTGCCAAAATTAGAATGTCATCCATCTATGGAATAATATATTGCTACTATTTATTTTTGCAAAGTGATTTTAATTCTTGAAATAAGAACTCACACATGCATGTCCTTAAAATACATCACATATTTTTATTTTTTCAAGTATTGCAGCCAATGATAATTTGTTGAGATATATAATTAGAAATTAAAAGGTAGTAGAAATATCATTATTTTTATCTTTAAGTTTTTATAAGAAGCTTTCATATCTCTTATATATCTATCCTTTCATATTTTTTTTCTTTCACCAAACCCCCAAAATCTCCTTATTTTCTACAATAATTGCCTGCATTTTCTATTTGCTACTAAAAGTTGTTGTCAAAATTATTCCGACATAGCCAAAGGATGAAATATCAAGAGCTCTTGCGGTTAACAGTAAGAAAATAGAAATTTGTTCGACTACTTCTTCTTATAACTATAACCACAATCAAGTATACTGAGTTTGGATCACAACTTTTATTCCCACCATTGAATCTATATGTTTTATTTATGTTGTTTTATGGTATTGGAATTTGAGTTTGGGGATTTTTTATTTTTGTTTTTGATTTTTTTTAATATGACGGATGCAGGTTTGATGTTATAAAGAAAAATTTTATTGTGCTTTATTATTTGGTTGTGGGCTACTCTGTAAGCCTCTGAACTCTCTTTATATTGTTTTGAACTCTCTAATTCCTTTAAAAGTAAATGGGTGCATTCACATTGGTAAATATATATATATATATATATATATATATATATATATATATATATATATATATATATATATATATATATATATCAATTAACAATAGAATAATATCTGCATTTATTTATTCTCTATCTTCAATTTATCTTTAAAAGAATATATTTTGCTCCAAAAAAATGTATTTGTTTATTTTTCTCTCAATTAGTAATAAAAATGATATATGTAGTTGTATATTCTCTCTTTTTAATTCAAAATAAATTTCTATACTATTTTTTATTTTTATATCAAGGATTTTTTTTTTAATTTTGGAAATTAAGTTTTGAGAAAATGATTTTTATAATATATATTCTTTAAATAATTCTTTCATTTTGTTTTTATACAACCAATTTTTTAAGAGTTAATCAATGTCAATATAGGACTTATTTAAATTCTTCATTTTGAAACAAATAAAAAAATTAATCTATAGGAGACATATAACTTGATATTCTCTATTTCTATTAGAGTATACAGAAATTATATAAATTATAAATTTAGTAAATCAATGTTAAGTATTTTCAATCATCTTTTTTAAAAATTAGAAGTATATGTTTTTATAAAATAAATTATTTATTTATTTTATGTGAATAATTAATTATTATATGGAATAGTTTTATATAATTTAATCTTTAAAATTAATTTACTAGAATACTTTAAAATAGGGAAGGAGAAAAAACGGATTTTTTTTTTGAGTTGTTTGATAATCATTTAAAAATTGAGATTAGAGAATTTTATTTATTATTATTTAATAATTCATTATTATATAATATGTAATTTTTATACTTATTTTAATTTTAATATAATAATATGAAGAATTTATTTTACTAGTTCTTATTTTTATTTTCTATTATCTTTTATATTAGACTTTATTTTTTGAGTTATTAAAATTGTAATGAAATTTTTAAATTTTATATTTATTAATCATTTTGTTGGTTTTAGATCAAATTATGCAATTTTTATGCATAATATTTTTATTATAAAATTTTTATATTTGCCAAAAGTTTTGCAAAAACTTTTTATTCTGTGCATTGTATAGGTACAAAAACTCTAGTTAATTAAATAAATAAGTCATTTGAATTTCTTATATACTTATTGTGTAAATTTATTCCATGTTTTTATTTTTAAAATGATACCAATATCCTTTGATTAATTCCATATATATATTGAATTTACTAAACTTCTTTATTTGGTTAATTAGTTGTATACTTTTGTATGAATAATATTTTAAACTAACTATCATAAAAACACATTTTGGTATAAACAAAAATCCCTTTTAATAATAATAATAATAATAATAATCAATATAATAGTGTGATAGAATAAAATATTTGAGTAAATTCTAAAATGTCGTCTATGACAAAAATATTGCCAGATAAATTCGTTCTTTAAAAATAAAAACTCCTAACATAATTATTAAAAATTAAAAATATGTGTTAAATTAGTAGTCATCTTAGAAGTAGTAGATATAAAGTAATGGGTTAAAAAATACATAAAAAAATACTAATCGCTAAAAATGCTTTTGCTAAACACGTTAGTTTCTGAAGAGAATTAATTTAACCTATATTTTTAATTCTCGGATATTATCAACTTTGATTTCTCAATAATAAATTTAGAATAAATAATTTTTTTAATTCTAATATTTTGAAGGTTACATTAATTTGGTCCAAAAAGAATTTTTTGACATTAATTTAGTCTTAATATTTTAAAGTTGACATTAATTTAATTTTAAAAATAATTTTGATATCAATTTAATTCTAATAAAATTTTTTTTAAATCAATTCTTTTATCAAATTATTAATGTAAAATTAAATTGATGTTAAAATTAAAAATATTAAAATTAAAATAATATAAAAATTTTTTTAAAGTAAATTAATATCAATTTTAAAATATTAAGAATAAAATATATATTTGCTGATAAATTTATTCAGTAAAACACGTCTTCGTCAGGACAGTAGGGCACTCCACTCAAAATACTTTTATCCAATTTATCTATTAGTTCTTTTTCATCCGTTGGTGACTTGCTGATGCTAATCGAGGTTGTCTTCGTCGCTGAGAGGTGAAGAACAAGGCAATCTGACACGGAAGCATTCGCATAGGTCACTCACTCATCTTCTTCCCAAACTTCACTCCTTCCTTTGAGTCCATTACTCTCCTAATCACAGGTTCGTGACAATGGGATTCGTAAGAATCTCAATAGCAAGAATCATTGAATTCAATTCTTTTATACTAACATGGGGTCGATCATTCATGCATCATAATAATAGGGAAATGGGATTGCTAAAAGAACTATCATGTAACTCAAATCTGCAAATGGTTTCTGTGCTTTTGATCTGCGATAGGCCCCTCTCTGATTTTTATCCAATCTGCACCTTTGGTAATTGATATTGATGCCTCAGGAGTTAGGACTGCATTTTCAATTCATTTCTGAAATTGTACCCTTAAATCTAATATGTTAGTGTTTTTCACTTCTCCTGGTGCATTTTAATTGTTTAATATGATGATGATTTTGGGGCGCCAGATGTAGAACCCGGGTATGATTCTGTGTATTATTATTGCGGACAGAATTCTTACACTTCCCATATCAAATTGATTTCTCAAGCTTACCTTCTGGCAGGTAAGTAAATCTTCTTGTTTTATTTTCCTCTGAAGTTTTCTGTGTGAGAAAGGCACAAGCTTATTCCTTTAATCATTTCTGGAACATATGATCAGTGCTTACTAAATATCAATTATTCCTTCCTTACCATGCTTCTCCATTTCTATGATGGCATTCTTTGCCCCCCAGCTTCTCTGATTTATTAGCAGTTAAAAGAGGATAATGACCTGAATTTCATGTTTGTTTCATGAAATGACACTGATGTCTAATTGCATTGTGATGGAGTAGAAAATAATGAGTTCTGAAGGAGTCAATGAAGATTGCTTAGGATGGGCAGCAAGAGATGCGTCTGGAGTTCTATCCCCTTACAAATTCAGTCGC
The DNA here is from genome assembly GCA_031439585.1 of Pterocarpus macrocarpus. Lineage (NCBI taxonomy): Eukaryota > Viridiplantae > Streptophyta > Magnoliopsida > Fabales > Fabaceae > Pterocarpus > Pterocarpus macrocarpus. The sequence goes on from CM062518.1 coordinate 38,553,877, forward strand.
AGGCATGTACATGTTATTCCACTTTGTTGAATGGAAGTAACTCTTTTCTAAGAGAGACCAATTTCTTTTTTTTTTTTTTTTGTGGGGTGATAGATGTTGGGGTTTCCTTTTTCTTTGAAAATATACCAACTAATTCTTTGCTTGATTTCTTGATCTTATGACAATGACAATGATGGTTGCTCTCAGGGCTCTTGGGAATGATGATGTTTATATGAAGATTACCCACTGTGGAGTTTGTTATGCTGATGTTGTTTGGACTAGGAATAAACACGGTGACTCGAGATATCCTCTAGTACCTGGGTAAGTGGGCTGATTTTGCTGTATGCGTGAGTAACTTATTTACTTAAACTAATCTGCATGTGATTTTTTGCATATCAGACATGAGATTGCTGGAATTGTGGAAAAAGTTGGTTCCAATGTCCACCGTTTCAATGTTGGTGACCATGTTGGAGTGGGGACTTATGTCAACTCGTGCAGGGATTGTGAATATTGTAATGACAGACAAGAAGTTCATTGTGTGAAGGGATCAGTCTATACTTTTAATGGTGTTGATTTTGATGGTACAATTACAAAAGGAGGATATTCAAGTTGCATAGTAGTCCATGAAAGGTGAACTTAGCAGATGCTAATTATTTGTTATCTATTATGAATTTGTCTTTCTCTTCCTGAAATTGCTTTGAATGATATATACATTTCAAGCTGTTAGTGTTGATAGTACTTGTTTGAATTCGTTTATTAACCAAGTACCCCACTGAAGTGAGGTTGCATATTTGGTCTTGCATCTATAGGTACTGTTTTGTGATACCCAAAAATTACCCATTGGCTTCAGCAGCTCCTCTGCTTTGTGCTGGAATTACTGTTTATAGTCCCATGATGCGCCACAAGATGAATCAGCCTGGCAAGTCTCTAGCAGTGATCGGTCTTGGTGGCCTTGGTCATATGGCAGTGAAATTTGGTAAGGCATTCGGATTGAAGGTAACAGTTTTTAGCTCTAGCATATCCAAGAAGGAGGAGGCCCTGAGTCTGCTTGGTGCAGACAAATTTGTTGTTTCATCTGACCAAGAGCAGATGATGGTAAGTATAATATTAAGCATCTACCGAGTAACATTTTCCTTAGACCATGAAGACAGTACTGATGTTGCTGACTTCTTTTTTCTGTCAAAAGTCAATACTGATGAGGATTCCTGTGCAGGCATTGGCTAAGTCATATGACTTTATAATTGACACAGCATCTGGTGATCACCCATTTGATCCTTACATGGCACTGTTGAAGACATCTGGTGTTATGGTCCTGGTTGGGTTCCCAAGTGAAGTCAAATTCAGCCCTGCAAACCTTATTCTTGGTATGTAGCTTCTTAAAGCATAGAAAATTTGTTGGAACGATGATTTTTTTTCACTTAAATAAGCTTAGCTTGGTAGTTTAAAGCAGTGGAATGAACTGTAAATGCAAAATCTTTTTGGCAGGTATGAGAACCATTTCAGGGAGTGTTACAGGTGGTACAAAAGAGACACAGGAGATGATTGACTTCTGTGCTGCAAAAGGGATTTACCCAAACATTGAAGTGATTCCAATAGAGTATGCAAATAAAGCTCTTGAGAGGGTAATAAATAGGGACGTGAAATATCGGTTTGTCATAGATATTGAAAACTCCCTAAAATAAGTCTATAAAAATGATAAAATTTGCTTCCCAATGTAGACATGGTTAGACTTTTTTAATACATCTTGGAGACAGACAAACAATGAAATACTGTGCGTAATGGTTGGGGGTATCTTCTAGCTGGGTCTGGGCTTTCTATGTTTGTGTATCTTTCGTGGTGTGAAATCGATAAGGCTTGAGGAATGCGAATTTTGAATCTTATTTCCTTTTTTTTTTTTTTTCTAGAACATGGTGAGAGCTAGAATTTTTGACATATCGGTGTAGCATGTTTGTTGACTTTTGAATGAGTAAATAATGTCGACCAAAAAAAAAAAAGAGTAAATAATTCTTATCATTTGATTCTATCTAATAATATGAATATTTGTAAAAAATTTTAAGTATTTTTTTCCATTTATATAGCATTTTTAACTTTCTTTCTTGCCTTTAATGCATTTTATGAGCAAATGTTTTCTGGTAGGACATAAAAGAGAGTTTTGATTTTTCTTATCATGAGTTTATTTTAGACCTGCTATCTATGTAATTTTTCAATTTAATTTTTATCAATATAATTTTTTGAACTATATCAAGGTTAATTCTTTTAATAAGATAATGATACATGATTAAAAATAGATGTATAATAAGTTCTAAACACAAAATGAATTATATTACTATAATTTTTTAATCCTCGTGGAGAGCTGAAAATAATTTTGAATTAAGGATACTGCATGCACATAATCACGGATTATTTCATCTGCAACCTCTCTTGATAATTTCCTTAGAGTTTTTGGAGATCAAGAGTCAGAATCCATTATTGTATTTCAAGGATGAAAGGAAGTTATTCATTTCCCAATTTCTTAGTTCAGTTTAGGTGAGATGGTTTAAAACAAGGATTTAATTTATATATACTGTCAGTGTAAAAGATTTTTATATTATTATTCAATCATATATTGTTACATAAGTAAATATTGTTAAATCTCACACCCACTATTTAAATGGTCATACAAATGAAATGATATAATTGGTTGAATGTGTAAAAAAAATTTTCACTATTAATGCATCTACAAAATTAAACCCACAAAAAAAAAAAAAGAAGTTTAATCGCAAAATAAAATTTTTGTTTTTGTTACCCAAAAATGTCTATAGAAATTGTGAAATTACTCTCTTGGATGGTTATGATTAAGAGACATTTTCAATGATTATCTTTTTAATTTAAACTTTAAATTTTTTAAATAGTAAAACTGCAACTTGGTCCTAGAAAGAGTTTACGATATTAATTTAGTTCTCAAAAGATTTATGACATTAATTTAGTTCTCAAAAGAGTTGTACAACATCAATTGATCCTTAAAAGATTTGTGACATCAATTTGGTTTTCAAAAGATTAAAATTATTTTAAGTAAGTCCAAACTTCTTTTAATCATTTGGACTAACTAGAAGTGAGTTATAGTATTTAGAAAACTAAATTAATGTTACAATTCTTTTAAAGACTAAATTGATATAACAAAATCAAATTGATGTTACATAACTTTTTTGATGATCAATTTGAGGTTTTCCTCTTTTCTAAAAGTATAATTAGATTATTATTGCACAATTAATACTTAGTTTCAACACTTATTATCTATGAGTATGGTCTCAAATTCAAATTTTATGAATAAAAAAAAATAAATTAATATTGATAAAATTTTACCCTTATAATGAATAATTCGGCTTAATTCAAATTAATTAAATTTCACTATACGGAGAATTCTGATAGTTTAGATAAAAAGAATATTATTGCACAAAACCCTACTTTACTTGGTAATTATTAATGATTTGATTTCGAAGTAATTGGTGTTAAAATACTTAGAATATACGGTCAAATAAGAAATTTAATTTTATAATTTTCTTAAAAATATCATTAAGCGAAGCTTCTGAAACCCTGTTTTAATTTTCAATTCCTTCTTTTTGCTCTAGTGGAGCGATCCGATCAGGCTCCCCAAGAGGAAAGTCCCCCGAATGTCAGATGCAAAGCCCCGCAATTCGAAAATGTCTCATTGGCCATAGAGTCAACTGTTGACACCTTCAACAATTTTCTATTAAAATTTTGGCTAAACATTACACAAGCACAAGGTTTGAGACTTGGGATTTGGTTCCTTTGACCTCAAATGAGATGGAGTAATTCTTTACCGAAAAAAGAAAAGACAAAACTTGCATTTGTTGTCTAAGCCTGATTTTTGAAAGATCCCGGCACTTTCTGAATGCGGCCAAATGCAAGGCAATTGCCTTTCATCGAGGGATAATATGCAATCAAGCTAAAGTTCGTCCCGTTGACGTCCTGGGTCTTTGCCTTTATGCTTTTTATAATAATAACTGCCAATTGATTGGTTGCCATTTTTGAAGGGTGTCGCCGGCGGGCGGGGGGGTTGTGAACATTGAACGGCAACTTGCAATTTAATTATATCTCAATTGCCTTTTTTTATTCCTCAATTATGGAGTTTTTATTGGAGATCAAACGATGTACCATTGGACTCTTGCGAGCCAGTTTTGTCTTTTCCAATAAAAAGTAATTCTTTCAAGAGATTTATAGAAAAAAGAATTTAATTATAAATTATTACAAACTTTATCCTAATAATTTACAAATTTTTCATATACACTCACATAAGTCGTAGAATAATACACTAGTTTTATGTACCGTAATGAATTAAATATATTACATAATAATTAAGATCCTTTAAAATAAGGATAGTGGTAAAATAAGGGGTTATTCCCCGTTTAATTATGTCGAAGGCTGGTTAAATTTGGTATATCATCTGGAACTGGTCTCTCTTAAACATAGGCTGATAGGACACAGGCCGATAGGCTGACATGGCATCCACATTGTTTATTGTTTATAGAGGAATGCTATTTTAACATCCTCTCCCGTGACATATACGGTGTTCACCGTATAAAACGAAGCTAAACGACAAAATGAGAGTAAAGAGAGTGTGTGACACATATACGGTGAAAAATGGATGTTAAACTTTTTTTTTTCAAAAAAAAAGGAAAGCCCCTAACCCGCGTCTAGCTCCCTCTTTCACTTTGAAAATTCACTTGTGGTCTTTGAATCCTCACTCACTCTCAAAATCCAACAGAGCTGAACCCCCCGTCGTCAATGGCTCAGCCGTCGGAACCTCACCGCCGCCACCACGACCACGACCACCGTACCAACCACATCTCCACCTTCCTCCAATCCATAGCTTCCAACTTCCTCTCTCTCTTCAACTACCGTCCAATCCCAACTCCAACGCTTTGACAACCACTTTCCGTAATCTCTTTCCCTCCCCTTCTCCCTCTCCTGTACACACCACCGCTACTCTTTGCTCTATCATCCACCTCGCTCGAGTCAACTCGCCTCCTTTCGCCGCCAAATCGTTATGTCGCGGCTCAAAGAATGATGGAAAGGGTGGCAGCCTTGCCTCTGCAAGGTGTGTTCAAAGATGTGCAACCTCTCACAGATGGGCCTCATGACTATTTCCACTCACTTCGACATTCCCTCTAAAAGGTTCATCCTTTAATCAATTCCTTTATTGCTTCTCTTTGGCGAAAGGATGTAGGATGTAACTTGAACCTTTACATTGATTGTATAATCGTTATTTTATAGCTAAATATTTGTAATAAGATATTCCACATTTTGTGCCATGTTGTCTCATACATGGAATGCATTTGCAGCTTATAGATGTTGGCTTCTTTGTCTGCTTCAACTCTTTTCTGTCATTATTGCCTGTCATGCCAACAAGGATCGTGATGACCATTTGGAGACTTGTAAGGACAAGGTTTGTGACCTACCTCGATATTCTTCTCTTATAGTACTTAAATATCATTTGGGAATACTTATGAGGATTTAGATGATAGACTAATCCTACTGTAGTTGTTTCTTTTGTTTATATTTGTGATTTAAGCAATGTCCATCCAATACAAAATTACTCTTATATATATACTCAGTCTCATAAATCATAGTAAATCTTTGAAGAAAGAGAATAAGTGATTGTAGTTGAACCATGTCACCTATATTAAGCAGTTGGTTTAATGAGACATTATAAATTATATGATAATAGGCCTAAAACTTATATTTATGAAAAAAATTAGACTGGAATACTCCTTATTCTGTGTTTGCTGATGAATTGGATCAATCCCCCACTTTATGATATGATCTGCTAATTCTTGTGCTTTGATTTGTATGCTCATCTACTAACACTCTTGTACTATTTTGAACTTTGTGGTAGTTTTTCATCATGATCTTATCATACCTGTGGCAAGAAGTTGAAGAGGCCATCTACTGTTGAGTTGTTGGATTTTGGTTGTTTTCTTATCATGGTATGTGGAGTCACTCTTTTGCAGCAAATAGGTATAGTGATAGTCTGCTTCCATATTTGTAAGCTATATATATTTTTGTATTGATAAGTTTTGGTTTGTTAAACTAAATTGGTTTTCTGCTCCCTCCTTTTTAATTTTTGCTCTTAGATATCAACTTAATATATCATATGATCCATGGTCAATCAACTATCAAATTGTGTGAGCTACAATGTGGTAGAGGTGAGCATAAATTAATTTTTGAACCTGGGTTGTACTGATTAATTAGATTCCCATAGATGCCAGACCTCTGATTACAATTAAGGTTGACATTCAATTAGATTTCATGTGTGGCATTTCGTTGCTGAAATTTTCTGCCATAAATAGCGAGCAAGAATTGGGTGTGACTTAGGATGTTTCATGATATGAAAGAATGGAACTTTGCATTGTGAATCATGAAATTGTGATCAAGTGAGATAAAATATTTATGCTTTCTCCCATTCTATTTTTATTTGTCACTGAACACACATTTAAATGCAGTGCCTATGCCCTCTAGGAGAAATATGCACACTTTTGCATAGATAAAATAAAAAGGAAAAACCAAATAATTGTGATAGATGTCTGGAAGCTCAAAATTTTAGATATGGTAAATTGGCATGTAAAAATTACTAAAGGAGTTATATTGACTTTAGTTTGGTGAGCCAAGGAGTCAGAGGCTTGTTTTTGGTCCTCTGTGCTTTATTATGTTCATTGCATAAGTTTCATAATGATCCGAAGTGAAACTTACTTTGTGAGTGATCCTTGAACCTTCTTGTAGATAATTGATAAATTATGTCAAAGTTTTAACGGGGATGTATTACAAATGTTATTTCATTCAGTAGAAGGACTTGCAAGAAGCACCCAAAAATGGAAAGTATGAGATTCTGGACTTAGAGATTTATTCCTGACCAAGTTTTAGCTATTGTCATTTCAAATATCCTTTTTCTTTGGGATGATAATATTTTTCGCATTAGTTTGTGTGATTATTTTATCTATTGAAGGCAAAAGGAAAAACAAAAATGGTGGTTAGTTTCCTTGACTAGTTGTACTTGTTCATTATTGTATCTTGTTAATTCAGGCAATCACTTAATTTACATGTGTGGTTGCCCACAACAATGCACTGCCAGCCCTGTTCATGTCAAATAATTTTGCTAAGATCAAAAGCTATGTGTTCAAGGGATATAATAAGGATAATGTTCGCAGTTTGGTGTACTTTGGTGAGCTATCTTTCTTACAATATTTCCTTTTCTTTCATTAATTGCAGCTTGTTTGGGATATCATTTTGTTTCATTTCAAACTTAGAAAAGGACATTAATGTTTGTACTTATAACTCAATATTAGAAAGTTGTTTAAGTGAGTCCATACCAGCCACTGTCTGTGAATTATCCTCCATATCTCAATTACCTCTGATTAAGTGGTACATAAATAGATGAATTTTAAATAACCTTGTGGTGGATTTTTTGTTCAGCATCAATACTTGCTTAAATTATTTAGAATTATATGTCTTTCTTATTAATAATGTCAACCAAGTAAAATTGCTTTAATGTTTGATATGCTAATGGGAATCTCCCTTTGTAGATATTGTATGGTGTGAACAAGATGGAGGATAGTCTAGAGGATATCAATGATATTTATAACGAAGCTTTGGCTGAGTATTGCGTTACTTATGGCTATGCCATTCAAACGAATTCAGTTGGAAGATGCGACCTTGCATGGAAGGTTGCAAGTTCAGCTCTCATGAGTCTCTAGACCATTAAACAAAATCAAAGGGCTTCGACATGTGTCACATGTGTATTGCGCGAGATTTTTGGATCATGAAATACTATTAAAATGTTTCAAATTTTGTGGCTGTATGTATGTCTAGTGTAGCCTAGTCATATCGAGACAAGTGTATCATAACCTTTGATAATATTTATGGTTGATTAAATCTTGCCAAAGTGTACCATAGTTGTGTCGAACTTTCCTATCTTGCTGTCATAAATTAGTGATAACTTTGTTAGATAAGGTGGTCACTTATAAATTACCTCTCAATTCTGCACTTGGTTAGTAACTTAGGCCAAAAAGCTGGTAACTTCAGTTCAATAAGTTAGTAACTTTTTCAAAAAGCTGGTAACTTATCAGAAGATTTGAATGTTGATTTTATTAATCTTTGGGAATAGATTGGTCCAACTAAACACGTTAAGATCACACCTTAGGATATTAGACCACATGGAGAGAAACTTCCAAAGCCAAAGTGAGCACCTCTCGATTCTGCACTTGGTTGGTAACCTACGCGAAAAAGCTAGTAACTTCAGTTCAATAAGATGGTAACTTTTTCAAAAAGCTGGTAACTTATCAGAAAATTTGGATGTTGATTTTATTAGTCTTTGGGAATAGATTGGTCTAACCAAACACGTTAAGATCACACCCTAGGATATTAGACCATATGGGCAGAAACTTCCAAAGCTAAAGTGAGCACCTCTCGATTCTCGCACTGGTTGGTAACTAGGGCCAAAAAGTCGGTAACTCAGTTTAATAAGCTGGTAACTTTTTCAAAAAGCTGGTAACTTATCAGAAAATTTGGATGTTGATTTTATTAGTCTTTGGGAATAGATTGGTCCAACCAAATACATTAAGATCACACCCTAAGATATTAGACCACATGGGGAGAAACTTTCAAAGCCAAAGTGAGCACCTCTCGATTCTGCACTTGGTTGGTAACCTGGGCCAAAAAGCTAGTAACTTCAGTTTAATAAGTCAGTAACTTTTTCAAAAGGCTAGTAACTTATCAGAAAATTTGGATATTGATTTTATTAGTCTTTGGGAATAGATTGGTCTAACCAAACACGCTAAGATCACACCTTAGGATATTAGATCACATGAGGAGAGACTTTCAATGCCAAAAAATTTCCAGTTTTTTAAACTGAATTTACCAGCTGTTGGGCCCAAGTTACCAACCCAATGTAGGGAAAAAAATTATACTTCTTAATCCTTGCACCTCTATTTCTATGCTGTGTTTAGGCTCCTTTTATCAATCTATAATCACAGGAGTTCCTATTAACTTGTTCGGTAACACAAAATTCATCGAGAACCCCAATACTTCCAAATTTCCACATACCTAAAAAGTTACTAGCTTTTGGGCCTAAGTTAATAACCCAATGTAGGAAAAAATTATGCTTCTATGTCATTTCACCTCTAATTCTATAGTGTTCAATCTGCCTTTGTCAATCTATAATCAATAGGGATTCCATTGTACCTCCAATTTCATGTTGTATTTAGAGTCATTTTATCAATCTATAGTGCCAACGGGTCCTATTAACTTATACCGTGATATAAATTTATTTAATAATCTTAATACTTCCAACGAAGTGCAGGTCCTCACTTAGCCTTTGCAAGTCACTCCCCACGTGGAGTTAAGGCTCCATTCAGCAATATAACATAAAGGGGTGTGGTAGTAAGTTGTTTGGATGCACAATCCATTCCGAAAGGCCAATAGAACCAAAAGAACAATTAACTGATAAGTTACCAGCTTTTTAAAAAAGTTACCAACTTATTAAACTAAAGTTACCAATTTTTTTGGTGTAGTTACCAACCAAGTGCAGTTCCTCACTTTGGCTATGCAAGTCACTCCCCATGTGGGGATGAGGCTTTCCTGCCTGAGTTACCAGCCCAAATGTACAAAAAGAAAATCATGCTTCATAGTCAATTAATCCTATAATTCCATGGTTTATTTAATGCTAATACATCACTACATTTTCTGAAAAAGGAAAATTAGGAAAGAAATAGAAAAGACTTAACAAAAAATGAAAGAGAGACAAAGTACTAATATTGATCACCAAACCCATTTTCTGCTTGGTCCCCCTTTAGAATATAACATGTCAACCCTCAATAAAACACAGAAGTTACAATAACATTCCATCTGTTTGGCTTTAAGATGCGCTTGGTGGTCATTGGAACTTATCCTGTTACTCCACCCAAAAAAATAATAGTAATAGATGAAAGGAAAATCCAATTTTTGAATAAACTTTACATAGCATGTGCCTTCAAACGTGGCACCCATGTTAAGAGAGATGGCAAGAGTCAAAATAATAGTTCAGAGAAAATGAAAGTGGAAATGTTAAAATTTAGTGAATGAGAAAGTGTGTACAATAAACAATTAAAAGTAACCAGCTTGTAACTAACTAAACTTCCTTTTAACTAAAAAGTAACAGCTCATAATTTATTAGTTAACTTAACTAAGTTGTCACTAGTAATAATCAAACTCAAAATGGTAATAAAAGAGTATACAACAAACCAATTCAATGTATAACAAGAGAACAATAACTAACTATTAAGGGTAATTAAACTAGCTCATAATGCTGACCACTCACTTTCACTCCTCTGTTTTTTTTTTTTTTTTCAATATGTGATGAGCTCACACTACTCCAAATGGAGGGAAGCCTAAAACCAAAAGGATAACAAATAAAGTTTGATAAAGTACAAGCTAGAATTGTAAGCAAAAAGGACCTAACAGCAACCAACAAAAGTAGAGCTAATAAAATTAAGAATACTAATTCAGCCACATGATGATCCAAAAAAGAGAGCTTGTCCTTGACATGCTTTACTACACATAATGTGTTGTTCCTTGCAGCAAATTTTGTTCCTCAAAGAGACCAATTATGCTTGATTCTAAGGACCATCAGCCCACACACTTGTCAAATATGGTTCCAACACTCAATGAGCCTCAAAGATCCAAAATCAACATGTTAATCCCAACATACAATAAGATCAAAAAAGCTGTCTAGAACCTCCATATCAGTAGTATCAGTGGTTAAACCTCCTATAGGTAGTGTCTTCAATGTTGCTAGAACTTTTGACAGCCAGCTTCCCTCTCGTGTGCAAGCAAGCATCAAATAATTTAGCTCCCCATCATCTCCTTTTTTTGAATTCCTTATCTTCCACCCAAAACCCATCACATTTACATACTTTTGGTAAACTGATTTTATTTCCTCAATCGAATAAAATCTCATCCCAACACTTGGCTCAACTATTTCAGTATTGCCCTTAAAGTTATCAACTTCTAGTATGGATCCAACAACCCGGTCCACATCATCATCATGGAGTTTTGTTGCAGACGACAGGCCAACCTACACAAAATAAGAAGAAAAAAAAAATTAACTCACTGATGACTGGTTAATTTCAAACTACCAATGATCAACCAGTTTTCTCATATCTTGCATAATCCCCAAAATAGAACACACACCAAAGAGAACAAGAATCATCAACCCAAATGGGTTTGCTGGACGGTGTGGGTTTTCACCAAAAGTCAAAAATAAGTTTTCATTCTTTTAGTCAAATTCATTAACAGAAAATAAAAAAAGGAACACGTGATAGTATGGTGTAGTAAGACAAGCCATAAACCAAAGAGAAGAGGAAATAGTAGCCAAAGCTTACTAGAGGGAACACATAGTGAGAAGGGCTTCATTTTGTGGAGTTACAACTGGAAACTCAAAGCCAATGTATGAGCTTTTGCTTGTACCTTCACAGCCTTCAACTCAACCCCGATGTGTGAGCTTTTGCTTTTGCCTTCAAAGCTATAGCCACGGGGAAGAAGGAGGAGCATGACAACTAACAGGCTTGGCAACGAAAATCAAACAAAGCAGCAGAAAGAAGATAACGACAAGCAGCTTTCTCCTTTGAGGTCCCTCATTTTGTCTTCTTACATTTTGACCAAGCTGCAACTCCTTGATCCAGAACAAGGTGAGAGGGGCGGGATGGGGTGGAGGGAGGAAACCAAGAAGCGGATCTCTTTTTCTTGTCTCTCTCTTTTCAAAATGTTTATTTTCGTTTTTTTCACCTCCAATACGTGAGTCGATTACAATACACCCACCCTTTGTCGTTTTCCTTTTTCCATACGGTGTCCGTCGTATGTGTCGCCCAATTCGTGGGCCAAATAACAGAACTCTTGTTTATATACTATATAACTTCAGCTTTCAAGTGACACGGTGAAACTGTACCCAAAAGAAAAGCTAACGATACAATAAAAAAATAAATTAATTAATTAAAGCGAGTAGAATTGGAAATGGAAATGAATAGGAAAACAAGTGGGCATTGGCATCCTAGGAAGACGGCAAGCACAAGAACATAAGAATCTAGCTTGCGATAATGTTTTCGCACCTCCAAGAGTAATGTGTTTCCAGTTGCCAAATCTCAACTTCCTATATCACTTCCTAACGATGCTGTTGTCCATTTTCTTCCTCTTGATCATCCCTTGCGCATCCTCCTTATCCTTTAACTTCACCGGTTTTGATGCCAATGATAGGAGCATAACATATGAGGGATCAGCAATCCCTGCACCCCCAGCAATCCAACTCACAAGAAACCAGCAAGACAAGTCCATGAAAGGAAGCATTGGTCGAGCCACATACTACCAGCCGATGCACTTGTGGGACAAAGTTACAAGGAACCTCACAGATTTCACAACCCATTTTACTTTCATCATAGATTCACAAAATCGAAGTGCATATGGAGATGGGGTTGCTTTCTTCCTTGCCCCTGCTGGTTCAAAGATGCCAAATGCCACCAAAGGGGGTTCTATGGGCCTAACACTCGATTCCCAACCGTTGAACTCAACTGGGAATCCATTTGTTGCTGTGGAGTTTGATATCTACAAAAATTACTGGGATCCACCCCATGAACATGTGGGTGTTGATATTAACTCCATGAGGTCTGTTGCTAATATGACATGGTTGGCTGATATCAGGGAAGGAAAGCTCAATGAGGCTTGGATCAGTTACAATGCTAGTTCACTAAATTTGAGTGTTGTGTTCACTGGCTTCAACAACGGCACCGGCACCACCCTGCTGCAACATCTATCTACCATAGTTGACCTGAGAGTTTATCTGCCAGAATTGGTTACTTTTGGATTCTCAGCTGCCACAGGAAATGCAACTGCTATACATAGTATCTACTCATGGGATTTTAGTTCAACTTTGAAAGCACAACAAAACATAACAAACACAGAAGACCCAGTTGCAAGGTCTCCAGCCTCCAATGTAGCTCCCAATCAGAAGAAAAAGGCCAAGACAGGACTAGCAGTGGGATTTGGTGTGGCTGGATTGGTTTTGATTGGTGGGGTGTGTTTGGTTTCAATTGGCTTGTGGAAGAGGTGGAAGCAAGGAACTGAAGAGGAAGATCAAGATTTTAAAGAGTATATGGGGGAGGATTTTGGAAGGGGCACAGGACCCCGGAAGTACCCATATGCTGAATTAGCACATGCAGCTAATAATTTCAAAGCTGAGCACAAGCTAGGACAGGGAGGATTTGGAGGTGTTTACAGAGGGTATCTTAAAGACACAAACTCTCATGTTGCTATTAAGAGGGTGTCAGAAGATTCCGATCAAGGGATAAAGGAATTTGCGTCAGAAGTAAGAATTATTAGCCGGTTAAGGCATCGAAATCTTGTGCAACTGATCGGTTGGTGTCACGAAAGAAGAAAGCTCTTGCTTGTGTATGAGTACATGCCTAATGGAAGCTTAGATGTTCATCTTTTCAAGAAACAAAGCTTGCTGAAATGGCCAGCAAGATATAACATAGCTCGAGGCTTGGCATCGGCATTGCTATACTTGCACGAAGAATGGGAACAATGTGTTGTGCACAGGGACATAAAATCAAGCAACATTATGCTAGATTCAGAGTTCAATGCAAAACTTGGGGATTTTGGTTTAGCAAGGCTTGTGGACCATGCAAAAGGTGCACAAACTACAGCTTTAGCTGGGACAATGGGCTACATGGCTCCTGAATGCAGCACCATGGGGCGGGCTAGTAAGGAATCAGATGTGTACAGTTTTGGAGTTGTTGCTTTGGAGATAGCTTGTGGAAGAAAACCCATCAACCAAAAGGCCCCAGAAAATGAAATAAATATTGTAGACTGGGTCTGGGGCCTCTATGGAAGAGGGAGAATTCTTGAAGCAGCAGATCCAAGGCTAGGTGGAGATTTTGCGGAGGAGCAAATGGAATGCTTGATGGTTGTTGGTCTTTGGTGTGCTCACCCTGACCACAATAATAGGCCTTCAATAAGGCAAGCAATTCAAGTGCTTAACCTTGAAGCTCCCCTGCCTAATCTTCCATCAAGTTTACCTGTGCCAACCTATCTTGAGGGCCCACTATTACCATCTATAGCTCCAATCAGCATAAATGCTTCAGGGGAAGGCCAAAACCAAAACATAAGCTCTAGTTCAAACACAAACTCCTCTGGTCTCACCACAGCTTCTGATGATGTTTCTCCCTCTATGTCGCTTCTGTACTCACGGTAACATTTATCTGATGAAGTGAACGTTTATTTCTTTCCTTTGAATGTGTTTCAACTGCTCTTTTTGTATACTGTATTAATCGCATTTCTCTAATGTCATATTTTGTCATCTGTATATTTGAATATGAAAAAATAATTCAAGCTTGTGGTTAGTTGTTCATCTAAGGTCCTATGAACCATAACTTGAAACAATTGTGATTTGTGACAGATATTCTTGGGTTGTGGAACCGTTAGTCTGTTTTGACCACCTAGCATGCGATCAGAAAATTTTATGTCCGCAAATTGCTGTAGACGTTCTGGCAGAGTCGAGTAAATTACATTAACTTCCTAGCACTGATTAGCTATATGTCAGCAAATCTTAATAAAATGAAAAATCAACTTAATTGACTGGGTAGAACTTGCAGCCAATATTTTGCTCCGCCATAGCTCGATTCTTCTTCGGTATTACTTCTCCTGCTGCCGCATCATATTTCAACTTTAAGCAATTTCTATGGGGCAATTATACCTCGAATTTTTGAAGGAGATGTGTATCAACAAGACTGTCTCCAGAAAATACAGCAGGTTATACTTGGATATCATACAAGGATACTAAATGTAACACTTTCTGGTTATAATATATCTATTTGAATACGACATATCGAGGTATTTATTTGCATTCTATTAATATATAATTTCTTGTATTACTATACAATAAATGATGCTGTGTCACAAAACATTTACCTTACAAGAATATCTACATTTGTGATCGAGTGTATGGCATAGTCGCAGACCTCAATCCCAATTTATTTAGTCCACCAAATCTTGCAGCTGTGTGAGACGGTGGGCGTCACGGACAATGGCCGATCAGATGGCAACAAGGGGTGTTGTGGGTTGTGCATTGGTCTGTGATGGGGTTGGCGGTATGAGGTCAAGGGTGGAGAGGTCATGCATGCTCTCTCATGCCTCATGCTGAGGTTTCCATGCCATGCGAATTAACGCATGCAGCCTCCCCCAACGGGGTCTCAACTTTCAACTACCATCTCCAGCTAGCTCACTCCAGAATCCAGATATATTTGTAATCCTCATACTCATACTCAGTGTTTTGGGTGGGTATCGAAGTTCCACAATGTTGGAAGCCCGTAGCTATACGCTGGTTCCTACTGTAGCAGTATTGGCATGGCCCACTTGTGAGCCCACTTTCCCGGCCTCTCGTTGAATAACCCCTTCATGAAGAGCATTAGCTACCTTTTTTTTTTTTTTTTTCTTTTTTCTCTTTTTGCTTTTTCTTTCCATTCTTTCATTGCATAAAATATGAATACGGTTTAGCCCATCTACAACGGTAGCAAGTTTAAAAAGATCAATAATAGTTTAATATGCTATGTAGTTAGGCAAGTTACTAGCCTAATACAACAACCTTATCCATAATATTAACCAAATATCTAAGCTTTTTAACAATTTGATCAACTCAAGGGTTACCATTAAGTGAGAGCATTGCAACGTAGCCTCATTTGCTTCTCTTCAAGACCAAACTATAGCACATTGGAAGGACAAGATTCTTCATTGTTCAAATTCATCACTCATCAAGCACACAGTGGTATTCTCCAATAATCTTTCTTTGTCCCTACAAGCTTTATGTAAACCAAACAATCCGATTCAACAATAAATATTTAAATAAACAAAATTTCGGCATAGGAATTCTCTAAGTCCTTCTTGTAATTAATCTTCCTTTTTCTTTCTGGTTGTATTAGCTACTGTCCCAAACTTGCTTGAAGGATATAGGTAAAGCTTCTCCAACTTTTTTTCTTTTTTAATAAACACAACAAATAAACTCCTAGCATAAAAGGAGCTATAAAGTCATCCCTTAAGTGACGTTATTTTCTCAACCTCTTACAAAGATAGAATCCCTCTCTTCTAGTTTCGTAACTCTAAATATTAGACACCTTACTATAGGTTAATATAGACTTACTGAATCAAATGAACCCTAGTTAGTCAAATATATCAAGGGAAAATTAGAATAGAGATTCAAGTTTTCACCATAAAAATGAAAAATAACAAATAGAAAAGGCGGGTTGTCACTATATAATAGAGTCTTATTTACACACATTTTCCTTCAAACCATTACATTTGTGCCACCACCAAGCAATTCTGTCATATCTATCTTTGCTAACATTATTTTCTAACCATGGGGAGTTTCACTACTCCTAAAGAAGAAATAGGGATTGGAGTAAAAACAAGTATCACCAACAAATTTATAAACAGTGAAGAAGAAAATTCTATTAAATTATAAGTGACAAAGGATTTATTGGCAGAGTCATTTAATCTCCGTGTTGCTCTTTAAGAGTTTTATATTAGTCCATTCATGTCTCCAAGACTTGGCAATGGTTGGCGACGGGAAGCAATCGCCCACCGACTGACGGAGCTTTAGGATGTGTAAATTGATAAAGGAAGAGATTTAACAATTTTTCTTTATTGAATGATAGACTTCACTTTTCTTTTTTTCTTTTTCAAATGGAAATGAAGGGACAGGGAGTTACAAATTTCATAAGTTGAAGAAACTGTCAAAACACATTAAAATTGATATTGTTAGATAATAAGAGTTTTTAAGCTCCAATTAAAAAGTTTATTGGGTAAATTGCACAGATTTAGTAATATTTAGTGCGTAAATTGCACATGCTTTAAAATTTAAGGATGTGACATATATTTTAACCATTTTAAACCCACTATCTATTTAATTTTTAATTTAATTTTGATTTGTTGTCAATATAATTTTTTAAACTATATTAAGGTTACTTTTTAATGACATAATAATGTATGATAAAATAAAGAGTTTAACTTTAATGTACTGATAGTGTAAAATATTTTTATACTATCAACCAATAAAAAAATATATACAATATATATGTAATCCATTTTAAAACCATTTCTAATTCAAATTAAAAAAACTGCACAAAATGGATGAATTATCAATTTTTTATAAGCTGACAATATAAAGATGTTTTATGCTATTGATGCATGAAAATTAATTCCTTAAATAAATGTATAATAAGTTTTAAATAGAAGATAAATTTTTTTGATACATAAATAGAAGATAAATTAAAAATGAATTATATTATCTTATTATGGAAACTTTTTTGTGTAAAGCTGAAAGCAATTTTGAATTAAGGACCCTGCATGCACATAATCATGGATTATTTCGTTAGTAAACTGCAACCTGTCTTGGTAATTTCTGTGAAGTTTTTAGAAATTATGAATCAAAATCCATTATCAAGAATGAAAGGAAGCTATTCCCAATTTTCTTAGCTCGGTCTAGGTTAGATGGTTAAAAAAAAAAAAAGTTTTGTTGTAAAATATCTTTGTTTTGTTTAACCAAAATTGTCTATAGATATTGTGAAATTAATCTCTAATACCGATATAATTATGAAACTTTTTCAATGATTTTTTTTAATTTAAACTTTGATTTTCCAAAAGTATAATTAGCTTATTATCGCACAATACCCTACTTGGTAATTATAGATGCCCCTTTTTGTGTGAAGTAATTATAGTTGTTTTGATTGCCAAAGAATTGGTGTTAAAATAATTAAAGTAACGGGTCAAATTTTAAAATTAATTTTTTAATGCTGTTTTTATAAAATTTCCGCAGCAACGAATTCATTAAAACGTCGGATAAACATTACATATGGTTTGAGACTTGGGATTTGGTTTTTGCTCAACGCAGTTCTAATGCTGCATAGTGCTATAGAGTGCGAAAATTTCCGCATGATCAAAGTACAAATACACGTGCTAAATTGTTATTGCAGGTTTACTCCGAAATTAGAGGAAATCAAGTGGGTAATTGTGAATGGAAATCAAGCCATGTCATTCGTAACCCGTTCGTAGCATGAATTTTCGTACTAAAAATCATTATCACATCTTACAGAATGTGACAAATACAGGATTCAAGGAAATTAATTGCTTTTCATAATTAAGGGACATTTACATTCAAAGAAAGCTCGTCCCATTGACTATTTGACTTTCAGGGTCTTCTTCTTTGAAGAATTCCACCATCTCGCTAGAGCAAGATCATTTTTCTTCCATATATATAATACAAATTCCACCCTTGATTTTTTCCAGCCACAATCATAGGTTAAGATATTTCCGGGAGGAATTTCTTTTGGGAGTACGAAAGTTCGACTCCTTAATAAAACTGCCATGAATTGGCAGTCAATTTTAAAGAATGATAAATTAATATAAAGAACCTTTAATAAAAATTAAATTAAAATTAATTATAATAAGATTATTAAACAATTTATTAAATATTATTTAAAGAGAATAGCCAATTTTTTTAAAAAATAATTACACTCTTAAACTATTTATTATTACTATTATTATTATTATTAATTATTATTTTATTTTTTCTACCAATTATTCTCTCGACTCCTTGTTCAAGCTGTAACACCTGTTCATTGTAAAGATAATGACATAACTTTACATAATAAGTTTTAAGTTGGGCATTAATATACATAGATACAAAATAAAATTTAGGAATAGGGATGGAGTCCGGCTCACCATAAGCTAAATATTTTAAGCTAGATAGTGAAATTACAATTTATTTAATTACAACTCTATTTGTCGCAAGCCTGTAAGAGTCTACCTTCTCAGAAGCTGCATTGGCTAATCTGAAACCACCAGAAAAAGAGTGAGAATTGAAAATTCTCGATAAATAATGATTAGTTCTAAAGTATTTAAACTATGATAGTTCCAGCAATGTCTTAGCACAAAAATTCACACGGCTACTGTATCATAATTTTATCACATTATTTATAATCAAATCATAATTCATAACACTATAAAACAAATCATACTTTATAACATTGATGCAGTAAATGCTGAAAAAGAATATATGCTATACAACATATAATATGGCAAGTATTAATATGATCAGAATCTCTTTACTTTAAGTTTCACTTTCCTTTGTCTGCTTGTTTCACACATAATCGAAGGCCTTCTCTTAGATAATTCCCATTCTCTGGTGGTACTTTTAACATCATGACGACAAAGCGAAACTTTTACGCCATACTAACCAAGACAGGTAACATAAAAGGATCTTACATCTTATCCCTTTGCTTTCTTGGCGATTAGCGGCAAATCTTAAACATCTTCTTTCAAAATACTTACTTGCCGTAATATATGAATTCATAATAAATATACAAATACATAAACTTAAGCAAGATAACGTAAAAAAAAACTCAAGTAGCATAAGATAAACAATAATTTTCAATAATAAATTTATCTCATAATAAATCACAGAATCAATAAGGGGAATAAAATGTAGAAACTATAAATTAGTTCATAGTCTAAAATAACCGAAGTGTGCAAAGACTTAAATAATATAAACTCAAGTAAAATAAATAACATAATATTTCAGTAAAATTTCTCAAATAACATAAATCATAATATAATTAAACTCATCATAATAAATTAAATAACAAGGCATAAAATAAAACGAATAAAAGTGCACAAAATATAATTAAAGTTATAAACTGAAAATAAATAAAGTGCTCAAGAATTAAAATAATATCTATTATTGTATAAATAATATCTTAATAATAATAATAATAATGAGAAGCAAAAGCATAAAAGAACATCAATTAAATTAACTTAAAAGGATAAATAAAATCAATAGGAATGATAATCAGTAATAATATAAATTAACATTAGTGGAAATAACTTGAAACAATAAATAATATATATGGTAATGATAATAATAAAGAGTGATAATATAATTAAACAATAAATAAAATGACTTAGAATAATAAATAGAATAAATTGCAACAAGAATAATGCTGAGCAACTTTTATAAATAAAAGAACTAGAAACATAAAATAAACTGTGATATTAAATATAAAATAACATAACATGCAATAAGTAAATAAAGTCATGGTTTTACTTCGCAAATAATTTCATTATCTACCTCTAAATAAAGTGCTCACAAACTCCTTGTCAAATCTCTAGCTTTTATCTCTTCCTTCTCTGTCATTCACTCTTCTTTGCGACAAATGTATAATTCTTTCACTCTCCCACTTATGCTTCTCTGTCTCTCTTCTTCTATTTTTTTACACTATCAAAATCTCACTTAATCATTACTCCCTCTCTTTTCTATCTTTCTGGCAAGTTTCTATCTCTTTACCTCATATGTCTATATATAGAGGTAGGAAGTTAACTTTTACGAAGGCTCATTTTTCTTAGGTCTTGCATCTGAGTCTGTAAGTTTTATCCGTAATCTATCAAAGTCTGCATTGGGTGCAATAATCTTATCTATGTAATGATTACTATCATTTTTTCTTCATACATAAATTTCAATGCACATTGTCCAACCTAAAACCAATTGACCATATCTCACGTTTACTGACATGAGTGCTTCTAGTAACGTGAGTGCTTCTTCTATGATATATATATATATATATATATATATATATATATATATGATATTATAAGTATTTTTATTATTTTTATTGTTACTACTATTGTTATTTTATGAATTTGTTCTAATAAAGATACTTATTTACTATGAATATTATATTTGTTCTTTTCTCATATATCTCGAAATCATTGCTGCTAATTTTACCAAAAAAAAAACATTAATACCTATGATGTAATTGCTTGGATCAATTAATTGTTGTCACAAAAATCAATTCAAACAAATTAGCTAAAGTATTTCAATAACGTAGATTATTTTACAAAATATTTTGTGAAAAAGGCGGATGTTACAATTCTCCCTTCCTTTTTGGAATTTTGTCCCCAAAATTTACTGACGTGCTTGGTCTAACTCTGGAAAAGTTTTCTTGATTTCGTTTTCTAATTCCCATGTTGCTTCCTTATGTGACAATTCTTTCTAAACAACTTTGACTAAAGGAATTTCTTTCCCTATTAAGTGTTTGACAGATTTATCTATGATTCGTACTGGTTTAGTTTCAAAAGTCAAATCGTCTCTTACTTGCATCATTTCATATTCTATGATGTGTGAAGGATCAAAACAATATTTTCTGAACTAAGAGACATGGAAGACATTATGAAGGTTTGAAAGACTAGGGAGAAGTGCAATATGATATGCAACAGGTCCTATTCTTTTGAGAATTTGGAATAGGCCAATAAATTTTGGAATTAATTTTTTGGATTTAAGGGTTCTGCCAATCCCAGTCATGGGAGTGACTCTAAGGAAAACATGGTCACCTTCTTTAAATTCTAGAGGTCTCTTTCTATGATTAGCATAGCTTTTCTGTTTGCTTTGAGCAGTGAGTAATTTTTTCCTGATGAATTTAATCTTTTCTGTGGTCTGTTGCACCAAATCGGGTCCTAGCGAACTTTTCTCTCCTACTTCTGACCAACACAAAGGTGACCTATATTTTCTACCATATAGAGCTTCAAATGGTGTCATTCCTATGTTGGAATGGTAACTATTGTTATAGGCAAACTCTATCAATGATAGATGGGTATTCCAACTTCCTTGAAGTTCTAACACACATGCCCTGAGCATGTCCTCTAAGGCCTGAATGGTCCTCTCTGTTTGACTATCTGTCTGAGGGTGGTAAGCTATACTAAAATGAAGTTTAGTACCTAAAGCTTCTTGTAGAGCTACACAAAACTTAAAGGTAAATCTAGAATCTCTGTCTGAAACTATGCTTATTGGTATTCCATGCAATCTTATAATTTCTTGGATGTAAACCTGAGTCAACTTATACAATAGGTAACTAATCCTTATTGGCAGGATATGAGTTGACTTGGTCAATCTATCAACTATCACCCATGTTGTATCATATCCCGAGGGAGTCCTAGACAATCCTACCACAAAATCTATTGATATACTATCACATTTCCATTCCGGAATATCCAAAGGTTGTAGGAGTCCTGTAGGTTTGTGGTGCTCTATCTTAACCTTTTGACAGGTAAGACATTTAGCTATAAAACTAGCTATGTCTCGTTTTATACCATTCCACCAAAACAACTTTCTAAAGTCTTGATACTTCTTAATTGTATCAGGATGCATAGTATACTTACTGCAATGTGCCTCAAATAAAATCTTATTTCTCAGTTCTTCATTATTGGGCACACACAGTCTTCTCTCATATGTCACAGCTCCTTTCTCATCAATTTGGAATGCTCAATTTGTTCTATTTGAAGCCTATTCTTCAAAGACTTCAGAAATTCATTACTTTCTTGAGCTTGTCTTATTTGATTCCTCAAATCATATTCTATTCTAAGCTCACTAGCATATAAACAGTGAAGTTTCAAGGACACTAAAATCTTCAAATTCCTAAATTCCTCCAACAACTTATGCTCCTCTATCATCATCAAGGACATGTGTAGGAATTTTCTACTTAGTGCATCGGCAACCACATTAGTCTTGCCAGTATGATACTTTAATTCAAAATTATAGTCCTTCAAAAACTCTATCCACCTTCTTTGTTTCATATTCAATTCTTTTTGATTAAAAAGATATTTCAAACTCTTATGGCCACTATATACCTCAAACTTCACCCTATACAAATAGTATCTCCAGATTTTTAAGGCAAATACTATGGCAGCTAGCTCTAGGTCATGGGTTGGATAGTTTACTTTATGAAACCTAAGTTGCCTAAAGGCATAAGGCACAACTCTTCCTTCTTGCATCAACACACAACCTAGTCCTTTCTTTGATGCATCACAATAGACTACAAAATCTTTCCTGGGATCAGGAATTATTAAGACTGGGATAAAGGCAAGCCTATTCTTTAACTCTTGAAAACTGGCTTCACACAATGAGTTCCACTCAAAAGATTGGTTTTTCCTAGTTAACCTAGTTAAAGGTAAAACTAGTTGAAAGAATCCTTTGATGAACCTCCTATAATAACCTGCCAATCCTAGAAAACTCCTAATTTCAGTGACCGTCTTTGGTCTCTCCCAGTGAACTACAGCTTCAACTTTGCTTGGATCTACTGTAACTCCTTCTTGAGTGATCACATGACCTAAGAATTTTACCTCACTCAACCAAAACTCACATTTAGCTAACTTGGCATATAATTGCTTCTCCTTCGAGATTTACAATACTATTCTAAAGTGTTGTTCATGTTCCTCCTTAATCTTAGAATAAATGAGGATATCATCTATAAAGACAACTACAAACTGGTCAAGATAAGGCCTAAAGACTCTATTCATGTAATCCATGAATATTGCAGGAGCATTAGTAAGTCCAAAAGGCATCACAAGATATTCATAATGCCCATACCTAGTCCTAAAGGCTGTCTTAGGTATATTTTCCAGTTTCACTCTTATCTTATGGTATCCTGACCTCAAATCTATTTTGGAGAAGACTGAGGCTCCTAGTAACTGATCCAACAGGTCATCTATCCTAGGGAGTGGATATTTATTTTTGATTGTGACTTTGTTCAATTGCCTGTAGTCAATACACAACCTCATGTTTCTATCTTTCTTCTTGACTAAAAGAACAGGTGCACCCCAAGGAGACACACTTGGCCTAATGAATCCTTTAGCCAACAATTCCTCAATTTGTTTCTTAAGTTCAGTCAACTCTAAAGGAGACATTCAATAAGGTGCAAAGGATAAGGGTCCTGTTCCCGGCACGAGATCAATGGAAAACTCAACCTCTCTTTCAGGTGGAAGTTTCACTATATCGTTGGGAAATACATCTGAGAATTCACTTACTATAGGTATGCTATCTATTTTCTGCTTGACCTCTGAATTTAAAAAATAAAGTAGGAACCCTTGAGCTCCTTCTAAGAGACACTTCTCTACTTGGGTGGCATTAAGGAATACGGAATCAGAAGACTTTTGTTTATTGAGTGGGTCATTGGAAAAATAGGCAAGTCTTTTGGAACAATCTAGGATGATACCATTGCTAGATAACCAATCCATTCCAATTATGATATCAATACCAGTCAAAGGCAAACAAACGAGGTCAATGACAAATAATTTTCCTTCAACTAAAATAGGACAGCTCAAACAGGCTCGGGAAGTGAAAACTTTTCCCCCTGTAGGAGTAGAAATTAACAAATCAAAAGGTAAGGAAGATAAAGACAAGTTTAACTTCTTCACACAGTCAATAGATATGAAGGAGTGCGTAGCTCCTGAGTCAAACAATGCAATTAAGAGAGTGTTTTTAAGGAAATATGTACCTTTAATCATATCGGGAAATTGAGTTGTCTCTTTTCCACTCAGAGTGAATATTCTTCCTTTAGTTTGTGGTCTGGGCACAGGATTATTTAGCAGCTTTCCAGTGTTGCAATCTTTGGCATAGTATCCTAGCTTCCCACATCGGTGGCAAACATTTTGGCCAAAAAGACAAGGTCTGGAGCCATGAGATTTTCCGCACTTATTGCACGGAAGTATGGGTTCCCTAACTGGCATCTGTCTACCCTTCCCTAGGTTCACCTTACTCTTAAAATCATTTTTCTTTTACATTTCTGCTACCCTTTTTCTTTTGAGAAAACTCTATCTTTCTCTTTCAAACTCTATCTCTAGGACTCTCTTTTCTGCTATCCTACATTTATTCACTAGAATGGTGAAGTCCTTAATCTCTAGGGTGGATACCTTTTCTCTTATCTCGGGTCTTAACCCTCACTCAAATTTGGTAGTTTTCCAGCGACTATCAGGGTTATTTTTCAACTAAAAAGAAAATTTAGACAATTTATCAAACTTAGCTATATATTGACCTATAGTCATACTCCCCTGCTTCAATTGTATGAATTCGGCTTCTTTTTCATTCTTAACACTATCTGGAAAGTATTTGTCAAAGAAAGTGGTTAAGAATACTTCCCAGGTGATCTCGGTTCTACTAGATTCTAACAAGCTTTTGGCACCTCTCCATTAGTGTTTCGCCTCTCCTTCTAGCATATAAGTGGCAAAAACCTCCTTTTTGTGAATCCGCACATCCTATGATTGTAAAAATTTTCTCTAATTGCATAACCCATTTTTCAACTAAGACCGGATTGTAATCTCCATAGAATGAGGGTGGTGTAACCTTCTTAAATTCAGAGAGTCCTTGGTAACAAGGATTGACTATAAGGGCTTCTCCTACTGAGTTCCCAGTTCCTTCACCATGGTTATTATGGTTTCTATCTTGAGTCTCCTGTATGCATTACAGAACCATTCTGTTTGATTCTGCTTGGGCCATAACAGCTTCAGCTAGACCCTTAACAGCTCCCATGATCCCTGACAAAGTATCATTTGGTGTACTCTGTACTTCTGGGATTCCTTGTCCTTCTGATATCGTATAATCTTACAAGTGCATAAACAACCCAATATTGAGTTGATCAGGCTCAATATTGTATAATTAGTGCATTGAAAATACTATAAGGCATGCAGAAAGAAAAATTGGAGCCAGATAACAAAGACTCAACTTTCACTTAATGCCTAATTATGCCTAGAACGGGGCTCTAATACCAAACATGTAATACCCGTTCATTGTAAAGATAATGACATAACTTTACATAGTAAGTTCTAAGTTGGGCATTAATATACATAGACACAGAACAAAGTTTAGGATTAAGGATGGAGTCCTGATCACCATAAGGTAAATATTTTTAAGCTAGATAATGAAATTACAATTTATTTAATTACAACTCTATTTGTCGCGGCAGCTAGAAGAGTCTACCTTCCTGTAGAGTATTACTTGGCTAATCTGAAACCACTAGAAAAAGAGTGAGAATTGAAAATTCTCAATAGATAATGATTAGTTCTAAAGCATTTGAACTATGATGGTTCCAGGCGTGTCTTAACATGGAAATTCATACGGCTACTGTATCATAATGTTATCACATTATTTATAATCAAATCATAATTCATGACACTATAAAACAAATCATACTTTATAACATTGATGTAGTAAATGCTGAAAAAGAATATATGCTATGCAACATATAATATGGCAAGTATTAATATGATCATAATTTCTTTACTTTAAGTTTCACTTTTCTTTGTCTGCTTGTCTCACATATAATCGAAGGCCTTCTCTTAGGGAATTCCCATTCTCTTGTGGTACTTTTAATATCATGACGACAAAATGAGACTTTTACGCAACATTAACCAAGGCAGGTAACATAAAAGGATCTTACATCTTATCCCTCTGCATTCTTGGTGGTTAGCGACAAATCTTAAATATCTTCTTTCAAAATACTTACTTGCTGTAATATATAAATTCATAATAAATATACAAATACATAAACTTAAGCAATATAACTTAAATAAAAGACTCAAGTAGCATATCATAAACAATAATTTTTAATAATAAATTTATCTTATAATAAATCATAGAATCAATAAGGGGAATAAAATGTAGAAACTATAAATTAGTTCATAGTTTAAAATAATCGAAGTGTGCAAAGACTTAAATAATATAAACTTGAGTAAAATAAATAACATAATATTTTAGTAAAATTTCTCAAATAACATAAATCATAATATAATTAAATTCATCATAATAAATTAAATAACAAGGCATAAAATAAAACGAATAAAAGTGCACAAAATATAATTAAAGTTATAAACTAAAAATAAGTAAAGTGCTCTAGAATTAAAATAATATCTATTATTGTATAAACAATATCTTAATAATAAGAATAATGAGAAGCAAATAGTATAAAAAAATATTAATTAAATTAACTTGAAAGGATAAATAAAATCAATAGGAATGATAATCAGTAATAATATAAATTAACATTAGTGGAAATAACTTGAAACAATAAATAATATATATGGTAATGATAATAATAAAGAGTGATAATATAATTAAATAATAAATAAAATAACTTAGAATGATAAATAGAATAAATTGCAACAAGAATAATGTTGAGCAACTTTTATAAATAAAAGAACTAGAAACATAAAATCAGTTATGACAGTAAATATAAAATAACATAACATGCAATAAGTAAATAAAGCCATGGTTTTACTTCGCAAATAATTTCATTATCTACCTCTAAATAAAGTGCTCACAAACTCCTTATCAAATCTCTAGCTCTTATCTCTTCCTTCTCTATCATTCACTCTTCTTTGCGACAAATGTATAACTCTTTCACTCTCGCACTTATGCTTCTTTATCTTTCTTCTTCTATTTTTTTACACTATCAAAATCTCACTTAATCATTGCTCCCTCTCTTTTCTATCTTTCTGGCAAGTTTCTATCTCTTTACCTCATATGTCTATATATAGAGGTAGGAAGTTAACTTTTACGAAGGCTCATTTTCTTAAGTCTTGCATCTGAGCCTGTAAGTTTTATCTGTAATCTATCAAAGTCTGCATTGGGTGCAATAATCTTATCTATGTAATGATTACTATCATTTTTTCTTCATACACATATTTCAATGCACATTGTCCTACCCAAAACCAATTGAACATATCTCACATTTACTGACATGAGTGCTTCTAGTAACGTGAGTGCTTCTTCTATGATATTATAAGTATTTTTATTATTTTTATCATTACTACTATTGTTATTTTATGAATCTGTTCTAATAAAGATACTTATTTACTATGAATATTATATTTGTTCTTTTTTCATATACCTTGAAATCTTTGCTGCTAATTTTACCAAAAAAAAATATTAATACCTATGATGTAATTGCTTGAATCAATTAATTGTTGTCACAAAAATCAATTCAAACAAATTAGCTAAAGTATTTTAATAAGGTAGATTATTCTACAAAATATTTTGTGAAAAAGGCGGATGTTACGCAAGCAACTATTGAATCATCATCCTCACCAGCACGTTTTCATCTATAAAAATTTTCGGTCACTCTAACTACCATCCTTAATCATCTTTCTTTCTATTATATCTTTTTATTTATGCATACTTTAAAACATATAATAGAACAAAAATGTGGCCAAGAAAGATAGTTAAAGTGGCCTAAAACTTATATATAGTTGTGCAACTTAAAGTTTTAAATTGATGAGTAATAGACAAAGGTATGCTAGCAACAAGCCGTAAATGAAGACGCGTTCGATAGCCCAAGGGGTGAGAGAATGAGCAAAAAAAATGTTAAAAAAATAAAATAAAAGATTAAAAAATAACTTAAAATTAGTATTGCCTTTATATAAAAGAGTTTTAATCATTTTCTTTAAATAATATTTAATAGGTATTTTTAATAATTTTAATATAATTAATTATTTTCTTAATTATAATCCTTGTTAAGGTCGTTGATATTAATTTTTTCCTTAATGAAACAAGATTGCCACTCTCAAATTGTCTATTATCACTCCTTATTTATTGTTTTTATTTATGACATTCCTAAAATGCCTTTAACTAAAAACTTGTTTTAAATTTGTAATATATTGCCACTCTCATATTCTAAATTTTACATTTAATAATTATATTAATCAATATTAACTATAAAAATTAACTATAATGAAACTTCTAACTTAGCACAAAAAACTCATACCTTAAAGATAATGACTAACATGAATAAAAAAGTGTAGTGAAATAAAATTTAAATGACTTGTCAAATTTGATCAAACAAAAAATATAACACTATTTTTTTCATAGCATACTTATACAAAAATAATACATCCAAATCTTATAATGTTATAATTCCATAAAAAAATAATTCATCTAAATTATAAAGTTGCAACTCGATCTGCATCTCAATTTTTAATTTCATAAACATTCGAAAAATATTGATGTCTTATTAATTATATATTTTGTTTTAATGTTTGATTTGACACATCATTTTTTTTCATTTTTTTCAAAATAAATCACTCATATATCTTAATAGCCATAATAAAAAATTATTGTTAATTAAATAAACGGCTATTATGTGTAAAGATTGATTGTGCTTATACTTCTATTATCTCATTTTTTTAAAGTTTTTTCTCACATTTTCGTCGAGGGCACCATTTCTTTTTAACTATAGCTTCTCTTTATTCATTTTGAAAAGTGATTATTTAATTATTTAAAAATAAAATATATCATCAAGTGTGTTATAGAATCTAACGAGACTCAAAAATATTTTCATAAACATAGTTTAAAAGCACGAGTTTTGATACGAATTCTTTGGAAATAAATCTCTTTGTTGTGCAATTATCATGGATAAAATTTCTTTTAATATGATAAGACACTATTTACCACATAGTACTAACTAAAAAATAAACATAAATCCAAATTTTTGGTTATCTATCTTAGTATATTTATTAATTAATTTAATAGAGTTATAATATTATAAGATTTGGATGAATTATTTTTGCATAAGTATGATGTAAAAAAGTGTTTTTTTTTTTTTTTTGTTTGATCGAATTTGACATTTCACTGTATATTTTTATTCAAGTTAATTATTATATTTAAATTAAAAAAAAATTGTGTTAAGTTAGAAGCTTAATTATAGAAATTTTTTATATTTAATATTAACTGGTATAATTATTAAATATAAATTTAGAATATAGAACATCAATATACTACAAATTTAAAACAAACTTTTTAATTGAGGACATTTTAAAAATATCACAAATAAAAATAATAAATGAGACAGGGAAAGTAATCTGAATCCTGCATTATCTTTTGCATTGAAACCCCCAACAACAAAAGTCTAGCTCCCATTAATGGTTCTCGCACCTCCAATCCAAAAGCAATGTGCGTCCGGTCGCCAAATCTTAATTTCCCCTATCACTTCCTAACGATGCTGTTTTCCATTTTCTTCCTCTTGATCATCCCATATGCATCCTCCTTATCCTTCTCCTTTGACTTCGACAGTTTTGATTCCAATAACATATCATGTGACGGATCAGCAGCTGTTGTAGAAGGAGTAATCCAACTCACAAGAAACCAGCGGGACAAGACCATGGATTCTAGCAGCGGTCGAGCCACATACTACCAGCCCATGCACTTGTGGGACAACGCTACAAGGAACCTCACAGATTTCAGAACCCATTTTATCTTCATCATAGATCCACAGAATCGAACTGTATATGGAGATGGGCTTACATTCTTCCTTGCCCCCGCTGGTTCAAAGCAACCAAATGCCACGGCAGGACGAGGAGGTTCTATGGGTCTGACACCTGATAATCCGTTTGTTGCTGTGGAGTTTGATATCTTCCAAAATTTGGGCTGGGATCCGCCTGGTGAACATGTCGGTGTTGACATCAACTCAGTAACGTCTGTTGTTAATGTGTCATGGTTGGCTGATATAGAGGAAGGAAGGCACAATGAGGCTTGGATCACTTACAATTCTAGCTCACTAAATTTGAGTGTTACGTTCACTGGTTTTAACTACAGTACCGGCACCACCCTGCGCCAGCATCTATCTTACATAGTTGACCTGAGAGATCATCTGCCAGAATCGGTCACTTTTGGATTCTCAGCTGCCACAGGACAAGCATCTGCTCTACACAGTATCCATTCATGGGAATTTAACTCAACTTTGGAAGCACAACAAAACAAAAACACAGAAGACCCAGTTCCAAGGTCTCCAACCCCCAGTATAGCTCCCGCTCCCAGTGAACCTAGTAAGAAGATGAAGGACAAGACAGGACTAGCAGTGGGATTGGGTATCGGTGGATTTGTTCTGATTGGTGGGTTGGGTTTGGTTTCCATTGGCTTGTGGAAGAACTGGAAAAAAGGAACTGATGAGGAAGACCAAGATTTTGAAGAGTATATGGGGGAGGATCTTGGAAGGGGCACAGGACCCCGGAAGTATTCATACGCTGAATTAGCACATGCAGCGAATAATTTCAACGAAGAGCACAAGCTAGGACAGGGAGGATTTGGAGGTGTTTACAGAGGGTATCTCAATGACACAAACTCTTATGTTGCTATTAAGAGGGTGTCAGAAGATTCTGATCAAGGGATAAAGGAATTTGCATCAGAAGTAAGAATTATTAGCCGGTTAAGGCATCGAAATCTTCTGCAACTCATTGGTTGGTGCCACGAAAGGAAAAAGCTCTTGCTTGTGTATGAGTACATGCCTAATGGAAGCTTAGATGTTCATCTTTTCAGGAAGCAGAGTTTGCTGAAATGGGCAGTGAGATATAACATAGCTCGAGGATTGGCGTCGGCATTGCTGTACTTACACGAAGAATGGGAACAATGCGTTGTGCACAGGGACATAAAATCAAGCAACATTATGCTAGATTCAGAGTTCAATGCAAAACTTGGGGATTTTGGTTTAGCAAGGCTTGTGGACCATGCAAAAGGTGCACAAACTACGGCTTTGGCTGGGACTTTAGGCTACATGGCTCCTGAATGCAGTACCACGGGGCAGGCTAGTAAGGAATCAGATGTGTACAGTTTTGGAGTTGTTGCTTTGGAGATAGCTTGTGGAAGAAAACCCATCAACCATAAGGCGCCAGAAAATGAAATAAATATTGTACAATGGGTCTGGGGTCTTTATGGAAGAGGAAGAATTCTGGAAGCAGCAGATCCAAGGCTAGGTGGAGATTTTGCGGGGGAGCAAGCGAAATGCTTGATGGTTGTTGGTCTTTGGTGTGCTCACCCTGATCATAATAATAGGCCTTCAATAAGGCAAGCAATTCAAGTGCTTGACTTTGATGCTCCCCTACCTAATCTTCCATCCAGTTTGCCTGTGCCAACCTATCTTGAGCGCCCGCTGCACTCATCTATAGCTTCGTTCAGCATAA
Source organism: Pterocarpus macrocarpus (assembly GCA_031439585.1). NCBI lineage: Eukaryota > Viridiplantae > Streptophyta > Magnoliopsida > Fabales > Fabaceae > Pterocarpus > Pterocarpus macrocarpus. Next base: position 38,585,701 of record CM062518.1, read on the forward strand.
GTGCTTCAGGGGAAGGTCCAAACCAGAACATAAGCTATAGTTCATACACAAACTCCTCTGGTCTCACCACAACTTCCGATGATGTTTCTACCTCTAAGTCGCTTTTCTACCCACGGTAAAATTGATCTATATTTCTTTTTTTGAATGTGTTTCAACTGCTCGATCTTTCTGTATGCTGTATTAATTGCGTTTCTCTAACGTCATATTTTGTCATCTGTATATTTGGATACGAATAAACAATTCAAGTCTGTGGTCAGTTTATCCTTTTCGATGCTCATTTATTTTTCTTCCACTTGTATCACTCAGGTTGTGTTTGTTTGGGAATGTTTCTCCTAAGGCTCCTTATTGAGATTGAATACTTATTTAATTTATTCTTTTGTCTCGAAGTATTGGTGAAGAATGTAGATAGAGGGATCATTGATTTCCATCATGAAAGTTGTGAGCCCAAAAAAAAAAAATGAAAAATCGCTTCATTGTAAAACTTTTTAAAATAAATTATTTTTTAAATTTCTTATGGTGTAAATTTTTTTTTTTTTTTCATGTAAAGGAGTTCTATGTGTAAACTTGTAAGAGAAAAGAAAATAATTCATAAAGTAAGAAAGAATGGAGCTAAATTATTCTCTATAATATTTTATATTTTAAATATTATTGCATACTTGTCTTTTGTTCTTAATTTAAAATAAAATAAAAGGAATATAAATGAAGGTATTGTTTATTGTTGAATAGAAAATTAAAAAATGAAATCATATAAATTTAATTTTGTAATTATTAATATAATAAAAAGGTTCTTTTATTAAAATATTTTTAAGTTTATATTAATTTTCAATTTTGAGTTGTAATTCATTATAGTAGCACATAGCAAATGAGAAATTATATAATGTGAGAAATAAGTAAGGATATATTTGTAAAGAGTAATTATCTACTCATCTACAAGTATCATTATTTAAAAAAATGGCTTTTTTATTTTCTGGTGTGAAGACTTCTCTTTTTTTTTTTTTTTTTTGGGACTTCTCTGATATAGTGTAACTAATTTGATTTAATTTATAGTAAATTTGCATATATCTTTTGTCATTAAGTTGGATTTAAGATAATGAATAATTTTTATATTGTGTTAATATTGGTAGCTAAGTGTTTCTATCATATGCATAGAGTTTTTATAATCATGCATTTTATGTTAATTTTGCTGTGTATAGCATTTGTAATTTTTAAAGGAAAAAGAAATATAAAAAAAGAGAAAACAGATATAAATATATAATTAATTGTAAGATTCGATGAAAAGAATAAAATTAAATTAAATTAAAATAGTTAGATAGTTAATTGATGTACCATTAAAAATGAAGCAGAGACATCTAAGCAAAGGATAATAATTTCGGCCGTCTTTAGTAAACGAAAAAAAAGAAGCTAAAATAACAAGGATTTGTTTTCAACGGCCATTAGTGGTGTTTTCGCGTGCGGTCCAAACATTAACGTTGTAATAATATCGATAGAGAGATATGGAGCTAGTATTGGTCAAAAAGTCAGGTCATTTTATCATACTTGAGAGTGGAGATCTAATAGAAAGACACATGCACTTTTTGGTGTGTTTGTAATAAGAGTAAAAATAAAAGATAAAATTTTATGGATAAATTTGATATATCAATTAATATATAAAATTCATCCAAAAAATTTGAATCCCTATCTTTTTTCTCATTTCAAACACACCTTCAATGTCTAATTTTATTTAGAGAAATTCTTAGAATGCATGGCCCTCTTATGTATAATACAAATAACGCTATTAAATAGAATGAAATGCATGCATGGCCCTTTTATGTACAATACAAATAACGCTATTAAATAGAATGAAATGCATGCATGGCCCATGTAAAGCGACGTGATGTTAAAGGCAATTGATTGACCACGTCGGTGCATTTGAGTTTTGGCACTCAATTATTGTTTATTAATATTTATCTTCTCATTTAATATATTTTTATGTAGTCCCGTTAAGATTCGATGAAAAGTATATAAATAAATAAAAAGATTTGATTTAGTATCCCGTTAAAACTGGAGTTAGTATAAAGCAAAGACTTCTAAGCGAAAAAATAAAATTTGTTTGCTTGTATTCTCCGACCTCCCTCAAATCCTGAACCAAACATAATTCCTAATGAAATTCAATGTTCCCGTCAATTAAACTCCCCAATATTCACTTTCTCCAGAAAGTATAAATTTATTAATTCTTTTCGTTATGTCCTCTCTTCGAGCGTCGCTGTCAATCCTTGTAGTCTGTAGTTGATTTTCTAGGTCCATTTTATTATTATTTTCTAAGTACTGATATTTATATCCACAAAATTGAGATTTAAGGTCCATACATTCTCACAAAAAATTGTTAGATTCACCTCCATGCAGTGTTATACATTTTTGTGATTTTGTCCAATAATTTTCTTTTTTTGAATGAGTCAGTTAGACCAATGAGTACAAATATTATTCTTACTTCTTACTTCTGCGGTTATACACCTTACACACATCGAACAAATTGAATTAGACTAAATGAAAGCAAGGGCCAGAGAAGTGAACGCTTCTTCATCACTTATGTCAACGGAGCAAGAAGCCTCAAACACACTTCAGCAACGTCTTCAATTCATTCTGCAAAGCTGTCCTGAGCGGTGGGTCTATGCCATCTTTTGGCAAGCTTCCAAAGGCAGTGTATTAAATTGGGGCACGGGCGGAAGACAGTAAAAGAGGAAATTAACTGTGTTAAATTTTAATAAAAAACAATATAACTAATGTGTAAGTTTTATCCTACTTGATAAAATCTTATGGGTGGGACAAACAATGTGACAGAAGAGCAGGACAGAGGATTTTCATCCCTCGATTGGATTCCATATTTTCAGCCATGTTAATTTTTTGTTATCATTTTCTTTACCTTTAAAACTTTTTAGAGGATAACACTCATGTTTTTTGGGTACATGAGTGACACCCTCATATTTACTGATTCCATATTTAATTCTTAAAATACAAGATCATTCTCTTAGAAGCCGTGTCATTTGCAATAATTTGGTTTTATTTACTAATGTTTTCATCAAGAAAAGGGCTTGTTTGCATCGGTTAGTAGTGGTGTTTTAGCGTGTGGACCATAGAACCAAAAAAAGCGCGTGGACCAAACATTTACAAGGACCGTACAAGTCTTGGTCATCGATAGAGATATACATATGGAGCGAGTCTTCGTCAAAAAGTCTGGTCGTTTTATCCAAAAAAAAAAAAATTAATTAATTTACAAATTCTTAGATTACTATAATTTAAAATTTTTTAATTAAATATTTATATTATATTAATTTTTATAATCAAATCTCAGAATTACAAAATTTTTTATTTAATTGAATAAATTTTTATATTTAACCTTATAAAATTGGTTAAAAAATTATTAAATTATATAAAATTTTAAAATTTTTTGTAATATTAAATTATTCCAAAAATTTAATTACAAAAATTTATTTGATACATGAACCTGGTTAAAAGTTTTTATATTATAAAGATATAATTAAAAATTTGATCAAATTAGAGAGACTTATAAATTATTTAAACAAAAAAAATGATGCTTGGCATGAAATAAGCTTGTATGACCAGATCAAGGAAAAAAAAATAAAAAATAAAAAAGCTCGTATGAAAGTGAAGAATGTTTTGTGGCATGCTTTCTTCCTTCTCTTCCGTCTTGATTTCTGTATTAACTTTTCATCCGACTAAAGTTGCAATAGCTATTAAACAAGTCTCTTTAGTTTTTTTATAATATAATTTTTATTGAATTCTATTTTAATGTATTTTTAATTTAAAAATATTTTATATTAATCTTTAATTATATATTATTATATCAATAAAAATATTTGATTTAATTATTTATTATATTAAAAAATCTTATAAATAAAAATAAGAGTTTAATTGGTATATACTGACAGTGTAAAACTATTTTACACTGTCAATCAATAAAAATAGAGGAAAGTGAGAAATTATGATGGATCTCTCATTATAATAGATAATTATTTGTGTGAGCTGGCACTTTCCATCATTTCTATTGGCTGATAATATAAAACTATTTTATATTATCAATATATTTAAATTAAATTCTAAAAATAAATGATTGACAATATAAACTCTTTTATTATAATTGGCTATTAAAATTAATCTATTTTTATTTGATACCAAATAAGAATACTACTTTATCAATTATCATGCTACGGAGTATGAATGAGTGTAAAATGACTGACCAATCACGCCCTTGTTGCGTTCGAGCTAATGATCAAAGATGATTTGACAATTTATTCGTGCCGAAGATTTCCTACCATTTACTATTTTTCTTAAGAAGAGTATAATAAATCCCACTTGGAGGGATTACGCCATTCAAGAATACCCATAGTGAGGTAGATATAGGGAAAGGATTTTCTTTTTATAGGTAATGAAGATAAGAAATTTAATACTTATTTAATAAATAGGACGAGTCAGGGATCATGATCTCCATATATATATATATATATATATACTTGCTGAAAAACGTAAAAACGTTGATGTACATGACTCTAGTATTCCTGATGATGCACCTATAATTTCTGTTATATGTATACAATAACTACTAAGAACATTGATGGACATGACTCTGGCATTCCTGATGATGCACCTATAATTTCTGCTATCTTTTTTTGTTGGCAGATATGGTTAGCTTTAGGATGGATACTGTTATTACATCTGCATGCTTATTAGAGCTAGATCTTACATGTAAATTTTAGTTCTTTTCAAAAAGAAATATATAAAAGGTCAAATATTTATCAGAGGAAAATCGACTATATTCCTTGAAGCTTATAGGAATATAATCTTTATCAAGTTATTTTGATGATTTAATTTCTTTGTATTTTGCAACCACATTGAAAAAGTGGCTTATTGAAGTTGAACTATACGGTATCATCTATAAGGTGACCAGACAGAGAACATAAAGTTAATAAATACTTCGACAAAAATCATTAATAATCTGCTACCTTTTTTTGTTTAAAGGATTTTATGAAAGTTGTATTATTATTATATTTTTTTTAAATATTTTAAATGATAAATTATGATATTATTTTTATTTACTTTATTTATTTGATTTTTTATAATATATAGATATCTATAAATTACCCACTTATTCCCAAGAGCCTTCAAATACAGGTGCCTATAGGGGATGGGACCGATTACTTATCCAAGGGGTGGGAACGGAGGCTTATACCTCGCCCCATCCTACCTATTGACACTCTCAGTTATAATGCGTAAGCTAAAGAAGTATAACAAAATAAAGTCACACAAGATACTCGAGAAATTTTTGTGTGGTTCTAATGTATCGCGTGTCTGTACTTCAATCAATTATATAAGTATATTTTTTAATGTGATTCACCACTTATACATAATTTTATATAAAAATATAATTATATAATTGATTGAGAATATAACCACCTAATATTAGAGAATCACACAAGGATTTCTACAAGATACCCACCCGTGATTCCACTGTCGGGTGACCGTGACGCGTTTCACAAACAAGCCAGGCGGTTGAAGACTTTTATCGGGTGCAAAAAGTGGTTCAAGACTTAAGAGGGACAACATTTCTCTATCACCATTCACGAAAAGAAATATTAATTTTCAAATTAGGGTGGTATTTACAATGCTCCGAACAAAAAATGATCCAATTTTTGTTCAATAATTAAAAAAAAAAATTTTTTGTCTGCAAAAAGACCAGAACATCCAGGCGTAGCCTGGGTTAGCATAGATAAAAAGATAATTTTACCCCCAATAACTAATGTCTTATTTCACAAACCAGCCTGAAGATGTCTCTCTTCATACAGTTGATTGTTACTGTGTCAATGAAAAAAGTATTACTAATATAATAATGTGAGACAGCGTAAAATTAATATAAGTATATAATTAATTTCACCATAAATACAAAATAAACTTAATGTATTTGATTTATTATTATAATGAATTGAATTAATTAATTTCATCTTAAATACAAAAGAAACTTAATGTATTTGATTTAATATTACAAAGAATAGTACAAATACATAAGATTTTAGTTAATATATAAGACATTGTACAAATGTCCTATGATTGCGATCCAGGAACAAAATTTTTTCAATATGGGCATTCAGTTTTCAAAAAGATAAATGTAATTTTCATGCAAAGATTATTATTATTATTATTATTATTATTATTATTTCATTAGTCAATCGTTTGGTTAAATTAGTCCTCCTATTAATATTAACGTAAATTTTATAATCATAAAATTTTATTATAATTATTCTATTATTAGTTTTATTATTATTAATATAGATTAATTTTAAAACATTACTAGTTTAAAAGAGTTTTAGGTTTAATTTGATAGTACTCTCTAAAATGATATTTTGACTTATGAAAAGTATAAATCAATTTTTTCTGATTAGTAAACTAAAAAGCTGAGGTGCTCTTAGGAGCCCTCATGAGGAGTTATTTAGAGTTAGTTTGTACTTTCTAAAATTTAAAATACTAATATAACTTTACTTTCATTAATGATATTAAAAATAAAAATTATTCTCTTTAATATTTAAATCTATTATAGTCATTTTAGATTTTAAAAGCAATTTTATCAAATACTATTGAGAGCAATTTTTATATTATTTTATCAAATGGCACTACTACAACTTTTTGAAAGCAACTTTTAAAGAGTTCAAAAAATTCAACAGCTTTCAAAAAGTCATAATAATACCAAACCAAACCTTAATCCTGGTTAGGTAATGCTCTTTGAGTGAATGCTCCTACTTGTGAAAAATATAAGTCAATTTTTTTCTGTTTAATAAATAAGAAAGCTTTAGTGCTTTTGCTCATTGCTTTCAAAAACCAATAGATGCTCTTAAAAGTTGTCATGGGATAATTTTTTGAGTTAATTTATACTTTTTATTCAAAATTTAAAATATTAATATAACCTTAAATTTTAATAAAAATTTAATTTTAACCTTTTCTTTAATATCAAAAAAAGTTGAAATTACTTTGTCCATTTTGAACTATTTTAGATTTTTAAGACTATGTCCATTATATTCACTATGAAAAATCCAATTTTATCATTTTTTTAATATTTATGTCTTTTATAGTTTTTAAATTTTAAAAATAATTTTATTAAATACTACTCATATGATTTCTGTTTATTGAAAATAATTTTTATATTATATTATCAAATAATATTATTATAACTTTTTAAAAGTAACTTTTAAGTAATTCAGAGAGCTTAGCAACCCTAAAAAAGTTACAATATTATCAAACCAAATCTTGCGCTATTATTCAATTATATATTTCTATTTATAAGATTTTTAAAATAATAGGTAGTTAGTTAAATATTTTTACTCATATAGTGATATATTATTAGATGTTTGTATAAAAAAATTTTACATTAATAATACATTGAAATTAAATTAAAATTAATATTATTATAGTTGTAATTGTTAAAAATGTCACTATTATTATTGTCATTATAAATGATAAATAATATTATAATTATAATTATCATTATTAACATGATATCTTCATTCATTTCGTAATTAACTGCATAAAAGGAATGGGATAAATGTACAATAATTTTAAAATTATTTTTTGATTCAATAAGATCGTAATAACTCCCAATCACCAAAAAAGAAACACTGTAATAACAATCTATCCACACTGATACTTACAAGAGTTCCATCCGTGCAATTTATTGCCTAACACACACATTAGGACACTGTTCTTCCACGCGGCTCCTTGCACGACATCCTTTGTATTAAGCCCGTGTCATTTTCGTCACTCCAAAATTGCAAGATTTTCAACTTTTTCTTATATTTACCCATTAATCGAGTGAGTAAACACGGACTTTAAGTATGGGTTACCACCTTAGATTCACTTAATACATAAAAGTCTTTAGATTTACTTTTTCTTCATTTGAGCAGCTATAAATTCCTGAATTATTAATGTCCAATTTTTTTACTGGAGCATTGTAATTGTCAACTCAAATTAGTGATATTTATTAGGCTGGCCTCAATTGGATACCGATATCCTGTTATCGAGATCTTCCCCCTCACCCATGGCCCAGTATTGTTATTTTGTACCTTTGGTGCCATTTGTGCAATAATTATATATTATTAAATAAATAAAGACCCCATCAACCGCACTGTTGTAGCTTGATTGGCGCGCGCGATTCCGTATACTCCAAGGCGAAAATTCGAGTCTCACCTTCTGCAGTATTCTTTATAGTTGGTAAATTTTCATTTTTCAATAGAAAAAATAGTTAAATTATTATTTAATATATTTAAATTTAATATAATACGTAAAAATATATTAAAAAAATTTTATTTTTATCATCTTCATTAATGTGTTATATGTTGAATATTTTAGGTATTTTAAAAATAAAAGTTTATTTTTAGAATCTATTATTTTTCTGCTAAAAATTTATATTTTTACTATTAAATTAAAAATTATTTAAATATCATATAATTACTTAAAAAAATATATAATTTTATATTTTAATTTTGATCTTTTATATAAATCTAAATGTTAAAATTTACTTATCTCAATCTCACAATCAGTCATTCATTTCACTTGATATGTTCATAGATACATAAATTTAATCAAAGATATCATAAACTATTATATACTTTTTGGTAGAAATAAACCATTATATACTGAAATCATAAAAATAATATATATATATATATATATATATATATATATATATATATATATCTTTTAATTCCAACATTTTAAAGTTAGTATAACATTAATTTAGTTCTAATATTTTAAAATTTTGACATAAATTTCTTTCTTCAAGCAAATCATTTATAATTTTTGTTATGATTCATCCTAATTTGTTGAGCTACGTTGCCTTATATGTTTTCTTTAATTGATGACGGTAGACATTTCTATTTTATCAACTTAAAAAAATTTAAAATAAATAAAATAAAAATTTCTCTAATTCCTTTAGTAATATAATTTCTATTTTATTTATTTTCAAGTACAAATTAAAAATATGTCAAGTAAGATAATTTAATAAAATGAAATGATAGTTATAATTTTAGAGTAAATATTCTTTTTAATTCTAACATTTTAAAGTTGATATCAATTTGATTATAAACAATATTTTGTGATATCAATTTAATTCTAGCACTGTTTTCTTTTTGGTAAGTAAGCTAAGAGAAAAAAAATAGAAACTCATCTCAAATAAAAGACTCCCAAAGTATAAGTAAGAAGAAGATGCTCCAAATCTAAAGGTGGCTTCTCCTACATACTCTCTAAAATCTCTAAAGAAGCACCAAGCTTGACCAAAAAATCAAGTACTTGATTGCTCTCTTTATACATGAAAGACTCTGTAGGTCCAATCCTGATTTAGCAACTTCCTAATGTCATTAATAATGGTAGCATAGATATGAAGACTCGACGATGGGACAACTACTAACTGAACAACCTCAGCACAACCAACTTCACAAACAATCCTACAAAAACCCATTTCCCAAGCTAGCAGTAGTCCTTGATGTAAACCCAATAGTTCAATATGTAAATTGTCCACCCAAGCCATATAACAAGAGAAACCATCAATCCATTCACTATTAGATCCTCTGAGAAGGCCGCCATAACCCGCAACCTTAGGATTCTTGAAAGAGTTTTTTTTTTAACACTTTGAAATTTGACATGAATTTCTTTCTCCCATTAAATCATTTGTAATTTCATTTATTATTTATACTTATTTGCTGAGTTATATTGCTTACATGTCTTCCTTGATTGATCAGGGGAGAGACAATTTCAATCCCATCAACTTCAAAAAAAATTAAAAATAAATAAATTAGAAATGTCTCTAATTTCTATTTTGTTTATTTTCTATTATTAATTTTTAAGTACAAATTGAATTTATGTTCCCTAACTAGTATATATAGTATGAATTAAAAATATGTCAAGTAAGATAATATTTAATAAAATGAAGTGATAGTTATAACTTTAAAGTGAAAATCCTTTTTAGTTTTAATATTTTAAAGTTGACATCAATTTGGTTTTGAAATTTTTTTTTACATCTATTTAGTCTTAACACTTTAAAAATTGATATCAATTTCTTTATTCCATCAAATTATCAATAACTTATATTATGATCTGTCCTAGTTGGTTGAATTATTTTAGTTATCTTTCTTCCTTAACTAATGAGAAGAGATAATTTGCACCTCATAAATTTGAAAATAAAAAAGAGAAAATAAATAAAAAATAACTCTAGATAAATAAAATCACATGGAAAAAAATGTATATACTAATGATTAAAATTAATATTTAATATACAATATATTCATGTAATATTTAATTGAAACTTCAATTAAAAAAAAATTCACTTCCATTTCTTTCTTTAGTTTTTTAATAAAAAAAATCTTAAAATTAAAATGGAACATATTCATGATATTTGTGTGCAAATTATCTTGTTTGAATTCAATATAAATTATACCCTATAAGTTGCATATAAAAAAATTCAATTTTTTTATCATACTTTTGAATTTAATTATATTTTATGTAAAGCCCATACATTTTTTGTGTCAGAAATTTATATTTTTATATTTGAATTAAAATTTATTTAAATATTACATAATTATTTAAAAAAATCATATAACTTTATTCATTTAAAATTATTTAATTTTTATTTCATTCATTTTCTACTTTTTATCTTCAACCGATGAGATGCAAATTGTCTCTTCTCATTTGTCAAGAAAGAGAGTTAAAAAATATAGTTCAGCCAATTATGATGGATTATAACAGAAGTTATTGATAATTTGATGGAAGAATTTTAAAGTATTAAGATTAAATTGATGTAAAAAAAAATTTAAGACCAAATTAATGTCAACTTTATGCTGTTAACTATCGCTTTATTTTATTAAATATTATCTTACTTGACATATTTTAATTCGTACTATATATATATACATAATAGTTAGAGAAAATAAATTTAATTCATACTTGAAAATTACAAATAGAAAATAATTAAAATAGGAATTAGAGAAATTTCTACTTTATTCAATTTTAATGTGAATTAATGATTAAAATTAAAATATAAATTTATATGACTATTTTAAATAATTATTTAATTATTTTTAATTCAATATTAAAAATTCAAATTTTTAGCTCAAAAAGAATAAATTCAAAAATAAAACTTTTATTTTTAAAATTCCTAAAGTATTCAACATATATTACATTAATGAAGATTGTAGAAATAAAATTTATTTAATATGGTTTTATTTATGTATTATATTAAATATTAAATTATAATTTAACTGTTTTTTCTTTTTAAAAAATAGAAAATTGTCAAAACACAAAAAATGGTGAGGGTGAGGCTTGAAACTCGCGACTTGCAGGTTGCAAGCTTCAGGTGCAAGCCATTCGAGCTCACACAGTGCGCATGTCTAAAAGTGTCATTAGAAGTATATAAAGAAGCAAAATGTACCAAATGTACGCAAATACAAAAGCACCGGTGAATTGGCCAAAGTTTTTTGCTTGCTTCTTTTCATGTAACATTCACACTCCACTTGGTTGTAATAATATCATACGCAGAACCATTAGCGATCAACTACCAGCAATTTAGTGAGACGGGAGATACCTTGTTTTTTCCAGTAGATGTCTATCAGGACAATGGAACACTCCAACTCAGCAGGTACAGGAAAGATAGCTTTGGCAGAGTCATATATTACAAACAACTGCATCTTTGGAACAGGAACACAGGGAAGGTCACAGACTTCACCACCCATTTCTCCTTCTCCATCAACACGCCAAATAAATCCCATGATGGGGCTGGCATCACCTTCTATCTGGCAAAGCCCAACTTTCCATTTCCTGTTCCAAGAGATGGCGGTGGCATACCAATTGGGTAATCAAAACTGCACAAACGAACATCCATTTGTGGCAGTGGAGTTTGACACGTTTTCCAGTCACTGGGATCCTGATTTTGACCATGTGGGTATCGATATTAAAGCTATTAGGTCTGCTTACACTACACGATGGTTCAGCAGTAGGGATGAGAGAGGGTATGATGCTCTTATCAGTTGCAACTCTACTTCAAACAATCTGAGTGTGACCTTCACTGGATACAAGGATAACATCACGAAGATTAAGCAGCACTTATCCTGTGAAGTCAATTTGAGAGAGGTCCTACCAGCTGATTGGGTCGAATTTGGCTTCTCTTCAGCAACCGGATTCTTTTCTAAGTATCATACTCTTAGCTCATGGTCCTTCAACACCAGTTTGAAAATTGAGGCACATATGGACGACAAGAAGGAAAGCAAAATAGGTCTGGTGATAGGGCTAATTGGTGCAGGTGTTTCAATTGGTGTTTTGGGGCTGGCTTGCCTAGTGAGATGGAAGTTGAGGAAGAGGGGCAGGGAGAGTTTTGATCTTGCCATGGACAATGATTTTAAAAGAAACACTGGACCTCGGAGGTTTTCCTATGAAGAACTTGCTAGAGCAACTAATAACTTTGCAGAGAAGCATAAAATTGGAGAGGGGGGTTTTGGGGGAGTCCATAAAGGAATTTTAAGAGACCTGAACATCCATGTTGCCATTAAGAGGTTATCTCTGGGGATCTCAACAAGGGGTGAAGGAGCATGCATCTGAAGTCAAGATCATTAGTCTACTGAGGCATAAGAATTTGGTTCAACTCATTGGGTGGTGTCACCAGCACAACGACGTGCTACTGGTTTATGAGCACGTAGAAAATGGAAGCTAAGATACTTATATGTTTAAAGGTAAAGGCCTGCTGACATGGGAAATGAGATATAATGTTGCTAGAGGCCTGGCTTCAGCATTATCATTCTTGCATGAAGAGTGGGAGCAATGTGTTCTTCACAGGGACATAAAATCCAGCAATCTTATGTTGGATTCTAATTTTAATGCAAAGCTTGGGGACTTTGGGTTAGCGAGACCGATGGACCACAGAATAAGATCAAAAACAACAGATATAGCAGGAACACGTGGATATATGCCTCCTGAAGCTGCTAGCAATGGCAAGTTTAGTAGAGAGTCCGATGTACACAGTTTTGGCGTCGTTGCTTTGGAGATAGCATGTGGAAGAAAAGCAGTTGAACCCAATAATCACAATGAAGATCAGATTTACTTAGTGGATTGGGTTCGGGGACTCTATGGTATGGATGATCTCCTCATAGCAGCTGATCGAAGATTACATGGTGTCTTTGATGAGAAGGAAATGGAGAGGTTAATGATTGTTGGCCTTTGGTCTACCCGGGTAGATTTCCTTCTGAGGCCCAAGATCAGGCAAGTTGTGCAGGTGCTTAATGTTGAAGCTCCACTGCCCACTCTCCCATCGCAGCAGGTGCCTGCGCCTAATAATTATGACACATCTTTCAGCTCTATGCCCTCTAGGACTCCTGCTTTTGGGAATAGCTCTTTCAGTGGTGCTCCCTCAGCTGCACTCCGTCATATATGCTAAGTACGTAGATATTTGTATTGATTTTTTTTTTTTTTTCCTTTTTGAAGTTAAATTCTACATACATGCACCTCTACGTACCTTAGCACCTTTGCTGCTTTTTCATACGATTATGCACTTCTGCCTTTGCCTTTTTTTCTTTTTCATGTTTACTGATCCAATACGTCTTATTCTTTTGACTTCGAGTTCAAAACTCACCTTGCCCATATGTCATTTGCCTATTGGAAAGGTGAAGTGAAATTCTGCATTAGTTTCAGAAATAATTCCCAATTCCATATGATATGTAGTTATGTACTGATCATCCAATGCTATTTTTGCTCGACAACATCAAGTTTCAAATTAACTATTTTCAATATTCATTTTCCTAAGCCAAAAGAACTCAAAGAAGGCATAGCCGCATAGTCATACTCATACTATAACGAGATGGTGTTCGGATTATCACCATTAGCAGCAAAGAGAATGTAATGTCCAAAAAATGCGTCAAAAAAAGGACTATTAAATTATCGAAGGCATGTATTGTCTTGTTGCTTCTTTTGCAAGAAGGAAATTTATTAATTTGAGCCGCAAACTTACTACCAATATATATATATATATATAAAAGAAAGTTTTTCCACAACTATCAAGGTCAGATCCTGTGAAATCTTCATGAAGCTGAGAAGTGTCGCCAAGGCACTAAACAATTTGTCTCACTATCAAGCACATGCCTTAGCTCTTGATGGGCAAGATCTTGCCTATGAAAGCTCCTAGGTTGTTGCTAAGAGGCGCTCGCGCCTTAGTGGTTGCACTTGCACCCCATGCCACCTAATGCAAGGATATAACCATACATACACCATTGCTTTGAGATTCATGTATGGGAATGTACAATGTACCTATAGTGAGGGATACAACCAGTGTGATTGGCAGCCCAATTTAGTTGTTTGATATATACTTTGGGAGAAATGGTGAGTGTACCACGGTTGTCGCGACATAGTCGCTAACAACCGTCTGATCAATATGAAAAGAGTTTAAAGAAATATTAAAAATATATTATATTAAATTTTAAGGGTATATGATATGGTATATCGATAGGACACCCCACATTTTGGGATTCAAATAACAGTGCTCATTAATGGTGCATACTTACATTCTTGTATTTGACGACTAGTAGTGCTAGGGCTTAGGAACTCGAAACCCCTTAGCAAAACTTGGCTAATTAATGTTAAGTCACGTCAGCAAAACTTAGCAAAATTAATTAAATAGCGAATGAAACCACGCAAAAAAATACTTGAATCCGTCCCATTTCATAGAAAAGAGAAACCATTCTTTATCTTCAATTCCTTTCCAGTTGATTGGTTGCTTTTGAACGGGATATTGTAACCTTTAATTTTACATATCAACTTGCTTTAAATTCTACCTAATATCAACCAAAGAGTTCTTAAAAAATCTCGACTAAACATTACACAGGGTTTGATATTATGTTGTGTTTGTTAGCCTCAAATGAGACTCTACTCTTCCGAAGTATAATCGCAAGTTTGGATCAACAATGAATTAGCTAGCAAGTAAAATGGATTAACATATTTAGTATAAACAATTTTCTTATAATATGACGTGCTTTATGTTTAATCTTCTTGTGTATGGTATTTATAACTTTTGAAGAAAAATTTGAAAAAAAAAAAAAGAAAATATAAATATAAGAGTAAATTACACTCCTCTCACTTAAAAGATGACAATCCACTATATTTTAATTCATTTTTAAGTTTTTTTTTTATGTTAAATCTCTATTATTTTATGTTTATTATTTTTTTTATCAAAATACTCTTTATTAATAATTATACATATTGAAATCTTTTTTACAAACTAAAAGTTATATTATTGACAATAATATAACAACATTGATAAGCGTACCCACACACAAACACATATATTATTTTTAATTTTGAACTATTATTATATTAAGAGAACAAATCACTAACAATAATAATAATAATAATCTATGATGGTTATTTTTTATAGAAGAAAGAATTGCATGCTTTTTAACTCTTTTGTTATTTTTAGGCTATAATATGTGATAATAAATATTAAAATATGAATATTAATAAAATAATTTTTGTACTAATTTATTAAAGTGAAAATAAAGTATCAATATTATATTAAATTTTGTATTTCTAAAATCATTAAATAATCTTAATAGATATAGTATTATTAATATTAACATATCAATTTTCAAGAATTTATAAAGATGAAATAATTTTAATAATGTCAAGTAACAAATAATTGAAATAATAATAATAATAATAATAAAATTTAAATAAAATATAAAAACTCATTGGTATAGTACTTTGTATAATAGGTAGTTTAATAAATTTCCATATATATTATTAATTAATAAAAATAATTTTAGCTAAAGTATATATTTTAAAAATAGAGAAAAGAATTATGTAATAAAAATATCTCTCAAAAAAAGAAAGTGTAATTTACTCTAAATATAAATATATAATTAAGTGTTAAGATTTAATCAAAAGAATCAACTAAGATATATAAATATATTTAATTAACATCCATTAAAAAGTGAAGTTATAAGTAGAGTTATGTTATTTAAACATCACTTACACATCCCAATTGACATCCAATGGTCATATATAAATTTTAATTATGTAAGTATTGAATTGATATATTATTTTTAGTATGGATATTTGGTGATTGTAATGTTTAAATAAGTGTAAATTTTAGTTATATAAATATCAAATCAACATATTAGCTTTATGAACAATATATATCTGCTATCAATTAATCATATTCAATATTTATATAATTAAAATTTATATTTATTTAAACTGTAATCACCAAATATTGATTAGGGCATTTAAGCTACTATGTGTAAATAACATTTCTATTATAATAAGTATGAAGCAAAACCTTTAAGCAAAAGATAATAATTTATGGTTTGTTTATATAAAAAATAATTTGGGGGGTTTTAGGCAACAGATTACATGTGCTGTTTTGGTGTGGGGTCCAAACGATAAATTGGGCCACCATATTAACATGATAGGGAGACACGGGGCAAGTCTTGATCAAAAAGCTGATGAGTTGTACAGGGTCTCTTCATATTTTTGACCACTAGTAGATCATCCATAAAATTACAACAAAGTCCTTACACAGGCTTATGTCACACAAACCCTTTTTCTTAATTTCCAAAACCCCACCATTTGCCGCCTAACCTACACTCCGCAACCGCCGCTGCACGCGCTATGTCTTCCCCTCCTCCTTCAGTGCTGCCACACTAGCTCTGTCCTACTCTTTTCCTTCAGTGTCATCATCCTACTCTATGCTGGTCCTCTATCTCACCTCCTGCCTTAGATCATCTTCGCCGTCCTCCCAACTCATTCCATTCCCATCGTCTTCACTGTCGTCCCCTTCCCACCTCAAATCCTGTACGGCCGCCGCCTATGGCCATCTTCCCTCATCATCCCTTTCCCAACCGCCGCCGCCACCACTGCTACGAAGCCAACCTGTTTGAGTCGAGCCATGGACCCTTAACCAAGATGAAGAATAAGAATCTAATGAACAAGAGAACCAAACGATCAACTTCGTAGGCCGGCCTCAATGCGTGAAAAGGCATCTAGAGGGGGCGTCATGCTTCCCTTCGAAGTGTCTTGCGATGGAATTGAGCCTCAAGGCACGGTGAGAGTGGTGCTGGCCCTCTTGCTGCAGCTGCAAGATGACAATGGAGGGCTGGAGGTGAGGCAACCACAATTTGGCAATGGTGGTGGCACGCCAGTGGTGGCGACACGGAAGCACTAGGGACATCAGTACTTGCATGAGTAGGGGTAAGTAGATTGGGTCACCCGATGAATCCGAAAAATCCAAACTGAATCAATTAAATTGGTTTGGTTTGGTTCGGTTCGATTTATCAGGCTAATCGGATCCGATTTGATTGAAATTGATCAATATTTTGTTCAAATATTAGATTAAAAGATTTATAATCCGTTATCTGATCTCATATATATATATATATTAAAAAACACACTAACACAAGTTACATTATATATGTTTATAGACTTATTTTTCTTTTTCATTAATATTACACACGTTATAAACTTATTTTGTAATACAAATTATGTTATATTATTGTTTAATATATAAATTTGAGCATAGATAATTTGTCTCTTTAATTGTGTTAATAGATGTTAAAGTTGGATAATGTTATGTTAATGTCCCTTGATGATAATAGATTGGAATGAAAATTATTTGTTTACGTTTTTTTTAATTATATTCATGCTAATATTAGAATAATTTAATCTTTGGATTGGATATTAGAATAAAATTTAAAATTTATTTATATGAAAATTTGATGCTTATGTATTTTTTTATTGAATTTTATTTTTGAAATTAAAAAAAATTAAACAGGTAATCCAATTATCCGAACCGAACCAACTCAAATTTAATTGGTTCGGTTTGGTTCGGATTTAGTTAAAAAAATTCATGAATCCAAACTAAATCAAACCAATTAAAATTAATTAGTTCGGATTTATTTTCCCTCCAAATTCTATCCGAACCAACTCGTTTACACCTCTATACACGAGGGATCTAATGAAAATTAAAGGATAGATTAATTTAAAAATTAATTTTAATGGATTCATAATATAAAATATTTTTATATTATTATTTAATTATATATTTATCAATTAATATGATTGATTCTCATATTCATTATTTAAAAATTATATAAATAAAAAGATTTGATTTGAATAATAATTTTTTATATTATTAATATATTAAAATTAAAGTCTATATACAATTTAAATTATTAAATTTATTTATTTTATTTATAAATTAAATCATTTAATTATTTAATGTTAAATCAGCTGTTTTTTTTTTTAATAATTTTGGTCAACAAATCAGCTGTTTAAACGAAGTGATCTACTAATTGTCCAAAATACGAATGGTCCGCCATACCACTCACCCAAAAAGTCATGCTGTTTTATCATGGTCACTATTAATAATGGCGGATGGTCCACGTAAAATGACGTGACGTTAAAGGTAATATTAATTTCTCCTTTAAGTTTCTAGATGGACAAAAATTTTGCACTATACCACCCAAACTTTAGCATATTAATTTTTCTCAGTTATCATGATTTTTTATTTTTTTTTATATTTTTAATATAATAATTGATGATGTATTAAATAATAAATGGTATACTTTTATCTTACTGTTAAAATATCTAAAAATTTCCCCTTCGCGAAGTTAAATTTTGGCACTTAATTATTATTTATTAGTGTTTGGTTGGCCATGAAACTTTATATATACTTCTATGTAGTGCCAGACGATGCACTGCCATGCAGTTGAACCAAGGACGAAGAAAGAAGGCAGTAAGTGGGCATAAGCGTGGTATCATTGTTGAGAGTCGAGACATCGCCTTTCAGTATTGGCCCTTTGTTTTTCGCACTTTGCCAAATGCCCTCTTCTGAGAAGCGTGGTGATGCTTAATTGAATGAATGGACATGCCGTCAAAGTAGGACGCTGGCTGGAGATGATGATGCTGATGCACTATTGCACCATTTTGCAAATATCATATTTTCACCAATTGTTTGTCCAACAGTTCTATTTCATCCATTAATTTCCTTGTCCTACTATTCTTATCGCAAAAGTCAACAATGGATGGCCCTTATTTTTCTTATCACAAAGTCAATAATGGATGCTTACACATTTCACCAATGTCGACAATGATTGCAAAACGGGGTTGAAGACTTAATAGGGAGAAGAAATATCTAAAGCACTCAAAATTCTTCAATATGTATAACTCTATAACATTTTATATTCAATATATATCATATTAACCCGAACTATATACTCATGTTGTTATCTCCTTCACCTTGCTAGCATCCTCCAGCCACTAGAGATCTTATCCCGTGAGTCTGACACAAGAACACCAAGTCTCCTCGGCCATGGGAGCATCTGAACACTGTCAGAGAAGTTACTTGCTTGCTTCTTTTCATGTAACATTCATACTCCTGTTGGCCGTAATACCAGATGCATCGCCATTAGCATTCAACTACAACAAATTTAGTGACACCAGAAATACCTTAAATATTGTAGGAGATGTTTACGAGGACAAAGGAGCCCTCCAACTCACCGAGTATAAGAAAGATAGTCTTGGCAGAGTCACATATTACAGACCACTGCATCTTTGGGACAGGAACACAGGGAAGGTCACAGACTTCACTACCCGATTCTCCTTCTCCATCAACACGCCAAACAAATCCTATGATGGGGATGGCATCACCTTCTATCTGGCAGAGCCCAACTTTCCGCTTCCTGTTCCGAGAGATGGCAGTGGCATTGGTCTCGTGAGTCGCTATCAATTGACTGATCCAAACTACGCAAACGAACATCCATTTGTGGCAGTGGAATTTGACACCTTTGGCAATGATTGGGATCCTCCATATGACCATGTGGGCATCGATGTCAAATCTATTGCCACTGCTTTCACTACAGAATGGTTCAGCAGTAGGGATGAGAGAGGATACGATGCTGTTATCACCTACAACTCTGCTTCAAACAATCTAAGCGTGACCTTCACTGGGTACAAGGATAACATCACAAAGATTAAGCAGCACATATCTAGTGAAGTCTATATGAGAGATGTCCTACCAGAATGGGTTGAATTTGGCTTCACTTCAGCAACGGGGTTGTTTTTTGAGTACCATACTCTTTTCTCGTGGTCCTTCAGCTCTACTTTGGATTAAGCACACAATGAAAGCATGTGAGAAAGTGCTGCGCATTGGCCAAGCAAGTTTTTAGAAGCATCAATACTAGCGTGAATTATTCTGTAATCCAAAGTTGGATGAGTATAAATAAATGTTTAAAGATCAAATCAACATCACCGCCGTTATTAGGCGGTGAAATTTCGCTTATATATAGCATATAGCTGCCTTAGATAGTACCAATTAAGCCCGTAGGCTAGTCAAGTCGTACGGCAGTTAAACCTTCTGTATCTTCTCCTTTCATCAATATGCTACTAAGTTAAATATACGTTCAAATTTTTGTTTTCATCCTAACGGCCCTTAAATTCCAACAAAGCAAAAAAGGTCTGGTGATAAGGCTTCTTTTAATTGATGTTTTTGTGGATGGTGTGTCTTGTGAGATGGATGCTGAGGAATAAAGGCTGGGAGAATTTTGATCTTGCGGTGGACAATAATTTTGAAAGAAGTGCCAGACCCAAGGATTTCCTGAGAAGAACTTGCTAGAGCTTATTAGAAATTATTAGATTATGATTAATTTATTTATAAAATCTGTTAAATAGTAACTTGATGTTTTTTGGAATTCGTTTTTCTTTCTATTTGTTTTTAAGTTTTTAAATAAGTAACTAATAATGATAATTTTTAAGAAATAAAATTAAACTTGAGAAATTTGCTTTATAATAGCATGGAATAGATTATATAATGAAAAATAAAATATATTTATCAATGTAATAAAAACAACAATCACGTCAACAACAACAGCAACAACAACAACAACAACAATAATAATAATAATAATAATAACAACAACAACTAATCATATGAATTTTTATATTCTTTTCTCTTCTCGATTGATCACTTTTGTCTTTATTATTTATCATCATTTATAAACTCTTTCATATTTCACATCACATGGTCCTCCCTAGGCGGGGCTATAGAGTTCTGCAATCTACCAATTTCTTTTTACAGAGACTTTTTTTTTTGGAAAAATAATCACCATTGACCTTAATTCTCAATTTTTTGAAATAATTTCTTTTGTCGAATCAATTAAAAAAAAGTCCATGATATTCATTAATTTTACTGTAATCAAACTAGTAATAATTAAAAGTATACTTTTTCATTATATAACATGTTACCTAAAGTATGATATATTTTTCAATTATATAATATATTAATTAAAGATGTTGTATAATATTCTATGTCGGTCAGCTCATTTATTTCAATTATTATAAATAAAAAGGTACGTACTTTGGTGCTGTTGAATTTTAATCTGTATAGTGCAGATTTGTTTTACTTTAAAATTATTTGAATATGACGTTGTGCACGTCGGGGAAACTAGCATGGTGGGTTAGCTTGCTGGTCTAAAATGCAATGGGTCGTGTGTTCGACCCTCATTTTCGACATTTTTGCTATATTACTATACTTTGACATTAAATGTTTTATATTATATATTATATATTTTATTTTTATTAAATATAACTAATTTAAAATTAATCTATTGCTTCATTCTTGTGCATTCTGAAGCATAAAAATAGGATCTGTTCTTTCATATAATTAATCCATTTCAATCTAAGGTTTTAATTTTTTTTTTTAGTGTCATAGTATTTTTTATTTTTTAAAAGCTATTTATCTATAATAAAACTTATGAAACATAATAAAAGTTACTTATTTCATATATTTTTGTTTAATTAACTCATGGTAAGAATGAGTTTTTAGAGCCCATGGTAATTTTATATGGATAGCATAACATTTGCTGATATTTTAGTTACGTAGTTATAAATACCATATATAAAATTAATAAAATGAGCAATATTGTTATTTTTTTTTTTTTGGTGGAGATGATATTAAATATCTATTTATAATTATATTTATTCATAATTAAAATGAAAAAATATTTTCAATGACAACCATAACTAATTGCTGGTTAATATTATATTATATGATAATATAAATAACTCTTAATATTACATGATAAAATACACATACTTATAAAATATTATAGAATATATCTTTACATATAACTAAATTAAGTTGAAATAATTGTAGAAATAGAAAGGATGATTGTAACATTACTTTGCTTGATGATTGTATATTGCCATTTGAAACTATTTTTAAATATATATATATATATGTCAATTTATGTAAAAAATTGATTAAATATGAATTACAATTTATAAATTAAAAAAATGAGTACAATAAAATTTTATATATTTAAAAAAATGAAAACTTTAGAAAATGCACGATGAAATCTGCACCAGATTAATAATTGTTTGTTAATAGTTATAATGAAATAACTATAGGATATTAAATTTAATTTAAATAATTAAATATATGTGAATATTTAGTGTTAAATTATAATAATATTACAAAAATATGAAAAAAATTTAGGATTGAGAATCGAACCCACCATCCCAATATTGTGGACCAGCATTCTTACCAAACAAGTTATCGTCACACGTTCACTAATTGTTACATTGAAACTCTATAAAAATCAAAACAAATCTACACTGTGAAGATTAAATTTCATCTACACCAAATAGGGATGGAAACAGGCTAGGCCAGGCTGCGCTCTAAATAGGCCAGGCCTGTATCATAATTATTAGGCTTGAGTCTGGCCTGTTACTTATTAAAGGCTTTATTTTTGGCCTGGCCTGAAGCCTATTAATAAAGCCTGTTACAAAAAAAATAACTCTCTTAATTGGCTATCAAGCCTAGGTCATCATGTAAGCCTAAACAAGCCTAGGTTTTCAAATACACTATAAACAGGCCTTAAATAGGCCTTGACAATAACCATTGACAATGCTAAAATTGAACTGTATTTAATTGTATTTATAAGGAAATAAATGCAATATTTCTGAAGAAGAAATATCATGGGCCTTGCAGTACGTACTAGTAGCCTAGAAAACTTTGAACTATCAATACGTATAAGTTATAATCCAATCACGCACAAAGACAATTTTTTTTTTTAAAAAAACAACAACAACAACAACAAAATATGCTGTATGAGCAAAAAAATGAAGGCTTCAGTAGGATGGCATCATTGGCATTTGAAGTTCACACAAAACCTTCATACATACTGACAAACACTTTCTAACCATTCATTGAGAACTAAGCAGAACTTTCTAACCATTCCAACCATTTTCTGTTCATATTTCATATTTTATTTTATTTTTTCCAACCATTGATTAAAAACTTACCAGATCTAAGCTAGACGCGGCGAAGCTAGATGCTGGGGGAGGTGGCGGCGAAGCTAGACGTGGTGGTTGAGCCGGACGTTGTGTCACGGAGCTGGACGTAGTGGTGGTGAAGTGGGCTGGACGCTGGATGCAGCGACGGTGTCGTGGTTGCGAAGCTGGGGCAACGGTAGTGTTGCGGTTGTGAAGCTGGGGCAATGGTAGTGTCGCGGTCGTGGAGCTGGGGCAGCGGCTTTGTCGCGGGCTGGACGGCAACGATCTGAGGCCATGAGCTGTGGAAGAAGGCTGGGGTTTGGGGACTGTTCAAGAAGGGTTTCTAATCGAGTGAGAGTTTGTGTCTTGGTTTCTAACTTTCGTTCGTGGCTATAGCGGCTTGTAAAGCAATTGGATCAAGGGTTTTAAGTGGTTTGTAATGGAATTACTGATTGAAGTAATAATAAATATATTAAATATGCTATAGTAAGCATAACAACTGTGTCTAGCTTAGTGGTCTAGGCGGTTGGCTTAATGTTGGAGGGTGCAGGCTCGATTCTTGAGAGGTAAGGTTTATTTTTGATAATATATATATATATATATATATATGTAAACAGGCTAGCCTATCAAGCTTAACAGGCTTCACAAAGAGCCTAAGCCTGGCCTTTTAAATAAACAGGCCCTAAAAAAGGCCTAAGCTTGGTTTATTTATTAAAAAGGCTAGGCCAGGCCAAATTTAAAGCAGGCCAGGCCACAGGCCCCTGTCAGGCCGCCTGGCCTATTTCCATCCTGATGCCAAAGAATCCGCCAAATAAAAATACAAAGGGTATAAAGCTTTTTCTCAATTGTAAATTAGCATAGGCTTTGAATATTCAATTTTTAAATTTCACCTCATTCTTTTCTCTTTTATTTTTGTCTTTAATGAGAGCGCTTTTGGTTTTTTTTTCAGATGCACAAGAAGCCCAACTACAAGTGGAAAATAAAAGAAAACAAGGGACACTCATCACAGAAGTTGGAACAGCCCAATCAAGGCTAACAACAGCATCCGTATAGGAGTATTATATGCCCATAAGCGCAAGGCCCAGTATTCTTTTAGAAAAAGGTTGCGGCAGGCAAAGCAGAATCCCCCCGACGAGAAAAGAGATATATACGTATGAAAACTAAGAGTGTATTGGGTTGGGTCAACTTACGACCTGCGGCCTTCGACATAATTCAACCACAGAATGCGTCTTGATTTACATTTGCAGTATTTCTTTTTTTTTTTTTTTTTTCGGGTCAAAAGATTTGCGGGTTGAGTTGGGTTAAAATCCCACATAAGCTAACTCAATCCATGTATCTTTTTCTCTTTTGAGTGGTCTTAAAAGGCTTTATTTTTTAAGATATTTTTTCCACTTGTTTAAAGATTATAATACACAATCCATTGTTTTTAATTTCTCTAGCAAAACTTACGTACATACGATGCAATATTCTAAGTCTAAGGGGAGATTTGCAAGGCTTGGCTCTTATCATTGTCACTTAATTAAATTGAGCTTAAAGAGTTATTCCAAAAAAGAGGTCATGTTGAGTTATGAGGCAAGCTGTTCAATAGCTTGTCATATCATTTCTTTGAAAATTCAATTGATCCTTGGCTGATAGTAATTTACATCTTGACTAGATTGAGAGCAAAATCAATAGTTATGTCAATTCATATATATGATGACATTGATTATATATATATTGTCTATATTGTGTGCGTTTCATTTTTTTTTGGTCTAGAGATTTTTTGTGTTTGACTATATATTCTAACATGTTTCAATAGATAGATTTTTAACGGATAAATGGTCGGGTTGATTAAAGAAATTTATTTAACGCAATTCAACCCACAACTTGAATGAGTGAGTCGCCCAAATCTATCCAACCCACTGGCCACTCCAAATGATAAAGCCGAGTGAGAAGCATATGAGAAGTGAAAGGGTCTTGTTGCTTGGTAGGTTTTGTCGCAATAATGAATATGTTTGGACACTTCTAAACAAGTTTCAATATGTTCATGAGCTATTTGGCAGGTTTAAACAAATCCTTGCAAAAAAAATAGCACGATTCGTATTCTGTCTATTGTAATTTATTTTTCAATGTCTTCAAGAATATTTTTAAATTTAATCTACATAACAATTACTTAATACCTTAAAAAATTATCATTAAAAAAAGTATCATCTAATAAATTAAAAATATTGTTTAAAGAATTTTTTATAAATTAAATAAATAATTTAACAACATAATTTGTAAAAATAATAATACTATATAATTTAAACTAATAGAGTGGGAGATAAAATAGTTCGATAGA
Organism: Pterocarpus macrocarpus; assembly: GCA_031439585.1. Taxonomy (NCBI): domain Eukaryota; kingdom Viridiplantae; phylum Streptophyta; class Magnoliopsida; order Fabales; family Fabaceae; genus Pterocarpus; species Pterocarpus macrocarpus. The sequence goes on from CM062518.1 coordinate 38,611,361, forward strand.
ATTTATATAAGAATAGAATAAAGGAAGAGTAATTCTAAATTTTTACAAAATATTAAGTGGAATGCAGGGTGGGTCAGATGTGTTTATCTTTAAATCAAATCCACCTTTACTTGCATCAATTTTTACTCTACCCTACCCACCTTACTGTGAGGTGGGTGTAAAACTTGATGCGAGTTGGAACTTTGTGTTCTCTCAATCAAAAGTTGATGTCTCTGTGCTTATATGACATTTCCATGTTTTTAATTATTTTTTTAAAATTATCCACAATTTTATCTTTTAATTAGAGAAAAAGGGCAAAAAAGGGGAAAAGAAAAGAATTAGACAGTGAATGACAAGATATAAAGTTTTGGTCTTATTACCATTTACATTTAATGTTTACAATTAAGATGTGTTTGGTATAGAGATAGAAATAAGGGTGAAATTTTCATGAGTAATATTACTCAAAAATGTAATTCATAAAATTTTTATCCTGTTTCTATTTCCATATCAAATACACTCTTAGGATGTATTTGTTATCCTCACTTTTATCCCTTTACAAAACGTTTCCTTAGTTTGAAAAAAATATATATTATTCTTCAACAAATAAGACACGTCACCGTTTACTGATTTTTTCGACTAGATTCCATATTCAGCCATGTTTTTTTTTTCTCGATTGGACTGGTGGTGCCGCCCAGTTTCTGTTATATGTCCTCTATGATAATGTATCAGAAAAGAATGAAGATATAAAATGGAACAGACAAAGGTTGAAGCGGTCTAATTATTGTTATGAAACTGTAATCTTAGCTATGGAAGGGTGTCTGCTGTTTTTGATGTCGCGAATCTTATACCCAGAACAAAGACCAGATGAAATCAGGGATATCAGATTATGGGTGCTTGGTTTGTCAAGATATCATGATCCAAAGTACAAGCTCGGCAAGGAGGGTTCTTCAAGTAGAGATGTGGCTAAATGATTCAGTTTTGTTGGAGCTAATGCTGTTTTGCTGCTTCGTTTATGGTTTTGTGCACATATTTTATTTATTTTTTATTTTGGTCGGGTAGGGGGGGATTTGTTGGGGGGAGGGCAATGGGGCTCTGCCCTTGTGACTCAAAGTTGCGCCTTCGGGGTGCACCTTTCTCAAGAGGTTGGAGTTATGACCACTTGTGTTGGCCTCCAACTGGTTTATTCTTATGGACTGATTACTGATATGGTACTATCGTGATTACCTTTTGTTTTGCTCCTCACTTTTCTTGGTGAATTGAGAGAGCCTTTACTCAATCTATTGGGAAAAAAAAATTGTTACAATTTTCTTTAACTTTAAAATTTTTTGGAGGATCACACTCATGTTTGTTGGTAGATGAGGTAACACTCTTATGTTTACAAGATCATTTGTTTTAGAAGCCGTATCGTTTCATCTCACACTATTTTCAATAATTTGGTTTTATTTACTAATATTTTGATTAATTTCACTGTTTTTTTTTTAATTTATACTGACTATTTTTATAAAGAAATTATACGCAAAATAAAATAGAACCTATATATGTTTCGGTTGTCGTCAGCAATACGCCAAACACTGAGTTAATCCAATAAAGAGATGGAGGGGTGTATTTATACAGTAAGTTACATGTGGTCCACTACAGTATTTCTCAATTTAGCTAGAATTAAAAAATATCATTAAATATATTTTAGAAATGGCTAAATTTTTTTTTTATGTTATCCAAAAATTAACTCAAATATTTTGGGTATCACATAAATAAAATTGGCTCTTTTTTAAATGCAAAAGATATTATACAAATAAAAGCTAATCAATTCAAAAGTTATCAAATTTTATTTGTGATCTTGTAAATCTAAAATATATTTAACCACTTTTATTAAATCCAACAAAATTAGGAAAATACTATAATACATCACATCTAATTTGATATATAAATATACCTCTCCATCTCATTATTGGATTACCTATTGTATGATGCAGCATTCTTCATGTTTTCGTACTTTTTTGACAAAAAAAAAAAAAAAAGAAGTATGCAGTCTTGCTGTAATATCAACAAAAGAGTTCTTTAAAAAATATTGACTTAACATCACAGAAGGTTTGAGACTAGGATGCTGTTTTTGGACCTCAAATGAGAGTCTACTTTCTTACAAAAATATAGCCTCAAATGTGGATCAATAATGAATTAGCTGATGAGTTAAACAAGTTAGTCCATTCAATATATGAATGAAGCTTTTTACAATGATGCATTTTATGTTAATTTTGCTGTGTATAGTATTTATAGTTTTTAAAGAAAAAATTATAGAAAAAAATTTATACTTAAGTGTTAAGATTCGATGAAAAGAAAATAAATTAAATTAAATAAAAATATTAAATTTAGTATCCCATTAACACTGAAGTTAGTATGAAGCATTGAAGGAGAGACTTCTAAGAAAGAATAATTTAGGACTTCTTTAATTAACAACAACATAAAGAGAAGCAATAAAAAAAATAATATGATTCATATTAATTTTTATGGATAAATGAGTTCATTATAGACACACAATATCTTTTTTTCCTTTCATAATCTATCGCCTCATATAAATTTATAAAATGAGTATAAAAAATATTTTTCACATTAAAAAAGGGGTTTGCCTACAACGGTTACCAGATTGATGTTTTAGCATGCGGACCAAACACCGACAAAGTCCTTGCAGGTCTTGGTCATCGGTATTGAAGTATGTAAAACATGTCTTGGTCAAGAAGTCGGTCGTTTTGTCATAAGGAGTTATATGATACGAAAAATTATTGTACGAAAAGTGCGAATTGAAGTAAATGTTTGAATTTTGATTCTTTGAAAATGCTTATCTATAATTTTTTAATTCTTAAAATTAAAAAATTAATTTTTAATCCCAAAATTGTAAATCTTGAATTATATTAGCCCTTATCTTCAGGGTGTTTTTTTTTAATATAGTTTTTTGTGAAAAATATACCAAAATATAAAAATTAGAAGAAATTTATATTGATATAGGATATAATAAAATTGGAATTTTTGAATTCAACTTTACAGAATTCGAAAATTCTGAATTCAACTAAAAAAATATTTTATTTTTTATTTATAGTAAATTCGAAAAAAGAGAAAACATCTTTTTAATTGAATTCGGAATCTAGGTTTGTCGAAATCGAAAATTTCGATTTTATTATATTTTATATCAGTGTAAATTTTTCCAATTCCTATATTTTGATATATATTTAACTCATATATCATATAAAAAATAAAATCCCTTATCTTCACATTTATTAAATTATCATGAGAGAAATGCCGAATTGTTATGGTCATTTTATATGGTTTTTAATATAATAACGGTGATCAATAAATTTAAATTAATTCTTAAAATTTTTAAAATGTATAAAAAATCCAAAATTTCTATACTTCTTCTCTTTGCCATCGTAAATACAAAATTTTTAATCTTCTTTAAACCTACAAATCCATCTATCATTTTTGCACTCCTTGAAACCCAAATTAAATTATTAAATGTTGATCACTTCAGACATCCTCACAAAAAAGTGTAGAGTAATTTATTTTTTAAAGGGAAAAAAAATAGTTGCATTCAGTAATTAATGTGATATATCACTAATTGTTTCTTTTCATTTTCTTTATCTTTAAAATTTTTTAGAGGATAACACTCTTATATTTATTGATTGCATATTTAATTCTTAAAATATAAGGTCACCTTTTTTTTTTTGTTTTTTGAGAAGCCGTGTCATTTGTTAATAAGGATCGATTCACTTAATTGACCTTTTGCTAGTGCATTATCATAATTAAAATTTTGATTTCTAAATTTGTCTGTTGGTAGATTATTGTAAATATATTTGTAAATATTCATCGAACCCAAAAATATGTCTTGAACTATAATTGGAGCAAATCTTTCCTTTAATCTAAATTGTTCATTTAAAAAAAAAAAAAAAAACAAGCTGCGTCATTTGCACTCATAAGGTCCTTCATTAATTTGGTTTTATTTACTAATGATATTTTGATTTGTTTCCATTGTTTCTTTTCTAATTTTTGCTAACTATTTTTATCGTGGAATTATATCTAAAATAAATAGAACCTATGTTTTACTTATTTTCAAAAATCATGAAGTCTTACTGTAATATCGACCATAGAGTTAGCTATCCAAAAAACTTAACTAAACATCACATAGGGTTGCGAGAGATGCGGCCTTCGTTGACCTCAAATGACAATCAATTCACTCGCAAAATATAACCTCCAAACGTGGATCAATAATAAATTTGCTTATGAGTTGAATAAGTTAGTCCATTTAATATATAAAGAGTTGTTTTTTTTTCATAATCATGCATTTTTTGCTAATTTTGTTGCGTATAGTATTCATAATTTTTTAAAGTTAGTGTGAAGCAGTGACATCTAAACAAAAGAAAATAATTTAGGGCCTCTTTAATAAACAGCCGTTAAAAAAAAATTGTTATTAGTGGCTTTTTAGCGTGGGGTCCAATTGGACAACTGTAAATGACATCGATATTCGATGGAGATATATATGGCAGGTCTTGGTCATAAAGTCAAGTCGTTTCGTCATATTCACTGTTAAGAAGGACCATGCATGCATGGTACATGTAAAACGACCCAGAAATTTTTTTTTATTATTTTTTGAGGAACATGACCCGGAATTGAATTCGTCCGTCCTGTCTCTATCATGGAATTATATCTAAAATAAATAGAACCTATGTTTTACTTACTTTAAAAAATCATGAAGTCTTACTGTAATATCGACCACAGAGTTAGCTCTCCAAAAATCTTAACTAAGCATCACATAGGGTTGCGAGAGATGCGGCCTTCGTTGACCTCAAATGACAGTCAATTCTCTCGCAAAATATAACCTCCAAACGTGGATCAATAATAAATTTGCTTATGAGTTAAATAAGTTAGTCCATTTAATATATAAAGAGTTGTTTTTTTCATAATCATGCATTTTTTGCTAATTTTGTTGCGTATAGTATTCATAATTTTTTAAAGTTAGTGTGAAGCAGTGACTTCTAAACAAAAGAAAATAATTTAGGGCCTCTTTAATAAACAGCCGTTAAAAAAAATTGTTATTAGTGGCTTTTTAGCGAGGGGTCCAATTGGACAACTGTAAATGACATCGATTTTCGATGGAGATATATATATATGTCTTGGTCATAAAGTCAAGTCGTTTCGTCATATTCACTGTTAAGAAGGACCATGCATGCATGGTACATGTAAAACGACCCAGAAATTTTTTTTTATTATTTTTTGAGGAAAATGACCCGGAATTGAATTCGTCCGTCCTGTCTCTATCATGGAATTATATCTAAAATAAATAGAACCTATGTTTTACTTACTTTCAAAAATCATGAAGTCTTACTGTAATATCGACCACAGAGTTAGCTCTCCAAAAATCTTAACTAAGCATCACATAGGGTTGCGAGAGATGCGGCCTTCGTTGACCTCAAATGACAGTCAATTCTCTCGCAAAATATAACCTCCAAACGTGGATCAATAATAAATTTGCTTATGAGTTAAATAAGTTAGTCCATTTAATATATAAAGAGTTGTTTTTTTCATAATCATGCATTTTTTGCTAATTTTGTTGCGTATAGTATTCATAATTTTTTAAAGTTAGTGTGAAGCAGTGACTTCTAAACAAAAGAAAATAATTTAGGGCCTCTTTAATAAACAGCCGTTAAAAAAAATTGTTATTAGTGGCTTTTTAGCGAGGGGTCCAATTGGACAACTGTAAATGACATCGATTTTCGATGGAGATATATATGGCAGGTCTTGGTCATAAAGTCAAGTCGTTTCGTCATATTCACTGTTAAGAAGGGCCATGCATGCATGGTACATGTAAAACGACCAGAAAATTTTTTTATTATTTTTTGAGGAAAATGACCCGGAATTGAATTCGTCCGTCCTGTCTCTATCATGGAATTATATCTAAAATAAATAGAACCTATGTTTTACTTACTTTCAAAAATCATGAAGTCTTACTGTAATATCGACCACAGAGTTAGCTCTCCAAAAATCTTAACTAAGCATCACATAGGGTTGCGAGAGATGCGGCCTTCGTTGACCTCAAATGACAGTCAATTCTCTCGCAAAATATAACCTCCAAACGTGGATCAATAATAAATTTGCTTATGAGTTAAATAAGTTAGTCCATTTAATATATAAAGAGTTGTTTTTTTCATAATCATGCATCTTTTGCTAATTTTGTTGCGTATAGTATTCATAATTTTTTAAAGTTAGTGTGAAGCAGTGACTTCTAAACAAAAGAAAATAATTTAGAAATCTTTAATAAACAGCCATTAAAAAAAAAATTGTTATTAGTGGCTTTTTAGCGTGGGGTCCAATTGGACAACTGTAAATGACATCGATATTCGATGGAGATATATATGGCAGGTCTTGGTCATAAAGTCAAGTCATTTCGTCATATTCACTGTTAAGAAGGACCATGCATGCATGGTACATGTAAAACGACCCAGAAAATTTTTTTTATTATTTTTTGAGGAAAATGACCCGGAATTGAATTCGTCCGTCCTGTCTCTATCATGGAATTATATCTAAAATAAATAGAACCTATGCTTTACTTATTTTCAAAAATCATGAAGTCTTACTGTAATATCGACCACAGAGTTAGCTCTCCAAAAATCTTAACTAAGCATCACATAGGGTTGCGAGAGATGCGGCCTTCGTTGACCTCAAATGACAGTCAATTCTCTCGCAAAATATAACCTCCAAACGTGGATCAATAATAAATTTGCTTATGAGTTAAATAAGTTAGTCCATTTAATATATAAAGAGTTGTTTTTTTCATAATCATGCATCTTTTGCTAATTTTGTTGCGTATAGTATTCATAATTTTTTAAAGTTAGTGTGAAGCAGTGACTTCTAAACAAAAGAAAATAATTTAGGGCCTCTTTAATAAACAGCCATTAAAAAAAAAATTGTTATTAGTGGCTTTTTAGCGTGGGGTCCAATTGGACAACTGTAAATGACATCGATATTCGATGGAGATATATATGGCAGGTCTTGGTCATAAAGTCAAGTCATTTAAATCATATTCACTGTTAAGAAGGACCATGCATGCATGGTACATGTAAAACGACCCAGAAAATTTTTTTTATTATTTTTTGAGGAAAATGACCCGGAATTGAATTCGTCCGTCCTGTCTCTATCATGGAATTATATCTAAAATAAATAGAACCTATGCTTTACTTATTTTCAAAAATCATGAAGTCTTACTGTAATATCGACCATAGAGTTAGTTCTCCAAAAATCTTAACTAAACATCACATAGGGTTGCGAGAGATGCGGCCTTCGTTGACCTCAAATGACAGTCAATTCTCTCGCAAAATATAACCTCCAAACGTGGATCAATAATAAATTTGCTTATGAGTTAAATAAGTTAGTCCTTTTAATATATAAAGAATTGTTTTTTTCATAATCATGCATTTTTTGCTAATTTTGTTGCGTATAGTATTCATAATTTTTTAAAGTTAGTGTGAAGCAGTGACTTCTAAACAAAAGAAAATAATTTAGGGCCTCTTTAATAAACAACCGTTAAAAAAAAATTGTTATTAGTGGCTTTTTAGCGTGGGGTCCAATTGGACAACTGTAAATGACATCGATATTCGATGGAGATATATATGGCAGGTCTTGGTCATAAAGTCAAGTCGTTTTGTCATATTCACTGTTAAGAAGGACCATGCATGCATGGTACATGTAAAACGACCAGAAAATTTTTTTATTATTTTTTGAGGAAAATGACCTGGAATTGAATTCGTCCGTCCTGTCTCTATCATGGAATTATATCTAAAATAAATAGAACCTATGTTTTACTTATTTTCAAAAATCATGAAGTCTTACTGTAATATCGACCACAGAGTTAGCTCTCCAAAAATCTTAACTAAACATCACATAGGGTTGCGAGAGATGCGGCCTTCGTTGACCTCAAATGACAGTCAATTCTCTCGCAAAATATAACCTCCAAACGTGGATCAATAATAAATTTGCTTATCAGTTAAATAAGTTAGTCTATTTAATATATAAAGAGTTGTTTTTTTCATAATCATGCATCTTTTGCTAATTTTGTTGCGTATAGTATTCATAATTTTTTAAAGTTAGTGTGAAGCAGTGACTTCTAAACAAAAGAAAATAATTTAGGGCCTCTTTAATAAACAGCCATTAAAAAAAAAATTGTTATTAGTGGCTTTTTAGCGTGGGGTCCAATTGGACAACTGTAAATGACATTGATATTCGATGGAGATATATATGGCAGGTCTTGGTCATAAAGTCAAGTCATTTCGTCATATTCACTGTTAAGAAGGACCATGCATGCATGGTACATGTAAAACGACCCAGAAAATTTTTTTTATTATTTTTTGAGGAAAATGACCCGGAATTGAATTCGTCCGTCCTGTCTCTATCATGGAATTATATCTAAAATAAATAGAACCTATGCTTTACTTATTTTCAAAAATCATGAAGTCTTACTGTAATATCGACCATAGAGTTAGCTCTCCAAAAATCTTAACTAAACATCACATAGGGTTGCGAGAGATGCGGCCTTCGTTGACCTCAAATGACAGTCAATTCTCTCGCAAAATATAACCTCCAAACGTGGATCAATAATAAATTTGCTTATGAGTTAAATAAGTTAGTCCTTTTAATATATAAAGAATTTTTTTTTTCATAATCATGCATTTTTTGCTAATTTTGTTGCGTATAGTATTCATAATTTTTTAAAGTTAGTGTGAAGCAGTGACTTCTAAACAAAAGAAAATAATTTAGGGCCTCTTTAATAAACAACCGTTAAAAAAAATTGTTATTAGTGGCTTTTTAGCGTGGGGTCCAATTGGACAACTGTAAATGACATCGATATTCGATGGAGATATATATGGCAGGTCTTGGTCATAAAGTCAAGTCGTTTCGTCATATTCACTGTTAAGAAGGACCATGCATGCATGGTACATGTAAAACAACCAGAAAATTTTTTTATTATTTTTTGAGGAAAATGACCTGGAATTGAATTCGTCCGTCCTGTCTCTATCATGGAATTATATCTAAAATAAATAGAACCTGTGTTTTACTTATTTTCAAAAATCATGAAGTCTTACTGTAATATCGACCACAGAGTTAGCTCTCCAAAAATCTTAACTAAACATCACATAGAGTTGCGAGAGATGCGGCCTTCGTTGACCTCAAATGACAGTCAATTCTCTCGCAAAATATAACCTCCAAACGTGGATCAATAATAAATTTGCTTATGAGTTAAATAAGTTTGTCCATTTAATATATAAAGAGTTGTTTTTTTCATAATCATGCATCTTTTGCTAATTTTGTTGCGTATAGTATTCATAATTTTTTAAAGTTAGTGTGAAGCAGTGACTTCTAAACAAAAGAAAATAATTTAGGGCCTCTTTAATAAACAGCCATTAAAAAAAAAATTGTTATTAGTGGCTTTTTAGCGTGTCAATTGAATGACTTGTAAATGACATCGATATTCGATGGAGATATATATGGCAGTCTTGGCCATAAAGTCAGTCATTTAAATCATATTCATCATTAAGAAGGACCATGCATGCATGGTACATGTAAAACGACCCAGAAAATTTTTTTTATTATTTTTTGAGGAAAATGACCCGGAATTGAATTCGTCCATCCTGTCTCTATCATGGAATTATATCTAAAATAAATAGAACCTATGCTTTACTTATTTTCAAAAATCATGAAGTCTTACTGTAATATCGACCATAGAGTTAGCTCTCCAAAAATCTTAACTAAACATCACATAGGGTTGCGAGAGATGCGGCCTTCGTTGACCTCAAATGACAGTCAATTCTCTCGCAAAATATAACCTCCAAACGTGGATCAATAATAAATTTGCTTATGAGTTAAATAAGTTAGTCCTTTTAATATATAAAGAATTTTTTTTTTCATAATCATGCATTTTTTGCTAATTTTGTTGCGTATAGTATTCATAATTTTTTAAAGTTAGTGTGAAGCAGTGCCTTCTAAACAAAAGAAAATAATTTAGGGCCTCTTTAATAAACAGCTGTTAAAAATAAAATTGTTATTAATGGCTTTTTAGCGTGGGGTCCAATTGGACAACTGTAAAGGACATCAATATTCGATGGAGATATATATGGCAGGTCTTGGTCATAAAGTCAAGTCGTTTCGTTATATTCACTGTTAAGAAGGACCATGCATGCATGGTACATGTAAAACGACCCAAAAATTTTTTTTTATTATTTTTTGAGGAAAATGACCCGGAATTGAATTCGTCCGTCCTGTCTCTATCCAGTTTATTCAATTAGAATTTGCCAGATCACATAAAATTTCTATCAAAAACATTTTCTTATTTTTGTTAAAAACTTAATGTCGTTCTTTCATTAGTTGCTGTACCCTAAAATGCAACCAAAATATAACGACAAGAGGATGAACATTGCAGAGGCAAAGAAGAGACACGCGAATGAACCGCCAGGCACCTGTGGTTTGATGGTTCGATGATTGCCATTGTGGTCCCCTGCTCTGCTGGGTCCGGGTGTTTGATACACTGATTTGTGGTCTCCTCTTTAAGTCTATGATTAATCTCGAAAAATTGCCACTTTGTGGTTCGATGCTTGTGCGTTTATTTCACTCCATTATCACAGCTTATATTATTAAATAATCACGATAATTGTGCTTGTTTGGAAATGCACAATAATCCTCAATAAAAAGCTGTTTATGTTTGGGTGAAAAACTTTAAATTAATTGTGAGCAAAAAATTATAATCTTTATTAGTGTAAAATCTGCTTTAATTTTAATCAAGTTTTAGCATTATTTGATTATAAGTTTGTGATTATTTTGAACTCAATTATTTTTAACTCAATTATTTTTCCATTTTACCCTAAAAAAAATTATGTTGAGCTTTCATGCCTGTGTTTTATATATTATTTAGTAATTTAATATATAAATAAATTTTTATACAATTTAAATAAAATAAATTATAGTATAAAATTACTTTTTGGTTAATAGATCTAAATATAAAAATAATTTTATCATAATCAATTATAAAAGATCGCTTACATAAATAATTGATTTTAAAATAATTTTAATTTCACAACTAATCTAAATACACTTAAAAATAGATTTTGATGATTGAGTTGGTCCTAATGCTTTTGCAGTAAATGCTATAACATTTATTTGTTTGAGTTGTAAACTTTGATGGTAATACTCTAATGGAGATCGATCAAGAGGAAATACAAACCCAATGATGAGGTAGATAGATACAAGGCTCGGTTGGTAGGTAAGGGGTATACTCAACGAGCTGGAACCTGGAATTGATTTTTTTGACACTTTTTCTCCTATTGCAAAACTAATCATTATCCGGATTCTTCTAAGTGTAGCTGATGCCCGTGGCTAGAATTTGTTACAGTTAGATGTGAATAATGCCTTCCTCAATGGAGATTTATTTGAGGAAGTGTACATGGACATTCCTTTGGGGTATCCCGTTCGCGGGGAGGGATTAACTTGCAAGCATAACAAATCCATTTATGGATTATGACAAGCCTCTCGCCAATGGTTTCACAAGTTTTCTACTACTCTTACTAGTCATGGCTTCATTTAGTCCAAGAGTGATTACTCTCTTTTCCACATGGCTTTAGGTTCTTCTTTGGTACTTCTATTAGTCTAGACCAAGTGTTGTTGCTAGACCAAGTGCTACCATGAGTCATCAGGTATAGCTGCAGTTATAGAGTTTGTTTAAACTCAAAGTACTTGGTGACCTCAAATATTTTCTTAGCTTGGAAATTGCTCGATCCTCCAAAGGTATTTGCTTATCTCAACGCAAGTACACCTTGACTCTCATAGAGGATACTGATTTCCTTGAGTCCAAGCTTGCCTCCTTGTCTATGGACCCTAACTTGAAGCTGAGTGCTAATGATGGAAAGCCTTTTGCTGATGGTTCCTTATATCGGCGCCTCGTTGGTCGGCTCATGTATTTGACTGTATCTTGACCAGATATAGCATATTCTGTGCATAAGCTCAATCAATTCATGTCTAATCCAAGGTCCACTCATCTTGATGTAGTCCACCATCTCCTTCAATATTCGAAGGCTTCTACAGGTCAAGGGTTGTTGTTTTTTGTTGATTCGTCATTACCTCTCATGGCCTATACTAATGCTAACTGGGATAATTGCTTGGACACCCGTTGGTCAACTACTGGCTTTTGTGTGTTTCTTGGTGACTCCCTTGTGTCTTGGAAGTCTAAGAAACAAGCCATGGTTTCGTGCTCTTCAACAAAAGCAGAATATCGTGCTTTAGCTGCTGTGGCTAGTGAGGTGACTTGGTTGGTGGCTTTGTTTAAGGACTTTGAGATTCAAATTGAGATTGCTATGGTTTTCTATGACATCAAGCAACAATTCACCTTTCTACGAATCTTTCCTTCCATGAACGCTCCAAGCACATCAAAATAGATCCCCACTTCATTTGTGAGAAGGTGAATTCTGGTCTCCTTCAGTTAGTTCATGTCCAAACTCCCAACCAGCTTGCAGATTTACTCACTAAACCAGTGTCACTCAATCAATTCAAGAGTTTATTGTCCAAGATGGAAACCATAGATATTTATTTCCCATCTTGAGGGGGAGTATTAAGTGATGTATATTTATGTATGGTTTGTTAACTAGAGGTAGTTACCCTTGGTTAATAGTTAGTCCGCTAACTGCACCCATATATCCCCTATATATAAAATACTCTTCCTGTACTTTCCAATTCAGTGAATGACATAAGCATTCTTTCATCGAATTCTTTCTTCCTTTTCTCAATACTCTGCAGTATTTCACTCGTAAGACACTTGATCGTCTTAACGTCAAAGTTGGATGCAGGGCTAATGTGCGATTATGATGGAAAATTTAAGAATGGTAGACAAAGAAGTGAAGAGGATAACATTGGTATCTAATAGATAAAACACAATTAAATTTTTAACAGATTATAAACTAATAGATGAAAAATAATTTTTATCTGATGTGGCAAAACTTGATTTAAGAGACAAGAATAAAGGAAGAGAAGATTGAGAGACGAATTCTCCAAATGACCCGATGTTAAAGGCAATCGATATGCGACTTCGGTGTATTTGAGTATTGGCACTTAATTATTGTTTATTGGACGATGTTATATATTTAAATGGGCTAATTAATTTCTATGTATTGATAATATAAAATAACTACATATTGTCAACCTCATAAAAAAAAAATTTATACACTATTAACTAATAGAATTTGAAAAAAATTGGCAAATTATGATAAGTATTTATTCACAATAATAATTATCCTCCATAATTAGTCATTTTTTCTAAATTTTATTGGCTAATACTATTAGTATATAAAAATTAATCTCTAGTTTAATATAGTTATTTGATATAATTTGGACATAGTATAAAATGTGTGGTAAAAAATATTTAAAAGTTCTCGTCTTAAATTTATATTTATTTGATCTCTTTCCTATTTAGTATATAAGATGTCCAAAATGATATTCACATGTGAACATAGTTAGGTGGTGCGTACTATGGTGAAGTGTGGAATTTTGGAATTCATGATAAAGCTTTTAAGCAGCTCAATAAGAGTGTTACAAGTGGAGGGATAGGCCATTGTGAGTTGAAGCTTAATACATAGCTTAATTACTATGTAAATAACAAGAACTTAAAGACCATTGTGGTCCTTGCAACTTTTCCACCTACATATCATTTTTGGCGGAGTTTGTCATGGTCCGCATTTAGTTTGGAGCTAACTTGGTCTGTGATGAATATTGAGAGAAAAATAATTTTGTGAGGTAGAATTATAATTTTAAAAGTACTAAAAAAATGCTAAATCACTCCACCCCATCATTGCCCCTTTTCCAGCACCACCGTCGGCCCCCTCCCCCTGGGTGCCACTCCCTAGCCGTCGGCCATGGTGCCACTGCCTCAACTCTGACAGAGTCAGAGAAGAAAGGAGAGGCATCTACACGACGTTTGCGATCAACTCTTTTCAGGTGGTGTTGAGGTCGGTGATGAGAGAGTTAACAAGGCACTCAACATTGGAACTAGATGATATCTTTGTTCTCATTGCAGAGTGAGAGATTTAGAATCACGATGATGTCGCATTCTTGTGTGCTGGGTTCAAGATTTTTTTTTTTCCATTAATTATTTAGACGTACATTCCAGGTCTTTCAGTGTGCTTTGTGTTGATGTTTCTTCTGGGTTTTAAGCCAAATACAAGGAAGTACAAGATATTAAAGCACCAAAGTCATCTGTTTGATTTGATAATTTGGGTGTTCTATGAGAAATCAAGAATAGTCATATGTGTATTTGTGATTTGTGCTTTGTGCTTTGCTCCATACTTTAGCATACAAACCAATCAAATATTTTGGGGCTCTTGTCGTCCTTAGCATTTTAATTATAATGGAAATAGTATTTAAATATTTAATCCATAATACTTAAATAAAATTGTGGGTCTCATTAGAATTCAACAATTTTAATTCTAAAGTTTCTATAGGTGACAAACAGCATCCTAGACAGTGTTGCCAATATCTCATTTTAGCCACATGTTTGAATTTTAAGGGCTGTGATTTTGGGACCAACTTGGTCACAAACTAACAATGGCCCATCTCTGACTAAGCCATCATTTTTTTTCCCCTCTTCTTGTGCACTTCCCCTTTCATCAGCGACAGTGAACCCTCTTCTGTTGTTATCAGCATCTGCATCTGTTAAATGGCCATTAATAGTTCCATTGCCCTTTGACCACAGTTTACAGAATATAATGAACCATCCACCATTTCATCTTCCCTTCTCTCCACTTTATCCAACAACAACAACTCCAATGAGGCCACCATCAATGGCATTTCCCAGAGCAGGATGAAAAAAATTTATGTGCAAAACAATCATAACTCTATTTATGTTTGATAACAAATTAAAAGATGAAAAAAATTCAAACTTGCACAAATTTGTGAAACCCATTCATAATTTTTTTCTTTGATAGTTGAAAGCCATTCATAAGAACACAAGCAGGTAGAAAGTTCTACTCCTTGGTCTCTGCGATGCAACAACGGAGGAGGACACAAGCGCCCTTTTAGTGTGTTTAAGAAACTTGTCTTATGTATTTGACGTTGATGAAAAATGCTGAAGCTTGTGCTTGAGATTAGGTGCTCTCCAATAAAAAATCATTTTGTCCTCTGGATAACTTCGCGGCATTGGGTGGCTTGCGATGGTGAGGGACGAGAGAACCCAAAGGGTGGCTAGAGCGGTGGATAGTTCCCACGATGGATGGCTCGTCGTTCACCGATGGTGTACGACATCGGAAGCTGCAGACCCAGGGCCAGCATAGAAGAACACAAAATAATTCAATTTTTTAAAAATATTATTATTTTCAGAGTAATCAAAGTCATTAACTTTGTGTTGCATTTTATTGACACACTAAATGTGTGTTTGGATTGGCATTTACAAACTAAAGTTTGTATTAATTTGATTCTATTAAAATTGATTTTAAACAAAAGTTAGTTGATATTAATATAATTTATATTTGAATATTTTCATTTTAAAAGTAATTATGATAAAATAAATATTATTTGGATAATATTAATTAATATTATTTTTAAATATATAATTATTAAAAAAAATATGACTTTTATACTATAATTTTAATATTAGAAAGGTTAATCTAGGTAATTTACTTTTTAATATTTTAAAAAAGAAACAAACAAGAGGACAGTACAACTCGAGTCAACGAAAAAGCAACAATGAGTTGCTTTTGCCTTAACTTGGGTTTGAGCAGCAAAATCCGTTCAGTTCAATTAGACGCGAAAATATCCAAACAACGGCGGCGTATACTATGCTCCTGCTAAGTTTGTTACATCATGCACCTCATCTATCTAAGGTTGAAGATTAAGAGATTATCTATGCATCTATATTTTAGGGGTGCACTTTAGTAGCACTCCAAAGTCTCTCTCTCTCTCTCTCTCTCTCTCTCTCTCTCTTGCATCTATGCTGTCTTTCCTTCTCCGGCGTACTGTTGGCTTGCATGCGGACCATGGTGACGCCGGTGAGGTTCCCGATGGCGATGGCGATGGCGATGCCGCTGGCAATCTTACAGGGAAGGGGCATGGTGCCATGGTTGGGGTCAATCCAGCAGTGCTTGAGGCGTCGTAGAGGCCCATGCAGCTAGTGGAGTAGAGCGTCTGGTGGAAAACGGTGGTGGAGATGCTGGAGAAGAGGGCAGCGGCACCTTCGGATTGGATAATGCGCATGCCGACGATGATGGGGTTGGAGAATGATTTAAGTTTGGGCACAGCGGGGGTGGCCATGGGTTGGCGCCGGGAGCGGGGAACAAAGCAGTGGCCGGCGATCTCCATAACAGCAAGGAAAGCAGCCTCGGTGATGGCGGCAGCAATGGCAGTGGAGGGCAACTCGTATAGATGACGGAGTAAAAAAAAAGGATGGAAAGAGAAAATTTTAGAATGTATATAGAATAATTAATTACGTATATGCATTATCAATCTTTACCTTTAAATGGCCGAGATGCACAGTGCTTCAAACTTATCGTGGGTTTGGGCATGTCAAATACTTATCTAAACTTGCACTAAGGCTCACTCCACGTGGACCCCAATAAATACACATGGTCTCTTGTCATTTGATACATGTAAGAACTTTCCAGTGAAAAATTTTAATACCTCAGAATTCGTCACATAGTTAAAATATTCTTGTTTTTTATTATTATTATTATTATTATTATTATAAATTTAATTGATATATATTGATTATCATATAATTATATGATTATATTTATAAGATATTTAAGATAATAAATAATAAAATTAAATATTTTTATTAATATAATAATATATAATTAAATATTTATATAAAATTTTTTTATATTAACAATATATATAGATTAAATTTATTATTATTATTATTATTAATGAAGGGGAATAGGAATTGAATATAAGACATTTGTAATTCAAAGAGATGTATAAAAGATAACTACAAAATTATGAATTTAACTACATTCTTGTTGTTTATTATTATTTAGTTCATCGCTAAGTTTTAATATATTTTTATGTAATTTAAGTTGGGGCGGATCCAAAAAAAAAAGCATAAAGGATGGGCCAAAAATAAAAAATTGTATTACCAAAGAAATATTATAATATATTTAATTGAATAATAGGGTAGAATTTTTATATATTAATAATACATTATAATTAATTTATTGCTACTGACAGTTGGGAATTCGCATTTTAATATTGGCCTATGGTGATGCTTTATGATTGAAGATGACGTGGAAGATGGCTCCGGCTGGAGACCATGATTCTGGACGCGCCGATTTGCATGTCTACTATAATAATTCATAAGCATAAATTGGGAAGTTTTGTTAAGTGGCGCTTTTTTGTACTTTTTATTTCCTTTAATATTTGAATTTTTAAAAAAAAATTCAATAATTAATTCACTATTTCATTATAATATTATTCCTATCGTCCACTATCCCTCAATGAAAATGAAATATTTATTAGCTATTATCGCATTATCTCCATTCACTATTAGAATAAGATAAAATATTAAATAAATTATATAAGAAATTAAAATTTTTTTACTTAATCACTTATTTTAAGATGTTAAAATTTGAATATAAAACTTTTTTATTGAAATTATTTTTTAATATTTTCTCCATTTCAAAATATTTATCTAATTTTAATATTTTAGGATTTTAGAATATCTGTCTATTTTTAATATTAAGATAACATTAAATTTTTTTTCAATTATATCTTTAATTTAATTGTTATCCATTATTATCGTAATTAGAGTTAAAGAATGTGCTAGACTAACCCACTATCTTTAAATAAAGATAATTTCGTCCATTTATATAATTTTATATTACTACTAAGGTTAATTTTTTTTCCTTAATCTGTGTATTTTTTGATTTTTGATAGATATTCTGAAATAGAGAGAGTACTATTAATCTTAATATTATAAATCATTATAATTCATGTAATATTCTTATTATTGCTAGAGAATATAAGGGATGCAAATAAATTTTTTAATGAGATAATCTTTAGAGTAAGAAAATGCTTCTCCAAGATCAACACTAACCCAGGTAGTATTATGCTTTTTTTTTATTTACTTATTAAATATTTTATTCTTTATCTTCATTATTTTTTTAAAAATAATAAGAGAGACTTTAAGAAAATTAGTAATGAGATTTTTTATATGCAATTATTATTACTAGATTGGAAACTTTAAGAAATCATTATAAGGATACTGAAGAAAATGGAGAAAGAGAAAAATAAATAGCTTTTTTAAGTTGTGAAATTTTTACTTAAATATTGGAAAAAAATATCTTAAATTACTTTTATTTTTTATGCTATATATATATATATATATATATATTCCCTTCAATTTGGTTTTAAGAAATGGCTATTAAAAAGTTGAAAAAAGGGGAGAGAAATAAATTAGAGTGATTTTTTAATTATCTGATCCTCACTTAAAAATTGAAACTAGACATTCTCATAACTCGAATTAAATTTTTAATAATTAGTCATTATATAAAATGAATCTATGAAATTTTTTCTTTAAAATTACTTTATTAGGAGACTACAGAAATAGGTTAAGAAGAAAATGGATTTTTTTTTTTTTTGGAATTGTTTGATTCTCGATTAAAAATTGAAGGTAGTTATCATTGCAAAATGAATTACACTTTTAATAATGAGTTATTATTATTAAATAATTCTTTTAGAATATTTCTTTATTAGGAGGTTGAAGTAATGAAATGATGTTTTTTTGAAAAATTTATCTTTATAATATGAATTAAACTTTTAATAATGATTAGTTTATAAAATGGTTAAATATATATATTTTTATCTAAAACTATTTTAATATGACATTAAAGAAAGGGAGTGAGATGAAAATAAAAAATTAATTTTTTAGTTGATTGATCCTCATATATATATATATATATATATATATATATATATATATATATATATATATAAGAGATGAAAATGGAATAATTCAATATAATTTATTTTTACAAAAAAATTACTTTACCACGATCGTGAAGAAAGACGAGGGCAAGACAAATGAAATAAATTTTTTTTTAGAGTTGATCATCCTCGCTTATACAATAAATTACACTTTAAATAAAAAGTTGTTATACAAAATGATTATAGATTTTTTTTTAAATTACTTTACTAAAAGTGGAAGGAAAGGAAAATAGAATAAAATTTTCAATTGTTGTTTGATCATCATTTAAAAATTATTAGAATTTATTTTTTTAAAATTACACTTGCAATAACAAAAAAAGTTATATGAAATGAATTTAATAAATTAAATTATATTTTCATCATTGCTAATATTTTCTTTTATTTTAATGTAATTTCACAAATGGTGATTAATATTGCCAAAAATCACCACACATAAAGCTTCCTTTGCATCTTTTTTTTTTTTAATTCACCCTCATTTTTGTATTATTTATCTTCTCTTATTTTATTTTTATTAATTTTTATGCTAATTTAATATCAAACACATTAATTTTTCATTTTGATTTTTTTGGCCCCATGCATTGCACGAATTCCTATACTAGTATTATATTTTACAGGAGCATTATTTGAATGTAAATTTATTTATAAAAAATAATGAAAAATTATAAGTCAATACTTAAAAATTTTAATTATATTATAGATTTAATTTAGATATACTATCAATATAAAAATATTTTACATAAATATTTAATCATATATTACTATATCAATAAAAATGTTTGATTCAACTACTCACTATCTTAAAAGTCTTACAAACATAAGTATCTAATTGAATGACATGATGAATTTTTTATACTATTAATTCATAACAATTAAACTCTTATATTATTAATAAATTTGGTGATAAAATTTTACATGAATTATTAATTTTTTTCATATTTATAATACTTATCAAATGCATAATTAAAATTGTCAATTATTTATATATTAAATCTCAAATATTTTTCCATAAAAAACTTAAATATTTAAAGAGTTTAATTTGTATGTATTAACAGTATAAAATTATTTTATATTATTAATTAATAAAAATTTAAAATTTATCAAATTATGATAAATAATTATCTATTATAATAACCACCTACTAAAATTTGGTAAATTTTTAAGTTTTTATTAATTGATAATATAAAATAAATTTATACTATTAATATATATAAATAAAACTCATATTTAAATAATATTTTAAATTATGCATATATAACTATAATTTCTGGATACTTTACAGCTTATCTGTCCAATAATTTATACTTCATTGGTTCATGTGATAGGAAATTAGCGGACGAAATAGAAATTGGCGAGTACTTTGCTGAAGATAGTATTTCCATCTTTATATAAAAATTTGATGTAGATGTAATAAATAGATGATATGTGATAAAGGTATATTGATGCACCAATTATTTATGATGTATTGTAGTAATATTTAATTTTAAAAAAATTTAAAAATATAATTAAATATATTTTAAAAATTAATTATCAATGATAGTATAAAATTATATTGATAATATAAAATTATTTTATATTATCAGTGTAATCAAAAAATTTTATCAGTATAATTTTAATTATCATACATTGACAGTGTAAAATTATACTGATAGTATAAAATAATTTTATATTATCAGTGTAATTAAAAATTTTTATCAATATAATTTCAAATATACTGATAAAATTTTTTGATTACACTGACAATGTAAAATTATTTTATATTGTCAGTGTAATTTTGCACTGTCAATGTATGATAATTAAAATTATACTGATAAAATTTTTTGATTACATTGACAGTATAAAATTATTTTATATTGTCAGTATAATTTTACGTGAAATTACACTGATAAAATTTTTTGATTACACTGACAGTATAAAATTATTTTATATTGCCAGTGTAATTTTACATTATAAATATATAATAATTAAAATTATACTGATAAAATTTTTTAATTATACTAACAGTATAAAATTATTTTATATTGTCAATATAATTTTACGTGAAATTACACTGATAAATTTTTTTTATTATATTGATAGTATAAAATTATTTTATATTATCAATATAATTTTATACTGCTAGTATATGATAATTAATTTTTAAAATATATTTAATTATATTTTTAAATTTTCTTAAAATTAGATATTATTATAATATATCATAGATAATTGATATATCAATATACCTCTATTATATATCACCTATTTATTACACTCATATCAAATCTTTATGTGAAGATGAAAATTCTATCTTCACCAAAGCATGCCCCATAGAAATTTGCCATTCCGTACAAAGAAACTTTGCACGAAGACAAATATCGACCGGAGTTATAGAAACCATAAAGACTGGTTAAACCGGAACCAGACCCCTGGTCCGATTGATTGAAAAAAGTCAAAAACTTAAAAACCAGTCAACAATCGCAAAAACCAATCAACAATCGGCTAAATCGCGTGAACCATTGGCGATCCAAACAATTAGCAGTTTTCACAACTTTCACCAATTGCCTTGTGCCGTTGGGCATGTTCTCATATTTATAACCTCATAGTTGTGTTCGGACTTTTTCTCCCATCGATGTGGACTAGGAAATATGGAAGACCAACACTGTAAGTGAAGAGTCATGAGTCAGTGACATTATTCGTTGACGACAACTATCGAAATTGCTTTCCAACAACATAATATCTCAAATGATATTGAGCATCAAGATTTCGGGACAAATAGGCTGAAGAGGCAAGGGCTTTGGTTCACGAGATGACAAAGATCTTCAACAAGTTTAATATTTCGAACTTTATAATGTTTCTCAAAGTGTTGAACTTGCAAGGTTTCAAGAGGAGGGCCATGCACATTCACAAAGGTACGATGCACTGTTGCAGAAAAGTCATCTTTGACGCCAGGAATCCAGAAGGAAAATGAAGGATATGAATAAGTAAATACATATTAAATATTTATATATTATTTTATATTAATTATGTTATAAATTTTTATATATTTATATGTATAAATAATTAAATATATATATTTTATTATATCTTAGTTAAAGTTTCACTTAAATCAGTTAAAACCAATTTAATATCCGAGTTAATTTTCTTACCCTTATCCTTGTAAAGACTAGAAAAGTCAAGAAAGAAAATGCATTGAGAGACGTACGAAAACGTCCAATTGCTTTGTACACGTCAATTTGTCACTTCGTTCGTACGAAAACATTGGCATCAAATAGCACACCTCTTCTTCAATAGTTATATTATTTATATATAATATTTTTTAAATTAACATATATTCATTTATTATTAAATGAGTATGATCTCCATACAAATGGAATTCACATCTCATCAATGAATACGTAGACGTACGTTGATGCAGCAACCAAAAAATGTTATATACAGGTATCATTTCACCTTCCTCAATTGCCTTAGTAACGGGGAAAGAAGGCTCCTTAGTGACGTAGTGGGCATCAGTCTTTTGGGTGACCATTAGAAGATTAGCAAAAAGTCAAGCCGTTCAAGAAGTGGTCGAAGACTTAAAGAGGGAAAAGATATAGCTAAAACAAATATTAATTTTAAAATTATTAGTATTCATTTCATTTGCCTCAGGTGTATATCTATTCCTCCTCCACCATATTAGCATCCTCCAGCCTCTAGGGATCTTATACTCACTCAGTCTGAAAAACAAAGAACACCACTGAGCAGGTCTCCTCAGCCATGGCAGCATCTCAATACTGCCAGAAAAGTTATCTGCTTGCTACTTTTCACATAACATTCACACTCCTCTTGGCTGTAATATCACAAGCAGCACCATTAGCTTTCGACTACCACAACTTTAGCGACACCAAAAATACCTTAACTTTCAAAGACGATGTTTATCAGGAGAAAGGAGTCCTCCAACTCACCAAGTATGACAAAGATAGTCTCGGCAGAGTCATATACTACAAACAACTGCATCTTTGGGACAGGAACACAGGGAAGGTCACAGACTTCACCACCCATTTCTCCTTTTCCATCAATACGCCAAATAAATCCTATGATGGGGATGGCATCACCTTCTATCTGGCAGAGCCCAACTTTCCACTTCCTGTTCCAAGAGATGGCAGTGGCATTGGTCTCTTGAGCCGTAATCAATTGAATACTTCAAACTACACAAACGAACATCCGTTTGTGGCAGTGGAATTTGACACCTTAGGCAATAAAGAATGGGATCCTCCATATGATCATGTGGGTATCGATATCAAATCTGTCGCCACTGCTGACACTACAGAATGGTTCAGTAGTAGGGATGAGAGAGGATATGATGCTGTTATCACTTACAACGCTGCTTCAAACAATCTAAGTGTGACCTTCACTGGATACAAGGATAACATCACAAAGATTAACCAGCACCTTTCCTCTAAAGTCAACATGAAAGATATCCTGCCAGAATGGGTTGAATTTGGCTTCACTTCATCAACGGGATTATTTTATGAGTATCATACTCTTAGCTCATGGTCCTTCAACTCTACTTTGGACCTTGGAGCACACAAGGACGACAACGATGAAAGCAAAACAGATGGAAGCAAAACAGGTCTGGTGATAGGGCTGAGCATTGGCGCAGTTGCTTTAGTTGGTGTTTTGGGGCTAGCTTTGCTTGCGGGATGGAAGCTGAGGAATAGGGGCAGGGAGAATTTTGATCTTGCTATGGACAATGATTTTGAAAGAAGCACCGGACCTAAGAGGTTTTCCTATGAAGAACTTGTTAGAGCAACTAGTAACTTTGCAAAGGAACAGAAAATCGGAGAGGGAGGTTTCGGGGGAGTCTATAAAGGATTTTTAAGAGACTTGAACATCCATGTTGCCATTAAGAGGGTTTCTCGGGGATCTCGACAAGGGGTGAAGGAATATGCATCCGAAGTGAAGATCATTAGTCAATTGAGACATAAGAATTTGGTTCAACTCATTGGGTGGTGTCACCAGCAGAATGACCTGCTACTGATTTATGAGTTCGTGGAAAATGGAAGTTTAGATTCTTATCTATACAAAGGTAAAGGCTTGCTGACATGGGAAGTAAGATATAATATTGCTAGAGGCCTGGCTTCAGCACTATTATACCTGCATGAAGAGTGGGAGCAGTGTGTTCTTCATAGGGACATAAAACCCAACAACGTTATGTTGGATTCTAATTTTAATGCAAAGCTTGGTGACTTTGGGTTAGCCAGAACAATAAATCATGGGGCAGGATCAAGAACAACAACTTTAGCAGGAACATTCGGATATCTGGCTCCGGAAGCAGCGACCAGAGGCAAGACTAGCAAAGAGTCTGATGTATACAGTTTTGGAATTGTTGCTTTGGAGATAGCCTGTGGAAGAAGGGTCATTGATGAGAATCTCAATGAAGATCAAATCTACTTGGTGGAATGGGTCTGGGGACTCTATGGCATGGGTAGTCTCCTTGAAGCAGCTGATCCAACATTACATGGAGCCTTTGACCAGCAGGAAATGGAGAGGCTAATGATAGTTGGGCTTTGGTGTACTCACATGGATCACGTTCAGAGGCCTACGATTAGGCAAGCTGTTCAGGTGCTTAATTTTGAAGCTCCACCGCCCACTCTCCCATCACAGATGCCTGCGCCAACCTATCCTGTGTCTTTCAGCTCTTTGCTGCCTGGGACTCCTGCTTCTGGGAATAACCAAACCCAGCCTTCAACTCCAAGCAATAGCTCATTTGCTACTGGCACTGGGTCTTCTCAATCGAACACAACTACTGAAGTCATTTCTCCATCATCTAGAATTCCACGTACATTCTAAGTTGATATCTATAGTACTTTCCCCTCTTTATTTGATTTTTCGATTTGAAGTGAAGTTCAACGTCTGTGTATGTTATCTGCTGTTTTTTAATATTTAAGTTGACTTGCCCATATTTCATTTGCCTATTAGGAGCTTGAAGTGAAATTCTACTTTAGAGTCATAAATAATTCCCAGTGAAAAAGTATGTGCTGATCCGATGCTCTGTTTTTTGCTTGCAATATCATAGTTTTAAACTCATATGCCAACATATCATTTGCCTAAACTAAAAGAGGGCTTAGTAGTACTACGGTAAGATACTGTTAAGATTATCACCGTTAGCAAGAAAAAGAATGTGATGTCTGAAAAATGGCTTCTCTTCAACTTTGTTAGAATGTTCTTATGGAGACCAAAACAAAGGGACTATTAAAAAATAGAAGATATGGATAGAGGACATATATTGTCATCTTAGACGCTTCCTGGTTTTTTGAAAGAGTGTTTCTTGGTTGAACTTGCAGAGGGATCGAGTTACTCTTTTCTTTCCTCCATCGTTTTCTTTGTTCTTTGTTCTTTGTAGCTTAATAGTATTGCTGATTCTCCTATTTGTACTCTCTCCGTTCTTGATGAATTATTCTTTTGTCCCAAAAAAAGTGCATAATATTTTAAAATGATATTTAAAATATTTATCTATAAAAATTAAATATTCAATATTTACCTAATTTTTAATTAATAATTAAATTAAAAAATAAATTTAATAAATGATATTAAACAATCATTTATACTTCAAATATATGTAATATATTACAATAAATTTTTATATAATATCAATTATTAAATTTTTTTTTTAATTTAATCAATAATTAAAAATTAGATAAATATTAAATAATTATTTTTATGAATGAGAATTTTAAATATCACCATATTTTAATATGAAATAAGAAGTTTTTTCTGTTTTTGCAAGAAGGAAAAGTATCAAAGTCGCAAACTAACTAAAACGTGGAGAGAAATTTTTCCTTGATGGACAACTATCAATGTCAGGACCTGTGAAATCAACGCGAACCTGAGAGGTATCGCGCAGGTACTAGAGCATTTAACTCTGATTAACCAATAGCCGATGGCTTAGTTCTTGATGAGCTCGCGCCTCAGCGGTTAAACGTGTCGTGTAACATCTTTACACGCAACATATTCGAGAAATTCTTAGATCCTCTGTTGCTTCACATGGATTTTGTATTATTCATTGGTCTTATAAAATAGAGAAGATGATAAAATTAATAAAAATAATAAATATTATATATAGAAAAAAAAGCCTTTTCTATGAAGAAAAAAAGAATCACCCTTTAGACTCATGTATGAGAATGAACCTAGTCAATGCTGCAACCAATTTTTGATTGGCATTTGCCCTATATACTTGGTTGATGCTTTAATTAACGATGCATGTACTTGTTACGTACGTTCTTCCTGGCCCCAAAAAAATCTTGAAAGAGAGGAAATTTGTCAACCAGACTTGTTGCAAGTGGCAAAGCGAGAAAACAGGGCAATCGTTGGATGCCTATTTAATCATGATTGCTCGAGAAAATAATCTCATACCACTATAAAAAAAAGGGAATAAATCCAACAATAAACTATTATGGTGGCTAAGGAGCCACGTACCATTCAATGCTGGTGGGGTGAGATGTTAATATAGAGTATGAGAGTGACTATATATATAATAAAAGATGGATTCCCACAAAAAAAAAAAAGAGAGTTTTCCGTATTTTGCTTTGAGCTGATGGGATGAGATGTTAATATAGAGTATGAGAGTGACTATATATATATATATATATATATAATAAAAGATGGATTCCCACCCAAAATACGGAAAACTCTATTTTTTTTTTCGATGGGAATCCATCTTTTATTTGTGAGTGTTGCTTATATATGTCAATTTTGGAATGTCAAAATAACATAGCTCAGCGGCCAAGGGCGCAAGCGCAGAAGAGGCCGAAATAATTGCTACCTTTTATCTCTTTTATTTGTCAGGTGTAGTAAAATTTTTTATCTTTATATGTTACTTTTGTATATTAATAAAGTATTTATTATTAATTTTATAATTTTATCTTTTACATAAACATAAGCACATAAAAAATATAGTGTAAAATTAATAAAATAAATTAATTAAATATAAAAAATTAAATAAGTGTATTTTATCAAATATGTCTCATAATTAAGCTTTTATTTTAAGTTTTTTTTTTAATTTTTCACACATAATCAAAGTGATAAATAAAATGAAATAAGAGATGGTCGTATTTAACTTTCCATGCTAAAAATTATTAAATGAGTAATAGCTTCTTTGGTTTAAAGTTTGAAGCTTTAAAAGTATTTTTATTGGCATGAGAATAAAGTTATATAATAATTTAATATATTTAATAATATTTTCATTTCGTTAAAAATATTTTTTAAGTAACTAAAAATATTTTAAAAATAAATATTATTGAAGTTATTTTTATTTTAAAAAAATACTTTTAAAATAAATATTTTACTATTATACTTATATTAATAATTAAAAATAATTTTATTTTATTTAATTCAAATAAAATTATTCTCTTAAATTTATTTTGAACATATTCAAATAAAATATAAATTAATTATTTTACTAATTTTTCCAAAAATAATTTTTTTAAAGAGATAATAAAACATGAGAAAGGAAAGCAAACTTTTGTCTTCTACTATCTCAATAGAGAAATTCTTTTGTTCTTGTAACAATAGAGGTCTCTTATTCTGATACAATCTTTTCAATAAATTTTGGTAGTTAAAGAGATAACGTAACCTATATTTACTATAATATGGTAAATAATATACACAGAGTAAGAAAAATCTTTTGCTCTAAAATGATGTTATAATAAAATAAAATCAAATTTGAAATACTATATAATAATAATATAAAAACACAATGTTGGCTTCTCCTTTCGTGTAGTAGAACAAGCAAAATTACAACAAGAATATCACTTGAAATGAAGCCAAAAAAACGTTCCAAAATGTACGGCACACAAGGCTGCCTCTTAGATGCACTTCGTAGGTTAAGGCCTAGATTAGTAGTCCTCTTTGTAAAGATGTTCTGACTTATGAAAAGTATAAGTCAATTTTTTCCATTTGTTAAACCAAAAAGTCAAGATGCTTTTCAGAAGCTCTTATGAAATATTTTTTAGAGCTGATTTGTGCTTTCTAAAATTTGAAAAATTAACATAACTTTACTCTATTTAATGATATTAAAAATAAAAATTATTCTTTTTAGTATTTATAATCATTATAGTCATTTTAGATATTAAGAGCAATTTTACCAAATACTACTTTTGTGACTTCTGTTTATTGAGAGCAATTTTTACATTATACTAAACAATACTACTATGATTTTTGCGAGCAACTTTTAGAGAGTCGAGAGTGTAACATCCGTTCATAATAAAGTTAATGGCACAACTTTACATAGACAGTTCGGAGTTGGACATTAATATATATAGATACAGCACAGAGTTTAGGAGCAGAAGTAAATTTCTATTTGCCATAAACTAAACATTTTTAAACCGATAATAAAACTAGAATTTATTTAATTACAACTCCACATATTTTTGGCAGCGGGAAGAGTTCACTTTGCTCTAGGGCGTTACTTGACTAATCTGAAACCACCAGAAATAGAGTGAGAATTGAAAATTCTCAGTAAATAATTATTAGTTCTAAAACATTTGAACTATGATGGTTCCAGCCGTGTCTTAGCACGGAAATTCACATGGCTACTGTATCATAATCTCATCACATTACTTATAAGAAGATCATAATATTACAGGCAGTAAATGCTTAAAAATATATGTTATGCAATACATAAAGTAACAAGCATTAATATCCATATAATCTTTTCACTTTAATTTTTATTTTCCTTTGTCTGCTTGTCTCACACATATTCGAAGGCTTTTTCTTTGGGAATTCCCATTCTCTAGTGTTACTTTTAACATCGTGATGACAATGCGAGACTTTTACACCACACTAATAAAGGTAGGTAACATAAAGGATCTTAGATCTTACCCCCCTCTGCCTTCTTAGCGGTTAGCGGCAAAATCTTAAATATCTTCTTTAAAATTCCTTACTTGCCATTATAAATTTGCAATAAATATAAAGATGCATAATCTTAAGAAATAGGTGGAACTTGAAAGAATTCAAATATCATAAACCATAATATAATTAAATTCATCATAATAAATTAAATAACAAGGCATAAAATAAAACGAATAAAAGTGCACAAAATATAATTAAAGTTATAAACTGAAAATAAATAAAGTGCACAAGAATTAAAACAATAACTATTATTGTATAAACAATATCTTAATAACAACAACAACAATAATAATAAGCAATAGTATAAAAGAACATTAATTAAGTTAACTTAAAAAGATAAATAAAATCAATAGGAATGATAATTAGTAATAATATAAATTAAAATTAGTGGAAATAACTTGGAATGATAAATAAAATATATTATTATGATAATTAATGAGGAGCAATAATATAAAAGAACATAAAATAACTTGGAATCGTAAATAAAATAAATTGCAATAAGAGAAATATTGAGCAACTTTAATATAAGGAAAATAATAACATAACTTGGAATAATAGATTACAGTGAATAAATAATAAAGAGCAACAATAATATAAAGAACATCAAATAAAATAGCTTGGAATAAATTGTAATAGGAAGACATCAAATAAAATAACTTGGAATATAACATAAACTATAATAGTGAATAATAATAAGTAAAGTAATATTAAATAACATAACTTGCAATAAGTAAATATAACCATGGTTTAATTTTGTAAATAGTTTCATTATCTACCTCTAATTATTGTAAACAATTGAAAGTGATTTGGATACACTAATCTTCTCCTTATTCTCGTCTACTATCCCTTCGTCCTTTCTATCTTTTCTCTCACTCTCTCAAACCCTTCACGTCTACACACACACACAATTACATCCGCTCTCTCTTCTTTTTCATTCACACATTTTCACTTGCATTGTCCCTTATTTATAATCGCTTGAGTTGGTTGGGAGATTATCAATTTATTTACGCACTGTCATTCTTCAACAAGTATATTAATTGCCAATGTTATTTTCTTTGTTACATTTATTACCTTCGTTCTCTTTTTGTCAAACTTAAAGACTTTAATCCAAAACTTACGCTATTGACATGAATGTTTCTTTCTTCTTCTTTTTTTTTCTTCTAAAGTCTTCATAGACTTCAGTAAGTCTTCATCGTTATATATATGTTAGTTAGTATTAGTTAGCATAACACATGTTCACACACGTAACACCTATATGTATATACTTAATATTATTCTTTTATTAAATCTAATATTCAATTATCTCCGTACATATTATTGATAACATAATGTATTTTGAAGTTACCCCTACTAATTTATAATCTTACTTTAGAAAGTTAACATATATAATTTAACTATTTGATCAATCAATTATTGTCAAACAAATCAAATAAATTAATTTGCTCTACATAAACCATTTATAACATAGGGGATGTTACAATGCTCTCTTCTTTTTAGAAATTTTGTCCCCAAAATTCACTAACCTGTTTGATATAACTCTGGATAGGATTTCTTGATTTCGTCTTCTATTTCCCATATTGCTTCATTATGTGACCATCCTTTCCAAACTACTTTAACTAAAGGAATTTTTTTTCCTCTTAAGTGTTTGACTGATCTATCTATGATTTGTACTGGTTTAGTTTCAAAAATTAAATCATCTCTTATTTGCATCATTTCATATTCTATGATGTGTGAAGGGTCAAAACAATATTTTCTAAGTTGAGAGACATGGAAGACATTATGAAAATTTGAAAGATTAGGGAAAAGTGCAATTTAATATGCAACAGGGCCTACTCTGTTGAGGATTTGGAATAGACCAATAAATTGTGGATTTAGCTTTTTGGATTTGAGAGCTCTGCCAATCCCAGTCGTAGGAGTGACTCTAAGGAAAACATGGTCACCTTCTTTAAATTCTAGAGGTCTCCTTCTATGATCAGTATAATTTTTCTGTCTACTTTGAACAGTGAGTAATCTTTCTTTGATGAATTTGATCTTTTCTGTGGTCTATTGCACCGAATTAGGTCCTGGCAGACTCTTCTCTCCTACTTCAGACCAACACAAAGGTGATCTATATTTTCTACCATATAGAGCTTCAAATGGTGCCATTCCTATACTAGAATGGTGACTATTGTTATAGGCAAACTCTATTAATGGTAGATGAGTATCCCAACTCCCCTGAAGTTCTAACACACAAGCCCTAAGCATGTCCTTTAAGGTTTGAATAGTCCTCTCTATTTGACCATTTGTATGAGGGTGATAAGCTATACTAAAATGAAGTTTAGTACCTAAAGCTTCTTGCAGAGTTACCCAAAACTTAGAGGTAAATCTAGGATCCCTGTTTGAAACTATGCTTGTTGGTATCCCATGCAGTCTTATAATTTCTTGGATGTAAACCTGAGCTAACTTATACAATGGGCAACTAATCCTTATTGGCAAGATATGAGTTGATTTGGTCAATCTATCAACTATCACCCATGCTACATCACACCCTGAGGGAGTCCTAGGTAATCCTATCACAAAATCTATTGATATACTATCTCATTTCTATTCAGGAATATCTAAAGGTTGTAGGAGTCCTGCATGTTTCTGGTACTCTATCTTAACCTTCTGATGGGTAAGACATTTAGCTACAAAACTAGCTATATTTCGCTTCATCCCATTCCACCAAAACAACTTTCTAAGGTCTTGATACATCTTGGTTGCACTAGAATGCATAGTAAACTTACTATAATGTGCCTCAGATAAAATCTTATTCTCAGTTCTTCATTATTAGGCACACATAGTCTTCCCTCATATGTCATAGTTCCATTTTGATCAATACGGAAATACTCAAGTTGCTCTGTTTGAATCCTATTCTTGAGAGATTTCAGAATTTCATCACTTTCTTGGGCTTATCCTATCTAGTCGCTCAAATCACACTCTATCCTAAGCTCACTTGCGTATAGATAATGGGGTTTCAAGGACACCGAAATCTTCAAATCCTTGAATTCCTCAAACAACTTATGCTCCTTTATCATCATTAAGGACATGTGTAGGGATTTTTTACTTAGTGCATCAGCGACCACATTAGCCTTACCAGCATGATACTTTAACTCAAAATCATAGTCCTTCAAAAATTCTATCCACCTTCTTTGTCTCACATTCAATTCTTTTTGATCAAAAAGATATTTCAAACTCTTATAGTCACTATATACCTCAAACTTTACCCCATATAAATAGTATCTCCAGATTTTTAAGGCAAATACTATGGCAACTAGCTCCAAATCATGGATTGGATAGTTTCTTCATGAGACCTAAATTGCCTAGACGTATAAGCCACAACTCTTCCTTCTTGCATCAACACACAACCTACTCCTTTCTTTGATGCATCATAATAGACTATAAAATCTTTCCTAGGATCAGGAATTATTAAGACTGGGGTAGAGGTAAGTCTATTCTTTAACCCTTGAAAACTGGCTTCACATATTGAATTCCACTCAAAAGACTGGTTCTTTCTAGTTAACCTAGTCAAAGGTAGAACTAGTTGAGAGAACCCTTTGATGAACCTCCTATAATAATCTGCTAATCCCAGAAAACTCCTAACTTTCGTGATTGTCCTTGGTATTTCCTAGTGAACTATAACTTCAACTTTACTTGGATCCACTGCTACCCCTTCTTAAGTGATCAAATGGCCTAAGAATCTTACCTTACTTAACCAGAACTCATATTTTGCTAACTTGACATACAATTCCTTCTCCTTCAAGATTTGCAACACTACTCTAAGGTGTTGTTCATGCTCCTCCCTTGTTTTAGAATAGATGAGAATATCATCTATGAAGACTACCACAAATTGGTTAAGGTAAGGTCTAAAGACCCTATTCATGTAATGCAGGAGCATTGGTAAGTCCAAAAGGCATCACAAGATGTTCATAATGCCCATATTTAGTTCTGAAGGCTGTCTTAGGTATATCTTCTTGTTTCACCCTTATCTGATGGTATCCTGACCTTAAATCTATTTTGGAGAAGACTAAGACTCTTAGTAACTGATCCAACAGGTCATCTATCTTAGGGAGTGGATACTTATTCTTAATTGTGACTTTGTTCAACTGCCTGTAGTCAATACATAACCTCATGCTTCCATATTTTTTTTTAACTAAAAGAACAGATGCACCCCAGGGAGACACACTTGGCCAAACAAATCCTTTAACCAATAATTCCTCAATTTTGTTTCTTAAGTTCAGTCAACTCTAAAGGAGATATTCGATAAGGTGCAAAGGATAAGGATCCTGTTCCTGGCACAAGATCAATAGAAAACTCAACCTCTTTTTCAGGTGGAAAGTTCACTATATCATTGGGAAACATATATGGGAATTCACTTACTATATGTATGCTATTTATTTCCTGCTCAACCTCTGAATTTAAAGAATAAAGCAAAAACCCTTGAGCTCCTTCTGAGAGGCACTTTTCTACTTAGGTGGCATTAAGGAATAAGAAATCAGAAGACCTTTGCTTATTGAGTGGGTCATTGGGAAAATAGGCAAGTTTTCTGGAGCAATTTAGGATGATGTCATTGCTAGATAACCAATTCATTCCAATTATGATATCAATACCCGTCAAAGGCAAACAAATAAGGTCAATGACAAATGGTTTTCCTTCAACTAAAATAGAACAGTTCAAACAGGCTTGGGAAGTAGAAACTTTTCCCCCTGTGGAAGTAGAAACTTTTCCCCCTGTGGAAGTAGAAACTAACAAATCAAAAGGTAGGGAAGATATAGACAAGTTTAACTTCTTCACACAATTAATAGATATGAAGGAGTGCGTAGCTCCTGAGTCAAACAATGCAATTAAAAGAGTGTTTTTAAGAAAAGATATACCTTTAATCATATCGGAAGACTGAGTTGCCTTTTCTCCACTCAGAGTGAATACTCTTCCTTTAGTTTGTGGTCTGGGCACAGGATTATTTAGTAGCTTTCCAGTGTTGCAATCTTTGGCATAGTATCCTGGCTTCTCACATTAGTAGCAAACATTTTGGCCAAAAAGACAAGGTCTAGAGCAGAGCCATAGGATTTTCCGCACTTATTTCACGGAAGTATGGGTTCCCTAGCTGGCGTCTGCCTACTCTTCCCTAGGTTCGCTTTACTCTTAAAATCATTTTTCTTTTGCATTTCTGCTACCCTTTTTCTTTCGAGAAAACTCTATCTTTCTCTTTCAAACTTCATTTCTAGGAAACTCTTTTCTGCTATCCTACACTTATTCACAAGAGTGGCGAAGTCCTTAATCTCTAGAGTGGATACCTTCTCTCTTATCTCGGGCCTTAACCCCCACTCAAATTTGGTAGCTTTCCAACGATCATCAGGGTTATTTTTCAGGTAAGAAAAAAATTTAGACAACTCATCAAACTTAGCTACATACTGACTTATGGTCATACTTCCCTATTTTAGTTGTATGAATTCAACTTCTTTTTTATTCTTAACACAATCAGGAAAGTATTTGTCAAAGAAAGTGGTTAAGAATACTTCCCAAGTAATTTCAGTCCCACTAAATTTTTACAGGCTTTTAGCACTTCTCCACTAGTGTTCTGCCTCTCCTTCAAGCATATAGGTGGCAAAAATCACCTTTTGTGAATCCGCGCATCCCATAATTGTAAAAATTTTTTCTATTTGCATAACCCATTTTTCAACTAAGACTAGATTGTAATCTCCATGGAATGAAGGTGGTGTAGCCTTCCTAAATTCAGAGAGTCATTGGTAACAAGGAATGACTATAAGGGCTTCTCCTATTGAGTTCCCACTTCCTTCATCATGGTTATTGTGGTTTCTGTCTTGAGTCTCTTGCATGCATTGCAGAACCGTTCTGTTTGATTCTGCCTAAGCCATGACAGCTTCAACCAGACCCTTAATAGCTCCTATGGTCCCTAACAGAGTATCATTTGGTGTACTCTGCACTTCTGGGATTCCTTATCTTTTTGATGCCATATAATCATACAAATGCATAAACAACCCAATATTGAGTTGAGCAGGCTCAATATTGTATAATTAGTGCATTGAGAATATTATAAAGCATGCAGAAAGAAAAATTGGAGCCAGATAACGAAGACTTAACTTCCACTTAATGCTTAATTATGTCTAGAACGGGGCTTTGATACCAAAAATGTAACACCCGTTCATAATAAAGTTAATGGCACAACTTTACATAGATAGTTCGGAGTTGGATATTAATATATATAGATGCAGCACAGAGTTCAGGAGCAGAAGTAAAATTTTGCTTGCCATAAACTAAACATTTTTAAATCGATAATAAAACTACAATTTATTTAATTACAACTCCACATATTTTTGGCAGCTGGAAAAGTTCACCTCGCTCTAGAGCATTACTTGACTAATCTGAAACCACCAGAAATAGAGTGAGAATTGAAAATTCTCAGTAGATAATTATTAGTTCTAAAGCATTTGAACTATGATGGTTTCAACCGTGTCTTAGCATGGAAATTCACACGGCTACTGTATCATAATCTCATCATATTACTTATAAGAAGATCATAATATTATGGGCAGTAAATGCTTAAAAATATATGTTATGTAATACATAAAATAACAAGCATTAATATCTATATAATCTTTTTACTTTAATTTTTATTTTCCTTTATCTGCTTGTCTCACACATATTCAAAGGCCTTTTCTTTGGGAATTCCCATTCTCTAGTGTTACTTTTAACATCATGATGACAATGCGAGACTTTTACGCCACACTAATCAAGGTAGGTAACATAAAGGATCTTAGATCTTACCCCTCTGCCTTCTTGGCGGTTAGTAGCAAAATCTTAAATATCTTCTTTAAAATTTCTTACTTGCCATTATAAATTTGCAATAAATATAAAGATGCATAATCTTAAGAAATAGGTGGAACTTGAAAGAATTCAAATATCATAAACCATAATATAATTAAATTCATCATAATAAATTAAATAACAAGGCATAAAATAAAACGAATAAAAGTGCACAAAATATAATTAAAGTTATAAACTGAAAATAAATAAAGTGTACAAGAATTAAAACAATAACTATTATTGTATAAACAATATCTTAATAACAACAACAACAATAATAATAAGTAATAGTATAAAAGAACATTAATTAAATTAACTTGAAAAGATAAATAAAATCAATAGGAATGATAATTAGTAATAATATAAATTAAAATTAGTGGAAATAACTTGGAACGATAAATAAAATATATTATTATGATAATTAATAAGGAGCAATAACATAAAAGAACATAAAATAACTTGGAATCGTAAATAAAATAAATTGCAATAAGAGAAATATTGAGCAACTTTAATATAAGGAAAATAATAACATAGCTTGGAATAATAGATTACAGTGAATAAATAATAAAGAGCAACAATAATATAAAGAACATCAAATAAAATAGCTTAGAATAAATTGCAATAAGGAGACATCAAATAAAATAACTTGAAATATAACATAAACTGTGATAGTGAATAATAATAAGTAAAGTAATATTAAATAACATAATTTGCAATAAGTAAATATAGCCATGGTTTAATTTCGTAAATAATTTCATTATCTACCTCTAATTATTGTAGACAGTTGAAAGTGATTTGGATATACTGATCTTCTCCTTATTCTCGTCTACTGTCCCTTCTTCTTTTCTATCTTTTCTCTCACTCTCTCAAGCCCTTCACGTCTACACATACACACATACAATTACATCCACTCTCTCCTTTTTTTCATTCACACATTTTCACTTGCACTGTCCCTTATTTATAATCGCTTGAGTTGGTTGGGAGATTATCAATTTATTTACACATTGTCATTCTTCAACAAGTATATTAATTGCCAATGTTATTTTCTTTGTTACATTTATTACTTTTGTTCTCTTTTTGTCAAACTTAAAAACTTTAATCCAAAACTTATGCTACTAACATGAATGTTTCTTTCTTTCTTTTTTTTTTTTTCTTCTAGAGTCTTCATAGACTTCCGTAAGTCTTCATCTTTTATATATATATAAAATAGTTAGTATTAGTTAGCATAACATATGTTCACACACGTAACACCTATATGTATATACTTAATATTATTCTTTTATTAAATCTAATATTCAATTATCTCCTTACATATTATTGATAACATAATATATTTTGAAGTTACCCCTACTAATTTATAATCTTACTTTGGAAAGTTAATGTATATAATTTAACTATTTGATCAATCAATTATTGTCAAACAAATCAAATAAATTAATTTACTCTACAAAAATCATTTATAACATAGGGCATGTTACAGAGAGAGTTTAGCAGCTTTTAGAGAGTCACAACAATACCAAACCAAACATAAATATGCATTATGCACCTTGTGATATGATGGCACAGATTATGTTTAACGGTGTATTAATACATCTATCATGTGTGATTTATTGTAATAATTCCTTAATTTTAGTTGTACTTAAAAAATATGATTAAATATATTTTAAAAATGGTTAAAATTTATCTATATAATTCTAAAACTAAATAAATTTTTTTGGAGATATTTTCAATAATTTTAGAGTACCATAAAATATTTTTTTAATTTATCTACGTGGTGGTAAAATTAAACATAATTTATTTTTGGAATATTCTCCATAATTCTAGGATCATGCGGTAAATTTTGGCCACTTTTAAAATGCATCTAATCACATATTTTAAATTTAGCTAAAATTAAGAAATTATTATAGTACATCGCATATGATTGGTGCATTAATACACTTTATAATCTTGACAACCAAATTCTGAGGTGCATAATGCACCTTGACTAGCCAAATGCACCATATCAGTCGCTCATAATCAAAGCTACCATAGACACATAAAAAGGCACATGTCGTGGTGCACTAGCCAAATATGGTGTAGCACGCACCGCATTATCTAAAGGTACAAAATTCATCAATCACATCTTATTCAGTGTAAAATTCTCAGGCTCTCTTTGTTTTCCCCTTCCTCACTTCACTTATCTTCGACCGGTTCCCTATCTCCTCCCCACTCATCACCTTCTTTGCGGGCACACTTCGCCAAAAGTGCCAGCCATGTTGTCCTCTGATTCCACTAACCTCCGGTCGCTGTTGGTGCTGTCGCCAGCAACAAAGAATGCGGAGGCGGAGGAAAAGCTAAGCATCAACGGGATGCTTTAGAAGCATTGTGTTCCAGACAAATAAAACCATCTCCGCCACGTTTCTGTCGCTGATGTGGTAGAGGCGGAATGTCAAATCAGGAGGAAGGTAGTGCAAGTGGGAACAAAACTGACAAAGAGGAAGCCAGTGTTCACCAAAGTGGATCAGCTGGGAACCAAAAGTCACACCTTGGTTGCTAAGGTGTTGTCCTCCAAAACCTTCTTGCATAAAGGTAGACCTTTCTTCGCTTCCCACAACCACCTTTGCCCTTGTCTGGATTTTTTAGCTTCTAATCTGGGATTTTCTCAATGAGATCTGCATGGTTCTGTGTGTTTTGTGATATTGCAATTCTGCAATACTACATTTTGTTCTATGAATTATGATGTATGGTGATCTGAATTGTCTAACTCGATAAAATGGCCATACTTGGCCGGAGTGGTAAAGGCGGAACGTAAGCAATGGGAATATGGCGGTGATGGTTTGTCAAAGCTCCAATGATGGTTCATTAGTGGGCCAACGAAGAAGGTAGTGGGTGGGTGGGGAGGAGAGAGAGAGCCCGTCAAACATATAAAGGTGAAGCGAGGAAGAGAGAGCGTGAGAATTTTACAACGAATAAGATATAATTGGTGTAATACACCATCATACTTGCACCGTCATATGAGATGCATGGTGTACTTTATTTGGTCGAGTGCACCACAGCACGCGCTCTAATAATAAACAGGATGGAGAGCGACTACCTAGGTTGCAGCACGAGAGTAGCTATACAAAGAGGACTTATGTGTACTCATTTTTTTTCCACTTTCATGTCCATTTACTTCCATCTATTATTAGATGGTATGGAAGCCTCAAATTAAATAGAATTTATATTTTATTTAATAATAGATAAAAATAAATTAATATAAAAATAAAAAAATATAAATAATATTTTTTATATAAAAAATTTTAAAAATTAAAATTAAAATATTTGTAACTTATAAAAATATTGTTGTGTACTCATAAAGAGTATATAATTTTATTTTTGGTACATTAGTGCCAACAAAATTTAAATATATGATATCATACATGATAAATATTAGTTGATAAATCATTCTATTTAAATAAGATTTGATAAATCGTTTTTAATACTTTTAATATAATTAATTTTTGTTCTTAGTTAATTCTTATCAACGATACTTATTAATTTTTTTTCTACTTCTTCTGTTTACTTTTTCGTTTTTTATAATTTTTTCTCCTCTTGATTGATCACTTTTGTCTTTATTATTTTCATCATTTATAAATTCTTTCATATTTCACATCACATGGTCTTCCCTAGTCAGGGGCATAGAGTTCTGCAATCTATCAATTTCTTTTTACAGAGACATTTTTTTTTTGAAAAATAATTAGTATTTATTTTAATTCTCAAAATTTTAAACTCATTTCTGTTATTGAATCAATATAAATTTACAGAATATTCATTGATTTTACTGTAATCAAACTAGTAATAATTAAAAATATACTTTTTCATTATATAACATGTTACCTAAAGTATGATATATTTTTCAATTATATAATATATTAATTGAAGATGTTGTATAATATTCCATATTAAAAAAAAGGATGCTGTATAATATTAATTACTGGTCAGCTCATTTATTTTCAATTATTATAAATAAAAATACAAAGGGTGTAAAGCTTTTTTCTTATTTGTAAATTAGCATAGGCCTTTAATATTCAATTTTTAAATTTCACCTCATGCTTTTTTTTTTTTTGGGTGAATGAGAGCTCCTTTTTTTGGGTCATGGGATTTCATTACACAAGCACAAGAAGCCCAACTACATGTGGGAAATAAAACAAAACTACCGACACTCAGCCCACAAGTTGGGACAGCCCAAACAAGGCTAACAACAGAAAACATATATCTGAAAAAAAACAAAACATAATTCATATAGGAGTATTATATGCCTATAAGCCCAAGGCCCAGTACTCTTTCTGAAAAGTAGTGCAGCGGGCACAACATATGGTGTATATATATATATATATATTAAAAAGAGATATAATCATATGAAAACCTAGAGTGTATTGGGTTGGGTCAACTTACAACCTGCGGGTTAGAGCCATTGAGATACGCCGAGCTTGATAGACCGACCCAAATGGCTTCAAAAATTATATGGGTCGAACTATAAAAAAAATAGTTAAAAAATAAATTAACCCGATTTGATCCGACCCAATGTTGTCAAGCCCAAATAGGTTCAATCCGGTTTGGGCTGTGCCA
Source organism: Pterocarpus macrocarpus (assembly GCA_031439585.1). Lineage (NCBI taxonomy): Eukaryota > Viridiplantae > Streptophyta > Magnoliopsida > Fabales > Fabaceae > Pterocarpus > Pterocarpus macrocarpus. The sequence continues at coordinate 38,651,627 of CM062518.1, forward strand.
GCTTATAGCCCAAGCACATTTTTTAATTTAAATATTTATTAATAAATCAACTCCTTAATTTAAAAAAAAAAGGCTTTGGCCCATGTTTTTGCACTCTAAAGCAAATCATTTTGGCCCATTGGGTAAGTTTTAATTGTTTTTTAAAAAAATATAAAAGCCATGACCCAAGAGAAAGACAAGCCAGCAAAGGTAAAGGTGGCAGTGTTGCGCCTAAGTTTTCAATTATCAAAAACAAACCAATAAACTAAAGCAGACCAAAGCAAGAAAAAATAATAAAGATAAAAATTAAGTACCTGTGTTGATAGTGTTGTGCCTTGCTAGCCGTTAAGAAAGTTGTGTCTCGATAGTGTTGTGCCTAAGGTTTTTCATTTTTTTTTTAATGCATGTTGTGTCTAAATTTACAATAATAAAAAATAAATAAATAATAGAATATATAATTCGTGGCCTACAAAAGATTAGGCTTAACTACCATTTTGCTAACCCGAATATAATTTAACTCAATCAAGCACGGCTAACCCAGCCCGTTTTGATTGCTCTACTGCAGGCTTTGACTTAGTTCAATTTGTTGGTGCCTGTTTTGTCAAGATATCATGATCCTAAGTGCAAGCTAGGGAGGGAGGGTTCTTCAAGTGGAGATGTGGCTAAATAATTCAATTTTATTGGAGTTAATGTTGTTTCGCTGTTGTGGTTATGGTTTTGATGCACTTGTTTTATTTATTATTTATTTTTAGAATGTTGTTTTGTTCTTATGGACTGATATGGTACTGTCGTGAATATCTTTTGTTTTGCTCCTCTCTTTTCTTGGTGAGTTGAGCCTTCACTCAGTCTATCGGAAAAAAAAATTGTTGCCATTTTCTTTAGCTATGAAATTTCTTAGACAATCACACTCATATTTGTTGGTAGATGAGTTATGTTTACAAGATCATTTGCTTTAGAAACCGTGTCGTTTCAACTCATAGTTTTCCTCAATAATGTTTTGATTAATTTCACTGTTTTTTTTTTTAAATTTATACTGACTATTTTTATAAAGAAATTATATCCAAAATAAAATAGAACCTGTATATGTTTTCGTACTTTTTTGAAAAAAAAAGTTGAAGTCTTGCTGTAATATCAGCCAAAAAGTTCTTAAATAGTGACTTAACATCACGCACACACAGGGTTTGAGACTGGGATGTGGTTTTGTTGACTTCAAATGAGAGTCTACTTTCTTACAAAATGTAACCTCAAATGTGGATCAATAATGAATTAGCTGGTGAATTAAACAAGTTAATCCATTTAATATATGAATGAAATTTTTTATAATGATGCAATTTACGTCAATTTTGCTGTGTAATGTATTTATAATTTTTAAAGAAAAATATTAGAAAAAGGAGAACATGAATATAAACATATAATTAAGTATTAAGATCGATGAAAAGAAAAAAAAATAATATTAAATTTAGTATTCCGTTAAAATTGAAGTTAGTATGAAGCACTAAAGGAGGGACTTCTAAGCAAAAAATCATAGTTCTAAAAATTGGATCGGCCGGTTGGACTAGTTGAACCAGGAATTGAATCCATTTTCGATCCGATCACCTATTAAAACTCGTTGGTCGAAGAGCCATTTAAAAACTGGCGAAGATTGGGAAAAACAAAAAAATAAAAAAAACCAGTAACTCAGATCGATGAGATCTCTTTCCTAGCTCATGTTACGCTACTCCCAACTAGGTTTAGGAGTAACTTAGTCCCACTTTTAAAAGTTAACAATAACTCAATGTGAAATTGCAAAAAAGGTGTTTCTTTTTATTTATTTGCAAAACAAAGGTTTGTCCTATTCCTGTCCCAGAGTTGTTGTGTTCAATATAGGTCTATCACCAAGCTTATCGCGTGGCGGTGGCCTAGAGGGCATCGACTCTGGTGCCGACCTCGATAGCCTTCTTCGTGATGGAGGCTGGCGACATGTCTTCGGCTACAGAGTCAGCAAGAGGAGGTTCTGGGCAAGGAGGTATGTGAAGTTGAGGTGGGTGGATGGGCCACGAACGTAGAAGAGGGTGGCGTCGTAGGCGCGTGGCGGCAACTAGGGTGGAGTAAGAGCTAAGCCAAATCCTGGAACGCTTGCTAGGCTCTCGAATCTCTGCGACCCACTTGCCCCGCTTCCTCATCCTGATTCCCTTGTACCTTGTTGTTGTTGCTATTGTTGTTGTCACTGTCTCATTCTCTGTCCCTCTCTTCTTCCTTGTGCCTCTCTTCTTTCTATTGTTGTTGTTGCCGACGGAGAAGACGGTGTTAGTTTGGGAGGCTGTTTGGCGGATGTGGGAGGCCTCTTGAGGGATTCTACCTCACTGTATTTCCCTCTTTTCACCATTCTCACCACCTCATAATCATCTTGCTTACCCCCACTAGACGTTGAGGGACTCGTAGTCCCAGTATTCCTTAGGCCGAGCAATGTTGATGTCGACGTAAACACTCACCTTCGACGACTTGCTGGGTTGTCGCATCTATTTTCCAATCTTTTGAGCCAGGGTGGCGGCTGTTGTGGAGGTGGCGAAAGGTGAGGAAGCGGAGCAATGGCGTGTGCGGCAAAGTGGCAAAGGAAGAAAAGGAAAGGAAGGGCTTGTGATAATCTACGAAAGGGAAGGGAACAAGGATTAGGACTGGAAGAAGATTGCAAAGAAAAATCACATGACACTCATTTAGCAATATTGCCCTGGGATGTTTTTAAAGGGACTAAGTTACTCCCAAAATAAAATGGGAGTAACGTAACACGCCCTCCTCTTTCCTCCCACGTCATCTCAGCTCTACTCCTCTTTTTGTGCTGCTTGTCTGTCCTATTCTGTGCAACAGGTCTTCCCAAAGTCATCGCCATTCATGCTCAATCACCTTGCTTCATAGTTTACCGGCTGTGCTTTGTGGAACTAGGAAGATATTGCTATCGACTGACAGAGGGTAATGCGCGATGCACAACGCTAGATGCTTGACAGACAAGGGCGCTACCATGGGATGCATAAGGTGGCAGCTTCAGTTTCTTCATCATGGTTGTAGTTTGATAGTCGCAGAAAGTAAGGAGGAGGGAGTAAGGAAAGTGATATGCTAGGGTTTTTTTTGCATGTGGAGACTTGGGTTGGGTTTAGTTCGGGACCTAATTAAACTAAGTGAACTTTTATTTTTTTTAATAGGTTAGTATCAGGCTAATAACCAAAACCAAAATAGAAAGATAATAATAGATTTTATCATGGTGCCACTAATAAAAATTTTTATTTTTATCCAAAAAAATAATTAAACCTTTATAAATAATCATACATATTTATATATTCACATAAATATTTATATAAATATAATTTTTATTATATTCTGGTTAAACTTCGGTTCAACCAATAAATTTTTGAACCTGTATTTTCCAATTTAATATTCGGTCCAATTTTTAGAATTTTGCAAAATATAATAATTTAGGATCTCTTTAATAAACAACAACATAAAAAGAAGTAATCAAAGAGAATAATATTATCTATATTCATTTTTATGGGTAAATGGATCATTTTAGGTATATAATATATTTTTCTCTTTCACCATTTACACCATATATCTTTCTCTTATTATATGTCTAAAAAAAATCTATAAAATTAGTACAAATAATATATTCTTTACGTTTGAAAAAAAAAAGAAAAAGAAACGTTTGTCTACAGCGGTCATCAGAGCGGTCTTTTAGCATGTGGACCAAACGCCAATAAGGTCCTTGCAATAAAGATATATAAAATTACAACGCGTCTTGGTCAAGAAGTCGGTCGTTTTGTCACAAGGAGTTATATGATAAGAAAAATTATTGTACGAAAAATGGGAAAGCAAATATCAGACCCCCACATGCCTTGATTTTTTGTTTAATGGGAAAAAAAGAAAAGCCGCGTCATTTGCGCTCATAAGGTTCTTCATTAATTTGGTTTTATTTACTAATGATGTTTTGATTTGTTTTCATTGTTTCTTTTCTAATTTTTACTAAATAATTTAATAAAGAAATTATATCCAAAATAAAATAGAACCTATGTTCTACTTATTTTTTAAAAATCATGAAGTCTTACCGTAATATCAACCAAAAGCTCTCAAAAAATCTTGACTTAACATCACAGAAGGTTTGAGAGGGATGTGACTTTTGTTGACCTCATATGAGAGTCTGCTCTATTGCAAAATACAACCTCAAATGTGAATCAATCATAATGAAAATATATATAATCCTATTCCGACTTGGTCTGGAATGAACTTATAAACAGAGTTAACCAAGTTAGTATACTTGATATATAAATAGTTTTTTTTATAATCATGCATTTTTTGCTAATTTTGTTGTGTATATTATTTATAATTTTTGAAGAAAAAGGAAATAAAAAAGGAGAATATACATAGAGAGAGAGAGAGAGAGAGAGAGATTCGACGAAAAGAATGACATAAATATTTAATTACTATTATCACGTTTAAAATGAAGTTAGTGTGAAGCAATAATTTGGGGCCTCTTTAGTAAACAACCATAAAATAATAATAATAAATAAATAATTATTAGTGGCATTTTGGCGTTAGATCCAATATTAATTGGACAACTGGAAATGACATGGACAGAGAGCTATGAAGCACGACACACCATTTTTACTTGTCGTGATTGCATGTCGAAAACATCTTCATGTCATATTTTATATGACATACTAATAATACTTATGCCTAATTCTAGTATATAAAGATATTATAGATATGGTCATTCAAAATTTGATAAAATAAATAATATATAAATTTTAAATTTATTTTAAATTTTTAAAAAATTTCTAAAATAAATAAAAATAAAATATAAGAAAAATTTATATAAACAATATAATATAAAATTTAATTTAAATGTATTGATAATATAAAATAATTTTATATTATCAATTAATAGAAATAGTAAAAAGTGCTAACTCATATACATAATTATCTATTATAATAAGGGATCTAACATAATTTCTCATTTTTTTCTATTTCTATTAATTGACTTATAAAATAATTTTACATTATCAGTATATATCAATTAAATTCTATTATATAATAATAAATTTTTTAAAAAAATTTAATAATATATATATATATATATATATATTTTATAATTTTTAAATTTTGATGTGTTTTCTGTGTCTATGTCATATCATATCCTATGTGTCCGTCTCGATCTCTGGCATATGGCAGGACTTGGTCCGAAAGTCAAGTCGTTTCATCATATTGACTGTTAAGAAGGACCGTGCATGCATGGTACATGTAAAATGACCCGGCATTTTTTGTTTTATTTTTTTTTTTAGGAAAATGACCCGGAATTGAATTCGTCGGTCCTGTCTCTACCCAGTTTATTCAATGAGAATGTGCCAGAACCAATCAAATTTCTACTAAAAACTTTTTCTTATTTTTGTTAAAAACTTAGCGTCGTTCTTTCATTAGTTGCTGTATCCTAAATATAACGAGAAGAGGATGGACGCTGCCGAGGCAAAGAAGAGATGCGGGAATTAACCGCCAGGCACCGGTGGTTTGATGCTTCGATGGTTGCGAGTGTAGTCCACTGCTCTATTGGGTGTTTGATACGCTGATTTGTCGTCTCCTCTTTTAGCCCATGATTAATCTTAAAAAATTGGCACTTTTTGGTTTCAATGCCTGTGCGTTTGTTTCACATCATTATCACAGCTTATATTACTAAATAATCACGCTAATTGTGCTTGTTTGGAAATGCACAATAATCCTCAATAAAAGCTGTTTATGTTTCGGTGAAAAACTTTAATTTTTTTTATTTGGGTACATAACTTTAAATTTTTCTTGGTACATGAAAAACTTTAAATTGATTATGAGCAAAAAATTATAATCTTTATTAGTGTAAAATCTGCTTTTAATTTTAATCAAGTTTTAGCATTATTTGATAATAAGTTTGTGATTACTTTGAACTCATAATTATTTTCCATTTAACCCTAAAAAAAATTATGTTGAGCTTTCATGCCTGTATTTTATATATTTTTTAGTAATTTATTATATAAGAATATTTTTATACAATTTAAATGAAATAAATTATCGTTTAAAATTACTTTTCAGTTAATAGATACAAGTATAAAAATTAATTTTATCATAATCAATTATAAAAATATCGCTTATGTAAATAATTGATTTTAAAATAATTTTAATTTCACAACTAATTCAAATACACTTAAAATAGATTTTGATGATTAAGTTGGCCCTAATGCTTTTGCAGTAAAGGCTATAAAATTTATTTGTTTGAGTTATAAACTTTGATGGTAATACTTTAATGGAGATTGATCAAGAGGACACTTGATCGTCTTAACGTCAAAGTTGGATGCAGGGCTAATGTGCGATAATGATGGAAAATTTAAGAATGGTAGACAAAGAAATGAAGAGGATAACATTGGTATCTAATAGATAAAACACAATTAAAATTTTAACAGATTATAAAATAATAGATGAAAAATAGTTTTTATCTGATATGGCAAAACTTTATTTAAGAGACAAGAATAGAGGAAGAGAAGATTGAGAGACGAATTCTACAGATGACCCGATGTTAAAGGCAATAGATATGCCACTTCGGTGTATTTGAGTATTGGCACTTAATTGTTGTTCATTGGGCTATGTTATATATTTAAATGGATTAATTAATTTCTATGTATTAATAGTATAAAATAACTATATATTGTCAGTTAATAGAATTTTAAAAAAATGATAAATTATAATAAATATTTATTCATAATAATAACTATCATCTATGATTCGTCACTTTTCCTAACTTATATTAGCTGACATTATCAGTATATAAAAATTAATTTCTATCTTAATATAGTTATTTGATATAATTTTTGACATAGTATAAAATGTTGGTAAAAAATATTTAAAACTTCTCATTTTAATTTTTTTTTATTTTGTCTCTTTCCTCTTTAATAAATAAAATGTCTAAAATGATATTTTTCTGTGAATATAGTTAAAATATTCTTGTTGTTTATTATTATTATTTTTTTAACCAAGGTGAGGGAGGGCAAATAGGAGTCGAATATGGGACATTCCTAATTCGATGAGATGTATAAGAGATAATTAATGAGCTATGCACTCAATTACATTCCTATTATTTATTACTATTTAGTTCACCACTAAGTTTTAATATATGTTAATGTAGTTTTTCAAGTGGGGTGGACCCAGAAAAAGTATAAAGGAAGGGGCCAAAAGTAAATAATTGTATTTTCAAAAAAAATTATAATATTTACTAATAAAAGTATTTAATTTTATAACCATGCAAATTTTTTTTATATTAATAATACATAAAAATTAATCTATTGCTATTGACAGTTGGGAATTCGCATTTTAATATTGGCCTATGGTGGTGCTTTATGATCTCATGGCTCCTTCTCTAATTCCACAAAGAAGATTCCCCAAACCCCTCTACTGGAATCAATTTCAATTATGAATAGAGCTGATAATGAAGATGTGATACCAGATGAAGAGGACTTAGTGGAAGCGTGGGTTTTTTGGGGTGTTGGAAAAGTTTTGGGGCTAAAGGCTAGCAATGATAAAGCTATGATTGCTGCCCTAATCAAAGCTAAAGAGTGTCAAGATTTTGTGCTGCCTAAATAGAGGGGTCGGTCTAGGAAGAACAAGGACCAAAAGTATGTTTGAGCAATTCTTGTTCATGGTTCGATGGTTTGTGGTGATAGTGAAATTTTGCTGGTTTTTGCTGCTGTTTTGGTCTTGGTGGTGTTGCAGTGTTTTGTTGTTTGCTTTGGTGGGTGTTTTGGCCTCTCTCTCGCTTTTGCCTATTGGTGGTTCGGTTTGCTGTGAGCTCTTTTGCCTTTGTTGGCAGTGTTGTTAGGTGTTTTTAGGTGGTCTTTTGTCCTGGATTGTGTTTTGTTGCAGGTTGCTTGGTTGTCTGGGTTGTTTATTTGGTTTTTTCTTGCTTTCTTAGTCTGTCGTCATGCTGTACTTTTTAGCTTTATCTCCTTGCTCTTCTTCATAGTCGAGAGTTTTGAGCGTCGTTGTGATCTATCAAAAAAAAAAAAGATGATGTGAAAGATGGACTATGGGCGAAGATGATGAATCTTGATGCATCATTTTGCAAATATTATATTTTACTGGAGCATTATTTGAATGTAAATTTATTTATAAAAAATATGAAAAACTATAAGTTAATACTTGTAAATTTTAATTATATTGTAGATTTAATTTATACACATTATCAATATAAAAATATTTTATATATATATATATCTAATTATGCATTATTATATTAACAAAAGTATTTGACTTAATTACTTACTACCTTAAAAGTCTTATAAATATAAGTATTTAGTTAGATGACATAACAATTAAACTCTTATATTATTAATAAATTTGGTGATAAAATTTTACATAAATTATTAATTATTTTTTGTCATATTTATAATATTTATAAAATACATAATTAAAATTGTCAATTATTTATATAAAACTATTTTATAATATTAATCAATAAAAATTTAAAAATTTATTAAATTATAATAAATAATTATTCATTGTAATAACCATTTACTATAATTTGATAAATCTTTAAATTTTTATTAGTTGATAATATAAAATAATTTTATATAATTAATAAATATAAACTAAACACATATTTAAATAATACTTTAAATTATGGATATAACTATAGTTTCTGGATACTGTACAGCTTGTCTGTCCAACAAGTTACACTTCATTGCTTCATGTGGTCGGAAATTAACGGACGAAATAGAAATTTGCCATTCCGTACAAAGAAAATTTGCACCAATAACGACGATATAGACCGGAGTTATAGAAAGCATAGAGACTAGAAAAGTCAAGAAAGCAAATGCATTGAGAGATGTACGAAAACGTCCAATTGCTTTTTGACACGTCAATTCACCGCTTCATTCATACGAAAACATTCGCATCAAATAGCACACCCCTTTCTCAATGGTTATATTATGTCAGGTGTATATAATAATTTTTTGAATATTATATCAACATATATTTGCTCATTATTAAATAAAGTGTGAAATTTAATTTAAATAGAGTTCACATGTAATCTAACGATAAATAGATATGTTGCCTTTTAGTAACGTGGAAAGAAGGCTCGTTAATGACGTAGTGGGTGGCAAATTTTTTGGGCGACCATATTTACATGATTAACAAAAAGTCAAGCCGTGCAAGAAGTGGTTGAAGACTTAAAAGAGGGAAAAGATATAGCTAAAACAAATATTAATTTTAAAATTATTAATATTTATATCATTTGCCTCAAGTGTATACCCATGCCTCCTCCACCATCCTAGCATCCTCCAGCCTCTAGAGATCTTTTACTCACCCAGTCAGAAAAACAAAGAAAGCCACTGAACAGGTCTCCTCGGCCATGGCAGCATCTCAGTGCTGCCAGAAAAGTTATCTGCTTGCTTCTTTTCACATAACATTCACACTCCTCTTGGTTGTAATATCACATGCAGCACCATTAGCTTTCAACTACCACAACTTTAGTGACACCAAAGATACCTTAACTTTCAAAGGAGATGTCTATCCGGAGAAAGGAGTCCTCCAACTCACCAAGTATGACAAAGATAGTCTCGGCAGAGTCATATACTACAAACAACTGCATCTTTGGGACAGGAACACAGGGAAGGTCACAGACTTCACCACCCATTTCTCCTTTTCCATCAATACGCCAAATAAATCCTATGATGGGGATGGCATCACCTTCTATCTGGCAGAGCCCAACTTTCCGCTTCCTGTTCCAAGAGATGGCAGTGGCATTGGTCTCGTAAGCCGTAATCAATTGAATACTTCAAACTACACAAACGAACATCCGTTTGTGGCAGTGGAATTTGACACCTTAGGCAACAAAGAATGGGATCCTCCATATGATCATGTGGCTATCGATATCAAATCTGTCGCCACCGCTGACACTACAGAATGGTTCAGTAGTAGGGATGAGAGAGGATATGATGCTGTTATCACTTACAACTCTGCTTCAAACAATCTAAGTGTGACCTTCACTGGATACAAGGATAACATCACAAAGATCAACCAGCACTTTTCCTCTAAAGTCAACATGAAAGATGTCCTGCCAGAATGGGTTGAATTTGGCTTCACTTCATCAACGGGATTATTTTATGAGTATCATACTCTTAGCTCATGGTCCTTCAACTCTACTTTGGACCTTGGAGCACTCAAGGACAACAACGATGAAAGCAAAACAGATGGAAGCAAAACAGGTCTGGTGATAGGGCTGAGCACTGGCGCGGTTGCTTTAGTTGGTGTTTTGGGGCTAGCTTTGCTTGTGGGATGGAAGCTGAGGAATAGAGGCAGGGAGAATTTTGATCTTGCTATGGACAATGATTTTGAAAGAAGCACCGGACCTAAGAGGTTTTCCTATGAAGAACTTGTTAGAGCAACTAATAACTTTGCAAAGGAACAGAAAATCGGAGAGGGAGGTTTCGGGGGAGTCTATAAAGGATTTTTAAGAGACTTGAACATCCATGTTGCCATTAAGAGGGTTTCTCGGGGATCTCGACAAGGGGTGAAGGAATATGCATCCGAAGTGAAGATCATTAGTCAATTGAGACATAAGAATTTGGTTCAACTCATTGGGTGGTGTCACCAGCAGAATGACCTGCTACTGATTTATGAGTTCGTGGAAAATGGAAGTTTAGATTCTTATCTATACAAAGGTAAAGGCTTGCTGACATGGGAAGTAAGATATAATATTGCTAGAGGCCTGGCTTCAGCACTATTATACCTGCATGAAGAGTGGGAGCAGTGTGTTCTTCACAGGGACATAAAACCCAACAACGTTATGTTGGATTCTAATTTTAATGCAAAGCTTGGTGACTTTGGGTTAGCCAGAACAATAAATCACGGGGCAGGATCAAGAACAACAACTTTAGCAGGAACATTCGGATATCTGGCTCCTGAAGCTGCGACCAGAGGCAAGACTAGCAAAGAGTCTGATGTATACAGTTTTGGAATTGTTGCTTTGGAGATAGCCTGTGGAAGAAGGGTGATTGATGACAATCTCAATGAAGATCAAATCTACTTGGTGGAATGGGTCTGGGGACTCTATGGCATGGGTAGTCTCCTTGAAGCAGCTGATCCAACATTACATGGAGCCTTTGACCAGCAGGAAATGGAGAGGCTAATGATAGTTGGGCTTTGGTGTACTCACATGGATCACGTTCAGAGGCCTACGATTAGGCAAGCTGTTCAGGTGCTTAATTTTGAAGCTCCACCGCCCACTCTCCCATCACAGATGCCTGCGCCAACCTATCCTGTATCTTTCAGCTCTTTGCTGCCGGGGACTCCTGCTTCTGGGAATAACCAAACCGAGCCTTCAACTTCAAGCAATAGCTCATTTGCTACTGGCACTGGGTCTTCTCAATCGAACACAACTACTGAAGTCATTTCTCCATCATCTAGAATGCTACATACATTCTAAGTTGATATCTATAGTACTTTTCCCCCCTTTATTATATTTCTCGATTTGAAGTGAAGTTCATCGTCTGTGTACGTTATCTGCTGTCTTTTAATATTTAAGTTGACTTGCTTGCCCATATTTCATTTACCTATTAGGAACTTGAAGTGAAATTTTACTCATAAATAATTTATGTACTGATCCATTGCTCTGTTTTTCGCTTGCAATATCAAGTTTTAAACTCATATGCCAATACATCATTTGCCTGAACTAAAAGAGGGCTTAGTAGTTCTACAGTAAGATACCGTACAGATTATCACCGTTAGCAAGTAAAAGAATGTGATGTCTGAAAAATGGCTTCTCTTCAACTTTGTTAGAATGTTTTTATGGAGACCAAAACAAAGGGACTATTAAAATATAGAAGATATGGATAGAAGTCATATATTGTCATCTTAGCCGTTTCCTGGTTTTTTAAAAGAGTGTTTCATGGTTGAACTTGCAGAGGGATCGAGTTACTCTTTTCTTTCCTCCATCGTTTTCTTTGTTCTTTGTAGCTTAATGCCGCTTAATAGTGATTCTCCTATTTGTACTCTCTCCGTTCTTGATGAATTATTCTTTTGTCCCAAAAAAATTGCATTTTTCATATTGTCAAATAATAAAAATATTAAAAAATAAAAAGTTATGGGACTCTTTATTACAATAAATAATTATTTATATAAATTAATATATTTTATTATTTTTATTAACTATTTTTATTAATTAATAATTTAAAATTATTTTATATTATTAATATATTTAAATTAAATTTATATTTTAATATAAAATTGGAAGTTTTTTCTTCTTTTGCTAGAAGGAAAGGTATCAGAGAGTCACAAACTAACTAACACGTGGAGTCAACCGTGGATAAACACACGAAATTTTTTCTTGATGGACAGCTATCAATGTCAGGACCTGTGAAATCAACGCGAACCTAAAAGGTGTCGCAAAGGTACTAAAGCATTTATCTCCGATTAACCAATAGCCAATGGCTTAGTTCTTGATTAGCTCGCGCCTTAGTGGTTAAACGTGTCGTGTAACATCTTTTACACGCAACAGATGCAAGGATGTAAGGATGCATCATTGCTTTGAGACTCATGTATGAGAATGAACTTAGCGAATGCTGCAACCAATTATAGATTGGCATTTGCCGTATATAGTTGCTTGATGCTTTAATTAACGATACGTGTACTTGTTACGCACGTTCTTCCTGGCTCCAAAAAAATCTTGAAAGAGAGGAAATATATCAACCACAAGGCGATTTTTGTATGGTGAGATGCATCACATATTTTTTAAGATTAATGGTTAAATATAAGAGTATATAGATATATTTTATAAAATTAATGATCAAATATAAAGATATATCTATATACTCTTATATCTGACTATCAATCTTACAATGTGTATAATATACTTCATTTTGTAAGATACATCATAGAATTGACTCAACCACAGTTGGTGCAAGTGGCAGGCGAGAAAACAAGGCAATCGTTGGATGACGCTTTAATCATGATTGTTCTACAAAATAATCTCGTACGACTATCAAAAAAGGGGGAATAAATCCAACAATAAACTATTATGGTGGCTAAGGAGCCACGTCCCATGTGGTGGGGTAAGAGGTTAATATAGAGTATGAGGGTCTCTACATATATTTAAAAAAAAAAAATTTCTCAAAACAAAATACGGGAAACTTCGGGGGAATCCATCTTTTATTTGTGAGTGTTGCTTGTATATGTCAATTTTGGAATGTCAAAATACCATCGCTCAGTGGCTAAGGGCGCAAGCGCGAAACAGGTCAAAATAATTACCACCTTTTATCCACTTTATTTGTTAGGCATACTAAAATTTTTTATCTTTATATGTCATTTTTATATATTAATAAAATATTTATTATTAATTTTATAATTTTATCTTTTACATAAACATAAGCACATAAACAATATAGTATGAAATTAATAAAATAAATTAATTAAATATTTAAAATTAAATAAGTATATTTTATCAAATATGTTTCATAATTAAGTTTTTATTTTAAGTTTTTTTAATTTTTACACATATAATTAAAGTGATAAATAAAATGAAACAAGAGATGGTAGTATTTAACTTTCCATGCTAAAAATTATCAAACGAGTAATAGCTAGTTTGGTGTAAAATTTGAAGCTTTAAAAATATTTTTATTGGCATAAAAATAAAGTCACATAATAATTTAATGTGTTTGGTAATTTTTTTATTTTATTAAAAATATTTTTTGAGTAAGTAAAATTATTTTTAAAAAAATATTTTTGAGATAAGATCATATTCTTGTCTTTATATTAATAATTAAAAATAATTTTATTTTATTCAATTCAAATAAAAATTATTTTTTAAAATTTATTTTTAATATATATAAATAAAATATAAATTAATTTTTTCAAAAATAACCCCAAAAATTAAATCAAACGCGGATTAAGCCGGGTAAATGCCAGTCAATGCGCTTGCTTCGCGAGGAAGCAAAAGCCAAATATCTTTCATATCGAACACGTCATCCTTGGACACCGTCCGCAGTCCAACTTTCATAAATTCCAACAATTGTCTGTTTATTTTATTATACTTTTTTTACTGGAACTATTGTCCGTTTATATTACTGTATTATGTCTGCTAAATTGATTTTAACATAACAAGAGTTTAAAATAAAGTAACTTATAATTAGATATTCTAATTTTAAATGTGATGGAGAATTTAATTCTATCGATAAATAATATCAACTAAATGGAAAATTGTAAAAAAAAAAAAGTTATATTATTTATATACAATTTTTAAATATCAAATACAAGATCTTTTTCACATAAATGTACAAACATTTTTTCATTTTGATACATGTATAATACGATATTTACTACACTTATATTCATATACTATATCTATATATAGGCTGCATTTGGATAAATTTATAGAAAAGATTTTTTTTATTAATTTTTTTTAGTAGAGCTTTATTTTTTAGAATAAATTATTTTGCATTTATATAAAATATTTGATAAGTACTTTTAATTATTAAAAATATTTATAAATCTGTCTAAATAAAAAAGAATAAAAATATTTCTTTTATAGCTAAATTACAAAAAAAAAAATTAAAAAGAGAAAAAATAACTAAAATTTGATAAGAGATAAAAAAAAGAAGAATATGAATTGTAATTATTAATACAGATAAATGACATTTATGAAAGAAAATTTTATTAAAAACTATTTCTATTTCTACTTTTTTTAGAAATTAGGTATTGCGAATTTAAAAAAAATTGTAAATTGATTTTTTTTAATTACAAACAGTTTTTCTTTAAAGTTGTATCTAAAGTCTAAACATTCTTAAAATCGTATAAAAATACTTTTTTTTTAAGAGAAAAGTGCTTTTTTATTTATAAAAAATTAATCCAAATAAGCTCATAGTGTTTAAATATTATTTACCAAAAAAAGGTATATTAAGTTTGACATCGAAATTCACTTAGGCATAACTCTAGAAAATTTTGTCAAACAAATTTAATGAAACTTAATTTACACCATGATGTTTGGTGAGAAAAATTAAAATATAAACATGCTTGACTTATGTGAAGTCAACATGCTGCTTAAAAAGAAAAAAAAAATCATCTTAACAAATGAGCTGTAACTCCAATAATATCTCCCTTGATCTAAATGATAAGGAATTTATTGGTATTGAATTATGGGTTTTATCCTCATTTATTTATCCTTTTTCCAATTTCCCTCCTAACTCTACTAGGAGCTCTCTAAAAAAAAAAAAAAAAATCTTAAAAGGACAAGTTTGCCAATTTCTGGAATGTAATCGTTTACGTTGTCTGGGTTGTTTTGGTCATAGCAGTTTTTTTTTTTTGTTATCCACTATGCGGCTCAGCCCTTCAGTCTCCAAGATGACTTTACTTTAGGAATGTAACCATATCATGACTATGCTATTAGTGCAAATTGCAATACGCAATCTTAGTTGTCAATTACGTGCAAGTTGCAAATAATGAAATTAGATCAGATTTGACGAGCCAAAATTTGAAAACTGTAATCTTACGTTCAATTATATCTATACATCCTATATAAGCATAGTATGCTCCCTCAAGGGGTGCTTGGTCCATGATTATGTCATAGTTGTGTTTGGAAAATCAAAGCAGAGTCAAAATATTTAGAGTGATCAACTGCGCGTGTGTAGAGACTAGCTAGAGAAAGGATTCAGCTTAGCGGGTCACCCAGTAACCGTAGAAGAATGCGCGTATAAACCTTAAAAACTATAAAAACAAAACTTATGATTACGAGCCGTTGGAACTCATAATTTTGTCTTACAAGAGGTACATCGCAACATCACAGTTTGATTCATCCTATCTCATTTTTGCCAAGCCAAGATGCTGGCCTAGCCAACAGTCTCGAACTTTGACAAAGTTTGAATAGATTTCATTTAACGAAGAGTTATCCTTTTGGACGTCAAATATGATGGGTAAAATGTTATTAAATGGGCTGAACTACAGGGAGTCGATTATTTGCTGCAGCCTGCCCTTTTATTGCAGTAAACAACGTGAATTTGAATGAGATCACGGCCTGCATGCAATCATAATTGAACAACAAGCAAACGTTACTAGATTTTACTTGGATGATATGATCATACCAAAAATCAAATATTACAGAAGCAGAATATGCAATCCTGCTTATTTAGGAACTTCATATAGTTCTATAAATACAATTGCTTCCAGATAAAATTGTTAAAAAACAAGAATTGTACAAAGACCACATTAATGTTTTGTTGGCTTCTAGCTTAATTATTCTTCTACTATTGGTTCCATCCAAAATGCAGATATGCTTGTTGGATTTCCCTCACTCCATCATGGGAATATGTTGTCCGATTCCATGTCATATTAAACCCAGTTACCGACCATGCATCAGCTATAGGGAGCCTAAAATAGATGCAGTTCCCCCCTACGTCCTACTTAACTGGCCAAGACAGACGGACTACAATTACTCCCCCCAAAAAAAAGAATGTAAATATAAATAAGATAATTTTTATGCATGCACTACTATCAGTGTTAACAAAAATAGAAATATATAATTAGATGATATTATAAAATTCTTATACTATCAGTATATGAAAATAAATTTGATCAAATATAGATATATAATTAACATCAAATAACATTACTATATTATAGAATGTATGCATGGCCCATGTAAAATGACCTGATGTTAAGGCAATTGATTTACCACATCGGTGTATTTGAGTTTTGGCACTCAATTATTGTTTATTATTATATTAGTATATTAATATTATTATTTGAGGTGTATGTGCATTGGAGAGCTATGGTTGGTTCATGTGATGAGGTTGGAGGTTTATATGGTGAATGGTGGAGGTCGTGCATGGTCTCAGGAGATTCATAGCTGATTCGGGACTTCGCCCTTCAGTATTGGCCCTTTAATTTGTTTTTGGCACTTAGCCAAAGACGCTCGTCAAAGATGATGATGGTTGAATGAATATGGAGATGCCATCAAAGAGATGCTGGTTGGAGATGATGATTAGAGAGGGCAATGGGGCAAGCTAGGGTGGGGAGTACTTTCTTACTCCTTATCCCACATCTCAAGAGTTCTCCCATCTCTATCCATCACATGGAAAAAAATTCTCACCCATCCTTATTCTCCGTGAATCTTTGCCCTCACAAAAACCCTTACAGGATTCACAAAAGCCCCAAAAAATGTTTAAAAACTCAAAAATATATATATCTAAATAATTTAATTAGCTTAAAAATTAAAAAAAACTTTAAAATTATAAAACATGCTTGGGGATTAGGTTTAGGGGCTGTTTAGTGGCTGTGTTTAGAGAATGAGTGAGCGGGAGAGTAAATTACTAACTTTGGATAATAATATTTGGTTGTATTTTCTTTATTTTTTATTAAAAATATAATTAATAGAAATAAAATTATCCTTTGAAGAGAAGATCTCTGTGACGTGGGGAGCATAATTCCAATACCCTCTTCCCAAAGTCATTGCTAGGAACCTTCGTCTCCATCTCCACCTTCGCCGAAAAAAAAAAATCTATATTAGAGATTTCCATTTACGAAAATTCCTGCAGACATTTTTATGTACAGATTCTCATTACCATCTCTAATGGTGATACTTGATACACCATTTCGCAAAAAAATATGATTTTTGTGCATATTTCATTCGGACACATCTATGAACATCCGTAAACAGTAGTCCTCCACGAAAAAATAAGGACTATTCATGGTCTATGTGATAAGAACAGTAGGTCAAAAAAATTAATGGATGAAATAAAACTGGGAGTGCTATTCTGTACAAGATATTTTGTACAAATAACAATAAATGTCAACATTAGTTAAAATCTCAAATTAATTTTTAAAAGAGTTGTGAAATATTAATATAATTATAAATAATTGTAATATTAATTTAGTTCTCAAAATATTAAAATTAATTTTAAGTTTATCTAAAAAAATTAAAAGAAATTTAGATTAATTTAACATAAATTTTAATTTTTCAAGCATCAAGTTAATTTCATAAATTTTTTAATAACTAAATTAATGTCATACAACTTTTTTAAGAATTATATTAATATTGCAAATCTTTTAAAAATTGAATCGATGTCCTACAATTTTTTCAATAACTGATTTAAGATTTTACTCATTGAATAAAATACTGACAAACCAAGGAGAAAATAACAAACAAGGAAAATAAAAAGAATAAATATCTTTTTTTCCCTAACATTTTATGTTGATATAAATTTAGTCTTACAAAAAAATTTTGATATTAATTTAGTTCTAATACTTAAATTTTAACATTAATTTCATTATTTTATCAAATTATCAATAACTTATATTACAGTTCATCCTAGTTAGCATATTGGAACATTATTATATTGCTTATTTATCTTCTTGGATTGATGAGAAGAGATAATTTTCATCTTATCAACTTGAAAAAAAATAAAAAAAAAATTTAGAAATTGAAACATTTTTTAATCTAAATCTCTACGTATCAATGTAGATAAATCTCGATTCCTTAATTTCTCTGCACCCAAATTAAAAGAAATAAAGTTGGAAAGTAATGTATGATGTTAAAGATGTGAAGTTACTTATTATTTGATTTGATAGAGCAGAAATTGATATCAAAACTTAAAGTGTTATAATTAAATTAATATTAAATTTTTTTTTTGAGTAAATAAGCATTTTAGTCGCTGAAAAATTTGTTTAACAACAAATAAGTTCTTAAAAATTAAAATGTAACACCTATACTACCATAACTATATTACTATATAAAGAGTTGAATTATTTTAACTTTTTTTTAGTCATATTTTATTTTTTATTATTATCCTTCTCTTTTTCTTGACTTTTCTCAATCTTTCTTAACTTTTTTTTTAACTTCCCTCAATTTTTTTTACTTCATAAATATTTTAGAAATAGAGAAATTTTAACACAAAAAAGAAAAAATAGTTATTCATTTAATTTAATTTTTTACATATAAATAGAAAATAAAATTTTAAATTTATAATAAAATAAATAAATTTAAAAATACCTATCAATCCACCAATTATGTTAATCTATTTAAAAGTTATTTAACATTAAATAAGTCTATAATTTATTAAAAAAAATCAAATAACTTTCTAATTTTTTCGAAAGTTATTTGACATTAGAAACGTAGCGAGTAGCACTTCTCTTCCGCATGGCCTTATTACACGTCTCACAAAAAGTCAAGCCGTTATTTGACATCCAATAGGTTTCAGGAACGTGGTGAGAACTCTTCCGCGTGGCCATATTACACATCTCACAAAAAGTCAAGCCTTGGAAAAATAAGTGGTTGAAAACTCGAGTTATAACTAAAGCAAGTATTAACTTTAAAGCTATGAGTTTAATTGGCACATTGGCAACATAAACTCAATTTATACGGTCAATCAATTACAATCTCACACATCATTCACTTAAAATTAATTCCAATTTTTTTTCAATATATATATATATTCTATGGAAACTGCATCAATCTCCATTTTTTTTTTCCAACTGCATTTTCTCTGAAACTCCCTGCACCCTGCTCGAAAAACCAAAGCAAAGGTATTAATCTGTTGACATACTTTCCACATCTACGTTTCAAGACTTAGAAATCATGGTATTAATCTATTGAAGCAAGCACACATATTGATAAGTGTCTGGCGGTCTTTCCTTTATAAGCCAATTTCAATCCATGAACTAACAACTCTCATTTCATCTTTATTGCATTCTACTTACGTATTAAACTCTTACGATAAACTCTAAAATTATTACTAATATATATATCATTAGCTTGCTGTATGCCCCATAATCTGTTACCTCCATCTCCACCTTACCAGCATCCTCCAGCCAATACCCCTCGTAAGTGTGACGCAAGAACACCACCGAACGAGTCTCCTCATCCATGGCAACAACTCAGAAAACTTATTTGCTAGCTTATTTTCACGTAACATTCGCACTCGTGTCGGTTCAAATATCACGTGCAGCACCATTAGCGTTCAACTACCAGGACTTTAGTAAGACGGGAGATGCCTTAAATTTTGCAGGGGAGGTCAGTCCGGAGAACGGAGTCCTCCAACTCACCAAGTATCATATGAAAGATAGTCTTGGCAGAGTCACATATTACAGACAGCTACATCTTTGGGACAGGAACTCAGGGAAGGTCACAGACTTCACCACCCGTTTCTCCTTTTCCACCAACACGCCAAATAATTCCTTTTATGGGGATGGCATCACCTTCTTTCTGGCGAAGCCCGACCTCCCACTTCCTGATCCAAGAGATGGCAGTGGCATTGGTCTCGTGAGCCGTGACCAATTGAATACTCCAAACTACACGAACGAACATCCGTTTGTGGCAGTGGAATTTGACACCTTAAGCAATAAAGAATGGGATCCTTCATATCCCCATGTGGGTATCGATATTAGTTCTATGCAAAGTGATCGCACTACAGAATGGAGCAGAAGTTGGGATGAGAGAGGATATGATGCTGTTATCACTTACAACGCTAGTTCAAACAATTTAGTTGTCGCCTTCACCGGGTATAACATAACAAAAATTGAACAAAACTTGTCCTATGAAGTCAATCTGACAGAGATCCTACCTGAACGGGTTGAATTTGGCTTCACTTCAGCAACGGGATATGCACCGGGAGCTGATTTTTCATATGAGTATCATACCCTTCGCTCATGGTCCTTTAACTCTAGTTTGGACTTCGAAGCACACAAGGACGACAACGATCAAAGCAAAACAGGTTTAGTGATAGGGTTGAGCATTGGTGCGGTTGTTTTAATTGGTGTTTTGGGGCTAGCTTTTCTTGTGGGATGGAAGCTGAGGAATAGAGGCAGGGAGAATTTCGATCTTGCTATGGACAAAGATTTTGAAAGGGGCACTGGACCTAGGAGGTTTTCCTATGATGAACTTTCTACAGCAACTAATAACTTCGCAAAGGAACATAAAATTGGAGAGGGAGGTTTTGGGGGAGTCTATAAAGGATTTTTAAGGGACCTGAACATCCATGTTGCCATCAAGAGGGTATCTCGGGGATCTCAACAAGGGGTGAAGGAGTATGCATCTGAAGTCAAGATCATTAGTCAAGTGAGGCATAAGAATTTGGTTCAACTCATTGGATGGTGTCACCAGCAGACTGACTTGCTACTGGTTTATGAGTTCGTGGAAAATGGAAGTTTAGATTCTTATCTGTTTAAAGGTAAAGGCCTGCTGACATGGGAAGTAAGATATAACATTGCTAGAGGCCTAGCTTCAGCATTATTATACTTGCATGAAGAGTGGGAACAATGTGTGCTTCATAGGGACATAAAACCCAGCAATGTTATGTTGGATTCTAATTTTAATGCAAAGCTCGGAGATTTTGGGTTAGCCAGACTGATGGACCATGGGACAAGTTCAAAAACAACAAATTTAGCAGGAACGTTTGGATATCTGGCTCCTGAAGCTGCTACCAGAGGCAAGACTAGTAAAGAGTCTGATGTATACAGTTTTGGAGTCGTTGCTTTGGAGATAGCCTGTGGAAGAAGGGTCATTGAACAAAATCTAAATGAAGGTCAGATCTACTTGGTGGATTGGGTTTGGGGACTCTATGGCATGGCTGGTCTCCTCGAAGCAGCTGATCCAAGATTACATGGTGTCTTTGACCAACAAGAAATGGAGAGGTTAATGACAGTTGGCCTTTGGTGTACTCACATGGATTACCTTCAGAGGCCTACGATTAGGCAAGCTGCTCATGTGCTTAACTTTGAAGTTCCACTGCCCACTCTCCCATCACAGGTGCATGCGTCTACCTATCCTGTATCTTTCAGCTCTTTGATCCCAAGGGCTCCTGCTTCTGGGAATAACCAAACCCAGCCTTCAACTTCAAGCAATAGCTCTGTCACTACTGGGTCTTCACAATCGAGCAGTACAACTTCTGAACTCATTTCTCCATCAGCTAGACTTCTGCATACACGTTAAGTTGATATTTTGAGTAATTTCTTCCTTTTATGTATCTTTTTTTTCCCCTTCTTGAAGTGAAATTCTACATCAGTGCGTATGTTATTTACTGTTTTATCATATTGCTGTTTTGTTATATTTACTGATCCAATACATTTCCTTCCTGTAACTTCAAGTTTGAAACTCACTTGCCTGTATGTCATTTGCCTATTAGAAACTTGAAGTGATGTTCTACATTAATGTCACAAATAATTCTAATTCTACGATATGTTCTGATGCAATGCTCTATATTTTACCTGCAACATCACATTTTAAACTCACATGCCAATATACCCTTTGACTAAATTAAAGAAGGCATAGTCGTGTTACAGTAAGAGATTGTTCAGATTATCGCCGTTAGCAACATAGAAAATGTGACGTCTAAAAAATGGTTCTTTCCAATTTTGTTTGAACATTCTTACGGAGGCCAAAACAAAAGGAGTATTAAATTATAGGAGATATGGATAGAAGACATACATTGTCTTCTTCGCCTCTTCCGGCTTCTTAAAATGAGTGTTCCTAGATAGAACTGGATTGAATTACTTTATTTTTTCTTTTTCCTTCATTGTTTTCTTTTAACTTTGTAGCTTTAACAGGATTGTTGATATCCTCCAATTTGTATACTCTCCTTTCTCGATAATATGCTTTGATATGCACGGAATTCTACGTTGTCATCCAATAACAACTCAAGAAATTGGATAACAGCGTTTTACACGGCAATAGAAAATTTTCTCAATGCTTTAATATGGAAGGAAAAGTATTTCAGTCACAAACCAACTACCAAACGTGTGAACGTGAAGCAAGTAAATCCACTTTTGTGGCATTGAAAAGACAACGATATTAAATGATTTTTGCTTGTGGCAGGGAGTTGTTTACGCGGAGAAGTAAAATATACTCCAACCAATTCTTGTAATGCTTTCGGTGCTTAAAGTTGCAAGGGTTGTGTTGAATTTTGATGTACTTGTGTCAAATTAAAAATAAAAATTTGCATCTCCATTTGATGCAATAATGGATTGAAGCATTGCTATAAATAGAGAGCTCTGCTAATGATTTTTTCATTCCACTCCAAAAGCGAGCATTTCACGCCTCTAAGAGATATTTATCTCATTGAGTGTTAGTATCTTTAGAGAATTTTTTATAAAGAGAAGAGTATTTTTCTAGTATAAGAGAAATTGTTATAATTCTCTTCTTATATTTTAGAGAAAAGTTATAATTTTTATTTCTATATAGTAAAAGCCTTTTTTATCTTGCTTGTAATTTTTTCCTTATCATTAGAGAGTTTTTCACATTAAATATTTTATATCAGTTCCAATTTTCTTAGCTCTATTTTAGTTGCATTATATTATTTCCATAACTCCACTACCCAACAATGATATCAGAGCTACTGGTTACTATACATGCTATGGGTTATTGTTCACGGTCATTGTTCATATGTGTAGTTGTATACTTTTGCAATATTGTTAACGTGTATTGGATTTGTTCCATATATGATATAAATATATAGTACTGCTCATGTATATGGTACTATTCATGATCAAAAAGTGAGAATTAATTCAGTAGAGAAACAGATCTTGATAAATATCATGACAACAAAATTTGAGATTAAGAAGTTTAATGGGAATAATTTTTCTTTGTGAAAACTGAAGATAAAGGAAATTATGAGGAAGGACAATTGCTTATCAATAATTGAAGGTAAACTTGCTAGGTTAGTTGATGACAAATATGTTGCCAATCTGCATCTAGCACTGGCAAATTCAATATTGTCAAGTGTTGTATAGAAAAAGATAGCGAAGGAAATCTGAGATGCTCTTGTTAAATTGTACAAAGTCACTTCGCAACAAAATATTTTTAAAGAGGAGACTATATTCTCTTTAGATGAATGGATTCACGTCAGTGACGAATCACATCAACAATCCGAATACAACATTCTCTCAGCTTACAGCATCTAATTATACAATAGCAGAAAATGAACGTGCAGACCTTCTACTTCAAAGTCTACTTGACTCATATGATCAGCTCATTATAAACATCACAAATAATAATATTACTGATCATCTAACCTTTGATGATGTCTCGGTGCTATTCTTGAAGAAGAGTCTAGGTGTAAGAATAAGAAAAATAGATTGGAGAGCTCAAAACAAGTAGAGGCATTGTCAGTAATAAGAGGAAGATCAATGGAGCATGACTCCAGTGGGAGTCATGGTTAGAGTAGATCAAAGTTGCAAAAAAGGAAGAACTTCAAATGCCACAATTATGGCATGAGAGGGCACTTTAAGAAAGATAGACGGAATAAGAAGAATACAAAAAAGGCTTTGAAAGCAATAACCTCTCAAGGATGTGTTGCGAGTACATCTGGTGATGGAGAAATCCTGTAAAGTGAAGTAGCAATTGGTTCTAAAGGTGATAAACAGTTTACTGATATTTGGATAATAGATTCAAGAGCAACTAGGCACATGACTCCATGCCATGACTGGTTTTGCACTTATGAACCTCTCTTGAAAGGATCTATGTTCATGGGAGATGATCATGCCTTAGAAAATTGCTAGTGTTGGCACTATCTAAATAAAGATGTTTGAAGGTTCCATTTGCACAATTCGAGGGGTGAGACACATGAAGGGCTTATAGAAGAATCTGTTGTTTATTGAGCAACCTCAAGTGTAAGACCCATATTGAAGGTGGGATCTTGAAAGTCGTTGAAGATGCTCTTGTGGTGATGAAGGCAGAAAAATGGTTGCAAATCTATACATGCTATTAGAAACATAAGCAACATGGAGCTGGCACGATGAGAAAGGTTTTAAAAGCTTACAAAAGTGACTTAAAGTGGGAGATTATGAACATGTAGCAAGTAAAGCCACTTTAGTGGCATTGAAAAGTTAACAATATTAAATGACTTTTGCTTGTGGCAGGGAGTTGTTTAAATGGAGAAGAGAAAAAAAAAAAAATACTCCAACCAATTCTTGTAATGCTTTCCGTGCTTAAATGGTTGTAGGGGGTGTGTTGAATTTTGATGTGCTTGTGTCACATTAAGAAGAAAAATTTGCATCTCCATTCGATGCAGCAATGGATTGAAGCAAGGAAGCTTGGCTATAAATAGGGAGCTCTGCTAATGATATTTTTCATCCCACTCTAAAAGCAAGCTTTCGACACCCTTGAGAGAGTTTCCTATAGTGAGAGTAATATTCTCTTGGTATAAGAGAGAGTGTTATAATTCTCGCTTTATATTTTAGAGAGAAGTTACAAATTTTATTTTCATATAGTGAAAACCTTTTTTATCTTGCTTGTAGTTTTTTTCTCATCATTAAGAAGTTTTTCATGTTAAGTATTTTGTGTAAGTTCCAATTTTCTCAACTCTATTTTAGTTGTATTATATTATTTCTGATATCTAACCAAACATGGAGCCATCTCTGTATAAACATAAGAAAGCTTTCGTTGATAAAGACTATCGAGGTCAGGACCCACTAAAATGGGTAATATGTTAAAAAATGGGCTGAACTTCGTGGAGTCGATGATTTGCTGCAGCCTGCAGTATTGTTAGAACCTAATACAATATATTTGGGACGTGGCTTGACTTGCAGCGTGCCAATTTACTACAGTAAACAACGTGAAGTAGAATGAGATCACGGCCAGCATGTAATCATAATTGAATTAAATCAAGCAAACATTACTAGATTTTACTTGGATGATATGATCATACCAAAAGTCAAATATTGTAGGAGCAGAATGTGCAATCCTACTTATTTAAGAACTTCATGTCTTTAGTTTTTGTTCCATACATGCAATTGCTTCCAATATAAAATGGTAAATAAACAAGAATTAAACAAAAATCACATTAATGTTTAATTGGCTTCTTACTTAATTATTCTTCTCCTATTGGTTCAATCCAAGTTGCAGATGTTGTTGTTGGATTTCCCTCACTCCATCCCGGGGATATGTTATCTGATTCCATGTCATATACCCACCATTCGTCAGCTAGAGGAAGCCTAAAATAGATGCAGTTCCTCCTGCACCATACTTCACTTGCCAAGACAGACATACTGCAATTACACCCCACAAACAGTGATCTTTCTCCAAGGCTCTCCAACTTTAACCAAGAGAGTCTAGCCAAATTGAGTTGGTAAACCTCAACATGATCCATAACATGCACTGACGATTTTCTTGATATAAGATAAACTAGTAAGATCTCTCCATCAGACTCAAGCAGATATTCTCTGAAGTGGTTTGAGGAAACAGAAGGAAATGCCCTTGTAGCACTCAAAGCAGTGATTTTAGGAACAGAATCAATCTCTTCTAAAACTGCAAGAGTCCCCTGCAAACTCAAAGCATAAAACTTACCTTTAAAGCCAATGGCATTAGTGAAGTGCATAATATGTGGCCTCCCTGGTGGACCCGTGGAGTGTTGCTCAGTAAGGGTACAGTCTTGTTTAGTCCATTGAGGCTCTTGTGTTACATCGATATTAGGCCCTCTACTAAGTTTATAGAATGCAAAAGCTGGATGACTAATTCCTGTTAGTACCATGACTGTACAATTTTGATCTTCAGGTGATGAGGAAAGCACAGCAAGTTTAACTGGCACGTTGGCATCCCACAAAGGGAGGTGATACCATTCTCTATGTGTCGGATTCCACAGATTGTACATGAAAAGTGGTTCGGCCTCAGCCACCAGGATGCCATGGGAATACCCCACATAATCTTTCCATGGATACCTTGGCAGTGTTCTTAAGAATTGCCTCCACCAACAACCCCAGAGCATATTTGGAGATGAAGTATTGATGGAGCCACGGCGTGTAATGTGACTGCGGTATTTTTCAATGTTTGCACCATCAGGATTAGAGAGCTGGAGCCAGGGAAGTGTGGACTCTAGCTTGCAGTACTTTGGTGCTGTTCTCCAAGACTTAATCACACCCCCAAAATGGATGTTTTTATCTAGATTTGGGTGCCTTCCTACGAAGTTGACAATTTGCTTTGGAAGATCAGGCCAGGGTGTGGACCTCTTGGCTTCTTTGCTACCTGAAGTTTGCTGCTTCTGCTGCAGCTTTTTGTTCTTCCCCTTAAGAGCCATTTCTTTGCAATAACAAGAAGAGGATGAGTGTTGTTGAGACGTAGATTGAACTTAAGGTGGGTGTCCCTAAATAACAAGTGCATAGACTTGGCCTCCAAGAAAACTAATGTTTTAATCATTAGAAAAAGAAATTAACACTTCGTTATGAAGAAAGAGATGTGAGTAGTACCACTGACTTTATATGATCATCTTGGGCAACACGTTTCACGATGCAAGTCAAACATAAAGGAACTCTTATTTCATATATATATATATATATATATATATATATATATATATATATATATATATGTGTGTGTGTGTGTGTGTGTGTGTGTATGTATGTATGTATGTATGTATATCGGTGGTTGTTTTAGAGCTAGAGACATTATTCATGGCACAAAAGAAAACTTATAAATCTTTAAATTCGACACAAATGACTTTATTATTATAACTATAATACTCAGTAAAAAGTTAATTAGTCTGGTTAAACTTGAGACCACTTGATTATCTTGAAGCCCAGCTTAGAGAGTTGGCTTAGTTTCATGGATCAGTCTGCTATAGATCACAGCTCAGAACACAGACCTTGAGTAAATACTGAAATTACACCTCACCGAGAAAATGTTGCCTCAGGAACCTCGGCTGTAATGGTAATTAGAAGTAAACGTTGTATTACCACTTCACCTTATATGAAAACAAATATATATATATATAACACTCATACGAAAATTTACACACTCATAAGAAATTTTTTTAGGAAAATATTACATCTTAATCTCATTAAAATCAATTTAGAAAAATGGATAGGCATGGAGAAGAAATTAAAGTATAAACATATAGCATTTTTAAGTCTCAAAGTTATTCTTCATAAAATAATATTTTAATATAAATCATAAAGTGAATCTATAGATGTTATATAATTTTCTCTTTATTTCAGTACCTCCAAACAATGCAGTGCCGTTGAATTATTGCCTGACTATGAATGAAGAGTCCCCATCTTCAACAAAATTAGGACACTGTACAGTTTCTAATATGAATTGAAAAGTAAAGCTTATAATTATTTTTTTCACCTTTTCTTATGTATATTATTTTCATTTTTTATATAAAAGTAATGTTATTTGTATATAAAAAAGTGGATATAATAATAGCTATTTATACAGAAGAAGAAAGACACGAAGTCTTGAGTCCACCTAATATTCTGTGTGTTTCCTCTTTATGAATGTCTAGTGCTATGTATACTGATGATGTGTAAGTGAGTTAACTTATATACTTCATCATCTTTGTTTGTTATGATTAATTTTATCGATTTGACAATACTTTGAATTCCTCACAATTTTATCCTCCCATCCATTTCATCGTCACCCCTTAACTTAAAATACTAGCATTTTCGTCATTATGAAATATGTTTAATGAATACAAATTTTCGAAAATACATGAAGTTCAGTTAATTGAGATTATTGTTTGTATTTTTTTAGAGGTTTGAAAATTTTTTTTAATTGAGAACAGGAAAATTAAAAAATTATTCTTTAAGAAAAAAGAAATAAGAATCAAATACGAAACATTTCTGAAAAAAAAAAAAAACGGGACATAAAAAGGGCAACAACTACTGCATCTTATATTTTGCAAACATCTAATATTTACCAATGTCATGGGGTTAACGATCCCAAGAGAATCTCTGAAATGGTCCAAGTGACCATAACCGATGCGCCCACACCTCGATTTGTCCGCCCCCGATTGCCCATCATCTTCCCCACTCTTCCCAACCCCTCCCAACACCATTCTCCTCCTTCTTCCTCTTCTTCTTCTTTTTCCGACAACGCTGATGCAATGAAACGCACCGCTGTTACTGCCTCCACACTATTAATCCCTCGTTCCCCCCTGTCTTTTTTCACCGCCTTCCCCAACGGCAACATCACCACATCACCCTCTTACGCCCTTCCCAAACTTCCCATCTTTTCCCACACCTTCCTATTCCATTCGTTTCCCTCCCTTTCACGCTAAGCTTCGTTCCCTCCGTCAAAAAAATAAAAAAAAAATCCACTCACTCCCCTCCACCCTTCAGCCTCAGATGCAGACTCTGCTTCTTTTTCTTCTTCTGCTGCTTCCACCCTCATGGATTTCGCTTCCGCCTTCAACTTTTTGACCGAATTCGGGTGCGGCTACGTTCTCCTCGGTTGCTTCTCGCGGATTCTCAACTTCCTCGGGATGTTTCTCATATTCGGGTTCTGCCTCAAGGTTCTCCGTTTCGGTTGGCACGCCAAGAGCCTCATATGCTTCCTCTGCGATTACAGAGGCATACCCAGAATCCGCTTGTGCTTCGAAGATAGAGTTCGAGAAGCTTCCAAGTCGAAGGCTGAAAAGGGGTGTGGCAGCGACCCTTTGAAATCCCCTGCTCAGAACGCGACTTCGCCGATCAAGAGGAGCTCCCACGTATCCAGAGAGAAATGGAACGCGAATTCGGAAGATGGGTCCGAGAACGAGAGGGAGGTTATCAATGAGGACGAGGTGTTCGACGCGATGGCGCTGAGAAAATTGGTGAAGATGGAGAGGCGGAAGGCCAATGCGGCGTGGTCGGACCTCGAGAAGGAGCGGACGGCGGTGGCGTCGTCCGCGGAGGAGGCGATGGCGATGATCCTGCGCCTCCAGAACGAGAAGAGCGCGGCGGAGATTGAGGCGAACCAGTTCCGGAGAATGGCGGAGGAGAGGCTGGAGTACGATCGGAAAGTGATTGAGGAGTTGCATTGGATGATCATGCAGCATGAGATTCAGAAGAGCCTTTTGGAAGAACAGTTGGGGCTTTATAAGGAGGAACTGAAGCTGTTCGTGAGGGAAGAGGAGATAAACGAGCTTGAAGTGGATGTCGATAGTGTTGTTATTGAATCACCTGAAATAAACGAGCTTGAAGTTGATGTCGATAGTGGTGTTGTTGAATCATCTGAAATAAACGAGCTTGAAGTTGATGTCGATAGTGGTGGTGTTGTTGAAGATGATCATTCGGATCATTCTGTAGTTAGCTCTCCTGAAACCGAATCACAGACCTTGTAAGTTTTTGAAAAGTTGCTATACAGAAAATGTGTTTTGCATTAGTTTTGTTTTGACCTGTTTTTGGTTTCTCAAATGTAAATTGTATTTATCCATAATTGAGTTAATTAATAACAATGCTGAAGGCGGCTTATATATATATATAATTTTTTGATTTTTTTAATTTCTTCCACGGTTGATCATGCTCAACTTTAAGGTTCACTAGTGTAGCTTTGTGTACAAAATTTAATGAAGCACTTTAGGATTTGATGCTAGTGGGTTGCTTCTTATGTACTATGTATGCTGTTGGCCATAGGCCAAACAACCTGCCCTGGCAATACCTAGGTGGGATCTGAGTCAAATCAGATCATGACACATGATAATGGCTATATAAATTTAAATAATAGGAGTTGCACATTGATTAACGGTTATAGCTTTTAACTTAGTGGAAAGTGCTTAATTTTACATATGCAATGCAATGTGGATTAGTTTCTTAACTTCCAGGTTTATTAGTATAGTTTTGTTGAATGAATTGCATTTGAGCACTTGTGTCGCAAGGATCTGAATGCTTGTAGGTTGGGATATGCTGTTGACAATAATGTATTAGCCTCAAGTTTCAGGTTTAGTTGTGTAAATTTTGTTGAATGAATTGCATTTAAATACTAGACATTGGTAGGAGTATTTGCAGTAGACATCTTAAATTAGCCTCAATTGTCAGGTTTACTTGTGTAATTTTGTGATGAATTTCATTGGAGCAGTTAAAATTGCAAGGGCCGTATACTTATTGGCCTGTAACTAGCTATTGTATAAGCACTATGCGGTGGAGGGTGGACATTTTCTATGGTTATTTGATAGTTTTATCTTTTATGTTGTCAGCCATTAAACTTTGGAGTTTCAACTAAGGATTACCTGATCATTAACTGTATATCTTGTTTTCTTTATTCTTCACCCGGTTGAAGTTCCTTAAGTTCCTTTTCGTTATTGCCAAGATGCAAAATGATCATATGCTTCTCTCTTCTTTTGTCTCTAGTAGTTTTTGTCCAGATTATAATTTTGAGTCTTTAGTAACTTATGTCTAATTACGATTTTGAGGTTCCAAAATATAAGCCAACTGCCTTTTAGTAAAGCATAGTGACAGTGATTTTTTAATGTTTGATAAACTATGTATTAATCAATTCTTTACATATTTCGGACACTTTTCTTTGTAAGAAAGTATTGCTAATTCTTTTTTAAATAAGAAATTTAGGGTATAAAAAGTTATTCATTTCAAAATCCGGCCATGGCACAAACTGCAAAAGGGGAAAAAAAAACTTACAAGTCTTTTCTTAGATTATTAAAGATATTAATTTTAATATATTATTAGTATAATATATATATATATATATATAACTTATTGGATGCTTTTATTTCAATTTTTTAAAAAAATGATTATAAAATTTAAATTTTATATATAGTTGAAAAAGCAGAAAGTTAATTTTTAACTTATACAAAAAAGTTGAAAATAGATTTTTTTTTTTAGATTCTGCATTATTTTTCAAAAAATTATTCAAATATATGAAAATTAATTTTTTTTAATAAACAAATATTTTTTTTGCTAAAAAAAACACAAATAACAACACCCATTGATTGTAAATTATAATACAAGAATTGAATTCAAGAGTTTTTTGTAGTCAAAGGTAAAATTTCAAGAGCTTTTTATTGAAATTGCTTACTCCTATCAATTAACTAAACTTTTGGGTATAAACCATCTCAATCTATAATCTATAATCTATAATCTATTAAATTTCAAATTTTTAACTAATCTAATTTGAGTCAAATCACTTTATTATAGGATGAAAGTTCTCCTAATACTAATCTTTTTTATTTACAATACTTAAATTCAATACTTTATTTTCAAAAAATGAATACCGAACCAATTGATCCGATGTAACATCACTAATTAGACCAACTACTATTAGCAATTAAATTTCACTTAACTCTTAAGAAATTAATGATTGCCTTAGATTATTTTTTATTTGACCTCCAGTATTATTGTTCAGTCATTTTTGTACACTCGTCAAAATGATCCAATATAAAATTATTTTTGAATATATCGCACATATATTTATTTTATAAATTTATACATGCATTTGCTTGAGGACATATAAGTAACAATAATTTTCTAGGCTGATGCTAAAAAGTATAAGGAGGCTATTGGTTCACCTAATTTTTTTATTTAAATTATGATCTAGTTTAATTTGAACTTATTATGAACGTAAAACTTTTTATAAGTTAAATAAATGTTTTTTCTGTTTTGATATTGTTAAATGTTTTTGTACTTATAAAACTTAAACTTCACCTTTATTTAGTAAGAATAAGTCCTGAATTATTTAAATATATTCTAATGCCACTTTTCAAATCACCGGTTTTGCGTTATACAACGAATGAATTTAAAATAATAAATTAATAAAACATTAATGATTTACGCAAGTTACTAATTGTAAGCTATTAAATTATTAAATGAATTCAATAGTAATTAGATAATTTCAGGCAAAGTGTTAAGAATATATATATTTTGATATTTAAAGAGACGCATTTGGTACATATTTCTTGATTATCATCATTACTTATTTTTGCTTTTCTTTCTACCACGTTTTCTCAATCCGATCAATGGCTGTCCCTTATGACAGTTATTAAATATTTAAACAGGTATTATCCTAAAAAAAAAAACTTTTTTAAGAAAACGTTAAAACTCTTGCTATAACATTTTTAAAAATCTTTAAATGTTTAACAATATCTTTAAATAGTTTAATTTATATATACCGATAACATAAAATTTTTACATTATCATCTAATTATATGCTATTATATAAATAAATATATATTATTCTTACTCTCACTACTCTAAAAATTATATAAATAAAAAAATATAATTAAATAACAATATAAAATAATTTTACATTATTTATACTTACAAGTTAAATCCAGCTTTAAAACACTTCTTAAAACCCAAAATATTGGACGAATATTTTGGTGCCCAACTTAATTAGATAGTAAAAGTACCAATTGAATGAGCCCAATAAAATAAAATTTAAATTGTTTAATTATTTTGAAAGTCATATAATTTTACTTAATTTTTAATTTAATTCTTATAATTTAAAAATTTTTAATTAAATTTTTGTATTAGATAAATTTTTATAATCAAATCTTTAGAGTAATCTAAAGTTATAAAATTTTTTAAAATTTTATATAATTTAATAAATCTTAACCTAATTTTATAAATTTAAACATAAAAATTTATTTAATTTAATAAATAATTTTGTAATAATAAATTATTTTAGGAATTTAATTATAAAAATTTATTTAATATATATATATATGATTAAAAATTTTTAAATTATAAAAATTTAATTAAAAATTAGGTTAAATTATATGAATTTATAGAGTTATTAAACCAATTTAAAATTGCTCAGGAATATCTCCGAAATGATAATCCATTTTATTAGAAAATCATTGAATTAAACGTTATTTAATAGCAATGACATTGAATCTGATCTGGACGTCTATCATTAGATTTGTCCTTTCTAGATTCCATATATATGTTGACACAGCTCCACGATTAGCATTATTCAGAGTGGGACGAGTCAGCTACGTGTCCCAGGTCTTGCTGCTAAGTCCCAAGTTATCATCCTTAGTTTCTTCAAACGCCATCATAGCACAACGAAACCACGATGTTGCAGCTTTCTATTCAACGAGGTAACTGTACCATTTGGTGCTCCTTTGTTTGGGTGCCCAGATATTATGTTGATCAACTCTTGGAATTTGGATTTTGATGGAGAAAAAGCTCTGATTTTTTTTTTTTTCAAATTTTTTGTGTGTTGCAGTGAAGAAGTTGAACATTTTGAGGCCTCAGATCCTTGCTTTGGGAAGTTCCCATTTGTCAACAGCTGCTGAGCCATCTTCCAGTAAGCGTAATCCCCCGGTAAGCTCAGCCTTCCATTTGGGTTCTTGGTTCATCGGTATCTGTTAATTACCTTAGTAGTTTGCAAAGATCGAGGCTATATATGTGTGTGTGGAATTTTTGTATTTTGCACTGGTTTCATTTTGCTTTGAGTTTGTTTATTGAAATGAACTAATTAGGACTAGTTGGTCAAGTTGAATGAATAAACGGTGTCTTTTGGCTTAGTAATTCTCCAGTGATCTAGCAACAAGTTAAGGAGTGATTTTCTAGCTTTGAATCTGGTTCTTAGTTAGTTGCTTTTCTTACCCATGAAGTTGCCTACTTTTGTTTCTTTTGGATCATAAATAGTTTGAGGAGGTACTATATTATTTGCTTTAGGTCCCAAATGTAGTTTCATATTATGATATAGGAAATTTCAGAGCGGAACTTAACAGTAAGTGAGAATTGGATCTCACATAATCCAATATATGATATTGACATAGACTAATAAGCATTTAGATAAGTGCCTTTACTGTTAGTATATATTTTTCACATCTCATGGCAGCTGCTTCTTTCAATTTTATTCTCTCAGAGGGTTCCAAATCTTATTGGGGGCAGCTTTATTGACTCCAAATCATCAACTTTCATCGATGTCATAAACCCGGTAAGTGTTCTTTGCTGTTTTTTACTGAATTTACAGTTGAATCTCTCTCTCTTTTTTTTGACTGGACAGTTGTATCTCTTGTTTGTGGTTTTAAGAAATGCAGACTTCTAATATTTATATAATCTGATCATAGGCAACCCAAGAAGTTGTTTCACAAGTGCCTTTGACTACAAATGAAGAGTTTAAAGCTGCTGTATCTGCAGCAAAGAAAGCATTCTCATCATGGCGAAACACTCCAATTACGACACGCCAACGTGTTATGTTGAAACTCCAAGAGCTTATACGCAGAGATATGGTAACCATGTCAGAACATTCTTTGGCTTTGTCACATTCATTCACAAACATAGAGACACCCGTAGCAGCATGGCATGCTTACCTTAAAAGTTTCTGTCATATGACTCCTCTGTAATTGTTTTAGGATAAACTTGCCCTGAATGTGACCACTGAACAAGGAAAGACATTAAAGGATGCACAAGGAGATGTATTTCGTGGTTTAGGTTGGTCTTCCTAATATGTTGCTTGAGAATATATTTTAGTGAGATAATGATGGAGTTCATAATTTTTGGTAATGAAGTTCTCTGATTATTTTTATGTCTTTTAGAGGTGGTGGAACATGCTTGTGGGATGGCGACTCTACAGATGGGGGAGTATGTTTCGAATGTAGCACATGGAGTTGATACTTACAGCATTAGAGAACCACTTGGTGTCTGTGCTGGTATTTGTCCTTTCAACTTTCCTGCAATGATTCCCTTGTGGGTAAGCTGTCTTCTACTTTTTGTGTGGGTTTTTGACTATCTAATTTGTCTTTTACCTTTTAGTTACTGGGTACAACTTTGTTTCTTACTTGGTTGGGCTCCAAATTCATACGATAGTAAAAGTCTATTTTATAGAATGATCCAGAAACATTTAGTTAGAATAACTTTGTATTTATCTCTATCCATATTATTGTAATTTCTCACACAGGAATACAGTGTATGTACTGCCTAATATTGTATATGGCATTATAACAAATTCCAAATGTCTATAATCTGTCTGCAGATGTTCCCAGTGGCTGTTACCTGTGGTAATACCTTTGTTCTAAAGCCATCAGAGAAAGACCCAGGTATGTTTTCTACTGTTTTGGATGTCTATCAATACCTTGAATTAGCTCCTCAGTCTGGAAGTGTCAATTATAAGAGAAAAATGGACTCTCTTTTCTTCTTTTTTTTTACTTTTTTTTTTTTTTTGTGTCACTCAAAGCAAGCTTAAGGCATTTCGTGCTTAGCAACCTGAATTGTACTGTGAAGTGTGAACACCAGGAGTTGGAAATTTTCTGCATAAATTAATTGCCTCTAACATAACCTCTTCTTCAGCAAGTGCTATCGGTTTTGCACTCACTAGCCATTTCATCTTTATTGCTATTAAGAGGCTCAGAGTATTGCAGATTTTGAAAATGACATGCAAGACACAAAATTACAAATTCCAAAAAATAGTTTTTCGTTTCACAGTTGAGTTCTTTTCAAGGCTTCATTTTTGCTGTGAACTTCTCTAAGGAATTTTTTAAAAAAAAGTTTTACGGAGAAATGAAATGGCATGGACTATATTTGTTCGAGAGTCATTTTTTATTTTTGTTTTAAATAATTGATAGTGACCACTCAACTGCTGTCAGTCCTGTGTGCACTTGTGTGTATGGGATATGTAGCATTGAATACTGAATATTAGCAATCATTTGTTAGTTTTCCTTCCCTACCCATGTCATGGTATGTGCAGCATTCTCATATGGGACTCAATTATTGGTAGAATTCACAAGTATGCATTTGTCTGTCCAGTTTCATGATTCATCACCTTTGGTTCCTTTTGAAAAGGTGAAGAGATATATTTTGCTGTAACTGGATGTTATAGCTTTAACTTGAGGCCACCCACTGGGATAAGGCTTGATTATTATTGGAACTTCATTATTTTTTCAGGTGCTTCTGTAATGCTTGCTGAATTAGCACTGGAGGCTGGTTTGCCTGAGGGTGTCTTAAATATAGTTCATGGAACTCATGTATGCCCTCACTCATTTTTTATTATACTTTTTTTCTTCATCTGTTTCTTGTGATACTTACCCAGTAAAGGTACTCATGGGCTCGTTTGAAATCTGGCCATTTATCTTTTATTCAAGTGTCAAATCCAAAAGTAACATATAATATTGTAACACACCATGAATGTTTATTCTACTATAAAATTATGGTTTTGATCATAAAACGATTGTTCCAAAGGTATCAACTTGTCACATTATGATGTGCCAACCATTCCTTGTGCTTTATTTTTCTTATTGATTGATGTTCTTAATCATAAATTACTGACAGGATATTGTGAATGCTATTTGTGATGATGATGACATCAAAGCCATATCTTTTGTTGGTTCAAATGTTGTAAGTCATCTAGTAACTTCTCTTTTCGAGTTCATGCTTTTATGTGATTCCTCTTTTGTAACCTTAAAGCAAATGTTTTGAGCCAAAGTCAATCCTGTTACATGTCAATAAAATTGAATCATTTTTTTTGGTTTGGCTGTGCTTGGATAGAAAGATAGATAGAAGAGGGCAACTGATTCAGATACTAAAGTTTTGCAAATGGCAGTCCCCTATCATATTATTTGTATGCTTATTTGATGTTCTTATTTTGTTTTGAAGGCTGGAATGCACATATATTCAAGGGCAGCAGCTAAAGGGAAGCGTGTTCAAGTAGGACCATTTAGTTTTTTACTTCTCTTAGTAAAATTGTTGGTTTATGCTCATGCAATGATAGGAAGTTGGCAACCTAACAAACTGTTGTTTTCAGTCTAATATGGGGGCCAAGAATCATGGAATTGTCATGCCAGATGCAAATGTTGATGCTACTTTAAATGCTTTAGTTGCTGCTGGTTTTGGTGCTGCTGGACAAAGGTGCATGGCTCTTAGCACAGTTGTTTTTGTTGGAAGCTCAAAACCATGGTAACGTACACTTTTCTGTTTCAATTCGTGTTTATTACTACTTCTGTAGTAGCATCTTACACTTGACGCAATTTGAAGCTCCATTGCTAGACATTTTTTCCAAAATGTTTTGGATGTATTTAGTTGGTACCAAACTGAATCATCACTCTTTGTTTACTAAGACATAATTTGACTTCTCCATGGAGCAAGTTTTTGCAATTAGTGGGTAACAACAAACACTGAGTATTGTTATTGTAATGCAAATCTTAGTATGACCAATTTCTTATTTCCATCCTTTTTAATAATTATGGTCAGAGAAGAGACTGTTCTGAGTATTTGGACTTTCTTATGGTATTGGAGAAATTGATAATTTTTATTTTTTGGCCTTGGAAAATTGACTTTAATGATATACTTGAATATTTTTTGAATAATTGTATTCTACGTGATATTTGTCCAGGGAAACTAAACTTTTGGAGCGTGCCAAAGCCCTTAAAGTAAACGCTGGAACCGAACCTGATACAGACCTTGGTCCAGTCATCAGCAAACAGGTTGTGTCTATGATTCTGTATTTAATTTTGCCATGCTAGTGGACTTCAACTAAAAATCTTAGTGGCCAGTCTTCAGAGTATCGTTTAAGAATTACTGGCATGGTTATTTAATGCATCTCATTTCCATGCCAACCTTTTTGTATATTTAAGCTATTTGAGTTTCTTAAATAATCTTAATGGTTGCAGGCAAAGGAGCGGATACACAAATTAGTTCAATCTGGGGTTGAAAGTGGTGCCAGACTAGTGCTTGATGGAAGAAATATAGTGGTAGCTTTTATACCGTCTTCTGATTTTTTCAAATACTTAGTAAATACAATATGTATAGTGCTCTGCCTCATAGAAAATAAAAAATAAGCAGAAAAAACATATAGGGGTGAAACATTTTATTGCATGTAATTTGATATTTTGATTTGGTAGGTAAGTAAGCTCATGTGCTGGTCGGCAATTCAAATAGCAGTAAGAGAAATAGAAATCGAGCCTTTATTCATATATCTCTTTTTTATAACCTTGTAAAAGTCCCAAGGTTGTTACGCTTAATAGTAAATATGATGCCAAAGTGCCTCAGCACACCAACAAAAGTGGTTTGGCTTAACTTTGAGCTCCAGGTATCTGTTGCTTGTTTATTCTTGCTCCTTGTTTTTCCGTCTCTTGACTGCACTCCCATCAGGCTGAGGTGCAATAAAATAAAGCACCCTAAAAGTGAAGGTAAAATAGCGAATATAAGGAAATACGTGGTGGTGCATAATTCTAGTCCAGTGGCCCTTCCATAAGATAGAGCAGTCCTTGCATAGGCCTCTGTTATCCATATACATGTTAGGTTCTTTTTTAACTCATTTTTTTTCCCCATTTTTTGAAAAACATTTAAGAAGGCTTATCGATTCATATGTGTATGGCATGTAGGTCCCGGGATATGAATCTGGAAATTTTGTTGGCCCAACCATCTTAGCAGATGTCAATGCCGACATGGAGTGCTACAAGGTACTTTTTCGCCACTCTCCAAGTGTCTACTGAAATGAATTCCCACAAAATATAGACTTGAAGTTTTGATGTATATCAAACTTGACTGTTTCTACCATGGCCCGTGCAGGAGGAAATTTTTGGTCCAGTTCTTCTTGTCATGGAGGTGTGTTTGTTAATCTCACCCTTAGGATCTTATTATGGGAAAATAACAAAAATATAATTCACGGTAAAATATTGCCTGATTAGAAACAAGTTGACCTCTCAACTGACTAATGATGTTCAAATAATGGTCAATTGTTTCTAAAACAAAAATATTTTTTATTAAAAACATTTTTTTGTGTGTAATTTTCCCTTGTTTTATTTTTCTTTCTCTTTTCATGTAGGAGACTCATCTGTCTTGGATATTTTATTTTTGGTTCAATATAAGGATATGCTGATACAGTGTTTTTCTGTTGTCTTTTTTAACTTCAGGCTGATAGCTTGGAAGATGCCATAAACATTATCAACCAAAACAAGTATTTGATTTTACAGCTCGTTGTTGTCATTGCCATTGGTTAAACTGGGGTATGTTTCTTATTCTGAGTTCTGACTTTTCCAACAGGTACGGGAATGGTGCTTCTATATTTACTACCTCTGGTGTTGCTGCAAGAAAATTTCAGACTGAGATTGAGGCTGGGCAGGTAATGTTACCTAAGTGGGTTCTTCTTCATTTGCTCTTGGAAGGACATTACTGTTAATGAATTTCAACCAGTATATGCATTGGGGTCTGCTATTGGCTATTTATCAATTGCAACTTTGCATTTTACCCTGGCCCGGATTTTCTATGCCATAAATAAAAAGTATATTTGGTTTCCTTATGGATCATGTTTTGTCATTGCATTTGCACCAGGTGGGCATCAACGTTCCCATTCCAGTTCCTTTGCCTTTCTTCTCATTTACTGGCAACAAGGCGTCATTTGCGGGCGATCTCAATTTCTATGGTAGGGTGATTTCTCTCATAGCTGGCCCTTCCATACTTAATTTATCACTGCTAGTGTTTAGGAGTGTTAGATTTTGCGTATGATATAGGCTATTTCCCTGAATTTGAATTCGAT
Source organism: Pterocarpus macrocarpus (assembly GCA_031439585.1). Lineage (NCBI taxonomy): Eukaryota > Viridiplantae > Streptophyta > Magnoliopsida > Fabales > Fabaceae > Pterocarpus > Pterocarpus macrocarpus. The sequence goes on from CM062518.1 coordinate 38,691,753, forward strand.
ATGCTTTGTAAATTACAGGCAAGGCAGGGGTTAACTTCTATACACAGATCAAAACTATAACTCAGCAATGGAAGGATTCAGCTGGCGGTAGCAAGATTAACTTGGCAATGCCAACCTCGCAAAAATCTTGATAGCCAAAGCATGAAGTATATATTGTTTCTGAAACCTTTGTACTCGTCTCTTGAATAAAATCAATGTCAAGGTCTCATGCTATGCATTTTCCTTATTTTTCAACTTCTCATCTAACATCTCTCGTGTCTGCATGTGGACTGTATGATTCTGTGGTATATTAATACGATATCCGTTCACTTAAAATAGTCACATCAGTTGCTTCGGGTTGAAATTGAAAGTTTACCCAAACATAATTGAGCTTGGGGCCAAAAAAAAAAAAGTCCAACTTGAATCAGCTGAGACATAGGTAAGACTTGAATACAGATAAACTTAATTGACATTTGGTTATTAGCATCACACATTTTTGGTTCGATGTTAAGATCAAACACTAGTGACTGAGGTGATCATTATTCGTTAGCTGTGCCTGTTTATGCTGGTCCAAAGCTAATAGAAATTTTTATATGCTTTGAGAGCAAACGAAATCTGTTATTCTGCACCATTTAATTTTTGATACATCATGATTGTGGGCTAGCTATGTTTTTTAAATTAAATTTTCTAAAATTACTAAAAGAAAATTAAGCATGGTTAACTAAATTTGTATACCAAATGTCCATTCCTAATACTAAATCCTAACCCTCTACTCCGCTTAAAATGACGAACACGTCTGATTGACTGCTATCGACCTATCGTGACTCTGCAATCTGCGAAGAATGGCTACAGCAACCAACGCCCGAGGGAAACCGTTTGCCGCCTCATCTCTGCGAAAGAGCAAGTGGCAAATCACTATGAGCCCTAATATGATCAAGAATAGGGTAACCAAAATGATGATTACAGCCATGCTACTGGTCATACTATTGACCATAGTAACACCACAACTATTCTCTGCTCAAAATGATGGTTGTGGCCTCCCTGCTCATATTATTATTATTATTATTATTTATTGACGCTACTCATATTATTTGCTGCCGTGCCTGCTGGACTTCAAGATTCTTTCTCAAAGGAAAGGACTTTCGCAGTAATGCCTCTTACCAGCAAGAGAGGCTAAAGTGAAAAGCTTTATGTTGATATTCTTCACCGACTCATGGAGAGATTGAGAGACAGATTGTTGCTTTTCCGAGGATAAAAGATTGAGAAATGTTTTTTAAACATACTATGTATAAACATAGTATGAAACATAATATATTTATGTGAGTGTGGGTGAATATCGAGATGCACATGTATCGAGATAAGGTAATAAATTGTATATTTATGTGAAAGGGTGTTATATTTGGATGTCCCAAATAATGAGCCAAATAACAGCTCTCTAAAAGATTTGGGTTTAGAATAAAAATACACGAGGGAAGGTTAGTGTATAATTTTAATTAACCATGATTAATTTTCTTCTAGTAATTTTTGAAAATTTAATTTTTAAAAAACATAGCTGACCCACAATCATGATATGTCAAAAATTAAATGGTATAGATCAAGAGATTTGATTTGCTCTCAGAACATATGAGAATTTCTCACACTTTTAATTTTTAAATCACTCATTTCAAAAATATTATCCACTTATCATTATTTAATTTGAGAATTAATTGAAATAGATATGAAAAAACTTAATACAACTTTTGTCCACCAAAAAAAAAAAAACCTTTGAAAATAAACTATCATACAAAGCAACATTTCAGAACCAAAATATTATACCACAAATGGTCTAGGCAGAACAAAACTAAATGCAAAAGAAGAAGAAGATAAATGCACAATCTCAATAAATGAAAAGTTCAGTCAAAAGATATAAAGCAGATAAGAAAAATGATTTATAATCTCAGAGGCTAAATTATAAAAAACAATATCTTATATACGGTATATCTATAATCTATTACAACATCAACAGATATCAAGAGGTACAAAAAAAAAAGAGTAAATAACTTCAATGAAACTGAAACATAATTAGAAATTAAAAAAAAAAAACAAATAACACCATAAGTATTTATTTATAAGTATTTAAGATATAAAGCAATAGGCACAAACACAAACCGCAGAACACAGAACCATCAACAAGAGTTTCAGACATCAAAAGCAAACAATAAGCCGCATTGCATATCCCCCTGCAATCTGACATACATGAACACCATCAGAAATTCATAAAAAATTTGGAAATTTATAAAATAAGAGAATATAAAAAGAAAGAGACTTACAGATTCATCCATCAACATCTCTGTACTATATAAAGTTTGACCATAAACACCACCCACTAGCAATCATTTATAGGAGTGATTTTCTCCAGTGATAGAAGATTAAAACAGATAAAAGATTTAAAATCAACAGCGAACATAGCAGAGATGATGGACCACAAAAAGAAAGGATGAAATAATAGAATAGAGATGATGGAGCGGTTGAGTTATAGTGAGAATAAGGAACAGAGAGATTAAACTTCGCAAGAGAAAAGAGAAAGAACAAAGATCATAACTACTCAATATACAACGTCAATATATAACCTGAACAACAATAGTTAGAATTCATCACCTCTAAGAAAGTAAAGGCACAATAATGAAACCTCATTACCATACCCTAGACCCTACACCGTCTCTGCTAGCACAATGAATGAGAAACCTTTTGGCTCCTTAAGCCTAAACTTAAACTCTCACTCGATCTCTCATTTTAATACTTATCAATGCGACTCTGCCTCTCCCTACTTGTGTGCGTCTCTGGTTCTGCGCTTCACAACAATCGAGCTTCGTTGCTTCAATAAAGTTCACTCTGCAAGTCATGATTTAATTCCAAGAGTTTGGAACACTTTAAACTTTCAATGAGATTGAATCATGTATTCTTCGACTGAATAGATATTCAAATTATATGCACAAATTGTCTTTAAAACATACAATCACCATCTTAGAATCGTATTTAAAAGAAACAAATTCTCATAACTAAAGGCTATCAAAACCAATAAAGCAACTTTTATAGCTAAAATAGGAAATTAGCATAACGAAAGACAATGTGAAAAAAATAAAAATGAAGCAAGAATAAAGTAAGCAAAAACATCAGTCAGCAAACATTAAATCACCAATTAGCAAGGTCAAAAAATATAAAGCTTTTAAGTTAGCTGCGAGATATTCATAAAAACAGAACATGCTCATAGAAGCTAGCTGAAGAGACATAATAAGACCAACTTGATTATGTTATTTTGGTTTCCTTTTCTTGGAACAAATGAACTCAATAATCAATTTTCTTTATCCCCTTATTGGACAGGCTGTTTGGACATCACTCTACTGCCTTACAACTATATACCTCTAAATTTCAAAATTTCAATCAATGAACCATCAATCCATGAAGAAGCCTCACTTCTCACAGTTCTTGGTTTCTTTATTTTTTACCTCAAAATATCAGATCTATACAGCCAAGTGTGATATAACATGAGATGTTGAATTTATGGAGGAGGAAAAAAAAAAAAAAACAAAACAAAATCGGACTACAAACAAACCCCATCATTGCATACACAGTTTCATAAACGAAAATGCAATCACACACACCGAACTGAAACAAATACCCAAAAAAAAAGGGGTATCATGTGATTCATAAATTCTAGAAGCAACACAGAACCATAACCAGCGACATAGAGAAAATATTGGGAAAATCTCAGCCCCTAAATATTGCTGACAAAAATAACCAAAAAAAAAAAAAGCAAAAAAATTAAAATAAAAAATCAAACCTAAATAGCAGTAGCTTTATCAAAGAAGAAAACCAGAACAAATCTAAAGATTACATGCCAAAACAAAAAAAGAAAGAAAAGAAACTAAAAAGGGAAGAAGAATCTAAACTCTAACATGATAACAAAGAGGGAAATACAACCCCAAAATATGATGAAAAGAAAAGATGGATTTAGCTTGAGTATGGAGCAGAAAATATGATTAGAAGGCAAAATAAAAAAATAAATTAAAAAAAAAAAAACTTATAAAGAAGAAGAAGAAAAGAAGACGCAGAGATGAGACGGAGAGATAAGGTCATTTATTTTATCAAGGGCTATTTTTGGCGTGGCACGGGCTTACAAATGGACAATGGGTGCAAAATTTATTTAACGAGCTATGGTAATATACACTGATTTGTTTGAGAGATGGGAAAAGATATTTGTATGACAGTATGAGAGAAGCTATTGGTATGAGAGAGGAGTTTAAGCAGGAAAAGAGAATTTGCAGAACCTGACAGATGGACAGTCAGGGTTTTGTTTTATAGAGTTGTAATAGACACCTTATAAAAGAGGATACAAAATCTTGCACTAATTGTTTTTTTGCATGTTATGCTATTCTCTGCACCAATTAGCTTGGGTGAATCATGTTCTATAGAACCTTGTGCTAATGTTTTCTAATTGGTGGAAGTCCTAATAATTACTTAACTACTTATAGCATCCAGGGAAATGACATTTCAAAGTTTCGATAGCCACCTGATACAATAATATCTACCATCAGCCACAAAATGAAATGCAAATCCTATATATGATCAACAAAATTCTTGCCCCCATAAGTTGTACTATAAAATCTATGAGCTTGTGCTTCTACACCTCCTCACAGTGGTAAATTGTTATAAGGAAGCTAATGTCATATGCCTGCCAAGAGAAATAACAAAGATGCAACTAATGGTCAATGATAGGTTACCAACAAAACTGGATGTATATTAACGAAGAACTTTTGTCCTCCACCAAGTGAATGGTAAAAATATCAAGACATGAGGATCCAAAAATTGTTTGGAACGCAAATACTCCATCGTACTAATTTTAAAAAATCAATTATAATAAACACCATGCAGTATTCCCGTATATAAAATAGGGATGCCACAGTAGAAAGTGAAAAAAAAAATGGAATTAAATTCTAAGACTATCAGCAAGCAAGCGCCCCCCCTCCCAACAAAAAAAAAAAAAAAAAAAAGCCAAGTGAATGTGTGCGAAGAGGATTTTCTTTCACCTTTTTGATCAAGCACTACTTAGGAAATGGACAACAACAGTCGTGAGTGGATGTTCTATGCTTTTGTTGAATCTTTGTAATAATAACAAGTCATCAACCAAAGCAAATCCTTAGAAGCATGCAATGCACAACATCTAAAAATCAGCCTCAAAAAAGAACTTTATTATCAAAATATTCAATGAAACTTCACATAAATTTATATCCCTTTTCTGCAGCCTTTCTACCTATCCCCAATAGATGTCGATTATCAATAACTAAGCATTACATTATTTGATTAGCAGAAGTATCGCCAGACACCGCTGCAGAGTTTTTTTTTTCAAAAAGAAAAAGAAACAACTAGTGTAAATGGCTAATAGATATAGACCTGCAGAGGCTTTCTCCTCAGTACTTGGAAGGCCTCAGCTCTCATCAACAAAAATCTAAGAAATTTCTTGGTCACTATGTTTTCAAGTTCATCAGCCTGCTTCACCAGCCCAAGATGAAATAAATTAGAAGTAAGAAATTAGAGAAAAATTATAATGAATATTGGTATATATCATATATGAATCCAACGCTTGGAAACATACTCATTTAGAGATTAGTTTGCAAATATGCTTACAAAACTAAATTGAGAAAACAATTTATCACCACCAATCAATTGAGTAAAGTTAAAGGATATTTTGTCAATTCGGAGCCTTTTTTTTTTTTTAATACATATTCAAGATGCTCTTGTTAATTGAATGCAAAAAGCTCATATCCACGGGATGAGCTCATCCTAAGGTGTATAAACACAGAATTTTATAAATTGCCTCATCAATAATAAAATTTTAATATACTAATGAGAACCTTTTATAAATTGAAACTTTAATTTTCACTAAGTTTAACATATTTCAATGTTTCTGAGAGGGACAAACTGTGTAAAGTACAATAATTTGAAGTTTTATGCACAGGTCCACTATTAGGTTTATACTATCTTTTACTGACAGAACATACAAATTGTTAACACGTAATATGTCAACAGAAAACTACAATAAAAGACAAAAAAAAAAAAAAAAGGGGAAAAAAGAATCACCGTAGGTCTAATGTCCTGCTCATGTCTTAAAGAAAACACAAGTTTCATAGCCTAGAACTCAGGAAGCTAATCAAAACAACATCAGGGCAGAAACTCAATTTTAGATCATTTTAACACAAATTTATATAAAAAACAGTTTCACCCAGAAAACAAAAGTTTACCTTGAGACTTATCCACAACGAATTGATAGATGTTTCAATTAAGCATTTTTCAGCCTCATTTCAACATATCCAAACCTTTTACAAAAATTGCACTCATTTTTTTTATTTTCCTATGGAGAATTGATGCAAAACTAATAATTTATTTCATGTATACATCACTCAGAAAAGTAGAGTAGAAGAAGAAAGTATTAAGACATAATTACCACCTATAAGTCTCAGCTCATTACCAATGAAGACAAGCAGAAATCAAAGCCGTTTCCTATTTATACTGAGGATGAGCAAAATAGAGAGAGCCAATAACAGAAGAGCATAGATCTAAGAAATCTTGATATCAAAAGTATAGCACAAAACATGTTTTCATGCTCCACTTTTGCTACAAGTCAATATTGCTTTCCATAACCTAGCCAAAAAATGCAAAGCATGTACTCTAGCAAGCAAAGACATGGATAACATTCTTAATCTTCGAAACTCAATCAAATGCTTTGAACATAAATACTAGCTGAGGTATGCTTCTCCAATCCATTTAACAAACATGTAAGAAGATAGAATACCCAATAAAGGCATCAAGCCTCCGTTGGTAGATCATAGCCTGCTTAGTATTTTTTCCTCCTATATTATCCATTATCAATAAAAATAAAATAGTAATCTCATGGTGTGCAATAGGATGCTGAACAAAGTTTCAACAACAAATTTATTGGGATATGTATGCAACAAGATTGGGGTAAGGTGGTTCTTACAGGAATTGAGCAGGAGTTTGGGGCTGGTCCTGCACATTAATGAACAAAATTTACAACCTTCTTAGAGAAATTTATTCCTTTGATTTCTATTTGAAGAACAAAATGCTCAGATTGTAGTATGCAAGCTTGAATATGGAGTACCAAATAAGGTGGATTCTAGAGTAATTAAATTTGGCTGATAACAAAAAAAGTAGGAGGGAAAAACTAGGCATCTTTAAGCAGAAATTAAATTTTGAAGCAATCACCAATAATAAATAGGCTTAAGTACCAACAGTTCACCAAAGGAAAAAATGGAATTTAAAAATAGATATTATAGTATGATACATGAAGACATGATCTATTAAAAGGGCGATTCAATTGGAAGTAGTGAGACTGAGAGGAACATACTTGACCTCCAACCTCAGGCTTGTTATGCCTTTCAACTTCTTGACAAGGGAAGTTCTGCAACCACCACACCAATTTTCATCAAACTGAAAATAATTAAAATTAAAATTTAAGGCCTAAATGAAGGATTAGGAATACATGCATACCTAGAGGCACATTGGGGGCACCAGCTATCAGAGGTGGTTTCCACCGCGGTGGGTGGCCGTACATTCGCGGGAAAATAGAAGCAAAGGTAGCACTGTAGTGTACAAGGATAAACGAGGATTAGGACTACATGAATTTGGCATGTAGGGGAAAATATTCTTGACATAATACATACTTTCAAATGTCATACACAACCATATCCCCACACTACAGGTGCATATAAAAAATATATATATAACTACACAACAATATAAAGTGTAAGTAAAATTTTGAAATGGAAACTCGGGTAATGGCATCATATCTAATGTCGCAAAAGTAAATATCAGATGCTGTTAATATGGTCATTTAATCTAGTAAGGAAATGTATTACTAGAAAGCATACAATTGAGCAATAAACTTCATGTAGTCAATTTGTTGTTATTCAAATCAGAAGGCATGCATAGAAGCCAGGAACAGAGCACTTACACCAAGACCACATGCACAGATTAAATTTACAAAAACTTTACCTCGATATGGTTCCTTTAATAACCTTTAATTACTACATTTGTGCAAAAATCATCCTCAGTCGTAACTTTCGCACCATCAATCCTAGCCCATTGTAGGTATCAAAGTCCTGCCCCAAAATCTCAATAACTGTTAACCAAAGCAATAATCAATTTATATTATACCTTCTTACCTCTGAAATCACAGAATCAAGTGCTTGCAATTTAGACATTCATAACAATGAGATAGCATATCGCTTTTATTTTGTATTTTTTTTGTTTCTCCTTAGCTTATGAATTTGCCTACCTTTTTTGTTCATTTTCAGTGCTAGTGTTCTACCATTTGTTCTTGCCAAGTTATTTACATCAACAGCAAATATCTCTTCACTTGCAAATTACATTGAAAAGGACAGGTTGCAAAGCATAGGAAAATGTTGAATATCAACTCAAGGTTAATGTTCTTGAAATATTTACCAGCATGCAGCTCAAACACAATGGGCGTGACAACCTACTTTCAGCAAAATCCAAGTAGAAAAACCATCTTATTGCCCTGCAAACATTTAAAAAAGGTTACAACAATGTGACTAGCCCAAAAGTTTTCTATCATGAATACAAAGGACACCAAGTATTTCCATCCCGTGTCAACTACATAATGAAATAAAGCAGATTCCCATTAACACACCTAGGTGACCCATCTATTAGGATGAAAAGCTATTTGGCATACACCTGCAAATAAGGCCTAACCTTTAAAGTATCAATTATTTTCACACTTCAGTTGTCACATTAAAAATATTTTTACCTGGATTAAGTTAACAAACAATTGAATCAATATATAAAGAGCCAAACAAATAAGTGGCACAAATCTACAAAAAGAGTCAATAAATAAGTGGCATATACCTGCATTACCCTTTTGTTTTTGATAGTCTGTTTCATAGCATGGTTCAAAACACTCAGCCTTGAGAATACCCCAACAGTAAAAATCACATCAGCTATGTACAACAGAAAATTACATCAGGTCCTAATCATTCAAGAAGACAGAACATCTAAATCAAAAGAGACCATGGGACCATACACATTATTATACCAAATTCCATAGCATCCTATACCTGCACATCACTAGCAATGACTCAGAGATAGTATACTCACAATCCAAGAAGGCACTAATGTAGATAACATACCACAATGCCTTCACCTATATCTATCACCACCATCTAGTTCATCTCCGAGCTTGATTGCCTTCACTTGTAATCTTGAGGTGTTTTACGTTCATGTTTTCATGAACCATTCCTCCCAAGTAACACAAATTAAAGCTCTACTATTAGATTAACTTTATAAATTATAACACTTGATAACAAAATCTAAGTGGCTGGTGTGTTACTCTTCTAGTACAAAAAACTTTATTTTTTTCCTTCCCCAAGCCACCAAAACACATCAATACCATATAAGAGGTATTAAATGAGATAAGAAGTTGAAAATATAAAGATAACACCTAACAGGAGAGACCTTGATATTGATTTTATTAAAGAATACAAAGGCCTCAGAGCAATAAACACTTCATACTCATTATTTTTGAGAGGTTCTCATTACCACTATCTGAATCGTTCTACTTCTGGGTTACTGTTTTGATCTGTGTAAGTTAACCCTGCCTTGCCTGTAAATTCAAAAATACCTATCAAATTCAGATCTAAGGATATAGCCTGAATCAAGCATATAAGCCAAAAAGAAGAGCAAAATAGCCAATTTTGAGAAAAATCACTCTACCATAGAAATTGAGATTGCCCGAAAATGATGCCTTGCCAGTAAATGAAGAAAAAGGGCAAGGGGGCTGGAATGGGAACATTGATGCCAACCTGGTCCAAATGCAGCATCAAGTCATGATCCCTAAGAGTATCAAATATTCCGTCAAACATATATACTACAGATACCAATGCAAACACTGGTTCAAAGCCATAAGCACTGTTATCTATTAGCAAATGCAGAAAATCCCACTTAGTTAACAATTAACAAACCTGCCCAGCCTTAATCTCAGTCAAAAATTTACTTGCAGCCACACCAGATGTAATAACTATAGAAGCACCATTTCCATACCTGATGGAAAAGTCATAGTGAGAGATAAGTAGCACTTTAACAAAAAAGGCCATGACACAGAGTTGTTAACCCCATCAGTCAGAATTGATAGCATTTTACCTGGACATCAGTGGCAGAAAACCATATTGTCAATATGAAATATATGAGAATGTGGAACCCATAAACAAAATCAATAGAAGAAATTACTACCACTGGGGGCAGGAACCTGCATTTATGTTCGAAATAATAAAATGGTAAGAAACAAAAAATGAAAAATTTGATAAGAAAATATGGGGAAAAAAAAAAAGAAAGCACAAACCTATAATAGATTGAGGCAACTTCTTTGGAATTGCGTACAAGAATTTTGCATTTGAGTTAAAATTTGAGTTTCTTGTAATTCTAAAAATTTTGATACAATTATTAGTCAAATAAAATAAAATTTTAAAATATTGTACAAATTTACACTTTAATTAAAAAATTTGGGACTAAAATAAATTTTGACATACCATTTATTACTTCGGCTAATGGAATTCTTGTTTTTAACTAACACATAAATAAGATGAGAAACAAATCAATATATAATGAACAATAAGAAAAGTATAATCAAATAGGTTAGAATCAGAATATGGAATAAATTTAAATGTACAAAATTAATTATAGAAATAAACTGCTATGGACCTTGGAGAAGTCCAGGAGCGAAGCCAATAGCGTTTTGGATTGGGAAGTTAGGGTTCTGCGTTTGGAGCAGCTGAGGAGCGAAGTCAAGCACGATCTGGAACGGCCAAGTGGAAGCAGCGTTTGCGTTTGGAAGGTGGGAGTCGTAGAGAGGGAACGCGTTACGGTTTTGGAATGCGACGGCCGAGTTTAGGGGCGGCGGCGCCGGCTGTCGATGGTGGTTTCCATCGCGACGGGTGGGTGGGTGGCCGTTACATTCGCGGGAAATTAGAAGTGAACGGCGCATATGGTTTTCTTTGTTGGGCTGAGATGATAGACAATATTGAAGCGGAGAAGTAAAACTGTGATGGCGGTGGAAGCCCAATGTAGGGATCTTGATACTGTTTAGCGTCAAATTTCAACCCAATATATATTATGATGTTAGCGTTAATTCAAAGCCCAATGTATGATTAGCGTCAAATGTAAGCCCGACATACGTATGATGTTAGCGTTAATTTTAAGCTAGTAATGTAAAAAAATTTTACAATATCAACCAATAAAAATAATAAAAAGTATCAATTCATATAAATAATTATTTATTATAATAAAAGATCTATTATAATTTCTCATTTTTTTTCTATTTTTATTGGTTGATAATATAAAATTATTTTACACTGTTAATGTATATCAATTAAACATTAAAACTAAGCCCTGTACACATGATTTTAGGGTCGATTTTAAGCCCAATTCATGATGTTAACATCAAATTTAGGGCCGAAGTTTTCTATCTTTAGATCAACTTTTTGTTTTTTACACGGTTGATTGACTAAATTTGCTTGTTGACCCCCAAAATATTGCCTTAATTTTAGTTTCAGAGAAAAACAATCTTTTTTTTCCCCTAATGTTTTGAAAATAAAATTAATAGCAAAATATTTTCTTTTGACAATAGTAAAACATAAAAAGATGAACAATAGAAATTTTTTTGTTAAAGAATTTTGTGTTATCTTATTGAATCGGATTTTAAATTTAATTGTGTACCAATTTTGTTTGCATATTTGTAATAACTAAATTAATAAAAATTAATATATATATTACTAATAATGAAGCCAATTACCCCTTATAATCATTTTTGGTCTCTCCTATGTTTAATAAAACTCTTTTTGAAGTCTGGACATATAATATATTAACATCTATATACTTGTATACTGCCACCCCGCTGTGGGGGGTTCTTATTATCCCCTGAAGTAATTTTAATCTGGACATTCATGACATCCATGTACTTGAATTAGAAGCAACCATAATTATCTATAGACCTCAGTCGTTATCACCTGTCACACCAAATTACCCCCTCCAACTCTTCGACCTAATAAAATAATCCCAGATAGAAAATTATAATATAATTTTTTCAAATAATAGCAAAAATAAATATTTTTAACAAATATTTTTTATTATTTTCATGAACATAAAAAATGAGAAAGAGAAAGAAAAAAGGTCTTTATAAATCAAAATCTAATTACAATAAATCTCACATTCTAAGGCTTAATTGAATTATAAATTATTTAAAATTTATTTTAACAATAATAATCTATATTTTATATGAATAATTTTATATTAATACCATAAAAATAAAAAAATCATGTCAGGCAAACAACTAGTAAATTTAAATTTGGTACACTTACAATATAATTTTCTTTACATCATGAACTAACAATATATTATTGTAAGATTTTACTAACTTTCTCCTTTTCCTATTTGTGTTGGTGAAAGTTGGCAACTTCCACCATATTATAATTAGACAAAAATGCCTCTTTTTATTTATTAAATAATTTATTTTTAGAAATTTTATTATATTTTTTATTTGTCTTAATAAAAATAAACTTGAAAAAATTTCTCTCTTCTCTCTCCTCATTTATTTTTTTTGTAAAAAAATTAATTTTAAGGTGGATCAATTGTATATAAGGAGAGATGAGAGAGAAATAAGTTACAATAATATCCCTAAAAATAAGTTACTTAATAAATAAAGATTGAGCATTTTTATTTAATCATAATATGGCTAATGTTGCTAACTTCTATCAACACAAAAAGAAGAGAGAAAAAATTAGCAAAATTCAATAAATTTATATATATATAGAAAGAGAGAGAAAGAGTACATTTGACCCTTTCTTAGTACCATATCTGGATTGGTCCTGGATATATAATCATGTCATCTAATCATAAACAATTATGATCTTTTATTATTTTTTAACTTTTGTAACAACTATTTCAAAAGTCTAAATGGTAATATATGGTTAGTTAATGATGTAAATAAAATTATACTTTAAGTGTATTAAACTTAAATTTATATATTATCAATTTATTTCTTATTACAAAAATACAAACAAAATTAACACACAATTTAATTTAAAATATGATTCATCATGATAACAAAAAAAATCTTAAACAAAAAATTTATTTTTTTAATATTTTATTTTTAAAAGCTCATCGGCCTTTATGTTTTGCTATTATCAATAGGTAAATCTTTTGCCATTAATTTAATTTTCAAAACATTAGGGAAAAAAACAGATTGCTTTTCTCCAAACAGCAAAACTAAAAGCAAATTTATTTGTTTTTTTTTTTTTTTGTCAAAATATTTCATTCCAACAAAGGCAAATTTAGTTAACTCAATATTAATACAGAAGATCGCGTCAAAAAAAAGAAGGAAGACATTGAGCCGAAATTTGATGCTGACATCATGTATTGGGCTTAAAATTGACCCTAGCAACAAGTATTAGACTTAAATTTGGCGCGAATACCATCTATTGGGCTTAAATTTCACGCCAACTAACAACATCTGGCTTAAAATTTATGCTGACTCACGTATCAGGCTTCGGATTGACGCTAACATCGTTTATATATATAGGGCTTAAATTTCATTCAAAAGAGCATCATGATTCCTATATTGGGCTTCCACCTCTATCACACTTCTCATTCTCGTTTGTTTTTTTCACAACTACTTCTCGTCTTCGACATCGTCCATTTTCTCAGCCCAACAAAGGAAAAAATATCTCGTTTTTCTTTTTACTACTACGAGTGCGCCAGTGCCACCACATTCGCTTCTGATTTTCCCGCGAATATAACGGCCACCCACCCGTTTCACCGCCGCGCCGTTGACAACAGGCGCCGCCGCCCCAAAAGGTGCCGTCGCATTCCAAAACCCTAACGCGTTTCTTCTCTACGGCTCCTACCTTCCAAACGCAAACGCTGCTTCCGCCTGGCCGTTCCAGATCGCGCTTGGCTTCACTCCTCAGCTGCCTAAAACGCAGAACCATAACTTCCCAATCCAAAATGCGATTGCCTTTGCTCCCGAACTTCTCCAAGGTCCACACCAATTTATATCTATAATTACTTTGTACATTTAAATTTATTCTGCATTCTGATTCTAACCTATTTGATTATACTTTTCTTATTGTTCATTCTATATTGATTTGTTTTCATCTAATTTACGTGTTAGTTAGAATCAAGAATTCCATTATCCGAAGTAACAAATGGGATGTCATAATTTGTTTTAGGGATTTAATTTTTATGCACTGACCCAATTACATTCTCCCGTTTGCATGACTTTTGGAATAGTGGGGATGAGGGTCATGCATATTTGCTTATGTGATAGTATATGATTAGATGAAAGTGTAAAAAAGTTTTACATTGTCAATGCATACAAATTAAAGTCCCAAATTTTTTAATTGAAAATTTAAATAAAACTTAAATTTGTGCAATTTTTTAAAATTTTATTTCATTTGACTAATAATTGTATCACTATTTTTAGAATTAAACTCAAATTTGTACTCAAATGCAAAATCTTTTTACATAATTCCAAAGAAGAGGATGACTGCCTCAATCTATTACAGGTTTGTGCTTTTTTTCTTTTTTCTGAATTTTCTTATCAAATTTTTCATTTTTTTTTCTTACTGTTTTATTATTTTGAACATATATGCAGGTTACTTCCCCCAGTGGCAGTCATTTCTTCTATTCATTTTGTTTATGGGTTCCACATTCTCAAATATTCCATATTTACAATATGGTTTAGGATACTCTGCAACTGATGTCCAGGTAAAATGCTATGTATTCTGACTAATGGGGTTAACAACTCTGTTTCATTGCCTTTTTTCGTCAAACTGTTGCTTATCTCTTACTCTTTCCAACAGGTATGGAAATGGTGCTTCTATAGTCATTACATCTGGTGTTGCTGTAAGTAAACTTTTGACTGATATTAAGGCTGTGCAGGTTTGTTAATTGTCACCTAAGTGGGATTTTCTGCGTTTGCTCTTGGAAGCACGTTAATAGATAATGGTGCTTATGGATTTGAACCATTATTTGCATTGGTATCTACAGTATATATGTTTGACAGAATATTTGAACTTGACACTGTATTTGGACCAGGTTGGCATCAATGTTCCCTTCCAGTTCCCTTGCCCTTTTTCTTCATTTACTGGCAAGGCGTCATCAATGTTGGAGTCTGCAGTGGAAGCCGCCCCTGACAGCTGGTGCCGCCGCCACCAATGTGCCTCCAGGTATGTATTCATGGTCCTTTATTACAGACCTTTCTATTATTTTAATTAATTAATTAATTAATTTTTGGTTTGATGAATTGGTCTAGTGGTTGCAGAACTTCCCTTGTCAAGAAGTTGAGAGGCATAATAAGCCTGAGGTTGGAACTTAAGTATGTTGATGTTCCTCTCAGTCTCACTCCTTTTAATTGATCATGTCATATGTCATTCTCACCATAACATCTATTTGAATTCCACCTTTTCCTTTGGTGAACTTTTGGTACTTCAGCCTATTTATTATTGGTGATTGCTTCAAATTTAATTTCTGCTTAAAGATGCCTAGTTTTTCCCTTCTCTTTTTGTCATCAGCTTTATGTCCCAAATTTAATTGCTCTAGAATATGCCTTTTTTGATACTTCATATTCAGCTTGCATAATTTGATCCATGCATAGTGTTCTTCTCATAGAAATCTGAGAAATAAATTTCTCTAAGAAGGTTGTAAATTTTGTCCATTTATGTGCACGACCAACCCCGAACTTCTGCTCAATCTCGTAAGAGCCATCTTATCCCAATCTTGTCACATTAATTTGTTGGATTTTGATATGATTGTTTGGTTCTTTCTGTTACATTGATAGGGTGCATGCGTGTCTATGTGTCCAACTGCAGTCTTTGTTGAATTGTGTTTTTTAAATTTTCATGCATAAATATTCTTTTTGCTTTATCTATTTGGCTCTCTGTTTCTGTGGCTAGCTAGTCAGAAATCACAAGGAGGATTTACAACTCGACAAGTTCTAATACTGATGATGCCGAATTTGAGAGTAAAACCTTGCTCTCTAGATCAGAAATCACTCATGGGTAGCATCCTTTGAGTCTTGGAGAGACCAGTGTATGGAATCAGTTCTTCCAGGTGTAGCGCAAAGTGCTTTGCTATATATCATTTTGGGGGAAAAATCATCTGATACCTTTTTGCTCAAAAGTACATAAAACTTACACTGCATTTACTTTTGTTATATACTTGTATTGTGAAGTCTGTGATCTGCATCTGCATGAACTAGGTTGCATACATTCCATCAAACTTGTCCAATGACCCTCCAGTCCATTATGCTTATCATTTTACTTGAATGGGTGACAATTGAAAATGATTCATATGGAAGCTTCCTTTGCCGAAATAATAAAAATAAAAATATAAAATAAAATAAAATAAGAGTGTTCATTACTATATCACAACTGTACAATCCTCATGCTAATGAACTATAATACTCTTGCATGCGGAGGCTCTTGTGATAGTAAATGTTCCTCTTTGCATTTTGTAGGACACTGAAATCATAGATCAGCTTGACAGAGATGTAAAGCGCACTCATCCTAATATGCACTTCTTCTCTAGTGATTCTCAATTTGCAAAATCTAATCTGGTTGTTCCTTTATTTGTCTTGAAATTCATACAAACTCCAAATTCAAGTCTTTTTTGACATGAGCCTTTTGATTTGACTTTTTTTTTCCCCTTCCTTTGGAAATTCTCATATGTCTTTAAAGAACATATTAATTTTTTTTGCAAAGTTTAACCCAAGTTTAAGATATGTTCTAGGGATGATGAGATATTGACATGCATTATATAATCTATGTGTTCAAAAAATGACCCTGATGAGGAAAACACAGCGAGTATATGTTACCGACCCCAAATATGGCCAAGTATATACTAGGAAGAAGAATAGAGTTAATGGGCTGACCCAGGCCCATTAGGAGGATAAACACAAAATTGAGAGTGGTTTTGCTGAGTTGTAGAGAGAGAAAAAGGACAGTCTGAGGGATTGAGGTAGTGGCGTGAGGGAAATGATATATTCCGTTAGGGAGTGGAGAGAGGGCATGGATTGAGATATTTGAGAGAAACATTGAGAGGGTGAAGGGCTCCTCTATGCCCAGGCTATTTTCTTGTTACTGTTCTTCGTTTTTTTTTTTTTTTTTTTTTTTTTTTTTCTGAGTATACATGTTTCAGAACTGAGTTCTTCACACTAAAGCTCAGGTTCTGCATTTCTATTCTACTATTTCCATCCTATTTCTACTGTGATACCGATTTTTAACAACTGGTATTAGAGCCTATCGCTCCAAAGGGCTCTGGGATGGCTTCACCACGTGTTACTATGGAGGCTAGAATGGAAGACTTGGAGCGAGGTGTCATAGCCATGGAACGGCGCCAAGAGGAACAAGGCAAGGCGCTAGAGCTCATCGCGCAGTAGCTGGGACAGCTACTCAGAGAGAGACACACGAGCCCACCACAAGAAGAGCCACTAGCGCGCCGAAATCTAGAGAGAAAGCACACACCAGAGCAGGTGCGAACTCCTCCACCAGAACGCAACCGAGACCCACCCAGAAGGAAACAAGAAGAGCCACTAGCGCGCCGAAATCTAGAGAGAAAGCACACACCAGAGCAGGTGCGAACTCCTCCACCAGAACGCAACCGAGACCCACCCAGAAGGAATCAGAGGCGCCATGAGCAACTGAATGACCCATGGGAGCAGGAACAAACCCCAAGGCGGCATGAGCTGGGTCGCAAGATAGAACTTCCCCTGTTTTCTGGGGAAGACGCCTATGGATGGTTGGCGAGGGTGGAACGTTTTTTCAGGCTCAATGAGGTAGAGAATTATGACAAAATGGAGTTGGTTATGGTGGCCATGGAAGGGGATGCTCTTATTTGGTTTCAGTGGTGGGAAGACCAAGTTCCTTTTCCCACTTGGAGAGAATTTAAGGAGGACCTCATCAAAAGGTTCCAACCAGGGGTTACTAGGAACCCCATGGAACTGCTGTTGAAGCTGAGGCAAATAGGCTCTGTTTTTCAATACTGAAGGGAGTTCGAGCGAGCTGCAAATGCGAAGAAGGACCTTGACCTAGAGGTAATGATGTGTATCTTTCTTAGTGGGCTAAAGGAAGAGCTTCAGGCTGAGTTGAAGATAGGCTAATTCAGAACCTTGTTAGCATTGATGGACAAGGCTCTAGAGTTAGAAGAAAGAAATGGAGCATGGAGGGAAAGGGGGGTGAGCAGATTTATGAAGGGAGGAAGTGACATCAGGCTTAACCCAAATTATAAGGCCCCTGGAATTGCCAGGCAAGGCGAAGGGTCAGGAGCGGCCGCTTATGGAGAAAAAGGAGGAAGAGTGGTGCAGGAGGGAGCGGAGCCTAGAAGGTTATCTCAAGAAGAATGGCAAGAAAGATAGCGGAGGGGGACTATGCTTTAAATGTGGGGGCCATTGGGATCGTGATCATGTGTGTCCCATAAGGAGGATGCAGTTAATATTGATGGAAGAAGAAGAGGAGGAAAATGGAGAAAATAGTGGAGGAACCCTCAAAGAAGAGGAAGAAGGAACGGGGTTGAAGAACATGAGGATTTCCCTTCATAGCTTGGCCGGCCTCACTTCCAATAAATCATTTAAAGTGAGGGGTGAAATTCAAGGGAGGGATGTGCTAGTATTGGTGGATAGTGGGGCATCCGGGAATTTTCTAAATGCTAGGGAGGCAAAGGAGTTGCAGTTGGAGGTGAAGAAGATTCCCACCTTTACCATTGAAGTAGGAAATGGGCAGAAGGAACAAGGAGCAGGAGTGTGCTGTAGGCTTGAGCTGAAGATACAAGGAATCAACATAATTCAAAATTTCTTCCTCATGGAGATGGGAGGATCGGAGGTTGTTTTGGGTATGGACTGGCTATCTAGTCTCAGAGGGATCCAAGCAGATTTCAAGGAGATGACATTGCAATGGAGGGATGGAGGGAAGCTGTGGGAGATTGTGGGTGATCCTTCACTATGCAAGGCTGGAGCTTCTTGGAAAGCTACTATGCAAGTATTGAAGGAAGAAGGAGAAGGGTATGTGATAACCCCTTGGCAGGATGACCCCATTATGAGTGAACAAAATGGGGTACCCCAAGAAATATGGAAGGTTTTGAAGGAGTTCCTTGCTGTTTTCCAAGCTCCAACCGGTCTACCTCCTAGTAGAGAGTGTGACCATTCCATTGTATTGAGGGAAGGTGCTGCCATACCAAATATTCGCCCTTATAGGTACACTTGTAACCAAAAAATTGAAATAGAAAGAATTGTTAATGAGATGTTACAGGCTGGGATTATTCAGCATAGGTTAGCCCTTATTGTAGCCGTGTTATATTAGTCAAGAAGAAAGATGGGGGGTAGAGGTTTTGTGTTGACTATAGGGCACTTAACAAAGTAACTATCCCTAATAAATTTCCTATTCCTGTCATAGAAGAACTCTTGGATGAATTGGGGAATGCTCAGGTCTTTTCCAAACTAGATTTGAAATCTGGTTACCATCAGATACGAATGAGGGCTGAAGATGTGCCAAAAACAGCTTTTAGGACTCATGAAGGGCATTATGAGTTCCTAGTTATGCCATTTGGCTTAACAAATACTCCATCCACGTTTCAATCCCTGATGAATAGAATTTTGAAACCCTTCTTAAGGAAGTTCACATTGGTTTTTTTTTATGACATTCTAGTATATAGTTGGGATGTGAGGCAACATGGATAACACTTGAAAAGGGTGCTGGAATTACTCCAACAGCATCAGTTATATGTCAAGGGGAAAAAATGCTGCTTTGGGCAGTCAGAGTTGGAATACTTAGGCCATATTATATTAGGAGCAGGGGTTTCAGCAGATCCCAAGAAGGTGGAAGCGATGGTAGATTGGCCGGTACCACAGGATATTAAGAGCTTGAGAGGGTTCTTGGGGCTTACAGGGTATTATAGACTCTTTGTGAAAGACTATGGGAGGTTGGCACAACCTTTGACTAAGTTGTTAAAGAAAGAAGGATTCATATGGGGGGAAGACACCTAAACTGCCTTTGAAAAACTGAAGAATGCTATGGTGAATTTGCCGGTTTTGGCTGTTCCCTGTTTTGATAAGATGTTTGAGCTGCCATAGTGCTTAGGGCTTTCTCTCATTTTCTTGCACATTTCATACTTGTTTTCTCATTTTCCCTTGGCTGATATCACTAATATCAAGTCAAAGAGTGTGAATAATACGCTGTTTTATCATTCTCTCTACTCTTTACATTGTGGCTTTTACCATTTTGGCATCAAAGCCACGTTCTTGAGGCTGTAGGGGCCTTTTTGCTGAAGCTACTATGGAGAACTGGATGAATGAGCTAGAGAGGAAGCTGGATGACGTGATGCGGCTTTTGAGGGATCAACGGCGTGTTCGTCTAAGAAGGCAATCTTCGCCCAAGAAGGAGTCCCGAAGGGTGGATACAGAAGACCGATGGTGGGGGGTTCGAGAAGGGAGAGAGGTCCGACACGATCCTTTCCTCTTCGCAAAGAGAACTGTGACTCTCGATCTTAGCATTGAGAGGAGCGGTACTCCCTTTTCTCCCACGATGGATCTTTGCACCAATGTGTCGGATCCTCATGGGGAAGCCGGCCGCCAAACTCACCTTGAGGAAGCCCATGCTTAGGGTAGCATGACGGCGATAAGAAAAAGGAACTTCCTGTGTTTGCGGGTGATGATGCATGGGGATGGTTGGTCAAGATCGAACGTTATTTTGCAGTAAATGGAGTCGAAGGTGATGAAAGAATGGAGGTTGTGTTGTTAGCTTTGGAAGGCCGAGCGTTGAACTGGTTCCAGACTTGGGAGGACCAGGTTGCCCTCCTTTCTTAGAGGCAATTTAGGATCTTCTTGAGGCAATTTCTTTGCCTGCCACATTAATGGGTTTGTTTATGCGATGATTGTGGCATTAATATTGCTCATGCAACTTGAACAAATTATTCATAAAACAAAATCAGGATACTTTTCTATACAAGATTGCATTTGCGATTCTGATGGACTCAGGATGCTTCATATAACTCTAGATGACAGTAAATGTATTTACTATTTTCTTAAGGCAATTTCTTCGCTTGTGACATTGATGGATTCCTTTATAAGATGATTTTGCAGTAATTTCGCCCATACAACTTGAGCAAATTATTCATAATACAAAATTAGGATGTTTCTCCATACATAATTGCATTTGTGATTATAATGGACTCAATATGCTTTAGATAAACTTGTGATGCTTCATTTAACTCTAGACGACGGTGAATGTATTTACTTTCTTCTTTAAGCTATCTATTCGCCTGCCATCGTAATGGATTCCTTTATATGATGATTATGGTTGGTAGTAATATTGCTCGTGCAACTTGATTTGATTATTCATATACAAACTCAGGATGCTATTCTACTGTTGATTGCATTTGGGATTTTGATGGACTCAGGATGCTTCAGAGAAACTCAGGATGCTTCAGAGAAACTCAGGATGCTTTGACTACCACATTAATGGCTTCCTTTATACGCTGATTGTGGTAGTAGTATTGCTCATGCAAATAGAATAGATTATTCATAATAAAAAATCATGATGCTTTAGATAAACTCAGGATGCTTCATTTAACTCTGTATGACCATAAATGGATTTACTATCTTTTTCAGGCAATTTCTTCTCCTACCACATTGATGGATTCCTTTGTACGATGATTGTGGCAGTAATATTGCTCATGCAACTTTAACTAATAATTCATAATAGACAAGCAGGATGCCTTTCCTTACATGATTGCATTTGCAATTCTAATGGTCTTAGGATGCTTTAGAGAAAGTCAGGATGCTTCATGTAACCCTAGATGCAGTAAATGCATTTATTATCTTCTTTAGGTTATCGGTTTACCTGCCACCATAATGGATTTCTTTATACGATGACTGTGGTTGGAAGTAATGTTGCTCATGCGACTTGAATTGATTGTTCGTATTCAAAATTAGGATATTATTCTATACTTGATTGTATTTTCGATTTTGATGGACTTAGATGCTTTAGAAAAACTCAAGATACTTCATTTAAGTCTAGATGATAGTAAATGTATTTACTATTTTCTTGATTCAATTTCTTTGCCTATCACATTAACGAGTTCCTTCATACAATTATTGTGTCCCTCATGCAACTTGAACTGATTAATCATAATAAAAAATAAGGATGCTTTTCTATACAAGAGTGCATTTGCGATTCAGATGGACTCAAGACGCCTTAGACAAACTCAGGATGCTTCACATAACTCTAGATGACGGTAAATGCATTTACTATCTTCTTGAAGCAATTTCTTTGCCGGCCACATTAATGGTTTCCTTTATACGATGATTGTGACAGTAATATCGCCCATGCAACTTGAACAAATTATTCATAATACATAAATAGGATTCTTTTCTGTACAAGATTGCATTTGCGAATTTGATGGACTCAGGATGCTTCATGTAACTCTAAATGACAATATATGCATTTCCTATCATCTTGAGTCAATTTCCTTGCTAGCACGTTAAAGGGTTCGTTTATATGTTGATTGTGGCTGTAATATTGCTCATGCATCTTGAACTGATTATTCATAAAACAAAATTAGGATGCTTTCCTATACAAAATTGCTTTTGCAATTTTGATGGACTTGGGATGCTTCAGGTAAACTCAGGATGCTTCATTTAGCTCTAGATGATTGTAAATGTATTTACTATCTTCTTGAGGCAATTTCTTCGCCTGCCACATTGATGGATTTCTTTATATGATGACTGTGGCAGTAATATCGCTCATGCAACTTGAACCGATTATTCATAATACCAAATCAGGATGCTTTTCCGTACAGGATTGCATTTGTGATTCTAATGGACCCAAGATGCGTTCGATATACTCAAGACGCTTAATTTAACTCTAGATGACAGTGAATGCATTTACTTTCTTCTTTCCGCTATCTGTTTGCCTGTTAGGATTCCTTTATGCGATGATTGTGGTCGGTAGTAATATTGCTCATGCAACTGGAATTAATTATTCATATACAAACTTAGGATGCTATTTTATGCTTGATTGCATTTACGATTTTGATGGACTTAGGATACTTTATTTAAGTTTAGATGATAGTAAATGCATTTACAATCTTCTTGAGGCAATTTCTTTGCCTGCCAAATTAATGGGTTTTTTTATACGATAATTGGGGCAGTTATATCGCTTATGCAACATGAATTGATTATTCATAACACAAAATCAGGATGCTTTTTGATACAAGATTTCATTTGCAATTAAAAATAGACTCGTGATGCTTCATTTCACTCTAGATGGCAATAAATGCATTTACTATCTTTTGAAGGCAAGTTCTTAACCTGCCACATGTTTGATTCCTTTATACGGTGGTTGTGGCAGTAATATCGCTCATGCATATTGGAATGATTATTCATCATACAAAATCAAGATGCTTTTCCCTGCATTATTGCATTTGCAATTCTAATGGACTTGGGATGCTTCATTTATCTTTAGACGACAATAAATGAATTTACAACCTTCTTGAGGTTATTTATTCGCTTGCTATCATAACAAATTCCTTTATCTGATGGTTGGTAGGTAGTAATGTTATTCGTGCAAATGGAATTGATTATTCATATACAAACTCAAGCTGTTATTCTGTACAAGATTGCATTTGCAATTTTGATGGTTTCAGGATGCTTCGAATAAATTCAGGATACTTCATATAACTCTAGATGAAAGTAAATGCATTTCCTATCATCTTGAGTCGATTTCTTAGCCTGCAACACTAATGGGTTCCTTTATATGTTGGTTGTGGCTGTAATATTACTCGTGCATCTTGAATTGATTATTCATAAAATAAAATTAGGATGCTTTTCTATACAAGATTGCTTTTGCGATTTTGATGGACTCGGGATGCTTCAGGTAAACTCAGGATGCTTCATTTAGCTTTAGATGGCTGTAAATGTATTTACTATCTTCTTGAGGCAATTTCTTCGCCTACCACGTTGATGGATTCCTTTATACAATGGCTGTGGTAATAATATCGCTCTAGCAACTTGAACCAATTATTCATAATACCAAATCTAGATGCTTTTCCGTATAGGATTGCATTTGCGATTCTAATGGACCCATGATGCTTTCGATATACTCAGGATGCTTAATTTAACTCTAGATGACAGTGAATGCATTTACTTTCTTTTTTCCGCTATCTGTTTGCCTGTCACAGTATTGGATTCCTTTGTGCGATGACTATGGTCGGTAGTAATATTGCTCATGCAACTGGAATTGATTATTCATATACAAACTCAAGATGCTATTTTGCACTCAATTGCATTTACGATTTTGATGGAGTCGGGATGCTTCAGATAAACTCAGGATGCTTCATTTAAGCCTAGAAGACAATAAGTGCATTTACAATCTTCTTCAGGCAATTTCTTTGCCTGCCACACTAATGGGTTCTTTTATACGATGGTTGTGGTAGTTATATCGCTCATGTAACATTAAAGATGTCACCCGTCGGGGCGAGGGCAGGGAGTGGCTTCCCGCTCCCCATCCCCGATCCCCACCATGGGGGGCTTTTTCCTCCCATCCTCATTCCCCACTTCCCCGTTGGTCCTTGCCCGGACCCCCAACAACAAATCAAATCAACAACAGCACCACCATCAACAACAGTAATAGATCATATACCAAAAAAAAAAAAAGACAAAGAAACAACAACAGATGATCAACGGCAAAAAGAATCAGATTATGCATCCAAAAAAATAGAAAATAAAAGAAACAACAACAGTAGATCAGTAATTTCCTCCAATGCCTTCTTGACCTTCCCTCAAGAACCATAATTTCCCAAGTCGCATTTTGGTGTACCACCACGACCAATGCCCCGTTTTCTTGAAAAAGAGAGCATGCATGAGAGAGAAGAAGCACAGATCTATGAAAATGGTGCCGATTTGCAATCAAACTCACTAGAGATCGAATGGTGAAGTTACCATCGTCGTCGTGTTTGTCTAGGAAAAGATTGTGCTAGCATAGATCCGTCGAGAGCAGCACTGCCAGAGAATCATCACGTCCAATGTTGGTGGTAGTGCGCAGTGCTGGCAATGCGCGGTGGCAGTGTGGTGATCGCACGACAAGATCTAGCTCCGATGGTGGCGCAATGTGATTTGGGATCTGCTCTAGTGGTGGCGCGACGCAATGGGGATCTTCCTTCGGTGGTGCAGCAGTGGTGGCGTGATTTGCTGATTGCTACTGTGTGCTTCAACTAAGGCGATTTGGCGAGGTGGAGAGGAGCTGGGGAAGAAGAAAAAGGGAAGTGGGGGGCTCACAAAGTCACAATCTGATTATTTCAAAAAAAGAAAAGAATGAAGAATGAGTTCAGTTAATTTAGAAGGATTTTTAATTATTCAATTAAATAAGTATTGAGATGTCATAAAGCTATATGTATATATAGAGATATAATATGCCATCACTAAGGATAAACTAGTCTTTTTACACTTGCGAGGTTCCCGTAGGTGGGGAGGGTGATCCCCATCCCCATCCCCAAATCTGTCACGGGGGGACTTTTAGCCCTGTCCCAGTCCTTGCGGGGGAAAAATCCTCGAATACGGGGCCCCGAATGGGACAGTCCCTGTGAGCATCCCAACTTGATGGGGATTTTTGACATCCCTATGCAACATGAACTGATTATTTATAACACAAAATCAAGATGCTTTTCGATACAAGATTTCATTTGCAATTGAGATGGACTCGTGATGCTTCATTTCACTGTAGATGGCAATAAATGCATTTACTATCTTCTCAAGGCAAGTTCTTAACCTGCCACATGTTTGATTCCTTTATAAGATGGTTGTGGCAGTAATAACGATCATGCAAATTGGACTAATTATTCATCATACAAAATCAGGATGCTTTTCCCTACATTATTGCATTTGCAATTCTAATGGACTCGGGATGCTTTATTTATTTCTAGATGAAAGTAAATGAATTTACTACCTTCTTGAGGCTATTTATTCGCCTGCCATCATAATAGATTCCTTTATCTGATGGCTATGGTAGGTGACAATGTTACTAGTGCAAATGGAATTGATTATTTATATACAAACTGAAGCTGCTATTCTGTACAAGATTGCATTTGCGATTTTGATGGGTTCAGGATGCTTCAGATAAATTCAGGATGCTTCAGATAACTCTAAATGACAGTAAATGCATTTCCTATCATCTTGAGTCGATTTCCTAGCTCGCCATGCTAATGGGTTCCTTTATACTCTGGTTGTGGCTGTAATATTACTTGTGCATCTTGAACTAATTATTCATAAAATAAAATCGAGATGCTTTTCTATACTAGATCGGTTTTGCGAATTAGATGGACTCAGATGCTTCCGGTAAACTCAAGAGACTTTATTTAGCTCTAGATAATTGTAAATGTATTTACTATCTTCTTGAGGCAATTTCTTTGCCTGCCACGTTTATGTACTCCTCTATACGATGACTGTGGCAGTAATATGGCTTTAGAAACTTGAACCGATTATTCATAATACCAAATCAGGATGTTTTTCCGTATAGGATTGCATTTGTGATTCTAATGGACCTAGGATGCCTTTGATATACTCAGGACGCTTAATTTACACTCTAGATGACAGTGTTTGCCTATCACCGTATTGGATTCCTTTATGCGTTGATTGTGGTCAGTAGTAATATTGCTCATGCAATTGGAATTGATTATTCATATACAAACTTAGGATGCTATTTTATACTTGATTGCATTTACGTTTTTGATGGACTCAGGATACTTCAGATAAACTCGGGATGCTTCATTTAAATCTAGACGACAGTAAATGCATTTACAATCTTCTCGAGGCAATTTCTTTGCTTGCCAAATTAATGGGTTCTTTTATACGATGATTGTGGCAGTTACATCGCTCATGCAACAGGAACTGATTATTCATAACACAAAATCAGGGTGTTTTTCGATACAAGATTTCATTTGCAATTTAGATGGACTCACGATGCTTCATTTTACTCAAGATGGCAATAAATACATTTACTATCTTCTTAAGACAAGTTATTGATCGGCCATATGTTTGATTCCTTTATACGATGGTTGTGGCAGTAATAACGCTCATGCAGATTGAACTGATTATTCATCATACAAAATCAGGATGTTTTTCCCTACATTATTGCATTTGCGCTTCTAAAGGACTCGGGATGCTTCATTTATTTTTAGATAACAGTAGATGAATTTACTACCTTCTTGAGGCTATTTATTCACTTGTCATTGTAATAGATTCCTTTATCTGATGACTGTGGTAGGTAGTAATGTTACTCGTGCAAATGAAATTGATTATTCAAATATAAACTCAAGTTGCTATTTTGTACAAGATTACATTTGCGATTTCAATGGGTTCAAGATGCTTCAGATAAATTCAGGGTACTTCATATGACTCTAGATGACAGTAAATGCATTTCCTATAATCTTGAGGTGATTTTTCTAGCCGCCATACTAATGGGTTTCTTTATATGTTGATTGTGGCTATAATATTACTCATGCATCTTGAACTAATTATTCATAAAATAAAATCAATATGCTTTTCTATACTAAATTGCTTTTGCAATTTTGATGGATTCGGGATGCTTCAGGTTAATTCAGGATGCTTTATTTAGCTCTAGATGACTATAAATGTATTTATTATCTTCTTGAGACAATTTCTTCGCCTGTCACGTTGATGGATTCTTTTATACGATGATTGTGGCAGTAATATTATTCTAGCAACTTGATACGATTATTCATAAAATCAAATTAGGATGCTTTTCTGTACATGATTGCATTTGTGATTCTAATGGACCCATGATACTTTTGATATGCTCAGGACGCTTAATTTAACCCTTGATGACAGTCAATGCATTTAGTTTCTTCTTTCCGCTATCTATTTGCCTGTCACCGTATTGGATTCCTTTATGCGATGACTGTGATTGTTTTTAATATTGCTCATGTTATTGAAATTGATTATTCATATACAAACCTAGGATGCTATTTTATACTTGATCGCATTTACGATTTTGATGGACTCGGGATACTTTAGATAGACTCGGGATGCTTCATTTAAGTCTAGATGACAGTAAATGCATTTACAATCTTCTTGGGGCAATTTCATTGCCTGCCAAATTAATGGGCTCTTTTAGACGATGATTATGGCAGTTATATCGCTTTGGCAACATGAAATTATTATTCATAACACAGAATCTAGATGCTTTTCGATACAAGATTTTATTTGCAATTTAGATGGACTCGCGTTGCTTCATATCACTCTAAATGACAATAAATGCATTTACCATCTTCTTAAGGCAAGTTCTTGACCTGCCACATGTTTGATTCCTTTATACGATAATTGTGGCAATAATAATGCTCATGTAGATTGGACTGATTATTCATCATACAAAATCAGGATGCTTTTCCCTACATTATTGCATTTGCAATTCTAATGGACTCGGGATGCTTCATTTATTTCTTGAAGATAGTGAATGAATTTACTACCTTCTTGAGGCTATTTATTCGCCTGCCAGTGTAATATATTCCTTTAACTGATGGCTGTAGTAGGTAGTAATGTTACTCGTACAAATGGAATTGATTATTTATATACAAACTCAAGCTGCTATTCTGTACAAGATTGCATTTGCGATTTTGATGGGTTCAGGATGCTTCAGATAAATTGAGGATACTTCATATAACTCTAGATGACATTAAATGCATTTCCTATCATCTTGAGTCGATTTCCTAGCCCGCCACACTGATGGGTTCCTTTATATGCTGGTTGTGGCTGTAATATTATGCGTGCATCTTGAATTGATTATTCATAAAATAAAATCAGGATACTTTTTTATACAAGAATACTTTTGTGATTTTGATGGATGCCACGTTGATGGATTCCTTTAAATGACGATTGTGGCAATAATGTCGCTCTAGCAACTTGAACCGATTATTCATAATACCAAATTAGGATGCTTTTCCGTACAGTTTTTCATTTATGATTCTAATGGACCCAGGATGCTTTCAATACACTCAGGACGCTTAATTTAACTCTAGATGACAGTGAATGCATTTACTTTCTCCTTTCCGCTATCTGTTTGCCTGTCACCATATTGGATTCCTTTTTGTGATGACTATGGTCAATAGTAATATTGCTCATGCAACTGGAATTGATTATTCATATACAAACTCAGGATGCTATTTTATACTTGATTGCAATTACAATTTTGATGGACTTGGGATGCTTTAGATAAACTTGGGATGCTTCATTTAAGTCTTGAAGACAGTAAATGTGTTTACAATCTTCTGGAGGCAATTTTTTGCCTGCCAAATTAATAGGTTCTTTTATACGATGATTGTGGCAGTTATATCGCTCATGCAACATGAACTGATTGTTCATAACACAAAATCAGGATGCTTTTTGATACAAGATTTCATTTGCAATTTAGATGCACTCGCAATGCTTATTTCACTGTAGATGGCAATAAATGCATTTACTATCTTCTTAAGACAAGTTCTTGACCTGCCAAGTATTTGATTCCTTTATGCGATGGTTGTGGCAGTAATATCGCTCATGCAGATTGGACAAATTATTCATCATACAAAATCAGGATGCTTTTCCCTGCATTATTGCATTTGCAATTCTAATGGACTCGGGATGCTTGATTTATTTCTAGATGACAGTAAATGAATTTACTATCTTCTTGAGGCTATCTATTCACCTGCCATCATAATAGATTCCTTTATTTGATGGCTGTGGTAGGTAGTCATGTTACTCATGCAAATGGAATGGATTATTCATATACAAACTCAAGCTGCTATTCTGTACAAGATTGCGTTTGCGATTTTGATGGGTTCATGATGCTTCAGATAAATTCAGGATGCTTTAGATAACTCAAGATGGCAGTAAATGCATTTCCTATCATCTTGAGTCAATTTCCTAGCCCGCATGCTAAGGGGTTCGTTTATACTCTG
Organism: Pterocarpus macrocarpus; assembly: GCA_031439585.1. Taxonomy (NCBI): domain Eukaryota; kingdom Viridiplantae; phylum Streptophyta; class Magnoliopsida; order Fabales; family Fabaceae; genus Pterocarpus; species Pterocarpus macrocarpus. The sequence continues at coordinate 38,721,795 of CM062518.1, forward strand.
GTTGTGGTTGTAATATTACTCGTGCATCTTAAACTGATTATTCATAAAATAAAATCAGGATGCTTTTCTATACTAGATTGGTTTTGCAATTTTGATGGATTCGGGATACTTCAGGTAAATTTAGGATGCCTCATTTAGCACTAGATGACTATAAATGTATTTGTTATCTTCTTGAGACAATTTCTTCGCCTACTACGTTGATGGATTCCTTTATACGATGATTGTGGCAGTAATATCGCTCTAGCAACTTAAACTGATTATTCATAAAACCAAATCAGGATGCTTTACTGTACAGGATTGCATTTGTGATTCTAATGGACCCAGGATGCTTTCGATACACTCAGGACGCTTAATTTAACTCTAGATGACAGTGAATACAATTACTTTCTTCATTCCTTTATCTGTTTGCCTATCACCGTATTGGATTCCTTTATGCGATGACTGTGGTCGGTTGTAATATTGCTTATGTTGTTGAAATTGATTATTCATATACAAACCTAGGATGCTATTTTATACTTGATCGCATCTACGATTTTGATGGACTCGGGATGCTTCAAATAGACTCAGGATGCTTCATTTAAGTCTAGGTGACAGTAAATGCATTTACAATCTTCTTGAGGCAATTTCTTTGCCTGCCAAATTAATGGGCTCTTTTATACGATGATTGTGGCAGTTATATCGCTCATGCAACATGAACTGATTATTCATAGCACAAAATCAGGATGCTTTTCGATACAAGATTTCATTTGCAATTTAGATGGACTTGCGATGCTTCATTTCACACTAGATGACAATAAATGCATTTACTCTTTTCTTAAGGCAAGTTCTTGACTTGCCACATGTTTGATTCCTTTATACGATGGTTGTGGTAGTAATTTCGCTCATGCAGATTAGACTGATTATTCATCATAAAAAATCAGGATGCTTTTCCCTACATTATTGCATTTGCAAATCTAATGGACTCGGGCTGCTTCATTTATTTCTTAACGACAGTAGATGAATTTACTACCTTCTTGAGGCTATTTATTCGCCTGCCATCGTAATAGATTCCTTTATCTGATGGCTGTGGTAGGTAGTAATGTTACTCGTGCAAACGGAATTGATTATTCATATACAAACTCAAGTTGCTATTCTGTACAAGATTGCATTTGCGATTTCGATGGGTTCAGGATGCTTCATATAAATTCAGGGTACTTCATATGACTCTAGATAACAGTAAATGCATTTCGTATCATCTTGAGGCGATTTTTTTGCCCGCCACACTAATGGGTTCCTTTATACGTTGGTTGCGGCTGTAATATTACTCGTGCATCTTGAACTGCTTATTCATAAAATAAAATTAGGATGCTTTTCTATACTAGATTGCTTTTGCAATTTTGATGGATTTGGGATACTTTAGGTAAAATTAGGATGCCTCATTTAGCACTAGATGACTATAAATGTATTTGTTATCTTCTTGAGGCAATTTCTTCGCCTGCCATGTTGATGGATTCCTTTTTACGATGACTGTGGCAATAACATTGTTCTGGCAACTTGAACCGATTATTCATAATACCAAATCAGAATGCTTTTCCAGACAGGAGTGCATTTCTGATTCTAATGGACCCAGGATGCTTTCGATATACTCAGGATGCGTAATTTAACTCTAGATGACAGTGAATGCATTTAATTTCTTCTTTCCGCTATCTGTTTGCCTGTCATCGTATTGGATTCCTTTATGCGATGACTATGGTCAGTTGTAATATTGCTCATGCTATAGAAATTGATTATTCATATAGAAACTGATGATGCTATTTTATACTTGATTGCGTTTACGATTTTGATGGACTCGGGATGCTTCAGATAAACTCAAGATTCTTCATTTTAGTCTAGATGACAGTAAATGCATTTATAATCTTCTTGAGGCAGTTTCTTTGCCTGCCAAATTAATGGGCTCTTTTACACGATGATTATGGTAGTTATATCACTCATGCAACATGAACTGATTATTCATAACACAAAATCATGATGCTTTTCGATACAAGATTTCATTTGCAATTTAGATGGACTCGTGTTGCTTCATATCACTCTAGATTGCCATAAATGCATTTACTATCTTCATAAGGCAAGTTCTTGACTTGCCACATGTTTGATTCCTTTATACGATGGTTGTAGCAGTAATAACACTCATGCAGATTGGACTGATTATTCATCATACAAAATCAGGATGCTTTTCCCTACATTATTGCATTTGCAATTCTAATGGACCAAGGCTGCTTCATTTATTTCTAGACAATAGTAGATGAATTTACTACCTTCTTGAGGCTATTTATTTGCCTGCCATCGTAATAGATTCCTTTATCTGATGGCTGTGGTAGGTAGTAATGTTACTCGTGCAAACGGAATTGATTATTCATATACAAACTCAAGCTACTATTTTGTACAAGATTGCATTTGCGATTTTGATGGGCTCAGGATGCTTCAGATAAATTTAGGATACTTCATGTAACTCTAGATGACATTAAATTCATTTCCTATCATCTTGAGTCGATTTCCTAGCCGCCACACTAATGCTTTACCATCTCTAATAATAAATGCATTTGTTATTTTCTTTTGGCTATCTATTCGCCTGCCACCGTAATGGATTCTTTTGTACGATGACTGTGGTTGGTAGTAATATTGCCCATGAACTTGAATTGATTATTTATATACATACTCAGGATGCTTCAGATGAATTCAGGATGTTTCATTTAAGTCTAGATAACAGTAAATATATTTACTATCTTCTTGAGGCAATTTCTTTGCCTGCCACATTAATGGGTTGCTTTATACGATGATTATAGCAGTAATATCTCTCATTCAACTTGAACTGATTATTTATAATTCCAAATCAATATGCTTTTTTATACAAGATTGCATTTGCAATTTTGATTGACTCAAATACTCCATTTAACTTTAGATAACGATAAATACATTTACTATTTTTTTCAGGCAATTTATTTGCCTACCACTGTAATGGGTTCCTTTATACAATGATTGTGGTAGTAATATTGCTCATGCAACTTGAGTTTTTTATTCATAATACAAAATTCGAATGCTATTCTATACTCGATTGCTTTTGTGCATCTGATGGACTCTGGATGCTTCAGATAAACTCACGATATTTCATTTGAGCCTAGATGATGGTGAACGTATTGACTATATTCTTGGGGCAATTTCTTCGCCTACCACTGTAACGGGTTCCTTTATGCAAAGATTATGGTAGTAATATCACTCATGCGACCTGAGCTAATTATTCATAATACAAAATCAATATGCTTTTCTAGACATGATTGCATTTACAATCATGATAGACTTAGGATGCAAAGACTCCCAGCGAATATTCTTGTGCCTTGGTTGACTTTATGTGCAAATGCAATGTGAGGTCCTTATTTGCAATTCAAAATCATGATGCTTTGTTGGATGCAAATGCATCTATTTTAAGGATAAAATCATGGTGATTTATTTGACTCGTGATGACCTTGGCCACCTTTCTTATCTTTTTGCCGCAATTTTTTTACCTTAGCCCAATAATGAGTTCCTTTATATGATGATTGTGGCATTACCTCGTTCTTGATTATACAAGAACAAGTTTCATTTAGTTGAAACAGAATTAATAAACTTACCATTGAATTACAAAACTTAGAGGGTTGAATTAGATGTTGAATAAATTCAATATGAATTCTACATTCTTAATCCAATAATCAAATGGTATTATTTGTGTTGTGACCTTTAATGATTCTAAATGCAATGTGCATTTTAAATCCTTTGCTAAGCAATCTTTGAGCTTTTCGATAATCCTATGACCTTAGAAAAAATTGAGGGATGAACCTATAACATTAGAAAAAAACATGGATAGGATATTTGACCTCTATGACACTTGATATACAAAAACCCTAAACCAATATTCTTGATCCTTCATGATTCCATTGCCAGAGCAACTTGAACTAGTTATTCATATTACAAAATCTTTGTGATTGCATTTTCTACTATGATAAACTCAACATGCTTTAGATAAACTCTGAAAGTTTCATTTAAGTCTAGATGACAGTTAATGCATTTATGGTCTTATTGAGGCAATTTCTTTGCCTACCACATTAATGGGTCCCTTTATAGGATTACTGTGGTTGGTAGTAATATTGCTCATACAGCTGGAATTGATTATTCGTAATACAAACTCAGGATACTATTCTATACTTGATTGCATTTGCGATTTTGATGGACTCAAGATGCTTCGGATAAACTCAAGATACTTAATTTAAGTCTAGATGATAGAAATAAATTTACTGTCTTATTGAGGTGATTTCTTCACCTCCCATTATAATGGGTTGTTGTATACGATGATTATGATAGTAATATCACTCATGCAACTTGAATTTATTATTCATAATACAAAATTAGGATGCTATTCTATACTAGATTGCATTTGCCATTCTAATGGACTCAGGATGCTTCAGATAAACTTGAGATGCTTTATTTAAGTCTAGATGACAGTAAATACATTTACTATCTTCTTGAGGCTATTTCTTTGCCTGCCATAGTAATTACGATGATTGTGGCAGTAATATCGCTCATGCAACTTGAACTAATTATTCATAGTACAAAATTAGTATGCTTTTCTATATATGTTTGGATTTGCGATTCTGATAAACTCAGGACGCAAAGAGTCCAACGAATATGCTTGCGCCTTGGTTTTTCAAATACAATATAAGGTCTTTATTCATCATTCAAAATCATGATGCTTTGTTAGATTCAAATGCATCTGTTATAAGGATAAAATCAAGGTAATTTATTTAACTTGTGATGTCCTTAGCCACCTTTGCTATCTTTTGGCCGTAATTTTTTCTGCTTAGCACATTAATGAGTTCCTTTATACGATGATTGGAGCATTACCTTGTTCTTGTGTAATCTTGTTTACACAAGAACAAGTCCCATTTAGTTAAAACAGAATTAATAGATTTACCATTGAATTACAAAACATAAAGGGTGGTTCTTGAATAACTTCGATATGAATTCTACATTCTTAATCCAATGATCAAATGATATATTTGTATAATTATTCTAAATGCAATGTGTATCTTAAATCCTCTGCTACGATCTTCAAGCTTTTCAATAACCCTATGACCCTAGAAAAGTTTGAGAGATGGCCTTATAACCATGGAAAAATTTTTGGATAGGATACTAAATCCTTGTGACACTCGATATGCAAACCCCTAAAAAAATATGCTTGATCCTTGGTGATTAAATTGACAGTGCAACTTGAGCTAATTATTCAAAATACAAAATCAAGATGCTTTTCTATACGTGATTGCATTTACTACTATGGTAGACTTAACATGCTTTAGATAAACTTAGGGTGCTTCGTTTAAGTCTAGATGATATAGTAAATGAATTACTGTCTTATTAAGGCAATTTCTTTGCTTGCCATAATAATGGGCTCTTTTGTATGATGACTGTGATTGGTAGTAATACGCTCATGCAACTTGAATTTATTATTCATAATACAAATTTAGGATGTTATTTTATACTTGATTGCATTTGGGATTCTGATAGACTTAGAATGCTTTAGATAAACTTAGGATACTCCATTTAAGTCTAGATGATGGTAAATGCATTAACTACCTTCTTGAGGCATTTTCTTCGCCTACCACAGTAATGGGTTCCTTTATTCGATGATTATGGCAATAATATCGCTCATACAACTTGAACTGATTATTCATAATACAAAATCATAATGTTTTTCTATACTTGATTGCATTTGCGATTTAGATGGACTTAGGATGGTTCGCTTAACTCTAGATGACAATAAATGCATTCACTATTTTCTTGAGGCAATTTCTTCTCCTGCCACTATAAGGGGTTCCTTTATACAATAATTGTGGTAGTAATATCGCTCGTGCAACTTGAATTAATTATTTATAATACAAAATTATGATGCTATTCTATACTAGATTGCATTTACAATTTTGATGGACTCAGGATGCTTTAGATAAGCTCAGGATGCTTCATTTAAGTCTAGATGACAGTAAATGCATTTACTATCTTCTTGAGGCAATTTCTTCCCTTACCACAATAACGGGTTCCTTTATACGATGATTGTGGCAGTATCGTTCATGGAACTTGAACTGATTCTTCATAATACAAAATCAAGATACTTTTCTATACATGATTGCATTTGCGATTCTGATATACTTAGGACGCAAAGACTCCAAATGCATATGCTTGCTCCATGGTTGACCCTATTTGCAAATGCATTATGGGGTCTCTATTCATAATTCAAAATCATAATGCTTTGTTAGATGCAAATGCATCTGTAGTAAGGATAAACTCAAGGTTATTATTTGACTTATGATGACCTTAGCACAATTTTTTCTGCTTAGCACATTAATGAGTTCCTTTATACGATGATTGTGGCATTACCTAATTCTTGATTATATGAGAACTAGTTTCATTTAGTTGGAACAAAATTAATAAATTTACCATTGAATTACAAAACTTATAGGGCTGAGTTGGATCTCGAATAACTTTAGTATGAATTCTAAATTCTTAATCCAATGATCAAATAGTATATTTGTATTTTGAGACCATTATTGGTTCTAAATGCAATGTGTATTTTAAGTTCTTTGCTGTGCGATTTTCAAGCTTTGCAATAGCCCTATGACCTTATTACTTTGGAGAAAATCATGGATGAGATACTTGACCCCTACACACTCGATATGTAAAAACTCTGAATAAATATTCTTGATCCTTGTTGATTAAATTGCACGTGCAACTCGAATTAATTATTCATAATGCAAAATTAGGCTGCTTTTCTATATGTGTTTGCATTTTCTACAATGATAAACTCAACATGCTTTAAATGAATTTAGGATGCTTCATTTAAGTTTAGATGACAGTCAATGCATTTACTATCTTATTGAGGCAATTTCTTTGCTTGCCATAGAAATGGGTCCCTTTATATCACGACTGTCGTTCGTAGTAATATCACTCATGCGACTCAAATTGATTATTCATAATACAAGCTTAGGATGCTAATCTATACTTGATTGCATTTGCGATTTTGATGGACTCAAGATGTTTCAGATAAACTTAGGAGGCTTCATTTAAGTCTAGACGATAGTTGCTACATTCACTATCTGGTTGAGGCATTTTCTTTGCTTGTCACAATAATGGGTTCCTTTATACGATGATTATGGTAGTCGTATCAGTCATGCAACTTGAACTAATTATTTATAATACAAAATTAGGATGTTTTTCTATAATTAATTGCATTTGCGATTTTGATGGATTGAGGAAGCTTCAAATAAACTCTGTCAACTACCCCACATCCTTGCTTGTCAAAGCACCCACTGCTTGCTCCTCAACATTAGGCAATACATTAGAAGTCATCACTTCGTGCCTTGCGTTTTGTTCGTGAGTATCGAAAGGACAACACCCTTAACCTTTTCGCTGATCAAAACAAGTTCAATGCCACCGTAATCAGTGAGCAGAGATGAGTCCAAGACCATTCTAGCTTGCTTTCGCTTGCCTGAGAAAAATCTATCTAGAAAAGTACCTTTCGCAGTAGTAGTTTTCATAGGCTTTAGAATTCTGCCACCTGAGATAATTCCACTTTTCTTCCTGATTTGGAAAACAAACTTAGTTTTTGGTTTAGGAGTGGTACCCATGAATGAGTGCACCCTAACCTTACGTTAATCCCACACCCCCACATGGGGAGAGTTAATTTTAATACCCCCCACATGCCTATTAATAGCCACAAGGACGTCCATTGCATAGGTGCTTTCCCTTTATTTCACCTTAGGTTTCTCCAATGATTGAGCCAATTTCAGCTTTGGAGAATTTGAAAAAACCACTTGATCTTTACCTTGCTTATTTGTCCGAGACTTTCGCCTAGTATTGACTTCAATCCATGTCTTATCATTGGGCTAGTTTTCAAAAACTTGATTTAAATCCATTACTCTGTCAACGGGAATCTCGAGACTAGCAATCAAAGATTCACCTCTCACTAGCAAAGGCTATACCATTGACGAAGCATCCTTCTAACCATTGCCAACCGATTGATTTTCCAGCAACTTCTCACAATTCCTAGCAGCATGCCCATAACGGCCACAGTCAGAACAAATCAAAAGGAGGCTCTCAAATTCGACCTTATGCTAGTGATGATTAATCCAAACTTCATCTAGGTAATGATAATCTCAACACACATCCTGGCAAAACAACCACGCCCCTAGGACTTGGTAACAAAATCAACCTTGATTAGCCTCCTAATAACACCAGCAATAGTCTTTATTGCACTCTCATGAAAATAATGGACATTGAGGCCCGAGAAATAAATCTAGGTAGATAATAACCTGTAAGAGGGTGACCATTGTTTTACAGGTAGATAATAACCTGTAACATCCAAGGACCACCTCTAACCACCTTATCTCTATTCTCAGATAAGTCAAATTTGACCATGAAGTAATCATAACCAACATCCATCACATCATAGCCTGCTTTCAACCGCCATAGGCTACAAAAGCTTTTCCATCATCTTGGAGAAGCTATAATGTTTTCTAAGCAATTTGATAACCAAAACATCTCTCTAAGGTGCAAATAGCACTTCCTTCGCCTTTTCTGAAAAGTGCACCAAAGGCCTTCTATAATTTCCTCCCTCAAACTCTAAAAAGGCAAGGTTGAGCTGTCTCAAGTCCCCCTCAATCCTTTGGCCCGGTGCAACATTTTCCTCCTAACATTTTATCTCTAAAAGACATCTTTTGAATAGCAACACCCCTTTACCCTCACCTAACCCTCCTTTCACCCCGTTCGTGTTTCCCACTTCATCCCCACTTATCACACCCTTCTTGCTCACACTTTTCTCTTCACTTTTCTTCATAGAAAACGGTTTTTTTACCCTTACCCTAGCGTGCACCCCTCATATATATATATATATATATATATATCGAGGTGGCCGGAAGGGTGAAAGGGATCACAGGGGTAATGAATAGGGGAGGAGGCAGACTCCTATTCACATGATATGCAAATGCAATACAGATAAAATAATTTACAGAAAATATAAATCACAAAAAATAAAAGAAAGCCAGAGCGCGGTAGTCCGTCGGGACTGGCTGAGGGAGAAGGAAATATGCTGAAATAAAAGATAAATTTTATTTCAAAAGAAAGCTTACAGAAGTATTTCAGAACTCCTACAAACTCTCTGCTAAGTGTTTGAGATAGGTTGTAAAAGGATGCCTTACAATTGAAACGGGCAGTCCTTTTATAGATACAAGTTTGACTGTTACAATAGTACAAGTTACATGACTGGACTATTGACTACAGTACAGGTTACATAACCGAAACTATTACAACAGTAAAAGTTTGTCCTGATGTCGAGAGTGACTAAAGGTGACAGGGCACCAAGCTTTGTCTGCCAAAGCAGATTCCTTTTGTTGGCCATTTGGGAAAAGGAGATTCCTTCTGACTAGGCCAATTTGTCGTTTGCTTTAACAGTCTTCACCCAAATCAATTCCAAAGCAATCATCTTCATTTTGGTAGAATCCTGATGATGATGCTGATGAAGAGGATGATGATGGTAATTCTTGTTTGGCTGATGACTCAGCTTCATCTGTTTGGAGGAGCTTCAGAATATCCTTCAAGTTCTGAGCAAATGACTCTTTGCTTGTGGATGCTCCTAAAGCTGCTAAAATTTGAGACCTTTGATTCAAAAATTTACAGCTTTCTGGATCAAAGGCTAAGAGGAATTTGGGATTCTTCTTGAACCAATCTTTAATCTTCTGAGGACTGATCCAGGAAATATCAAATTCTGCCCACCATTTGACATATACCTGCCTTTAAAGAAAGGGCAATAAATTTTTGTTTTCATGAACTCCAAAAACATACCGCCAAGAGAAAACCCAGGCTAATGAAAATTTGGAGTAAAAATGGAGATCTACTGGGAAGGGATCTTCCGTAAGATTAAACATTTTTGAAAAAGTTTGATATCCTTCTAAGGCATTGCTAGGAAGGATTTGGTCAATTGGTCCAAAAAAATTCCACCACTGGGCAAACCAGTGAGGGAATTTATATAAAGCATTTCTTTTAAAATAAATCAGCCATGAATGGCGGAATGCTTTATTTTGGAGCCAGAATACGTTAGTCCAGGCTTGAACATAATCCCAGTAATTATATCCAATTGGATCAAAGTTTTGAGAAATTTTTTTAATATTATTTGGATTCTTTCCAAAGTCAGATGGTGTTAAAACCTTAGGAATTTGGAAAGTCAAATGAGTAATGTTTGGAGGACTGGCTTTGTCCTTGTAATGTTTGATGGACACTGAATCAGAATCTACCAGGATAAATTCATAATATTTTTGTGTCCTGTTTGGAGAAAATGGTTTGAAATGAAAATCTTTTGGGAAGATTTTTGAAGGTATTTTGTTGGGATTTTTGTCCCAAAATTCTGGTTCAATTAGGGTTACTGGCATGAATTTCTCTTTTGCCAGGTATTGTGTTTGGGATTTTTTGATGGTAGTTTGAGTGGTCGTCAATTGTTTGGACGACTTTTGTTTGGTAATCTGTTTGCTCAGGTTTTCAATAATGAGGGATAATGGATAATCCTCATTATCTTCATCAGAGGCAATTTCTGCCCAAGACTTTTTTGGTAGTTTGGTTAAGCCTTGATCTTGGAAGGCCAACAGTGTTTCGATTGAGAAGGCATAGTCTTCCTTGGTTTGTTTTTGGGTTTGTGTTTGTTGGGTAGATGACCCAGATAAGTTGGGGTTTTGGGTGGATGACCCAGTTTGGGTTTTTGTTTGCCCGGTTAGGACAATTTCTTTTCCTTTTCCTTTGTCTTTTTCTTTTTCTTTTGTTTTTTCTCCTTTAGAGGAAGATGATGATTTTGGCATTATTTTTCCTGCAAAAATTCATGGGTGAGGTAGTCAGGGAGAGAGTTTGAAGTGCCTTTGATATACTCGATTTCAAAATAAAAAACACTTAAAATAGCTTGCCATCTTACAAAAATTTGTTTTGATGTAAGGTTTTTAACATCTTTTTGCAAAATGTCTTTTGCTGATTTACAATCCACACGAACCAAAAATCTTTGGTTTAATAAATCAAATTGAAATTTTGAAATGCAGAGAATAATTGCTAAAACTTCTTTTTTAATTGTAGAATACTTTTGTTGAGCAGTATTCCAATATTTTGAAGTGTATGTAATGACATGCTCTCTATCATTCAATTTTTGTTTTAAAATGCCGCCAAAACCTAAGTCAGATGCATCAGTCTCAACAATTTTGAAGGCTTGGGGGTTTGGCAGGTAAAGGCAAGAAAGAGTTTTAACTTGACCTTTAACTTGTTTGATAATGTTTGTATGAACGTCTGTCCAAGTGGGAGGAACCTTTTTAAGACGATCATGAAGAGGTTTGATAAGATTATTAAGCTGAGGAAAGAAGTCAGAGACATAATTTAGACAGCCTAAAAATCTTTGTAATTGAGTTTTATCAATAATTTGATTGGGAGAATTATCCACAAAATGGATTGCATGGTCAATTGGGACGATAGTACCTTGAAAGATATTATGTCCAAGAAATCTGATTTTTGTTTGGAAAAGATCAATTTTTGTTTTAGAAATAGCAAGGCCATTTCTTCTTATTATGTTCACAAAAATGTGAATATGTTTGAAATGTTGATTAATAGATTGAGAAAAGATTAAAACATCATCTATATAGATGATGATAAAGTTTGAATAAGAATCAAAAATATCATTCATGATTTTTTAAAACTCAGAAGGGGCATTTTTGAGTCCAAAAGGCATTACGTTCCATTCGTATTGCCCAAAAGGAACAGTGAAAGCTGTTTTGTAGTGATCACTTTCTTGAATTTGGATCTGCCAAAATCCAAATTTCATATCAAATTTTGAAAATATTTTTGCTGAATGCAAACGATTCAGAAGATCTTTTTTGTTTGGGATCGGATATCTGATCCATTGAAGTGCTTTGTTTAAAGGCTTATAATTTATTACAAGCCTTGGAGTACCACGCTCAATTTCCGCTTATTTATTAACATAAAAAGCAGAACAAGACCATGGACTCTTACTTTTTCGGATTAGACCTTTGTGAAGAAGATCATCGATCTCTTTTCTACAGTAAATGAGGAGTTCCTCATTCATCTGTATGGGTCTGGCTTTAGTTGGAATTTGTCATTCATGGAAATCCTTTTCATAAGGAAGACTAACGACATGTTTTTTCCTTTGCTAGAAGGCAGTAGGAAGATAAGAGCAGATTGAAGTTTGAATATGTTTGAGAAGATCTTGGACCTTCTTATGAACATCTGGTTTGGAAAGTTGGGATTCAATGTTCTTAAAAGATATTTCGTCTTTTAAAAAATTGATCTGATTTTGCTTAGTTTGAATCAGATTAAGTTTCTTTGAAATCGATTTTCTTAAAAAAGGAAAACTGATTATCTCACCTAGGTATTCAGTAAAAATACCTTCATCGGTGATATTTAATGGGAAAAGGGACCTAATAAAGGGTGTTCCTAAGATCACCACATTACTAAGATTTTTCACCAATAAAAATGAGGTTTTTATTCTTAGGTTCTGATTTTCAATCATTGCCTCAGAAAGTTTGAAATTGATTTTGAGTTTTGAACCACTAGCAGTGCTAAGTCGTTCAGAGGTTTTCTCAAAATATTTAGTCAGAATAAATCCTTCCTGTATGCAATTCGAATCTGCACCAGTATTGAATAATCCGACAGTTTCAAGAACAAAATCTTTTATTTTTATTTTGATATTGATGTAAAATTTTTGGATTTCTAGCATGTTAATTAATCCAAGAAATTCGTCATCATTTGGGGGATTTTGAGAACTGCTGTCATCAGATACAGCATCAATTTTTTGATTGTTTAGTAGGGTATCAATGATTTCCTGCTGAGAATCTTGTTGTTCTCTAAGAGCTTTAACTTCAACTCTGAGATTCTGAATCTCGTGTTGAAGATCATGAATAGTAACTGGTTTAACGGACTTTTTCTCAAGTTTTTTGAGAGTTTCATTCAGACTAAATTTATTAGTTTGAATTGAAGGTTTGACTTTAGAAGAACTGGCCTCTAAAGTAGATTTGAGTTTGTTGAGATAGATCCTTTTCTCATCAGGATCCGGAATGGCGTTTATGGCTTCAAAAAGAAGCTCTTGTTCTCTGGTGAGAACGTTTATAGATGATTCTTCAGTAGTATCTTCCGAAGATAGTACTTCATTATCATCTGGCACAATGGATTCTTTAGAGGACATCTCATGTTCCTCTTCAAAAGTTTCAGTGAGGAGTTTATTGATCTGCTCCTCGATGTTAGGCTCAAGGCTTAAAGCCTTAATTTTTTCTTTAAGCCTACAATTTCTGGCTATATGGCCAACTTTGCCACATTTGAAGCATGTGATAGGCTTGTCAGTATAGTTTGGTTGTGAGTGAGTTTTGGGTTTCCTTTGTGGAGGTTTAATCTTTTTGGGTGGTTTGGGCCTAGAAGAAGAAGACTTATGTTTATCTTTGGGCTTGGACCTCTTTTTTAGGCAGAGCAAACCAAATTGTTCGCAAAAAATGCCCATTTCCCTTCTGTTTTGGGATTTTTCTTTAGCCAATTGATTTTGAATTTTGTCATCTTGGCAGATTTTTAAGGCAACCTTTTGAATATAAGCAATAAGTTGATCGTAACTTAACTGCTCATAATGTATGTTTCCGTCAGGAGATTGGTTACAAATCTTTTCCCTAACCTTATCTCCGAGTGATTTTGGAAGACCAGCCAAGAACTTTTCTTTCCAGAAAGGTTGTTGACTATCTTCTCTGGTGAAAACTCTGGTAAGGAAAGTATCCTTATACCAGCGGAAGTTTCCAAATGTTTTACACTTGAGATTGGACAATAATTCAACTGACCTATCCTTCCAAAGGGTTGGATCGCCAATAAAATGCTGAACAATTGTAAAGATTAAAGTGTTAACAGCATCAGGTATAGGTTCCCCATTGCTGGTGATTGGTGTTTCATCATGTTCAGTTTTGATTGCATAAAGAATTTTTGATTTTTCAGAATCAGTAAGATAATTATCCCACCAACCTTTTAATTGACCAGAAAAACCAGCAACCAAAATTTCAACAATTGTTTCCTCCGAACAATTGAGGTTTGTAGAATACGCAGTTGCAACCATAGTCATATGTTGCAACGTATTCATAATTTGATATTTAGTTTGACCATCTATGTTCCACTCATAGATGTTATTTGCGCTAAAAGACTTAATACTTAAAGATTTCTCTTCAAGTAATAAATTAGGAGGAGTAGCGCGTTGATAATAAAGTTTTGAAGGTTTTTTCCAGTTTTGAGAAGTAACTTGCTCAATTTTTTGACCTTCAGAATTTTCAGAAAACTCAGTTGTTTTTTCAAGAGCACTAATGATCCTTGATCTAGAAGTTTCTTGAAGTGGGGTATCAGGAACAACAGTTTCCAAAAGTTTGAGTTTTTCATTAATTTTGTTTAAAAACTCTTCTTCAGAAGAAACAGTATTAGGTTGAAGACTTAGCGTCTTAGTAGCTTTAAATGGTTTGAAAAGATGTTTAACTTCTTGTTTTTCAGAAATAGTTTTTGAAGAAGAAGATTCCTCTTTAATTTTGACGGGTTTTCCAAGAAGTTTTGGACCCAAAGTTTGAAGATACTTGTTTTTATAATTTGACTATTCCATGAAACTCCTGATGTCTCTTGGATTCAGAGGTTCATCATCCTTTCTGAATTTGAAAGGTGATGATATGATGGGTTTGCCATCAGCATCCTTGATGTTAGAAAGCTGAAATTTAGTTTCCGGAGGAAGATCAGATTGAACCGTCTCATTTGTCTTGAGATGCCAAAGGACATCTAAAGTTTTCTCACTTAATTCTGTTTTCCAAGGATAATCAACCTTATTTTTAACAGAAAAAGCATGAAACCAGCCGAAGAAAAATATATTTTGTTTGACCCTGTTAAGAAAATCATAAAAATTTTCTTGAATATCTTTTCTGTTTTTTCCCTGATAATTTTGAAAAAACCAATTTCTTTGAGGGGTCAAATCCTCAGAATAAAAGTTTTTCCTAAGGGATTCTTTATCTATGGTGAAATCAGACATCATAAGGTTCATTCATAGAAGACTAAGTTGGAGATTGGATTGATTTTTGGTCTTCTTCTTCCTTCTGATAGACTGGTCTAGGAAGGTCAGAAGACATATCCAACCCACGGAGTCGGATATTTGGGAGTTCAGTTTGTGAGGTAGTTGAAAAGGACTTTCTAGACATAACCGAAGTAGCTGTCTTAAAATCCTCAGATACCTCAGACCTGGAAGAGGTTCCAAAATGGAAAGAGTTTCTTCTATCAAAGAATAACTCAACTTTTCCAGTATCATATTGCCTAATATCCTGAAAGTCAGGAGTAGGCTTGGGTTTAACTGGAACAACTCTGTCGAGTGTCCATTTTTTGGGAAAATTTATTTCACTCCATTGGATAGCCTTAGGCACAATGACCTTGGCTTTAGTTGTGTCGGTGAGAAACAAAGTGGTTTCATCACTTTGTTTTGGTTTGAGGACCCTAGAGATCATGGAATTCATGACCTTGTATTGGACCCTGTAGGTTAAGTTTATTGGAACAGATCCGGTCTTCATATCAAGTCCAGATATCAAAAGATTGAGAGTTAGTACATCTATGATATTTCTATCAACGAGACTAACAATAAGATCTGGGAAACAATTAAAATAAATTGGCCCAGCACAGATACTAGTTTCAACAGTTCCAAGAAGAGAGTCATGAAGCTGATTATGTCTAGCATCACGAAGGCAGATTAGGACAGAGGTGTTCATACCTAATCTGATGGTTGGTTTGAGGGAGACTTGAACGCACCCTATGTGAAGAAAATTAAATTCTTCTTTGTGCTTTCTGATTGATTTGTTTGAAAGAAGTTGAAAAGTTTTTTCTATTTCGTCCAATAGAACAACTTCTTCTACAGTCCTGACTATGTAGTCAGATTTGGAGAAAAAAGTTTTCTTTTCAGTTTTGTAAATTTGAGTTTAAGGGATCCTGGGTATCTCCCAAGTTCTTAGATCCTCATCGTTTATACCTTCAAATCGGATTTCCTCTTTGAAGATGTTGTTTGTTTTGTTTTTTGTTTGATGATCATTTGAAGAGGAAGAAGATGAAGAACCAGTAGAAAAATGGCGAGAAAGGGAGCGGAAAAAACATTAAATTTTAAAATCCCCTACTGATATCAGTTCCTTTAGGTTCAGTAAAGAATCATAATAAGATTTAACAAAATATTTTATCTGCTGAACTAAGTATTGATTTTCCTTTTTCTGCTGATAAATTTATTTAATCCTATCTTAAAGCAATTTTCAAATAGTTCTTTTAAATCCTAGCTACTGACTTACTGCCCTTAACCATTACGAGACTTACTGCATGCTTCAAGATCGTTAAGAACTATTAAAGTTTCTTTTCCAACCAAGATAGGAAGTGGATCAACACAAGGAATATCAGCACAAAGTTCATCCAGATAAAGTATTTATTAACTCAAATCATAATCCCCTACTTCTCACTCAAATCATATAAAAATTATATATATATATATATATATATATATATATATATATATATATATATATATATATATATATATATATATATATATAATTTTTTGATTTGATATATAATTAGGATTTAATTTATATGCATTATCAGTGTAAAAATTTGCATAGACATTTAACTATGTATTGTCACATTAGTAAAATTATTTGACTTAATCACCTATTATTTTAAAATTTTACAAATAGAAATATCTAATTGAATAGTAGTATAAAAATTTTTTACATTGTCAGTGCATCAAAATTAATCCCAATTAGGGTAAAGAATGGAATTTTATTTTTTATATGGCATTTGAGTTATGTATCTACTAGAATATGGGAATTGGGAGGAATTTACACTGATATGAAATCTAATAAAATCGGAATTTTCGATTTCATCTGTAGTGAATTCGGAAATTCCAAATTCAATTAAATTTTTTTTTTTGTCTATAGTGAATTCGGAAATTCCGAATTCACTAAAAAAAAATTCCGAATTCCCTTTTACTGAAATTAGAAATTTTGATTTTATTAGATCCCATATTAGTGTAAATTCCTCCCAAATCCTATATTCTGGTACATTTTTCTCCTAAATGCCATATTAAAAAAAAAACACCCGTAAAGAATCATATCCCTATTAAGATAATTGTTACATATTTTGCTTAATTTCGCCATTAATAAAGAATCGAATCAAAGATAA
This sequence comes from Pterocarpus macrocarpus, assembly GCA_031439585.1. Classification (NCBI taxonomy): domain Eukaryota; kingdom Viridiplantae; phylum Streptophyta; class Magnoliopsida; order Fabales; family Fabaceae; genus Pterocarpus; species Pterocarpus macrocarpus. The sequence goes on from CM062518.1 coordinate 38,739,096, forward strand.
TGCTTAGTTTTTTTATATTTGTCATTTAAGTATATCATTTAATAATCTATTGTTATAATTCTTATTAATTTCTTTTTTAACTTTTATTATAACTATTTACAAAGTTAAATATATGGTTATATATAATTAGTTAATGATTAAATAAAATTATATTGGCAAGTCTAATAGTGTATCAAATTTAAATTTATATATTAACTAATTTTCATTAATTTATTTATTAAAAATATGCAAATAAAATTAGTACACAATTAAATTTAAAATATGATTCAATAAGATAACCAAAAAAAAATTTAACAAACATTTCTATTTTTTAATATTTTCTTTGTCAATGCTCAAGGGCCTTTATTTATTACTATTGTCAATAGATAAATCTTTTGCTATTAATTTTATTTTCAAAACATTTGAAAGAAAACATATTTTTTTCGCTAAAACTAAAAGTAAAGAAAATTTGTTTATTTATTTATTGATCAACAAGGAACTTTATTTATTTATTTATTATTATTATTATTATTATTATTTTGTTCGAAGAAATTTAGTTAATCTAAAGATAGAGGACTTGGGCTTAAAATTGATGCTACAATCACACATGTATCGGGCTTGAATTTTACGCTAACCTCGTGTTGGGCGCAAAATTGAGGCTAACACCATACGTATATCGTATATCGGGCTTATGTTTGACGCTACTGGGCTTGGAATTGACGCTAAGTTCGTAATATATATTGGGGTTTAAATTCCGCTCTAAACAGTATCATGATCTCTACGTTGGGCTTCCACCACCATCATCCTTCTTCTTCTCCTCTTCAATATCGTCGTCTATCATTGCAGCCCAACAAAGAAAACCATAGTTATTAAGGTAAAGCCTCGTTTGACCCAAAAAACAAAAACAAAAACAAAACAAAAATGGTAAAACCTCGTCGTACACCTCGAAGTCGATTGTCCTTCTTCTACTACGAGTGCCACCACATTCACTTATAATTTTCATGCGAATGTACACCCCGTTTCCACCGTCGCGGCGGAGAGAACCGCTCCTAACAGCCGCCGCCGCCGCCGCCGCCAATGTGGCTTGAGGTATGTATTCCTGACCCTTCGTTACAGGCCTTTTTTAATTTAATTTTATTTTTATTTGAATTTTTGGTTTGATGTTTTGGTGTGATGGCTGCAGTACTTCCCTTGTCGAAGTTGAAAGGCTTAACAAGTATGTTCCCTCTCGGTTTCACTCCTTCCAATTGAACCACTATTTAATATTTATTATTTGCGATTGCTTCAAAATTTAATTTCTGCTTAAAGATGCCTAGTTTTTTCCCTGCCTTTTCTGTCATCAGCTTTATGTCCCAAATTTAATTACTCTAGAATATACCTTATTTGATACCTCTATGTTCAAGCCTGCATACTTTGATCCATGCATTGTGTTCTTCTCATGGAAATCAAAGGAATAAATTTCTCTAACAAGGTTGTAAATTTTGTTCATTTATGTGCAGGACCAGCCTCGAACTTCTGCTCTATCCCCGTAAGAACCATCTCATCCCAAACTTGTCACATTTTGTTGAATTTTGATATGATTGTTTGGTTCTTTCTGTTACATCGATAGGGTGCATGTGTGTCTCTAGTGCAATCTTCGTTGAATAGTGTTTTTTTAAATTTTCATGCATAATTATTCTTTTTGCTTTATCTATTTGGCTCTCTGAATGTTTCTGTGGCTAGCTGGTCGGAAATCACAGGGAGGATGTACAACTCGACAGATTCTGTTACTGATGATGCCAAATTTGAGAGTAGAACCTTGCTCTCTCTGGATCAGAAATCACTCATGGGGAGCATCCTATGAGTCTTGGATCTAGGTACAGTGCAAAGTTCTCTGCAATATATCATTCTGGGGGAAAAATCCTCAGATACCTTTTGTTCAAAAGTATATAAAAATTACACTGCATTTGCTTTTGTTATATGCTTGTATTGAGAAGTCTGATCTGCATCTGCATGAACTAGTTTGCATGCTATCCATCAAACTTGTCCGATGACCCTTCAGTCCATGATGCTTATCATTTTACTTGATTGGGTGACAATTGAAAGTGGTTCACATGGAAGCTTCCTTTGCCAAAAAAATAAATAAATAAATAATAAATAATAAAATAAAATGAAAGTGTTCATACTTCATTCTTATTTCACAACTGCTCAATCCTCATGCTAATGAACTATAGTACTCTGGTGTGCAGAGGCTCTTGTGATATAGTAAATTGGTCCTCTTTGCATTTTGTAGTACACAGAAATCATAGATCAAATTGACCAAGACATAAAGCGCACTCATCCTGATGTGCACTTTTTCTCTAGTGATTCTCAATTTGCAAAATCTAATCTGGTTGTTCCTTTATTTGTCTTTTTGATTTTATTTTTCCCTTTTGGACTTTCTCAGGAGGCTTTAAAGAACATATTAATTATTTTCGCAAAGTTGAACCCAGGTATAAGATATGTTCAGGGATAAATGAGATATTGGCTCCTCTTTTCTATGTGTTAAAAAATGACAATGACAAGGAAAATGCAGTGAGTATATGATACTTCTTGTAATCTTTTAAGTCTTCATTATATAATCTATTATGGGATATGCATTATCAATCCTCTAATTTCTTGTTCTTGTCCTTTTTTTAAATCCATGCTCTACCAACTCTACGTATAGTTGCCTAGTATATTCATTTAATTGTACTTTTGTTTTGTAGAGTCTAGTTGATATAAGGGTCATATTTTCCCTAAAAACCATTCTCTTTTTAATTTTGATTTTGCAAATTCCGTTTTAAGAAATGCTTACTAACCGATGATAAGCTGATCACTTTTCCTTTCTTATCATCAGATGCACCATATGTAAGTCTCTTGGCTTTTACCTTTTCTATGTTTCCTCATACAACTGGCTGATATTTCCTGGTGTGTGCTTTAATTGATGGGCCAACCTAGGATGAGGTTAGGGAAGACAATTCAAGATTCAGGAGGTCGCACCAGTTAGAAAGTTTTGTTGCATACTAAGGGGAATAAGGACAATAATTACTAACAAATGTAATACGGTATTGCCCTTTTCAAAAAATAGAACATGAAAATATGTGAAATATGTAATATGATGACCATGGGAATGTTGAATCTGTTGCCAAAAAATTGCTTGGGTAGTATTGGAGTGATTTAGATTCGTATTTCTGTAATGTTCTGTTCTGCTATACCATTGATCAGTATGCTCATCAGTTCCCCATTACAATTTGCAGGCCTTTGCTGAAGCAGGTTTGTTTTGTTGAGCTGTTGAGTGGGTTCTGGGTTAACTTTGTTAAACAGCTTGACAACAGTGCTGTGGGAATTCGTTCCACTATTACAAGATTGTCCCAGCTTTTGAAAGAACATGATGATGAGTTATGGCGTCATCTTGAGATCACTTCTAAAGTATGACAGAAATTTTAATATTATTCTATCTTTCCATTGTTTATCTTATAGTTTAAATTTGGAAATATTGATGTACCAAAAAAAATTTGGAAATGTTGGGGTAGGCTAGGCATCATCTATGTTAAACTATTTTAGTTCTTGATATTTCTGTTAGCTATTAGTTATTTTGTTTCAACATTGCAATATCTGTTATGCAATTGTTCGAGGACATTGTCTGCTGCATTGTTATATTAACTTTGTTAAATAAACTAAATAATAAATTAACAAAAAATTGTGGCTCTGTCAGTTATGTGGCCTTACCTATGTTAGATTTATTTTTTGGCCATTATTATTTTTCTCTGTTTTATACTGCTTTATGTTGCCAGTTAAGTAGCAGGCCTTTAGTCATTACACTTTTTTGAGTGCACACTTATAACAGTTTATCAGAAAGGTCTCATTCTTTTTCTTTTTTCATTTTTTCTAGTCCTAAACATCGGGTCAATCCCCAATTCTATGCATTTAGGTGGATTACTATCCTATTGACTCAAGAATTCAATTTTGCTGACAGCCATCACATTTGGGACACTCTTAAGGGATCCAGAGGGTCCACAGGTATAGTTCCTTTTGTTCCTTATTTACATTGTACTATAATGGATTTCCATTTTGCCTTATGAATTATGATCCTTGACCACTTCTTTGATGACAATGATATAATGGGTGATATGGTATCTGAAGTTGTGAATATACTTTTAGATAGTTAATATAGTTACTTTTAGATAGCAAAAATAAAGGAAAGGTATTTGTCTCTACATGAATAAAGCGCAACTGGGTAAACATGATCATGAAAATCAAGAGTTTTAAGTTTAACAACTGTATTGTTTGCTGTTATACTGCTTCTACTCTAAAAAATTATAAGTTGTTAAATTTTTTCATCATAGTGATGTACTTTGCACTTTATACTATATAGTGCACTATCTACCTTAGAGGATCTTAATCAGAAAGGAAACTGAAGATTGATCATATCAGATCGTTAGTTTTATAGAACATTACTTTGCCTTGCACCCGAGAGCGCTTGTGTCACACAAGTCACTCGCTTTCAGTGACTGTTACCTGCTACTTTAAATTTCTGTTGCCTTTCAATATTCTGTATATAGAGTTGATGATGATAGATAAGCATGGGTAATCTGTTTATTTTCTCTGCCTCAAAGCACTTTATAGTTCTTTTATAAAGTGGAAAACTAACTTACATAATACTCTGAAAGAGACTCTTCTTGGGGTATGCTGTGCAATGCTAATTCTCACTCATAAGCGCCTCTTGGAGGGTGATTTCACTTCTAATCTCAATTTGCTGCAAAATTATCCCAAAACAAACATTAGTCATTTGCTCTGTTACCAACAAGTTTCATGTATAGTCTGTCTAATGCATCTGTCTTTCCTGATTGTTTGCATTTTGCTTTTGTGTCTTTAAGTTGGGTTGTGAAATTCAATTCAATGATTGTAAATGACTGTACATGTCAGTCTCCAAGCAGCTTATATGTATATATGTATGTATGTATTTCTTTTTTTTTTTTAAAATATCTTTTGAAGGTCTCATCAATGTGAGCTTGATGAAATATGGCTATGTTCACTTACTGTCCAATATCCTAAAATAGATTGTCGTTGCAAAAAAAAAAAAAAAAAAAGCTTGTTTTGACACCATAATTGTGAACTTTCCTTGTCAAGAAGTTGAAAGGCATAACAAGGCTGATGTTGAATTCAAGCATGTTCCTCTCAGTCTCACTTCGTCCAATTGAATTCATGATGTCTTCCATCTATCTTGCCAATATCTATTTGAACACCACATTTACTTTTGGTGATTGCCTCAACCCCTCAACATTTGATTTCTGCTTAAAATGCCTAGTTTTTCCCTACTTTTTCTGTCATCAGCTTTATGTTCCAAATTTAATTACTCTAGAGTATACCGTATTTGATACTCCCTATTCAAGCTCACTTAAGACAATCCATGCAGTATGTTCTTATAGAAATGCTAGCAATAAATTTCTCCAAGAAGGTTGTAAATTTTGTTTATATTTATGTGTAGGACCAGCCCTGAACTACTTCATTCCGGTAAGATCCATCTTATTCCAATCTTCTTGCATACATATATTTAGTTTTTCCCTCTTTCTCTCCAATAGAAAGAGAAGAAAACATCAAGGAGAAGTGGCTAAAAAATTTATTTAATCTGTCCAATCCCGTTGCACATAGAAATTCCCTTGAAACAAGTGTGTGAGCAGAAGCAGAGAGACAACCATAGAATACAGGCATTCCTCTCCAATCTCCATCAAAGAATACTGGTGAGCTGCCCATACAACAGCCTACCATAAATTCATTCTCCTATTTCTTGCTAAACCCTTTAAAACATATCATGACTTCATGAGAAATTGCTCCTAGTTGAAAAGGACACACCTAGGGTTACCTTAATACCCCTAACAGGTGATTCTGCGAAAAAGTAGCCACATTTCAATACAAGAATAAGTGGGCAACTGTTTCTGAAGGAGACAGATAGTTTAGATTTAGGATAGTTTAGGTTTATGATATAGATACTAGATTTAGGAGAAACCTTACGTCATAGTTGAGAACTCTGTCCAGCATCCTATTGCAGACAATGAGATTACTGTTTTATTGATAATGAATAATACAAGAGGAAAAATTACTAAGCAGGCTATGATCCAGTGACAGAGGCTTAATGTCTTTATTGGGTATTCTATCCTCTTACGTGTTAATTGGATTGGAGGAGCATACCTCGGCTAGTATTTATGTTTAAGGCATTTTATTGAATTTCAAAGATTATGATACTATAGGTAAAATAGTTAAAAGAGATTTACATATTAATGGTGTAAACATAAATATGATCTATGATAGAATATTATGTCATCGTTTGATCCATATCTTTGCTTGCTAGAGTACATGGTTTGCCTTCTTTTTTTTCTTTTGGGTTTTTGTTTTTTTGTGGCTTTGTTATGGAAAGCAAATATTTGCTGGAAGCAAAAAAGGAGCATGAAAACAAGCATGTCTTAATACTTCAATTTCTGCATGTCTTCATTAGGAATGAGCTGAGACTTATAGGTGGTAATTTTGTCTTTATTTTTTGAGTGATCTATACTTGGAAGAAACTATTACTTTTGCACCAATTCAGCACAGAAAAATGAGTGCAATTTTTTTACAGGTTTTGATATGTTGCAATGTGGCTGAAAAATGCTTAATTGACACATCTATCAATTTGTTGCGGGTAAGTCTCAAGGTAAACTTTTGTTTTTTGGGTGAAACGGTTTATATATATATTTTTGCCTTGATGATGTGATGACTAACTTTCTTAGTTTTAGGATACTAAACTTGCGGTGTTTTCTTTAAGACGTCAACTGTCTACTCAGGCTTAGGTTGATTCTCTCTTTCTCTCTCACATTGTATGTGTTGACAATTGTTTGTTTTGTTACTAAAAGATTGTATAAACCTTATAGTGGACCTGTACATAAAACTTCAAAATTTTGTACTGTACACAGTCTGTCCCTCTCAGAGACATTGAAATATGTTACACTGGTGTCAGGTAGATAGAGTGAAAGAACAAGAAATTCTGAATAACAGGGATCTGAAGTTTCAACATGAAATTCAGCCCAAACAATATGGAAGTATTGTATTAACAATGTATCAGTATGAAGAATACAAGAAAGAACAAATCTTGGGCATAGAGGAGCCCTTCAGCCCCTAACTTCCTATTCTCGGGTTCTGAATGCCTGACACTACCCCCCTTCACTCAGTATAACTAACCTCCCAAATTCCACTCATTCTCTCTCCTACTCCCCTTCTAACAGATTACTAGTTTGTTGCATTACCCTCCTCATGGGCCTAATGGTGGCCCACCTTTCCTCTCTTCTTAAGTACATAAACCTTACCATATTTGGGGTCTCTAACAATATCCCCCCTTGAAGTTCCACCTTGTCCCCAAGGTGGAAGTCAGGAAAACTTTGCTAGGCAGTAGTCTTCAGTTCCCAGGAACTCTCAAAATCGGGCAGTGCGGCCCACTTAACTAAGACTTCCTCTTCACCTGTTGCATTCACCTTATTGTCAAGTATAGCTTCAGAAAAAACCTTTAATTCCCACCCATCTGTGAGGCATTTTGGCAGGGGCTGACTAATAGCAGTTGGAGAGATACATCGTTACAGCAGAGACACATGAAAAACCGGGTGGATGTTGGAGTCGGAAGGCAAATTCAGCTGATATGCTAACTCCCCAATTTTTTCCAGCACCTCAAATGGCCCACAATTGCGAGGGCTTAGCTTCTGATTCTGCCCTTTGGCCAAGGACTAAAGCTTTTAAGGTTGAATCTTCAGAAAAACCTTTTCCCCCACCTCTAGAGTCACCTCCCTTCTGTGCTTGTCTACTTGAATCTTCATTTTGTTTTGAGCTTTCGCCAATTGTTCCTTAAGCTCATCCAGCATTACATTTCTCATGCAATAATTGATTCACATCCTCAACACTAGAGGATACATCCTCACGAAGTAATAAAGGAGGATCCTGGCCATAAAGCGCCTTAAAAGGAGTAACCTTAGTGGAAGCATGGTAGTTTGTATTATACTAGTATTCAGCCCAAGGAAGCCATTGAGGCCAAGACCTGGGTCTTACTCCAGCAAAGCATCTCAAATATGTGCTCAAACACCTGTTAACCACTTCTATTTGACCATCGGATTGAGGATGGTAAGCAGTGGAATAACGCAGCTTAGTCCCAGCAGCTTTAAACAACCTTGTCCAAAAGTGACTCATAAATAAACGATCTCTATCTGTCATAATGGACTCAAGGAAGCCATGTAGCCGCACGATTTCCTTAACAAACAATTCAGCCACTCCTTTGGCTATGTACGGATAGGCTAAAGCCAGAAAATGGGCATACTTGGATAGCCTATCCAAGACTGTGTCTGCTCCTCTAGCCTTAGGTAAACCCCCAAGGAAATCCATGGACAATTCGGTCCATGTAGCAATAGGTATGGCTAGAGGCTGAAGTAAACCAGCAAGGGATAGAGTATCATACTTCTTTTGTTGGCAGGTTTCACATGCTTGCACAAATTGTTGAATGTACTTCATTCCTTCCCAAAACGCCAAAGCTGATATTCGTTTAAAAGTCTGAAAGAACTCGGAGTGCCCCCCTGTTGTAGTATCATGGAATTCCTTTAAGATTAAAGGAATTCTAGGTGAGTGCATAGCCAAAACCAAACGCCCTTTGTAGAGCAACCTGCCCTGCCGTAACTCAAACCCAAGGTGACTATCTGGGGTGTCAACCAAATCCTGCAGCACCTTCTTCAATTTGTCATTAGCCAACAGCTCATCCTTAATCCCATTGCAATCAAAAAATTTCATTGACGAAATTGCAGCAAAGTACATTCTTCTGGACAATGCATCAGCAGCACCATTGAGTTTCCCTGGTTTGTACTTTACTAGGAAACCCATTTATGCTGATCTTCACCTGTCAATCTCTGGTCCAGCAAATATTTAAGACTCTTCTGGTCTGTGTGCGCCTCAAAATGCCTTCCTAGCAAGTAATGGCACCATTGTTGAATTGCCAACACTATGGCCATAAGCTCCCATTCATAAACGGATTTCTTTTGGGCATGCTCGGACAAAACCTTGCTCATGAAAGCTGAGGGTCGACCATTCTACCCCAAAACACCCCCAACACCCTTCCCTGATGCATCAGATTCAATGATAAACAACTGGTCAAAGTTTGGGACAGCTAGAATCGGTAGATCCATCATAGCCTTCTTCAAGGTTTCAAAGGCAATTTGAGCTTCGAACCCCCAAGTAAAACAATCCTTCTTGAGTAATTGTGTGAGCGGAGCAACAAGCCCACTATACCCCCTTACAAAACGCCTATAGTAGCCTGTAAGTCCCAAGAACCCCCTCAAGCTCGAGATCCTTGGGAATAGGCCAACTCAGCATTACATCAACCTTTGCATGGTCTGTAGCCACCCCAAAGCTAGAGATGATGTGCCCAAGATATTCCTGTTAACAGAATTGATTGGCATTAATAAGCAGAATATTCAGGCAGAATATCTGGCCATTTGATTGGCAGAATATCTGGCCATTTAGACCAGCAGATCCTGCTTGATTGTATAGCTGTAATTATGTAATTATGTTATTATTTCCTTAATTAAGATAGGCCAGCTGTAGGATAGCAGATTAGCTAGCTTTTAGGGCTAAATTTCATATTGTATTACACTATTTATAGGAGAATCCTCTAGCAGGAGAACACAGTTTTTTGACCTACATTTATCAAGGTTTAACATGGTATCAGTCTGGGTTGTGATCCTATCCTAGCTGAGTCAGAAAATTCCTAGACTCTTGTCTCTTTTGTCTCCAGACTATCCTTGTCCAACCCAAGTTCCTCTTGTTTCTATCCCTTTCTTGCAATTTATTCCCTGTTCAGACTTAGTTCTTTGTGTCTTTTTTTCCCCTTAGCCTCATGTCTACTGAAAAGTATGATGTCTTATTGGTTCGCCTTAATGGCAAGAATTACTCAGCCTAGGCATTCCAGTTCCAGATTTTTGTCAAAGGTAAGGATCTTTGGGGTCATGTTGATGGTAGCACTTCTGCTCCTAACAAAGAGAACCAGAAGGATGAATATGCCAAGTGGGAAGTCAAAGATGCCCAAGTCATGGCATGGATCATAGGCTCTGTTGATCCCAATATTGTTCTCAATCTTAGACCTTTCAACACTGCAGCTAAGATGTGGGCCTACCTAAAGAAGATATATAGCCAGAATAATGCTGCTTGCAGGTTCCAGCTTGAACATGAAATCGCCATTTTTCAACAGGACAGTCTCTCAATTTCTGATTTCTATTCTCATTTTATTAACCTTTGGGCCGAATACACTGACATTGTTTATGAAAATTTGTCAGCTGAAGGTCTTACTTCAGTGTAATCAGTTCATGAAACTACTAAACGAGATCAATTTCTTATGAAATTGAGATATGATTTTGAAGGTATTCGGTCCAATCTCATGAATAGAGCTACTGTCCCCTCCTTGGATGCATGCCTCAATGAACTCCTTCGTGAAGAACAACGACTCCTTACTCACACTACTATGGAACAAAAATCCTCCTCTCTTCCAGTTGCATACATGGTACAAGGCAAGCCTAGAGGACGGAACATGAATGCTGTTCAATGTTTCTGTTGCAAAGAATTTGGACATTTTGCTTCACACTGTCCTAAAAAGTTCTGCAATTACTGCAAAAAGGATGGTCATATCATTAAAGAGTGTCCCATAAGACCCACCCAAGAAAACTGCAACAGCTTTTACTACCTCTGTTGGTTCTTCTACTGCTCTTAGTTCTGTGGATACAGCAAATGTGCAACATAATGCTCCTGCCCCTGTTCAAACCTTGACTCCTGAAATGGTTCAACAAATGATAGTTTCAGCATTCTCTGCTTTAGGCATATCAGGTAAAACTTTTTCTACCTATTCTCCTTGGTATTTTGACTCCGGGGCATCCAATCATATGACCAACAAAGTTGAAACCCTGACAAATGTCACCAAATATTCTAGAAATCTCAAAATTCATACTGCTGATGGAAACCCTTTACCTATCACAGCAATTGGTGATATTTCTTCCTTTTTAACTGATGTCTTTGTCTCCCCTGCTCTCACTAGTAACCTTATTTCTGTTGGTCAATTAGTTGACAATGATTGCTGAGTTGAATTCTCAAAATCTGGTTGTCTTGTGCAGGATCAACACTCAGGGAAGATGATCGCGAAGGGGCTTAAAGTTGGACGCCTTTTTCCCCTTTGTTTCTCCATGTCTCCATCTTCTTTTCTGCCCTTTGTTTCTTGTAATTCAGCTACTATTAATCTCAAAATATGGCATAAGCGTCTTGGACATCCAAACTCAAATGTACTTCATGACTTGCTGAAATCTGGTGTTCTTGGTAATAAAGAGTTCCCATCTCTTAGTTCTGTTCAATTTGATTGCAATTCTTGTAAACTTGGTAAAAGTAAAATTTTACCATTTCCAACTCATCAATCAAATGTAAGACAGGCTTTTGATATGATTCATAGCGATTTATGGGGGATGGCACCGGTTATATCTCATTCTAATTACAAGTACTTTGTCACTTTTATTGATGACTATAGTCGTTTCACATGGGTCTATTTTTTGCGCTCTAAAAATGAGGTATTCTCTACTTTCAAATTCTTTCATGCCTATGTTCAGACCCAATTTTCTTCAAATATTAAAATTCTTTGATTTGACAATGGGGGGAAGTACACATCACATTTATTCCAAGATTTCTTGCAAACAAATGGCATTTTATCTCAAAGGTCATGTCCTTCCACTCCCCAACAAAATGGGGTAGCTGAAAGGAAAAACCGCCATCTTCTTGGTGTTGTCCGCACCCTTATGTTGGAATCTTTTGTGCCATCTAGGTTTTGGTGTGAAGCTCTCTCCACTGCTGTCCATGTTATTAACCGCCTACCTTCTCCATCCTTAAACAATGATTCTCCTTTCTCACGATTATTTGGTCACCCACCCACTTATTCTAATCTCCGCACCTTTGGTTGTGTTTGTTATGTCCATCTTCCTCCACAAGAACGCACCAAGCTCACATCCCAATCTGTTAAATGTGCTTTTCTTGGTTATTCAGCCCATCAAAAAGGTTTTCTATGTTATGATCCTGATCTACATCGAATTCGGGTCTCTAGGAATGTCATCTTTCAAGAAAATACATATTTCTTTGCAACTAACTATGACACTCCTTCCTCATCCTCCATATCTGTTTTGCCACTGTTTTCTAACAATTCTGCAGGACCAACTTTACCAAAACCTCTCTTGACATACCAAAGACGAAAGGCTGTCCTTCCGAATCAACCATCAGTAACTCCAGGGCCCCCTCTAGATCACTCTCTGGCTGCTGATCCAGCACATGATCCAGAACCAGCTCCTTTACGACGCAGTTCTCGCGTTCGTAAACCACCAGAAAAGTATGGTTTCTCTTCCCCTTTATCCTTGACTGCAACTTTAGCATCTATTCCTATTCCTTCTTCCTATAAACAGGCAATGGAGCATGAATGTTGGCAGAAAGCTATTGAAAGCACTAGAAGAAAATCAGACATGGGATGTTGTTCCATGCCCCCCATCTGTTAAACCTCTTGGCAGCAAATTTGTATTCACTATAAAGCTTCGTTCGGATGGATCCATAGATCGTTACAAGGCTAGATTGGTTGTTCTCAGAAATAAGCAAGAATTTGGCTTTGACTATGAAGAGACCTTTGCACCTGTTGCCAAGATGACTACTGTGCGCACTATTCTTGCCATTGCTGCATCTGAATCCTGGCCACTATACCAGATGGATGTCAAGAACGCATTCCTCCATAATGACCTCAAGGAGGAAGTTTACATCAAACTTCCTACAGGTATGCCTGCCCCATCACCTAATGCTGTTTGCAAACTAAAACGGTCTCTACATGGATTGAAACAAGCACCGAGAGTGTGGTTTGAAAAGTTTCGAATAACACTACTTGGTTTTTCCTTCACACAAAGTCAGTATGATCCATCCCTTTTTATACAAAGGACTTCTAAGGGAATTGTGATACTTGTTGTTTATGTGGACGACATGATGGTGACTGGTTCTGATCAAGAGGCTATCTCTACACTCAAGAAATTGTTGCATTCAACTTTTCACATGAAAGATCTTGGCCAGCTCACTTACTTCTTGGGGTTAGAAGTTCTTTATCAACAAAAAGACATCTTTGTTACTCAGCATAAGTATAGCATAAGTATATCCAAGATCTGATTCAATTAGCTGGTCTCACCAATGCAACTATCGTTGACACCCCCATGGAAATTAATGTAAAATATAGACGAGATGAAGGTGAACTTCTAGCAGACCCAACTTTATACCGAAAGCTGGTTGGTAGTCTTATCTACCTAACCATCACATGACCTGATATCTCTTTTGCCGTCCACACAGTAAGCAAATTCATGCAATCCCCTCGCCATTTCCATCTTTCAGCAGTACACCGCATTATTAGATATCTCCTTGGCACCTCCAACCGTGGCTTATTCTTTCCTGCTGATTCATCACCACAACTCCAAGCATACAGTGATGCAAATTGGGCTGGATGTCGAGACACAAGGAAATCTACTACTGGATGGTGTATGTTTCTAGGTGATGCTCCAATCTCATGGAAATGCAAGATACAAGACTCAGTCTAAGTCGTCTACTGAAGCAAAATATCGCGCCATATCTGCAGCATGCTCTGAGATTATTTGGTTACGTGGTGTTCTTTCCGAGCTTGGTTTCTCACAAGCACAACCAACTCCACTACATGCTGACAATACTAGTGCCATACAAATTGCAGCAAATCCTGTCTACCATGAACGAACCAAGCACATAGAGGTTGATTGTCACTCCATCCGAGAAGCCTATGACCGAAGAGTTATCACTCTACCTCATGTCTCCACATCTGTTCAAATCGCTGATATCTTCACCAAATCATTGACATGTCAGCGCCATAATTTCCTAGTCAGCAAATTGATGCTTGTAGATTTACCAAAGATCAATTTGAGGGGGGATGTTAACAGAATTGATTGGCATTAATAAGCAGAATATTCAGGCAGAATATCTGGCCATTTAGACCAGCAGTTCCTGCTTGATTGTATAGCTGTAATTATGTAATTATGTTATTATTTCCTTAATTAAGATAGGCCAGCTGTAGGATAGCAGATTAGCTAGCTTTTAAGGCTAAATTTCATATTGTATTACACTATTTATAGGAGAATCCTCTAGCAGGAGAACACAGTTTTTTGACCTACATTTATCAAGGTTTAACAATTCCAATTCACGCTTGCCGAAACTGCATTTCTTAAAATTGCCATGAGCCACCATCCAATATTGACAACTATGGTGTGAACCATCCATAGAGCTTTCCAGAATTGAAGGCTCTGATACCAGTTGTTACATTGGTATCAACTAAATAGAGTGAAAGAACAAGAAATTCTGAATAATAGGGATCTGAAGTTTCAATGTGAAACTCAGCCCAAATAGTATAGAAGTATGATATTAACAATGTATCAGTATGAAGAATACAAGAAAGAACAAATCCTGGGCATAGAGGAGCCCTTTAGCCTCTAACTTCCTATTCTCAGGTTCTAAATGCCTGACACTACCCCCCTCACTCAGTATAACTAACCTCCTCCCAAGTTCCACTCATTCTCTCTCCTACTCACCCTCTAACAAATTACTAGTTTGTTGCATTACCCTCCTCATGGGCCTGATGGTGGCCCTAGTGTTGTCAAAAATCGGCCATGGTGGCGCCATGGCAGGATGGTGTGACGGAAATCAAGAAGACCACCATGGGAGAGTTCATCTCCTGGCGGAAAATCATGGCGAGCCATGGTAGCAAATATCGGCCGGCCCCCTTTCTAAAAAAAAAAAAAATCTCTGAAGGACATTTTGGGGATTAAAAATGAAGCACGAACATGACTCTAAGCTTGCCGTGCCAGTATCAAACACGCGAACAACATGGACACAGCGGCCACACATGTTGGGGGCGTGTCTTCTTCTACCTCAGCTTTCAAACTTCAGGCCATTTGACATGGCGGCAACACGGGTTGAACTTGGATGGACACAGGGGTGACATGGACTCCGGTGGACGGCAAAATCCTTCTCACCCCCAGAACAGCAGCCGTGCCATATCGAGAGCCTTTTCTCTGTCACTAATTGTCGTTGTCTCTGCTTTTTGCTACAGTTTGAAAAGAGATGTTTTCTCTTTTATGCCTTCTAGCTGTCTCCATCTTTGCAATATCTTTTATTTATTTTTTTTAATTTTGTAATATACTAATATTAGTCTTTGCAGTTTGCACTGTTCAGTCTCTCTATACAGCAGCTTTTAGATCATCTGCAACCTTTCCTCTCTCTCTCTCTCTCTCTCTCTCTCTCTCTCTCTCTCTCTATATATATATATATATATATATATATATATTTTGTAATACTGAAGTTGTAATGTTTGCAAATAATGGACTTGGAGGAGAAGAAATTGATACCTTTTTCGTTAGACATTAGAGCTAAGAATATTATTTTCTAATAAATTGAGATAAACTTTTTAATTTCATGCAAAACATATCTATTTTTATGTTTATAAAATGCCATTTTTTTATTATAATATATTATTTCTATATTTAAGAATAATGATTTTTATGTTTTCTGATGTATTTGTTGAATTTGTTACTTAAAATATGTTTTTGATTTTATTTTTTTTGATATATGTTATTAGTTTTTATTATTTATTATATTTAGCAGTTTATATATATATTCAGTACTTTATTCTGTGTTGAAATCTCAGGAGGAGCTCATCCTGTGGAGATGAGCTTTTTGAAGTCTATTCTTATACAAGAGCATCTTGAATATGTTTAAAATAGCTCCGAATTGACAAAATGTTGTATAACTTTAATCAATTGGTTTGTAGTGGTAAATTGTTTTCGCAATATAGTTTTGTAGGCATATTAATTAGCAAACTAATTTCTAAATGAGTATCTTTCCAAGCATCAGATTCACATATCATATGTACCAACGTTTTTAATTTTATTTCATCTTGTGCAGATGAAGCAGGCTGATGAACTTGAAAACATACTGACCAAGAAATTTCTTAGATTTTTGTTGGTGAGAGCTGAGGCTTTCCAAGTACTGAGGAGAAAGTCTGTACAGGTCTATATCTTAGCCATTTAAACCAGGGTTTTTTAACTCTGCAGCAGAGTCTGGTGATTCTTTTGCTGATCAAATAATGCAATGTTCCATTATTGATAATAGACATCCATTTTTGTCTGAAGTAATATGCCTTACTCTCATTACTTTTCAATTTTTTTAAGAATTCTTTGAATAAATGTTTTGAATCATTCAGTTATTTTGTTTTCTGTTGTAGTTAATTCAATTTATCGTATTTGCTTTATATTATTATTATTATTATTTTTCAACTTTAACATTTTGGTTATTGTCCCTTAGCTTATTCAATTATGATTTATTATATAATTATTGGTTTATCTATTATCCCTTTCAATCTCTGTTCATTTCTGTACTGTTTGGATTATATATATTGTTTATCCATTATCTCTCTTAATTTATGTATGTCTTTGTGTGTTTGGTTCTTTTAGCTTTCAAGTATGCATGCTTATGCATCTCTTCCTCATATCTGAATAGTTTTTTATGTACTGAGTGCTGTTCTTATTTTGCTCTTGGTTTTATATTTATTAGTCAAAGGAAACCTCTTCTTTCATGTCTGTAAATTTTTAGTTGCCTAAATGTATTTAATACCAGCTTTTTTAGTAAATGTGTTCAGTAAACTTCATATTATTTGACTATTATCCAATTTCAAACTTCATATTTAATATAGATTTTTTTTTGTTTTGCAGGTCTATTTGAACATTCATCATTTGCATATTCTCTTTGGTGTTCAATTTTGTGGGTATTAAAGGGTTTGGGATTATCAGTCTTAGATACTTATCGTTTCTCTTATATATATATATATATATATATATATATATATATATATATATATATATATATATATATCATAGTTGTCAATCGCACGTGATAGCGGGACAATCGTGGCGGAGCGAAGTGGAGGGTGCTGCGTCACGTTTCTTCATCACGGCAAATTGCAGGCCGTTGCGGCCACTATTGAGGTCGATGGCCAAAAACCGATTATACCCTTGTTTTTAGACTGTTCTGGGCAGTTTGAGTGGGGCAGCAAGGTCATTTCGAACTCTCCCCCCCTTTTTTTCATTCTGAACGTGGTTCTAGGGCTATGTTCTCTATTCTCATCCTCTCTAATTCATGGGTCTCTCTCCCCCCTCGCCCCTCTTACTCCGGCGGCGGCGGCAGCGATGACGGTCTAAGTTTCTGGCGGCAGCAGCAGTGTCAGTTTGTCCTTCCTACACTCTGTTCTGTTTTTTCCTATCCTCCTTGGTTTAGTTCGATTGTTTCTCCTCTTCTATCTTCTTCTACTGTCTTTTTTTTTTTTTTTCCCTTTCTATTCACCGTGTTTTACCCCTTTGGTGTTGTCTTTGACTCTTATATTTTGCTGCTCTTAAGTTACTAGATAGTGCTGTTTTTTCTGTTTTGCTGCCCTTAGGAGTTGATATTTATGCATTGGATTGATGGTGATTGCGTATTTTTAGACTATAGAATGGATTATGAATTTTCATTATTGATGTGAAAGAGTTTAATTGTGGATAATTTCTTATTTTTGAACATTTATATATATTATATAAATTGCATGATAATTGTATACTTTTTATCAAATAACGGCCGCTCCGCTATCCACTATCTTATTATAGCGTTTTTGGGGTCATTGCTTAGCTTATTATTATATCGACTACTATGATATATATTAGAACTTTGTTTTTCTAGTGAGTTGTTTTAATTGTATATCTTTTGAAATTATTTGCTCAGTTTATTTTCTTAATGTTCTTTTGCACTCTTATTAAGTTCTATTCGGACAAGTTTTTGGGTTTCATATTTACTATTGGAATTTTGTCTTCGAGGTATCTAATCGACTGCATTTTGCAGATTTATTTGATTCTTTTGCAGTTATTTTTTTTTTTGAAAAAAAAAAGTAAGTTTGTTGGTTTATTGGTTAATTAATTGTTCTTCTAATGATTTTGTTTATGGATTCCACATTCCAATATTTGTGTAAAAGTGTTATGAATACTGGACTGTTAATAGTTCTCATGTATCTCTTCATAATATCTTAGTAGTTTTTATATACTAAATTCTCTTTTTATGCCTTTGGTTATAGATTTATCGGTAAAATTTCTACTTATTTCATAGTTGTAAGTTTCTATTACTGTTTATTATTGATTGCGCTTAATATTTGATAGCAATGGCGTGTGTGTGTGTGTGTGTGTGTGTGTGTGTGTGTGTTTTCAGTTTAATTAAGCTTATATCACCTTTGCATACTTATATATTGCCTATGAATGTTGTTTGTTTCTAATACTGCATTTTTTTTTTTTTTTGCCCTTAATTCTTTAAAAACATTCTATTTGCTTTATTTATGTGTTACTTATTTTCTTTTAAATTGATTTGATCTCTAAAAATTCTATTTTATTTTATAAGGTTGTTTTTATACTTGATGAGTTTGTTTAGTAGCCCTACTTTATATTTTTTGTCTCCATGTATCATTGTTCCTTGGCAATGAGGATCCATAGGGGGAGATATCCGTAAGGTATCCATAGATAGGGATCCAAATATGGGAATTTTTTCCCTGTGGGGATGGAAATGGAGGTAATTGTCTCCCTGCAATGACTTTGGGAATGGGGATATTCACCATGAGGGTATATTGATAATTTCACGTATAAAATTGATATTTATTATATTTTTAATACAAAAATAAAGAAAATATAATCGCAATTTGCTTATCATCTCACAGTCTTACAGATTGATAGTTGTGACTTTAATTTAAAATTTGAAAATTTAGTGGTAATGATATAAGATTGCGTCTAAGATTGGATCAACTTTGTATTACTAAGTTTTCTGTTTTTTTTTTTTATTTTAAATCTAGGCTAATTAAATTGCTTAAATATGTTTTCTTAATTTTTTAAACATTTTTTTGGGTTATTCGTGAATCTTAATTGGGGGTGGGAATTCATAGAGAATGAGGACAAGGAGGAACTTCCCCCTGTCGTGGAGAATGGGAATGGGGAGAACTTTGGAAGTGTGGGGCAAGGAGTGGGGAATTATGTCCCACTTTCGCCCTGCCCCATTACTATCCCTACTTGTTCCCCCTCATAACAATTTGAATATGGAAAACGGAAGTGGTTCTATCTCGATGTCTAACCCACTTTTCTCTCGATATCTGAAACCAAATAGTTTCCTTTAGCTGTAAAACCTAATCCTATTATTTCCACAAGCTATTCTCTAAGGTCCTCAACTGCATAGAATCTCTAGCTTTTAAACTCTCCTAAGTTCCCGCAGCTCTGGCTTCTAGCAACCTCTTCCTCTTGAAAATATTACCAAAAACCTGCTTATTAAAATTCAAGGCATCCTTACGCACCATAGCAAGTCTATCTGACACTTGTCCTTGTTGCTTATTCCAAGCATCCAAAACAACCTGGTGAAGCGCCTTGTGACTAGCCCA
The DNA here is from genome assembly GCA_031439585.1 of Pterocarpus macrocarpus. Taxonomy (NCBI): domain Eukaryota; kingdom Viridiplantae; phylum Streptophyta; class Magnoliopsida; order Fabales; family Fabaceae; genus Pterocarpus; species Pterocarpus macrocarpus. The sequence continues at coordinate 38,758,639 of CM062518.1, forward strand.
AGCAGCCTCAAATCTGAAAGGCTTGGGCATAAAACTTGAGGAAACCCATTGGACCTAAGCAGCAGCAAATGGTGATTAGAACAAAATCGAGGAAGAACCTCCACACAAGCTTCTGTAAAACGCATTCTCCATCTATGATTAGCAACAACTCTATCAAGTCGTTTCATAATAGATAGCTGCCCATGGACATTCTTTTGCCCATGTATATTTTCCTCCAATGACCCCTAAATCGACAAAACCACAAAAATCTGAACAGTTTTGAAACATATTCGCTCTACTATGAACAAACATACCTCCCTTCACCTTTGTTGAAAGAACTACTTCATTAAAGTCACCAAGAGATTTAATACGATCATGCAACTCTTCTAAGTACCTCCACAAACTGTTTCTAATGGTTAGAACCAGACTTGCGTACACAGCAGTGCAAACCCAACTCCTTCCATAAACTCCCACAGAGAATGTAATGGTTTGCTGCATGGAATCCACCATAGAAAAATTAATCTAGGCATCATTAGACAATAACCACAAATTATCAGTGTCCCCATGCCTCTTCAATAGTAATTGCAAAGAAACGCAATTTACGCCAAAACTTTTTGTTGTTTGCAAACAGGATATGAGTCTCGGCTAAAATCATAATAGAAGGATGATACTCCCTCGTTAATTCCTTTACATGTCTCCTTCCCCGAACACCCACTCTCCTCAAATATTCCATATCAAAATTGAAATATCCATACACTCCATATCCATCATAAAATAGAGGGAGCAGAATAAAACCATAGTGGCTACATCACCCCATCCACAATATGAGCGCCCACCACTACCTCCCTTTTTTCTTGTTGTTCAACCTCTACATTACAATCAACTCCCTTCCCCCCGCCTCTAATCTACCATCATTCATATCTGTTGTTGCACAAACCTTCTCTTTTCCATCCCAACACCTCAGTCATGGATTGGTTAATCAATGGAGAGTTTTCTAAAGAAGCTGGTCAAGCTCTCTTACTTCTTGTAGCTGATGACTTATGTGCAGGTTGCATCTTTCCACTTTTCGGCAAATACATCATACAACCTCCTTTCACCACCCTATTAGTTTTTACAGCATTGAAAACCAAGGGTTTCCTTGTCGACAATGGGAACTGCATGGGCTTCCCCACAGTAATGCACTCTTCACATGACTTTCAGTAACATTTTTCACTTGGAACAATTTGCATGGCCCCTTTACGTGGCGGGTCCCACACATCATGCACGATGGACTTTCTTACCTCGGTCTTTTTATGTTCCTGCATTTTTCCCTCTTTAATTCCCCAAGATTTTCAACTCTTGCCAACCAAAGTCTAACTTTCATCATTTGAATTTGAAATTTGATTTTGCAAATCATCCATTCCAGATTTCTTGAGCTCCCTTGCAATCGTCTCTTGCTTAGATTCCTCCGCCGACAGAGAAGTTGAAGCACCTCCAACAATCGGCTTCTCCACTGGCTTTTGTTTCACAACACAATCCCTAATCATATGACCATAGCACCCACACATCCCATATATCAAATGCAAGCTTTTATATTCAACCAAATGCTAATGATCAAATATCCAAACATATTTAATCATTGGCAAAGAGAGATCCATCTCGACACAAACTCTTGCAAACCTTCCTCTATCAAGATTCTTCATTGTCAACTCAATATTCACTGGCCTACCCACTTTGTCAGCAATGACATGAATAGCTTGCTCATCATAATACATCAAATTAAAGCCAAAAAATCATATCCAGACTATGGTGTGACCAAATGATTCCTCACAAGGATTAAAAGACAGAGTCTATCTTTTAATAGCCAGGTAATGATCTTGCATCATCCATAGCCCTCCTGTGATCTCCTTATCTTTATCCTCAAGAAGGTCAAAATTAACCATGAAATATCCATTACCAACATTCATGGCTTCGGAAACACCTTTCAACCTCAATAAGTTACTGAGCTTGGCCTTTACCAACATATAGCTCATGGAATTCCCAATAGTGTAATCACCAATGCATCCTCTAAGAAAAACTAACGATATGGTAAATGCTGGAAATAACAGCTTGAGAGTTTCATTATTGAGTGCTCATATTTATGTTACATCAGAGAAGAAAGACAGAAAGGAAAAGTGTGACTCCTACACAAAGAGAAAAAACGTGACTGCTATATGGAGAGAGGGAGAGGGGTGTTGATCCATAAAAAGTGGATCTGATAACAAATGGTAACACAGCATGACCTCACTCTAGAACTTTCATTTCATGTACATGCATCAACATCTTGTGGCATGTCATCACTCATATCATCATCCATGCATTCTTTTAGCTCCCCCACAAGTTGGAGGTTGGTAGAAATCGATCAACTCGAACTTGGAAAAGAAGCTATGCAGAGAAGGCAAAGGAAGGGCTTTGGTGAAGATGTTTGCAACTTGCATCGAAGAAGAAATGTGTAGAAGTTTCATCAAGCCATTCTGGGATTTTTCATGGACAATATGACAATCGATGTCAACGTGCTTCGTTCGTTCGTGAAACACTAGGTTAGCAGCGATATGGAGTGCACTTTGATTATCATAGTACAAGGCTGGTGGCTTGCTACAAGGAAGGTGCAAGTCATAGAGGAGATACATAAGCCATTGTAGTTCACGGGTGGCAGAGGTAAGCGCTCTGTATTTAGCCTCAAAGGAAGAACGCGAAACAGTGGCTTGCTTCTTTGTCTTCCACGAGATGAGTGAACTCCCAAGAAGGAAGCAATATCCAATGACAGATCATTGCTTGTCGGGGCATCCTACCCAGTCGGCATCACTAAAACCCAGAAGTTGAACCTCAGAATCTTGGCGGAATAGTAAACCACGTCCTAGGCAGCCCTTTAAGTAGCGGAGAAGATGAGTTGCTGCCCGACAATGGGTGATAGTGGGAGTAGCCATGAATTGGCTCAGTTGTTGCCTGGCGAAAGTAATGTCAAGCTGTGTGGAGGTCAGATAGAGAAGCTTCCCAACAAGTCGCCTATAGGTGGCTGCATTAGGATATGCTACGGAAGCATCATGGTGAAGGCGAGCCGCAGGATCAAGAGGAGTTTGGGCCTGTTTGCACCCCAGATACCTCGTTTTTGAAAGAAGGTTAAGGCAATAGTGTTTTTGGCACAAAGAAATTCCAACCTGTGAGTTAGCCACTTTAAGCCCCAAAAAGAATCGAAGCTGGCCCAAGTCTTTTATTCTAAATCATGAGTGAAGTTGGGCCTTGAGGTTTCTAAACTCCTGTAAACAATTCCTAGCCAAGATTATATCATCTATGTAAATGAGTAGCACAGTGATATTATCATTAACAATTTTAACAAATAAAGTGTGATATCTAGGTGCTTGAGTGTAACCCAAAATAAGAAGAAAATGAGATAATTTCCCAAATCATTGCCGATTTGCTTGCTTGAGGCCATAGAGAGATTTCAAGAGTCTACACACTTGATTGGGCTTGCAAGTTTGCACACCTAAGGGAACCTCCATGTAAATCGTTTCTTGCAAATCATCATGCAAGAAGACATTATTGACGTCCAATTGGTGCAAGTGCCGATATTTGATAGAAGTAACTGCCAAAATAGGCCATATGGTAGTCATCTTAGCTTCTAGGGAGCAAGTGTCAAAATAATCCATCCCTCCATTTGGGTGTAACCTTTGGCCACCAAACGAGCCTTGTAACGCTCAATCGATCCATTAGCATGGCGTTTGATTTTGTACACCTACTTGCTACCAATTGGGGTGACATTAGGTGGCAAGTCAACAAGAACCTAAGTTCCATTCTCTTCCAAGTGTCGATATCTCCGCTTGCATGGCCTTGCGCCAACACTCCGATTGACACGCATCTTGATAAGAAGGTTTTGTCTCGATTGTCAAGGCTAAAGCAAAAGACTGAAGAGAGGGAGATATATGGTGATAAGGAAGAGAACGTGAGATGCGATAGAGATTAATTGAGGAGGATGAGTTAGGCTGAGCATGAATGGTACTATAGCAATGATCGTCCCGCAAATGTGCAGGTGGTCTGCGAACTCTGGTGGAAGACGGCCTAGCAAGTGATTGGTTGGAAGGATTAATGATGGGTTGTGAGGTGAACTTGACCCAGAGGGTGAGGACGTGTGGTTTGTTCTTTGGGGTGGGCTATATGGTTTTGGGTTGTTTGGGTCAAAGATGGAAGGCCCAATGTGGATGGGTTGAGAAGACGTTGTGGGCTGATGAGAGGGTAACGGTCCAAAATGTATGGACAAGAAGGGGCATATTGGTGGTTTATTTGTAGGATGGGTTGTATGGTTTTGGGTTATAGGATCTGGAAAAATTAATTACGAAAATTTGGCATTTTCTGGTGACATTTATCTCTCCAATGTCTAAGTCATAATACAAATAACCTTTGCCACCCAATTTGTATCCCAAGAAAATGCCCCTTTTAGCTCTTGCATCAAACTTATGTCTATTGTGTTGTAAAGTGGAAAAATAACAAGCACCCAAAAGGTTTTAAATCTTGATAATCCGGTGCTTTATTGTACAATTTTGCAAAAGGAGAGAGATTATTCAATAGAGTTGGGACCCAGTTGATGAGAAAAACTGCATGCAATGGCATTGTCACTCCTAATAAATTTAATTCGTACCTTAAAATGGACTTCAATAAAAGAGACAAAATTTTGGATTTTATTTAGCACCTCAGATTTCATTTTTAATAAATATACCCAAGTGAAACGGCTATAATAATCAACCATGGTTAGAAAATACTTGTGTCTGTGAAGAGAAGGAATATTAAATGGACCCCAAATGTAAAGTGTATTAACTCAAAAGGTTCTTTGGCATTATGAGTACTAAGTTTCTATGGCAACCTGTTTTGTTTGGCATATTGGTAGATTTCACATAAAGGAGAAACATGACATGAAATGTATGGAAAATTTTTGTTTAAAATGGACAACCGGGAAGGGGATAAATTTCCTAAACGAAAATGCCATAATTCATCAGAACTAATCGAAAAACTGGATGAGATAGTTGAGGCAATGTTGCTGTTATAGTGAGCCAGTCTAGTCACCATGGCATAATCTTTAGCATAGTATAGTCCATTCATGTGCCTAGCCAAACCAATCATCCTCTTCAATCTTGTATCCTGCATAATGCAACGGTTAGAAAGAAAATTGAGTGAGCAATTCATTGTATCAGTGAGTTGAGAAACATAGACTAAGTTGTAATTCAAATTGGGAACATAAAGGATATTGAATAAAATAAAGGCAGGAGAGAAAATAACAGTTCCTCGGACATGGGCTTCAACTTGTGAACGATTTGGCAGTTTTATTTGTATGGGCTTAATTCTGTGATAAGAAGAAAAGTGGGTCAAACTTATGGAGATGTGGTCCGTAGCCCAGGAATCCAAAATCCATGGGCCATCGGGTCCATTCTTAGAAGGAAAGAAGAGGGATGAGGGTTTACCTTTTGTGTTGGTAGTGGTAAGTGTGTGAGTAATATGAGGGTGTGATGGATGGGTGTTGATATGTGAGGCTATCACCAGAGTTTGAGGTGGTGGATCAAGAGGCGTGGCGGAGTATTGGAGCAAGGCCATGAGGCGTTGGTATTGGTCCTGAGTCAAGTTTGGAACTAGAGTTTGTGGAACTTGCTTCACCTCATCACTGAACTTACCATCTTCATCATCTTCGACGATGTTATGTACTGAAGGGAGCTCTTTGGTGCAATATCTAGGTGGAAACCCGTGCTTTCGAAAGCAAACATCCACAGTGTGGCCGCTTTTGCCACAGTAAGTGCATATTTTACAGGAGTCGCGTCCTACAGAGGGGAGTGGCCCCCTATCGCGTCCACGATCCTATCTGTGGCATTCAGTGGCATTGATGACAACCATGGAGTCGTCAATCAGCCGAGGGTGACATTGTTGTTCTTGCTAGAGAATCATGGAGAAGACCTTGTTTAAGGAAGGAACTAGCTCCATCATAAGGTTCTAGGATCAAGCATTTTCATACTCATCGTTGAGTCCGGTGAGAAATCGAGTGATATGATCTTGCTCCTTGTGAATAGGAAGGTTCTTGGAAGCAACACAACTACAATGCACTGGGCAAGCACAAGTATAAATAGGTCTATAATAGTCCAATTCTTCCCATAATCTATTCAGTTCAATGTAGGCACTTACAGATAGAGCTTCCTGCTGCAGTGCATATAATTCATGCTGAAGTTTGCCAATCTGAGTGAGTTCACCCTGTGAGAATCACTCTCTGAGGACGCACCAGATATCATCGACATTTTTTATCGCATCAACACTCTTCTTGATTGCTAGGGACAAGGAATTCATCAACCAGGTGTGGATGAGGTTATTACACCTCTCCCAAGTAGGATATAAGGGATGAAACTGATCAGGGGGAGTAATGGTTCCATTGAGGAACCCAAACTTGTTCTTGCCAATCGTTGCTTGGCACATAGATCTGGCCCAGGTGTAGTAATTGGGTCCAGTGAGAATCTTAGAAACCATGGAAATAGAAGGGGTTTCATTAGGGTGAATGAAGTAAGGGCTGGAAGGATTTTGGGTAGGGTCTTGAACGGTGTTCTGGTTTTGGGAATTGGCTCCATTTTTGTTGGAGGCTGAGGTTGAGGCTTGGTGTTGATTGTTTCTAGCCATAGGAAAATGTAGCAGCAGAGCCCCCAAAGTGAGGGCTCTGATACCATTTAAGAAAAACTAACGATATAGTAAATGTTAGAAACAACAGCTCGAGAGTTTCATTATTGAGTGCTCATATTTATATTACATCAGAGAAGAAAGAAAGAAAGCAAAAGCGTACTCCTACACAAAGAGAAAAAACGTGACTGCTATATGGAGAGAGGGAGAGGGGTGTTGATTCGTAAAAAGTGGATCTGATAACAAACAGTAACAAAGCGTGACCTCACTCTAGAACCTTCATTTCATGTATGTGCATCAACATCCTGTGGCATGTCATCACTTATATCATCATCTTTGCATTCTTTTACATCCTTCCAGGGTTCAGCAAGAGCTTGCATAACTGTAGGATCAAAACTAACCTTGGAAAAAAATCCATCTTTCCCTTCTAACTTTGCCAGTTGTTGTTGGAGAAGATCCTTTGGTATATGATACACCTGCTGAGGTTTACCTCCATCACTTTGTCTTAAAGCAAGACCCTACTACCACCAATCCCACCTCCCATCCCCCTCAACTCACCATGAGCACCACAACCTCCTTCGTTCCCCCTTAGCACCAACCGCCTTAGGTTGACCTCTATCAATTTTAGTAATTATTTATCGAACATATAAATTGCATGGGAGATATTAAGCATATATATTACATAAGAAATGGTTTACCAAACTTAACATTTTATCAATTTATATTAAGTGTTAATTAATAAAGTATATCTATATATTTTGGTACATTAGCGGTAATGAGGTCTGAACTCTTGACCTCATGTATACACGCAAAACCTCTCATCATTAGACTATTTGTAATGGCTTATTATATTTTTATAGTTTAAATCTTATGAAATATAACTTTTAATAAATTTGATAAAAGATTATGAAAATATAAATGATTATTTGTTAACTATTTTAGTTTTATAACACTCCAATTGTAGATATTTATCTTAATTATATCTCTTAGTTTAGATATTTTAAGCTTTAATATATGACAAAGTTAGTTATAGAATGGTTTTATTATTAATAGGGATACCTCGAACTGATTATATCAAATATATATATAGCATTGACAATGTGAAAGATTTTTACATAGTTAATTAATTATATTCTTCCATTTATATGATCATTCAAGTAGCAAGTGTGAAATTTAACTATATTTGCTAATGTGACAATACATGAATTGATGATACTGTAATTTTTTTTCTTATACTAACAATGCCCACATATTAAATTCTAAAATATTATAATTATATATTTCTTATCTTTTTAATAAATATGTTTTGCTAACTTTAATTAGAATATGAAAAATTAAAATTTTTTTAATTAATTACTTTTTTTTCGAAAATTTTACAACACTAATTATAGATTTATATTTTACAACTATATATATTAAATTAGATTTTTATGTTTTTGAAATAAGGAATTGTAAGTAGAAGTTTTTGCAACTTATATTACAAGGTTTTATTAAAATTTTATTGAAGATAATGATGGTCATATGGCACACGAAATTAGTCATAGAATGGTTTTTTTATAACAAATATTGGTATATCAAACAAATAATATAAAATATATATTGTACGGACAATATTAAATATATACATTATGAAGTTATTGATTTACCTACCTTTTAATGATTATCATTTAAGATTAAATCTATATTAAGGAGTTGTATTTATATATGTTGTTTATCTTATAGTAAATATTTTTTAATTAAATTTTAATAATAAAATATAAGCATTTTTTTCAGTCTTATAATGCTCCAGTTATCTATCTATTTATTACAGTTATTTCTATTAGGGCAGGTACCCTAAGATTTAATAAACAATATTATTTACTTTTGGACTAATAAAATTATCATGGATATACTAGCTTGAAGAGGCAGGAAAAATTTTTTTATAAGGCCTTTACACATCATGTTACATGTTCTAATTAAAATTTTATTTAAGGCAATAATGTTTGCATGATAAAAGAAATTTGTCATAAAACGATTTTGTACAGGTGATATTAAATATATAAATTGCACAAGAAATATTGAGCATATGCATTTTTTAGTTTATAAACATATCAAGCATACACATTACAAAAGTAATTGTTTACATAACTTATCATTTTTTCACTTTATATTACATTTAAATTAAAAATTATTTTAATATATTTTTAATCATATAAGAAATAATTTTTATTAAATTTGATAAGTAGTTGTGAAAATATAAATGATTTGACAATTTGAAAAAGTAGGGGATGATAAATTCTATAAGAATTTTACAATTTTGTTATATGTTCATATTAAAATTTTATTTAAGATATTGATATTTGCATGACAAAATAATTCATAGAATGGTTTTCTTATTAATATCGATACTTTAAACGGGTAAAGCTAAATATATACATGGGATGAGAGATGCCAAATATACGCATTACATAGTAATGGTTTAACTATCTTATTGTTTTTTTTTTTCCAATTCATATTAAATTAAATATTTAAATTATATTCAAATATTTTTAATACTTTTATAAATCATTTGTACTTTATATTTTAATATAAATCATATTTATACATTTTTATCGTTATAATAAACCATATATATTTTATAATAAATTATAAGATTTAATTTATAGGTATTGTTAATATAAAAAAAAAATTATATATACATCTAATTATATATTGTCATATCAACAAAAAATGTTTAACTCAATCATTTACTATCTTAAAAATTTTACAATAAAAGTATTTGATTGGATAACAGTGTAAAAGAGTTTTACATTGTAAATGTATCAAAATTAATCTCTAAATTATATATATTTTAAATTAATAAGTCATACATATTTAAATTTATATTTTATATACCACAATAGTAATGTATTTTCCTGTATGTCACATGGGTATTGAACTAGTTCAATATTCAATGTCAAGGATAATGCTTAATAATTTTTTTATACTGTTATCTAATTACATATTGTTATAATTTTTGTTTAAAAAGTTTTAATTATTATAATAATTATTATAAAAGTAAAATATATGATATTATTAACTAATGATGTAAAAAAACAAATTATACTACTATAAGCGTATCAAACTTAAATTTATATATTAATTAATTTTTATTAATTTACTTCTTATTACAAACATACAAACAAAATTAGTAACAATGAAATTAAAAATGACTCAATAGGATAACCAAAACATTGATACCAATATGTCATAAAAAAATGTTGGTTACAACTAATTTTTAGTCCCTGTGTGTTCTAAATTTTGATTTTAATCTTTACACTAAAATAATTTTGGTTTAGATCTCCATACGTTAAAAAATTTTGATTTAGGTTGCTATATACTAAAAAAAAAATTTGGTTCAAGTCCCATAATAATATTAAGTTAATCCTTACTGTTAAAAAGTTATTAGATATTATTAGTTTTTACTAATGTAATTAATGGAAGCTGACATGAGATATGTTAAAACTCGATTGAGATTGTTTCAACTTAGAAAAAGGCTGTTTCAATTTTGTTTCAGTCATTTTTCTATTTTTATAAAAAGGTTATTTTAGGTGTAAAAAGGGGCTTAAAAGATATCGTTTTAGATTTACGCATTATACCATGTCTCTGTTAGATTCTATTAGTCACATCAACAAAAATTAACATGGTTTAGTAATTTTCTAACTATAGAGATTAATTCCTTAATAGAATACCATTGTAGGGATTTAACTCAAAATTTTTTTAGTCTAGGGTTTAAAACCAAAATCTAAGGCATGTGCAAAGATCAAAAACTAGTTTTAACCAAAAATGTTTATCAACAAAATTTTTATTTTTGAATATTTTCTTTTTAAAAGCTCAATGGCCTTTATGTTTTACTACTGTCAATAGATAAATCTTTTAATTTTAATTTTATTTTCAAAAATTAAGGGGAAAAACATATTAGTTTTCTTTAATGCTAAAATTAAAGCAAATTTCATTTCGGCCGCCGAAAAAATTTAGCCAACTCAATGTAAATTTAGAAGACATTAGCCTAAATTTGACGCTGGCATTATATATTGGACTCAACATTAACGGCAGCATCATGTTTCATTGGGCTTAGATTTGACGCTAAGATAGTGTAACGGACTTAAAATTGAAGCTACATCATATGTACATTGGGCTTAGATTTGACGCTAAAATCATGTAACGGGCTTAAAATAGACGCTAAAGATCGCAATATAAAAGGCTCAAATTTGACTCTGCACAGCATCATGATCTCTACATTGGGCTTCCTTGTACTACTCCGAGTGCGCCAGTGCAACCACATTCGCTTCTAATATTCCCGCGAATGTAACGGCCACCAACCCCGTTTCCACCGCATCGGCCGCGGAAACCGCTCGGCGCCGCCGCCCCAAACGCAGCCGTCGCAGTCCAAAACCCTAACGCGTTTCCTCTCTTCGGCTCCCACCTTCCGAACGCAAACGGCGCTTTCGCATGGCTGTTCCACAACGCGCTTGGCTTCGCCCCTCACCGGCGCCGTCATCAAGCAGGCCGACCGCCCCGCCTGCCGCCGGCGACGCCGTCTCGCCGTGGAAGGTTTCCCAGATCGCTCTTGTGGCGCTCCAGGTTGATTCTCGGAACTCTTTGGGTTTTATGTAATAGTTAAAATTCAGACATGGGTTTTATGTGTATAAAAATGCAGCAAGTTCCCTCACTTCACCACCTCATGATCACTGAAGCCAAGGTATATTTGGGAAAAAAAAATTAGAGAATTAATTGATTTAGTTAAAGGAATTTGATATTAGGAAATAGTTAAAATTCAAATATGGGTTTTCTTTTTTTGTATACAAGAATCTATTTTGTTTATGTAGGTGAATGCTTTTGTGCATTGCTTTGTTGGAGTCCGGAGAATCAAGGTTGATGTCTGGGAGTAGAGAAATCAAGGTTGAAGAGTTTTTGGATTTTATTGCCAGGAAGCGATCGGTTGAATGCAGGGAGTGGCTTGGTATTCGGATTCAGAACTTGGGGTTATGTTATGTCTTGTTTCTAGTTCTTTCATTTGGTTGGAAGGCAGTGTGTATAGTGTTAGAAAGAGATTGAGAACTTAATACAGATGATTATGCAATAATGATTTAATGAACTCACTTCTGCAATAATGATTTAATGAACTCACTTCTGCAATAATGATTTAATGAACTCACTTCACTCAAATTGCTGGAAGCCCGGAGCTTTTGTGCCATACGCTGTTCCAAAGGTTAGTTTTTTCTACAATTGTATGATGCTGGATGGGTGTTTAATACTTATGATTATTTTTTTAGGTTGTGGTGTAATTGTAAATTGGAAAATATGGTTTGTAATTGTGGAGTTAGGGATCAACTATCAATAGGTTTTTGTATGGGTATTTGGATTTGTTATCCCTATTTTTATCAGGACTATATTTCCTCTTCTGAATTTTGACTTTGCATGTGTTAAGTTTGCGTTCCTTGTCCTGGTAGATGCGGTCTTGTTATATCTTTTGTCTTTGAGATTTCAGCTAAAAATTGAATTTAACATTTGAGAAATTGAAGTGCTTATTGATATTTTCCTGTGGTCTTGTTCTCATTCTCAATCAATGCCTGTGGACCTGTGTATTTGGGTTTTGAATGATGTGACACTGTGTTGTTCAAAAAATAGAATGGAGATAGTGCATCTTGATATTATTATGTTTTCTGTATCAAATCAGGTGAAAAGCAAAAGGTTGGTAAATGATATAGGATTTAAGACTAGAGTTACTCTTGCTGACATTTTGGATATTCTTAAAGCCTGGAGAAAATCATTAGAGACTCCATTCAAGGCCAGGTATGTTCCATTTCAGCTTTCACTGTTTCGCACCCACACGTAATGACTTTGACTGTCTGAGTGATCACACTTATCTACCAATGTTCAGTGCTTATCAGTCCCCTTCGCTAAAAGCTCTTCATCTAAGAATGTCACAGCCATTGCCATGAAAATGCTTCAAATGGGCATATAAAATTTCATAAGACAAATTATCAAACCCACGAATAATCCTTTCTTATAATTATATTAAAATAATGCGTATTCTCCAATGTTAAAACCTAAGAATGTTATGTATATAACACAAATAATAACACCAACCAAACTTATACCATTGGATAGAGTCGACTATCATCTATGTGTACCACACGATGTCATTGTACTCTAAAAAAATAAATTTTCAGAAAATCCATTTAGATCAAGATCAATTGTTTTTCCTAAGGTTTTCTTTGGTCTTCCTCTACCTCTTATACTTGGACTATCTTCCAATTTGTTTTGCATTTTTCATGGAGCCTCTGTTGGACTTCCTCACTTGACATGACCAAACCACCTTAGATGAGTCTTTGTTGTCTTCTCTTCAATAACAAAAGTGGACTATTATAGCTATTTAACTTCCAACTGAGTTACGTCTTATTTTCCTTACTATGTGAAATTTTACTTTCAGTCATCCTTAGACTAACCGAACTAATTGCAGTCGGGAGTTAAATAAAAGCTCGAAAATCGTTAGTCTTGTTGGTGACATCAATCAATCCAAATTTCTGAGGGATTTCTGTCCTCATACATTTACTTTTGGAACAGCAAGAGATTATAATATAAGGCTATCTTTCCAAATTCCTAGTACATTGCAACGATGATTTTGTTTGTTTCTTTTTAGAGTACAACTTTTGGCAGACAAAATCATTAAGGAACATAATACAATAGGGGATATGATAAACCTGAAACAGTAGGGAGCCAAAAGTATAAATTGAGAGAACATTACCTCAAGTTTGTTATGCTTTTGTTAGGATTTTCATCTGCTTTCGGATGTCTGAAAGTTTTATTCAGAGAAAAGGGGAGTCGGATATAATGTGGTTGGAATTTTGATGATTCTATTGTAATTTGTGTAAGAATTTTGTACAGAAAGAATGTAGGGAGGAAAAAAGGGAGAGTTGTTATTAAAAAGACAAAAACATTTCTAGAACTTTTTTAATTAATTGTTCATTGAGTGTCTGTTCTTGCATCTTTTTCTTTTAGTGACGTTTAAGACATTTCTAGAACTTTTTGAATTAGTTGTTTATTGAGTGTCTGTTCTTGCTTCTTTTCTTTTAGTGACGTTTAAGTTACACAATTTGGCTCACTATTAGTTTGTACTAATTTTTCCAGCATAACCCAAATGTCGAAATTGTATGCATTCGTGTGGAATGAAATGGCAGCTTCAAAGCAGAAAACCATGGAAGATTTGATGTCTGGACCTTTCATATTTGTCCCATGCTCATCTGCATCTAGTCATGATGTTGTTGTGTGTGGAATCCTAATGAAGTCTATTGGCATGATTGATCTGGCTCTGTTCAGGAAATGAAGGAACTCCATCCTCAATGCAGCTCATCTCCTTCCCTTATAAACAAGTCGATGTGCAGTATTTACCCTGGCCTTCATGGATTCTTTGTTGAGGAGTGCAGAGTACAAGACGCACCTCCTCTACGAAGCTACATTCAAATTTTGCTGCAGTTATCAACTGTCACTTTACCTTCACAAGCAGCAGATAAAGTAAGTTCTGAGCAATAAATAATAACTGATTTCTTTTCAAGAAACCTTCTTAACATCTCTCTCTTCTCTCTCTCTCTCCAGATTTTCCAAGTTTTCCTCAAGTGGGCAAATGGACTTAAATACAGTTTGCTGAGTGTTGAGGATGTCATATATTTTGAAAGAATGTCTTTCAAAATTGAAATTTCCAGTGCTTCCCACTGTGCAAGATAAGTTGGTTTCCTTGCATCCTTTCTTTGGCCTTGTACGCTGGTGTGATGATAAGAAGTTGAAAAAACAATTTAAGCATTCAGATAACATTGACTTTCTGTACTTCGGTGAGCTAACCAAGGATGAAAAAGAAAAGGTTCAAGGAAAAATTTCCAACCTCATGAAAAACTTAGGTGTTCCAGCTATCCCAGAGGTATGATCACTCCTTCACTTGAACTCCTCTTATTTATTGTAGTCTGCACACTTTACAAATTATGGTAAATTGATACAGATACACGTTATATGCATGCACATGTTCCTATATTCTGTTCCGTTCCTAAATTCTGTATGACATTTTTATGCTTGACTGTATGAGGATTTATATTCTCTTTTGATAGTTTAAATTTAGTTGGAGTGGTATGCGAGTGTTTTAGGTTTTCTATTGCAAGATCGTTGGTTAAGAGTTATGAATCATAATCACAAATAGGGTTCCTCTTAATTGCCCGAGTGTTTGGAATGCGTTTATGCATTGATACGGTAATAACAGCTCCTTTAAGTTGCCAACACCCAAGTATTTCATTGATAACAAAATAAATCATTCTAATAGGTCAGTGAAAACTTGGGAACAAATTAGTAATGCAGTATGGGAAATGGCTTGGTTTGCTCGGAGAAGGAAGAGTATTAAAAGTGATTTTGTCACCCAAGTTCACTTTTGTTTATAATCTGAGATTTTTAAAATTTGTTTATAATCTGAGATTTTTCAAATTAATTTTTTCCAACTGAACTATCATATTGGACAAACTGAAGATTTATAGTGCTTTTTGTCCTTTGACTGAATTGGTTTCTGGGAAAGACGTTTTCTAGCATAGTATTCCCTATTTGCGAATCTGAAGCCTTCCAACCTGAAGTTAACAATTAGTCCCAAGCTCACTTTAAGAAATGCCTCAATAGCTAAAACAAATTGATGAAATTCCCACAAAATTAATGCAGAGCTGGACATAACCAAATTTTCTACTTCAACACCTACCCATAAATCTACCATGGCATCCTGGATAAACAAACACAAAACTATCGGCCATAAAACTACTGCTGTTGTTGGTTTTTTTTTCCCCCCCTCTTACTATGTGATCTTCTGGTAATATTCTAATTATCTTTATGCCGTTGACCTTATCAGTTATACAGGAGTAGTTTACAATTTACTTGAGAAAGAAGTAACTGATTTTCACATAATGTTGGGTTTTACATTAATGCATTATGATTTACGTGCAGGTCGTAACTCGTGAAGCAATATATTATGGTCTTGCCCATTGTAGCTTGAAAGAATCATCGGTAAACTGGACTCTACCATATGCTCATTGCTACATTCATAAACTTCAGAGTGCTAGATATGTTCAACTCGAGCAGTCTAATTTCAATATTGTGAAATGTCTTAAAATTATTGTTCAGAAACTTTTATAGGAATGTTATAAAGAGTTTTGGCAGTGCATCAAAATAGTGTGTTGAATGTAGTTCTCTTCTGCAGGTATGTTGTAATTCCTGATGATGATGAAAGTGTCTGCTTGGCTTCCAATATAAAATTTTTAAAACTTAGTTGATTCTACATCAGAGACTTTGATTGCAAGCTTGGATTGAATTTTGGTTCAGTTAAAACTTGAATTTAAAACACGTTTTCCTCGCACATTTCATTTTGATCCTCAAATCTGAAGTCTGGACAAGTTCCATCCTTTTTGGCTTCCTGTTTGGTGGAACAAGTTCCTAGGCATAATCATATTGTCAAGTCAACATCACATGAAGTCGAGTGATTTATAAATTAGAAGATTTCAGGTACTGCATCACTAGAGTATTTGATTGAGAGCATTGGTGATTTGATTCTTTACACGGATCAAGCCTGCATCTGGAAAATAATTGCATATCACAGTTTTTCTTTTCAGAACCCTATCCTTCTATATGTATGTGTATGTATGTTTCTGTTAAACTAGTAGAGTATAGGTAATGAAGAAGGAAAAAACTGGAAATATGAATGTGCATAATCTGTGAATTTCTGTATTATGTATGGGTTCTGATCAGTGTGACCAAGAACCTGAAATAGGAAATAGGGAGAATGAGCAAATGGAGAGGTTGAAATGGAGAGCACCTTTACCACACCCTCCAGACCAGAGACCACTCACTCAGCAACTAACTACTCTCTTTTCTTCCTATTCTTTCTTTTATTCACATTCTTTCTCTCTCCGTAACAACCCAGCTGACTCAGCACAGCTAACCCACCCCCTACACAAGCCTCACTAAGTTAATTACACCAATTGGGCTTAGTGGGCCCAAGTTCCCTCTCATTTACCTTTAACCCACGTCTAGTAAAGACTTGTTTCAAGCAGGCAAATTAGTAGAATTCTTAACATCCAAGCTTGGGATAATCCGGGAAAATATCTTGGAGTACCAGCACAATGGGGCAGATCAAAAACATCAACATTAACTTGGATAAAGAGTGCTATCACCCAAGTTCCCTCTCATTTACCTTTAACCCATGTCTAGTAAAGACTTGTTTCAAGCAGGCAAATTAGCAGAATTCTTAACATCTAAGCTTGGGATAATTCGGGAAAATATCTTGGAGTACCAGCACAATGGGGCAGATCAAAAACATCATCATTAACTTGGAGAAAGAGTGCTATCATGGGAAAGTTAGAAGGCTGGAAGGAAAAGCTTTTAAACCAGGTTGGGAAAGAAGTGTTAATTAAAGCGGTGATCAAAGCAATCCCTAGTTATGCGATGTCAATTGTAAGATTTCCTAAGGGGTTTTGTGAGAAGCTTTGTTCAAAGGTGTCAAGGTTTTGGTGGTCTAGGAATGGAAGGGACAGAAGCATTCATTGGAAGAGCTGGGAGTTTCTAATGCAGAGCAAAAAAATAGGCCGCATGGGCTTTAAAGATTTTTATTTTATGAACTTGGCCTATCTTGGAAAGCAGGCTTGGAGGATTATTACGGAACCTGAAGCACTTTGGGTGAAATTCCATAAATCCATCTATTTTCCCCAAGATGATTTCTTGTAGGCGAAAAATAGAAGGGTGGTTCCTTTGTTTGGAATAGCATCCTAGAAGGGAGAAACCTCCTACTTAGTGGTGGAAAATGGCTAGTTGGTGATGGCAGAAAGATCAAGGTTTGGAAGGATAAGTGGCTAGGCAGTGGGTTAATCTCTCATGTTCAAGGTCTAAACTAGAATATGATGGTAAGAGAGCTCATTGATGAAAATCATAAAAAATGGGACCTTATAAAAATTAGAGCTGCATTCCCTCCAGCTACAGTTATTCAAGTCTTACAACTGCCTATCAGTTACATGGGAAATGGAGACATATTTGTATGGCCGCATACTACTAATGGACTATACTCAGTAAAGTCAGGTTACCACTATGCTAAATAGAATTTAAGCAGGGATTATGATAACCCAACAACCTCAGTATCACAAGAAAACAAAATTTGTAAGTTTGTTTGGAGATTACCTATTCCTCAAAAGATAAAGCTATTTTTGTGGAGGGTTTGCCAAAATGCAATCTCAGTGAGGGAGAATCTTTTTAAGAGAAAGATTGTGAACAACCCTATATACCCCATTTGCTGCCAAGAGCGAGAGACAGTGGAACATGCACTCTTACTCTGCCCGTGGACATCCCTAATTTGGCATGGCTTGCAACTCCAGCTCCTTCCGACAACAAAGAATGTCAGCAGAATAGATGTGTGGTTAATGCATATATTTGAGGAAATCTCAAGGCAAAGAGAATTTACAGAACAAAGATATGCTTTAATTGCTACTATTCTTTGGCTAATATGGAAGGCTAGAAATGCTTATATTTTCCAACAACAATCTCTCAAGCCCCTTGAGACTCTGAACCAGGCTGCAATGTTGGTGACATAGTATATCTCTGTGCTACAGCCAAGTCAGACAACTCGAACTATTCAGGAGCATAGTAAAGGCCATATAGTTCATGGAGACCCCCACTTTCGAGGAAGTTAAAGTGTAATGTTGATGCAACTTTTGATGACCTAAGGAAAATAGGAGCAATTACAACAGTTATTCGAGATCATCAGGGGAATATCATCACAGGGAAAGCACATAAGATTCATACCTCCTCAAGCTTGCTTGTTGAAGCCTTGTCGTTGAGGGAGGGGCTAGTTCTAGCTAATAGCTGCTTCATTGACAATCTTTTATTGGAATCAGATTGCTTGAGGCTAATAGATGCGTGTAGACATAAATTGCTAATCCCCGAAGCTGCTATAGTGATTAAGGACATTCTAAGCTTAAAATCTACCTTTGCTTCCTGTGGTTTCCTTTGGGTCAGACGAGAAGGAAACAGAGTAGCTCATGAGATAGCTTCCCTTTCTATCTCGGGGGCTCTTCCTTATGGTTGGTGTCATAGATTACCTTTACCACTAGAGGAACTAGCATCCAAGGATAGACTAGGTTGATTTTGCTTAATGGCCTTCAAGTGGGCTTGTACTTTCTTGTTTGGTGCTTGCCCTGCCTTATTTGGTGAGAATTGTAACATCCCTTGCTAGCTGAAAATTTAGTGTATCAAAAGGATGTGTTGAGTGTTTTTTTGTTGGGCGCCTTTCCGTTTTGCTTGTGCTTGTAGCAATCTGTGCCTGTTCACTTCTCTTTGGGGAGGGTTGGAAGTGTTCCCTGATAGCTATTGCTCTAAGATCAAGAATATTCTTCCTTCAATCAGCTGCCTCGTGGAATCCCTTTCGTTGTAGCACTTGGTGTTAAACCTGTGGAAGTGAATGGAGGAAAATTTTCATCCTGTAGTGCAGTGTCACTTGAGGAATTCTCAAGTTCCCAGTCACTATCCTTGATGCTAGCGTGGTTTCCAGCTTATCCTTATCTAGGATTCTTTTTGTTGATTAGTGCCTTGGATATTCTCAATAGTTGTTGTATGCCTCGTGTTAGTTGGCGCTGTTTAGTCCAACTAGTGGGCTTGTGATGATTGAAATTGTTTTTGCCTACTGTCTTTGTTGGGCTTGTCCTCCTTTAATGTAACCAATTCGGACGAAAAAAAAAATGAAGACTTGTTTCATTAATGGCTTATCAATGCTCCTCGCAAGGAGTTTCATCTTGTCCTCAAGGGGAAGGTCTGGGAATTATGCTGGGTTAAAGCTGAGAATAATTCCCATGAGTCTTTATTACTAGGAAGATCTTGCCAATGAACCAGAACCTCAGCAACTCCACTGGAATTATACCTTAGACCTAAGAGATCCGTTGATTTAGCTCTTAATTCCCAGTTAGCTGTCATCATTTTTGGAATGGGTTGGGGTGAGATTGATGGTGGAGCTGCCTTTTTCAAAAGAGCCATATGGAAAACAGGATGAAGTCTATATGCAACTTCTCCAATCTTCTCAACAATTTTATACAGCCCACAAAATCTAAGACTAAGCTTCTCATTCTTCTTCTTGGCTAGTGAGGGCAACCTATATGACTGAACCCACTCACCAATCTGAAACTACACTTCCCTTCTGCCTTTGTGCTCTTGCATTTTCATCCTATGTTGCGCCTTCAATAAATTCTGCCTGAGAGTGTCTGAGAGCAAACCCCGCTCTTGAGTCAGTTCCTGCACTTTCGGAACTCATGGAGGGTAAGTATCCCCTCTAAAATGTATTGGAGGGTCCTTACCATATAAGGCTTTGAATGGGGTCATACAAGAAGAGGCATTATGAGGTATTAAACCAATATTCTACCCAAGACAACCATTTATTCCATTAGGTGGGTTTTTCTCCACAGAAACAGCGCAAGCAAGTCTCTAAACAGCAATTAACCACTTCGGAATGACCATCCATATGTGGATGATATGCTGTGCTATATTTTGGCTTAGTACCTGACTACCTCATAAATTCAGAAGTTACTTATGAACAACTAGTCCCTATCAGAAATGATGCCCAGAGGAAAATCATGCAGCTTCACAATATGATCAATGAACAACTAATCCACATCTTTCGCCAAAAAAGGATGGCTTAATGCAATGAAGTGCGCATAATTTAGTGAAACGGTCAACAGCCACCAAGATAGTATCCTTGTCACTTGCTCTTGGGAGACCAGTCACAAAATCCATGAAAATTTCATCCCACGCTTGCTGTGGAATGGGCAATGGTAGAAGACTAGCATGGGCTAAAGTCAAATATTTCGTTGACACACGTCACACTTGGTTATAAAATCTTGAATGTCCTTCGTCATCCCTCTCCAATAAACAATTAAGGCTAACCGTTTGTGTGTTCGTAACAACCCGAAATGTCCTCCCACCAATGAAGAATGGAATTCTTCAATAAGAGTAGATATCAAAATTGATTGCTTCGGAATAACTATGTGTTCTTTAGGGGGTGTTTGGTAGGAGAGAATATTTTCACATTCTCGGGAGCGTAAAAACATTCCTTTCTTTGGTAGAGGAGTTGGACAAATATTTTTGGGAATGTTGCATTCCCGAAATTGACTTTGGACGAAAATTCCCACCAAATCATTCCCATTTTAACATGGGATTACAATGTTCCTATGCCATGGAATAATTTTTTTCTGTAAAAAGACCAAATTACCCATGTTGTCACCCACTGCCACCCACCGCTAGTTACCCTCTATCGGATCACCACCCTTTGCCAAGAGTATTTTTGGAAATGTACAAAATATTCTCAAAAATTCAATCCATCTATCAAATGCTCTAAAAAAACTTATGTTTGGGAAAGTTATTCCTAGAGATAGCATTCCCGAAAATGAAAATTCAAATCTCTTACCAAACGTCCCCTTATAGTACAATCTGCCCCTGTGCACTAAAAATCTAGGATGAGAGTCCTGTTGTTGTAGAACTTCCTATTTAATTTGATTAAGCTGCCCATCACCTTGAACATCAGCATCCACTTGTTCCCAATCTGTTGATTGTAACACTGACATTGCATTTAAGGTCATTTGCCTAGATAAGGCATCAGCAGCCTTGTTTTGGTGGCCATGCTTATATTGGATCCCAAAATCTAAACCCATTAGTTTAGTGACCCATTTAACCTGTTCATCATTCATCAAGTGTTGTTCTGTTAAATACTTGAGGCTCTTTTGATTTGTACGAATGATGAAATGGCCCCCCATCATGTAATGACGCTGCTTCTGAACTGCAAACACTATGGCCATAAGTTCCCATTCATTGACGGATTTAGTTTGAGCCCTTGGAGACAATGCTTTACTCAAAAATGTAATACTACTAGCCTGAGACAAACAGCCGCTAATCCCTTGCTGGAAGCGTCAGTTTCTACAATAAACGGTTGAGAAAAATCCGAAACAACCAATATCGGGAGAGAAACCATCGCCTATTTCAATGCTTGAAAAGCCTGCTAGGCAGCCTCAAACCAAGCAAACTAATCCTTCTTTAATAAATCTATTAAGGGTCTTGCAATCACCTCGTAATTCCTTACAAACCTTCGATAATATCTTGTGAGACCTAAAATTCCCCTAAGACCTTTTAACTCCTTTGGAATGAATGGCCTCAATCTCATGAAGGTCTATTGCCACACCCTGTTATGAGATCACATGACCTAAGTATTCAACATGTTTCACCATAGAGCAGCATTTCTTCTTATTCACTACCAAATAATGCCTCCTCAAAAGCCAAAACACAACTCGCAAATGCTCTAGTTGCCTCTCCTCATTAGAGCTATAAATCAATATATCATTGAAAAAATGCAAAAACTAATACAAACTTCCTCAAAATGTTTGAGTACCTCATTCACTAAAGATTGGAAGGTGGATAGAGCATTAGTGAGGCCAAAAGGCATCACTGAAAATTCATAATGACCTTCATGATTTCGGAAAGCAGTCTTTTCTACA
This sequence comes from Pterocarpus macrocarpus, assembly GCA_031439585.1. Classification (NCBI taxonomy): domain Eukaryota; kingdom Viridiplantae; phylum Streptophyta; class Magnoliopsida; order Fabales; family Fabaceae; genus Pterocarpus; species Pterocarpus macrocarpus. Next base: position 38,780,835 of record CM062518.1, read on the forward strand.
TCCTCTTCCCTTATACGAATTTGGTGATAGCTGGACTTGAGGCCAAGTTTAGAGAAACTGATTGCCCGAGCAAGTTCATCCAATAGCTCATCTATCACTGTATGGGGAATTCGTTAGGCACTATGAAGAGGTTGAGGGCCCTATAATCCGCATAGAAACGCCACCCTCCATCCTTCTTTTTAACAAGGATTATAGGGCTAGAATAAGGACTCACACTAGGCTTAAGGCTATCAAACGGGTTGGGTTGGCCCGTTTAGGCCCGTGAAATAAACGGGTTGGCCGGTTTAGCTCGAGGACCAAAATTTTTCGGTCCAACCCATTTAAGACCAATCCGTGGCCTTAAAAGTGAGAATGTCCTAAATTTAATTACTAAATTATATTTTTATGTCTTAAATTTATACAATTTTACTAAAAAAATAATAAAAAAATAAACACGGGTAAACAGGCCGGCTTGTTTACCCGCGCAAGCTGGTCCATTTAACTCGCGAGTTAAACGGGTTAGTTTAAACGGGTTGTTATTTTTTAAGCCCAGTTCACTTATTTTTTGTGAGTAAACGGGTTGACCTGATGAATTTGACCCATTTTGACGGCTTTAACTAGGCTGGATTATACTTACTTTTAACATCTGCCCTACTAATCTTTCAATTTTGGCCTTCTGATAACGAGGGTAACGGTACAAGCGTAGGTTTGGGATGTTTACTCCCTCCTTAAGAACAATACCATGGTTTAAGGTTGAGAGGGTGGTAGCCCCTTAGGTTCTTCAAACCTGTCAACAAACTCTTGCAATAAGCCATCCACGGATGGACTCAGCCACTAAATTCTCTTCGGAATCCTCCAACAGCCAATAGTCTACTAATTTCCCCTCCATTAATTCTTCTACTATCACTCCAAGAATAGACAAAAAGGGAAAGTCCCAATCCATTTTGCTACACCCTTGAAGAATCCACTTCTGCCCAGCTTGTTTGAGTTTCACAGTAAAGTTCTTGTGATCAGTCTTCGCTTCACCTAAATCTTTCGACCAATCCCAGCCCGAGTTCACATCCATGTCATCCAGTGGAAATAGGAAAAATTTGTGCCAAAATTCAAATCGTGCAACTTCACAAGCACATTCCAACAAACTCCCTCACTCCTTATTTGATAACCATCTCCGACCTTAACCTAGCATCCTTCATCATGCTTCACAATTAACCTAGCCTCATGCACCAGCCTTGGAGAGATAGAATATTAGGATGCACCATTATCAATTGGCACCATAGCCTTCCATCCATTCACTATTCCCCCATAACCTCATTGCCTTCTGAGTAGTCAATCTAGGCATGTGTTACATAAGTCCCTATTAAGTTGGGGAGTAACTTGGTCTTAACCTTTAAATTGTGAAATAAAATTGCTAAAAAGGTGTTTTTTTTTATTATTTGCAAAACACAGTCTTTTCCCTTTCTATCCTCAGGGTTTGTTATCCAAGTTCTTGACCACCCAGGAAATGAGAAGCAGCCATTACAGTACAAAAATAACAAGATAGCATGACTAAACCAAAGAAAACGATAAACACATCGTAAAAAAAAAAAAAAAAAAAAAACACACACACACACACACAGCCATAAGACCAACACATTCCAATCAAACTCCAATGGCAAAACTTACCATTCATATCAATTCTAATTTTCATTTACCTGAACATTCAACCACAGGCCCATTGACGGTGATTCAATACCCTTTAGGCGGTGGGATCAAGCAGAGAGGCATGTTGACATGGCGAGGGCAATGCCTCTCCCTGAAATAGTTCATCTACCTACTCAATTGCTTGTTCAGTCTTGGATCCTCGCACAGCGCGTGGTCTAGGTTCCCTCGTCCTTCCTCGACCACCGCCACGAGGTAGAGGCGGCGAGGGAGTCACCTAGTGGGGTGAAGACCATGAGAAAGAAGAGCACGACGAGGAAGAAGAAGAGGGCGATTAACAGGTCCAGGAGACGCCATTGACGCATGTTGATGAGGGTGGTGATGAAGGTGAAGGTTGGTGGGGTGGTGCATTTGGGAAGGAGATGCAGGTTGGGGTGGTGGTGCGTTTGGGAGGGAAATGCAGGTTGTGGTGGTGAAAATCGGTGGAGTTTGTGGGTTGTTGGGATCAAAACGAGAAAAAGGGGTTAATCAAGAACTTGGACAACAATTCTTAAGGATGGAAAGGGAAAAGGTTGTGTTTTGCAAATAACAAAAAAGGACACATTATTAGCAATTTTATTCGACACTTTAAATACTGGGACTAAGCTACTCCCAAACTTAATTGGAAGTAACGTAACACATGCCGTCAATCTATGGAAATCAATCTGTGGCAACTCCTTCTCAAACTCTGTTCCTTCATGTTCTTCCCCTCCACCCTCAGTCCCCTCATCAAACTCCTCTACCAACATCAAACGGAGGTGTCTGATCTTACAATCATAGGTTGGACCAAATTTTTCATCACAGTAAAAACAGCCCCTTCCTCGCGTTCTCCCTGTACTCCTCTACTGGTAGATTGCGAAGATTTCTCACCTTACTGCCAACTTCAGACCCTCGATTCTCACTACGAGAGCTCGCAGCTGCAGCGATGGTTCTTTCCCCGGCCACCCCACCACTTACGGACCCCTTGGAACTTGTGAATTTCCCCCCAGGTTACTCATTACTTTGATCTGATCGTCCCTCTTGACTTTTCTCCCCCAAAACTTCTTTCCCACTTCGAGCTCCTTCCCCCGATCAACTTTTTCTCCTCCTCTTGTTCAGCTTTGATCCTCTTTTAAACCAGTTCAGCCACCTAACATTTCTTCAAGGGTCCTGGGGCCATGTAACTTAGTCTCGGCTCTGGTGTTCTTCTTTGAGCCATTAAGGAAAATTCCTAAGAGATAACGGCACTCAGTGACTTGTAGGGGTCCTGAATACATCTCAAACTTTTCTCGGTATTCGCTCACTAACCCCATTTGTTTCAAGTTCAGCAACATCTCAAACGGGTTCTCAACCATCCCAGGTTGAAACCTTAGTATTACGTCATTTTTAAACACAGGCCAAGCAGGATGAGGGATAGAAGATACCCACCACGGACACCATGCCAGTGCTTGAGCCTCCAGACCGACAACCGCCACGTTCAGCCCCTCTTCCACGGGAACTCCACGGACGTCAAACTTTGAAAAATTAAAATTAAAATCTTTTAAAAAAAGACTCTTAATTATTAGAGTGTCAAAATCATTAATTTTATAAAAATATCTGAAGACAAGTCACATCAATTATAGGCCAAGGATTTGAAGCCCATCGAACAGACTAAATAGATGAGCTGCAGTAGCCATGCTAGGCAATGTATTAACTAATTGGCCTATCTATTGTCGCATGATAATTTTTAATTACAATCTAACAAAATTTTTCCCGCTAAAATTTTCAGCTTCTCAGACACTGTTCACTTTCGCACCGCCGTCGGCTTCTCGTCATTTCCTCTTGCGCTCTCACACCGCCATCAACTTAATGGGATTTGTTGGCTTCTTCGTGAAGCTCATCTTCGTCCCATCTACAGTAGCAAAGTGCCCAACTACAATTAGAAAGTAGCGTGCTTCTATCTGCGAAACGTCACTGTGAAATTTCTCTCTCCCTTTTTGTTCTCTTAAGTTAGTGAGTTGAAGAGAGATCTGCAGAACGATGTCTCTCTCTATTTTTTTTATTATATTAGAATTAGAATTAAAACGATGACTTCTCTCTTTTATTATATATTAGAACAATGGAGCTCTTTTTTATTATATTTATCTATTATCTATTAGAGATAAATATTAAATTGTATTCTTAATTTTTTTTTTATCTTTTATTCTGATTATAAGTATTACAAAAATACTGTGTAGATAAATATAGTTTATAATAATTTATAATTTTTACTGAGATTATAAGTGTCGGTGAATTATTATTTGAAAAGAATTCCTTTTATTGTAATTTGCACATATAAATATAAAATTACAAATATATTTTGTTAATATTTCTTAATTATATTTCTTAAAAGTTGGATATCTATCATAGAATAAAGATAACATTGTATTTTTAGAGAATAATTTATATGCATTGATAGTGAAAAATAATTTTATACTATCAATCAACAGAAATTCAAAAGGTTGCTTATCCTTGATAAATAATTATTCATTATGATAGATATCTATTATGATTTGATAAATTTTTAAAATTATATTGATTATACTATCAGTGTATAGAAATTATTTTTTACTTTAATTAGAATTTTGGTTTATCTTATCATATTATCTTTTTTTTGTCTAAACTATCCGTATTTAAAATTAATTGGACTCCAAGTAATTTGGTTCAAGTTTGATTAGTATACTATGTGATAAAATTCTTCCAATGCTAAATTTTTTTTAAATCCATAATATTTGAATCTAATAATTTACTTAAAAAGAACAAGTGTCAAATTATTTAGATTAACCAAGTATTGTTATTATATGATTATCATTAGTTGTAGATTTATCAATTATTTTATTATCTCATTGTTATCTAATAAGTTATTTTAGTAATTACTATTTTTATATAACAAATTTTTGATATAATTTATATTTAAGTTAAATTAGTTTTCGTTGAAAACATCTTCGATCTAAACATTATTTTTAATATATAATTCACATATAAATATGTCTTTGGAAAAACGACTTTGAAATTAAATCCAGGTGTAACTCGATTTATTTTTTTTTTCATTAAAAAACAATTAATTTTGCTGTTATTTTTGGGAGTAAACCAATTAGTTTATAAGAGTTCCAATTTTGTTCTAACTTATTTGTCAATTTATAGTAAAGCTATAAAGAATTATTTACAAAAATTTGCAATTGTGATGTTGAGGTGTTTGACATTACTAAAGAATTATTACCTTTGTATTTATGGTGTTATATCAATATTTTGTATTGATCGTTGTTTTCTTTGTCGTTACTTATATGTTAATTCTATTTAATGACTTATTAATTGTTAACTTTATAATTTTTAAAATTTATAGATATAATTATGTATTTGATTTATATGTTAACAACATAAGTGCTACCACAAGTTCAGATCAGAAATTTAAAAAAAAAAAAAAAGGGTTTTATCACAAGTTTTTTCTTGTTTTATATTCTAATTAGTTTGTTATATCACTCAGAAATTCAAGTTGGTTTTTAAAAATATATGGTGTTTCCACTTCTAGAGAACTATATTTTTTGTTTATCACAATCATTAACATAAGAGTTGTTTCTTATTTTCTATTTCAGGTTTCTCATTAGAATTTTTAGAAATATTATGTTGATATAAGATGTTCCATGCTTTTAGCTTGATAATTTAAATGTTTAATAAAATTAACTCATTTTGTAAAATATTTTCAGCCATAATTGTGATTTAAAAAGATTTCTTTCGATCACTTTAATTTGTGTAATTAAAAGTTTTTAAGTCTCTTACACAATTCTAATACCTTTAACTCTCTTTAACAAATTATTCAATGATTATTTAATTTTGAAGTTGATATCAAGAGGCCTTGATATGTTTCAATGCAAAAAGTTTATTTTAATTTGTAATAAATGAAATAAAATGTTTTATTTTTTAAAAAAAGTAAACAAAAATAGCAAAATAAAAAAATATCAAATCAAAAAATAAAAAGTCAAAATGAATCCGTGAAATAACGGAAAAAAATACTAGTAAATAAATAAATGAACTCATCGCATGTGGGGGTGTAGTTGTTGATACAATGCAAAGAAATTGGTAAAAAGTTGAACATCCTACACAAAGAAAGACAAGTGTAGGACTGGTGTGCATAATATTCACTTTCTCAGCCAAACTACACAGTGAACCATAAATTCCAAAATCCCATTAGTCACATCGGAAAGTATAGGTGTACACCCTTTGGAACAAGGTAGAACTAGAATCATAATATGAAGTAGATATCAATAAAGCAGGCTTTCTACCCCCAACTTTCTTTCAACTTTCAAAAAATGTAACCATCTACTACCCTTTCAGAACAAATTTGAATTTGAACCAAGTGCCTTCTCCCTTTTAAGTGAGAGGCCATATCAGCCTCACTACTGCAACTGGCATTACAAGCTTCACATCTTAATTTGGAATTTCTCATCATAACAGGTTTGTCCAGGTTCATTTGCAGTCGTTGCACCTTCTCATGATCTATGACTACTTTCCCCTTCAAGCCGTTGTTAGCTATACTCTCTCCATTCTTGCTCTTAGCACTTAGCTGGTCAGTTTTATTTGCAGATAAAAGAACACCCTTTTGATCTCGCGTGCTGTTAGGCTCCTGACCTTTTACATTTCTCTGTATTACTGGATCATCGAGCATACTCTTCTCAGGCTCCCTGCTTGTTTGACCATGCTCTTTCACACGAAATATTTGGACATTCTGCTTTACATTTGCAAGCTGATGCATAACGTTCTCTTGTTTGCTGGTGGTGAAGGATACAACAGTCCGGTTATGTTTGGGACCATTAAATGGTCCACTTTTATGAACCATTAAATTTAGTTAAATAAAATTCTAATGGCGGAGATAAAATAAGTGCGTAACCTTAATTAACATGGAAGGTGTCAAGTGTTAACCCCATCTCAAACATTCAACTCTCCAAGGGAAGCCGTCGAACTCCTCGACGTTAACTCCGTCAATGGCCTAGCCTAACCCTCACCACCATCGCTCCCTCCTCTGCCGCCACCGTCAGACTGCTGGGATATTCCTCCGATGACGTGCTGATGTGGCTGAACGCCGCCCTCACGAACCAAGAACAAGTGAAGATGGAGATTCAGCGAGCATATGGCCAGTGGAGCTTCGGCCATTGAGGCACGGTTCTTGAGTGGATCTCCATCAAGGTGGAGGCAAGAAAGTAGATGTTTTTCATAGGAGCTCTTTAGCATTTTTTCAATTGGAGGATGGGGCTTGAAATCCATAGAGTTTGAAGCACAGTGGTCTTGGAAAGGGTGGCAGTGAATAAAGATTTTATTTGCCAAGTGTTGAAATTGATGAGATGATTTTAGCTCTTTTACTTGAATTTTTAAGAGATTTTCATTTTTGTGTATCCTTCTCGGCACTTTTACCAGTATGAGTATGGCTTTTTGATCTGAATTTTTTGGAACATGCCTTTTAGTTATTTTAGATTTCTGGAATGTTTTATAATATATTTGTCATGGCCTTTATATAAATTTTTGGATTAGTAGGCCAATCATGCTTGCTGCACTTGTAAAAGTAAACATAAATATATGTGATGGGCTTTTAGTGCCAGCAATGGAGGAAAAAGCTCAACTTCCAGTGAGAGAGTTGTAACGGTTGCTCTGTCAAGTCGTAAATAGAATGTAAGGGTCTATCTAGGCACACGTTTAATTTTGACCATTCGATTTTCATTTAACTAAATCTAATGATTCACAAAAGTGGGCCATGTAATGGTCCCAAACATAACCGAACCATTGTATCCTCCACCTTGCTTTAAATCCTCTTTGGACTGATCATTTTTCAGCTTCTGTGGAACAGGCTGATTCTTTGCATTCAAAGCTTCACAAGCAGCCTTGTGTTTGCTCCCATGCAGGTGCATATTCAAGTTTTTCTCGCAGTTAGTTGTCACCTGACATACAGCACAAGCCCACTCTTTCTGCACTTCCTTATGTGTAGAACTCTGAGGTAGCTCTCCACCAGCTGCGTCTTTCCTCGCCATTCCATTAGTTTCCATCCTTGCTGATGACACGTTCTGACTTAGGAAAAGGTCAGGCATGACAGGAATATCCTGAAATAAAAATAAGAATGATGTTAAATTTGTCCATGCCATCAACAACAGTCACAAAAAATATGAATGCCAATATGATGGATTGTGGCCATATCCATACAATTGTACGTACTTATAAGCCTAAACCTTTCATAAATGAAGGCTTTAAGTCTAAATCTTTGATAATTCCTTGAAAAATTCTAATTTTGAGGGAAATGATTAGAAACCTTACCTGCTTGCATGCACAAATTTCCTTTTTCTCAATCACCTCCAAATCTTTGATATCTTTATGCTCCGTTAGGAGCCTTTTCCCATTTGTCTGCACATGATGCTTTGTTCATTCAATAAACTGATGACAAGAATTATACTAATGTCATAACTGTACTAGTGACATCAGTACTTACCTGTTGCATTTCTTTCTTATCAGTAGCTCTAATTGTATTTGTTGCTTCTGCATCAGGATTGTGTGTTATGATCCCATTTGTCTGCACAAGATACTCTTCATTCAATATATTGATGACAAGAATTATACTAATGTCTTAACTGCACTAGTGACATCAAAACTTTACCTGTTGCATTTCTTTCTTATCAGTAGCTCTAATTGTTGCTTCTGCATCAGGATTGTGTGTTCTGATCTTCAATACGAAAAAAAGGAGTATCAACTTAAATTTTCAATAGCCAATGCCAAACAGTGTCATATACAAAAATTTCCTTCTCTATATTAATTTCCAAGAGTTGTAGCATTATGAGAAAATTATCCTTTACAGCGTTTGTACTCCAATCCCTTCATGCACCAAACTGCCACTTAGCTGTTTACCTTGCTAGCAATGAGCTTCTCTAAAGCTTCAGTTCCATTCTCTTGTATATATCTCTCTGCATGCAGTAAAAAGTTTTCTTTCTTGGCAAATAATTTCCTCCAGTTCTTTAATTTGCGTATGACCGCTTGTGGTTTCATGGAGATGCATGAGCGAATAAGGTTATTATAGACATGAGAAGCTCGTCCAAAGTCTGGTATAGTGAGCCAGAATATGATCATTAGCTTAATGTATGGCCAGAACTGGAACCTGATGTAAAAGGCAGGAATGAAGAAGTTAATCAAATCCATGAATTGATTAAATAAAAAATTAAAACAAAAAAAAGAAAAGAAAAGAAAAAAAAAAACATTTGCTAATAAAGCTACCTTTATTAAGAATAATCACAGTCAGTGCAATTCCAACTTTAAGGAGCTTTTAGATGATAAAACCAGTAAAAATATAGCCAACAAATGCTGAGTAGTAATCATTATGGCTACGTGCATAATTTTTTTCTATTACTTGGCTTAGTACCAAAGAAAGTTAAAAGGCATAAATTAACTAGATAAATGTACGTTATTGAGCTTCATCAAATGAAAATCAATAGTTGGTAGAAAATTATAAGAGCACCAACTTAAGAAAATACAAAAAGTGTTAATCTATGACCTTTCTGCAAATGAGTCTATGCTGACCAAATAATACTGTTCAAAGTTCACACCGACTCAGACTCATTCAAATCAAACTTCATATTTTGTGATTATAGCAGTATAGGATGCACTCATCTATTATGCTTGTCGACCTGAGGTATAATATCAAAATAAGCTAGTTAAGTATCAAGCAACTCATTTTTCAAAGGAGGAAGCCTATAATTCTGTAGTATGCAGCTGTTTTATGAACATATTTACAGTAGGGTTCTGTGAGCAGTAACATCCATCTTGGTTATGGTCCCATGCAACGAAGGCCAATTTGTGCCTTTGGCAAATGAAACCGGAACTGAAACTAAACTTTAATCAATTTTATTAGAGCTCTCAAATTGCTTTCTGGTTGCAGAATCAAGGTCCATAAACTAAAATAGAGATGGTTTTCAAGAAACATTTCACTCTATATGGAGCAAAAGACACGGACAGTCCTCAAACAAATTTCATGCCCTAATCCTCTGTATTAAAATTAGCAAATTTCTGTGACAAATTTGAAGTGCATTGTTTGATCCTCCCACAATTATCATAGAGTTAGATCATGTTCTCAATCCCAGTCAAAGAATATAATGTTGTTGAAATTCAATAATAGTAATGCTCTTTCCATAAGACAGGGTAAACGGTTTACCATGAAAGAAGCCTCAGGAGAGCATGCTCAAAGAGGTATATCAATGAGAGAAGTATCCAATATGAGATCAAATCCCTAGTTTCTGAATAGGAATCAGTCTCGATTGCTTGTACGGAGGCACATCTGTCAAAAACACATGAAACCATAATCACAAACAACAAAGGTAGTAGCATAAACAACTAGTGAAACAATGATTAAAAAGGTTCCAAATTTTTAAGCACACCAAACACCCAGTAAAGTGAAAAAAAAAAAAAAAAAAAAAACACATTGTGAGAGAAAAATAATACTCTTGAGAATGCTTTCCAATCAAACTGAAAGGGAGAAACTTACAGAGGATACCCCAGAGCAAGAAGAGGCCTAGAAACGAAACCCCAAAAAGAAAACATTAATCAACTTGCATGGAGGCCAAAAGGGTCAACAAGAACAAATTTTAATTTAGTAGACCATCTAGAACTTTGAACAAGTAATATGAAGATATGTGCTTTATAGGTGATCGGAATCAGAAACATGAACCCAGCAAAACCAAGTAAATGAAGGATGTCATATGCATGCATACCATGCGAAATGATCAATGCAACTAAGAGCAAGTTTGAGAAACCACGAATAACCCATGCCGGTTTCAGTTCAGCGTCCCTGTTGTTGTTGCCTGAGGTTGAGTCTCGGGCCAGTCAGAGAGCGAAAGACAACGAAAGAGAAATGAATCAATGATGAGGCTTCGTGGGGAATAAATAGAAGACACGCAACAGTTGAGGTTGAGGAAAACAACTCTCCTAAGGAAAAGAGAGTCTTCGTTCGTAAGGTCAAGCAGTCACTTTAAATTTGAAGTAGGAGGGTGGCAAGTGGAAAAGCGAAGGGTCAGCCCCACTGACCACAGAACACTCTACGTATGTCCCATGTAGGCTGTAGCAATCCAATGTATCCTACTCCTTTGGATCTTACTTATTATGGGAAAATAACAGAAGTACAATTCTTGGTAAAATATTTCCTTATTAGAAACAATTGACCTCTCAAATGATTAATGACGTTTGACAGTGGTTAATTGTTTCTAAAATGAAAATACTTTTTATTATAAACATTTTTTATTTGTAATTTTCCCTTATTTTATTTATCTTTTCTTTTTTCAAGCAGGAGGCACATTTGTCTTGAATATTTTTTTGGCTCAATGTAAGGATATGCTGATACAGTGTTTTCTGTTGTCTTTTTAACTTCAGGCCGATAGCTTGGAAGACGCCATAAACATTATCAACCAAAACAAGTATTTGGTTTTACAACGCGATGTTGTCATCGTCATTGGCTAAACTGCCGTATGTCTCTCATTTTGATTTTTCCAACAGGTACGGGAATGGTGCTTCTATATTCACTACCTCTGGTGTTGCTGCAAGGAAATTTCAGATTGAGATTGACGCTGGGCAGGTAATGTTACCTAAATGGGATCTTCTGCATTTGCTCTTGGAAGGACATTAGTGTTACTGCATTTCGACCAGTATATGCATATGGGCCTGCTATTGCCTATTTATCAATTGATCACTTTGCATTTTACACTGGCCTAGATTCTCTATGCCATAAATAAAAAGTATATTTGGTATTCTTATGGATCATGTTTTGTCACTGCATCTGCACCAGGTGGGCATCAACGTTCCCATTCCAGTTCCTTTGCCTTTCTTCTCATTTACTGGCAACAAGGCATCATTTGCTGGCGATCTCGATTTCTATGGTAGGGTGGGTGATTTCTCCCAAAACTGGCCTTTCCGCACTTATTTATCATTAATAGTGTTTAGGAGTGTTACATTTTGCTTATGATATAGGCTATATATCCTTGAATTTGAATTTGATATGCTTTGTAAATTACAGGCAAGGCAGGGGTTAACTTCTATACACAGATCAAAACTATAACTCAGCAATGGAAGGATTCAGCTGGCGGCAGCAAGATTAACTTGGCAATGCCAACCTCGCAAAAATCTTGATAGCCAAAGCATGAAGTATATATTGTTTCTGAAACCTTTGTACTCGTCTCTTGAATAAAATCAATGTCAAGGTCTCATGCTATGCATTTTCCTTGTTTTTCAACTTCTCATCTCACATCTCTCTCGTGTCTGCACGTGGACTATATGATTCCGTGGTCTATTAATATGATATCCATTCACTTTTATTTGTTTTGGTCAACTCCGCGCCGCCCCCCGGGGGGGTGGGAGGAAGGAGGAGGGGTCACTGGCCCCTGTGGGAGTCGAACCTGTAACTCCGCTCTATGCACTGTTCCAGAGGCACAGAGATAACCACTCAATCTACAGTCTCGCGTGCATCCATTCACTTAAAATCGGCATACATAGTTGGCCCAAAAACAATTGAGCTTTGAAAAAAAAAGGATCGAGACGCATGTATAAGACTTGAATATAGATAAACTTTATTAAAATTTGGTTATTAGTATCACTCTTTTTTGGCTCGATGTTGGGCTCAAACACGAGTCAATGAGGTGATCATTACTCATTGGCTTAGTTCAAGCTGGAGCGGGATTGAATTTGTTGGCTTATTATCCTTCGTTTTCCTTCGTCAAACCTAGTACAAGATGACCAAAGCTATCCGCCAAAATAGGTTTGAAAAGAAAAAGTTATCCAACAAAATACTCGCAAAACAAAAAAAATTATTTTAGTTGCTGAAAGATAGAAAAAACTTACGTAGTCTCTTCCAGAGTTTTTTATTTTACTAATTTAAATATCTATATTTAGTCTCTTTGGCAAATTTTGTCCATGTATCATTAGCCGTGATTGTATTCAACAGAGGAATCAAAAATATACCCACAAGGTGTCTGGTTAATGTAATAAATAATTTTAATCTGAGAATGAGAATTTAAATCTTAAAAAAAAACTTGAGAAATTATATAATTTTGGACTCTTGTATTTTGGCAATCAAATTATAGGCAGTTTAAATGGATCAAACTTGTGAAAATAAGATATTAATTTGGTAAAATTAATTGATAAAAGCCTAAATAGATAATAATAATAATAATAATAATAGTAAATGGAAAGTCACTAAATTGCTATATCTTTTTTCGGGTCAAAATGGAGTTGTTGTCAAAAGGCCTTCCCAATAAAAGTCCAAGCCAAGCTTAAAACACTTTGCCCATTATCATATAAAATTAATATGCAGTTTATAAGTATCGTTTTCAAAAAATGTTTATATTTCGGCCAGCTCAGATGGTTAATATCCTGCCCTTAAAATAACAGGTGCACCCAAGGGTGCAAGTTCGACTCGCTAAAGGGCATAGCCCCATGCTCTCTCCCCCCACCCCAAAACAAAAACAATCCCCCTTCCCGATCAAAAAATATATATATATATATTTAAATGACAGAAAAAAAAAAAAAAGACGCGCATTTTAGTACCAATGAAGGTGCTAATATCAAAGTAAACCAACTAAAAATACGGAGTAACTTCCTTTGAAAAAAAAACAAACCTTTTCGAAGTCATGCCAATTCATCACCCAAGAGTTAAGTTTAGACATAAATAAGCCACATACTTAGGAATAATTAGTTTCAAAACAGTGTCGGAATATTAGTTTTATAAAAATATCTGAACGAAGACAAGTCACATCAATTGTAGGCCGAGGATTTGAAGCCCAGGGAATGCAGTGCAGTAATAATAGGCTGCAATAGCTATGCTAAGCAATAAACAAATAAGTGAGTTCATCACATGAGGGGAGTTTGATGAACGGCTAGTGAGAAATTGTTAAAAAGTTAAACATCCAACAGAAAGAAAAATAATGGTAAGTGTGGGAATGGTGTGTCGATAATTCACTTCCAAAACTCACATCGAAAAATATATGCATAAATGCTTTGGAACAAAAGATAGAACTAGAATAAAAAATATGAAGTACATGTAGATATCAACAAAGCATGCTCTCTACCCCAACTTCATTTCAACTTTCAAGAAATATAAACAATCTGTAGCATTAGTGTGAGTAAAATCATCTACTACTTATATGCTTCAGAACAAATCTGCATTTTAGCCAGGTGCTTCCTCCCTTTCAAGTGAGAGGCCATGTCAACCTCACTAGTGCAAGTGACATTACAGGCTTTACATCTTAATTTGGATTTGTTCGTCATAACACCCTTCTGATCACGTGCGCTGTTATTCTCCTGACCTTTAATATTTTTCTGTTTTACTAGATCATTAAGCACACTCTTCTCAGGCTCCCTGCTTGTTTGAGCATGCTCTTTCGCACGCAAATTTTGGACATTCTTCTGCTTTACATTTGCAAACTGATTGATACTGTTCTTCTGTTTCAGTTCCTCTTTGGACTGATCATTTTTCAGCTTCTGTGGAGCAGGCCGGTTCTTTGCTTTCAAAGCTTTACAAGTAGCCTTGTGTTTCCTCCCATGCAGGTGGGAAATCAAGGTTTTCTCAGAGGTAGTTGTCACCTGACATACAGCACAGGTCCACTCTTTCTGCACTTCCTTATGTGTAGAGCTCTGAGGAACCTCTCCACCACCTGCGTCTTTCCTCGCCATTCCATTAGTTTCCATCCTTGCTGATGACATGTTCTGACTTAGTGAAAGGTCAGGCATGACAGGAATATCCTGAAATAAAAAATAAGAATGATATTTATGAAATTTATCTCTGCCATCAACAAAAGTCACAAAAAAAATATGACTGTCGATATGATGGATCATGACAATATCCTTATAATTGTATGTATTTATAAGCCTAAATCTTTTCATAAACGACCTCTTAGCATGGATTCAAGTCTAAAACTTTGATTATTCTAATTTTGAGGGAAATGATAAGAAACCTTACTTGATTGCCTGCAGAAATTTCTTTCTTCTCAATGACCTCCAAATCTTTGATATCTTTGTGTTCCGTTTGAAGCTTTTTCTCATTCGTCTGCACATGACACTCTTTCTTCATTCAATAAACTGATGACAAGAATTATACTAATGTCATAAGTGCACTAGTGACATCAGAACTTTACCTGTTGCATTTCTTTCTTATCAGTAGGCCTAATTGTATATGTTGCTTCTGCATCAGGATTGTGTGTTGTGATCTTCAATACGAAAAAAAAAAAAAGAAATAGAGTATTAACTTAAATTTTCAATGGCCAATGGCAAAAGAGTGTCATATACAAAATTTTGTTTCTCTATATTAATTTTCTAGAGTTGTCGCACTGGGAGAATTTTATCCTTTGTAGGGTTTTTACTTCAATTCCTTCATACACCAAACTGCCAGGTAGCTGTTTACCTCGCTAGAAATCATTTTCTCTAAGGCTTCAGTTCCATTCGCTTGTATAAATCTCTCTGCATGCAGTAAAAAGTTTTCTTTCTTGGCAAATAATGTCCTCCAGTTCTTTAACTTGCATATGACTACTTGTGGTTTCATGGAGATGCATGAGCGAATAAGGTTATTATAGACATAAGAAGCTCGTCCAAAGTCTGGTATGATGAGCCAGAATATGATCATTAGCTTAATGTAAGGCCAGAACTGGAACCTGATGTTAAAAGCAGGAATGAAGAAGTTAATCAAATTCATGAATTGATTAAATAAAAAAATGAAGAAATGAAAAGAAAAATCATTTGCTAAAACTACCTATATTAAGAATAATCACAGTCAATGCGATTCCAACTTTAAGGAGCTTTACATTATAAAACCAGTTACAGTATATGTTGTAATAATTATGTCTACGTGCATAATTTTATTCTATTACTTGGCTTAGTACCAAAGAAAGTTAAAAGGCATAATATAACTAAATACATGTATGTTATTCAGCTTCACCAAATGAAAATCAATAGTTGGTACAGAATTATGAGAGAACCAAACTTAAGAAAGTACAAAGAGTGTTAATCTATGACCTTTCTGCAAATGGGTCTATGCATTAAGAAATCCAAAGAGAATTCCAGATTTATTAGATGACCAAATAATACTGTTCAAAGTTCACACCAACTCAGACTCATTCGAATGAAGCTTCAAATTTTGTGATTATAGCAGTATAGAATGAACTCATGTATTATACAATGCTTGTGGACCTGAGGTATAATATCAATAAGCTAGTTAAGTATCAAACAACCCATTTGTCTAAGGAGGAAGCCTATAATTCTGTAGTATGCAGCTGTTTTGTGAACATATTTACAGAAGAGGTCTGTGAGGAGTAACGTCCATCTTGGTTATGGTCCCATGCATTGAAGGACAATTTGTGCCCCTAGCAAATGAAACCGGAACTGAAGCTTAGGGATTAATCAATTTTATCAGAGCTCTCAAATTGCTTTCTGGTTGCAGAATCAAGGTTCATAAAGTCAAACAAAAATGGTTCTTCAAGAAACATTTCACTCGTTATGGAGCAAAAGACACAAGACAGTCCTCAAACAAATTTCATGCCCTAATCCTTTGGATTAAAATTAGCAAATTTCTGTGACGAATTGGAAGTGCATTGTTTGATCCTCCAACAATTATCATAGAGTTAGATCATGGTCTCAATCCCAGTCAAAGAATATAATCTTACCGAAATTCAATAATGGCAATGCTCTTTCCATAATACGGGGTAAACTATTTACCATGAAAGAAGCCTCAGGAAAGCATACTCAAAGAGGTATATTAATGAGAGAAGTATCCAATATGAGATCAAATCCCTAGTTTCTGAGTAGGAATCAGTCTCGATTGCTTGTACGGAAGCGCATCTGTCAAAAACACATGAAACCATAATCACAAACAACAAAAGTAGTATAACAATTAGTGAAACAAGGACTTAAAGGATTGCAACTATTTCTGCACACCAAACACCCTGTAAGGTAAACACAAATCAACCAAAAAAAAAAAATGTGAGAGAAAAATAGTATACTTGAGGATGGTTTACAATCAAACAGAAAGGGAGAAACTTACAGAGGATACCCCAGAGCAAGAAGAGGCCTACAAATGAAACTCCAAAAAGAAAAAAAATCAATCAACTTTCACGGACCCAAAAGGGTCAACAAGAACAAATTTTACTTTAAAGTAATAGCCCATCTACAACATTGAACAAGTAATATGAAGATATGTGCAAAGATATGTGTTTTATAGGTGATCAGAATCAGAAATATAAACCCAGCAAAAACCAAGTAAACGAAGGATGTCATATGCAGCATACCATGCAAAATGATCAATGCAATTGAGAGCAAGTTTGAGAAACCACGAGTAGCCCATCTCGGTTTCAGTTCAACCTCACTATTGTTATTTGAGTCTCAGACCAGTCAGAGAGAGAAAGACAACGAAAGAGAAATGAATCAATGATGACGTTTTGTGGGGAATAAGTAGAAGGCACGCAACAGCTGAGGTTGAGGCTGAGGAAAACAACTCTGCTAAGTTAAAAAGATAGTATTCGTCCGTAAGTAGCAAGGTCAAGCAGTCACTTTAAAGTAGGTGGGTGGCAAGTGGAAAAGTGAAGGGTCAGCCCCACCCACGTATTCTACCGACCATAAAACACTCCTCGTATGTCCCATGTAACAATCCTATGTATCCTACCCTCTCTCCTGCTTATATATTTGTATTAGTACATCATTCATATGGATTTCTTTTCAAATCAAATTTTCAAAAATTATCTATAATTTTATACTATATGACACTTTTTGATTGACAGAGTGAAAAGAGGATAAAATTTTGCAAATGGCATTCCCCTATTATATTGTTTTATGCGCTTATTTGATGTTCTTATTTTGTATTAAAGGCGGGAATGCACATATATTCATGGGCAGCAGCTAAATGGAAGCGCGTTCAAGTAGGTCAATTTAGTTTATAACTCCCCTTAGTAAAATTGTTAGTTTATGCCCATGCAATGGTAGGAAGTTGGCAACCAAACAAACCGTTGTTTTCAGTCTAATATGGGGGCCAAGAATCATGCGATTGTCGTGCCAGATGCAAATGTTGATGCTACTGTAATTGCTTTAGTTGCTGCTGGACAATAGTTCATGGCTCTCAGCACAGTTGTTTTTGTTGGAGGCTCAAAACCATGGTAACGTACACTTTTCTGCTTCAATTCGCGTTTATTACTACTTCTGTAGTAGCATCTTACACTTGATGCAATTTGAAGCTCCAGTCCAGACAGTTTTTCCAAAATGTTCTGGATGTATTTAGTTGGTACCAAACTGAATCATCACTCTTCGTTTACTAAGACATAATTCGACTTCTCCATGGAGCAACTTTTTGCAATTACTGTGCAATAACAGATTCAGAGTACTGTTAATGTAATGCGAATCTTAGCATTACCAATTTCTTATTTCCATCCTTTTTAATAATTATGGTCAGAGAATGTTCTGAGTATTTGGACTTTCTTATGGTAATGGAGAAATTGATCATTTTTATTTTTGAATTTAATTTAAATGCAACTTTAATGATGTTCTTGAATACTTTTTGAATAATTGCATCCTACGCAATATTTGTCCAGGGAAACTAAGGGTGAGTTTGATTTATAGAAATATTTTTTATTTTCATTTTTTGTTTTCATTTTTTAAAATAATTTTCAGTTTCAGATTTTTAAATTTTTGGAAATATGTCTAATTTATAAAAGTAGATCCTATTTTTAAATAAAGAAAATAGCAAATATCCATTTAGTTTATCCATTTTCAATATCCAAGTTTTAAAATTAAATTTATAATAACAAATTATATTTTTAATTAAATAATATATATATATATATATATATATATATATATATCTATAATTTGTACATTTGATTCATCTACCAAAATTATTTATTAAAATAATAAATAAATTTATAAAATAAGAAATTTTTAATAAAATTACTTGTAATAACAAAATTTGTTCAAAATATAGTTAATTTTTTAGTAAATTATAGTTATAATAAAAAGATATACAATTGAATCAAATAATTGGTGGTTTTTTAGATAATAGGAAAAACATATTAAGAATAAAATAAGAAAGTATACAAAAAAAAAATGTTCATGTAAAACTGACAAGGACCATAAGGACAATCATATTTGTATATAATTTATTATCACATATCATTCTTATATTTTTTTAATAATAAAATAAAAGGAAATAACAGTGGAATAAAACTAGCCATATGAAAAGCCAAAAAGTAAAAATATTGAAACTAAGCCTGTACGAAAAGTCAAATGAATGTTATTATGTTAACAGTCCAATTGTCTTATTATAATGCCGGGCCATAGAAAAGGAGAGAGCATAGTATATTCTGTGTATATTCACATCTATACATGAGGAACTAGAAAAATAGAATGATAGTATTTTCCTCACCCAGCACCGGACGTGGCTTGATGTAAAATAAAAAAAAAAAAGGTGTCAATTATTATCAAAGTGCCGCGTTTTTTATTGAAAATATTTTCAACTATTAAAATTGACAACACGGAAAACGTGAAGACAGCGTTTTCAGTTTCATGGGTCTTTCAAAAATATTTTCAGTGAAAATGTTTCTTGCAATGTTCAACCAAATATATTTTCAGGTCAAATTTTCATTTTTTGAGCATGCCAAAGCCCTTAAAGTAAATGCTCGAACCGAAGCTGAAACAGACCTTGGTCCAGTCATCAACAAACAGGTTTCGTCTATGATTCTGTACTTGCTTTTGCCACGCTTGTGGACATGAACTAAAAATTTGAATGGCCAGTCTTCAGAGTATCGTTTAAGAATTACTGGCATGGTTATTCTCGCTCCTTGTTCCTCGGTCTCTTGACTACACTCCCATCAGGCTGAGGTACAATAAAATAAAGCACCCTAAAAGGGAAAGTATAAAATGGCAAATGTAAGGAAATACGTTGTGGTGCATAATTCTAGTCCAGTGGCACTTCCATAAGATAGAGCAGTTAGGTTCTTTTTTAACTCGTTATTTATTTATTTTTTCCATTTTTTGAAGAACATTTGAGAAGGCTTATCAATTCATGTGTGTGGCAAGTAGGTCCCAGGATATGAATCTGAAAATTTTGTTGGTCCAACCATCTTATCGGGGGTCAATGCCGACATGGAGTGCTACAAGGTACTTTTTCGCCAATCTCCATGTGTCTGCTCAAATGAATCCCTACAAAATAGAGACTTGAAATTTTGATGTATAATATTAAACTTGACTGTTTCTACCATGGCTCTTGTAGGAGGAAAATTTTGGCCCAGTTCTGCTTGTCACGGAGGTGTGTTTGTTAATCTCACACGTGGGATCTTATTATGGGAAAGTAACGAAAATATAATTCATGGTAAAATATTGCCTGGTTAGAAACAAGTTGACCTCTCAACTAACTAATGATATTAGAATAGTGGTCAAGTGTTTCTAAAACTCAAAAAAAAAAAAATTGTTCTCCTAAGGTAGTGAGTTGAAAGGAGATCTGCAGAATGATGGCCTCTCTCTATTTTTTTTTTTTATTATATTAGAATTGGAATTAGAACAATGGCCCCTCTCTTTTATTATATAAAAAAGATAGGATTGGTAGATATAGTCATTGAAAATCGTAATTGGTTGATAAGGTCATTGAAAATTATTATTAATAAATAAGAAGGCTGAGTGTAATTAGTTGACATGGTAGATATTTGATTGGCCACTTCTGTGATGCTAGTTTTTTGGTGCTTGCTGTGGAGCTTATGTTTTTGGTTTAAAAAGGAAACTATGGGTATCTCTATATTATGTGTGGGTATCTGGGCTATTTGAAGAATGCAAAACATGACCATATTTGGAGGTATGAAGATGGATTGGATGTTTAAAGTGCAACAACTCAGGTTAACTCTGGGATATTGGTCTAATGCTTGGTGTTAGAATGCTTCTTTCACACCCCAGGAGGTGGTTTCTAACATTGGTGAAATTAGGCAATGGATAAGACAAAGAAAGAAGGTGAATTAATGAGAGCAAATCCACTATTGGTATCAATCTGCGATTGTGCAAAATGGGGCTAATAGTAAAACATGCAGTAGTTATGCATAACTTTTGTAGTTTGCTTGATTATACTACTATAAGAGTAACATAAGTATATTGCTGTTGGTGTAGTAGTCTTCTTGGATTGGCTGCTGGATAGGAGTTGTGAACTTGGGTGTCCTTTCTATGATTATTCTTCATGGACAACTCTTTTCTGATTTGGAGTTGGTCCTATTTATCTATTAAAAAAAAAGTTATTTGATTAGCCAAAATGAAGGATTTGGATTGGATGAGGATGATTGAATTTTTGTGGAGGGAAATCAAATTACCCTCATGATAATATCTCATAATTCCACTTTCATAAAACTTTTTTATATACGGGCCAGGCTGACTCGTTTAAATTCGGCCCGCAAAATAAACGGGTTAAACAGGTTGGTCCATTTAACCCGCGAACCAAAATTTTTTAGCCCGACCCATTTAAGATTAGTTCGCTATCTTAAACGGGTTTTTTTTATTTTTTATTTTTTGTTTTTCATATTTTAACATTTAAAAAAAGTTAAAAATTCTTATTTTTTATTAAAAAAGTAAAAATATTCTAAATCTAATTATTAAATTATATTTTTATATTTTAAATTTATATAATTTTACTTTAAAAATAATAAAAAAATAAAACACGGGTAAACGGGCTAGCCCCTTTACCCACGCAGGCTAGCCTGTTTAACCCGTGGGTTAAATGAGCCAGGTTGAAAACAGACTAGTTTAAACGAATCGTTATTTTTTAATCCCAACCCATCTATTTTTAGCGGATAAACGATTTGGCCCATTTTAACGACCCTAATCTTAAGTATCTTAAAATATATATATTGATGTGATTCGACTTTCCTTGATACTAATTTTGGATTTGCCCCTGGATATGTAATCATATTATCTAATCATGAACTATTATAATTTTTATTATTTTTTTAACTTTTATAACAACTATTTCAAAAGTCAAATATATAGTAAGTGCTAATATATGATTAGTTAATGATGTAAAGAAAATTATACTGTAAGTATATTAAACTTAAATTTATATATTAATTAATTATTATCAATTTATTTTATTTTTTTACAAATATACAAACAAAATTAATAAACAATTGAATTTAAAATGTGATTCAATAAGACAACAAAAAAAGATCTTTAACAAAAATTTTATTTTTGTTAATATTTTCTTTTTAAAAGCTTAACGGCCTTTATGTTTTGCTATTATCAATAGGTAAATCTTTTGCTATTAATTTAATTTTCAAAACGTTAGGAAAAAATAGATTGCTTTTATCTAAAACAGTAAAACTAAAAGCAAATTTAGTTAACTCAATATTAATACAGAAGATCGCGTCCCAAAAAAAAGGCCGGAAGGCATTGAGCCTAAATTTGGCGCTGATGACGTATTGGGCTTAAAATTAACGCCAACATCATATATTTTGGGCTTAAATTTGGTGCTATCACCGTCTATTGGGCTTAAATTTCACTCTAACCAACAACATGTTATTGGGATTAAAATTTACGCTGACTAATGTATCGGGCTTTGGATTGACGCTAACATCGTGTGTGTACATATGTGGCTTAAATTTGATTAGGAAAGGCATCAAGATTCCTGTATTGGCCTTCCGCCGCCATCACACTTTCTTCAACATTGTCTATTGTTGCAGCCCAACAAAGAAATCTGCGCCGATGCCATCACATTCGTTTCCAATTTTCCCGCGAATGTAACGGCCACCCACCCCGTTACCACCACCCAGAACCTTCCTCTCTTCTCTCTGCCTCTCGTTCTTCATACAAAGACCATAACTGCAATCTGTTCTTTCAGAATTTTGAGTGCTTTCTCCGTTTCCTTCTTTTTATTTTCTCCTCCTTCAGT
Source organism: Pterocarpus macrocarpus (assembly GCA_031439585.1). Taxonomy (NCBI): domain Eukaryota; kingdom Viridiplantae; phylum Streptophyta; class Magnoliopsida; order Fabales; family Fabaceae; genus Pterocarpus; species Pterocarpus macrocarpus. Next base: position 38,803,390 of record CM062518.1, read on the forward strand.
TTGACTCTCGTGCTTTGTTGCTGCTCCGGGTAGTTGTAAGATTGCCTTTTCTTCATCTTTTCATGTTTAGTTGCTTCTTTTATTTTATCTTTCCCCATTTTCGTACCGAGTACGAATATGAGAGTTTAGTTAATATGTCGATTAATTAATGCCTACAAGGTTGTCATTAAAAAGGTGGGCTTCTATAATATTGGGTACTTGTTTTTAAATGGAATCTTTCCCATTTTAACACACATGCATTCACGAGAACACTCTTACACCATAATCGCATATGTGATGATGCTGTACGTGTATGCGATGGGTGAGAAATTTTGGTCGAACTGTGCTTCTGGGTAACGCATTTTCTGGGGTTCTCAGGAAAGCAATGATGTTGATATCATTGATCATTATCACAAATTTTAGTAAATTTCATCAGTTTGCATTTTTTTTTTTTTTTTTTTTTTGTGGTGATGGGGTAACTTGTGCTTTGTTGGAGGAATTGAGTATCTAATTGTCATTTCCTTTGTCTCTTAATTTCAGGGGTAGGAAGTGTGAATTTGTGGTACATGAAGGAACTATTCAGCGGAAACAGCCGTCGACAGCCCTTCCAAATGCCAACGCTGCTTCCGCTTGGCCTTTCCAGAATGCAGAACCCTAACATCACCGTCCAAGACGCGATTGGCTTCGCTCCTGGACTTCTCCAAAGTCCGTACCAGTTTATTTTTATAATTTCTTTTGGATATTTAAATTTATTCCATATTCTGATTCTAACCTATTTGATTATACTTTTCTTATTGTTCATTCTATATTGATTTGTGATTATAAAAATAAAATAAAATAAAATAAAATTCTATATTGATTTGTTTTCATCTAATTTGTGTATTAGCTAAAAAGAGGAATTCCATTAGCTGAAGTAATAAATGGTATGTCAAAATTTATTTTAGTCCTAAATTTTGTAATTAAAAATTAAATTTGTGCAATTTTTAAAAAATTTTATTTTATTTGACTAATGATTGTATCACAATTTTTAGAATTAAAGAAACTCAAATTTGTACTCGAATGCAAAATACTTGTACGCAATTCCAAAGAAGAAGAGTATGACTGCCTCAATCTATCACAGGTTAGTGCTTTCTCTTTCCATATTTTCTTATCAAATTTTTCATTTTTTGTTTTCTTACTGTTTTATTAATTTGAACATACATGCAGGTTCCTGCCCCCGGTGGTAGTAATTTCTTCTATTGATTTTGTTTATGGGTTCCACATTCTCACATATTCCATATTGACAATAAGGTTTAGGATACTATGCTGCTGATGTCCAGGTAAAACGCTAAGCATTCTGACTAATGGGGTTAACAACTCTGTCTCGCTGCCTTTTTTGTTAAACTGCTACTTATCTCTTACTCTGAATTTTCCAACAGCTATGGAAATGGTGCTTCTATAGTTATTACATCTGGTGTGGCTGCAACATTAAACGGAAGTGTCTGTTCTTAAAAACATGGGTTGGACCAAAGTTTTCATCACAGTAGAAACATAGCCCCTTCCTCACCTTCTCCCTATACTCCTCTTCTAGTAGATTGCAAGAATTGCTCACCTACTGCCAACTTCGGACCCTTGATTCACACTACGAGAGCTCGTAACTACGCCACCACTTACGAACACCTTGAAGTTGGAACTTAGTGAATTTCAGCCACCTCAAACATTTCTGCAAGGGTCCTATGGCCATGCAACTTAGTTTCGGCCCTGGTGTTCTTCTTTAAGCCATTAAGGAATATTCCTAAGCGACAAAGGCACTCAGTGATTTGCAAGGGTCCTGAATACACCTCAGACTTTTCTCGGTATTCCCTCACTGACCCCATTTGTTTCAAGCTCAGCAACATCTCAAATGGTTTCTCAACCATCTCAGGTTGAAATCTCCGTATTACATCATTTTTAAACACAGGCCAAGTAGGATGAAGGATAGAAGCCAGAAGATAACCACTGCTGATACCATGCCAGTGCTTGACCCTCTAGATCTATCTTGCACGGATACGGGTCCAATGTACGAAAATTTTGCAAAATTTAGGGTACGGGTGTGGCAATATATATATATATATATTTCAAATTTTATAAAATAAGAACTAAAGTTTAATATGATAAATTAGAAAATGTATCAATTTCAATATAAAATAAGTTTAAATTGTTCAACATTACACCATAAAAGTAAAAATTGACAGAAATAGCAGCAAAAATCAACAACAGCAACAGCAAAAAAAAATAACAAAAACCAAATAAAAATAGAACTACATCAACAGCAAAAATCAGCAACAGTAGAAAAAAAAATCAATAAAAACAAATAAAAAATAAAACAAAAATAGAGGCAGACCAGAAGCTACCTTACGTGAAGGACCGCCAGTCGCTAATGCTGCCTGCTATCATAATCGCCACCACCGATCAGACATGAAGACCACCACCGGTGGATGAGTTGAGTGGTGGCGGCTGTGGATAGGTGAAGAGTGTTTCAAATGAAAGAAAGAAGGAGATGGGCAGAGATTTTGAATGAAAGAAAGAAGGAGAAGGAGAAGGAATAGAGTTCAGTAAGGGAAAAAATAAAAAAAGAAAGGCAAATAGATAGGCAACATAAGAGGAAAAAGAAAAGAAAAAATGGAAATGAAAAGCTGCAAGTGCTAAAGAAAAAAGAAAAAAATCTCAAAACGATATCATTTTTATAAATTTGGTATCCAGAGCCGTATTCAGTAGCATCCGAATCGTACTCGATCTATATCCAATTTTTTTTTTCAAAAAAAAAATAATAAATATATACTCAATCATACCCGTATCCAGGACATATCGGGTACAAATACTTTTAACAAAAGCACGTACCCGTGCTTCGCAGCTCCATATCAACAACCGCCATGTTCAGCCTCTCTTCCACAAGAACTCCACGTACTTCAAACTTTAAAAAATTAAAATTCAAATCTTTTAGAAAAAGACTCTTTAACTATAAGAGTGTCAAACTCATTAGTTTTATGAAAATATCTGAAAGAGGACAAGTCACATCAACTATAGGCGAGGATTTGAAGCCCACCGAACGCAGTAAAAATAGATAAGTTGCAATAGCCATTTTAGGCAATCTATCCATTATCTATTATAACTAACTAATTGGATCACCTTCAATTAGTGCATAGTAACTTCTAATTATAATTAAATAAAAAAATTTTGAGCTAAAATTTGCAGCTTCTCAGGTGCTGTTTACTCTCACAATGCCATCGGCTTCTCGTCATTTCACTCTCGCGCTCTCACACCGCCGTCGACTTCATGGGATTTGTTGTCTTCTTCGTGAAGCTCATCTTCGTCCCATCTACAATAGCAAAGTGCCCAGCTACAATTAGAAAGTAGAACGCTTCTTTCTGCAAAACGTCACTGTGAAATTTCTCTCTTCCTTTCTATTTCCCAAAGTTGGTGAGTTGAAAGGAGATTGTCTCACTCTATTTTTTTACTCCCTGCCGTTATATCTATTTATTTAGATAAATTGATTTACGTTCAAATCAATGTATTATTATTCAGATATATTGGTTTATAAATAAATCAAATTATTGAAATGAACATATAAATTCAAATGGAAAGAATATTATATTAAAATTAGAATTAAAACGATGGCCTCTCTCTTTTATTATATATTAGAACGATGGAGATCTTTTTTATTATATTTATCTACTAGAGATAAATATTAAATTAAAATTTAATTTAAATATATTAGCAATATAAAATAATTTTACACTGTCAATCAATAAAAATAGTAAAAAATACCAACTCATATAAATAACTAACCATTATAATGAAGAGTGCACCAAAATTTCTCACTTTCTACTATTTTTATTAATTAATAGTGTAAAATTATTTTATACTATCAATGTATATCAATTAAACTTATTAAACTATACTCTTAATTTTTTTAATCTTTTATTGTGACTATAAGTATTACAAAAATACCGTTGAGATTTCAGTTTATAATAAATTTTAATTTCTTATATTTTTACCGAGATTATAAGTGTCGGTGAATTATTATTTGAAAAAAATTCCTTTTATTGTAATTTATACATATAAATATGAAATTACAAATATATTTTGTTAATATTTCTTAATTATATGTTTTAAAAGTTGGATATCTATCATAGAATAAAGATAACATTTTATTTTTAAAAAATAATTTATATATATTGATAGTGAAAAATAATTTTGTACTATCAACTAATAAAAAATTAAAAGATTATATACTCATAGTAAATAACTATTTACCAAGATAACTATCCATTATAATTTGATAAATTTTTAAAATTTTATTAGTTAATAATATAATATTATTTTATACTATTGGTGTATAGAAGTTATTTTCTCATTTTATTTAAAATTTTGGTTTATCTTATCATATTATCTTATTTTCTTTTTTTTAGTCTAAACTAATTGTATTAAAAATTCATTAGACTCCAAGTAATTCTATTCGAGTTTGGTTAGCATATTATACAATAAAATTCTCCTAATGCTATTTTCTTTTTTAAATCCACAAGATTTGAATCTAATAATTTACTTAAGAAGAATAAGTGATAAATCATTTAGATCAACCAAGCATTGGTATTATTTGATTATAGTTAGTTGTAGATTTATCAATTATCTTATTATCTTGTTCTTATGAGTTATTTTAGTAATCACTATTTTCATATAATAAATTATTTAATATAATTTATATTTAAGTTAAATTAGTTTTCTTTGAAAACATCTTCGATACAAACATTATTTTTTTTATAAATAATTCAAATATAAATATGTCTTTGAAAAAATGACTTTGAAATTAAATTCAGGTGTAACTCAATTGATGTATTTTTTTCATAAAAAGCTATTAATTTTGCTGTTATTTATGAGAGTTAATCAATTAGTTTATAAAAGTTCCAATTTTGTTCTAACTTATTTGTCAATTTATAGTAAAGTTGTAACGTCCTTTTTGTCATAAAATGTTTTGTGTAGAATAACTTAATTTATTGGTTTTATTTAAGTGGATTGACTGATTAAATAGTTAAGCCATAGACATCAACTATTTTTAAAGTGAGACTACAGTTAATCAACAATGATAACTTCAAAATATACTACTCTATTTACTGAGGTAAGAAATGAAATCAAATAGGTAAAATAACAATAACAGCAATAATAATAATCATAATGATATAATTATAATTATAAAATTATTGAAAAGAAAAAGGAATGAAAGAATGAATCTTAGGCAAAGTCATTTGGTAAGAAAAAGTTACATAGAAATAAATGTAAATAATAAAATAATAATAAATGCAAAGCCATCAGTGTCATTTTCACTTGCTGTAAGAACTCTATATAAAGGGGGAAGGGATTAAGGTGAAAATAAAGAAAGCGTGAGAATTGGTACTGTGTTGAAAGAAAAAGAAAGAGTAAAATAAGAGAGTGAGTGCCAAGAGAGAAGAAGATAAATAAAAAAAGAGTAAAGTTTGTTGAACAGTTTAGTAGGGATACTCTAATTTTATCTTTGTTGAATATAAAGGTAGATAATAAAATTATTTATAAAATAAAATTATGGCTATATTTACTTATTACAAGTATTTTATTTATTATTTCTTTATATCAAAGTTACTCATTAATATTTACCATAGTAATTTATTTAATGATCATTTATATTGCTCATTATTATTTATTATTGTAATTTATTTTATTTACTCCTCCAAGTTATTTCATATAATGTTCCTCTATATTACTTCTTAATATTATTTATTATTATAATTTATTTTATTTATCATTCTAAGTTATTTTATTTAATGTTCCTTCATATTATTGCTCTTTATTACAAATCTATGAAGCACGGACACACCAATATGCATTGGATACTAATTTGACAAGTGTCTGGCATGCAGTTTTACATGTTTCATTTAAAAGATATTATTTTACAACTCAGACACATATCAGACACGGCTTGGATATCATATGGATATGATTCAAACATGGTCAAGACATGACCTAATACTTTTTTTGTAGTTATTTGATATTTGATAGATCAAAAAAAAAATTCAAAAGTCCAAAAATCTAAATTCATTTAAGAATATATTTTGAGATGTTAATAGTAATAGCGACACATGTTTTTTGGAAGAGGTATAGAAATAGGAAGTACATATATATAACATATATTAAGAGTGCTCTATATTTTTAGGGAGGGGTTTAGTAATAAAAATTGGTAGTTTGATATTTATAAATATATAAAAGTATTGTAAATCTTGATTTATGATATAATATTATGAATTTTTCTTTTAAATATATGTCATGTTCATGTCCATATCGTGTCAAGTGCCCATGTCGGTGTCTGTGCTTCCTAAACATTGCAAGATACTTTATTTATCATTTCAAGTTATTTGACCTAATATTAATTTATATTATTATTCATTATTATATCAATTTATTTTATTTATCTTTTGAAGTTAATTTATTTAATATTCCTTTATACTATTGCTTATTATTATTATGATTATCATTAAGATATTATTTTTATGATGATACATTATTTTGAATTATCAATTTTTATAGTAATCTCTTTGAAGGATCAATATCAAGAGTAAAATATTGTATTTAATACTTGAAACAAGTAAAATTTATTATATATGGACTTGAACTATGAAATTATTCATATCTTTGTTTAGAATTTTATACTTTAATTTATGGATAATATGATAAGTTTTGACTTATGAACCTTATTGTGACTTTATTGTGACCCTTGCAAGGACATAACCTGTATGCACTAAATATGCGATGATAACAATGACAAACTTATAAACTATGATAAAAAAATTTAAAAAAAATTAAATAAAAATGATCTTAGATTCAATCATTTTAAAAATTAATATTTAAAATTGACAATTCTATAATTTGAGAAATTTTATTGAGATATTATGTTATTTATTTTAGTTTATATCATTTCAATTTCTATGTACTTCATTTATTTTAAGTTTATAAATTAATTTATAACTTATACACTTTATTCTATTTACTTTATTGCTTAATTTTAGGTTTTGTTATTTAATTTATTATGTGATGAATTCATTTATATTATTCAAGTTATTGTTTATTTTATGCTACTTGGGTTTTTTATTTGAGTTATATTTATTTCTTAGATATATGCATTTGTATGTTTATTGTGAATTTATGCATAATAATAAATAAATATTTCAAAAAGAAAATATTTAAGATTTATCACTAACCATTAAAAAGGTAGAGAGATAGATTAAGATCCTTTTATATTGCTTACCTGAGTTAGTATGGCACAAAGATCTTGCTTTATTTTCAAAATGTTAAAAGTAATACCAGAGAATAAGAATTCCCTAAGAGAATATCTTCAAATATATATGAGATAAGCAAACAAAGGAAAATGAAAATTAAAGCAAAAAAATTATAATTATATTAATACTTGCTGCATTTTGAAATGCATAGCATATTTTCTTACATTTACGGCTCATAATATTATGAAGTATTATTTTCTTATAAGTAATGTGTTGTAAGTATGATATAATAGCTATGTGAATTTTTATGATAAGACACAATTGGAACTATCATAATTCAAATACATTAAAACTCTTTATTATTTATTGAAAATTTTTAATTCTCACTCGATTGCTGGTAGTTTTAGATTAATCACGTAACACTCTAGAGGAAGGCAGATTCCTCCGGCCGCTAAGAATGTACGAAGTTATAATTAAATAAATTATAATTTTTTTATCTAACTTAAAAATATTTAGCCTATAGCCAACAGAGCTCTATTTTTACTCGTGAACACTTCAATGTATTTATGTATATTAATATTCAACTTAGAATTTTTTGTGTAAATTTATGCCATTAGCTTTATTACAGGAATTTAGTTAGTATGTACTGACAGTGTAAAACAGTTTTATACTGTTAACTAATAAAAATGTTAGAAAGTGAGAAATCATAGTGAGTCCCTCATTATAATGGGTGGTTATTTGTATGAATTGGTATTTTTTACTATTTTTATTGGCTAACAGTGTAAAATTATTTTACACTGTCAGTATATTTAAATTAAATTTTTATTACAAGTGGATCTTACAAAACCTATAAAGAATTATTTACAAAAATTTGCAGCTTCGATGTTGAGGTATATGACATTACTAAAGAATTGTTACATTTGTATTTATAGTGTTATATCAATATTTTGTTTTGATCGTAGTTTTCTTTGTCGTTATTTTAGTTTTATTGATTGACATGATAATTCTATGTAATAACTTATTAATTGTTAACTTTATAAATTTTAAAATTTATAGATATAATTATGTTTTTTATTTATATGTTAACAACATAAGTTTTACCACAAGTTCAGATCAGAACAAGAAAAAAAGAAAAAAGTTTTACCACAAGTTGTTTTTTCTTGTTTGTATCCTAATTAGTTTGCTTATGTAGATTATTAGTTTACTGAAGCACTCGGAAACTTAAGTTGACTTTTAAAAATGTATAGTATTTCCACTTTTAGAGATCTCGTATTAGAACTTTGTTTTTTATTTATCATAATCATTAATATAAGAGTTGTGATTACAATTTTAAATTTTTTATTTTCTATTTCAAGTTTCTTATTAGAACTTTTAGAAATATTATGTTTTCCAATTTTTCAGCTTAATGATCTAAATGTTTAATAAGATTGACTCCTTTTGCAAACTGTTTTCAATCATAGTTGTAATTCCGAAAAATTTCTTTCTATCACTTTAATTTATATAATTAAAAGCCTTTAGTCTATACACAATTCTAATACTTTTAAAACTTCTCAATAAATCATTCAATAGTGATTTAATTTCGAAGTTAATATCAAGAGGCCCTAATATATTTTGAAATGCTTCGCAAGAAGCTTACTTTAATTTTGTAATAAATGAAATAATATGTTTTATTTTTTTTTAAAAAAAAGTAAACAAAAAATAACCAAAAAAATATCAAATAAAAAAATAAGAAAGTCAAATTGAAATCACAGGAAGAAATACTAGTAAATAAATAAATGAACTCATCGCATGTGCGGTGTAGATGTTGATACAATGCAAAGAAATCGGTAAAAAGTTGAACATCCAACACAAAAAGACAAGTGTAGGAATGGTGTGTATAATATTCACTTTCTCATGCCAAACTACACAGTGAACTATAAATTCCAAAATCCCATGAGTCAAATTGGAATCATAGTATGTAGTAGATATCAATAAAGCATGCTTTCTACCCCCAACTTCATTTCAGCTTTAAAGAAATGTAACCATCTACTACTCTTTCAGAACAAATTTGAATATGAATCGAGTGCCTTCTCCCTTTTAAGTGAGAGGCCATGTCAACCTCACTACTGCAACTGATATTACAAGCTTCACATCTTAATTTGGAATTTTTCATCACAACAGGGGTGCCCAGGTTCTTTTGCAGTGCTTGCTCCTTCTCATGGTCTATGACTGCTTTCCCCTTCAAACCGTTGTTAGCTATACTCTCTCCATTCTTGCTCTTAGCATTTAGCTGGTCAGTTTTATTTGCAGATGCATGAACACCCTTCTGATCTCGTGTGCTGTTAGACTCCTGACCTTTAACATTTCTCTGTATTACTGGATCATTGAGCATACTCTTCTCAGGCTCCCTGCTTGTTTGAGCATGCTCTTTCATACGAAATATTTGGACTTTCTTCTGCTTAACATTTGCAAGTTGATTGATAACGTTCTTTTGTTTCAAATCCTCTTTGGACTGATCTTTTTTCAGCTTCTTGAGATTGATCAAAATAGGTTTGAAAAAAAGTTATCCGGTTTGAAAAAAAGTTATCCAACAAAATATTCGGAAAAAAAAATTATCTTAGTTCCTGAAAGATAAAAACTTACGCAGTTACTCTAAAAGAAAAAAAAAATTACTTAGTCTCTTCCAGAGATTTTTATTTTACTAATTGAATTATTTATAATTTAAATATCTAATATTTAGTCTCTTTAGCAAATTTTGTCCATGTATCATTAACCTTGATTGTATTCAACAAAGGAATCAAAATACTAAAATATTCCCACATAGTGTCTGGTTAATGTCATAAATAATTTTAATCTAAGAAATCAGACTGCGAATTTAAATCTTAAAAAAACTTGAGAACATTATATAATTATGGACTCGTGTTTTGGCAGTCAAATTGTAGGCAGTTTAAATGGATCAAACTTGTGAAAATAATAAATTAAATTCGTAAAACTAAATAATAATAATAATAATAAATGGAAAGTCACTACATTGCCATATATTTTTGAGGGTTTAAATGCAGTTTTAAAAAGGCCTTCCCAATAAAATCCAACCCAAGGTTAAAAAGTTTTTTGCCCATTATTTTATATAACTAATGCGTAGTTTATAAGTAAACTTTTTAGCAAAATTTTTATATTTAAATAACAGAAAAATGATGTGCGTCTTAGGACCAGTGAAGGTGCTAATATCAAAATAAACCAGCTAAAAATACAAAGAAACTTCCCTTGAAAAAAAAAAAAAACACATCAATTCATCACCCAAGAGTTAAGTGTAGACATAAATAAGCCACATACTTAGGAATAGTTAGTTTCAAGACTGTGTCGAAATAATCAATTTTATAAAAATATCTGACCAAAGACAAGTCACGTCAATTATAGGCCGAGGATTTGAAGCCAGTGGATGCAGTGCAGTAATAATAGGCTGCGATAGCTATGCTAAGCAATAAACAAATAAGTGAGTTCATCACATGAGGGAAGTTTGACGAACGGCTAGCGAGAAATTGTTAAAAAGTCAAACATCCAACAGAAAGAAAAACAGTGGTAAGTGTGGAAATGGTGTGTCGATAATTCACTTTCTCCAGCCAAACCAGACAGTGAACAATAATAAATGCATAAAACCTTTGGAACAAGGTAGAACTAGAATCAAAATATGTAGGACATGTAGATATCAATAAAGCACGCTTTCTACACCAACTTCATTTCAACTTTTAAGAAATATAAACATCTGTAGCATTAGTGCAAGTAAAATCATCTACTACTTATATGCTTCAGAACAAATCTGCATTTTAGCCAGGTGCTTCCTCCCTTTCAAGTGAGAGGCCATGTCAACCTCACTAGTGCAAGTGACATTACAGGCTTCACATCTTACTTTGGATTTGTTTATCATAACACCCTTTTGATCATGTGCGCTGTTATTCTCCTGACCTTTAATATTTTTCTGTTTTACTATATCATTAAGCACACTCTTCTTAGGCTCCTTGCTTGTCTGAGCATGCTCTTTCGCCGGAAATATTTGGACATTCTTCTGCTCTACATTTGCAAGCTGATTGATAACGTTCTTCTGTTTCAAATCCTCTTTGGACTGATCATTTTTCAGCTTCTGTGGAACAGGCTGGTTCTTTGCATTCAAAGCTTCACAAGCAGCCTTGTGTTTCCTCCCATGCAGGTGCATATTCAAGTTTTTCTCGGAGGTAGTTTTCACCTGACATACAGCACAAGTCCACTCTTTCTGCACTTCCTTATGTGTAGAACTCTGAGGTAGCTCTCCACCAGCTGCGTCTTTCCTCACCATTCCATTAGTTTCCATCCTTGCTGATGACACGTTCTGACTTAGGAAAAGGTCAGGCATGATAGGAATGTCCTAAAATGAAAAATAAGAATGATATTAATGAAATTTATCTCTGCCATCAACAACAGTCACTAAAAAAATATGACTGTCAATATGATGGATCATGACCATATCCATACAATTGTATGTATTCATAAGCCTAAACCTTTCATAAATGACTTCTTAGCATGGATTCAAGTCTAAAACTTTGATTATTCTAATTTTGAGGGAAATGATAAGAAACCTTACTTGCTTGCCCACAGAAATTTCTTTTTTCTCAATGACCTCCAAATCTTTGATATCTTTGTGTTCCATTTGAAGCTTTTTCTCATTTGTCTGCACATGACACTCTTTCTTCATTCAATAAACTGATGACAAGAATTATGCTAATGACAAAACTGTACTAGTGACATCAAAACTTTACCTGCTGCATTTCTTTCTTGTCAGTAGCTCTAAATGTATTTTTTGCTTCTGCATCAGGATTGTGTGTTGTGATCACATTTGTCTGCACATGATACTCTTTCTTCATTCAATAAACTAATGACAAGAATTATACTGATGTCGTAACTGCACTAGTGACGTCAAAACTTTACCTGTTGCTTTTCTTTCTTATCAGTAACTCTAATTGCATTTGTTGCTTCTACATCAGGATTGTGTGTTGTGATCACATTTGTCTGCACATGATACTCTTTCTTCAGCCAATAAACTAATGACAAGAATTATACTGATGTCGTAACTGCACTAGTGACGTCAAAACTTTACCTGTTGCTTTTCTTTCTTATCAGTAACTCTAACTGTATTCGTTGCTTCTGCATCAGGATTGTGCGTTGTGATCTTCAATACGAAAAAAAAAAAAGAGTATCAACTTAAATTTTCAATAGCCAATGCCTAACAGCATCATATACAAAAAATTGCTTCTCTATATTAATTTTCTAGAGTTGTAGCATTAGGAGAATTTGATCCTTTGTAGGGTTTGTACTTCAATCCCTTCATACACCAAACTGCCATGTAGCTGTTTACCTTGCTAGCAAGGAGTTTCTCTAAGGCTTCAGTTCCATTCGCTTGTATATATCTCTCTGCATGCAGTAAAAAGTTTTCTTTCTTGGCAAATAATTTCCTGCAGTTCTTTAATTTGCGTATGACTACTTGTGGCTGTATGGAGATGCATGAGCGAATATGGTTATTATAGACATAAGAAGCTCGTCCAAAGTCTGGTATGATGAGCCAGAGTATGATCATTAGCTTAATGTAAGGCCAGAACTGGAACCTGACGTTAAAGGCAGGAATGAAGAAGTTAATCAATCCATGAATTGATTAAATTAAATAAAAAAAAAGTAAAATCATTTGCTAAAGCTACCTTCATTAAGAATAATCACAGTCAGTGCAATTCCAACTTTAAGGAGCTTTTAGATGATAAAACCAGTAAAAATATAGTCAACAGATACTATGTTGTAATAACTTTATTCTATTACTTGGCTTAGTAACCAAAGAAAGTTAAAAGGCTTAATATAACTAGATACATGTACGTTATTCAGCTTCGCCAATTGAAAATCAATAGTTGGTACAGAATTATGAGAGTACCAACTCAAGAAAATACAAGAAGTGTTAATCTATGAACTTTCTGCTAACAGGTCTATGCATTAAGAAATCCAAAGAGCATTCCAGATTTATTAGTTCACACCAACTCAGACTCATTCAAATCAAGCTTCATATTTTGCGATTATAGCAGTATAGGATAAACTCATGTATTATATAATGCTTGTGGACCTGAGGTATAATATCAAAATAAGCTAGTTAAGTATCAAGTGACTCATTTTTCTTAGGGTTAATTGCATTTTATCCCCCTGAATTATAGGCCATGTCCACTTTAGCCCCAATATTTTAAAAATGTGCAAATCGACACCTTACATTTTCCTAAATGTGCATTTTATCCAAATTGTTAATTTTTCCATCAATTTTTCCATCATTTCAAGAAAGTGTAGGATATCGGATTACTCAATCAAGAAAATTCAGGGGGTCGATTTGCACATGACCCATAGTTTAGGGGGGTATAGTATACTTAGTTTGGGTAAAATGCACATTTAGGAAAATGTAGGGTGTCGATTTGCATATTTCTAAAATGTAGAGGTTAAAGTCCAATTTGTGCCTTAGGCAAACGAAACTGGAACTGAAACTTAAGGATTAATCAATCTTGTTAGAGCTCTCAAATTGATTTCTGGTTGCAGAATCAAGTTTCATAAAGTAAAGTCAAATAGAAATGATTTTTCAAGAAACATTTCACTCTTTATGGAGCAAAAGACACGGACAGTCCTCGAACAAATTCATGCCCTAACCATCTGTACGAAAATTAGCAAATTTCTGTGACAAATTGGAAATGCATTGTTTGATCCTCCCACAATTATCATAGAGTTACATCATGTTCTTGATCCTAGTCAAAGAATATAATCTTATCGAAATTCAATGATAGTAATGCTCTTTCCATAATCCAAGGTAAATGATTTACCATGAAAGAAGCCTCATGAAAGCATACTCAAAGAGGTATATTAATGAGAGAAGTATCCAATATGAGATCAAATCCCTAGTTTCTGAATAGGAATCAGTCTCAATTGCTTGTACGGAAGCACATCTGTCAAAAACAGATGAAACCATAATCACAAACAACAAAAGTAGCATAGCAATTAGTGTAGCAATGATTTAAAAGGCTGCAATGATTCAAATGCTCTTGAGAAATGTTCCCAAACAAATAGAAAGTGAGAAACTTACAGAGGATACCCCAGAGCAAGAAGAGGCCTAGAAATGAAACCCCAAAAAGACAAAGGAAATTAATCAACTTGCATGAAGGCCAAAAGTGTCAAGAAGTACAAATTCTACTTTAAAGTAAAGCCATCTCCAACATTGAACAAATAATATGAAGATATGTGCTTTATAGGTGATCAGAATCAGAAATATGAACCCAGAAAATCCAAACAAATGAAAGATATCATATGCATGCATACCATGCGAAATGATGAATGCAATTAAGAGCAAGTTTGAGAAACCACGAATAACCCATCTCGGTTTCAGTTCAACCTCCCTATTGCTGTTGCCTAAGGATGAGACAAAGACAAAGGAAGAGAAGACAAGTGATGAGGTTTTGTAGGGAAAAATAAAAGACACGCAACAGTTGAGGTTGAGGCTGAGGAAAACTACTATCCGAAGAAAAAGAGAAAAGTCTTCGTTCGTAAGCAGTAAGGTCAAGCAGTCACTTTAAATTTAGAGTAGGTGGGTGGCAAGTGGAAAAGCGAAGGGTCGGCCCCACCCACGTATTCTACCGACCATAAGACACTCCTTCGTATGTCCCGTGTTGCGAATGCGGATACTAAGCGTGTTCGGATTCGTGGATTGTGTTTTGATTTTTGTTTTTATGATTAAATATATTTTTAGTCCTATAAGTAATTTTATAGTGGTCCTTCTAATTTTTTTTTTTTGTCTTTTAATCTTTTGTTTTTATAATATTATATTTTTGGTTCTGTTGTAAGTTAATATTATTAAATGATGATATTTATAATTATAAAAAAATTATTAAAATATTTATAAGGATAAAAATAAATTTTTTAATATTTATTGAATTAAATAGGTACTATAAATACTTATAGAAATAAAAAATTAGAATGATAATGACTAAAAACATAATATTAGAAAAAAGAGGGATCAAAAACTATTTTTTTAAATAATTAAAATTAAAATAATCTATATTTATATGAATTAAAAATATATTTAAACTTTATTTTTATCTTTTAATTTAACTGAAAAGTTGTTATTTAATTTTTAATAGTTTTTTATCTCGATAAAACCATTAGTATCCGCTTTCTATTACTAGGAAAATAATAAATATAGTGAAAATAAGGTAATATCTTTTATAATTAAAATTAAAAATATGAAATAAAAATAGAAAAATAAAAATACAAATTAAATATGTTCAAAAAAATTATATAAAAAAAAATATGTTCAAAAATTTCCTGCCCTGACTCTGTTTGACATTTACATATTTATACTACATTATTTATAACTCTTCTCAAATCGTTTTTTTTTTAAATATATTTATAATTTTACATATGACAATTTTTTATGAATTTAATTTAAATGCATTGACAGTGTAAAACAGTCAATAGAAATAGTGGAAAGTGCCAACTCGCACAAATAACTATCCATTATAATGAAAGACCCACCATAATTTCTTACTTTTCTCTATTTCTATTAGTTGACAATGTAAAATAATTTTATACTGTCAGTGCATACTAATTAAATTTATTTTTTATTGACAAAACTGAGAAGACGATAAATAAAAGATAGAAGGATTGAATTGCCCACGTACCTACTAATTAAGGTTACCGTCTCATGTTCTTCAAATCTAATTCAAATAAAAAATTAAATTCTCATAAATAAATTAGAAATTAAATTAAAATTGAAAAAGAATTGAAAAATATAATTAAAACTAAATAAATCAAGTTATTTTTTACTATGTTTAAATTTTTATTAATTTGGATTAATATTTAGTCTTAATTTTTAAATTTGATCAAATTTAATTCAAATTAATTAACATTTATATAATATACTTTGCATTATTAAATTTATACTTCTATATATAATAATTTTAATTTATCATATTTTTTATTTATTTTCATCTTTTAAATAAATATTATTTATACATATTAAATAAATTATTTTTATTTCATTTTTAATAGCATGAATTATTTTTATTTGACATAATTTTTTATTTTAGATTTTACTAGTTAAAACGATTTAGTATAAATTATTATAAATTGTATTTTTTAAAAGCCAGTTATTTCATATGATATTATAGATATGAAATTTTAAATAAGGATAGAAAATGAGATAAGAAAATGGGATAGAGAAAGAGAGATATGTAGCAAATTTTAATGTATATTGACCACACCCTTTTATTCAATTTTCCAAGCTTAAGATATATGCATAACTTTTCTAGAAAGAGTGTATCATCCTCATAAACGTTTTTAATTCTTCACTAATACTCTAATGCAGGGAGAAAAATATTATTGTATGTCAAAAGTGGACACTTTTAGTCAAAAAAAATTAATATATATAGATATATTTAGATGAAAAGAAAATTATTATTTCTTGTTTGTTTACTTGGAAAAGTGAAAGAAAAGAAAAAATTAATACTATCAAATAACAAATTTATCCTTATATTGTTATAAAAAAATATTTCAACTATATTAATTAATATCAAATGAAAAATTTCACTATTTTTAATTTAAGATTTTAAAATATTATCAACCTATTAAATCAAAATAATATTAATAAAAATAAATTATTCAAAATTATTTAAAATAAAACTAATATTTCTGGTTAATCTAATATTTCAAAAATATTACTTAAAAATATATTTTACCAACTGAACAAAACCAAATATATTATTTAGCTATTATTTAAACTCTTAACATAATACAAAACAAAATCAAAACTTATGTGATATCCTGTTTAAAATAAAATATCTATTTAGAATAAAACATTTGTAATCGAAAAATTTTAAAATTTTACATAGCTTATGTTTGGAGTATTTTTTTGTATTTATTTTTAATAATATAGTGATAGTAGAATTAAAATTATTTAAATAAAATTTTTAGAAATGCTAGTTTAAAAAACAAATAAATAAAAGAGGGAAGGAATCATGCAATATCTTCATTAATGTTGTACATTCTAAGCCCCTACCCTATCATCATATTATCTCCCGAGCCTCTCTCAAAACTCAGGAGGGCAAGAATAAAAAAAGCAAAAACCCACCCCTTCCCTTTCCAATTTTCCACCCAGCACTGGATAGAAAAATAAAAAAAAACCATTATCCATGCAAGTCCCATTAAAATTTGTATCTTATTCAACTTTTCCTTCCCAACTTCTTCTTCAACCAAACTAAAGAAATATATTATTTTCCTTCCTATTTCTTTTTCCCCTAAATTCTTTTTTAAATCACTCCAACCAGCCACAAGGAGAGAAGGGGATACATCTTACGAAAGCATCGGCAATGACGCAAGTGACTCTTTGCTTTGTCTCTGCCAATGCCAAGTCTATACCCTTTTGCAAGTTCTCAGGACCAGTCTTGAGAAACAAATCTACTTTCTCCACTGGGTGGCTACCCAATATGTGACCCTCTGGGATTCCATCACTGATACTATAGGCCTTGATGTTATCTGGAATATTATTAATGTGGGGCTTTGGGAAAAGGGTTTCGTTGGATTTTTCAGTGCCAATGAATGAGAATGTCCAGTTTGGAGCAGCATGAGCTAGTTTGAGGGCAAGGTTTAAGAGAGGCGTAAGGTGGCTGCCAAAGTGGAAAGCAAAGACTGCGATATGTTTGCTTTCTCTTGAGTTTGTCGTAATTAATTGGAAGGTGAGAGAGTGAGAGTTGAGAAAGAAAAATGAAAAAGCAGTGGAAGGAAAATGTGCATGTGGGATGGGGTGTTATGTTGTGTTGGTAATGGCCTTAATGGTTGATCTTATGCATTTGATGTTGCAATGAGTTACTCTGCAATTTGGACAAGAAATAGTGGCGAGTGGCAGTGGCAACTACTTGCTCGTTGGGCACTCTCCGCCCCATGTGATAGTAACTTAGCCTCGCGTGGAGGTTAACATGCTTCAGATCAATACTTACTTGCCGATGTCAATATTGGTTATGTGGATGCTGATTGATTCTTGGTCATTTCAGGAAAGATACTTAGTGTTCACATTTCACAAGTAAGTGCCTGCCGTTCTGCATAGGCAATTAGTTATTTCAAAGATCAATGAATCATGATACGGGTGATGAGTTTATTCTCACGAATATTCAAGGCACACTTATTTGAATCATGAAATTAATTCTTATACGATGTTTCATTTAATTATATCTTATCAAGTATATAAAATTTTGAGATAGTTATGATATGAATAAAATATTATTAATAATTTTTATTTTTTGGTTATATTGTTAGCAATAAGATTTGGATGCATGATCTCATGCAATCTACCCGAATATATTATTAATAATAAAAATATTATTATTATTATTAATAGATCTGAACCTACTACGACTACTATTATTATCATTATTAGATAGTTGTGTTAAAAAAAATATTAATAATATATCAAAATTAAATATATAAATTATTTAGAAGATATTATATTAAGTATCCATTATTTAGACTATTGAAAAGTGATATAAAAATTAATGTATTATTCAATAAAATACATAAGTTTTTGTCATAATTTTTAAAAGACAGTATGTTTGTTTAAACATTATTTTTTTATTATGCATAAATAATGTCTTATAAATGGGAAAATATATTTACAAAAATATTTTGAAAAGATAAATTATCCAAAGCAGGAGAAAGCTGTTGATGGGAAGGTAAAAACGTGGGAGTTAAAAAAAAAAAAAAAAAGGAAAAACATGTCTAGAACTTAATTAATTAATTATACAAGGCATCAGAACCCCAACACTATCATCATCAGCATAAAACAAAGGAGAGAGCCTAACAGGAACTTGCCATAAAATGACCACATGTACCTTTTATTTGGTATAATGGTTTTCAGAACTGTTATGTGGACGCCCTAAAAGGAGCGTCCATCAACAACCTATCAAATTCAACGGGGGAAATAAAAGTTTCTTGTTTTAAATTTTTTTCTATCAATTTTAACAAATTTTAACTATGTGTATAATATTTCAGACAAAATGAGTATAAAAAGTATTTTTTAATGATTTTTTTTGGTCAAATAAAGATTTTTCATTGATATGTAATCAAAGGCAACAATCATATTACAGATAATAGTACATGACATGTTAGAGCATTTAAGCTTAACCTAAGATTACAACCAATGAAATTGCACAACTAAAGATAAATCACATCAAAATATTAACAATTTTGCATCACACATTAAATAAACAACTACACAATAGGTGAGCTTGTCAAATATCTCTGATCTTGATGCTGATGGACCTGAAGGAACATTTATAACAAGTTGTGTAATAAGAGAAGAACAGTATCTAATTTTAATTTTTATCTTATGATTAAAGTTCTTATTTTAAGCATGCTGGAGTAAATCTTAACACAAGCACAACCAATGCTTCAAGAAGGAGGTTACCCCCCTAGCACCTCCAGAAGAGAGGCCTCATAAACTACATGCCCCAGGACCAAAACCTACAAAACAAAACAAACAAACAAATCCTTAATCTTCCACCATCAATAGAGATTATCGATTTATCACCTAAACTAAGCGCAATCTTCTGAGACTGCAAGATATGTCAGCAATTGCGAAAGAAAACCACGAGCCATCTCCCTTATGATTCAAACACCGTTTCGATCAAGAAAAAATCACTGATGGAATATCAAATACATCACTATACTATGGGACAGTAAGGAACAAAAAGAGAGAAAAAACTAAAAAAACCAAAATATAAATAGAAGGCTTCACCAGAAGCACCATGAAAGTGGTGGGTTCCTTCATGGGGCCGGTCTCCCCTTCAGAAAAATTGCAAGCGAAGGCTAGAAGCAACCAAGCAAAGCAGCATAAGGGTAGGAAGAAACAAGATGAAGGAGGAGAGAAACAGAGGTGGGCGGTGCTATCCCATCATCCCGGTATGGTATGCTAGATCATCACATCCTTTATAGTCTAGCCATAACCAACCACTATCCTGCAACTGTATTAGGCCCAGTATAAGAACTAAGCATGGGTCATGGACTCACAAAACTCTTCACGTCTTAGTTGGCCTCTGTAGCCTAAGTCATTCACACGCTAGACATAAATCAGTTCTCAAAGTCTGACCAAACAAAAAAAAATATCAGTTCTCAAAGTCCCAATTTCCACCAAAAAAAGGAAGGTAACGACTCCCAAGTTGTAGAAATCTAGATCAAGATTTTGGGAAATACTTGTGTATTTTAAGACTAATCCTTTCAGTGATATTGATATGATCAATATTTTATTATATAATATCTTGAGTTAAAACTAATAGTATGTAGAATTATGTTGTGTCTAATATAGAATTACGATGAAACTGGATTCTTTCAATTAAAAATTTTATATAATAGCATTAATTTTTATTATTAATTATATATTTTTATAGGTATTATACTTAATCTCATATTCTTAATTAATAAAAAAAGTCAACACATAATCCTATCATATCAAAGCATCAATCGAAATGATTCATTCCCGTCTAATATATTATACTTTTAATGAATTGATACAGTAATTTGTACAACCACGTAACGAAACACATGCAACGTGTCATCATCTTCCATTTCACATGCCAAACATACATAACTCTGCTTGTGATGGTAATCATCTGTACGCAACTGCAGCCTTCCATGATTCAGTGGCCATTTCACTCACCTCCGAGTATTTAGGTTAGGGAAGGAATGCAGGACGCATGGCATGCTTCTTGTGGTAGATACAAAACTGGGTCAAAATCCCAGCTTTGATTAACATAAGAACAAACCAACTGGTGACTGAGTGATTGGTTTTGGTAGCTCATTATTTATTTATTTATTTTATCAACGTATGCACACTTTTATGGAGGAGGAGGGTTTATATGTAACAAATCAAAATCTGTCTGATATTAAATTTGGGAACAGTTAATGAAAGATAAACAAATCTACCACTAAGCCAATACCTTAGCTACCTCATTATTTAATTTGATTGTAGATTTCTCCCACACAATGGCCCGCCACAGATAAGGTGTATATGGTAACAGAATATTTATGCGTACATAGAGTATCTTGACACGCTGCTAATAATCGTTTGATGGGTTGAGAAAACATTTTAAAAAGTTTTAAAAATAAATGTAAGTGGGATTTGACAGTGGATGCTGAGGTTTGTTGGGAAAATTATGTTGGCAGCTATATTTATATAACATTGCTCACATGGTAAGTTGGGTTTTTAGTACCTTCAAACTTTTGCTGATGCTATATAATTGTTGAATAGGCCTTTAAAAAATCGCAATAGAAAATGCAAACGCTATTTTCTCTGTTTTGTATTTTTCTTAAAAATTTATACTCTTTTAGAGTAAATAGAAATTTATGCTCTCTAAAAAAAATTATTAATTTATGAATAGGGATTGGAGATAATGGAAGAGATTGCACTCTTACTTGTAATAAATTATGATTTAAAATCCAATTAAGATGGTGTCCATATTTAATGTTAGCCCAACATAATTGCTTTCATCGGAGGATATCTATAGGATAAAAAATGAAAAAAGGTGAATTCAAGTCAACTCAATATTTAGACTGACCAATTATAAGTCATGCCTAATGTAGGCTATCAAGGCCATGTTTAGATTAAATCAGCAAATTCAATATTTTTTTAATCAAAATTTTATTTTAGCTCGAACAATTAATTTAACTTCAAGTTTCTTTGTCAAAAAGTATCAGACAATGGTTCATCATAATTTATAATATATTTTTTGCATAGGAATTATTATTATGATTATTCTCTGTAACAGGGTGTGAGTAACTTCACTAAAAGTAAATTTAATTATATAGTATGTTTTCCCCTCAATTTGATAAGATTCATCATGTTGTTGATAAATAAGAGTGTTATGTTTTTCCCACAGATCATTAATTAAGCTAACATTCTTCACATGAGTTGGTTATTCTTTTCACCACATACAATAACCTTTCACTCTTGATTTTATGGTGAAGATGTTCTAAGTTGAAAAAATGTGAAAGAATATGAATTTTCAGTTTCTAAATATGAATTCAAAAATAATTTTAGAATTTAATTTTGATATATGTTAAGTATATAATTATTCAGTTATATATTATTATATTATTAGAAATATTAACTTTGCTTAATTTTAATATATTATTTATATAAATTATTTTACATTATCAACTAATTATATATTATTATATACGTAACTTTTGATGCAATTGTTAAAAGAATCAGACACTTTTAACTATAGAATAATATATGATTGAATAATTATGTAAATACTATTAAAATTAATCCTTTAATATTATTGATAATTAACTCAAAAGTCATGTAAATAATAATATAATTTGTTGGCAATATAAAAAAATATATTAATGACTTGTAATATATCAAAATTAAATTTATATTTTAATAATTTATTTTTTAATCTTATAAAGTAAACTCAAAAAAATTAATACAATTTTATAGATTTTTAATTTCAAACATTTTTCTAACTTTAAAATTATGTTTGAATTGATGAAAAATAATGAAATAGAAGATATAAAATGGAATAAAATTGGATAAAATTCATTCCATTACATTTCTTCCAATAACAATCATATTTTTCTTTCATTTCAATTTGTGTGAAATAAAATAGAATAGAAGGAGAATAAATAATTTAAAAATCTTATCATTTCATGTGCATCTTTTTCTGCTGTCTTTCCAAAATACTATTAGTAGAGGGTATATTTGGTTTAACTTTTGAAAAAAATTATTTTTAGAGGAATTATTTTTAAAAAAATAATTTTTGTTTAGTTTGATTAAAAATAAATTTAAGAGAATGATTTTTATTTGGATAGGATAAAGTAAAATTACTTTAGTTGTTGATATGAGAGTAATAATAAATTTCTTCTTAAAATTTTTTTTCCTATAATAAAAATGTAACTTTAAGAATATTTCTCTTAAAAAGCTTTTTAAAGTTCTAAAAATAAATTTAAAAAAACTTTTATACACCAAAATACACTAATTATTATACATTTTTATCCCAGTACCAATAAAAAATTTTTTAGCCCCCCAAAATATAGAGGAGTTCTCTAATGCAAATGGTTCAAAAATCTGCATATGAAGATCCTAGTTGGATCAAATGAATCCATGACACATGAAACTATTTAGTCACGTGATTATTGTGTTTTGTCTGTTAGTGAAATGAGATGCAAAATTGAAAAATTTTATAATAGATCTTATTAAGTAGTGATTATAGTGATCTATCACTTTCTTCACAATTTTTCCCATCTTCCCTCTTCCCCAAACCACCACCAGTCCGCCACTCTTGCAGAAAACATAACACAACAGCATCTCCACACAACCTCCACTTGTATATCCTACCTTCTCTAAATACCACAATCTCATTTGTCATTTATTGAACTTTAAATCAAACAAAAAAATTTTAAACTAAAGAAAAAAAATTCTATAATAATAAGGATACTTAGAAATTTATGAGAAATGTTTTCTAAATATACTATGTATAGATATAGTATAGGATATAATATATTTATGTGAGTGTAGATGAATATCGAAATGTACATATATCGAGATAAGGTAATAGATTATATATTTATGTGAGAGTATATTGTATTTGGATGTCCCACCTTTATGTACAAATAACATAGCTCGAAATTTATACAAAGCAAAACAAATGTTCATAACTAAAATAATGCTACAAAATTTCAAACCACAATAACCAACTAAGATATATTTTTACAACCAACTCTAGTTTTTTCAAAAAACAAAAAATAAAAATTTTTTTATCATATTGAGAAATGAAGAAAAATAAGTAAATATGGTCGTGCTCTTTTTTGTTTATACTCTTGCTCTAGACACGTCACTGCCGCACTAAGTCAAGCTTGCATTCAAATTGATTTTTGGTGACTTGTTCACCTTCACAACGACATCCCTCTATTTGTTTGGTAGTAATGGTGGTGATGAGTTTGAGCTTGAGGAACTTGTTAGTGAAGGGTATGACTTATATGAGTTGTTGGAGGTGTTCAACTGGAGTGACCATTTTCCTTTGCTTAGGTGGTTGAACTTGTAGGGTGTGAGAAAAAATTGCAAAAGCTTGGTGGCAAAAGTGAATACTTTCGTTGGGAAATCATAAAAAAGCATAGCTTAAAAATGGTTTTGGGTGAGTATGTGACGGGAGAAAATAAAGGGGACTTCGATGGCGATGATTCATCTGGAGATAAAAAAGATTGTAGAAGAAAGGGAGATTGATCAACAACAGAAAAGCAACTAAAAAAGAACAGAGTGAAACAAAGATCATATGATCCATTACTAATAATAACCAACTAAATACTTTTTATTTATTATACAGTTAATATCTACAGGTGAAGATTTTTTATTCATCAGCATTGGAAAAGCCACCCAAAATATATTCAATCACCAATAGACAGAAGTGGTACCTGATGGTACAAAACGACAAATGTACGAATTCTGTGATTGGTGTTAATTTATTGGTGGACAATTAGCAAACTTTTTCACTTTTCTTGGTACTTGTGCTTTTACCTGCCCATGATTGGTCATAATTTTTTTGCGTAATATTTTTGTACTTAAATGATTCGTATTTAATACCAACGCTCTCTCATTTTTTTTAATAAGTTTAATTGATATTATCAATTAATAAAAATAAAAATAAAAGAAAATAAAAAATTATAATAAATTTTTTATTATAATAAATAATTATTTATGTAGTTAATATTTTTTATTATTTTTATTAATTAATAATATAAAATTATTTTATATTATCAATATATTTAAATTAATTTTTTTTATATATTCAAATAATAAAATAAAACATTTATTTTATTTAATTCGAGTTCATTTTATACAATAACCTCATATTTTGTTCCATTTGTCTTGCTATGAAATATCTAAAAATATGTTTAATTTAATTTTTAAAAGAATTATTTTTAAAATAATTAAATTAAAATTTTGTAAAAGAAATTATTTTAAAAATAATTGATTTATTTTTTATTTGAATATATTAAAAATAATTTTTTTTAATATATAATAAAGTAAAATTATTTTTAATTATTAATATAAGAATAATAATAAATTTTTTCTCAAAAATATTTTTTTATAATAAAAAGTAAATTTTAAAATATTTTTTTAAAAATACTTTTAATTATGTAAAAAATATTTTAATAATATAAAAATTATCAAATAAATAAAATTATTGTATAATCTCATTATCATAAAAAAAAAAAAAAAACTTTTGGAGACCAAAATGTAACCAAACGGACTCTAGAAGTAGGGTAAAGAATAGAATATATTGTTGTTAAAAGTATTGTGGATTGAGCAAGGCGTGGAGTGTATTCATTTGTTAAGCTGTGCAGGTGGATTAAATTTCGTTTGGATTGGCTTTTTTTTTTTTTTTCAAAATATTTATTGTTTTTTAAAAAATATTTTTATAAATTTTTATAAATATTTAAATATGATTTTAAAAAAATATATTTCAATTAAAAAAGATTAATTTATTATTAATTTTAAAATAAAAAATATTTAACTTCTAAAAAAATAGAAATAAAAATAAATTTTAATAAAATTATCTTTGAAAAATATTATTTATTTTTAATTAAAATTATAATATATATCTTTTCTTTCTTGTTTCTTATCAAATTTTATTTTATTTTTTTTTGAATTTTTTTATAATTTAGATATAAAAAAATATTTTTATTCTTTTATATCTAAATAAATTTATAAATATTTTTAATAATTAAAAATACTTCTCATATATCTATTTAAAAATAAAATAATATTTTTTAAATATTAAAACTCTACCAAAAAAATTAAAATTTTTTTTTTAAAAGTTTATCAAAACTAACTCTTATACTAATAGCAGCTGCTAGAATATCACGTGATTCGTTTCACGTAACAAATTAACATTACTACTGCCATTGTCGGTTGCATTATGCCCAAGCCGCGCAACGTCCAGCTGCGACCCACATCCCAATTTCTTTTCTTCGTAAAGTGCTTTCACAAATCCACTTTATCCATAATAATTTAGGATGTAATTATAATTATCATTAATATCAAAATTTTATACCTTAATTAATTATGTATATTATACATATGAAAATATATAATTAATTAATAATATAATAATTTTGTACACTAATATATATATATATATATATATATATATATATAATTTTAAATTTTAAATTAATTATCATTTAATTTTAAAAGCTTAAAAATTATACAGTTTTTTCTATGAAAATTACTTTTTTTTTATCCACAAAAAATTACTTTACTAAATTCAAACTCGCCCTCATTTTAAGAAGTCGAATTTCTTACCATCTGATCCCAACTTTTCTTCCATTTCAATTATAAAACTTTTGCGTAATTCTTTGCAATGAACCTTGGTCGCTCCATCTGGGCCTTATTACTATTCTACCCTTCCTGGAATAACATAATTACGAAGAGAGTCCAAACTGTTATTCTTCCGCGGTGTCAGTTTTAAAATTGTAACGATGACGATTTCATTTCGGTTCTCGCACTATACTACTGATTTGCTTACCCTCATCGTTTCGCATAAGTTTTATATATATATATATATATATATATATATATATATATATATATATATTTATTTATTTATTTATTTATTTATAAAATACTAGTACTTTTTTACACAAGGAGATCAAGAGTTAAAAACATTTAATTGAATCTCAAATTCTATTAATTATTAGAGGTCAAACTATATAAAAAAAACCTTTATAAATAGGTTCCCTTTAATTAAATTAAACTAATAAATTAAATGAAATGTTGTAAAACTGTCCATTAATGTGCCTTTTTAAAAAAGAGAACAGGCACGTTAATGGCTCCAAATGTGCAGCTGAACTACTAGCATAATAGAGAAAACGTTAATCACGTTTTATGCATTTTTCTCACACACTTTTTTTTTCACAGCTATTTAATATATAACAAGATATAAATAGTAAATAATATACATGATAGGTATTTAAATATGGACAAGCTACGATGGTTTGAGAGACACAATGACATTAAACAATGAAACGATCACACAGAATTACATTAAAACCGAGTTAAATGTCGATGATATTATAAGCGCATATACCTTACAATCTTTTCTTTAGACGAAGGATAATTTTCCATATAAAGCTCTAAATTCGTCCTGATGAAAATATTATTAGATGAATTCGTTTTTGATAAATGAAAAACTCTAACGTAGCATTTAAAAATTAAAAATGTAAGTCAGATTAATTTTTTTTTAAAGACTAATATATATGCAATTGAAAATATTTTTATAGACTCATGTTTTAAAAAGAACTAATTTGACCCACTTTTTAATTCTTAGAGCTAGACTATATATGAAGTTTTCATTTCCCAAAAATAAATTTATGCCATGATATTTTTATTAAGTACTAATTTAGTTGTTTACTCATAATATTTATATGCGCGAATAACTTTTTACTATGACTTCAATAAGTAGCTCTTGCCTACACTTTTGCACATATACTACAGTAACAGATTGGAAAAGAAACTTCTCGAAAATAAAAAGCCATGAGACTTTAACATAAATAATACGGAAAATTGAGGCCACGAACCGCCATACTTGGAATTGGGGAGCACTAAATTGCCATATTTCATTTAATTACAGACTATAATCAGACCAATTCATTTTTTTTTTCAAAAAATTGCATTGGTGAAAATAAGAATGGTTCAAAATCATTTTAATATGAAAATAACTAATCTGTTATCTATCTGATAGTAAAAAAAAAAAAAAAAAAGCATAAATAATTAAAGAAATAAGAGATAAAAAATAAAAAGCACATGGCGTTATTGATTAATATTAAAAGTGTATGTTTTAGTATTATAATCAAAATTTAAACCAAATCATATTAAAATAATACTTTTAAACATAATTTTTTAAATTATATTCATAATTAAAACAAGACTAGTATGCCTATTAAATTGACCCAGGGCAAAAACTATATATATAGTATATTATGATAAATTATTTATACACAAAGTTTTGGTGTCACGTAATACACAGAAGCCAAAACTGATTGCCTCCTTGATTAAATTATGATTTAAAAAGGTAAAAGCTACTCGGATGAAAAAGAATTTGATCAGTCTTGTTTTCGTAATTTTGGAGCAGGGTCAAAGAAGAAAATCTTTAATGAAAACATATTAATAAAAAATTATAATGAAGTTTAGAAATTGAATTCGAATTATATTAGGAAAGATTGATGTAAGTTAATTATAAAATCCGAATGAAAAACCTTACATTCATGTTAAATTAAAAAAAAATGATATAGGATCTAATGAAGACAATGTATATTTTCTACGTACAGTAATATATATTCAAATTATTATTCACTTAAAATAATACATCCAAATGAGCCGTAGATGTTGCATCTTATCTTCTTAAAAATTTATATTAGTGATAGCATACTCCAATTATTCTATTGAGATTTGGGTGAGTTAAATTAACAAGTATAATAATTGTGATTTTTAAAAATTAATTAGGGTATATTGAATAAAAGATCTCAGTCAACAATAAATTATGCATGGAAGCCAAGTATAGCCTCTATGATAAATAATCAATTCCATCTTTTTTGCGCAATATATGAGATTCTCTCATATGATAGAATGAGCACAAAATTAATCATCAATAATATACGCTGGAGATTCTTACTTTGTTTGACTGTATATGCATCATATTAATCGCAGTATCATTTAATAATCTTTAATTTATGTAGTATATTAGAAAAAAAAAAACCTTATGCTTCATACTTTACAAACTTCTTCTCATTATGATATTTGCTATTGTAATAGCTATAAACAACGTTACCTTAAATTCTGCCCATGATACGTTGCATGAGTTAATAAAACATTATGATATTATTATTGCGATAACCATAAACAACGTTACCTTGAATTCCGCTAATAATGCATTACATGAGTTAATAAAACCAGCACCAAGATTATACTAATAAAGCAAAAACCGAAAGGTTCGAAACTCTTGAAACAATTGGTTTCCTATTTGACCACACTACACTCTAGTACACGATGGAATTGGATACCATTTAATTGAATTAATTTATTTCGCTATCAAGAACAGATTCATTAGATATTTTACCCCATTATACCTATAATCCCGGCCACATTCATGTTGCCGCTTAATCGAACAAAATAATACTAATATTTTCCTCTAATTTTAGCAACACCAACTAAATTTTGAAAAATCAAATTAAATAACGACGTTTACAATGACACTTTATGGTCAAAACTAGAAGTCGTTTAGGCAAACAAAGGGTCGTTTTTGATGAAATTGGACAGGGACAAGGTTGTAATAAACGGGACAAAACGTAATCAGTGTCGTAACCCCACCCCTTTTAAACACCAACGCTGCCATTCCCACGAACTCAATACACCTGTTACGACTACGAGCTTCAAACAAAACAAAACAAAACAAAAACAAATTCCTCTCTGTCTTCACACACAAGCCTCTCATCTCATCTGCACTTTCTCTCTCTACAGCTTTGCACTTTGGAGAGAGAAATTACAAACAAGGAAGAATCTCTGTAATCGAAGAGTTTGTGAATGGAGGTGATGGCTACTACTGATGAGAAGAGGTATGCGGTGTTGCTGTGCGCAGAGGAGTCGGAGTATGTGAGGAAGAAGCACGGAGGGTATTTTGGGGTTTTCCTGGGAATGCTGGCGGAGGCGGGGGAGAGATGGGACGTGTACAGTGTGGCGTGTGGAGAGTTCCCTGAGGACGATGAGTTGGGTCTCTACGATGGCTTTGTGATCACTGGCAGTTGCAGTGACGCGTATGGGAATGACACGTGGATCCACGACCTCCTCGCTTTGCTTAAGAAACTGGACGCCATGAACAAAAAGATCCTCGGCATTTGCTTCGGCCACCAGGTAATTAAAAAGAATCCAATGATCCTAGTAAGTGACATCGAATTAACATCAACAATTTTCAGTTACATTTTTTCTATTTTTCTTCTCTCCTTGCCTTCTTTTGATTGGGTTTTTTTTTTTTAAAATATGCTATGTAAATTAATGATTATTAATTAAATGATTTACTGCGATTAATATGATAAGCATAGTCAAATAAAGTAAGATTTTCTCTTTGATCAATTTCAAAACTTTGATATTTTCTTTTTCTTTTTCTTCTTCATTTTAACTTAAGAGAAAACTTAATTGCAAGACCAATGTGTCGAAGGAATGTGTTGATACTCATCCTTGATTGGAAGATATGGAGGGATAATCTGATCCTCACTGTTTCACTGATTTGTGTGGTGATTTCGGAGTGACAAGGAAGGCGGGATATTCTTGCGGGTGCATCTATGGTAGTACAAGTGGTCCCACTGTCAGAAAAAAACAACCTAAAAATGTTGTTCGTCGATTTGTACTGTCTGAGAAATCATCCGACGGTTACAATGATGATAGGTCTTACTCAAGTAAAGCATATATACTTTATTTGCCACATTCAACGTTCGATTGATTATACTGCCACGTGTCACAGTTTTATGTGATGAAAAAATCATTTAGAAACTTTGAACTGGTTCTCATTTGAGATGTAGATTGGTAATGGAATTGCATTACGTGGTGTGGTTTTATAGCTGTTTCTAGTACGTGTTTGCTTTGGCATCCATTTGGACCTTTTAATTTCTTTGATTTGATGATGATGATTTGAGATATTGCTTTCAGCTTCCTTTGTTCACTCTCAAGTTCGTAGTTTCTATCTCTACTTCTTTACTTTCTTAGACAGATAAAGCCCTTCACAAATAATTATTATATGCTGCGACAAGTATATTTGATTTTGAAAAAAATACAAATTGTACAGCCAACAACCCTGCTGGCCCGTTGTTGGTGCCATATTTAAGTAATTTCACTTTCTGACTTGGCAACAGATCTAGCAAGATCTGGTTACTAAAAATTGACCCAATTTTTTTGATAAAAGTTTGACCTATGCTTGAGCAAAAAAGAGCGAGCTAGCACCTAGCGGCGGACTTAAATAATAATAATAAAGATTTGACGTTACTATAGTTGTCAGCATTTATTTATCTTAATTCTGAATAATATTTCCAATGGGCAACTCGAACAAAATAGTTTTCTTCTTTTGTCCTTTTAATGAGCGTTTTTACCGTCTTCGCGACGCCAAAATCTCTGAATTCTCTTGACTGTGGACCACAATTTTGCGATTATCACATGGATGATTTAAAGATTGTGATATGATATGGTACCCAAATTGGATTATTAGTTCCTTGCATTGCATATATTACCTTTATGGAGTTTGCTTTATGGGTATGGGTTTATGACGTATCGGATAATGTTGGCCAATGTAAAGCCAACTTTCTTTTTCTAAATCTATTTTATTATTGCTTTTTCCTTGTAAAGGTTTTGGCCTTTGTTTTTTGTACCAAAACTGTAACGATAATAACCAAGGATCACGTTTGATCAGATACTTGGCCTTGCTTTGGGAGGGAAGGTGAGTCGCTCTCCCACTGGTTGGGACATCGGTGTCAGAACCATAACCTTGTCCTCATCTTCGCCATTGGCATTGTCCTCTCTCGAGCTTCCATCAAAGCTTTCCGTTTTCGAGTGCCATAGGGACGAGGTGTGTACATTTCCATAAAGATTATCATAGTCTAAGATTTTTTTATATCTTAACATAAACAGAAGTTAATTAAGTGATGCTGTTATGAGATTAGATACGAGAGCTCCCACCTAAGGCAGAGGTGATTGCTTGGTCGGACAAGACTGGAATTGAGATGTTCATGTATGGAGATCACATCATGGGAATCCAAGGCCACCCTGAGTACTCCAAAGACATTCTTTTGCACCTTATTGACCGCCTTATTCAGCGAGATTACATCATGGTATGTCTCATCTTCCATTCTTTGCTTCATTCGTATTTTATTCAATTATCTAATTTTATTTCAATAGTTGTGGGAGCTAGCATATAAGTTTAATTTTTATGTCACACGCCACGCCACGTTCACATTGGCTAGGTTCAATTGTTCAATACTTTGGTGTATGTTTTATTAATAATGTTTTGAATCTCAGGAAGCTTTTGCTGTGGAAGCAAGGGAGAAGGCTGCACTGTGGGAGCCAGATAAGGAGGCATTGAAGAGGGTCTGCGTCAGCTTTCTCAAGGGTCGATTGTTACGAAAAATGGAATGGGAGCAACAAGTTTTGTAAATGACTTAATGATATTGAAGCTGTAATTTGGAAGAGGGTTTATAGGAGTAATTAAGAAAGGGCAATTGATTCAACTTCCACTAATGTGGGGTAATGCACAGCTTTGCACTGGGTAGAAAGCAATTTAGCTGTGTTAGGTTGGCAGCCATTAGTTATGATGGGTGCAGTCTATGTACCTGAATTATCAATGGTCAAATTACAGCAATAAAATTACCAGTTCTCTCAATTTTAATTTCAATTGGAGTTCCTTAAGAAATGCAGAAACGCGTGGTAGTTATAAACTTGTCAACATTGTTTGGCACAGGTCAGACCAGAACAGTAACCATTATATAGCGTGAAACATTATTGCACACGCTCAAAACTATAATATCACTAGATGTAATATGAAGGTATTGATGATAACAGAAAAACTGATCAAAGGGAATAGAAAATGAAGGAGAGAGAAATAAATAACTGGTTGAATTCTAAATATCACATGTACTTCAAAATAATTGGTGTGTTCGTGTTAGCTATGTATATAATTTTATTTTACAAGTTTTATTAGCTTACTCTTTATATTTGTGTAAATATAAATTTTATAATAATTACATAAATAAATATATAAATATATTTATTATGTTTATGTTAAGTTATTATTAGTCTTTTAATTTAATATTTATATTTTTATGTTAATTTTATACCATCTTTCTCTCCTATATATAATTTTTAAACTGTGTCGGATCTCCATATCCATATTGTGTTTGTGTGTCTCATATTCTTACCATAGAATGTTTGTTAGGTTTGAGAATTTTTATGCAAGTATTATCATTCTATTTGCAAATATTACACAACTTTAAAAATTATTTAAAATTTAATAAAATCTAATTAAATTTTGATATAATTATTAAATTAAATAAAATACAATAAATAATCTCTGAAATGAACAAACATATCAATTTATTGTGCAATACCTAACATACTACTTCGTCTATAAAAATTATAAGTCTATTAGTTTCAATTGTGAATAATCAGTTTGCTTGGAGCCTTCGAGCACTTTACTATCATTTCACTTGCAAATAACTTAAACAACGGTTCTAATCCTATGATAGGTGCAGTCTATGTACGTAAACTATCAATGGTCAAATAACAGCAATAAAATTACCGGTTCCCTCAATTTTAATTTGAATTGGAGTTCTTTAAGAAATGTAGAAACGCGTGGTCGTTATAAACTTGTCCGCACTGTTTGGCACAGGCCAGAGCAAAACAACCATTATTTAGCGTGAAACCTTATTGCACACGCAGTCACGTACAAAACTATAATATCACTAGATCTAATATGAGGTATTGATGATAACAGAAAACTGATCAAAGGGAATTAAAAATGAAAGAGAGAGAAGTAAATAACTGGTTGAATTTTAAATATCACATGTACTTCAAAATAATTGTGTGTTCGTGTTAGATATGTATATAATTTTATGAATTTAATTTAAATGCATTAATAGTGTAAAATAATTTTATACTGTCAACCAATAAAAATAGTGAAAAGTGCTAATTTATACAAGTAATCACCTATTATGTGCCTATTTGGATTGCAGTTTGCATCCATCAGAAGACCTTCTAGAAGAAGGAAAATAATTTTATACAGTAAATGGTAGTGTTTGGTTTAACTTCTTCCAAAAGGCCTTCTTCCAGAAAGCATTTTGGAAGAAGTATTTTTGAGGTTACTTTTCATTTTAGAAAAAGACCTTTTGAAAAGGAATCTTACAATTACTCTCACACCAACAACCAAAAGTAATTTTACTTTATCCTATCCAAACAAAACTCATTCTCCTAAACTTATTTTTGACATATTCAAACCAAATAAAAATCATTTTTTTAAAAGTAATTCTTCTAAAAGGCCTTCTTTTAAAAGACCTTCTTTCAAAATATTTTCTCTCAAAAGTTACACCAAACGAATCCTATAATGAGGGACCCACCATGATTTCTCACTTTCTTCTATTTTTATTGGTTGACAGTATAAAACTGTTTTACACTGTCAATGTATACCAATTAAGCTCTAATTTTATTTATTTTACAAGTTTTATTTGATTATTTTTCGTATTTATATAAATATAAATTTCATAATAAATAAATAAATAAATAAATTTTATTAGGTTTATGTTTAGTTATTATTCTTATTTTAATTTAATATTTATATTTTTATGTTAATTTTATACTCATTTTTTAAATTTTTATAAATAAAATTTAAATTGAGACGAAAAAAACTGATAGTTAAAAGCATCATTTTTCTCACTCTTTGTGCCTGTAGTACAAAATTATTCAGAAATTAAAGTATTGCCACTGAGCAAATTCAAAATGCTTAAATGCAAGCCATTTTCATTCTGATTATGGGGTGAAACTAATATGCGATACCTTTTTGCTTAAAGCCTAACCACTAGAAGTGGTGGAAATAGATTTGAGTAATATGTATAAATTTAGAGATTCGACCCTTATTATTGGTTTAGGGTTTAGGGTCTAATCCCTAAACCCTAATTAAAAGGTTAAAGGGTCTAATCCCATGCCCGCACACTCAATGCCTATATCCTAGACAAACATACTCGCATATAGCAAATATGATTTAATTTTGATATAATGGTGTAAATTTTTTTTATTATCATTTAATTACATATAAACATGTTATTGAAAGTGGTCAATTCTCAATGTAATTATCTAAAAAAATTATATAAAAAATAAGGACATGATTGCTTATTAGTATAAAATATTTTCTACAAATAATATATTAAAATTATTATTTTTTAAATAGAAAAAATGTTTTTCTGATTTGCTTGACTGAGTTTGAGTTCAAAAGTAAATGCACATTAACCGCATTCTATGGGCTATAAGCAAGGGGGAAAAAATAAATCTTGGTATTTTCACATATTTATTTGTGTGTTTGTTGAACATTGGAATTTGATGAACAAATAAATAAAGAATTCATTAATATAATAGGAGAATCACGTGACTATAGAAGTAAATAATAATGTTATCACTCTACTTTATAGTTATATATACATGAATTCTTTACTTATTTTCACGTCAATTTTTAGTGCTCAATAGACATACAAATAAGTACTTTCGAATAATAAATTTTCAGGAAAGATGTGCATCTCAGTCATATGCAGAAACTATGTAACCAATAATATCAAACTACTATCTATAAAGAGTAGAGCTTTTTTGATAAGTTCAACAAGCTCCAAATCCTGGAACAGAAGGAGAGCATAAGCAAGGAAACAGCAGTTAAGCAAGTAGTTGCATAAAAAAGTTACAAAAAAGGATCTCCACCTTAAAAAACCAAAGAAGCCCCAAAAAATCCGGAGAAAATTACCACCAGCAACCCACTATACAAAATATAAACCCCTAACTTTCTAAGAATCAAAGAAAAGAGTAGAGATTTCCCCTTCTTTTCTAAATCTATAAATTTTCTAGAAACTTCGTCTAATTAATTTTATATTAACTGAGAATCTAGATAACTAATTTAAATTTAATGCAGTGTTCGATTTATCTCTTATCTACACAACTTGCACATTCAGAATGCTCATCAGTCATCAGATGCTCCTTTTTTTTTTTTTTGGGTACACGATGATCATGAGATGCTCTACTTTGAAAAATGGTATTTTATCTCCACATGCAATATGTCTGTCACCTGCACCCAGGTGATCATAAACTTTAAACAACACGATGAGAGCAATTGTTAGAGTAGTTTTTACTTCTCAATCTCATCAACATTACCAGGTTTAACTTTAGAAACTCCGATTTAGAATACATAACTAAATTCTCAAAGTATTGGATAACCTTTTTATGGATATTGACTGCACGCATGATGTGAATGTACCTATGATAATATTCCAGAAAGGAATGAAAATGACAAACTAAAGTAAAAGTAAAAGTAGAAGAGACCAATTGGACAAAATATAATAAAGTAGCTAGTAGGACACGTTGTAACTTACTTAGAACGAAGAAGAAAGGCATTAATGTTGGAAGACGATATATGTTATCAATGAATAATGTTATTACCAACTTTTGTTGAGTGCACTGATGAATAAGTCTTACTATCAGGAAAAGGACTAAAATCAAATAAAGAGGACAATTGTTAAAAAGACGTTTTAGTCAGGATAGTACTTGCAAAATTAATCTTATTACAATGTCTGTAATACCCTAAAAATTCAAAAAAGAAAATAAAAAATAGAATTTAATTTTGATGTATTAATATTGTAAAAGATTTTTATATAATCAATCAATCATATTCTTCTATATTTGCATGATCATTTAGGTAGTGGATGTGAACCTTAATTATATTCGTTAATGTAGCAAGATATGATTGAATGATAGTACAAAAAAGTTTTATATTACCAGTGCATTCAAATTAAATTCAAATATTATTTGTATATAATTTTTAAGATTTGATTTTGATATATTGTTACTATTGAAGTTTTTAGCATATTTATCTAATTTTTTTTATTACATTAAAAGTGTTTAATTTTTATAATAATTATCTGAAAAATTACATATACAATAAATATAAAATACTATATATTGATAATATATCAAAATTAATCTTTATTGTGAAGCATGTTGAATTAGTCATAAGATAACGAGAAATATCTTATTTTTATTATATAATTGTTGCACTACTTTTTTAAGAAAATAAATAAAAATACATGTTTTAACACATTGTCTTTACTTTTATTTTGGCAAATTGGAAGAAAATGAGAAAAAGTATATTATATATGGTGTGCAAATAACAAGATCCTTTATGAAAGGAGAGCACTACAAAAGACAATTGCTTGAAAGGAAAGACGTTGAGTCTTCCTATTAAAATGCTCTAAGAAGCATCAAGACGACACGATAATATGAGGAAACCAAAGTCATACAATTTGAAAGTAGAGTCCACAAACAAACAATAATTAAAGGCAAAACAAAACAACCAATTCCAAATCACTACGCATTAGAGGTAAAAAAGAAAGAAGATGGCCTCCTTTGGGGTCCTTTTGACCATAGTGAGCCTATCGTCCATGTATGTGGTCTGGAATTTTGAGAGGATTCAATTTGGTTGGTGCTTTCCAGTAAACCAGCACCCAGTTAAATGCACGTAATTTGTGAAACATTGTGAGCTCACTGTGTAGGCCAATAAAAGAAGCACGAAAAAATTATGAGAGTAGAAAAAGGAAAAGGAAATGAATGAAAACATTATCCTTAAAATAAAAAAGATAAAAAAAAAAAAGAAATTGGTTTTCTGTTAGTTTCAGGCTTTGATAATGTATCTGGAAAGTGCTATCAATAATTTAGAGCAAAAGCAGTGATCTTCCTTCAAATGATGCACATAGGTTTGTCCCTAAATTGCCAAGATATAACGAGGGAAGGAAAGTTAAACCACTCAAAGGTGTAGTGGCAAAACAATCATAAAAGGCATGCATCAATCATTTTGGCTTCATAAGACTTGTGAACAAGGAAGACCCCTTTTTTTTCTTTTTTTCTTTTCTTTTTTTTTTTTTTTAAGTTTATTGAAGTTTTCATGATCGGTAAGATATTCTGATATTTTTGACGGAACAATTAAATCGAAGATTTTTTAATTCTTTTGGTCACAGAAATTTAGGTGATATATTTTTTACGACAACGGTGCGGAGATATAAATATTGACCTTATTAAAATCTCAAACCAATTGGTTATATGAAATAGCTACTGTTTAGTCAATGAGTTGTAGATTAACATCTCTCCTAATTCTTCATATTTGAAGGTTGTTGTGATTTCGGCATGGATTCTATTATCCGAGAATAAATTATCTCATATAAAAATTTCAAATAATCTTATTGTATATTAATTTTTATTATTAATTAAGAAAATGAGACCAAATATAAAATTTATAAGAGAATTTAATCAATAATAAAAATTAACATATTATATATGATAAGATTATATGAAATTTTTACGTGAGATTATCCATTTCCTCATTCCTCATCCTCTCCCTTACAAACCTCATTAGGAGCTCCCCCAAAAAAAAAACGAAAAAAAGTACCGTCTATAATTTATTGGATGTCTTTTTCCTCAAGCTAGATTTTAGTATAAAGTCATGCGCACCCAATTCTCAATTCTAAGATCTCGCGAAATTTTCCTAGGCTCTCACCATTAACCAAAGACAATCACAAATGTTTTATATATCCTATAAGTCTTTGAATCCGTCACAATAACTAAGAACTAAGTCAATCATGAGATTGAATTGTTAAAAGAAAGACGTGTGAGTAGCATTAGAGAATATTAGATGTAGATATCTAAGGTGTCTATCACGCAAGAAGGATTTTAATTTTGGACAGGATCAATTAATGGAATCTTAATTTCTTATTTGTATTTCTTATTTTAAACTATTTTATTTAGTTATTCTTAATTAAATAATCTCTCCATTTAGATATGATTTTGATTTCTACAGTTTCTCCCTATTTAGGTTTTAATCTCTATACGAATACGAAAGTTTGATTGATTTAAGTGAAGATGAAAGAGATGGGGGTAGGGTGCTACGATGGGGGTTGAGTGTACATGGGCGGAACTAAACTATTTTTATAGGAGAGGCATTCCTTAATAATTAATTTTATGCAAAGATTAATATTTATCTTTTAATTTTTACTTTTATCTAAAAATTTAAATATAAGTCATAATATATAAAAGAAAGTGAATATTTCACAATCAAAATTCAAGAGTCACACATATATACATAACATATTATTTATTTGTAGTACTTAAATATCTAATTAAGCAAACAATTTATAAGAATTGACCAAGTAAAAATATCTAGAGGGGCCTAAATAAAATATATATACATATATTTATAAAAAATTAAAATTTTTAGGGGGACCACACTCCCCCTCCACCCTGGGCTTGGGTTCCAAGAGAAGCTGCCCTGCGGGTGTACCATGTGGAATGGTTATCGGCGGCAAGTGATCCAAGAACTTGAGGTTTCTAAGGTTTGGAAGTGCCAAAGACCTTGGTATCTTTTTTATTTATTTATTGTTAAGAACCAATATGTCCATAAGATATTGTCATGGACTAATTTAAAGGTTTTCACATTTTTTTTTGTTTGGGGGTCATGTTTTCCACTCACTAAAGTTGGATTTTTTTTTGGGTCAATACTAGAGTTGGATTGAGTTTAAAGGAAAAATCTCTTACCCACCCCACTTTGTTCCTTTTTATTTGGTACAACCCACTTTAGTATTTTTTTTTTCCCTAAACAAACCCCACTTTACTACTTAAATGCAAGGTTTATGTATAAAAATAGCCGAAAACGCACCTAATTGACACCCTAATTTTTTTCAATGAATATAATACACACCCGCTTGCAAGGTGTTGGTTTAGTTGGCCACATCGTTGGCCTTGCAAAAGTGCATCTTAGTGGAGTCATGTGTCTAACTCCCCAAAGGGCAAAGACCCCGGTGGTTGTATATATGACTTGGGTCCGTGAGTGACAAAAAAAAAAAAATACACCTCTTAGCTAGCCATATAAAAGTTGTAATGTCTCTTTTTTTATTATAATTTTACAAGATTTTTTCATACTCTTTGAGTAGTGGAGGAAGGTTACATAGACAGAGTGGAGCAAAGATCAAGCGATCAGGATTAACCGTGAATTTCTCTGCTAGCTGCATAGTAATTGAATCCCATAGCTTAAAAAAAACCTTTGGAGACTAGACGTGTCAAAAAAAAAAAAAAAAGAGTAAAAACTAAAAATCATATTGGCGTTGTTGTATGAATTGTAGGCTGTAGTAGTCTTTTCTTGAGCCAATTATAGTTTAGATGCTGCTTTGATCTTGTTTTAATTTTTGTTCCTATTCAGATGCACTTGGTTTGCAACGCTTCCTTTGGTTGGAGGGTATCTGACCTTGGTAAGAATTCAAATTATCAAAAACAAAAAGGAGAGGAGGAGAAGAGAAAGAGAGAAAAAAAGAGAGAGGAGAGAAAAAAAGGGGGAGGGGGGGGGGGGACTGTGACTTTGCATAGTTGTATATCCCTTTTAATTGTTATTTATAATCTAGGTGATTGCAGAGGGACTGTGACTTTGCATAACCCTATTAGTGTTAGTGGATAGAAATCTTCTGTGCTATTTTCTTGTTCCTCATTTAGAATTTAACACCTGTATATTTATATAACACCACTCGTTTTTTTTTCCAAACCAATTTCTTTGAAAATTATCCACAGCTTTTTGCATATGATAAAATTTAATTCGAGAGACAGAAAAGAGGAGGAGGAAGAGAGAGAAGAACGGGCCCCCGGGGGGGGGGGGGAATAGAAGAGAGGAATTGAATCCTAGTAGCAGTTTTAGAGCTAGCTAGTTACTAAGTTGAATGTTTTATCTGTTGACTCTAATCCATTTGATATTACTCCCATAATTTAGAAGTAGATTTTTTTTTTCCCCAACAGGTACTGTTTTGCTATATAGGCTGGAGTAAATACAAATTCATAACATGACAAGCATTATTTAATGATATTCGACTTTAGATAAAAAATAGCTCTGGTACATCAATATTTTAACCAGTAAAATATTTGGTCAAAGTTTCGCTACTTTGTGTGTTGGACTAATTGTCATTCAGAGACCAGAGTATTACCGTAAAGATTAGAATATTGAATGTTTCATCAAGAAAATATGTTGCAACAGGTTTTTTATTTTTATTTTCTTTTTATGTAATTACAAATAAATTATTCTACCCCTCATTTTAAATTTAATTTTCTTCTTTCAAACCGTAAGATAGAAATTTTTTCTGCAATTTCTATAGCATTTCTTCCCGATCTCTAAGGCACTAGTGATTACAGATAAAACCCATCCCAAATGATTCATGGTGCATCAGCCACAAACAGCAAAAGGTCCTCTCGAAAAAAAAAACCGGGGGGGGGGGGGGGTTAAATTTCTTAACATTCAATACTAACTTTTAAAATCTCTGCGCGAGGACCTCCATCATGGGTTAAGATAGTTGCACTGCTCTGTATAAGATATGAGTTTTTGTGTAGTTGTTTGAAGACTTTGGGTAAATGAGATTAAATTGATTTGGGATTAAGATGGCTCTGTTAAATGGATAAACAAGACGAAACCATAAGTCTAAACTTTTAGGTCATTCAGTTTTAATATATGGGTATAATTTGGAAATAAAATTAAAAGAAATGTACATTGTGAAGCCACATTATGTGTAGGAGTAATTTCATGTAACAAATTACATGAAATAGGTGAGGGAGAGTTTTTTGGTTATTTCATGTAGTAAACATTGTTTGTGTTTAAAATTTTAACCCGTTAACTTTTGGGTAGTAAAACTCCCATTTTGTGGGATAGCTAGTTAGAATAGTTATAATAAAAATAATTTTAACCAATTAATTTGATTAAGAAACGAAGAAAAGTATTAAGAATATTAGAAAAATTAAATAAAAGTTAATTAGACTTAAAAGTATAAAAAATTTATATCTTAAAAAATAATATGATGTAAAGATTCTATTCAACTTTCAAATTATTTTATTTACTTTTTTCTTCATTACTTGAAAAATTTATCGTAATTTATTTTGCAAAATATTATGAAATTACATATTTTTCTTGATTTTATTATGAAAAAATTGCATTTCAAAAGAGTTAATTAAAAAATAGAGTTTTCTAACTAATTCCCGAAAAGCATTGGTTAATAAATCAAAATTAATTTTTTAAAAAAAATTCAATATATTTAATATATTAGAAACTTAAAAATCTTACTTTTTAACTATAAACTTTTCACTCTTAATTTTTTAACCAATACTTCTAAAATACTGGTTAGAAAAATGCTTAAAAAATTTATTAAGTCCATTTGGTTAAAGATTATAAGAGAAATACTTTTTAAGAAGCAGAAACAGAAGTATAAGTAAAAGCAAAAATAGAAAATTATTTTATATTTGGATATAATTATATAAGTACTTTTTATCAAAATTAGAATTTAT
Organism: Pterocarpus macrocarpus; assembly: GCA_031439585.1. NCBI lineage: Eukaryota > Viridiplantae > Streptophyta > Magnoliopsida > Fabales > Fabaceae > Pterocarpus > Pterocarpus macrocarpus. Next base: position 38,845,843 of record CM062518.1, read on the forward strand.
TAAATTATTTAAATATGATAAATATAGAAATACTTTATTTAATAAAATTACTATTAAAGATATAGAGAGAGAGAGAGAGAGCATGAGAGTGATAGTTTTTAAAAATTTTAAAGATAAAATCATAATTGAGTGGGAAAGAAAATTGTTGCTAATTTTAAGGAACAACATATTCTCTCTCTTTTACTACTTCTGGTCATGAAAAAAGCAACTCTCTATTTACTTTTTAAAAAAATAAAAAAATTAATTATTTTCTACTTTTACTTTTTTTAGAAATATAAATAAATAATATTAAAAATTTTATAAATACTTTTTTTAAAAAAATACTCCTTTTCGGACGAAAAGCGCAAACAAATGCACCCATTACCTAAGTTTGAAAAAAAAAAACTAAGAGTATATTAAAAAAAAAAAAAAAACCTTAAACTTTCATTTATAACTTTTGAAATTCTAAGTTTTAAGTTACCAAAATCCTAGTGTTGGTGCTGGTTTGGCTTGCACCCTTTTTACCTCGTTGCGTTCAACAAAAGTAACTTGAAAAGAAGTTTTTGTTTGGTTTGCTATTTTAACTGTGAGAAGAAGTGACATGCTTTGGCCAAAATCAATTTTACCAAAGCTAAAAATATTAGCTTTTTCTGTGGCGCCACATTAGTTCTTCTAAACTAAATCTTTTACCATCATTCTCAAACATAAACTAATTTTTTTCAAAATCAATTCTTTTAAATTCAATTATTTCAAAAACAATAATCCATTTGGTCTAACCCCGACTTGGCGTTGAACAAAAGCTACTATTATTCTAGCTTTGTAAAAACTTGCAATGTAAAGCGATTTTTTGCATCGGGAAGTGTAATTTTCGAGTTGAGTACTGTCTGACCATGCTACAATTCTACCAAAATCTAAACCAATCCAACCCTTACTACGTTGTTACTGGAATATAGCTCAAACCAAACAAAGCGTAACAGAGTCCTACGTGTTCTAGATTCGTGAGTCCCCAAGAGTTTATAAGGGCAGATTCACGCAACATAAACTAGAGCACCCAACAGATCAGTAATTCGGACAAAACAGCAACCAATTATAAGCATCAAGAAGCAATTGACAAAATAAATTTGATAATGCCTTTTCAGTTTGTCAACAACATCCGACAGAAGATATTTATTAAAATGCAGTCCTTAGCCACATAGGTAGCTCTAATCATCCGAGACACAGGACAATGAAGCAAACTCCAAAACGGGCATAGGTATTATGCTCTCAATGACGCTCCAGAATTCTTTCTGCATTCCGCTAGCATATCCATGTAAAACTGGCACTTGCTAATCTCATTCCCATAATTGTTCAGGCACTGCAACCATATCAACATGAAAATCATCTCTTAACATTTTACACTAATATAGTTTACAGACAATAAAACATGCTTAATCTAGAACACAACATGAGTTATAACACAAAATCATGAAGTGAGGTACTGTTTCTATGAAGGCTCAAAATTGTCTACAATAGCCACTGGCATCATTACTCAGGTAAAACATCAAGGATGTCAAAATATTGCAATGAATCCTATTAGGAACAGTAACCAAAATATAGATGAGTCACTATAATTATTTAAACTTTTAAGTTACTCGTGTATTACTGGTCATTCCAACAACAGTGGCATAGTCAAACACCCCAGTAATTTCAAAGAAAATCATCATCAATTGAAATAGAACTCAACAGAACAGTATCATATGTCTGGAAACAATGCTGAATTGCAACACCAGGAAACTCGTTGCATATTAGGGCACAATCTAATAAGTGAACTGATAATAAGTTTAAAACCTTACTTTCAACCTTTTAAAGAAAAAAGAAACAATATCATATCAACACCCTCCCAAATCTTTGTATGTAGCTATGTATGAATGCCACTACTGATAATATAGTCCTTCTTTATCAGAAGATTTAGTGTATACCAGAAACACACCACTTGCGAATTAAAATAAGTATAAAAATCCAAGAAAGAAGAGAAGTATGAAATGAACATACATCCTGGAATGCCTTTGAATGAACTAGGCAGGCATCACTGCCACCAAAAGAATTAGCAATGGGTGCAGGGGCAGGGGCAGGGGCAGGAGCAGAAGCAGCAGCCTCAGTGGCTACTGTTTCATGTTTAACGGTGCGAGGACCCAGTACTGCATCCACAGCCCTGTGTGCCATTGCACTTCCAGTGCCAAAAGCCAATCCTACAAAATTACCGCCAAAAATAAAAATAAAAATAAAAATAAAAAATTTCAGTACTACATAAGAACATGACAATTCATAATATTCATATTGATAAGGTTTTCCATATGGCACATGCAACATTCATCTTCCTTGACATACCATCGGCTACGGTTGAACCAATGTTACCAAGCAGGGATCCACCACCACTCTGAACAGGAGCCGGGGGAGGAGCATGGTTCACTGCATGAAGAAATCACATCACAATGTTTTAATCAGAAAAAATTAACGTGTATCCCACAATTTCATGTTGGAAGATGAAAAATAAAGTGTATATTCTTGAACCTTTGAAGTTCAAGCAAAAGTTAGCCTATTCTTGTATCACATTGAATTTCATGCATACCTGGCTGAGGAGCTGGTGCAGCACGTGGAGCTGGACGAGCAGATGCAGATCTTCCTGCAAATATAAGCAATAACTCAACAGGGCCACATTACAATAAAACAACATTACCATTACCATTACCATGTGGCATGCAGATATAAGAACTAAGTTGAATGATAACCGACATCGTTTCATCAATGACAGAAAAACAAATCAGGTGGATTCGCGGGTTGGTTTGGGTTGGGTTGGGTTGGGTTAAGAGTGTGAACCAAGCTTCCGTGGGCCTGATAATTTCAGACCCAAGCCCAACCCAACCGATAGATCAGAACCATTTGAGGTTCGGTTTGGTTGTTTCGTGCATCGACCCAAACCAAGGGCCACCCTTCCCAAAACACCACCACAATTACAAACATGGGGTGCATGAGCTTCCTAACCCAACACAAACATCAACAGGAATGAGAAACCAAGATCTTTACAAATGAATATATGAAATCATTTGTGAAGCGGGGTAAAAAAAAAAAAATCATACCCACAAAACCGTTAACAATTTCCCATAATCTGCCAGAGAATAAACAAAAATCACCGTAAATGGATCAATCTAATTCAAGCATACAACAACGTAGAACCAAAAAGTTCCCAACTTTCTTAAGCGGTCAAACATGGTGAGCTGAACATGAACCCGGACAAAACAACGAAACATCGAAGGGGCGAGAGACCTTGCTGTATATTGTTGTATAGAAAACGGGGTATAAGCATAAACGTGAAACGAAATTTTGAGGTGGAAAACTTACCACCGGAGCTACGGCGAGGCATGGTTGAAGTTGTTATAGCAAAGAGAGCAAACGAGAAACGATTTCGGAGAGGGGAAGAATAATGCCAAAGGGTTCTAGGCTATGAAATTGGCGTGAGAAGAATGGTGTTTTTAAACCCTTAAACCTTGGAAGGGAAGGCCCATTAGACTTTAGGGACGTGTCGCTACGATATTGGTTGACTTCTTGATTTTGTTGGAACTGTCTAGAATCGAAGACACCCTCAAAATAGCGTTACCTGTCTTAATTATTAAAGATTAATGCCTTTCGATATATATTTGTTATATTATATGACTCACTCCATATCCTCAGAATTAATTTTTAAATAGTTTTAGATTATTACTAGAGATTAATACCTATCTCTTTTCAATATATTTGTTATATGATTTATTCTTGATCCTGAAAAATAATTCTTAAATTACTAAATATAAAATGTACTAAAAATTTTATATTTTTAAGACACTGAATTTTCATTTAATATTTTCCCTAAAATTAAGAAATTTATTTACAAAGTATTTTAAGAAGATTTAATTTTATTCTTTAAGCATTTGTTACATATAAGTTTGACTATTACGTATTAAGAAAAGTACTTATAAAGCATTTTAGGAAGATATCTTTAAGTATTTATTGTAAAATTAGCAACTAATAAATATTCGACTATTCAACTTGAGGCATTGCTGCCGAACGGTCGAGTGTCAAAGTGTTTGAGTCTTTTTTGGTGACTATTTTAATTTGGCATAAATATATACATTTTCGTTTTGATCCCTTAAAATAATTTTGTTTTGTTTAAGTCCGTTATTTTAAAAGTGGATATAAACTATTCTTTAAAAATTTTAAAAATTATAATTTTCATCTATACGACAGGAGTTATTTATACTTTTTTTTTTTTTTGGTTGAAAAAGAAAAGAAGTTAAACCATTTTTTCATTGAAGAGTTTTATAATTACTTCCTGACGTGATTCTTTTTGTTTAAATAATACATTACTTATCTTAATTATGTGAGATTATTAGGTAATCATCTCTCTCTCCTCTTCTTCTTCTTCTTTTTTTGTCTAAACTATCAATATTCGAAGTTTACTATCCGAACTACAACTAATTTAATTTGAGTTAAGTTATTTCATTATAAAATAAAATTCTCTCAGTACTAATTTTTTTTTTTTTTTGGTTTCCTATCCGTAGATCTCGAATATGAAACCTTACATTACCTATCTCCTTTTCTCCTCATAAAAAATACCCATCTCTTTTCAGTATAATTATTATATAATGTTTCTAAATTCTCAATATCCATCTTTTTAATAATATTTTCAATTATTAAGTAATTTATGTTCGTAAGGCATTAAATTCTCATTTAATATTTTTATTAAATATTAAGAAAATTACTATTACCAAGAGAATTGAGAAAATTAATAAAAACATATTTTGGAAGATATAGTTCTACTCTTAAAGTATTTATTGTTAATTTGAACAAAGATATTAATTTTGATACACTGTCATTATAAAAAAGTTTTACATTATCATTCAATTATATACTTTTATTTGTAAAACTTTTAAGGTACTCTGTGGTTAAGTTAAACAATTTTTTATTGATATGATTATATAATTAGATATCTATATAAATTTTTTTTTTATATTGATAGTATATTAAAATTAAATTTATTAAGTAATATTTGACTATTTGCCTTAACATTATAAGTGGATAATGGATAATGAAGAGTTCAAAATTTGTGGTTTAAAAATTGCATTATATATTTTTAAAATTTGAAAATTAAAATGTACATGACTCTTTTAAAAGATTAGCCGGTATTGGGAGAATTATGCCTTCTATAAAATTTTAAGTGCTCAAACAAGATTGATTTCGGTAGGAGGATATTTATGATTTTAATAAAAAAAAAAAAAAAGATAACTTTTTCCAAATAGTTACTTGAAATTTCTTATTTGTAATTTTTTTTTCGGTGCAAGAGTTAACTTTAATATACTTGTTAATAGATTTGCTTAAAATAATAAAATTATGAGACAAATAATATCAACCTTTTACTTCATCGAAAAGAGGCTTAATAAATTTTTAGAAAAGATTTCAATGTCAAACGTTAATAAGGGTGTTTATTCGAATTGATCCAAGGAGCAAAAATCTAAACTAAACTAATGAAATTAGTTTGGGTTATTGGTTTATTTCATATCTAAATCAAATTAATTATTATTGATTTGATTTTTGAATTTTTATTTTCTTAACCTGAAACTTGAACACTCAATCCAATCATTTGGACAACTGCGTTTTTAATTCTAAGCTCACAGTTTTATACTTAAACTTTTAATAATTAAATCACTTTTTATATTTTTATTTGCATTTTTTAAGGTATTTATCTATTCACACCATTATTAAGTGTCTTGTAAGCAAGCATTACATTGTTATTCACTATCATTAGGGTAGAAATTTTTTGAAAAATATAGATTTTTATCTTTTTACTTTAGAATTTAATTTTGATATACTATCAATATAAAATAATTTTATATAAACATTTAATACACAAAATTGTTTGACTGTTATTTTCACTACTTTAAAAGTCTCACATATAATGACATATAATTGAATGTCTATATAAAACTCTTTTATATTGATAATATATTTAAATTAAAAGAACTAGGTTTTTCAAACCATATCCTATCTCAGAAGAGGTTGCTCGAAAATGCTCCCAAAAATGTAATCTCTTATTCATCTAAAAAAGTGCATGAAAATTAAGCTCTCCTTTAACCTAATAACTCAAACCAAACTAATCCAAAATTTGATTTGAATTTGCTGAAAATTTTTTTAATAACCAAATAAAATAAGATCAATCCAATTAAATTTAATTATTTTAGATTTATTTTTCTTTCAAACCCTACCTAAACCGATCCATTTATACTGCCAAACGCTAATAAGAAATGCACATTTGTGTTCCACTGAAAAGAACAACTGCCGCTGCTTTCCGTGTCCAAAGTGAGTACGTCCTTTTTGCTATTTTATTGTTTCTTTAGTGTTGCATACATGAAATATGGGTTGCATTGTTCTTACAGTTATCAAAACTGACGAAGAGAATAAAAATAATATATTATACTATGGCGTTTCATCAACCTGCAACTGTGATTTCATGCTTTTGACTTCTACAATTTATGTGGTCCAGGTATTAGCAGTTAGTGTTCTCATTCCGCGATGTGTAACTAGTGTATACAGAACAGTGACACACCTGTTCACAGAGCGATGAATAAATTCTTTAAAACAACAATTGCAACAATTAATAAAATCAGAACTGCCTGGGGAAATCTCTAAATTTGCCAGCCGTTTCACATATTCAACATGTCTGCCATTGCGCCGAACACATGAAGCTGCATACTCTGAACATATAAACTGGAAAGTTGCTATGTAAAATGTCTGACTATTCAACAAAAAGGGTAATAGCTATATATATGATGAACCATGAGATCGATAGTCAAAACTGTGAACGATCATACGCTCCCGTTATTCTTTCTGGATGGAGCCTTGAAAAATAGTGCCAACGCTATATGATAACAAAACGAAACTTTAGGTAAAAATGCGCAGCGACCGACATACATTCAAATACCATTTTAGTCATAAAATAGTAATTGAATGCAGTCCAGCTCGGGGAGTCGAGTTCCAATACCCCAAAAATTGCACAGCTTTAACAAATTAAAAAATGCCTCAAGTCAAATTCCTTAGAGCAACAAGCACGTTCAGCTACATGTATGCCCCCCCACTTCCATTTGAATCTACATTTGATCTGAGTTCCCCAGAGTGTGAAGACTTTCTAGACTTCGGGTTCTTGGGAGAAGCTGAAAAATAGTCTCCCGAACTGCTAGTAGAATACATAGATGAAGTTGGCAATCCATGAATTTTGGGCAAGCCAGTTGTTTCAGGCAAGCTGTATCCCCTTTCAACTGTTTCAGCTTCGAGAGGTAGCTCGTCCAAGTCCTACCAATCGAAAATAGAGTCATCAGACAACAATCATATTTGCCTATCAATGCGATTATGTTAAAAAGCTCATGGATATCAAGATAAAATAAAATGAATCTTGGACTGTATATACTTCTGGAAGTCACCAGAAGAAACAGACTCAGTACAAGTGACAAGTCAAATGCATGCATGTAGTGTTGCATCATGGCCAATGATTCACAGAAAAGCAAGGCTTTCAAAGAGGATCACACACACACAAACCAATTACCGTTATTATGAGCTAGATTACTATGTGAGAACCAAAAGTCAACGACTAGAACCAAGGAGAACCAAACTTGTTTTATGAAATAGTATATAAACTCAATATGGGTGAGCAGTCCATGCAAGGACCAAAGAACACGACATCTTCACAAAAAATCAGAGACCAACTTTAAAGAGAACCAAACTAATCTTGAAAAATAACACAGGAATACAGATGTTGCTGATTAAAGTCACCCACCCTAAAAGCCTGTTGATAAGCTCGGAGCAGTTCACGACACCGCTTTCTTTTCTTGGCAACTTCATCAGGTTCTTGCAACATATCTTCAAACAGATCCTCTCTGGTTTGAATGTAACATACCAAGCACAATCAGCATAAATTAGACAAAATTTTAGATAAACACCAGACTAAATCTGAATTTGCAGGCCATAATCACTACATGTTACCTGTATAGCTTTTGAATGAAGACATTGTGCAGCTCTCGCTTAGTGTTGTTTACCTAGTCATGGGATGCATTAAGTTGAGCTATGTTACTTCCAACACCCGAAAATAAGTAGCAAAAAGAAATATCATAAGTTACTAAGATACTATGAATGTTAATAGAAGATATACCATGGCCCACAAAAAGTCTACACAAATGATCAACTATAGAGTTCATAGATACTGATATCAAGGAGAGAATTTGCAACGATCTATACCATTGCTAACCGTGCTAAAGAAAAAAGCTGCCCATAATCAATAAGCATTAGTCTAAAGTACCTAAGGGGTTTTAACATTTAAACCCTTTTTTATCATAATCCCACGATTTTCAATAGGAGAGAGGACACACCAGATCAAGTGGATACTGTCATTTAGTCAGACTCCAAAACAGATATGGGAGAATATGTATAAATTTGTATACCACATAAGATACCATTTGATTTGGAAGCAGGAGATTACTTATTTCACAGTTTTTATTCCAACATCTAATTGAAAACAAAATTTTGCAAAGCTAAAAGAAGGATATGAAGTACCAAGAAGTGCATAATTGCTTTGGGGACAAGATCCTCAACATTTTTTCTGACAATGTCATAGTATGATCTCAAAAGCAACTTTGTTACTGTGATTTCAATAGCTTCTGTCTCTGAATTGCTCTCAGATGGCCTCAACACAGGAGGGGGCTACAGACACCAAAGCACATTATAAAAGTATATATCCATGGAAGGTATTGATCAAGCTGATGATGATCTGCCAATACATATATACATACCTCTCTCAAATGAATCATGGAGAACGACTGCTCCACACCATGAACTGGTTCAATATGTGGTTTACTAGCTGTATTCTCCTTCACAGATACACGATTATCACCATCACTAAACATGAATGGGAGCCTCCAACTTAATCCACCAGTGTTTCCTGGAGATAAAAAGCATCAAGCATTCAAAAGTTTAACAACTTACAATAAGAGTGAAGCAAATTGACAGATTCATATTGAAGTGAAGCATAAAATCAAATGCAGAATAAAGCACAAGCCTAGACAAACTCAAGCATCAAATAGGGGGGGAAAAAATTACCGGAGGGTACTACTTTTTCAACATCTGATTGAGCACGATCACCCTGTGTTTTATTGAAGATGTTCCAGAACAAAAAACTAATTTAACATCCTATATCTTGGTTTCTCTTAAACTAAGGAAATACATACATATATATAACCAAAACTTCTGGTCAACTTAACAGGATAAAATTACATACCTGATCAATCACAACTCCATTTGCTTGTCTTGAAAGAATACCTCGAGACTTCCCACTTCTTTCAGAGGCTTGTCCCTTATCAGATTCCAGAGCATCCTATTGGATATTAATAAGAAAATGTTAACACAAGAAGAAGAGCATGAATTAGAGTTCACAGCTAGCATGAAAATCATATAGCATAATTGGATGAGAATCCATAGTAGGAATAATACCTTCACTCTAGATACTGGTAAGGAAACTCTGGAAGACTTGGTCTGTTGCACTGCAAGTTCTAACGCCTTACTTCCACCAATAAAATTTGGGTGGGAAGTGTTTATGTAGTCCATCTGCAAATCCAAGAAGTTGGAACTTTAAATAAGATATGATGGACAAGGAATAAGAATACTGACTTGTGGTGTGTTAATGGTTCTGCTAAATTCCAGAAAATTATCAATATTCAATATTCTTAAAATTTTCAAGAGAAAGAATACCAATCATCAATACTTCAACATGGCACACCAAGCCATGCCCGACCAAGTAAACAAGCAATAGGTAAACTCATTTCAGTTTTGATGAAATATCTGAAACCCCAAATCTCATCAAGTTAAAAATTTGAAGTGAGATATATTTGAATAAATGAAGGCTTCACATACCAAACAACAGCTTTCACACCAGAACAACTCCATTAAAAATTTAAAAATAATTGGGTCATTCTGTTAAGCGAGAAAATATCAAGTATTATGGAATAGAGAAATGGGGATCAACAGAAATCAGAGATAGGTCAAATACTACAGTTGAAATTTGAGAGTAACACGAAGAATGAAACTTCTATAAGTTCCATTCCAGCATTTGCCTTCAATTTCAATTATGACATATGTCACTATTTTTAGTCAGGTGTATATAGTGGAACCAAATTTAGTACCTTTAATCTAATTACCTAACTGAATTTTGAGCATCTACTATTAACATTGCAATTGCAGTAGAAGGCGGAGCAAGTATACATTTATACGTCAAAGTTAAATTTCAGCATACCTCCATTTCTATCATGTGTGCAATCATTCTCTCTGAGGGATCAAGGCCTTCTCGTAAAAAGTTTCCAATAACTTCATCCATGCGCTTTCTCAAGAAAGGAAACCGCTGTAGTTCAGTGACCATACAGCGATGGCTGATCTGAAGAGAAGGGATTTTTATTTGGCGCACACTTCTAAGATGGTGATGAGAGACAACAGAAATGGCAGGCATATAACATACCTTCATTAATTCGTCATATATAAACCTGGCACACTGAAGACTTGGATCCAATAAACGAGATATTTGCCTTCTTATGAGGACTTCAAATGGGACCTAATTAATTGAAAATAATTGATTAAAAAAAAAAAAGATAATTTATAGGATAAGAATGTGATTTCAACTAAACAAATGTGAAAAATGAAAATATATAAAAATCAGGTTCAACTCAGAAAAATTTTAAGATTAATATCAATAAAATAAGGGAGTGCAAAGACCTACTTCTGGAACAAACAGTGCTGATTTAGGTCCAGTTGCATTCTGTATGGCAGTACGAATATCATCATCAGACAAATCTTCACATGGATCCACCTCCTGCAAGATAACATTGAGTTGCATCACATAATAGGACTCAGGAACTAGCTCTGAAGATATGAATGGGACGATTCCCGGGTTCCATGGAGTCAAACATATATTTTGCCTGCTGCCTAAAAATCTACACCATGTAAATGCGCTAATAAGAAATCGATTTATGTTTTTCCTTTTTCCCAGAAATCTGCGCATTTCAAAGTGTATAATTTGCTCCGGACAATAAAAAAAAGTCAAAAAGCATTTAGTCTGACACTTACAAAATCAAGAAGATCATGTGATTTGAAACAAAAACATTGTGCTAAAAATCAAACATCTGATCAATAATACTAGAAATTATTGTAAATTAGAATAATATATAAATAATGAGCAGAGATTGGGTGGCTGGGCTTCTGTAGATTACATGGGATAAATGGATGGGATGGACACCCACTACAACAAATAGATAATAGCCTAGCTGGGTTTTCATTTCTTTCAATCAATTACAAATGGGTTAATGAGCTAATTTTAACCTGCCTATTTGCCATCCCTAATTTGAACATTGCATGATAGTAGATACTAGACTAGGATGCACAATCGCTTCAAAATAGTTGCCATACCTGTGTCGGACATTCGTATCAGACACTTCATGGACACTACTAGACACTCTTAGCTACATTTTACAATTTTTCATTTTTAATTTTTAAAAATTTTATAGCTATATAGATAGAGATACCATAGTAACTAAATAAATAAGAACATTATATTGTGTTTATAATAACTTCTTTTAATTTAAGATTTATGTTTTTATGTTAATTTCATACTAAGTAGTCATGTGGTGCCGTACAATTTTTACAAATGGCCATATCCTCGTGTGTGCGCCATATTATATCTATATCTCATGCCATATCAGAGCTTCATAAGTACTACCTTATATATAAAAAAAAAATATACCTCTAAACTCTTCACAAAGATGGATTGAAAAATATAATGGATCCTTGCTCCACCAGATAGCTCAGATGTGGACATCTCCTCATTCTTTCCCTCTACCATGGAGGAGAATGCTGTTTTCAACAAGGGAAAAAAAAAAAAAAAAAGAATAATAAAGATTGCAGTCCTGAATTTGGAAGGTAATTATAGGCTGACTACCAATTAATAATTATGATAAGATGAAAAGAGTTAAGAAATGTAAAGGTCGAAGAAGGGATAAGAAGTCAGACAGTAGAGATAGTTAAGTACCGTCACAATATTTTGACAGAATGTTCAGGAGAAGAGCACCCTGACCAGCCTATTCGAGATGAAGAATTACAGATAAAATAAGGTCAAGTACCAGCCAAAGAAGAAAACATGTTGCTTTTAATTACAACAACGATAATTCTCATACAGTATATTTAAAAAGTCATAGGAACACATCTGTACAACACATGCCTTGGACTCTGTTATTTCTCCATAGCTTGCATGCTCTTTTGCAAGAGCGACCAGTGAAGTGCTTATACGTGCTCTCAGCCCTGGTAGCACAGACTTGATATGTTGTGCAAGAATCTGCAGAGAGATGTACAGGCAAAGTATAACAAGCTTAAGTCCAGAAACCGCAGTCTTGTAAGAATTCATAATGGTTTGATCTTGAAGAATTTACATCTTTTAATTGCACAATCAAGAAGAAGCTGCAACTAAGGCCAGCATTTGGGACAATAAAATAAATAACAAAAGCTAATTTGTGCTTTCAATGTTGCAAAGACTCTACCTGGTTCAACTTCTTTGCCAATTGAGGAATACCGCAACTGTCTGCTAGACCACTGTATATCTACAAACAGCATAAATAAAATCAGCATATAGAAGTGACATGGACTGAATATAGCTAAGCAATGGTACTTCCTTACAGGACGACTGCGGAAAAACTTCTCTTCAGCAACAAGAGCATCCTTTATACTCCGGTTAGTTAGAATATCCTAATTTGATGAGAGAACAGACAACTAGATTTCAGCACATGTTGACCAGCATGCTAATCAGGCAATTAACTAATTCGTGTTTTTTGCGACAATCCTATGCCCTTGTACGCGTGTGTACATTAACCACTAATTTTAACAGATAGAACATATGCACAGGTCAAATGTAATCAGAGTATCAGACACTGTCTTCACCACACTATGATTATGTCATTACCTCCTGACTACGATTTACAACACCCACATAACCAAGTCGGAGGGGAATAACTTTTCCTAGTAACAGATTCCGGGCATCAGTACCTCTGTCCATGATATCCAACTGCAGTACAGAGCATATGTGAGCCTAAACTTGTCAGAACAAGGAAATAACATAATGAATTTAGCAAACATATTTGTATGTTAGAAGAGTACACTGAACCTTTGTGATTACACCTATCGTTCTATTACCTGCAACAGAACAGCAAACAATTAAAACCAATCACAGAGATATGAAAAGATTATAGCTTTAGGCATCAGGAAGCGCAAGCCCACCATCAGGATCAGCAATTCCTGCCATCTGAAGAGCATCCGAATTGGCCAAATCCGAATTTGCAGGTGTGACAGCTAGAATGAGACAGGTGGGAGTTTTGATATATGACATGATCATTGTTCTGATTCGAGCTTCAATATCAGACGGCTGGTCACCAACAGGAACCTTCGTTATGCCTGGGAGATCAACAAGCGTGATATCCAGAACATTTGGGGAAAAAATCTTCAGACGAATCTGCTTGTCAGAGACGCCTTTATTCCCTCCCGCTTCCCTATCAGTTTCGGCCTAGAGAAAATAATAATAATTAAAAATTTGATCAAGGAAAATATACAAGTCAAAAGAAGCCGCAAAGGAAAGACAATTAATCGTTGTACAGCGCATAGTCCATACCTTATCAGTCCGTCAAGAGTATAATATTACACACTAGACAACATACAAAATCATGGACAACCCAAATTCAACTAGTTCTCAACTATTTCCCAAGCTTAAACCCCGAAAAAACAGTTCGAAAAAACCACAAACTCTCAACCAAGAAAGCAATCACCCGGCAAAGTACCAATATCAATATCAATATCATAGCAATAGTGACCGTCCACTGATCATCAAAACCACACACTCTAAGTCCCTCTAGTTTAAAACTATGCAAACACACTCTCGTTAATTTGCTCCATTCCATTATTTCTAAACCTAGAAAACTACACAGCAACCATCATTACACAAATATTTCACACTCCTAAACAACTTCCTCTTGTAATCACATATTCTCATCTCAGCAAGAAATCAAAACAATCAAATAATAATAATAATAATAAGAAATAAACAACTTATGCTAACTCATTGTTGATGATGATGAAGATGAAGATGAATACCTGAATTTCCCTGCGAATCTGGGAGAAATCATGGAACCTGCGGCCAGGGAGGTGGAGGAACTCGCCGAACTCCTCGTCGGTGCCGTCGGGGCTGCGCTTGGTCTGGACGAGCTGGAGGACGAGTGGCCTCCTCGTGCAGATTTCGTTGCCACGGGGGAGGAAGTCGCGGCCGACCAGCGCCTCCAGCACGCTCGACTTGCCGCTGCTCTGGCTGCCGACCACCGCCACCTGCGGCAGCTCGATCGTCGACTGGCTCCCCACGCGGGCGAATATGTCCTGCAGCCTGTTCACCAGCGAGATCACCGAAGACCCCAGCGGAGCCGCCGCCGACGACGACGACGGAGGAGGTGGAACCTGCTGCTCTTCCGCCATAAGAGGACGATCGAAAGGAAAGGGTTAGGGTTTTTTGGAGTGAGGAATATGCGATGATGATTGGAGTGGGGATTCTAATGAACACACTTAGCTGTTGCTGCGTTGTGTGGGGGGTTTTTGAATGATGCGCGTATGATAGCCAAAGGAAAGGAAATTTCTTGCAAACCAAGAAGGTAAGAACGGTGCGCTCAACTTTTCCAGAGTTTGGATTTATATTTTTTTATTTTTTATTTTTTATTTTTTCTATGATGATGATGGTAAAAATATTCAACTTGGCATGCTACTTTTCCACATAGTTTTTATTGGTACGAGATCCAATAATAATAATGTTGGATACATTGGAGTACCGCATAAGTCAATATTTATGATAAAGGGCAGTGTATGGAACTGTGAACGTATAATATTTAGCTTTAGCTCCGCTCTTTCGTTTCTGCATGCTGATAATAATTACTTAAGCGACGATTTTCCTGGGTGAGGGTCGCATGGTGAATGGTGATGGTTAGTTCTCCTTTCACATCGTTATTACAATTTGCCAATACTAATGTTTGATTATGAAAAAATATGTTCATGTAAATAATTATGAAAAGCATATGAAATATGTTAAATAAAATAATTTTGCTATATGGTACAAATGCCATACAGTACGAAGCAAGTGAAATGAGGTGGAGACCATGGGTGAGATATGAATGAGATATTGAGCTGTTAGCAAATTGACAGATCATATACTTTTGTGCAAAGTGACGAAAATAGATTTTGTACTAATAGTTGTTTCTCTATATCAAATATATAATACAAAATTAATTATTTAAATTGAGTTAAAAATTAAGTTAATGAATACAAGGTAGTTTGAATCATTAAGCTCATGTTGTCTTATTTTGACATTTGATTCATATAATTTGATCTAATGACTTGTATTGAATAATTTATAAAGTTGAATCAAATCAAGTTAGAGCTACAAAAAATGATTCATATAGGATTCGAGATTTAACTATTTCTAGTTGAATTGAGTTAAGCCAAATAAAGTTTGACTTATTTTCAACCCTAATTTTTATTTGTAATCTCACAGTTGACAAATGTTTAAGTTATTAGTGTTTGTAAATAATGATTTATTTAGAACTTGTATGCCCTAAATAATTATTAAGTAATTAAAATGGAGAATGAATCTTTTCATAATTTTTATTTGAATAATTTAGTTTTTCTTTTACTTAAAAGATGTTTTCCCTTAAGTCGTACTTAATAGTTTGATAAACTTACAAGTCATAATTTTGTAGTTTTTAAATTTTTTAGTATAATTATTATGGAAAAAATATATATCTTTATGAGTTAAAATATTAGAGAGGCAATTCTTGTGCAAATAGTGCATAACCCTTGTAATCTCACAGTCGAATGAAAATTAATCTTATTGGTGGCTCAAATAAGTTGAATATAAAAGAAATATTTCCTGATCTCACAAAAAAAATCACTTGTTCCAATTCTTTATCTCTTTTTTATCCTTCCACTTAAGTTTTATTGATCAAAAGATAATTATATATCACTTAATTTAGAAATAATTAAACTTTTGTTGCTTTAATTACAGTATCATCCTATTTTCAAAACCGTTTGCGATCTTATATATAATTATTTTTCCTTTTTCGCTACATTCTTAATTCTCATATAAACTTTTCAATTATCGCAACGGTTATGTATCTATTTGGTTAAGATTTTTCTCACTGCAAATGAAACATAATTGACTTTCTAATGGTATTTTTTGGTCAAACCGTGTTGGATTGCTAAAACAAACAACCTCCATGCAGAAAGGAAGGTTGCTAGTTAACCTACATAAGCTTAAGATTTGATATGGGCATGATGAGTTTGGCAAGTTGCTCTTGACTTTGAAAGAATTGGAAACTCAATTGTCGCACCTAAGAAAGGGTTTTAACGAGGAGGACTAAGCATGCCTAAGACAAACAGCACGTTATATCGTAATACATGATATACTAATACACAATTAATAGCGTGTACATTTCGAAGATTTCTTGCTATAGCAAATAATACATCATGAACATTATCTTTATCTCCTATCTTTCTCCTTATTACTCAATTTGAAAGGATAATAAATATAAAGAATAACTTTCCTCACGATAATGATAATCACCATTATTTGTTATTTGTCTTCACAAAATGTGTTTTAAAAACAACACATTTATAAGAAAGCAGATGAATTTTTTTTTTTAACAAATTTATCCGTTGCAATAGGTTATTGCCTTCAATTATTAGTCAATGAAAGGAGATGGAATTTGACCTTTTGTGGATAGTTGTTTTATTTTATTTTTTTGGTCGTGAAAAATTGTTTTTGGTCTCTTTTTTTTTTATAGTCATGATTTATTTCAGTTCAACTCACCATAAATCAAAGACAAGGTTTGGGCCAAAAGCTCAAACCTTGACACTCTGGGTTATACTCATCAAATTAACCTAACTATTAGAGACTAATGTTTGGGCCGAAGGCTCAAATATTGTTAAAGGGAAAAAAAAAGCTCTCAAACCTTGATAAACATTTTTTTTTCAACCAGTTTGATCACAATATATTAATATGGATTTCAGAAAATAATCATATTACCATTCAAATAATTTTAGTAAATAAGAAATTAATCAATAAAAACTCAATATAAGAAAATTCTTACAGCATAGTGATGAGGGTACTAGAATATTTGTTATATTATTTAATGGGTTTAATATGTTACATATGGTCAAACACTTTAAATGATGCAATAATACATCATTCAATGTTAGTATGAATTTTTGTCATACGTATAATACATACCAATTAAACATATAACAGATTTAATATATCAACTTATCTTAGTCTTTAAGAACAAAAATGATGTACAAAAAAGTTACAATAAAACTTAGTGGTGTACTTGGTTTTGAAAAATGTTTTTATTTTTTTTAATTTTTAATATTAATTACAAAAATGTGACATTTTATTTTGTTTCTTATTTTTAGAATTTGGTAAAGAAAATGGTTAAAACAGGAAAATAAATAATTGTTATTAGACTATTATGTTAATTAATAAAAAAGAAGGGTATTTTATAAAAAGAAAAGATTTAGCTAAATGAAAATTACAATAAAAACCTACTGTAAGGATATTGATAAAAAATGAAAAAACAAATCCCTTTCAAATTCAAATCGATTCATATTACACAATTTATTAGTTTCCATCTCAAAAATAACCGCTTCAGGCTTTCCAAATTATACCCACTTGTTTCATTCCCTCAATATCATTCTCAACTTCTCAGTAATGTGGGTATGTGAAAAGCACACACTCCTGTAGTTAGCTCATAGGGCTTTTTCACCCATCTTCAGCACTTTTAGAAACAATTTATTAGATTATAGTTCTTTTGAAACTATTATCATGTCTGTTATAGTTTTTGTCACAATGGATTTTTTTTATGTATTATTGTCAGTTAAATGGCACAAAATGAAGCAACACCATCATCGTTTCTTACCCAAACTCTACGAGACAAGACAACTAAGACAGGGGTGCAAGCAGATGGCATGGAGCGAAAATGCGCCACCCAAAAGACCAGAAGATAGTCCAAGTAGGTGGCGTAGAGCGAAGATGCGCCACCCAAGAAGAAAGTCGAATGTTGTATTAAAATAAGCATTATATCTCATGAGTTAAATAGGAGAAGCAAAGTTTGATATTTTTCTAAACAAGCTATGTTTTTATATGTGTTTAAACATACGGCTTTAGAAATTAGATATTTTTGTGTTACCATTTTTAACAAGCTATTTGGTACATAAATTTATACCAAAAAAGAAAGTGCATCTGTTAGTGATAGCACATCAGTTTTTTATGGGTTTAATTTACGTAAATTATATGTAAATTAAATCTACACAATTAATAAGGATTGGATATAATATTAAGCAAGTTGCATTTCTAACAAGAGAATTAAGATTTAAACTTAAGAAAAATAATTATATGAAGGGTCTCTTAATTGCAAACTCTTAGTAAGAAAGACAATTATTTGAAGGGTCTGATAATAAGATTTGAGAGTAGAGATATCTTAAAATCATTCTCATATAAGGAAATGTTACTTAAAATTAATTCTTTTCTTATTTTCTTTTATCGACACTTGTTCTCTTATTTGAGTTTTGTAAATAAAAAAAATATTATAGGGGGAACTATATGCTATAATAAATTAACTTGAATCAAATTAAATTAGTTAAGACTCAATACATTTTTGATACAGATGATTCAAATAAATAAAATATTTTTGCAAGTCGTTTTTATGAATTACTTTTATATTTCTTTAGTGCCAGATCAAAAAAATTTAACATATATTGTCAATTTAACGTGTATTTGGATAAGTTTTAAAAAGTAAAATACTTTATTAGTAATAATTTTTTAAAAAAAAACTTAAGAGCTATTCTTTTTAGATTATGGAAAAAGCATAGGAGTTTTTTTAATTTTTATTAGGTTTTAGCTATTGTAGAAAATTTTATCAACTATCTTAAAAATTTGTGCACTTGATTTTATTAGTAAACATTTTTTCTAAAAGGTAACACCTTCAATCGGAGTCATTACGAGTTTATTAATTTCGTCTATTATTACCTTCTCTAGATATTTGCTAATATGATATTGTAGTACTTTTATTTAGAAATAATTATTCAATTTTAAATATGTATATAAATTAAGAAAATAATTAAAATTCTTTCTTTAATTTTTTTCACTTACTCTCTTTTTTATTTAACATAAATATATAATTAAAAAATAATTAAACCCATAAAAAACAGTTGCACTGTCACTAACAAATGCACTTTCTTTTTAGGTATAAGTTTATGTGCCAAATACCTTGTCAAAAATAGTGACACAAAAATATCTTATTTCTAAAGTCGCTTGTTTTAACACTTGTAAAAGGTGGGACATAGCCTTGCAGCACGTTTTACTCTGCTCCACTTTAAGAATGGTGCCCTATGCACCATGTCATCCAAGAATCTATAATTGATCGTATATTCCTAAACCATCAACTAGAATCTACTCTAAAATTTTCTCCTTCTCCCATAAACTCTTATTGCACTCTCCCACCTCTTAAAAACTATGCCACCCACACTGTGCACTCCTTCATCAAACTATTCATTTACATCAACATTGACTTCCATTATTATGCATGTAAATAAAGGTTACCACTAGAAATGGTAAAGTACAAATTTTCACTTTGTTCAAACTTTGTCCTCAGAATAAATGGAATAAGCAAGATCTAGCTATAGATTAAGAACAAAGATCTATGCCAGACAAACAGGATCTAGCCTTGTGCCAATGCTTATCTTCCACATGCAAACAAAGGGAAATGATGTCAAGTTCCACGTAACAATACGGGCATGGGAAATCGGGTCGGATTGCATCTTCCACATCAAAATCCTCTATTCCCAATTGATCTCATAGTGGCAAAAACAAAAAAAAATCAAATTTTGAAGCTGACCCAGAAATTTTTTCTCAACATAGAAAAATGGGGTAATGGAATTTCAAAAAGAAAAACAATACAAACCAAAGTGGGAACTTTGGTGATGGCGCTGAAGTGCATGGTGGCATTTGGTGACGGCGAGGCGAGGTCCAGAAATCAGAATCCATTCACATACACGCAGCTTTTATCAACTAAATCACCTCTTAAAAAAAATACAATATCTTTACTAGATGTTTTGGGCTATGGACTTGTCAACAATATGAAAGTGGCTAGAAAAGTGACGTTTGAAGAAGGCGGTGGGAAGGAGATGATGGTGCACCGATAGAACTTAGAAAAAAATATTATGATAGAAATCAATGCATAAAACACCGTTGAAGTGTAGTGCATAGCAGATGGAACCATAGCGTGTTTAGAAAAACATTAAACTTTGCTTGTCCTATTTAACTTATGAGATATAATACTATTTTTATACAACATTCGACTTTCTTGTTGGGTGGTGCATTTTCACTTTGCGCCATTTGCTTGGACCACTACCTAATCTTTTGGGGGTGATGCATTTTCGCGCTGTGTCATTTGCTTACACTTTGTCTTATCCCACATAGCGCGGGTGAGATGCAATGATGGCATTGATTCATTTTGCGCCATTTAACTAGCAAAAAATCCACCGTGGCAAAAACTATAACAGACATGATAATAGTTTCAAAATAACTATAATCCAATAAATTGTTTTTAAAAATATTGAAAATGGGTGAAAAAGTCATATTAGTGATTAACCATGTTGACAAAATTATCCCTTACGAGATTTTAAACACTCAAACAAAATTATCTTCAATGGGAAGATATTTGTTAAAAACCAAAAAAGAAGAATAGTGGCTACGCTTCTCTTCTCTCTTTCTTTCTTTTTTCAAAAAATTATTTTGCTGAGCTAGTTTTTGGGCCGCATTTTTAATGTTTGTTATTTCATGATTGGTTGCATGCCAAGTGTAATGTTTTATGTTTGTGAATGTCTGTAACCAAGAAATTCTCCAACATTTGCCTCTCCTCTCATTCCCCTTTCTCCCATCCAATTATAATTTGAATAAAGAATACAAAATGTGGAATAGGCAGAAGGGTAAAAAAACTGAACTATGCACATTATATAAATTAAATCTGGTCCCACTGTGATGTACAGAAACTCTCATCTAAGAAAATTGCAAGTCTACAATCAGAATTCACAGGGCTTCCAGAAATAGTTTGCCTATAAAACATAAACCATTTCTGGAAGTCCAATGTCAGTTGAACCAGCACCGCACATAAAGTCATTGTGTAGGGGCCCACAGCAATATCTCCAGATCACAGCCAGTAAGTCCTCATGTTGGAATCATCAATATCAACCTGTAAGTCAGTAATTATGAACTTTAACAAGGAACTGATAGATAAAAGGCTTTTACACTCAGCAAGAACAGATTGTTTTTATTCCCCCATATTACCTGCTCATCAAAACCTGAAGGAATCTCAAATTCTGTCCCAGAAGCATCAGCAAGGTCCTCAAGAGTATCCTGTAATCCTCAAGAGTATAACATACCAGTTCTCAAAACAATTTCCTAATACTGGGGCCGGTATCACTTCAACCCTTTTCATACTTTTCCCTCTCAGAAGGATACCTCATCTAACTAGGAGGATAAAAGGGCTATACCTGCTCATGCAGACCAAGAGCATGATCCACTTGGATGGACATGCTGTTGGTAACTTCTTCAGCAGTTTCAAGAATATACTGCAAATCAGACAACTAGTTTTCACATAAAAGATCAAATAATGTTTTTCTCATATTCTCTTGAAGTATGCGTACAGAAATAAATACACTAATTAACTTTGCATTCTTATATCATGACTTGGTCTCTTTGTATGTTGGAACTATGTATAGCCTATCTCATAAATATGCTGTTTGTTCCCTCACTATGCACTTGTTAATCTCTAATCTTTCCTCCACACTCATTCAAGTTCTTAATTTTTTAGGGTGCAAGCTTTTAATTTAAAATACAGATCTCGAGCGTTTCACAAACTACTTAAAACTATTTAAATTCTGACTAGAAAATTCTAACCGACCACAGCAAAATATGTCAGATCAAGTATGAGTTCAGCAAAAGTTGTTGGATTTGTTAATTTTAACATATTTCAACTATCTAGTCAATGAAATAAGACTGCATAACCCCATATGAAAAAATAAGACAAATTTCCTCACGATAGCCCCAGCTAAATTTAGTTCAAATAAATTATAGGGGAAAAGAAATCCAGTAATACAAACAAATAGATAAAACCTGCTCATTTGTCGTCTCAGGTGACTGTCTGGAATCTATTGGCACAGGCTTAGTTTCCTCAGGGCTGCTCTGATGAATTTAAAAATGAAAAATTAGAAACCCACAGCCCAATGAAACAGTATCAGCATTAGGATCAGATTTTAGAACAGGAGTACTCAAAACCATTTAAACAAAAATCAGCATCAACATGCACGAATTTGAAAACCCATTTGCCTCATCTTGATCCTCAAAGAAAATATACTAACATGCAAAATAACTTGGAGGGCTCTTATGCTTTTTATGGGCTATACTAAAGGCCCAACAATCATACTTGTTAATCGTGCACAATAGCGCAGCTATCGCGGCGGAGCGGGGCGGAGCACGACGGACAAGGCAAGAGCATCGCTTTTCGTCGAACTGGTCACGGCCGGTGTTGCGGCCACTATTGTTCATCACGTCCAAAAAGATAAAAAATAAAACCCCTATTTTTGGATCGTTTTGAACACAGTGAAGGGGGCTGGAAAGTCATTTCGATCCTTCCCCCTCCTTTCTTCGGTTTTTCCTTCCATCAGTTAGGGATTTTCATCCTATTTCTTTCCCTCTCGATCGATCTCTCTCTCGAACTGTAAAATTAAACAATTTACATAATATGTTCACATTTTTTATAATAAACTGAAGCAAACTGGAGATGACAATAATGACATTATATTTAGAGAATCCTACTGAGAATTTATAATTCTTACTCCTATTTCCGTGTTGTCTCCAGATAGTTTCAGAAGTTTCCGAAGACGGCTGAAGTTGCCGTCAGATAAGGTCCGCTCAAATAACAATAACAACTCCAGGGTGTGATACTATGACTTAAGCATAGTATTGTACTTGGGAAGGTGTTATATTTAATAGTACTTACACTAACTGGATCATGCCATACCTCATGTAAGTTCTGTCCCCTGTACTCACACTAGCTGGATCGATACTATGTTTTATGTGAGTAGGGTGCTTGCATATATTTTAAATCTTTAGTTCTTTAGCCTTTACTGCTCTTAGGTAACCTGGCCTTGGAGTGATCTCGTCAGCTTCACCCGTGACCGTCGTCACACCGATTCACCCACAAGGGGACCCACTGCCTCTAGGTTGGAGCGATCTCATTCTGGCTACGTACTTCTAATTGAAGGGATCTCTTCTGGTCACGTGCCTCAAACTGAGAGATCTCATCTGACCACGTGCCTTCAATATAGAGGGATCTCATCTGACCACGTGCCTCCAACATAAAGGGACCCACGTTTCAGCTGCCTTCACAAGGAGAGACCCAATGTGCAACTGTCTCCAGGTAAAGGGACCCATATCTTTATCATTTAACTGCCTTCACAGGGAGGGACCTCAAATAATTGCCTTCAAGTGAAAGCATTCATATTTTATATACTCATGTCTTTTCATTCTCATATATAATCATGCATAAACATGCTGAATGTACTCATATATATGCTTCATCATTTGTTTTCACATACGTCATAACTCATATCATATTCAAATTCATCCTTGCATGTAAACATTCCTAGTTTCATAGACTTCTGCCGTAAATTTGGCAGCATAACAAATCATTTCTGTCTCTCCATGAATATTGCCAGTTCTCACAGACAATTCAGTCATAGCAATATAATTAATCTAACATATATATATCAAAATGTAAAACTGGCAATCCTCGACTCAAACCTTATATGTCCACTAACACTTGTGAAACCATCAATTTGGCCATTCTGCCAATTCTATTCAGTTCTACCCGAATTTTGTATAATCCACCCCTTTGACTCTCCTGCAGTCGTTCAACCTCCGGCAGCGGCCTGCGTTTCCGAGACCAGCGGCAGTGATGGTGTCAGTTTTCGGCGGCAACAGCAATGGTTGGTCCCTCTCCTTCCTCCATCTCATTGTTCTGTGTGTTTTTTTCTTTCTCTCCTATTCTGTTTGTTTCTTTCTTTCTTTCTCATTCAAAGTTTTTCTGTTTTCTTTTTATTTTTTGCTTGTTTATCTTTTTTCCTTCTTTCCACTTGCTTTCTTCCTCCATCTCTTTTTCCTTTCTGCTCCCTGTTTTTTCGTCCCTCTGTTCCCCCCCCCCTTTTTTTTGTTTTCTAGTTCAGCAAATAGCAACATCATTAGCTCAAGCTTCTAGTGTTGCTCTCTCTTCTTATGGTTTGGTGAAGCCCACTGGAGACAACATTGATATAGCATGACAATGAAATAGCTTAAAAGATATTAATAATAGGAAGAGTGTAACATGTGATTTTTGTGGCAAACCTCTTCTTGTGATTTTTGGTCTTGTTGCTCTTAGAACTTGATGTTTATGTATTTGATTGATGGTGATTGCATATTTTTAGAATATAGAATGGATTATGAATTTTCATTATTGATGTGAATGAATTTAATTGTGAATGATTTCTTATGTTTGAACATGTATATATGTTATATAATTTGCATAATAATTATATGTATTTTTATCAAATAGCGGCCAGAACGCTATCCGCTATCCCGCTATAGCGTTTTTGGGGTCGGCCACTACGTGCCGCTATCCGCGTTTGACAACTATGCCATCAATGAGGAATGGTGATAATAAAGGAGACCACCAGTGTCATAATAATTTGTTTTTTTAAAGGAACAGTTGCGTTTCTCACATCAACAAAGCCAAGCCTATTAATTTGCTAAAATGAAGTCGGATGAAAAGATACCTCCTTGTCCTGGCCAGCACAAGAATTTTCGGGTTCTGTTGTTGAAGGCTTTATATCAGCTGAAGTATCCTTAAAATAAAGGGAACATTATTAGAATTGAAATTCCAAACATCTTCTGCTGAGAACAGATCATGTCAAAGAAATTTCCTAATAATATTTTCCAGCACATGCCATTTTGTTTAACTCTCACCAAATGACCTAGTCATGTGAGAGCCTGAGAGGATCCAAATCCATCCTGGTTACACACAAACAAGTGTGTTTATTGTGACCTGGGCCAGTTAAATATATGTGGCAGACATGCCTTAGTAAAATTTATTTATTCTTTTATTCTTTAAGTGTAATGCAGGAACACAATATATTCTCTTCATAATTATTTTCTAACAGGAGAAAGAACAATGAAAGACAAGTTTGTTCAATGACAATACGCAAAATGATGGGGAAAAAAAATACCAGTCCATTTTGCTCAAAAGCATTCCTTCCTGATTTGCTGAGATCTCTCAGGGTACCCTTCAAATCAATGAAGCATGAAAATCAGACATTCAATGACAAAAAGGGTTGCACGCATATATCTAAAGATAAATGTCTTATCAATATCAGAAGACATTCAATGACAAAAGGGAAGCCTTTGTAAATTTTTATTTTTAATAAAATTTGATGACATTTCAGGGGAAAACAGCCCGTCTTCAAGCCATGGCTTCTAGAGAGTATAAAATAAAGCTACAAATAAATCATACAAAACTGAGACATGATTATACCACATCTGATTCTGGAGAGCATCAGTTGCTACAATCAATAAGAGACATAATTCTGCAATAAGCTAAAAAAAAAAACAGATATTAATTACCTTATTTGCCCACATAAGCCCGCAGGCATTGCACAGAGACCTTGGACCTGCTGGTCCTCGACGCATAACTGGAGTAGACTTCTCACTGATTCCACAATGCTGGCATCTATGTTCACTTAACATGGCAGAGGCCCAACAGAACACTAACCGTATTAGCACCAAAGTGTAACATATTAAGAGAAAGTTATTGTATACTTATGTTTCAAACAAAATAAGATATAACTTTGAAACTCACATAGATTCTGGGCAATGATTACCATTGCTTGAATCCGAGTTTTCACCAGAAGGCTTGTTGTTTTCCTTCAATGAAGCAAACTGCCCATTCTTACGATGCATCCTATTACATAAAATATTATCAATCTCAAGGACACCAGCCTCAACATAAAGAGGACAAGCAGATCATGTTAACGTCATTGTGTCAAAAGTAAAGGCCCCAGTTCTTATTCTGAAATCTAGGATATTCAACTGCTGAGCAGTCACCAATGTAACATCAACCTTAAGCAGCATAAATAATACTTGCATATAGAGAGAGCGCTGCCCGCCCCGGGGGGGGGGGGGGGGGGTGGAGGGAGCCAGGTCTAATCTTGAAGCACAGAAGTGACCCAAGTATCTCAAGTCAGCTCATGGGTTTTTGTTTAACAAAAAAAGAACAAACTTAACAAATATGCATTTCTTTTCTGCCTCACTACATCATTCATAATATCATGATAGAAATTGGGAAGCAAATGTGCGAATTAACTGGAAAAAAGAACATAGGGCACACTACATAAAAGTTCCCAACTACCTCTGGGCAACCTCTTTACGGCAAGTGTACCGAATTTTCTTCTCAAAACATCTCTCTTTTCGTTTTTCACGAAACCTAACAAGTGATGCAGTTCTCCGTGAAAGCTTTAAACCTTGGGAAGGATCATTTATTCCCTGAAATATAATTATAAGAAAACCTAATAATATGTTAAGAAAAAATTAGTGATTCAATTTATCAAAGAGAAGTGCAATCTCTTAAAAATACCCCAATGTCCTGATAGTTCTGCTGCAGCAAAAAGCCAGAGCTGGGGACACTATTGGGTATCTCCTGCCCTCCCAATAGTAATAATACAGCCTGCACCTGTATTTTAGAAAAAGCGGAGTCGTCAAACCCAAAAAATGTCCAATGAATTCAGCCATTTCCTTCAATTATCAGCCAGCCATGGACGAGGCTTCATTTCTACATCACTAACCAAAGAGAATAAATCTGGACCCCTTTCCTTTCCTAGAGCTTTTTTGATCTATTTTTCAAGGAAAATCTCCACTCCACATAATATAACTCAGGTTCTACACAGTATATTCCTGTTCTAATATGGATTTGCCCACTTTTGCATTTGATGAAATTTACTTGTACCTAATGAAACAACCATACTTGTTGAAGCAAATATCATCACAGGCCAAGTATCAATACATGAACTGACAAATCCAAATCTAACACAGCTTTAATTTTCTCAAAGAAGGAAAAAAGATAATAAGAGTTTAGCACATCAAATGCAAATATCTCAATTTCTATCAAGAAAATTGCCAACTGCCAATATCTTGTATTTGAAAAGAAAAAAAAAAAAATTTCGAAAAAAAAAATGCAAACAATTCTTCACCATTTGCCCATGTTCCCATCTCTAATGATGAATTAAAAGCCTAATACGAACTATAGATTAGATGATGCAATTAACATTTAAAAATAAAAATAAAAAACACCGAAGATCAATACAAATTAAAAACAATAATAACTAAAAAAGGGACCTTTTGTGGCGTAACCGCAGGGAAAACATAGACCTCGCCTTCAAAGGAAATGGTGAGTTCACTGGTTCGAGTGTGGGGACCACAAGTATTGCAATTGCCTCCACAACTACTACTGGCTCGACCTTCTTCCCCTTCTTCAGAGCCTGAATGCATCTGCATGGGAACCACAACCACCTCCTCCTCTTGCTCCTGCTGCTGCTGCTGCTGCTGCTGCTTCTGTGTATTCATCTTATCCATTTCTCAAGCATCACTCGCACCTGCTCAGCCCCCGCCAGATTCTTCCGGGAAAAATTTTCCGAGTTTCCAAACGGGAACGGGAAAATGAGGGGAAAATTGGGGATGGAGGATTAGAACGGGGGGTGTTTGGTAACCCTAGAATGAAAAGAGCAAGAAGAGCGTGAAAGAGGGAATAGATAGATTATAGAGAGAATGGAAAATAGTATGGTGCTGGTGTGTGTAAAGTGATGTGTGTATGTTTGCCTAGAAACTAGAGTCAGTCAACGAGGAGACTCAGACTCGACTCAATCCAATTCCACCTTTCCACTCAAACTGCACTCGACTCGCAATTTGACACACCTTTCAAATTCTTTTCAGTCGATTCATTTTTGCTATTATCATATCATATTTTATTTTTCCTGAAATTTAATCTCTTAATGAAAGTAATTGTTATTAATCATTTAAGTTTTCCCACTTAACTTTTTAATTAAAAAAAGAGTTTAATTAGGATACACTGACAGTGTAAAATTTTTTTATATTATCATCCAATTAAAACTTTTTATTTGTATGATCATTCAAGTAATGGGTGATTATATCAAAAACTTTTGCTGCTGTGGTAATATATGATTGGATGTCTATGTAAAAAAATTTTATACTGACAATATATTTAAATTAAATTCTTAAAAAAGTTCTCTCTAAGACAAACAAAACCAACTTTTTAGATGGAGAATGCTGAGTTTTCAAAATATTCTTATAAGTAGCAATACAAATTAATAAGCTACTAACAGTAATTTAGTGGTAAGGGATTCGGATAGTAAGAATGAAATAAGAGGTTCAAACTTTATATATATATATATATTAAAAAAAGAGCATTACAAGTTAATTTTGATAAGGCGATAATTTTGTTTTTACAAGTTAGTTAAGATTATATTACACAAAAATTATAAGTAACATTAATGTTATGAATTTTAAGTGTGAAGTTGTCATTTTAAAAAGAATTTACTTAATTAATATTCCTTTCTTAAAATTGTGTGACTATTTTCTAATACAAAAAAATTATACTACAAGAGTAGTTATATTTAAATACATAAATTTTAAATTAATCTTTTAAGTAATTCTCTTATTATCAATTTTCATATATTGTTTGTATAAAATTTTATATATATTAGACTTTATTCTTATAATTTTCTTTTTAACTAGCTACTACGTAAACTTTACTCTATCAAATCAATCAAAGTGCACCATACATTTTACAAAGTACAAATCCAAATATAAGAATAAGATGTTGTCAGGCTGAACAGAATCTTCACCTGGGGAAAGGATATTTTCTTCATTTTGGTGGTCCTTGTCCGAGGAGAAGATATTGCAAATTGCAATCATGAATGTAGAAGAAGAGGTTCAACGCCTCGGGGAAGAAATCAAGAGGCTCGGCAAGGTCCAAACAGATGGTTCTTACAAGGTATTCAAAACGGATCTTCTTTCTCTTCATCTTGCAATCTTCATTATATCATGATCCTTTTAATCTACATAAATACTTATGGAATTTCAAGATATCTTCACCCCTCCCCACCTATGCATGCATAAGATAGCTCTTGAAGCTGACTCAGATCATGAAACTGATAAATATATTCATGATATGATATGATATGATGTTTGCTAAATGTGATAATTTTCTTCTAGTGGATCTAGATCATGACGTCATTTATGGGACTTTGGGTCATTCAAAATGGGTTCTTAACTTTATTCACAGAGGTTCGCTTGTTTGTTTTATCTTTTTGTATCCAATAGTGGATCTAGGCCTGCCTCCCAAGCCTTGGAATGAAAACAGAAGGGGTGATAATCGAGTTTCGGTTATGCAAATTGCATGAATTTGACTTGACTATAAAAACCACGAAGGAAGATAGCCCCTTTCCTTTCCAGTGCAGAGGCCTGGATGAATTGAATGTAAATAAAGGAAGGAATCATCCAATCTTATTGTTTGGATGCGTCAAGGAAGGAATGCAGAGGGAATATGTCCCTCGGAAACCCAGTGCAGAGACCTGAGATTGTCTATTCTGTTTGTATGCATTAAATTTTCTGACATAGTACTATAGTAGAAAATATATGAATCGACTAGTGCATCTTGTTTTTGAGTTGGACATCTCCACGAAGTCAGAGCAAGTAATGATGAATTTATTTGCTTGTCTATGAGCATCTACGTGTAGTTTGTAGTTTTCGCCCTATTAAGTGGACTTTTTGTTTTGATCTGTTATACCCTAATGCATGGCATACGTCACTACTTTTTGAGATGAACAAAATATGGCTTGTATTATGAAGGTTACATTTGGAGCACTATTTAACGATGATCAATGCGCAAATATATTTGAAGCACATGTGGGAACACTAAGAGCAGCCAAAAAACGAAAAATGGTGGCATATTATGGTGAGCTACTTCTGCAAGGAGTCCATGATAATGTGGAAATCACACTTGATCCCACCCCTGCAGTTGCAGCTATCAATTGATACACTTTTGCAGGGCCAGACAGTAGTTTTTGCTGCTTGGATCACTAACTTGTTCTAATGGCTGCTGTAATACTATTTTGCATGATTGTATAATCTGTGCCAGTGTGGGGACGACTTCAGACATGCACCTCAGATTAACATTTGTTTCAAGGTGACTAAAAGTGTTTCCCAAATGCTAAGACCACCATGCTTGGGTGGTTGCTTTAACATGCAATGATTCTCCATTTCTTTAATTTTATGCAACTACTGTGAAGTCTTCCATCAAGCCTTCACAGCACAAAACTATTTTTCAAAATAAATTATTTTTCAAAAACCTTGACTTTACAAATTGGCAAATTAACAATTGCAGCTCATAGCGTTTAAGAGAGCTGATAGTAGCATAGCCCATCTTTTTATCCTAGTTGTAATGTAAACCCAGGACCATTGACATGCATGCATGCACCGGCTTTCGTCTGAGGCAAATATGCTTTTCCTGAAAGATCATCAAATTATTCATCGAGATATGCTTACACAAGCTAGTTCATCTAAATCATGGAACCAGAACCAGATAAGTAGTTGAATTAAGACTTGATCGAAAGCATTATTAACCAGGTAACATTTCGAAAAGGAACTTGAATTTTCTTTGAAAAAAAAAATGGCAAAAACTGATGAGTGAAAGGCTTGCTATTACTGAGGTAGGTATGCCCCCAAAGAATCAAAAGTTACTGAGGTGCAGTCAGTACACTACCCTTCAGTGAACAGCCTGAGTTAAATTGATTTAGCAAAAGATTACTGGCATACAGGGCCTTGCTATTTTCCTTATATAATGTACATTGCTATTTTAGGGTGGGTCAAAAAATATATATATTTTTTAAAAAAAGGTAACAAAAATAGATCTATTTGGAAATTAATGGGACATCAATGAGGAGATGTTGTCATGATGATCCATTGAGAATAAAAGCTTGGAGAAGGCTCTGCGCTGCTCGGGTTTCATCCGGCGTACCAGATATGAGAATAGTCCTGTCCCTTGTACCAGGACGAGGTTCATGGACAATAACCTTAGCACCTGAAATCTGATAATGAGAATAGAATTAAGTTAAAATGAGGGGAAATAAGTGCCTTCCACAATATCTTTGTATAACAAGTTCCATTGTTCCCCATACAATGCCACAGACCGATGCAAGAAGCCCAGGATAGCATAATGCTTCCAAAATGTCAAGTAATTTCAACACTATTGGGTAATTTTTCTCAATGACAATTAAAAACAAATAACCAATTATAAAATCAAATTAGTGATCACACATGCAAGTTCACAAGGATTAACATGAGGAGCTGGTAAGCAACTAAGCATAGACAAAATATGCCATAAACTTATCTCAGGTTGAGTACCTGTCTCAATTGAGCCAGACTGCTCCCATTCTCCCCATATACAGAAGCAATAACATCTTCAGGAACCACAATTTCCACAGTTGTATTAGTCACAACGGCAGTTTTACTCCCACTGCAGACAAAAAAAGAGTAATAATAACTAAGAACTTTACAGTTTGTGGCGTCTTGTTTTGTATGCTCAAGTGACTACTTCCACCACTCTATCAGAAACCACTTCTTCTTCTTTCTTTTTTTTCTTTTTTTCTTTCTTTTCTTTTAATGAAAAGTTTAGGGTGAGGGAGAACTCTCCTCACTCCAAAGGCCAGGGAAAACCATCAACCAAAGCAAGGATTTACAGTGGGATGATCGCCTGTCAATGAGAGACTCTTGGATGTGAACCCAAGTATTGTCATAAGTCAACCAAGTGAGTCAATCCACATTAACATGAGAAACCATGTTATAGTAGTCCAGGACTTCACTCAATGTTGGGGTTTCAAATAATAGCAAATGCGCAATGATCCCAGGAAGGTCAACATTGAATAAAATAATAGATACTAGTTCAGTGTAATGATTTGCCACCAGCCAGAAGAGGGCATGGCACAACAGAACTGAATGTCTACAAGAAAATATGACAATATGAGCTTATTGGCACAAACCAGCAATCAAATGCAAGTACACGATCTGACCAAATTAAAGGTGGTGTATGCCACAGAAATCAACATTGGGTATGCCAATCCATAAATAACCCTTTGTAGTTATCAATCAAAATATTTGAAATTATGATTTTCATTATTTAAGTGATATCACCAACCTGACATGTTCTAAGCCGCCTTTTCGAGAAGTCAATCCCCCGCCAACATCATTGATGCCTCTAGAATTTAACCCAGCCGCATTCTGCAAGCAAATTTAACCATATAATAAGGAAACCTTGGAAAGGTAAATGAGCCAGCAGAGAGGAAGCAATATACCTGGGGTGCCCATAACCCTGGTGAAGAAGGATGATCTAAATTTGGAGGAATTGCAAGATGATCTAAGTTCTGAGACAAAGAATGTTTACCGAGACTATGAGAAACACCAGCAATGGGTGAATCTCCAAGAGGAACAGGATCCCTCAGTCTCCCATAGGGACTGGTATCAGCTGGTACAGAGGAAAGGTTCCTTGTTCCAGCACTGTTTTGTGTGCTAACAAAAAGATGATCCCGCAGTCTACCAGTTGCATTATATAATGCATCTTGAACATTTGAAAACTCTCCTGATATCTGACGACAAAAAGTGAATACAGTAATTACTAAATTCCTGAACATCATTGCATAATTTATCCTGATGACTTCAGCAAACAAATATATCACAAGTTTGTGATCTAAATAGAAATACTCAAGGAAATAAGATGGTTCTCTTGTCAACTCTAAATCAGTGCATGGAGGTCAAAGATGCTTGGATTCAATAAGAAAATATAGGTTGAAATTGAATGCCATCACAGTTGTTATAACCACTACACATATCACTGAGGGTATCAATGAAGTCATCTTTATCTCTTTGGCTAGTCTGAAGATCAGATTTCTACTAGCTCGCACAAAACCAAGAAGGAAATTGGAGCAACTCCCACTTTAATTTCAAGCTCCAATATGCCAGTTGCAGTTACTGAATATGCATCAGGAAATCATGAATATCATTTTCGCTAGTCTGATGATGACTGTTAGGCTACAAGTCTATAAGGTATGAATAAAGAGCTCCTACTTTAAATCAAACTCTCACTCTTCATAAAAGAGAGAGAAATATAGCTCTCAAGGGAAAATGTGTTGTTTGAGGACAGAGGTGTAACTGGTACCAAAGTAAATGCTTGGAATATGTATGGCTTACATTTCCTTTTTGCATGAAAGTAAAGAGGTGTAGCTAGCACCATTAAATAGCACAAAGAGTGATGATAAAACTGCTTTAGTCTAAGAGAGGAAAAAGTTTTTTAAGTTACAAGATACACAGAATAACATGCGGTGAAAAAATAAAAACCATTCTTCAACATCCTTTGATTGAAGAAAGTCAAATAAAGAATCATCTCCTCACCAGAACGGCTTCATCATTATCTGATGCACACTTTGGAAGCTGGTTGCTACCAATTATTCTTATGCTGGTCCCTGTTGCCCTCCGCATTTCTGAGACTATTGCTCCTCCTTTCCCTATCAAACAACCCACTTGGTTTGATGGAACTACAAGTCGTGCAGTAACAGACAACTCCTTTTTTGATCCCAAGCCTAGCCCCTTCTCAACACCACCTTCTACAGACCTGGAGAAAACAAGCACAACAGCCTTCTGTGCTGGGGAATATCTCAATTCAGGATTCTGCCACAAACGAAGCCATCAGCAAAAGAAAAACTAATAAGAATGGTAAATAATGATATAATGTAAATACAGGCACACAACTACAAGATGCAAGCAAGAAGGAAAAGCAAAAAGATTATATTTAATTAACCTCTGAAGCAGTAATAGTAATTAATCGATCCTCGCACTCATCTACTGGAGGACCAATACTTATAGTAGCCCCTGTCTCACTCTTAAGAGCTCTTATAATACTGCCACCCTTTCCAATCACAGCACCAACCCTATCATTGGAACAAAGAATTCTAAAGGTAACCTCCTTCTGAGGTGCTTTTGGATCCAGGACTGATAATCTGTTAACTTCAGCTGACAATGTATGAACTCCAGAGGAATTTAAGTTAGAGCTACTGGATAAATTAGATAATGCAGTCGTCCTCTGTCGAATGTGATCTGGAAGCAGATCAGTTAGAGTCTCATGTGGAACTGCAGAAGCTTCATTCTGAACCACTTCATAAGGTCTGCTTCCCATCATCTTCATTCTATCAGCTGGAGGACAATCTTGAAGCCGACGAGCAACAGCAACAAGGGCCTTCTTTACAGATGATACATTGCCTTCTATCTGACACAACTCCAAAAGATCTTTTCTCAGCATAAAAGGAAAATAAACTAGACAGCACAAATAAATTGAAGTCTGTTTACCATATTCACTGCCCTTTTGATCAGTAAGTTCAAAAAATGTTCCCAACCCTAAGCATGGAATTGAAACCACGTCTTACATTATATCTGAAGTAGTCAAAGGTGAAAGATGCCCTAAACACAATAGAACTCCACAGAGGCCCTCAAGACACTAGACCTAGCACCCTCAAGATACTAGTAACCACTAACCTGGCTCCCACCTTCAAGCTCAACTTAAATAAAAGAGAGGATGCTTTATTCTTGGCTGCTTGGCTATAAAATTTGATGACTACTAGGGGTAGAAAAATAATTTATGAATTCATTATCCATTCAATTCTTATAAAAATTTTAGGAAAATATGCATTAAGCTACCTTAAATTTTATGCCTTTTGCAAATAGACACCTTAAACTTTAAACTTTGTCCCATTACTCCTTGAAGTTTTACTATTGTTACAATAGGTCCTTCTGTTATAGAGTTGTTATCTGTTAACTCATTAAAACTCAATTGATCAGAATTAATCACTTTCGAAAGAGTACTTCTCACTACAAACAGCAGATCTCTTATGCACGCTAAACCAGATCTGGTATGCACCCTAAAAACACACCTTCACATGGACCAAACCAGACCAGATGTGCATACTGAGCATATCAGAAATACACATTGAGCAGGGGTTGTGATTTTATAAAGATAAACAGTTCATATTAATTTATCATTAAAAAGTTAACAAGACTTTAATAAAAGGACTAATTGTAACAATAACAAAACTTTAAGGAATAATTGGAACGAAATTAAAGTTCAAGATAACTGTTTGCAAAAAACACAGAGTTCAGGGTAATTTAATGCACTTTTCCCAAAATTTTAAGGGATTATTTAATTGGATCAAAACTAAAAATTTCTGGATGGTTAACGGATTGTATAGAAGAATCATTAGAAAAGCCAGTTCACAGAAAGGAAGCAGAAGGCCCCAAGCTAAGAGATGGTACAAAATTTTCCTTTAAACAATGAATCTATTCTGTTTCTGCCCCTGGGAAGGATCATAACATATTGACTCGTGCAGGCAGCCAACGTAGCCAGCCATCGTTACCAAGTCATGTGGCAGGACCGCATGTGCTAACGACGAGATGCATATGAATGAGAATCTATCACGCAACTAACTGTTCTACTTATTTTATTACTTGCATTTACAACAGAATTTGATTAGATATGGAGTTCTGCTGGGAAACATTCACGTCCACCACACGATGCTTTCCCACTTTACTCCACTAATGAATGCCCATTCTCTTTCTCTGTCCCTATATGAATTTAAAATCAATCCCACTGTCGCCATTGTCATCTTCCACATACCACCATTTTTCAAATCGTAATTCAATACCGAAATAAGCAGGAAAAAAAATACATGGAGTGGAAGACTTTTCATTAACTGATGCTATTTCTTCTATGACAATCAAATTTTGATTCTAACAACTAAATTATCAGTAGTTCTACATTATCTTTAATCTTCTCTTTCAATAAATTCAAGGAGCTTAAGGAGAATGGATCCTCTTATTTTTAATAGACTAACATAGTATTTCCTATTTATAGTGCTTGAATTTATCTCTCTTCAAATGACATGATCATGTGAAAAAGAAAGGATCCATTCGCCTTAGGTATCCATCCATTAAACAGGTCATGGACACATTGGATTCCCATAATAATCTTTCAGCATAAAGGTTTATCTTTTCAACATCCATCATAATCCAATCCAAAAAAATCAATCCAATTATCCAAAAAACCTAACGGACTACAATGCAGACTCTCACACCAGCACAGTAACACCACGACTACACTTTTCAGCAACACAATGCATCATCACGCAACAATACCAACAAAAGAAACTCACTGACCTCGACGATCTCGTCGGAGGGCGCGGCGCACGCCGGCAACCGGTCGTTCAAAACCCTAATTCTGCACCCTGTGTCCTTCCTGATCTTATCCACCACCTTCCCGCCCTTCCCGATCACCGACCCCACCTGCGCCGCCTTCGCCAGCAGCCGGCACGACACCACCCTGTCGTCGCCGACCTCTACGCTGTCACTCTCGGCGGCAACATCCAGAATCCTCTCGAACACCTTCAGCAGCCCCTCCTGCGCCTTCGACACCACCTCCGAGCCCTCGCCGCCGTCGACGTCGCCGTTGCAGCCGCCGGGGGAAGCGGCCTGCGCCACCACGAAGATGACCCGGTCGGGTGACTCGGGCGGGGCATTGTCGACCCGGATCCTTGCGCCGGTGGCCTGCTGGAGCGACTTGATGACGTTGCCAGATTTCCCGATGACGCCGCCTATGCGTGACGCGTGGCAGAGCAGGCGGAACGCCACGTGGCCCGGCGGGAGGGTGAGCGGCGGAGGAGGAGGCTTGGACTTCGAGGGCCTGTAGTAGGGCCCGTTCGAGTGATTCGGTTTCGGGTTCGGGTTCGGGTCGGCCATCGTAGCGAAACTCTGTCGTTTCGGTGGCGGAGAGAGATGGCACGTTGCCATAATCGCCTAACACGGTTTTCTATATATAAATATCTGCCACTCGTTACGAATGCATGTTCTTCCTTCTAGAACTCTTCAATTTTTTTAATTTATATTTTATTTTTAAAGCTTTTATTTATTTATTTATATATTTTTGTGCTTTTTCTCTCTAGGCTGGGGCGGTGCATACACATGACAAGAGTTGCAGAGATTAGGGGGAAGGAGCGAGAGTGACACACCGAGCTACTTTACGCTGCTAAAGTGCGCGCGGTGAGAGCACTGCGCCTACGGCTTTTGATTTGATTTCCTAATTCTTGGGTGTATTTAATGTTAATTAATTTCATCTTTTTCCGGCGAAAAAGATAAAGCAACCGATGATGAGGAGGTTAGTGGCAGCGTGCTTTCATTCACGTTACTCAAACCTAAGTGAACTGGCATATTTAGTAAATTAGTTTACAAGTCAAAATGCACGTAAACCTGTTGAAGTGGCGTTATCGTAAAAAGGCAGTAATCATTTAGAAGTCCACTACTTATTAGTACTTCCTACCAAAGGTAGCAAATATCTTAACGAGTTGTTTTGAAAAAAATTTTAGGATTGTATTCATTTAAGAAATTAAATTAAATTTTTTGATTTGAAATTAATAAATATATAAAATTAAATTTTAAATAGAATTTAATTTTATAAAAAATATTTAAAAATAAAATAAATTAAAATAGATCTAATTTATAATTTATAATTTAATAAATTTAATATTAAAAATTAATATATCAAAAATATCCTTAATTCTATATAATAAATAACTGAGTTATTAAAATATAATATAATATTTTATCAATAAAAAATAAAATAGTAAATTAAAAAATCAATTCATTTATATATATATTTTAAATAGTATAATTGAATTTAATTATATAATTTATTAATTTATTCTAAATATAAGAATTTAAATTATAATACAATTGTAATATTAGAAGACTTTTTTTTTTTGGGACATTATCTATAAGGTTAGCCTTATAACGTTTTGAGGAATATTCTAAATAAAAATCAGAAAAAAAATACACTTAATCCCTTTAATTATGGTTAAGTACAAATTAAATCCTATAATTTAAAAATTCAGCAATTTGATTACTTGAACTTTTTTGGTCGAAAGCATAGCTATCCTCGTACTGAAATTAATCCTACTTAAATTAGGTATAATCACTTTAATAACAAAACTCTATTTTATAAATTTTAACACAATTATGACCCCAAAATTCGAACTCGAAACCATAATTTACACTAGCACAACATTCCGCCAGCTAAGCGCTTGTTGCCAGCTGAACTCTCTTTACTTTTAGTGAAACGATACTTTTCGTAGAGATTAATTATTTTACAAATTAAAATGCATGCGGCCCCGTTAATTATAGCTCATGGACAGAAAGAACCTTCTGTAATTTTAAACTCGGCAATTTGATTATCTGAACTCTTTCATAAACAAGTGCGGTACCCCTTCATCCATTATTACACTGATAAATATTGTCTCATTTGTGATCACGTGAGAAATGTCTAACACTCCCATCCGCAACTGAAACAAAATAGACCTCGTAAGGCATGTTGCAGCTAACAAAGTCTACATTATTGCCAATGAGCTCTTTATCATCGTTTATGAAGTATCCATCAATTATCACCGAAGAGGGAGGAGAAAGACCGCCAGTGACGATAAGGGATGTTGTTCACATCAAAGGTCAAAGGTTTTTGGACGAAAAGGACAAGTCATTGCTTGATCTACAAGATAAAACAGTACGTTAGTTCAGAGCCGCGGTTGGAATCTACTAGTAGTTTTTCTCCTGTTTGTCATATTTGCTTGCGCTTCTTCAACTCTAATGTGTATTATCACGTTTGACTTATGATACTATTCATGATACTTTCGATGCAGTGGGTATAAAAAACAAACACTTGCTGTTGTGGGAGTCATACTTTCTTTTTCATGGAGGTAGAGTGGCTTTTGTCAATTCTTAATCCTTTTTGGATAAGTGAGAGAGAAAGGGAGGAAGCAGAAGAGAAAAAAAAATCAAAGATTAATGTGATATTATAGAGAAAGAATGGGTTTTCTCTCAGAGTATTTAAAATTTTTTTTGTTAATGTGGTAATATATAATTAAATATTTATAAAAAATACTTTTAAATTAACTATGAATCTATCCTAAATTGAAAAAAAAAATCTATTTTGACAGAAGTTACACAATAATATTAGGATGGTATATTAACTCACCTTATAGTCATGAAAAAAACTGAATGAACAACATGTGATGCAAGGACCTTTTATAGTGTGCTTGGATTTGAGTTAGCAAAATTGATTTTAGGTTAACTTGATTTTACGAAATTGATTTTAATCATAATTGAGTTGATATTAATGTAATTTATGTTTAGGAATATTTACTGAGAGTGGTTCTAACATGATAGATTTTGTTTGAATAGTATTGATAAAACGCACTTTTATATGTATAATTACCAAAAATGATATAAATTTATATTCAAATAATAATTTAAGGATTTAATTTAAATACACTGTCAGTGTAAAAAAATTTTACATAGACATCCAATCATATATTGCTAAATCAGCATAAGTCTTTGACATAACCACCCACTATTTGAATGGTCATGCAAATAGAAGGTTTTGATTGGATGACAGTGTAAAAAAATTTTACACTGTTAGTGTACTCCAATTAAACTCATAATTTAATATTAAGTTAAAAGGATATTCTTATCAATATATTTCAACATGATTTTATTTAGGATAAAACTTGTATCAAATTTTTTATATCTATTTTAACCAATTTTCAAATCAAATAATGATATGTAGATAAATTTCTTGAAATAAGTAATTTAAAAATATATACTTTTCTAAAAAAAAAATAGAGACTTATCATTATTTAATTTAAGAATTGAATAAAATAAATACAAGGAACTTGATCTAAAAAAGCAACAATTGAAGACCCTAAATTCAAGTCTGAGGCCAAAATCAATTTTGCTTGAAATCATCTTTACTACTTTCAAGGCCTTAGAATTGATTTTAGATACCCTGATCGTGTTATGCAAAAATATCATACCATACGATGCATCTCCAAGCAACACATTTGCTAAGGACTCAATTATATGGGTGGCATTTACAATGATCCAATCAAAAAATTGGACATTGGTGATCCAAACATTTATAGCCATTCAGATATTAATAAAAATAATGGAAGGGTGTGGATGGTCTGTGACAAATATAAGGTAATGACAATGGCTGAAGGTCCATATGTAGAGTCCCAGTTAACAGTTAAAAAGGCAATGGAATTTAATTTTTTTCATTTAGAAAATGACGGTTAAGGACAACTATCGGCTAAGACTTGGCCGCACACTATCGAAGGAGTTTAATGACATGTTGGAGGCCAGGCCTTTAATTTATTGTATGTTTTTTGTTCGTTGGTTGTGTATGAGAAATTGAAGTCTTTGCATTAAAATATTTCAGACGAGGCAGTGTCGAAGACAAGCCGCTGAGGCCCGACAACCACCACCAATAGAGCCATCTGAGAATAAGTGCAGAATGTGATGAACCAGTTTTAAATCAAGTGAACCGGTTTTGAACCAGTGAATAAAATAAAGATCTGGCATAGAAGTGACAAAGGAAAAGAAGGAGAGTTACCTGCGGCCAGAGAAAGACTGCTGCCCGCATAAAGGCGTAATGCTGCTACTAGAGTCTTCGTAGAAGGAGAAACCGTGAGAGAAGAGAAGGACGAAGACTACAGAGGAGTTGCCACCAGCAAATTGGTCGGAAAAGGCAACAGCGAGATGCTCCGTGGTTGAGCTCACCGACAATGCAGGCAACATGATCAGCCAACCCCACGATGAAAAATAGTTAAGCTTCTTACGGTTTTGCCTTTTTCATTTAAACTTGTCACCATAAACACATTTGAAAAAAATTTAATAAGTTGCTATTTGCTTTTCATTTGAAATTGGCAAAAACAATTTGAAAAATATTAAAGACAAGTGATGGTGATAGTAAAGTTGGAAATACTGTGTCAGAAAGCAGAGTAAATGAACCAAATGTCAACCTTGTCAGTTTTGAAATCAAGTCTCGGTACAAGCAAATTATTTTTTTATTTAAATGGACCCAACTTCAAAACAGTCAATCTTATGACCCAATTTCGTCTTTTTGCTAAAAAAATTTTTCTGTTACCGGACCAAAAATGGGTCATTGATGTACAATTCTTTGACTGGACATTGATGTAAATGCCACCCAATTTATGCCAGATTCCTTCCGTTAATGATGGAGGGGAGTTTTAAAATGGTCCAGTTATGTACTTGGACATTGATGGTCCAGTTAATTGTGACCGAAGAGATATTACTCAAATAAGTTAAAAGGTATAGATTATGGCAGGTAAATCTACTGCAGTAGACAGATGTTTGGTGTATGGATGAACTTCCGGTCATTGGGTAAATCTTTAATGGAACAAAAGTTAAAAGGTTTTGTCAAATGACCAAAGTGGACGTCGTTTTCTTTCCGTTGAGAACGTTGACTGTAATAAGAGGTTGATGGGAATCCACTGCAGGTCACAGTGCACGGTGAGCTTCAAAGGACACGTGTCGTGAAGGAAAATCAATATGAAAATGAGTTGATTATCTGCAGATTTTTTTTAATATATTATTAAATTGATGAAACCCATTAAATTTTAAAATCGTTTTTGACTCTAATTTTTAATTATCGAATATTTGAAGTAATAATATAATTAGTTAAAACTTATTATAATTTGGAAAATTTAATTGCACGTCAGTTTTGTATTTGAAGTTAATCATATTAAAGTTAAAAAAAAAACAGTCAAATAGATTTAATCCCATTGAAATATTAAAAAATAACACTCTATCTTATTTGGTTATAAAAGATACATTTCACCTTAATTAATTAAGAGTATATTAATTTTTTTGAGAGGGAAAAAAATATTTTGAAATATTTTTTTTGAAGGGGCTAAAGCCCCTAATAAGCAACAAATTGCATTAGCGATACATTCGCCAAGTCATCTAGCAATAGTCTACCATTTCCAGGAGGAGAGATAACTAATATATGAACACCTAAAGGACATGAGTAAGCAAATCCAGTAAGGAATTCTGCAACTTTGTTACCCTCTCTAAATATATGAGACAGCCCAACATTCCAATCCTAGTCCAAGAAACGTCTAGTTTGAGTAACCAATCAACTGTAAGGATGATTTATTAGAATACTGCATGGGTGGAGCAATATTACTCTCAAATGTGGGCAAAGTAACAAGTCCTTCACTTTCAAATAAATCCAATGGCTAGCAAAGATTTGTCTCCAGAATTAGCTTTCAAATGCCTCGACACAATCTTTTATTATTATTATTATTATTATTATTGTTGTTGTTGTTATTAAGTATTTGACCAATCTTTAATGTTGTAAGATAAGGGAAAATGTAGTTATTTTTATTCAATTTCTTTCAACAAGTAAAAGAATGCTACTTAACAACTATAGGACCTTTTTTAGGCAAATAAGCACATTAAAAGAAGTGATCATATTTGACTTGTAAATAATAATGGCCTCCCAAAAAAAAATGTAGGTAGAGTTGGAAAAAGAAAAGCGGTTACCCAAATCGACGTACTTCACATGGGAAAGTGTTGGGTTGAAAAAAATTTTATGTTAATAAAGATTTTTTTCTTTTTTTTTTTGCTTTCTTTCATGAGCCTATTTGTTATATATTAATAATATAAAAATATTTTATACTATTATTTAATTAAATATTTATATTTATAAATTTTTTAAAATAATAGATTATTGAATTAAATATTTTAATGATATAATAATATATAATTAAATATTTATACAAAATTATAAATTAAATCTTTCTTTTGTTACTCTTTTTTAAATAGTTTTTCTAGCCTATAATTAGTACCCGTTGATAAACAGTAAACCCTCTTGATAACTTACAATGGAATATTCTGGCCAAAGTGAAGGATAATTCGGTCTTTCTATGCATAAAAAAGGGGCTAGTGATTGGGACAAAAATGGACCATCAATGTCCAAGTACAGTAGTGGACCATTTTAAAACCCCCCAATGATGAAACAGG
The DNA here is from genome assembly GCA_031439585.1 of Pterocarpus macrocarpus. Classification (NCBI taxonomy): domain Eukaryota; kingdom Viridiplantae; phylum Streptophyta; class Magnoliopsida; order Fabales; family Fabaceae; genus Pterocarpus; species Pterocarpus macrocarpus. The sequence continues at coordinate 38,889,122 of CM062518.1, forward strand.
CAGCAAAACAAGGAAGTGTTCACATTGCTTATGGACCATTGATACTCCAATTTTTTTTTCTCTCAATGATGTACCATAGAATTTTCTCTCAAAAATTTATCGATGCACCTCCAACTGCTTCTTCAAAATTTCTTGTTGGTCACCCCCTCCTCCTTACAGTCAATGGTTTTGAAGGTGCCTTTTTCAAAATTTTCAACACTTTTTTTTGCAAGTATCATTATTTTCGTTCAACAGCCACCATTATTATCTGTTTAATAGCCATTACTTCCACTCAATAGCCAAGTATTATTCCACCAAGCCCCTTAATTCATATCATTGAAATTGATGCTTGCGGAGGTAGGAGTTGAAACCGGAAATCAATAGTGGGGAGGGACTTGTGGTGGACATCGGTTGCACATGCGGCAATTAAAACGAGTAATGGATGGGAAGGTAGGATAACTATAGTGAATCGACAGTAAAAATGGTCTATGGTGGATAAACTTTATTTGAATAAATCTAAATCGTTTATATTATTTTAATTAATATCTAATGGTTATAAATATTTGGTACATTATAATTTATAGTGGTCCATGGACCAATGTAAACACTTCCACAAAACAAATGTATGCAGATTATTGAGTTGACACAAAAGGCAAAATTTATTTTCGTTTATCGTTTTTAGTATAAAATAATTTGGTCAAATACATTTTCCAAAATAATTTTATCCCTATACATAAACACTGCTACAGTTATTAATTTGTGCTTTACAATAAAACTTACACTGAGATCACTTATGTAAGAGAAATCCAATTTTGCTCAACATCAAGACATTGTTAAATAATAAGTTTTCACCACATTTTGGCGCTTCGGCTAGCCAATAGCCTAAACAGAACACACCACGATAGATGAATTACATAGTTCATATGATGTTGAAAGCAGTGTAAATACATCTCCAAAGAAACACAAAGAGACAGGAAAAGAGAAAAAAAAAAGGAAGGAAAACTCAAAAATATATTAACACAAATGATGGATATCACAATTCATACAACAGATAAAGAACACTGGAACAATTGGTTTGGCAACATGATAATCGAATGTTCAAAATTGCTGTGCCATAGCCTCAAACCTCATAACCAGGATTTACTTTTTGCTGTACATCTTCATAACTTTCTAGCTCTTCCATGTCTTCCACACTCCCCAGAAAGAGAGGAAGTCTCTGGTGCAGTTTAACTGGTTGAAGGGAAAGAATTCTACCCTTGCCATCAGACCCTCTCCCACCAGCCTGCTCTACAATGAAACTAACAGGGTTTGCTTCATAGACAAGACGAAGATGATCCCTTGGATTCATTGCCACGCCGCCATACATCAAAGTCCGATGGAGATCGGCTACCAGAGAACATATATACCTGGCCGAGTACTTCTTAGGATATCTACCTTTTCCTTGTCTAATAGTGTCTATATATTGCCTTAAACCTTCAGGCCAGTCAAAATACCGTGCATCGTTCACAGAATAAATTTGCCCTGTCAACAAAATAAACTTCTGCATACACCAAATTTTACATGGAATAAAGATAACAATGGCAATAGCCAACCAAAGAAAATGAAGAAAGCATGAGATGCTTCCAACCTTAGGTTGATATATAACAGAAAGAATCAAAGATAACAGCTATATAGTATCTACAAAATTATTAGGGTCATTAGATCTGAATCTGTTACCACGGGGAGGAATTTTAATGCTTGGATTTGTGAGAATAAAGTCGCCTGTTGAATGATCAAGAGTGAAGGCCTGTGTTCCAGAGCCAAAGGCGGTGCACAGTATAGTTGCAGATGAATAGAGAACATAGCCAGCAGCAACCAGCCTACTTCCACTCTGGAGTGAATTCAGCATAGCCTTCTCCTCAGTGGGTAGATCATCTAGTTCCTCAAGGCGCTTATAAATACCAAAGATTGTACCCGTCGGAATGGATGCATCAATATTTCGAGAACCATCAAGGGGATCTGTTACGACCACATATGGACCATCGTCACTTATCCAAATTGGTGCATCATTTTCTTCAGAAGCCATGACAGCAACTTTTCCAGATTTTTGGAGTGATGACAAGATAATTTCATTCTGCAATGATACATGATGGGCAATTACATAACTCTTTCCCATACATAATCCAAGAAAATACTTAAATAGGTGAGTCACCGGTCTGATCGGTATGCTAAATCATTTTTACATTTAGAAGCAAGATTAATCCTAATACGTGATCAACACTATTCTAACAATCCGTTTCATAACTTTCATAGAACTGCATGTCAGTTGTCACAATGGCAATATAGGATTTATCTCCTGCAAGATGCTCACTACTTTGAGTCAAGAGGATAACACCTTCAACATACTTTAAAGGTTGCAATACCAACTAACAACATAAGAGCTTAAAAGGATTTAAGTAGATATCACTATCATCAGTCAAAAGAAGGGTTGTTTCATATACATGTTTCTTATATTGGCATTTGGTTGCCATTCTTCTGATGTAACTCTACAACTAATAATGCACGTGGCATAGTCATGAAATGAAACCCACAAATTCCAAAACTTGGAAGAATTTTAGTGGATACATGGTTAGTGGCAAGAGATATGGATACAAGGATCATAGAATATGGCTTCGTTTGCACTTGCACTTTTAGCGTGCACTTTCGTCTCATATTTACCAAAATTTCAAAATATACATTTTTTTTTTTCACAAAAGATGAAATGCAAATGGTGGTTACTCCATTTTCATTCCATCCCTCTTTCTCCTTTCATTTTCAAGCAGACAATATTAATCCCAAACAACCACGCACTTACAGAACAGAAACCACAGAGCAGTATCACACACCCCACCAAATTTCACACCAAGACAATCAAATTAAAGGGTATGATGAGAAGAAAATGACACCCATTTTAGTAATCTCAAATAGAGAAAGAAAAGATACCGAGACTATATCAAGAGGCTTAGGAGCATCCCCATCAGAACCACCAGCAGCAGCCACAGCACCAATACCCTTTTGCTTCCCAAGGCTGTAATTGAAAGGAGAAGCCACAAGAGCTGCAATTCTCTTGCAAGCATACTGTATGTGATCAAGCAACACCACCAGGTTATCTTCCACATTTATTCCGCTCTTACCGACATACTCTATTAGAGTAACAAACCCATCATCACCTGCAGATGAAGAAGAAGAAGAACCACCCAGTGCCATCAGTGGCCTCATCCCAGACCCAGAAAGTGAAGCCATTCTTGATCTGCAGAAAGGGGTTGTCACAGGGAAAAGGTGAGTTTTTGATAGGAAAGTTGGGAACTTTGGCCGGAAAGTGGGAAGTTGGTACAAGGTTGATGTTGCTGCTGACTGCATATTATGAAAGGTTATCTAGGTTTCATCAAAATGTAATCATTTGAGACAATTTCAGTGGCAGATAGATACCTCAGAACACTCTAAACAGCTGAAAGGGCGTTCCTCTTTTGGTTTTGAGGATCTTACACTAGGATTCTTGTACATGTACTTTAATATTGCCTCCGTGTTCAAATTTAATACATATAAAATAATTAAAAAATCTAAAAAAAAAGGATATATTTTATAAAATTATTTTTATTTAATTTTCTCTCTTTTTCAATTTTTTTAATTTATTTCATTCTTTATTTAATAAAAAATAATTAATATTATTTAAATTTTTTAAAGAGACAATTATTTATAAAAAATTAAAATTTGAAAAATGAACAATTATTGACTGTTGTCGTCGAAGTAATGAACAACTTCAATTTTTGTTTTTTGGTGCAATATTTACATCAATGTTTAATCTACCAATTTGTTGTCCAACGAAAAAAGAAAAGTAAAATGGGCTTTCTAGTTTCTATGGACTTTTTTAGAAAAATAAAGTTTAAAACAATACTCATTCTTTAATTTTTTTAAATCAGAATAATAAGTATTCTTTTAATAAAAAATAATCCAGCTCAAAACAAATAATACTACTAAAATAGCCAAATGCTTACTAGTTTAGTTTTAATTTAGATTTGAGTTTAATTTAGGCATACTGGCAATATAAAATTTTTTTACATTGTCATCCAATTAAAACTTTTCATTTGCATAATCATTCAAGTATTGCATAATTATGTCAAAGAGTTTTGTTAATATGACAATATATAATTGAATATCTATATAAAATTTTTTTATACTAATAATATATTCAAATTAAATACTTTAAATTTCAAGTTTAGATTAATTTAATATCAACATAATTTTTTTTGGGGCGATCATTTATTTATTATTGAATTATTCATCCATAATTCTTAAATCTTTAATTTTTTTTTTCTCTATTTTTTTTAAAATACTAAATTGACGTAATGCAAAGTTAGATATTTGTAGCGGTGAGTGTGACATGGCCGAAGAAATGTATGTCCGTATCCACCCGATTGGAAACCATTTTGACTTTTCCGCTACATTGAGTCACGGATTGAGGCCACACGACATTCCCCAACGCCCCCTGCATTATTGATTGAACCATATGATCATTATAAATATATAAACATACATATATACATATATTGGTGTGAGAGCGAATACTCAACTCCTTGGCGTCTCTAGGAATCAGGTTGATTACTAACAAACAAGTGAGCAAGTGAGCATCAATATGGTGTCACAGACAGTTGAACTCCTGAAGAACGAGATTCCTCTGGAGCAGGAGTCAGTGGCATTAACTGAAGACACTGTTAATGGTCTTGTTCTTGTGGACATCATAAATGGCTTCTGCACAGTTGGTGCCGGAAATCTGGTATCTGCTCATCTGGTTTGGCCTTCCACGTGTGTTTTGAGTGTGCTTGTGATTGTTATTATTGTTATTATTATTTCTAGTTTTGATGAACTAGGATATTTTTTTATTTTTCTTCTTCACTAAAGGGTTGTGTCTTCATTGACCTTAAGAAATGGATGATATTTTCAGGCTCCAAGAGAACCCAACAGACAGATTTTAGGAATGATCAATGAATCAGCAAGGCTGGCTAGATTGTTCTGTGAGAAGAAATTGCCAGTTTTGGCTTTCCTGGATTCTCACCATCCTAACAAGTCAGAGGACCCTTACCCCCCTCACTGTATTGTTGGGACTGATGAATCAAATCTGGTTCCAGGTTTAGCTATTAGTGACATCTTTTCCCCTTCTTTCTCTCAACAATCCAAATAATTTCTAAGCATGATATATATTAGAATAGATATACATAACCAGATACGCACGGTACTACTAATATTTTACCATATACACTGACCGCTAACGTGTTACTTATGATGTTCAACAATATATTTTACGTTTTCTTTTTGGGTAATAATACTCTTAACTAACTAGGCAATTACATATGCAATAACTTGGTCATGAACTCATGCTTTGTATAATTTTTCTTGAATTGCCGGTTTAAGATGGTTAGAGAATGAAACCAATGTAACAATCAGGCGAAAGGATTGTTTCGATGGATATTTGGGCTCAATAGAAGAAGATGGTTCCAACGTTTTCGTAGATTGGGTGAAGAAGAATAAGATTCAAACTGTGAGTGGTATTATTGCTGTTGTTACTGTTCTCCTGGCAAATAGAGTACATAGTAAACTTGTAATCTCATCTCATTATAAGCACTAATGTATTTATTACTTGCCTTGGTGAAGCTGCTGGTTGTAGGTGTATGCACAGATATCTGCGTTCTGGACTTCGTGTGCTCAACAATGTCTGCTAAAAACCGTGGTTATCTCGAGCCTCTTGAAAATGTGGTGGTGTATTCGCGTGCCTGTGCCACCTTTGATATACCTCTTGAGGTAGCCAGAGACTCCAAAGGAACTTTATTAGCTCATCCTCAGGTATATACATATAAACATAACATGCAAACATCAGAAGTACTAATCTCCACATGTGTCAAAGCTAAGGCACAAGTTTTAATTTGATGCATTCTAGTAATATGGTTTGTACCATTGGCAGGAATTTATGCATCACGTGGGTCTGTATATGGCCAAAGAAAGGGGAGCCAGAATAGCAAACCAAGTGCTGTTTGGTGAGGCAGAGAAGATATAAAGCTCTCAAAGATACTTATGTAAGCTTGGTGAGCCCCATAAAGACTACATATCATGACATGATGTATCTTTAATCTAAGATCGTGTTGTGAAATCCAATAAATTTCTGTAAAATAGTATGAAAAGTGAAGGCCAGTCATGCCAGTGTTTGAACTTTACATTTCTTCAATTCAATATCAAAGTACTGTGAAATTAGTTCAATGACAAGCGGTCCCAGAATGGAGGAAGGTAATGAAACATGACAAACGAAAGGATTGTGAAGTGATCTTTTTGGACGATTTCTACCGAATTTGGAAAATCTATAAAACCTTTTTTTTTTTTCGTATCTTTTTGGGAGGGAGGGGAAGCTTGAAAAAGCTTGAGGAAGAATGGGAATGGAGGCAACGTTAACAGAATTTTAAATTCAACAGCATAAACATAGGAATGCAAAATGCGTAAAATGTTTACATGTTTCCTCTCTCCAGCATTTCATTGTAGAAGAATTTAAACTCGTCTATATATCTAAAATACGGAGCATGTTGTCTTCCTGTGTTGATAGCCGATCTTAGCCAACTGATTCAAAAGTAAAATTGGAGAAAAGAAACGAACAAAATAGTAGCAATCGGAATTATTCACTTTGTAACCATGTTGTCAATGGTGCATGGATTCCCCCAACTAGTTCTAATCATTAATAGGCTACTGTGCAAACCTTTTACCAACAAATTTATGATATGCGGAATTTAACTTTTAAAAAAATTAAGTTAAAAATTTTTTTTAAAAAAAAATAATTTATATTTATTTTAAATATATCAAAAATAAATTTAAGAAAATAATTTTTATTTAAATAAAAAAATTAAATAAAATTTTATTTTAAAAATAGTTTTTCTAAAATGAAATATATCTTCAAAAATACTTCTTGTAAAAGTAATTTCAGTTGCTTAAAAAATACTTTTAATTACAGAAAAAATAAATCAAACACATTGAATTATTATACAACTTTATTCTCATTCTACTAGAAATATTTTTTAAGCTTTAAACTTTAAACCAAACAGACTATTAATCTATCTTGAAAATAAGAAAATATGCCACAAGTCCCTTAGAACTGCGCACTTTTCGATTCCACAGTAACATCACTTTTTTGGTCCATTCCGAAGCATGACGGCATGTCAAAGATTTCATTCATCCTAACTTACGAACAAACGATACCATGCATGCATTAAACTAAGCATGATTATTTATAGCATATTGAAAAAAAAAAAAAGGCATGACTATTTATGAATTTATGATACAAGGTAATATAATTTGTCAAAAAAAAAAAATAGAAATAATATACAAAGTTGACAAAAGATTCCCTGTGAACACAGCACTTCCATAGCACGTGGAATGAAGAGACCAATACGACGTGCTCTAGTGCTGATATTATGAATCCCCCTTCATTCTATTGTTAGCAAAGCTACAGCAAACATGCTTAAGATACCCTAGTCGGTCCAGTTAGAACTAGAAAAGGCGCCAAATGCCCAAATTATATGCTTCTTCGTAGAAGGCTACTGGTGAAAATTTAAAGCTGGACATAAAAGAGACAAACATGAAAATCAACATCAGAGAAATTTGGCATTCGGTATTCTCTGGAAAAACCATGAAACAGCTATTATGTAATTAAAATTGAACATTGGATACCTTAAATGGAAGACGCTGCATTGATTAGTGATATCTTCCATTAAAGAACAAGATTTTAGCATTCAACAAGACCTGGAACCTACAAAAAACAGCAACAATCTTCAATCATATATTGAAGGTTTACAACACGATATATTGGCAAAATAAACTAAATAAAACCACCCAGACATTTCATGGCAATTCACCAAAAACCAAAACCATAAAGATACAGTATAAGAAGAAAAACTGAGAGTTCGATAAAACAACAATTGTAGTGAAAAAAATTCTACTTTTTAATAAGCATATGCTTGCTTTCTTTTGATCAAAAATATAAGGATTTTGACCAACAAGTGAAGGAATACTGACTGCTGACATTGTCTCTAGCTATGGGTACCCGAATGACCATTTAGCTGAAATATTCACAAAATCTCTTAAAGGATCCCAAATGATTATGAGTGCATTTGTTTTAGATTTTAAAAAAAGTGATTTTGAAATTAAAATTTTATATATAATTGAAAAAATTAAAAACTAATTTTTTTAGAAGCTACTTTTTTTTAACTTCTATACAGATTTTTTTGAAATTCTAATTATTTTTAATAATTTATCTAAATATGTCAAAAGTGATTTTTTTTAATGAAAAAAGTGATTTTTTAGGCGGAAAAATCTTATCCAAACGCACCCTCTATATATATATATGCTTGAGGAGTGTTACATAAGCCTAAATAGCTATTGATAGTTATATAGGTTTAGACATTTAGTTACTATGTTTTTTTTTTCTAAGTCAAAGCCACAGGTATCCAAGCAATCTTGCTTGAGTTGTGTAGAATCACTTGGGCAAGAAAATTCTCTCTTTCGAGTTTTAACGCATCTAACGCAACTATATACTCACGGTTCGAACTCGATATCTCTAGTTAAGCTATAACAACCCCTGCTAGCTGATTTACATACTCATTGGTAGATGTTTAGTTACTTTCTTAATAGGCCTTTTACCCAAAGTCTGACTTCTGTACTAAACAGGGTATGCCAAACAAGGCCAAGCTATAAGCCCATGATAGGCTGCATGGCCTATTCTCACTTGTACCCAATACAAGCAGTTTTGCTTCAAGCTAAGACACCACGTATACATTATATGCAGTTTTATAAATCACTACAAATTAAATCAACTTAACGTTTTAACACGCTAAACGTGCTAACAAATAACAATACAATTTCCCAGCTTACCAGATGCCCCAAAAAAAAAAAAAAAAAAAAAAAAAAAAAAAAATACAAAGGGAAAAGGAAAAAGGATGCAAGAGATGAAGTTCATATCAGTGACTGCTTTCATGACATCTAAAACTTAAGTGAGAAGAACTTACGCCAAAAAATCTGAAGAATTTACATGTCTCTGATATTATGAACGGCGAAACCCTATTGTTGAAGCCTAAGTCGATTGAAGAATACCAGAAAATGATATTCAGGGGCCCAGTACACAAATCCAACAACAGGCCCTGCTTTTATGTGCTGCAAAAATCAACAAAACACAAGTTGAAATAAGAGCCATTTGCACAAAAGTAAGAAAACATAATTTCAACCTGGAATAACAATAGCAAATATTAAATAACTAGGCAAGACTGATAAATAAAAACCTTTCCATCTAGAATCACAAGTTCACCATCAACCCATCGAGGATTCTTAAACCCTGGCTCAGCCAGCCTCCCTTGGCCTTTATAGCGGGCAATCTAGAATGTCAACAACATGAGTAGATTACAGAACAACAATAATATCATTTTCTTTATTTAAAACAAAGTTAATAAAAATTTTGGACAGATAAAAAGAAGGAAGGGAGGGGGGAGTGGAGAAAGCAATGAGACTTAATGGGATCCCCGACAAGGGGAGAAAAAAAATCATACCACTCCAAACTCTTCAGGAATTATCCCTTTGTGGGGAAGTTGATACCTCTTTCCGACTTTTGCACGAAATGCCACCTAAAGAGATCAAAGAACATGACTAATGAGATGCATGATACAGACTGCACAAATGACAAATTAGCTCCAAAAGATGAATGCAAATTCATTACAGAAAAGGTTAAAAACAATAATAATAATAATAATAATATTTAAGGTTTATATCAAACCCAGAGTCAATAATATATTGACATTTGTAGGTCCCTATAATTTCACTGAGTTTTCAAATAATTCCCTATAGTTTAGAAGTTTAAATGTGGCTCTCATACTTATATAAATTTTTAACTAAGTCTATAATTGTTAATGGCCATCAAGAGTCCATTAAAAGAGAGCAGCCTAGTGTAAGAGGCCCTCATCTAAAAACCATTGCTACCGAAGTTTCCAGATCACAGCATATTTCTCAGCACCAACATTCAACAGTTCTTGATAAAAATCAAACATTACACATTATACACATGCAGAGGTGGCTTCTTCAAACCCTTCACCCTTCCCAGGATTTGTGATTGCTCAAAGAGAAAGCAAATAAGCAATATCACAAAATAGTAAAGGATGGAGGTAAAAAGAATTTTAAATTTGTAATATTCAATGAAATATAATTTACAATATTACCTGGCCAGCTGGTACATAAGGATCCCCAGTTAGTTTCAAAGCTTCAACATACTCATAAAACTCAAGATCTGAAGGTTCCTTAGCCCCACTGTCCTCCTGCCAATGACCAATTCTCCGTCTAAGTTGAATAACTTCAGAGGAGAAAGGCCCATGTGCACCAATATATAGACCTGATCAAAATGAAAATATTTGTTATTCAATACAGACTACACTACAGATTAAAAATAAACATCCTATTTTTAGTAGCCAATATTCAGCACCTCATAATAATTAAATGGACAAGTGCTCTAGAAAATCACCATTTAAAGGATCCAAGGAAGCTGGTATTTCAATGCGATTGAAAATTGTTGAACCAGATAACGGCTGATGATTCTGTGCCTGACTTAGAGTGAGATTTATTAATTCTCCCACCTCTTTGAGCACCTAATAGATTGAATCAAAGCATTATAGTCCAAGCAACCTTTGTCTAGATTTAACTACAATATGTTGATATCCAATTTTGAGAAAATTAAAATTTGCAGTTTCGATTCTACTGCTTGGACATACCTTTGTGGGTACCTTTCCCCTACCAATGAACTTAGCAAGGTCAAACATAACATGATCAACTTTGCGTCGACCTTGGAACTTAGTTGATTTATCTGATGAAGATTTCCCTTTGTCATGACCATCTTGCTGATTGACTTCTCTTTCAACAGTAAAGGAAAATGAACCACGCCCCTTCATCTCCAACCTAGCAGGAACTCGAACCAAATCTCTAGTGGGCAAGTTGCTGGAAAGTTTCTGAACAAGACCATCAATGACAATTTTGACTGCAATTTGATTCTGTTCTTCTCGCTCAAAAGTTCCCAGATCATCATTTATTTCAATCTCATCATCCCCCTCTCGGTCAGTTTCAGACTTAACGTCTTCCAGTTCCAGAATTTCTGTATCATTGTCCTGCTCTTCATCTTCGTCTTCTTCCTCATCTTCATCCTCATCCTCATCCTCTTCTTCCTCAATTATCTGCTCAATCACCTTGGATATTAGATCCTTATCTACTTTTTCTGGAGTTGTCACCTTGAAAATCTTCACCCTTACACCAGGAACCATATCTTTCAAGGCATTCTGAAATCCAGGCATTCCCTCAGCTGGATCAGATCCATCATTCCTATCATCACCTAGATCTTCAGTACTCACAACAAAGAGTTCACTTCTATCATCAGTTGACTCCACTGAACCCACTCGCTCAGCAGTACCCAATGCTGTAGAGGAGGTTGTTGGGGGACCATTGAAGACCCCTCTTCGCTTCAAGTACACAGCCTGAAAATTAAAAGGACACCCTCCTACATTACTGCAATTGAACAATATAATAGATTGAGACTGAATTATGTATTATTTTTATTACAATTCGTATTTCATTTTACCATCACTATTGAACAAAAACTTTTGAATATAACTTAAACAATGATGAGGTATTAGCAAAAATTTGGAACAGAAGCAAAATGTGGTTTACAATCCCAACCAAACAGAGAACAGCAGTTTGGATCGAGTGGTTAACAAAAGAAGATTCAATTGAAACTTTTTCTCTATTATGGATGCCATTAATAAGTGTACTGTATATTTATATATATAAAAATATCTATAGAAGACAGATCAAGCGAGAGCACTATCTTATCATGACACATGAGATGAGCCATTCCTGACCTTCCAATCTCGCCTGATGGTCAAAATTAGAATTTATTGGAAGATCACATAGCAGTGGAATCAGATTTTCTATGAAAACATGCAATTGAGCTCAATTTCAGAGATGATTGCCCACTGTTTATGTTACAATGATCCCAGCAGAAAATGACAGAAATTATGGTGGTCAGTCGAGAAAAGATACCTGAGATTTGAATTCACCTTTCTTATCCATAGTAAGAAAAAATTCAAATAGAGGAACACCAGCAGCAGATGTTGCAAGTTGCCTAGAAAAAATATGGTGATACGATCAACACAAAAGCCACACAAGGTAATGGCAAGACTGCCTAAAATATCTCATTTATGGAAATGCCTTGAAATGCATCAAAAAGTGAAAGTAGTTTTCAAGACAAGCAAATAATAAATTATTTGTATAAGATAGGTTTCATACAAGGAAAAAAAGTGACTGTAAATTTTATACAGAGAACAACTGTATAAAGCTTTGTCCAATGACAATCTTAGCTCAAAACCCCTAGTCTATCAGATTAATACAATTCGGCACCTACACTCCCTAGAATAATAATTTTTCTCTAATTTTTAGGAAACCTCAGTTTCCTAATTAATTACTTCATTCAATCATAGATAAGTTTCTTATCTAGACTAAGGTGTTCATCAGTATGACCAGGCACTGTACTGAAGGAAGCACTGACAATAAACTACTACTTCATCAAATTGGTCAGAGGCTATAGCTACAGATCCTCCAAGCACTTCAAAGATAACACTAGCCTAATTTTTGCAAGACAGTCAAGGTTAGCAAAGAAAAACAAACTAGACTATAAATTTGCCTGTCACCACTAAACAAACAATTTGAAAGAGAGGGAGTTGAAGTCAAAGCAACTTAAATGTAGCGGAACTCTGCCCCAAATATTTTGACACATTTGCATAATTCATTGCTCAATACTACACTGCTAAAATGGTGGAGCACCTCCTTTACCAAAATAGGTTTTCTCGCATGAAACAGAGAAATTTCCTATGATGGTTTTAATAATCAATATATAGAAATTACCTAGGACTATAGCTCCTTGCAACATATCTTCCATGCTCTGGAGTTATGCGTATAATCAGACCATGTGGATCATTAACGTCTTTTGAAGTACCAGCCCACCAACCTACCTGCAAAAGCAAATACATATATTACTTTAAATTATGTTATAAGTTCAAGAGATGTGGCAACATTACAGGTGATAATCAGATGTTAATAACAGTGCAATTTATTGGCAGAGCATGAAACACAAAATGTCACACCAAGGCATTGATTTGACAAAATTAAAGAATACAATCCACCAATTCACAAGTAAAAAAATGAACTAGAACCATAACTATTTTAGAAGCAAATAATAAAACAATTGTACCCCTAGAATCTCAAAACACAATATCATAAGCAAACCCAATGTACTCACAATTCATAATCACAAGTGATATACAAAGGAAAGTGAAGCCTTAATGGTGTGAACAAAGTTTAAACCAAAGTAAAAGCAATTCAAGCAGCTACTACTATTACTAGGGTCACACTTTGAAATGACATTGGACATTCTATTTCCATCCCAATGCAAAGATATACATTCAAGTTGTCATTAAACAAATTCCATGATAACTCACAAGTCCAGCACCAGCTCTATCTCTTAAAAATGCTGCATCACCGTACCGTTCTTCCTTTATGGCTCTCTGAAAGATTAGAAAACATATATTTATATATTTGCAAAAAGTATATAAGATTGTGTTAAAAAAAAATTACACAAAAAATGGAGGGCAATATAAAAAAGCTTTTGCTCGTCAGAAAAGCATCATTGAATTCAAAATTCCTACATTGAGATAAGACATCACTCTTCCAACACTGTCGTTGGTTGCTGCAGCTGCAATTGCCACCTTAAGCCTGGCAGCATCTGCATAATCCTCCAAATACACGGCACGACTTAGCTGAGACTGTTGAGCACAAAATCATATCAGCAATCAAACATCAGTAAACCAGAAGGTCAGCACATGAATTGAATTATATAGGGGTTCAAAGAGATCCTACTTCAGTATGGCATGGGAGTTCCCTTTGACAAATAAAAGAAGTTTAATAGCAAAAATAATGGGCTTATTCATGCAAATCAAAAACTTGCCATTCAAATTTGACAGAAAAATCCTTCAAGACTGCGTTATTAACATGACTATTGCTTAGAAGCAAATTGTTTCCCATTTTGATCAGTCTCAAGCAAACCAAAGTGAATGGCCAACAAATATGAATGCTAATAGAATGCAATCAATTAACTTGATTGATTTTAAAGGTAAGCCATTCACAATAGCGCCTGACTGCTAATAGGATTTTGGCAGGTGCTCAATTCATAACTAGCTCTCTTCTCATATTACACAAGAATCTACCAAGAAAAGATTTTTATCACAAAAAATTCCACCCCCCCCCCCGCCCTTTTTTTTACCTGACACACACCAAAAATCAAAATCACACCTTTCTTCCAAGAATCAAGAAACACATCAACATCGATTTCGATATAGATAACCATTCGCGCGTACCTTGAGAACGGAGAGAAGACGCTCCTGCTCGTCGACCTCCTCGAAATGTTGCCGCCACCGATCCCAATCCCATTCTCTCTCTTCACCACCTTCCGCCTCACCACCACCACCATCCGCCGCCGCCGCGGCATCGGCGCCGGCTGCGGCGTCTTTCAAGAGGGAGTTGATGAGGGAATCGAATTGCTTGATGGCGTTCTTGACGAAGTCGTGCAGCATCGAGTCCCATCGGCGGTTGTTTCCGCCGCTGCCAGCGGTGTTGTTGTTGTCGTCGGAAGCGGAGGCGTTGAGGCAGCGGCAAAGGGAATGGGAATTGGAAGAAGGGAAGGGAAGGAGTGAGGGGCTTCTGAGAGGGAAAGGGATTGAAGAGTGCTTCTTCTGGTTCGGGAAGCTAAGCTTCGAAGGTGTAGGTGCAGATATGGAAGCCATAATCATCACAAAGAAGAAAGCTTTGTTTGTTGCTCTCTGCTTTGCTTTGGTTTCAGGTTGAGGGTGAAAAAACAGTGGATATGTGAATGTGAATATTTTGTGATTTTTTTTTCCCTTCTTTTTTGTGAGTCACGACTTATTATTAATGGAGAAAATTTTCGGAATATGGGATGTTGCTAATACCCAAAAAATAAAAAATAAAATGAAAAGAAAGTTGTGAATGTGGGGAAACAAAACAAGAGGCTGCCACGCTGACTGTGAAATTTGGGTTTTGGGATGGGTGCTCATGAATGGAAATATTGTCCTAGGATAAGGATGAAACTTCTGCTGCACCTTTTTCTGGATGGTTTTCTTTTTATTTTTATTTTTATTTTCATGATGGCTACTGGGGAGGGTTTGTTGTGTGAAATGGAAAGCTTTTGGTTAACAGGTGGCGCTAAATTTGATACGTTGTTTTGATAAATCATCGTGCTAAGCTCCATTGTCTAATATCTAATATAAAGTTTAGTTAGGTTCTATGCTATTTGTCAATCTCGTATACGTCTAATTTTCTCTAGAACTATTTTTTCAAGAATTTAATAGATATGTGCTGTAAAATAATTTTATATTATCAATTAATAAAAATAATAAAAAATATTAATTTATATAAATAATTATCTATTATAATAAAAAATTTATTATAATTTTTTATTTATTTTTATTTTTATTAGTTGATAGTATATGTATTTAAATTAAATTTTTTTTAAAAGTTATTTCTTTAATTTTATATATCTAATTAATTTTGATACTGTTAAATTCATTATATTTATGATTTATTGGCACTAAATAATTTAATATTAATTACAAATTTTAAGTTTTAGATTTTTCCAAAAAAACAATGATTTAAATCAAATATTTTTTAATCCTTGAGAGATCAGAATCACAATTTTATATTAAAATCTAAATATTTTTCTTTTTTTTTTATTGATCTAAATATTTTTCTAACAAAAAGAATTATCTATTTAATGTTTATGATAAATTTCAAAATTTAAATCTAATTTAATGTTGTTATATCAAATCATATTTAATCACATAGGTCTTATATCATATGTGATCAACCATTAATTATGAACACCTTTTCCGATTAATATTCAACTCCGATTCACCATATTTGGAGGCTTAACTCCTTTTGCTATATTCAATTCCCAATGGTCCATGTCATATGTCAATTTCATATTTACCCAATTCCCTTCGAAAAATATTATTCATAAGTTGTTTCTATAATATTATTATATAATTAAATTAATTTTTGAAGAATTTGAGAGTTTTTTAATGGACCTCCCTTATAATGGTATCCTACTATCCTGATTCGTGAGGTTTGTGTGTTAGGCTATCTTTTTTTTTTTTTTTTGTCATTATTTGCATGTCAGGCTTAAACTTTGAGCATTTTAAGGCCCGAATAATATAGCAGCAAATTCTCTGGCCCATTTTGAAAAGTTTCAAATGTCAAAAGTGTGACTAGGAGAAGTGTCGGATTAAATTGTTGAGCTTGTAACTCGGAATTTTGATTAGAATAAATTTGTATCTTTTATCCAAAATAAATAAATAAATTTATCATATACATGATTTGTTAACACTAAATAATAATTTAGTGATGATTACAAATCTCAAATTTCAGGTTTTGTAAAGAAATTTATTCTAACCAAATATTTTTCTAAATATTAAACTCTAAATATTTTTCTGAAAAAATATTAAACTCCAAATTTTATAAAAACTCACTTCATATTAAACTCTAAATATTTTTCTGAAAAAATCATGTGTTTAATGTCGATTAAAAATGTTGAATTTCAAATTTTGTAGATGGATACATTATAAACAAATATTCGCCCATCAGATATCACAATTCCAAAATATACTCTAAATAGTTTTCTTAAAAACAATCATATCAGGGCATTAAAATTTTTAATTTAATAATATTATATTTTAATTTAAATAATATACATATCATATTTCATTATAAACTCTGTTTGCTAGTGATTAGAAACGCCTCTTGCAACAAGTTCATTCTACAGCATTACAATGGCCACAATTTTTTATTCTATTGGTTGAATGATAAAATTGGAATTGTATTTCAATATGTTATTTTAATTTTAATTCCACTTGTATTAAAAATTTTAATTTAATATTTAGAATAGATAAAGAAGCAAATATGAAACTATAAATTTAAACTAAATTACATTTTTATTTTAATAATTTATTAAAATATATAAATAAAACATTATATTTTCAAATAAGTTGAACTTAAATTTTAAAGTCATTCATAGCAGAATATTTTTGTTTTTCTTACAAAACTGAATTTGAGCTTTGAATACTCAACTGTTTGATCTACGAATTAGCATCATATTCAAGTCTTAAAAACTTGAGTTTTAAAATTAGAGGCTATGCCACTTGAGTTGACACAAGACAAGGACCATCGAGGTCGAACAAAGCACAGACAACAAACCTTGTACGCAGCCAGCCATTAGGAGGAAATCATTTTGGATTTTATTAGACAAAGAAATGCTTCAGCAATAGAATCCTTGAACAGAACTACTTTTTCTTCTTTCTTGTCTCCTATTTTTCTTTTCTTGCTTTTGACATTCTTTCTGAGAACTGATTTCAATATCTCAATCTTTAACATAGAAACTTTATTCAAAGTTGTTTCAGTTGGCAATTCCACCACAGATCACAATAACTAAAAGCAGTGAACACATATTAACATTTTGTAGCATAGGTCACAAGGACTTCTGGTGCAACAAGGGGTCACTGATGACCTGAGGCTCAAAGTCTGGTTTCACATAGCGAGCTAGTGTCTCTGCATACAACTCGTACCTAGCAGTCATCCTGAAACCCCACTTGTCTTTCACCTGCCTGCACAAGTTAAGATCCAAGTCAGTGATCAATAAGCCATCCCTGTTCTGAGATAGAGATGGCGTGCAGGATGCATCCGGTGCTGAAACATGGCTGGATCCATAAAAGTGCCCGAAATCCACATGCGCTGGCTTCCCATCACCAGAAGTAAATGAATTGGGGAATGTCTCAGTCCCAACACGATTGATCGAAGCAACAAAATAACTATTTGCTATCGCAGCATTACGTGCCTGAAAAACAGTTAACACTTTTTTAAACCATATACTATTATGCAGATGTTCTACTAGGATAAGATATAACAGGTTAAGCAGTATCAAAGATGTATGCCAATTATCTTATTGTTTAGTCTTTTAAGAACTGATCTCATGCTGATAAGTTACCTATAGGCAATAGCATCAAATCATCGCTGTAACCACATCATGTCATGTAAGTACCAGATTCAATCTAAGCATTTGTATTCTTCCTTAACTATAAAGCAACTGACCTCTATTGGCCACATTGGTTCGCTGAGTTCACCAACAGTGGCAGAAGGGTTGAAAACAATCTCCGCACCATTCAAGCCAAAGGCTAACCAATTTAACGGATGGTGCCTACCGTAACATATATTAATGGCAATCTTTCCGAATGCCGTTTCAAATACAGGGTGGCCAGTATTTCCTTCCATATAATATGTGCTCTCATTGAAGTCCCCAACTCTTGGTATATGGTTCTGCCAAAATGTTATGTGTTCATTAGATAGCTGGAAGAGAAGATTTTGCATTAAAATTAGAAGCAGAAAGCTTATGCAATTACCTTCCTGTGCTTTCCGATTATATTGCCGCGATTTCCAATTACTATGGCAGTGTTCCAAATAACCTCTCCATGGTTAATATCCCTCTCAAGAATTGGACTTATAATAACCATGTTATATTTCAGTGCAAAGCTTTGCAAAAATTTTGTTGATTCCCCATCAACAGGTTCTGCAAATTCACACCACCTCTTCTCTCGTGTACAGAAGGCAAATGGCATCATCCATGCTTCCTGCAATAAAAGTATATAGAAATCATTTAAGATTTCAGATCACAGTATGAAATCAACTGGTAAAATGCTCATACTCATCCAACCTACTTGCAAGCATAATATGTTGACTCCTGAAGAACCAGCAGCATCAATTATCGGCTTTAGTTTCTTAAAGATAGCCTTCTTTTGATCCGAAAAGTGAGCAGTTGTTGGAAGGGCAATAGAGTTCTGAATCAAACCAACCCTCACTAGACGAGGTTCTCTTAATAGTTCTTTGTCAGCATGAAAGCTGAAAGCCTGAGAGAAATCAACTTTAAATCATCAGATCAACCAGAAATACAGCAGAAATAACCAAAAGAGTTTCAATACTGAAGAAAGAAGCTGTTCTTAACTAATGGACTAATCTAAAACCATCTCATTTAACCAATCTAATAGATTTCAACAATGATTTAACAGACAACAGCCGGACAAGAAAAGAAAGATTGGTTGTTCCCATATTCATAGTCCACAGAGTGTGCTTGGCAGGAGCAAAACAGGAGAGATGAAAAGTGACAGTGCATCTTGATATAATGTATGCCTGATGGATGTTAGTATCGTGCGATTCGCGATACGAATCGTGCGATTCAATTCGATTCGATTCAGGATTCCAACGATACAGAAACATGTTTGTATCGGAAATAGAGAAGAATCGGATGTGTATCGCCGGAATCGGACTGATTCCGTATCAGCAATTCGATTCACCGATTCAAGCGATACGGGTTGGACTTTTCTTTTTGGCTTTTTTTGACTCAGATTCTTAGAATTGGAAGAGACAAAGTAAATAATTCTTTTTTTATTAAAAAAAAAGAAACTAAAGGGACTCATGCACGATGCAATGCATCTTTATAAGAGACATGAACAATCTCTGACTCTCTGGCTCTCTACTACCTCTCTGGCCTTTGGGTTCTCTTATATGAAGCTGCATTTCTCTTCATCTCCTACCTCATCTTCCACCCAATCACTAGATCGTCCACTTCCACCCCATCTCCTGTCTCCTGTCGTTGCTTCACTGCTTCCATTATCTCTCTGTTGCTGTGTGCATCAGTGGGTCTTCTTCATTTTTTTTTTTGCCTCTGGGCATATTATGGCTCCTAAGGTGGCTCCTAAGCCTAAGAAGAAGGGGAACAAAGATGTTACCAGGGAGCACTATATTGCTCTTGAGAATAGATTACATGTGAAATGTAACTATTGTCCACAAACCATGTGGGTTGGTGCGTTTAGAATGAAACACCATTTAGCAGGAACTCATCAAGAAGTTGCTGCATGCCCCCAAGTTCCAGAAGATGTGAAGAATTTATTCTTGAAGATTTTGAATGAAAAGGAGAAAAAGGAGGATGATACAGAATTTTTTAAAGAGGCAGGAACTCCTCTTGATGGTTCACAAAGCAAAGGATCAATGGATGCCTTTGTTATGAAGGGGAAAGGTGGAAGTAGCTCTAATGCTAGACAACAGACCTTGAATGAGATGGTAAAGGACAGAGACATGGTGGTTAGAGATATATGCAAATGCATTTATGGAAATGCACTGCCATTCAACTTGGTGAAGAGCCCTTTATTTACACAAATGGTGAAGTCTATATCTGAATATGGAAGAGGTTTAAAGCCTCCAAGTTACCATGAGGTCAGAGTAACATATTTAAAGAAAGAGGTTGATGATATTAACACAAAATTGGAAGTCTACAGGGCTGAATGGAAGAAGACAGGTTGTACATTAATGTCAGATAGGTGGACTGATGGAAAGAGTAGGAGTTTGATTAATTTTTTAGCTAATAGTCCAAGAGGAACTGTTTTCATAAAGTCTATTGATGCTAGCAATTCCATTAAAGATGCTGAAAAGATGTTTGAGTTGCTTGACAATGTGGTGGATGAAATTGGAGAAGAGAATATAGTTCAAGTAGTGACTGATAGTGCCTCTGCACTTGTTGCTGCTGGAAACAAGTTAATGGAGAAAAGAAAAAGCCTCTTTTGGACACCATGTGCAGCCCACTGCCTTGACTTGATTCTTGAAGATATTGGTAACCTTCCAGTATTTTTTGATACAATTGGAAAGGCAAAGAAAATCACTGTCTTCATTTATAGGCACACTTGGGTGCTTAATTTGTATAGGACCTTTTCCAATGGTAGGGAGTTAACAAGACCAGCAGTAACTAGGTTCGCTACTGCTTATCTTACATTGAAGTCAATTTTGGACCAAAAGGTAGCACTCCAGTCCATGTTTGCATCAGAAGAATGGGCTAGCAGTACTTATGCTTGTAAATTTGATGGTGATTCAGTAAGGGGGATTCTTTTGGAAGACTCAAGGTTTTGGAGATCTTTAATTTATTGCTGCTCTTGTGTCTCTCCACTTGTGAAAGTGCTTAGACTTGTGGATGGTGATTCAAAGCCATCCATGGGTTACACCTACGAAGCCATGGATAGAGCAAAGGAGCAAATAGCAAAAAATTTTCAAAATGTGGAGAGCAGATATAAGAAAGTGTGGGAAATTATTGACAAACGTTGGGACTATCAACTCCATAGACCTCTTCATGCTGCTGGATACTATCTTAATCCTAGGTAACAATTTTTAATTATATTTGGATGTAGTTTGTAAGGTATATTCATTCCTTTATAGCATTATCAATGATCAAAGCCTATTACTATTAGAATTAATTAATTTATAAGTTTATAACAACTTTATAGGTTTCATTATGAAACAAGTTTTAATGCGGATTCTGAGGTGATGACTGGTCTGTACAAAGTGATGGATAAATTAGCTCCCGAAATAGAGACAAGGGTGAAAATCATTGCTCAACTTGGTAAGTTTGACCGGGCAGAGGGAATGTTTGGATATGATTTGGCAGTAGCAACTAGAGATAAGATGCAGCCTAGTACACTTCCTTGCTTTGTAGTCTTCAATTCATTTTGCATATATTTGCGTTTGGCTGTTTGCTACTTTCCAACAAATGGATTCTGAATTTGATCAGATTTACTGCATTCTTTTTCCTCTTTATCAGCTTTATGGTGGAGTAGTTTTCGAGGGGAATGCAATGAGCTGCAAAATTTTGCCATCCGTGTAATTAGTCTTACTTGTAGTGCTGCGGGTTGTGAAAGGAATTGGAGTGTGTTTGAGCACATTCACTCTAAGAAGAGAAATCGTTTAGAGCAACAAAGACTTAATGCACTTGTATTTGTCAAATAGAACCTTAATCTTGAGTCAAGGCAGAAGATAAGAGAAGAAAGAAGAGAGACATATGATCCTATTTGTCTTTTGGACATGGAATCTGATGATGAATGGATCACAGAAAGAGAGGAGCCTTGCCTAAATGATTTGGAGCTGGAAGAAGGAGATAAATCTTGGATGGATGTCCAAGAGTGCTTTAATATTGAAGAAGGAGCTCCAAATAGAAAGAGAAGGAGAGGTAGAATTATGAAGTTTCCTTAAATCCTATCTTCTTATATTATATAAGAAATTTACAATTTACATTCTTTGTTTAGGACCAAGAAACCTTAACGCTGTGAGCAAGAAGGACAAGGGAAAAAGCATACAAGTTGCTGAAATTGAAGGCACTAAAGATGGTGGTGGTGGTGGTGGTGAAAATGGAGATGAAGAGGATGAAGAAGTGGCTGGGATTGATGATAGCACTCAAGCTATTCATGACTTTGATGATCTTGACCTTTAAGGCGACTGGGGGAGGGGAATTGAAGAACTTAAATTTATATCTATTGATTAGTTATTAACATTTAGAGACTAGAGTCTTTTACTCTTTTTTGCTTTAATTTGATATGACTTATTATGAGTTTACTTAAGACTAGTGGCTTATGATGGTATTTTGGACTTTGGTATTAGTGGATGGATTTAATCTAGTGCTTTACTATTTCTTCAATGATATACTAAAAGTTAAGTACTTATTTGTAAATTTTTTAGCATTTTCTTCATGTTCTAGGTATGAATTTTGTTATCTAGGCTTTTTATTAATATACTTCTGAATCGTATGATACGAATCGATTCACGATTCACGATTCAAAAATTGATCAAACGATTCACGATACGATTTACAATTTGACAACTATATGCATTGTTATGTTCATTCCTTCCATCTTCACTCACGCCAAGCACAACCTTAAGCCCTAGGATGAGGACTTTGCATGAGTATAAATAAAAACAACCCATCTAGCTTAATCAACGCAATTTCACTTCCTTCTTAACATTGTCGGAAACACTTGTCTTATTTCTCACGCATATGAATAGTATAAATCACTTTGTAAAATGTTTTTAAGATTCAGAATAATAAAAAAAAAAAAAAACTGAGAAACCAATTTTTTTTCCTTGCACATGCATGTCATAGAAGCATGTCCCAAAATTCCCAAATGCAAATTGCGGTCTCATTTCACAAAGATATCTCTAATAATTTACAGGAAACTGAGGAAAACAAAAAACAAAATAAAATTCTATGATACTAAATTTTTGTTAAACTAAGAGGCAAAACATCATTCTAGGAAGTTGTGCACAAGCAAATGAAATCAAACCCTTCATCTTGTGATGAAAAAACTTCACACCTGGAGGTCGAATCCATGTTCCACGGAGAGAGCTGTAACAGACTGTGGGAGAGCAATTGTTTCAAGTGCTTTCCCACAATTAAGCCCAGTAATCAAACGGCTAACTTCCTGCAACAAAGTCCTAGCACTGTAAGCCATTAGAAAAGAGACCAATCCACTATGTGATTGATGCAAGTAAGTATACGATCCATTTTCCAAGAAGTTCGAATAAAGATTGAAATGCAAGTAAATATAAAAAATGCAGGAAGTTAAATCATCAAATAAAGACATGAATCACGCCAATTGTCCAAATTGATGCTGGAGTTATACAACCAACTACAAATGTAAATGTAAATGTGCTTGATTTATCTACATATTGACAATCCCCAGCCAAAGAATTTAAAAACTTGTTAAGAAGTTTAATTCCTTCTTACAGTGGCCTTGGAAAACAAGTGACAACACATTCCCTCCTGGCTGTGTTAAAAACTTTGGCCAACCCTTTTTTCATACAAACTCATTGCAAGATTTGGCAGGCATACATACCAGAAATGAAAAGAGGCGTTCAAATTAATAAACAAGTTCAAGATCAATGTATAGATGTTTGGGTGCCATTATTTTGATTAAAATTTTTTTTAGAAATTATAATTTTTATCTTCTAAAAAAATTTTTATAATATAAAAATTATTTTATGATTATATCTAAATATAAATTAATTTTATATTCGAAGATAATATAACTTATACTTGTTTAAAACATCTTTTTGAAAAATTGAACATTTTAAAAAAGATTTGGAGAAACTCATCCAAAATGTGAAAATAAAAGCATTTTCCCAGGGCGAGATCCCTTCGTAGAAATTCTAAATGGAAAGTAAAACCCGACAAATCCATGATGACATGAATCAATCCAAAAAAAAGTCGAATACAAAGCAAGTAAGTGATGAGATGAAAATAGAAAGGCATGAGTTGAATAGAGAGAGAGAGAGGCGGGAGGGGGGTACGTGGAAGAGATGGGGTTTGAGATTGTCCTTGAGAAGACTGTGAAGTGAGTCATAGCCACAGATGGAACCATCCCCAGAGGTGGCAGTGGCAGAGGCAGAGGCAGAGGCCTTCAATTCTCCCTCCTTCACTTGTTCCATCTCTCTCTCTCTCTCACACACACACACACACACACACACCTTCTGCAATCTCTCGGTCAGCCTCAGCAAGCCAAGATGCGTGAGATTAGAGTGAGACACTGGAGTACCCTTCCTCCTCGCTGTCATCATCCATATGATTTTATTTATTTATTTATTTATTTTATGCATATACTAGTTTGTTTTCATTCGCATGTGGCATCTGAAATGGATCCCCAATAATGTACGATATCCTAAGAAAAAACTAACAATGACACCCGCACTTGCGTCGCTTCAATTTTTGGTAAAAATTATTTTATATATATATATATTCCATTCCCAATACGCTGAAATTAGGATTTGTTAGAACTTAGGATTTGTTTAATAAATACTTATTTCAGTATGAAAAATATTTTTTGTACATTACATTGATTGACATATTTTGATATTCTATATTTATCTCTTTCCTCTTTTTTCTTGTTTTTTTCTTTTTTTTTATAATTTTTTTTTAGTCTTATCTCTAAGTATTTAAATATTTATAATAAAAAATGATACAAATAACATTTCTCTTTCAATATATCAGAGATAGGATATATTTGTAAATAATAATTTTTTTATTTTATTTTTATAGAAAAAATCTCAATTTTTTCCCTCCATATTTTTATTATTTAATTAAAGCTGATTTTACCTTTTTTTCGTTTATTTATAATTTTATTTTAGCACATGAATACGTGTAAGAGACATGTATGTCTAACATTTTAATAAATAATAAAGATACTATTCGAGAATTTTGTGAAAAGCCGGAAAGAAAATAAGAAATTTTTTATAAATTCTCCAAAACTTTTAGGATGTGTTTGGTATGAAAATAGAAATAAAGAGTAATTTTTTATAAATTAAATTTATATATAATGTGTACAAATTGAAAAAAAGTAAAAAAGTAAAAAAAAAATAAAATTAATTGATGTCCTTTTTTACCCTTTCCTTCTTCAATATCTGAACACTTCCTTCATGGTTGATTGTAAGTGAATTCATAACATTTTTACTAAAACCACTTGGTAGCATGTAGCACTTCTGTGTCAAAAATTCTCTTTGTTTTTTTTGTGTAAAAATTCTCTTTTAGTTGATGTTTAAAATTATTCCAGAATAATGTATTTTCTTTTTTTTTATTGGACAAAATAATATATGTTCATAAACCCTTCATTTGATTTTCCTTATCTATTTTATTAAGCGCTTAAATGAGAGTAAAATTACTCAATAGTCTCATTTCTTTAATTACCCTACCTTTGATATTTTCCTTTGCTTTTTCTCATAACTCCCCCAAATCAAACACTAAAGTGTTAAAAAAACATAGACACACACAAAAAAACCTTGAGCATATCAACCTTTAAGCAACCATAGTGATATGATCCATGTTTGAATTAGTTGTAAAATTAAAATTATTTAAATAATTGATTATAAGTATAATTAATTTTGTTAATAGTCAATTATGACAAATAATTTCATGTTTATATTGAAAAGTGATTTTAAAGGTGAAAAATTACTTATATATAGTAAATTACTAAAAAATATACATTATAACTTAAAAATAATCAATTTGTGGTTATAATTAAAATTATCAAAATAATATTTTTTAAAAATTATTTTTAACATAAATAAAATAATTTAAAAATTATAATCAATCTTATCTAAATTTATTAAATATATTGGAAACAACATTTTTTCGAGAAAAAAAAATGGGAAACAAGCATAATTCCCAATTTTGCACGTGGTTTTTTTGTTTTTAAATTATCTTAATTACAAAACAAGAACTTTGGTGGTTTTTGATGATTTTTGTTAACATTTATATTAGCATTGTCTATACCACATCGAAACATTCACATTAATAATTAGTTCATTCAAGTAGTTTAATATTTATTCTTTTTAAATATAATATTGAATTTAAGTTTTATAAATTAAAAAATTAACATTAAAAATGCTTTATCTTTGGATACATATGATCTAAAAACAACATTAAAATAAATATGGTGATTTCTCTTATGCATTTCTATATTTATGTATTCAGTGCATTTTTTCGTCTATTGTGCAATTCACTATTTCCCTTTTTTTAAGTTGTGATTTACCAAGGGAAAATTTTTTTTGAGTGCATCATGGATCATCCCTTCTCCATCATCCATTCAATCTCCACCACCTCCTAGCACCACCAACCACTATATTAGAGTTTTGTTGTCCACGCCACATTGCTATCAATATACCACAAAAAAAAAAAAGGAGTTTTGCTGTCCCCTCTCATTCTACCACCAAAGTAAAGCCACCAAACACCACCCTCTACCAACCCAAATTAGCCACTGCCATCACATTTCTCCATAAGGTGCTTTGTTTTTGCTACTTTATTTTCTAAACCTTAGTGGATATATTCAGATCAAGATATATCTAGTGTTTTGAAGGGGAAAAAAAAGTTTTTTTTTGTTGTCTTGAGTAAGAACGAAAATTGAAGTAGCGTAATAAGTACATAATTTATATTAATAAACCTGACACTTTTTGCTTTATTTGCTACTTAGATTCTCTCAAACAGACACACAATTGATATATTTTCAAATCAATCAATGAAACTATAACCAATGTTGCTGTGTCTTGTTTTGGGTATGATAAAATGGGAACTACACTGCATAAAGAATGGATCTTTCATGATAATATGCGAACCTCCATGTTGATCCATTCTACAACCACGACAGAGATGAGGGAAGAGAGAGGAAAGTGTTTGAGGGGAGAGAAGAAGAGAATTTGGAAAATAATGACGGTTTGAAAATTTTTTGACTGGGTACATTAACCACACTTATGGAGTTTTGTTTAACCACATTTGTTAAGTGTGGTTAAAGGCTAAAAAAGTAAATGGTCCATCATAAATCCAAAAGTTTGTTTCCCACGATAAAATCAGCCTTTCTTTAAATTAACCATTGACTATTACACTAGTTTTAATCAGCAATAAGTCTAATTCAACGTATTCTTATGCTTCAGTTATCAACCTTGCTCAACAACTCCCTCAAAGGAATTGGTGGTAAAAATTCAACATATGTCCCATGAAGTTAATAGGGGCGCTTTGCTTTTATAATTTGATGAATGCTCTAGTATCTCTGTAAATTTGTACATTTGGTAGGTTTTTGTCTTCTAACCAATAGGAAGTGATTTTTGTCTTCATGTGGATGCATATTAGAAACCTCCCAATTGGGCAATTATACCATTACATAATCCAACACCAGCAGATTGATGGTGTAAGGTACACCAAGAACAGCTTGATTTATTGTAAACTCCATTATTTCCTTCTTTGCGTTAATTCTGTCGATCACACGCAACTGCCCAACTTCCCCATCTCCTCCTACCTGCCACATCGTCGACACCAACACTTTCCCATCACTCAAGTGGTGCCGCCACCACTGCCACTCTGCTGACTTCCATTATGACGCGCTCAGTTACGCCTTGATCTGCTACCATGGCTGCCACTCGCTGCACCTGACTACAACTTCCACCATTCCTTCTCTAACCTTTGCCCGCCCTGCCACCTCTTTGCTTTCAGTTGTCGCATGGACCCAAGGTGGCAGTGGCGTGACTCCGACGTAGTGGTCAGGAGACTCCTTTCACAGCAAATCGATGGTGGTGGTGAGTAGCAGCCATGGCAAAGGCGGTGAAGAACTGCAGGTTGTGAGGCAGATGAGGGGTAGCAAGTTTTGGCCTTAACGATATCGAGCATTCGCTTGCTGATCTCCTTGGAGTAGATCTAGAGGATCTTGATTCTGTCGTCGTCCACTAGCGATGGCAAAGGCAGTTAGTTGATGAGGGTTAAGGGAATGTTTGAGGAGAAAGAAGAACAATGGCTTTTATGTAATTAAGTATATTTGAAATATATTTATTTTATTTTTTTTCATTTTCAAATATTAAACAAATCTCACAGTAGCACCAAATGTACAAATTTACTATAATACTAGAGACCTTATAATTTTCCTACTATTGATTTAGTCTCTGTAACAAAGATAATTTTGTTGCTTTTCCCGTACATGCTTTATAGGATACTCTCTTTGCTTTTGGGCACTTAGCCCCGTTTAGGGATGTAAATGGGGTGAGGCAGGGACAGTGCGCTTTTGAATTTTTACGGGTTTACAGTGCAAAGTGGATATCTATGGATATCTGTTAGAATGTAAAAAATTCAAAAAATTTAAATTAAATATAAAAATTTTAATATCATATAATACTTAAAATAAGCACAAATACTAATCTAATTTTACAATTCGAATTCTAACAACTTAATATACTTAAAATAAAAATAAACACATGAAATAAATACAAAATAAGCACAATAATCCAATTTTTCAATCTAAATTTCAACAAATTAAAATAAAAATAAACACATAATAGTAATCCAACTATTAGTCTAACATATAATAAGTAAAAATAAATTTAATTTCTAAATTTAAATATTAGTCCAAGTAATTTAAATAACAATAATATTAATCTAACTAAGTTAATAACTTAAGGATAAAATAGTAATTTTATATCGGATACCTGTGGGTATAGGGATAATGATCCCCGCTCCCATCTCATTTAACATGCAGGTATTTTAAATCTTCATCTCCATTACCCGCAACAACAAAATCCTCCCCCCATATTCGCCCCATTGCAGATATTACACATGAATATCTATGGGACGGATTTTTTTGATATCCCTAACCCCAATCATCACAAAAATTTATTGCACTAGTTTTAAAACCTGGCTGAGAGTTCAAGCAACCTGGATCCCATAACTCCAAATGTCATATTTCCATTTGTAAATTTTTTATTTTTATTTTTGAAAAAAAAGGCACCAAAATGTACAAGAGAACTCACCTTCAAATATTGACAACATCATTATTCTCTTTCTTCGAAAGTACGGAAGAATCTCTCACGCCCTTTCCCTTGGAACTTTGGCACCATACTATAGGTCGACACATTGAAGATTTCTGTTGGATGACTGGATTAATTGCACTGTTCTAAAACCGTAGATAAGCAAGCTCCCTGGCTCGCAACGATCTCACCGCCAAGTGGTGGTAAATCCCAACACTGCAACCGCCACGTGTCGCTTCGCCAACTCAGTCCCCACTACCTCCCTCCGTTCCCATTGGCTGCTCAAAGAATCAAACTATCCCGCTTCCAACAAGAAAACGCCCCCAAGGGATCAAATCGAATACCCCTTCGAAACACACAAACACACACACAGATTTCGAGAAAAACCCCGAAAGTAAAAAACGCGAGAAAACAATTCCCTTCATTTTCTTCGTACGAGAAAGCTCGAGAAGACAAAAATGGCCAGAAACGGGGACGTAGAGCAAGAGAACGCTGCCACAGCTCCATCGAGCTCGACCACCACCAGCAGCAGCAGCAGCAGAACCAGACGCAGAACAGACCCTTTCTTGGTAGCGTGCAGGGGCTTCAGCTTAGTAACCGGTTTGGCTGCCATTCTCTGCATCGCCGCTAACGTCCTCTCCGCTGTGCGTTCCTTCAAAAACGGATCTGACGTATGCCCCACTTCCCTTTCTCTCTGAAGTTTCTATCTTTTCGCCAATGGGTGTCACGTTCCATGACAATTTTCGCTGTTTGTTACTGTGGGCTTGCGTTTTCAGATTTTCGATGGCATATTTCGGTGTTACGCGGTCCTCATAGCGTTTTTTGTGGCCCTGGCCGAAACCGAATGGAGTTTCATCATGAGGTTTTCGAAGGTTTGTTTTCTTCGTTAGCTTTGCTTTGATGTTAATCGTGGTTTAATTGATTTGTGTGCTTGGTGAGGAGTTTGATTCATGATGATGATTGAAATGGTTTTGCTTTTGTTGTTGTTGATGATGGTGAAATTGCTGTTTCCACAATCTAATTTTGATTATTCCAATCAACCCTTTTACAGGTTTTGGAGTATTGGGCTGGCAGGGGTATGCTGCAGATTTTGTACGTTTTCACTTTTGTGACAATTGTGTCGTGATGCTTAGTTCCCACTGCTTTCTAATTTAGCTGAGGTTATGTTGATTTTTTGTTATAGGCACTGACACCTTAAGCAACCATATTATGCTATCAGCTGGTAGAAGTTTTTAGTTGATAATGGTTCAAAACTGGGAAAATGTTAATTTAATTGCATTTTGCCACTAATAATAAATGTTGGTGTTTATTGAGCAACATTGATTAAATTATTTAGTACAAGTATTTAGAATAAATAACTAAGTTTGCAAGATATTTGTTTACATCATGAGACATAAACATTGTAGTTTGGTTTCCGAATGGCGTTTCTATTTCTGCAGTGTTGCAGTCATGACAAGGGCTTTCCCTGACTATTTGGGGGAGCGAAAGGAGCTCGTTCTTTTTCAGAGTATAGCGAGCTATTTGCTTCTTGCCTGTGGCGTAATTTATGTTGTTTCGGTAAGATCATTGAAGGCAGCAAACTATTTAGTAAAAGAGTGTCTATATTACTTTGTAATATTGTAAAATGCATGACCTAAACATGTCCGGTTCTTTCTACTATTTTGAAAATAGTTTTTTCATTCTAAAATATTTTAGCTCCCATATTGTATTCTATTGTCTATTGCCCAGCAGACTTTGTATTTTATTTCAGCCCATTGATCTTCCTCATCTCAGTTGACCTTCTAATAATTTATTATGTGCTTGGGAATGAAAGCCAAAGCTGACATTCCTTTTACTTTAATTTTGTTATCATTTGAAGGGAGCCCTATGCATTGGTTTTCTAAAACGTGCTCGCCAGAAGGAGGAGATCTCAAGAGAGCAAGCGGCCAAGGATCTGGAGGTAAGCTGCTATGATGAGATGGGTTAATTCTTGGATTGATTTCCATTTGCATGTCTATATTATTTGCCTTTCCTTTGTCACAATGTAATTGCAACCTGAAATTTGATCTTGATAATATGATTTTTCTGATGGGGAAAAAATCATTTTGACATGCTAGAGAGATCTTAGATTTTCTTCTTCTACATGTCAGTTCTGGATATTGAAGATGATTGCATATAATCACAGTTGGAATTGGTGTTTGGGTTTTTTAAATTCTGAAAGGCTGTAAAAAATTGACCACATGAATATATGATTCTGCTGCATTTGAAAGTAGTGTGCACAGGACTGTATGTACTAGTTCAAATAAATTTTGTAAGCGAGGCTTTCAACTTTGCTGTTAGATAGTAATAGTTAGATTGCAAAAGTGCTTTCCTTGTTTGTGGGTCGCTTTCAAGACCGTTATCGTTGGTGGAGGTTGGGCACAATACTAAAATCAATAGCATAGACTTAATGCTCAAGGTTAAGTGAGAGTATTTGGATATTTTTATTTCTCTTAGTAACTTTTTTATCTCCATTTAATCAATATTCATTTCATGCCAAGCATTTTTTTCGCTGCATTTACTTCCTTTCATGGACATTTCCAGGAGTTGGAACGACGCAAAGAGGAGCTTGAACAACTGCTCCTTGCAGAAAGGGTTTGAAACTTTTGAAGTAAGTAGTGCTGAAATTGAGCCATATTGAAGATACCTCCACTGCAAACCAATGGATCTTCATTTTATTTTTTATTTTTTATTGTTGTTGCTTGCAGAAGAATTGTTTTGTTCATTCTAACAATTGGATTTCGTTTTTAGAAGATGGGCTATTGATCTATTCTATTGTATGTAAATATGTAAATCAACATGTAAAATTGTGTTTCAACTTTTGTTGTTCGAATCCAATTTTAATAAACACTTTACTTTTCAAGAGCAGTTTCTTTCGAAAATTACATTTTGATGACTCGATTGATTGAACGTATGTCGAGCTTGAGCATACCATATTAATCAACTAATGTTAAAACTTGGTATAATCAGGGTTTGAGGTTAGGATTTAATTTTGAACTTAGTCTCAATCATCTAGTAATTTATTCTCACGTTTTCAAAAGATTTTTTTAAGAGTTTGATAAGAATTATTAACTGATGCTTTTAAGTATGTTAGATCAGCTGAGTGGTCAAGCTCTGTTACTAACTTTTGTTTTGGATAATGGATTACAATCCTCATGTTGTTTTAAATATGATCATGTCATATTAAGAGAGATAAACACAATGAATTTAAGTAGGTAGAATCTTTTTAAAATTTATAAGAGTCAATTTGAGTGCTTACTGTTATTTCTCTCTCTTAACATGGGACAAGATTATGTTCAAAACATGCGTGAAATGATCTTAATCTCTGGATAATAGTAAACAGTGCAAAAAAGAGAGATGCGTCAATAAGAGAAAGTAAAAGTGTAGTTCTGCATTGGGGAAAATGATGTAAATTCTCAACTGTAAACGGCATAGAGATCTTCTTGTGTGGGTTAAGCAAGAAACCTTATTTGTAAACATGACATTACTGCTTGACCAAAAGCCATTTTAGCCATTTTATTTATGTAGTTCAATTTGCCCATTTTGTCATCAATTGGGAACTTGTCTACTCTCACAGTTGAAATCTCCACGCTCAACTTAAATTGAATATTAAAGTTTCTACATCATTGCTGGAAATATTTGGCTTCTCACGCTACTGTGAGCCATTTCTGCTTGCTGATTTAGCATTTTGAGACTGTCATTCATCGACAAGAGATACATTTAATTTTCATATTAAAGTGCCCAAACTATTCTTTCTCTTCCTTTTGGGAATTATGAATGCAAAGTACTTTGATACATCAATTTATGTGGTTCTCAATCAAATACACAGAGAAATTTCAACTGGACATTCAATTCATCAATGTGAAGTATCTGCCTTCTGAGAGTATTACTTACGCCGTTTCTGCTTGTTCTTTGATGCATTCCAGTTTTGAGAAAATTTTGTGAGTCCTTCTTTTAATGCTCCAAGGCTTACCCCATTTCTAACCAAAATGCTTGTTACTCCCAGTTCTGACACCTGTGATTGCCACCATATATCATGTCACATATTTATTTATGATTATTCTTTTTCCATCCAAAGAAGGAGAGCAAATTGACGCAATTCTATGCGATCCAATTGTAGCCATCAGTTGGAAATTGACAAGAAAACATAAGAAACTTAATTGAAAAACAATGATAGATGATTCATTACCCCTCGGATATTCTTATTGTCATCGTCATAAAAGAGCATAGAGTTATAGGGGACCCCAGTCCTCAAATGGATTCTCCGAAAATGATCTGTTTTGTGTTCCCAACTGTAAAATATTTCCTGAACAATCAGAAGGAAAGAAGAGTTAACTTTTGTCAACAACTAATAAAGTCATAATGCTACTTCCCCCCTATATTACAATATTCATTACTCGAAACTTCCTTTTCCCAAAACAACAAGAATATGAAAGCAACAAACCTGGGCGACAAACATTGACCTGATGCAGAGCTTGTCAAGGTACGTTTTTGCTATGTCAGGAGTTGGTGATTTCGATGCAATGGCAACATCAACGTTCTTGTCTCTGAGTCCATACAGGATGCCTTTGACATGAGGATACAGAAAAGGCGTGTCACTCTTGGAGCGGCACTCACTGAAAGTAAGTCCCATGAGATGAGATGCTAAAATTATCATTCAAAATGATAAGATAGATTATAATAATAATAAACATGGGACATTATTTTCATGTCCAAGTACAAGTAAGTAGTTGAGATTGGCCAAGTGAAGTGGTACTAAACAAAACAAAGCAAGAAAGAAGGAACAACGTGAGAAGAGACAATGTTTGATGCATGTAGTCAGCAAGCATACCAGTAGAAAGGCCAGAGAGTGTAATCGAGATCGAAAACGACGAGCCTTGGTAGCACTTGAAACACTCCCATCAGTTGCACTGCCTCCGCCTTCACCTTCTCTATGTCCTCCATCTCTCCGATTGGGTTGGATGAGATGATAGATTCGCGGAGGAGGATGCACCATATATATTAATAATAATATTTTGTCTCATAAACATAGGTTTTGTCGCTACTTTAGTATTTTGTTTCTACAATTTGCTTAACTAGCTTGGTATTCCCTTCTCTTAATTAAGGTTTTGATAGAGTTTCGTGAATGGATAAAAATTAGTGTTAAACGAATTTTATCTTATAATCAACCAGTCTAGTTAATTAAGGTTTAATGAACTCAAGACATTGAGAGAAAGAAAAGGATTTTATTTGCATTTTCACTATTCTTCCATTAAGAAAAATTACCCCCCAAAAAAAAAAAAAACCGTACAGATTGACAGATTGTAAATTGTATGTTTTTCATTTTAATTTTATTATGCGTATGGAATGTATGAGTTGTGTTGGTATAAACTTGGATTTACCATAAACTTTATATGTGGCAATACATTTTTATGATTAAATTATATAAATAAATATATAACTAAATTTTTTTTTTTACGTTTATATAACTACATTTCAAATTAACCTTTAAATAATAAATATAATATCACATGAAACTGAATTTATATTAACATGAGTAAACTCCTAAAATGGTCTCTATTTATTTTTATATAGGATAAATTAATCAGTAATAAAAATAAATAGATAAATTGATTCTTAATCTTTTGAAATATTAGACACATTAGTTTTTAATACAAATAAATTGATAAATTAGTCCTAACCTTTTAAAATATCAAATAATTTAGTTCATCTACCAAGTTTTTTTATTAAATACTATGATGTGACTCGTTAAATAGTTGATATGGTACCGTTAACTTTTATCCTATCATTTTAGTCACTTTTCTTTATTAAAAAGAAGTTATATTTGGCAAATTCCTAAGCAAATATAGTATGTAAATAAAAGGAGTTTTGCCAAAATGATATCATTTTAATAAATAAGAGTGACTAAAATAATAGAATGAGAGATAATGATGTCAAATTAATTATTTAATAGATCATATCATAATATTTAATAAAAAAATTTAATGAATGGACTAAATTGCCTATCATTTTAAAAAGTCAAAGATTAATTTATTAATTTATTTTTATTAAAAACTAATTTATTTGATATTTTAAAATATTAAGAACTAATTTTTTCATATAAAAATTGATTGGGACTAATGGGAAAATTTACTCTTAACGTAATGTATGCAATACTAAGTAAAAATTATACCCTTGCTGATAGCTTGTTTATGACTTATTTTTAGTGAGTATCTTGTTTCAGTTTATTGCAAAACAAGTTTCAATGCTTTTCCTAGATATTTTCTATTAAATAATATAAATTTTTATTTTTTTTATTCATCAACTACTTTAAATATTATATTTTCCCTTTTTTTTTCTAAAGTACAAAAGAAATTATATTTTAAAATTTCAAAGTATTATACTTTAATTTTTTTGTCTATATATTAACAATATGATTTAATTCGAATATATTATTAATATAAAAAATTTTTATACAGATATCTAATTATATATTATTATAATAGTAAAAGTCTTTAATATAATTATTTATTATTTAAATAATTATATAAATAAAAAATTTTAATTAAATAACAATATAAAAAAATTTTACACTATCAGTCCACCCTAATTAAACGCTTAACAATATTGATTTCCAAAATATTGGGAAGTAAATTATTATTATTATTAAATTAATAAATTAGGAACCCCGCTGGTCCTGGTGGTCTGGCGGATGTTATTCTTGCCCAATTGCTGCCGCTGGGTTGTTGAGTCCATTTACCTCACCGGCGTCATCTTCTTCTTCTTCTTCTTCTCTTCAAACAAGGTAACGCGCTCTATTCACTTCTTCTTGTTCCTCTTCTGTGCGACAACTACAATTACATGGCACTATCTCTTCACATATAAACATTGCCTTTTGATTTCTTCCTCTTATTCCATGCCCCGTTCTGTTCATTCCCCCGTTGCTTCCGCACTCTAATGAAAACCACTCACTTCAATTCTCCCTCCCCCCCCCCCCCCAAAAAAAAAGATAAGCGGCGTTTTCAACTAAGCAACTCTGCAACCTTCTAATATCTGCTTATATATAATTAGCTGCATTTTGGCTTTTATTCTTAATCTGCATTTGATATTGTAAAAGATAAAAAAGAGAGTGAAGACACCATGTGAATGATATTATGCAGCGAAACTCATATACTTAACAATATATCGCAGCTTGAAGTTTAACTCTTGTTGAATTTTGGTTTGGTGAATGACGCATCATGTGAAGCACTGCATAACATCTTCAATTAAGGCTTTGAACTTTCGCAGATTAGGGAGAGCCTGAGAACTACGATACGCAAAATTGAAGACTTGTAGAGCTGGTTTAGAATTTCTGTGTTTATTTATTATATGGCTTGTCAAATGGGCTCTATGAATGTTCAGTGGAGGTTATCAATTACAGAGAATGGATGCACTGAAAAATCATGTATGGCCATTGCGACTTCTAGAGTACACTGCTGTTGCAGCGAGCTGAGTTTTAGTGGGCTAACCCTAAAAGTTGGCACGAAGTCAGCACCATTTCACCAGAGCTGGTAAAATTTGAGCAACTTTTGACATTTTTCTGTTTTTGGCGGTCCAACATCTTGATGATTTATTTTATTTGTTGGTTGGCATCATATAATACTTTCATAGGGTTTGCTAGCAACTCTCTCATCTTAAAATCTCAAAATGGATATTATGCATCCTTTCCACTACAGGGCAGTATTTTTCTTGCCCTCTCCCAAGTTAATGCACATATGTTTCTAATTCCTTTCATTCCCATAAAGTGTTCTTCTGTGGCATAATAATGGTTGCTAGGAGAAAAGCACCACTTCACAAGTCTAATTGATGGCATTGTTTCAGTTGGCTGGACTTTTTCGGGTGTTTCTAATC
Source organism: Pterocarpus macrocarpus (assembly GCA_031439585.1). Classification (NCBI taxonomy): domain Eukaryota; kingdom Viridiplantae; phylum Streptophyta; class Magnoliopsida; order Fabales; family Fabaceae; genus Pterocarpus; species Pterocarpus macrocarpus. The sequence continues at coordinate 38,926,325 of CM062518.1, forward strand.
TTACTAGTAAGGGAATAAAATGGTTATTTCTGTATCCATGCAAATATTGATTGTCTTTCAATTCCTTGGTTCAGTTTCCTGGGAAGAAGGGCTGGCTCGAAAATAGCTTTTGCCCTGAACACAGGTGGAGTGTCTGGTGATGGTGATCAACAAAGCCTCAATGATTCTAGTTCCGGTTTTGGTGGTACTCGATTGGGTAGGATACTGACTGCAGGTGGCAGACAACTTCTAGAAAAGCTGAACTCAGCTAGAAAGAACCTCCCTATGAAAATATTCCTGCTACTTTTGGGTTTCTACACAGCAAATGCACTAGCTACAATCCTTGGGCAAACCGGTGATTGGGATGTTCTGGTTGCTGGTGTTGTGGTGGCTACAATCGAGGGGATTGGTATGCTAATGTATAGAAAGCCACCTGCTGTGAGGACTGGGAGGTTTCAGTCTTTTCTAATGATGATGAACTTCTGGAAAGCCGGTATATGTTTGGGCCTCTTTGTGGATGCTTTTAAGTTAGGCAGCTAAGGACCCCAAAGCCTATCGCTATTGTTGTATCATGGCCCTTATGCAATATCTTCCCTTTTGCTTCATAAAAATCTGGTAAGCCACAAGTTTGGCCTTACTTCTCTTCTATTGCTACCTTACTTCTACAGGTAACGGTGTACATGCATTGGAATTGTAATATATATGGAATTTATGAATAGCATACATGATGATTGTTTAATGACTTTGTGGCTCCGTTCACACTGCACCAGTGCACCACTGCATGTGTTTATGTGGGGGAAGAAACTGTGATATGCACGCATAACTCCTGAATTCATTCGCTTGTACATCTGTACTGGTGGCTGAGTTCAGGAGGAAAAGGAAAATATAGAGGGGCAATGGAGCTACCTGAACTTTATACGGAGTTACTTAAGCCAAGGCCTGGCTTGGCCTATTTTCACCCTTACATGTTAATAAAGTTGAACTCTTAATAGAACCAACCAAAAAAGAAAAAAGAAAAATGAAATAGTTAAACTCTTACTATAAATTTGCAGTGAATAAGTGGACAAATTATCCCCCAAAAACAATCATAATTTTGAAATATTCAGTTTGATGAAAAAATATGTGTGGATTAGATGATCTAGCTTTAGATGCTTTCATTGTATCTCTAGTTTTCTTGAAAGGAAAATTTTAGGGTACACTGTACAACAAAATCACATCTTTACTATGATCTTAATATACATTACACAATTAAATATTTTTAGTCAATTTACCGGAAAAAGGATTTAATGATGAAAGGAAATGATCACGACTATCATCTTGACTAATAAACTGATTGGTTGAGCTAGAATGCAATCATATATGAGACATATAATGCCCATAGAGCAAAAGGTACAAAGGTGTGTTTTTTTTTTCTCTTTGCATTAAAATATCTAAAACACAAACATATGAAGTTAAAATGAAAAATGGAGCTTTCTTTCTAATACTTAGGCATGTGTATATAAATTCAAGCAATCTCATTCTTCAGCTGCAGCACTTGCAGCACTCAGGTCCACAGAAAGATCAAGATCCTGAAACAAAGAACAAACTCGAGCTTAAAATCAAGGAAAAAAATTCGAGACCCCTTTGATATGATATTCTGTCATATAATATTATATTTGGGGCATAAATGTTTTCGTGCGTGCAAATGCGAAATTCCACCATCAGATGGAAAATCATTTGCCATCTAAATGAAAATAAAAATGAAAAAGACATTATTGACCAAAAGAATGTGTAAAATTTGAAAGTGTAGAAATAGATCTGTTAATTTGTTTTCCCCATTCCTTTTGGTTGCTATCTATAATGGTTCTTTCTGATTTCTCAGTGTCGCCAAAATGTGTAGTTATCATTGTAATTGCGATGAAATATCTATTATATTAACTTAAAAAAAAAAAAAAAAACCGGACAGTCACCTTTCCAGTGATCTTACTGTACATTTCAATCACATCTTTTACTGTGGTCTCAAAGTGTGTGGTAGCATCATAGCTCTGCAAAGATTTAATTTCAGGTTAGTACAACTGATTTTCGAATATAAAAGGTAAAAGGAAAGAGATTCCATTTTCTAGGCTGAATAAGAAGCATGATATTGATAAGACTTCATATCCATCGTGAAGGAAACCAGAGACAAAAGCATGCCATAAATGTTTTATAATAATAGCTTTTTTTTTTTTTTAAACGTGAAACTTCCATAACATGAGATGTAAATTAGTTCTTTAAACCATTCGGATATTTGATTCTCTCTTTCCTTCCACACATATCCAGGCTCTATTTATCAGTGATAGACTCCAAATTTTCCATCAGTTAAATAAGACAGGCAACTTTGTAATGTATAATGCATTGGTATGTTATTGCTCTATGTAACTCATTCAAGTTCCCTGCCGCAAAGGTTAGGAAATAAAAGCAAACAAAAAAAGAGAAGAAAATATGCTTTTGAAGTTTCTGCTTAGTACATACTTTGGAGATGAAACAACTATCAGCGTTATGATCATTGGTGGGTTCATATCTGTCATAAATGTCATAGAATATCTCATCTACAGGTCCAAGAAGGTCAATTCCGGGTTTCAACTCCACCTCAGGTTGGTCAGTCTCTGCTTCTGTTGTAACAAAAGCAATAAATTTTCCTTTGGGGGCTACATTGTGAGCATAAGAGCAGCAGAAGAGATACCTGCACTACTAACAAGGGAAATCAGGAAACAGAACCTACAAAGTTGGAAGTAGGAACATTCACAAGTAAAAGTCCAATAGTCCATTCTTTTACTCTTGTTCAATTTTATATTTTCCAAGTTGTAACTAACAACTGAAGGAACCTAATTAATGAAATATATAAAATCACTGCAGTAGATCAAAGCAAACTGACATATCTGATTTACGACCAAGTTGCTTCTGCGGTAGAATGACTTGTGCTGAGTGAGAATCATTTGTGTCTGGAATAGGATGGCTCATAAAACATATTGCACGTGCAACTTTTCCAATCTTTTGAACCTGTTGAATTAATTAAATAGTGTTAGATGAAGATCACACTAAGCATGCATGTGTAATGTGTTGTGCTGCAATTTATACTTAAGACGTTTATGCAAACTAGCATTTCCAATAACTAAATAAAACCCTTGAGGGAATGCAGTTCGTAGTCCTACTCCTTATACCCTTGGAATTCTAACAGGATACCTTATCAGGCAGATATGATGGATCACACACAACTTTCTTGCATTTGGCTGTTTCTCCTTCGGAGGTCACACCCATGGCTTTCCCGTCATCATCAAACTCTACCTGTGTAGCAGAAGGAAAAAAGTGTGGAGAAATATATAGCAAGGAAGTCGAAGGTAACTATAGATATCTAATTGATTCTTATGTTTAGCAGGAATTTGTGAGCCAGAAAATAAATGAACTGCTATAAAATAGCTCCAAATGAAAGTAGTATCAGACAAAATAAAAGTTCAAAATTCAATTTAATTCTCTTGATACAAGCTTCCTACCACAGGTTATAGTAGTTCATATGATTTTCCCGAATATAGAAGTATGGCTACAAACTTACCTTGCATTCTGGCTTGTTGAGCATGTAAGTTCCACCATACACAGCACTCAAACGTGCAAATGCCTTCAAGCCATCAAAGGAATCAATGTTAGTTCATATGATTCTCGATTGTTTCCTGAAGTGTACTAAATTTACAAGGGAATAGGGAAGAGATAAGTGGAGAACCTGAGGCAACTCTCCAAGTCCATATAGTGGATATATATAAGGTGAACCTCCTTGAAAACGTGCTAGGGACTCTGCATAAAGCTGTACAAAACACACAGCGAATTACATGCTTATTAGGTTTACGAAGTGAAGTGACTCGATTTGTAACTTCCTACGATTCTTAAAGTTGACGGAGAAAACCATCTATGCCATTTGACTATATTGTCCAAACTCCAGAAACGGATAATGACACATATGCACCAACATATAAACCAAAATTTTTTATGCTAAATTCTAGCATATAGTAAAAGCTTTAACTTTCATCTAGTTTTCCTTGTACCAATGGTGTTGTCACTATAGATAACGCATTAATGATTTAGCTTCTGGTATAAATCAATAGTCCTTTATTGTAGTCTTTAGGATGCTTCTATGTTACCAAGACGAAGTGTATTCGTTCAATATCATGATGACAGTAACACCAACACATACAAACTGAAATGTGTATGACATAGAAGATACGTGATGCATCCTATGGTCATTAAACGCAACTGTATTCTTTTTCATGCATTTATAAAGACTAAGAAAGAAAAACCACGTAACTTCAAGGAATTTTAAGTAACGTGAATTGTCTGAACATACTGTAACAGATAATATTGTATATGCCCTTCACAGCCTTCAGTAAAATGAAATCTTTTTAGATGCATAATGAAGGGGGAAAAAATTACTGATTCCCTATTTCACAGTCTACATGTATCTATGATATATATAAATATCAACACCCATTTTGTATCTATGATATATATAAATATCAACACCCATTTCAGGTAAGTTATGGTGTTTGAGTTCTATACTCAGGCGGTATATGATAAAGTTTTATCTGTAGCCTGTAGGTGTACTTCCACATCGTATCTCTGTACCAAAGCTTGTGAGGATAATTTGTAGATTAGTACCTTTACTCTCTCTACGAAGTCCTTGGCTGGCTCATCCAAGTAATTATCATCACGATGAAGTGCCAAGGCGTGACCAATAAAGTCAATTGTATCATCCTCCAACCCATATTTCCTACATTTAGATATCCCAGGAAAAAAAGATGTTGAAAAGTATATTGAAAAAAAAATGCAGTCATACAGCTTAATACAAGGAAAATAGTTCACTAGAGCGCCAACTGCGGCAAAATGATCTAAAAGTGTCATACACTCACTGAAACAAATACAAGATAAATGTAAAACATAATTTGTCTTAATAATGTTTCATCTAAGTTTGTCCTGCATGGTTCCAGTGTTGTGGTCTAGTGATGGCAAACCAACCTGTCCAAATGTTCTATTTTATGAAGAAACAAAGATTCTTAGATATGGTGATAAGTTTCCATTTTGATGATAAAACTCTATTTGAAAAAAAAATTATAATATTCTTTTATTCGTTTACAGTGACTTGCATTGTGCTATGCTCATATTAAGGAAGATAAAACTTTTTTCAAAAATGAGAAAATGTGAAGTCAGATTAGAAGGACGCAAAATCAAGTAAATAAGATCTAATATCAAAATTCACTGAATATTTTGGATTCAAAAGAAAAGAAAGGAAGTAGATATATACGATATCAGCTGCCTTGCTGTAACTTGGTTCAAATCTAGTCCTTCGTGAGATTTGGGATCATTTGCATCATAATCCTGGACATAAATGAAGAACTTTCTAGCACGGCGCTTCTCAAACAGTCCCATTAAAGGTGATTTCAGTGCTTCAACATCTGTTGCTGGAACTTTGTAAATCTAAAAAAATAAATAAATAAATTCTATCATAAGGTTTTTGTCAACTTGCAAGAAGTTTTATGAAATGTAAAGTTTGCAATATAGAAAAATGCCAATCGTGAAGAATGCAAAAGAAAGTAAAGAACATGGTGAATACGGTGCACATACCTTTCCCTTATTATACACAAAACTTCCATCTACAGCTTTAAAGTTCAAGTACTTCGTAACATCTGTGTGGATGAGAACGCGGACCAAAGCTCCATTGGCCATCATAAACTACCAAGAGAGAGATGGGAAGTTAGTTTTGTCATAAATGAATAAAATTGGAAAAACACACAAGCAGAAAGTACAGTCCACATGATGGAAAATACAAGAAAAAACAGAAAGAAAATAAAAAAATAAAAATCATTTCATGCATGGAAGAGAACTTGAAGCAAAGTGGAATGTTCTTTCACATTATAGATCATATTAAGCAGAGTGCAATGTTCTTTCACATTATAGATCATATTACAAAAGAGTTCTATGATCAAACCGAGAGAAAAAGAGGAATTTTGGTTTACATAGCCTAGCAGTTAGCACTTACAAGCAAGAACCAAGTAAAATTAGCATATACTAGGAATCACTGACACGCACACGGACATGGACACTTGACATGACACGGACACGGAGACACACTAAATTCATAAAATTATAAGACATAGACACAACATATATATATATATATATATATAGAATTTAAGAAAATTTCATAACTCATAATATTATATTACAATACTTTTAGATATTTATAGATATCAAACTATCAATTTTTATTACTTTATAAACCCCTCTCAAAAAATATGGAGCATTCTTAATATATGTCATGTGTACTTCCTATGCCCCTTTCAAAAAATATGGGGCACTATATTGACATCTCAAAAAGATTTCTAAATGAACTTAGGTTTTTAGGCCTTTAAATTCCTTTTTGGTCCATCAAATAATTAGGAAAAAAGTATTAGGCCGTGTCCTGATCATGTCTAATCCGTGTCCATATGATATTCAAGCTGTGTCCAGCCGTGTCTGATGTGTATCTGAACAAAAAAATAATATTTTTTAAAGCGAACACCTAAGACTGCATGTCGAACATGTGTCATACTGGTATCCAACGCGAGTCAGTGTCCTATTTGGATCAGACACTTGGACACACCATCAAATTGGTGTGTTCGTGCTTCATATGCCTTTTTTTTTCTTTTCTTAGGTTTAAGGAATTGCTCATGTCATTTTGGACCAGCTAAAGCTCTCTCTAAAGTGACGACTCGAGGATTCAAACTCATGAAATTGTAAGTAAAGTTCACCTAGGTTCACAGGCCAATTCCACTACGACCAACCACTTTTGGGCAAGTAAAATTAGCAGACAAACACAGGTTTGTTGTCCAACTAATTTGTAAAAGGAAAATACAAAACAAAAGTGAGGAACCCACGCAATACAGGCATACAGCATTCATAATCTATCAGAAGAAAAAAGACATACAGCATTCATAAATGGCTCAACACTTCAACAGCAAATGGAGGAACAATATAAATTTTGATATACATTTTTCTGTTGATCTATAGCCATAGTTCATGACATATGATAGCAGTTACCTTAGGTATCATATCAACGTTGAATTCCCTGCTCGAGCCCAAGTGCTCAGGCGCCTTGTCATCTCCCCTAAATCGCTTCCATAGCTATACAACAGAAAATGAGTTTTAAACAAAAAAGAAAACAAAGCACAAAAAAGGAGATATTTCCTATGCTGCCATTGTAAATTTGCATCGGAAGAGAGTGACCTGTGTAAGATTAAGAGATGTACATTCCCCTCCATAGTAGTCATTTCTGTCCATATGCAACACCTGATTCAAGTGGATAGGAATAAAAGGACTAACACCACATGATCATGTACAGGAATCACCAAGACTATGATAGTTAATTGACATATGCATACAAGCACTGTGTCACTAAACATCTTGAAATACAACAAAACCTGTCCGTCTAGTAAATAGTAGAAGTTTTAGCAATATGGTTGTCACGACAAAAATGGGTAAAGTTACTGCATTTTTATCAAATATGAAGATTAAACTACTTTTAAAAATTGTGATAGAAATCAATATTAACAAGGAGAGAAAGATGGGAAAAAAGAGAGAACAATATTTTGTTTCTTTTCCTCACTAACTAGAGAAAATGCTGAAATTGATGTTGAAAATTTTCTGATCAGTGATTGCGCAAGTAACACAGTTTTGGGGTGTTCTCTCAACATTTTTTCGCTTTAAAAACTACATTTACAAATAATTCTATGGATTGCCATGTGCTGCATTAAATGAGGGAGAAATATTTAACATTGGGAAAAAAAAGGGCGGTGCAAGTACTTCTTGTTCTAGTTTGTTTTTCTAGACATTTGTGTAATGTTAATTTTAAAAAAAGAGAAATTGAAGATGACCTATTAATCAGATAAACTAATGTTCACATAGTTTAAGGTCATTATTAAGACGTTTTAACGTGCAAAGCAAACTGTCGTAAGTAAGCACTGTTATATGAGTGATAAGCATTGTTATATGAGTAAGCAAACTGTCCTAATTAAGTAAGTATACTATCCTAATTAGTGGAATAAATATAGTTATATTTGTAATCACTGATAAGCATCCTGTTAAATGTGTTATGGAATTTCTCTTCTCAACTTTTTATCATGTTGCCTAAATTTATGACAAGTGTGCAAACATCTAAGAACTTATTCTCCTACTCCAAGCAAAAAAAAGCCCTCGGCTATCTTTGTTTCATATGGTTCAATAGATAAGGAATGCATTATTTTTCCCAACCAATTGCGAAATTCTTTTGGAGATAAAAGTTAATTAGCCAACTATCCTTCATTTTCACTTTCTTAGTATTTTTCACCTTTCCTACGCCTAATTCATTGAAACTCGAATAGTAGTGGCACTACTGCCATGTTGCGACTGGCATGTTCGGCTAAATATTCATAATTGTTTTTATGCGAAAATTTAGCAATTTTTTTTTTGTAAAAAAAATTATAATCAAATACTATCAAGTTAATTTTGACAAATAAAACTAATCAGAGTCAGCCACATGGATCATTAACAATTTCATTGAACTCTATCAAAGTATAAATTTTCAATGAATTCATTTTTTTTTTTTAAATCTTTTCTCCTAAGTTGTTTATTTCTAATTTTTCTTTCTCTACATTTTCTTTGCTAGAACTTACATACTTTATCACTGAGGAAGAGTTTCCTAATCTGCCCTATTCGCTAAAGAAGAGTTTATGTCATCTTCTTTTTAACAAGTACTGCTCGAAATTTCTTAGGAATGCGTATTTATTCCGACTTTTCTTATATGTTATCTATCTCAACATTGCTTCTCACCCAATAATCTAACTTTAGAATGAAAAATATACAAGGAAAAAAGTCTCAATCTTTTTTCTTTTTTTTTTTTCAAAAAAGAAAAGGTAAAAGACAATAGCTAGTGAGAGAGAGAGGTATTACTTTGAGGCCATCAACAGAGAGAAGGCCACTGAGGATGCATTCCTTGAGACCAGTGCCCAGGACAATAACATCGTACTCTTCATCCATGGCAGATTGAGTTTCACAGAACAAACGAAAGAGACTGTGAAATGCAGAGACAAATTAAAGAGAAAAAGAGAAAAACAAAAGAAAGAGTTTTGGATGAGCGAAGGACAAGGGAGGCTTGTGTTTAATGTTTATGCTTTTGTTTTGTGTGAGAGAGATTTGAAGCAGAACAGGTCTTTAGCGGCAAAGTAACGTCTAACGAGACTAACGCTTCCTAAAATAACTCATGTCATTATGCATACACGTGTTTGCTCGTTTAAGGAACCAAACTTATTAGCATAGAGAAACCAATAACATTAAAAGTTTAATTTAAATGCACAGAAATAATAGAAAATATCAATTTATATAAATAATTATCCATTATAACGAATGATTTATTATAATTTTTAATTTTTTAGTATTTCTATTAATTGATAGCGTAAAACTGTTTTATATTATCATTTTATATCAATTACTCTCATAACTTAATTACAAACTTAATTTTCATTTTTTTTCTTCTTTTGGTTTATTTGGCTATCTTTATCTTCAAAGAGTGGGAGAGTAACCTTTTAAAGAAATAATATAATATAATTAGGTTTTTAATTTCTAATGGTGTCTCCAACACTTACATATTTATTTACTTAATTTTTTAAAATTTGTATTTATACTTTTCTTTTATAAAAAAAAAATTCTTCTTGCGTTAAAAACACAAGTATATTGGGTAGTGTTTTTGTGTTACATATCATTTGCTTATAGTGTAGAGTATTACACATGCATCTCGATATGTATTCTTGCTTTTTTAGATTAAATTTAAACAAGTTTTTGGTTCTTATAGCAATTCGGTTTAGCTTAATTTTGAAACAAAATCCAATTGATCCAAATAATAGATTTTATTTTGATTTGATTTGATTATATTTAAAAAATCGAACCAAATTAAATCAATTTAAATTAGTTTGGATTAGTTCAATTTAGTTTTTTATTTAAAGTTTTATAAAATATAAAAGAGTAATATCTAATTTCATTAAATTAGATTAACTATTAGTTTTTTTAATAAATTCAAGCAATTATAAAATCTAAATTAATTATGAAAAGTTATACTAATGTCTAATACTAACAAGTACTAACAAGTTAAGTAAATAATAAAAAAAATTGAATAAAAATCATCTATATATAAACTAAAACCAAATACCAAACCAAATTGATTGATTTTCATAGAATAAGAACTAATCCAAACTAATTTATTTTGATTTTGATTAGTTTTTGATTTTTTGGATTAGTTTTCAGTTTTAGCTCAATTTGAATTGGCTTAATCAACCCTACTTATACCATTTTTTATTAATTTTGATTTTAATCTCTATAATTTATTTTAGGTTTTAGTCCTTGTAGTGTCAAAAAAATTAGTTTTTGGTCCTTAAAATTAATTATTAGTCCTTATAATTTTTACCTTTTTAGGTTTTAATTCCTATAATTGCTATATTTTTTTTATGACGGATTTATTCTTATTTTTCAAAAAAAAAGATAGGTTCCTATAGTTTAATTTATTTTGATTTAGGTCTCTCAAGAATCAAAACCCAAATGATAAAAAGTTATGGGAACTTATACTAAAAAAAAAAATATTATAGGGATCAAAATCAAAATGTGTTGTAATTATTGAGACAAAATGGTATTTAAACCTTTTAGGTTATAATGTGTTCACAGTATACAGTAAAAAGTTAAAAAAAAAAAAAGAAGGGGGGGGGGGGGGGGCTTGGTGCATAAAAACTGCAAGTTTCAGAGAACTTGATCTTGTATAAATTCTGTTGAGTTACATGCTCGATATGTAAAGTTTATTACATTCAAATATATCTGATTTACAAATTCAAATTAAAATAACAAAGTTCTGTTCATTACATTCATCTCCTATAAAAATAAAAGTGGAAAACACAAGAGTATTATTTCTCTCAAAGTTTAAGTCTATTATATTAATAAGTTATAAAATATTATTAATTACAATTATTCATTAATTAATAATAATAGTTATTTATTCACTTCAAAAAAATTTATTTATTAATTAATAATTTATAACTCAATTCACTTGAGGATACCAAATATACGGAAAAAAATTTCAAAAATGTACAACGCCTTGTCATCAAATATTGCACGAGTCACCAATAAATATTAGGTCTAGTAGAAGGGACTAATTTTCGACAACTTAGGAAATCACTGTTAGAATCCCGATTGAAAAAGATGCCCACCATACCTCGAATATAATTGCATTAAGTAAAAGATACCTATCCGAAACTAAAATAAATAAATATTGCACAGGACAGATAGAGATAATAAGGCAATTTGATTTCAGATTTTTCTTTAAAGGAAAAAGCCAATTAGATTTTTTACACCATCCGCAGCCCAAGACTTGTTCTAGTTCCACCCTTGGGTTTAAAGATAATTAATAAACATAGTTAGTGTAATTAATTAACTTTATTTTATATCTTCAACAATTTTCGGTTTCTCACGTTTTACTTCTAGACAACTTCTACATTCAATTTTGAACATTTTTTTTTTCACTTTACATAAACGACGAGAAACCAAAAAACTAAGCAACTACCATGCGGGCAAAACCCACATTACAATACTTAGCTAAAGGATGCAGTTCTCTGTTCCCTTTCCGATCCTATTTATGTTAAAATAAACTTCACTTCTCTATTTTTCTTTTATTTTAGTTTTAAAAGATATCTATGCATGATTGGGTGTAGGGAAGATGGTAGGCATAGTGCAAGCTCGATGAAATTTAATCTTAATACTAAGCAATTTAGGGTTTGATACCACTTGGCATAATACTCTCAAGTTAAATCTTTTTAATTAGAATATTCCAGTAGAGATATTGAATTAACTTTTCGGATACAATGCCAACTACAAAATTCTTGTACATGTTAAGATATATATAATTATAACTAACTCTATTTATAATCTTAATCTCTCTTTAATTGTTAAATATTTTCTGTTGAGCCCTTTTTTTAAAAAAAAATGCGTTAGTAAAAGTTATAAATAAAATAGTTAACAATCACATTAATTTAAATCTTCCATTTATATTCAAAACAATTATGGACTTTAAAATTTGTAATACTTAAGTCCCCCTAGTAATTTGTAATTAGATCTTTGAACCAAACTATCGTTATAACGTTGTCAAATGAGCAGAATATATCAATTTTTCATCTGGTGTGAATAGATTTAATTATTTATTAAATTTTTATACTATCACCCAAACTTTAAATAAGTTCTTATGGTAATAATGTAATCGAATCCCTAAATCACCCACACAAACTAGAAATGTAACGTTCTACTCACGGCCGCTTGGTCCGGCAAATACAACTAAAATTATTATCACTATAAGACCCTAACCATAATTTTTTATGCTCTAAACACTAATTCAAATTTTAAGTGAGCTTATGAAGAGAGCGACTAAACCTTATGTTTATACAACAAATAAATCTAGGTTGAATTGGTTTTTGACTTTTGAGTGACACAGAAAGGAAGTGAATCAGTTCACTTCCCTGTTAGTACTCTAAATCCACATTTTTGTTTTATTTAAGGTAACCTGCAGGACACACAGAGAAACGAACTCAAATGAGAAGCCTTTTAACAAGAATGAAGTAACAGAATAATCCACAATCTTTTTAAAGATTCAATGTTATATATATGCACGCAAAAACCAAGAAAATATATATTAAAAGAATATATCGAAAATTAATATTGATTAAAATTATGAAGATGTAATTAGAAAAATCATTATATTTTACTCGTTAATTAAAATTATTTATGTATTGATTGTAATTTTTTTTTTGAAAAAAAAATCCTTAGTTTCACATCTAAAATAAATTCCATTAACCTTCTTGAATTCATTTTATACCTTGCAAATTTGTAAATCAAATCAAATTTCTCAAAGAGGTTCCATTATATCTAGCTAGCAAGTAGTGAACGTTATTTTGAAACATAATCTAAAAAGAAAACATGCTATAAGTCTTTTGACTATGTTTGGGAGTTAGGAGGAGAAAAAATTAAAAGAAAATACAGGAAAGGACATGGATGGAAGGTTACGGTATAATTTGTTTCCCTTTATTTGGATATTTAAAATCTTATAAAGTCCTCTTAATTAGGAGAATTTTAAAATATTCATAAAAAATAAATAAAAAAATAATTTGGGCTAACAAAATAATCTCTCAACTCATTCTCATTTTAAAAAATTTCTAAATATGAGATCTACTCCTTTCTTTTTTTAATTTTTTTGGATGTGTAAATATGAGATTTACTTGAAACCTTTTTCTTTCCTTACTTTTCTTTGTCTACATTCGCATCCAATGTTTCCAAACATCAGCCTGAGATGATACTTAAAGACATACCCTAGCTTCAGACATGTGTCACCACCATGTTCTTCAGGAAGATAAGAGGAACTGGAAGGAATGGACTCAAACGAATGCCTTTGCCCTTGTGCAACGCTTGGTATCTGAAATTTACAAGAATTCCATTATTGTACATGTATAGAATTCTTCCACGAGATCGTATACAAATATTAACTAAGCAAGAGTATGAAAAAGCTTATCACCTGTTTCAATTTATGGTTCTCTTCCATCAGTTCTACTCCCTGCATGGGCAATACCATCAAACATTGTAGCAGAGAAAGGGTGATAAGTTGAAAAGAAAGCAACACCAGGTTGGATATTCTTGAAATCCGTTATTTCCACAAAAATAAAAAATCATTAATGATTTTGGTACATATTATATTTTTAACATCTCTCATATAAACTATCAGTGCCACCTACTAATACAGCTAGCATTGGCCTATTTAGTTTCACTTCCTTCCATATTGTCCAATCTGAGGACTTAATTGAAATTGAGTAAAAAATATCTAAACAATTATACCCCTCTGCATCATTATTAACCTACTGCTATAAAAGAAAAGAAAAAAATTATGTCAAAAATATAACGTCAAATTCCTATTTTCATGATTTGGATTTTATTTTATTTTCAGGGAAATAAAAGAGAATAATTTTGATATATTATTAATATAAATTGTTACATTGTCAACTAATCATATAACATCATAAGTATGACTTTTGATATAATTATTATAAGAGTCAAACACTTTTAACGGCACTATCAATAAAAATTTTTTATACTAACAGTGTAGCAAAACGAAATCCAAGATGAAACTTCTTACTGCTTTGTTCGTCGTATTTTAGCTCTACACCAAACCAGCTTTAGGATGTGTTTATGAGTTTCATAACTGGTCTTCAAACTCTTCACTTCCCTCCCTTCCTTTCTAAAATCAAATCTCGCAAACACACTGTTAAGCGTGTGGACATGGGTTAGTTTCTTTAACTACATCGGAGAGATTTGAATTAATTTGAAGATCAGTATGTGAAAGATCGAGACAAGAAGAGAAATATGTACTAGAAATGGCTGGGGATGTGTGAAATTAAGGAGTCGTGCATGTGTTGTATCTGCCATTTTTACCGAAAGAGTTATTCGTGGGATACCACACCTTCAACATCTTCTAAGAAAGATAGCAAGAGTATTTTGGTCATATGGTAATGTTAACTTTTAAAAGAGAGGCGTGTCTAGTCAATTTAAAACTATAGAGGACCATTTATGTAAATTTCAAGCATTTGAAAGAATGTCAAAATTTCTAAGTTATCCGACTAGTTTAATTATTAGGGTAAATTACTATATTTCACTTTGATAACTATATTTTTGTAAGCAGCTTTTTACGAGATTCAATCTAATTCTCATGACCTACTGTGGTATGAGATGTGAATCTAAAGTAGAGTGAGTGCACTCAAGAACTAAGACAGAAAGGGAATTGACCAAGTCGAGAGAGAATGAACTGAGTAATTGAATTGTATTATTGAGAATGGTGAATCATACCACCAAAGTACAAGAGTTACACTTTATATATACAATACGTTACTAACTGAAACTTCTTCTACAAGTAGATAAGTTAACTAATGGCACAATAACAAGAATGGTGATATTTAAAATGCTCACCCACAAAAGTGAACATTCAATGTTCACCAAAATTTTAATCATTGATCAAGTTAAAAAAGTAAATCTAATGGTTGATATTATACAAAAATTGATTATGATGCTCTACATGATATTTAGAGTATGAGTGGTCATTTAATATCAAACGTTAGATTTTTTTTAACTTAATTAATGGTTAAAAATCAAGTGAATATTGAATGCTTATTTTTTGTAGATGAGCATTTTAAATATCACCAGAATAACTACTTTAACTCAAACTAACTTCCATTCTATGCTTACATGAGGTGAATATCGAGAAAAGATATATGAGTAGTTTTATATCTTCACCTAGCCCCCTCACGAAAAAACCTTTGTAGGCTTGAAGCATGGATAATGCACAGGTCCACTATATTTTGTTCTGAAATTTTTAACATTTATTTAGAAAATGAGGATCAAATTTTAAACTATTTGGTCGTTAGAGTTTTGATATCATGTCGTGAACCATATCTTCCAAAAGTTTAAACTCGTGGCTAAAACGCATAGAAAAAATTTAATATCCTAACATACTAGCAATTCCTTTTCACAAAATTGCGAGTTACTATAAACTCTTACATCTAGAAATTTGCTTTCATACTGTTCAATCCTATTATAGGACTCAAATGACAAGCTTGTTGGAATTTTTCTAGGGCTGAAATTAATTGCGGGATTCTGCATGTAAAAAATGGGTTGATTATATGATCGAAGTGTTAGATATGTACGACAAATCTAATATGGTTAAGAAAAATTATATTTGCACACGCTTAGTGTGTTAATCAACATTGTAATCTAATATTTCATGTTGATGGGTGGAGAACCAGTTTGACTAAGGCTATAAGTGATAATATTATCAACTACAGCTCCCCCAGTTCATCATTCGTCAAACATAAAATCTCTACTATTTGTACATGAAGTCCCTAATATCGGTAGACACATTAAACAAGTATGTCTAAATAACAGAACTCTATTGTTAATGATCCGTTGTATGAGCTGAACGCACCCTATGTTAGGTTAATAGGTGACAATAATGTAGACTATGCTAACATATGCTAAATAGGGTTTCATGGCAACTTACATGAAAGTAACTCCTTCAACTATAGGTCAATTTCAAAGTTTCTTTTTTAACTTCAAACTCAACAACTTGACTCAGCTAAGTTTACCAAGTTTTGAATTAATTCCTTGTGCATGAAAGCGAACCCCTCCAAGGAGTTAATATATTAATTAGTTGAAAGCAATATTTTAAAAATTGAACTGGAGGTTGAACTCGCAAGGCTTCTAATGTATGTTTTAAGGCTAGTTCTGTGATGCACCAGTTAATATATGATGCACCACACATCATTTAAATTTGATTAAGAAGTAGGGGAGTGTTGGTGAATTTGTCATTTAACCACATTTCGAAAGTGCAGTTAAACGCATCCAAAAATGTGGTTAAATTAAAATCTGGGAGAACTTCATACTTGATCTTCATCCCCACCCAGCACACCATGGCCTCTGTCCACCGTCCTCAGCTAAAACTTCCACACAATTAATAGGCAGGCTTATAGAATGGCAGTATAGGTGGCTCATCCGTTGTCTATTATAACATTGTTACTGTTCCTCACCCTTCCCTCCATCATGTCACTCTCTCCCAAACTCCACCATCTTCTACCGACTGCCGGCACAAGTACAGCACCAGTTCCCAACTGCCAAGAACCATTGAATCGCGATCGCCAAACGCCAAGAACCACAGTGTCGCGGTCCATCGCCAGCAGACAGAGACCGCACCTCGCACAGCCACACCACCGCTAACCATTCTCGCACCTGTGTCTCGCAGCCACTAGCCCATTGCCAAGCCGTTGCAGTGCCTACATTGCCAGGATGCCACCGCAGCCGTGCAGCCCCTCTCCATGCCCATAACCTCTGCCTCTTTGACACCAAACAGTTGTGCAGCACCCTCCTGCCACCATTCATGGTTCCGTCAAGGTGGTGGATGGTGTCGGCGACGTGCTTCATTCCGGTAAGGTCGGTGTGGACACAGGTAGGAGGAGATGGCGAGGATTAAGTTATGGGGAAGAGAGATTCCAAGAAGCATGACAGATTAAACGGTGGAACACAGAGAGAGAGAGAGAGAGAGAGAGAGAGTGTGCGTGTGCGGTTGGCGGCACAATGGGTGAAGCTCCGGCGGGGGGTGGGGGGGGGGGGGGGAGCAAATAGCATGGACCTATGGTGGAGGGCAGAATTTTTAATCTCCACCATTGGATATCAACAAACGATTTGGATGAGATTGAGGTTTATGTTACACCATCAAATTTTAAACTGGTGCATCACATCATATATTAACTGGTGCACCACAGAACTTGATATGTTTCAATTAGTTCAACTGATTAAATTTGTTGTTGAACCATCATTAAATTATGTTTGAACCAAAAAATGCTTGAACCAAAAATATGAATGGTTCACAATTCAACTGGTTTAATCAAGAAGTTCGGTCCAATTTCTAAAACATTAGTGGAAAGAGTATATGAAGTTATTAAGTTTTAATCAACATGTTCGTTCTGAAATTTGCTTTTATTACTCTAAATCCTTATAGTGCTCTTAGTAATTTTTTAATAACTAAACAAGGAAAATATTAAATACTTCTTATATTTCAAAAATAATAATTACATTTATTTTTTATTCAATATTTTTATTGTTATACTGTAGAATGATTATTAAGAGAATGCTTTATGAAGATATAGCAAAACTCTATACGTACATACACATATATACATAATGCTAGGTCTCCTGTACACATACAAATGCTTGGTCTCCTTCCTACTTTACAATATATAAGTCCCTTGGCTTGGCCAATTTATAGCCAGCTACTTTTAGAGAACTTAGAGGGAAGAACTTAATCCAGAGGTGTTCACTAAACTAGTTGCCATTATGGGATCATGATGTATACATGTACACTTCTGTTCATTTAATAATTTAGATATGGGGTTTTTATCATTCTACTTATTCTATAGACTTGTCTTACAAAGCAAACTTTCAGAACTACGGGAATAATTGCTCTCATATATCAAAGGTTGAACTCATTAGACTGTAAAATTATAGATTATAAATTATAATAACAAACATATCGGATTTGAAATGCATCAGTGAGTTTGGTTTAGCTTTTACCTTTCTCTTAAGGGTGCTGATCTCTTGCATAAGTTTTTCATCCTGAAACACAAATTAGTATATACTATGTCAGAAGCATTTATACCACCCAGCCATAATTGATCATTAGGAGGAGGTTATAGTGGCATGTGTTAGGCTCTGGATCTAATCCCTTGTGGGATATGCACTAATACTCTCGAAGCATAATATATGGCACAAACCTTTACTTTTGAAGCACTGATCAAACCTCTTTTAAGTTGTTCCTCTAGTTTCTGGAGTTCATGTAGTGTCAATCCTTGCAGATCTTCCCCATTCAAATGCCTGTGTTGAAGGTGGAAACCACGTGTCTAAGTGACATAAAATTGTAGGGTGCATGAACCTTAGGTACAAAAGGTACTAGCTTGCAGTGTATACCTCAGTTCGCGAGCCTTTTGCTCTTCTTTCTTGCGCAGCATATCATAGTTGGTGTCATCGTCAACCTATGCATAAACTCCCAAAAATGTCTTCCATGATTTTGCATTTTCTAATTAGGAATTAATGTTAAAGACAATTCACATATTTTCCTATCAGTGTTCACTTTTTTTTTTCACAGTTAGATGGTGTCTAAGTCAATTTGTGCATCCCTAGTCCACTCAAAGTCGGGCCATCCACGTTGTGACTATAGAATTCACAAAATATTTCTTGTAGTCTGGCGTCAAGTAATTATTGCATATAGAATTTGAACAAGTGATCGTGCTTACTCATGTCACATGTCTACCCACTGCTAAAACAAAGATTCCTTAGGGTTATTTTTTTGATAGAGTAAGGATAATAACGTATCTTAAAATTTTGTTTTATTTTATCTTGTTATCATCAGTTGTAGATTTATGTTATCTTATTATTATTATTCAATAAGTTATTTTTTTAATCACTAACTCTATAATAAACTCCCAGAAATAACATATGTGAGTTCAACCAGTCTCTGTTCAAAAAGTCTTCATGATATATAGCATCTTTTCTATTAACACCGACCCCAACACCAAAATCCTTAGCCTTTTTCAATGGAGAAACTATAGAGCCCCACCTAATGTTCTCTCACCTCAAGCATGCATGTCACTTAACAACATAGTTGTCAATATTGGATGGCGGATCATGGGAGTGAGCCAAAAATCCACCATATGGTGTGGCAGGTGAAGTCGAAAGCCATCGTGAACTGAATATATATATATATATATATATATATATATATATATATATACACACAAAAAGTATACAAAAAAAATTGCTAAAAATAATAAATAATAAAAACTAATAACATATATCAAGAACAATAAAATTAGAAATATATTCTAAGTAATAAATTCAGCAAATATATCACAAAATCAAAGTCAAAGTGACAACATAACATACTCATAGTCAAACATAAACATAGCAACTTCTTAAAGCTTTGTGGCTTGTTATTGTATCTCAACTTCTTAAACCTATCAAATTTGAGACTAAATTCAATAGCCACAATCACACAAAATTATTGAAATAATTAAAAAAAAAAAAAGAGGCTGCAGCCTGAAGGAGAATTAGAAAAAAAGAGCTAAAACAGAATTTAAGAATAGGGAAAAATAAAAGGGCTGGAACAGAATAGAAAAGGAAAAAAGGGAGCTGAACCAGAACCAAAAATGGGGAAAAAGGTTGAAACAAAAACAAAAGAAGAAATAAAAGGAAGAAGACACAACAAACGAAGAAGAAGGAAGAGGTAACCTCAATTTTACTCACTTTACTGCTGTGTTGAGGCCACCGCCGCCACTGGTGGTGGTTGTCGCTGGCAGTGGCATCGCCGGAAAAAGGCCGCCAGCGATCACTGGAGCTCCTAAAAGGGTGAGAAGTAAAGATGAGAGGCAGAAAGTGAAAAGGAGGGGATTCGCGGCTTGCTTCTAGCAGATTAGGGATTTAGGGCTTAAAAATCCCCGAAATATCTTTTGAAGTTTTCTTCTTTTTTCTAGAAAAAAAGGGTCAGCCAATATTTGGCAGCGCCAAGTGCATGGTGACCACCATGCCCCTCCACAATATTTTGCCAGGAGATGCACTCTCCCACAGCGGTTTGCTTGATTTTCGCCACGCCATAGCGGATTTTTAATAACACTGCTTAACAAGAGGTTTGCTTCCATTGGCAATATCTAATCATTTTTTCGAGCATAGCTTACAAATCATCTTACCATTGCCATAAAAATCTTCGAGAAGGTTTGGTTGTTACTTTAATGTGCTTTTCACCTCTATATGTGGTGCTTCAAGACCATTTTAATTCATCACAGTCTTTATTTTTTTCATGATTTAGGCCCAACCACTCTTCAAGCTGTCATCTACTTTAATCAAGTTCCATGGTGTTAAGATCCAAACTTCATCTTTTCTTAAAATTTTGTTTAATCTTATCCTATTATCCTTAGTTGCAGATTTACTTTTTATTTTTTAATTATCTAATATGATATTCGTATCATCACTACATCTATAAATGACTTTTTGATATGACTCAAGCCTAAGTTTAACCTGATTTCATTCAAAATTTATTCAAATTTTTAATATCTAAACACTTAAGGATAATAGTGATTACTATAGAAACGTGCAATATCTTTCACTTAACGCCAATGCAATTACAAGAGCAACTTCAATATATGTGATGATGAGAAATCAATAAAGTAAGAAAAAAAAAAGTGTGATCATCAATGGATACATGCAAGAACTATTCCATAGATAACCGTCAGAGATTAGTCAGCACAATACTCCACACAGAAAGATAATTTGCAGTGCCCTTTTGCCTCGAGGTTCGTTTGGCAAAGAATTTGATATTTTTTTTCAGTCAAATGATAAATTCCAGGATCAAAAGTTGATATCATGAATTCACAATTCAAGCAACTAGAATAAGAACTTGATGTTATATATTGTACCTGCAGCGCAATAGATGGACCGTCCGGTCTTTGAATTAATGAATGCCGAGTACGCCTTTCAATTACTTGTTGCATACTGAAAACAACAAACACATTACATATAGATTCAGATTATTCTATTTCCGTTTCAACTAATGATGCTCATGAAATTAAGAATTTGATATAATCATTGTATAGCTAATATGTAGGTAAACAGTTAATGAGATTACAATCAATGAGAACCTCAGGTACGTATTTGGCTAGTGTCAGTTGTATCTAAACGAGTCAAACAAATTCGGTTTTTCCTTAATGTGTAAATAAAATGTTCATTTTATTATAATTGTAAATTATGTTTCAACTTTCTTAAATGATAAAAATCTATGAAAGTTTGAATCCTAATTAGCTGAAGGGAGTGGAATGTGATCACGAGGGAGCTTTCTGGCGTTTGACTAAGATATCTTCACAGCTATTGCTGTGAAATTCCCCCTTGAACTGTGAAAAGGGACTTGATATCTTCATATGTCATTCCTATAAATACCAAAAGAAGCATGGATCTAAATGAATACTCCATCCATTCCATCAAAAGTCAATCTATCCAACTAAACATGTCCTTGCCGGTATATTGCCTACTGATGATCATCGACTAAATGCCTTATGGAATAGAAAAGCTACAAGCTACAAGCATTACTAAGCATTCAGGTATTCTGTGGTTAAAGCTTTTGTCGTATCTTTCATTCATGTTTTACCTTCTGTGATCAAGCACATGTCATTTCAAGAGCTATAGTCATGAATTAAATGCTCCAAATATTTAAATTACTTAATAAGAGTGCTCTTAATTAGGTTTAATTTGGGCATGTTGATAGAAAGTTAATTTCTAAACATACATTTTTCATTTCAACTTTTGCAACGTAATGGCTCCTGCATAAGTTGTACATAATCGTGTTGCTCCTTACTAAATAGGAATACTAATAGTTAAACAAACATATACTCACAAGAAGATTGTTTAGAATCCGTTTCGACCAAGTTTACGTTTTACAGATAAAGTTGTGTCAAGAGTGTGAAAAATTTGTACGTATAAATAACAACACTAGAAGTTTAAATCTTATTAAAATGGTAAAGATATGAAATGGCATATATAAATATAAATATAAATGTTATCATACATAGATAATGTCCTCAGTCATCACATCACAATCTGGCAAAGCAATCTTTCTCTTTTTCTCTCTCCATCAATAATCAAGAGAAGGAAACATACTGGAGTTGGATGAGATATGGCAACTGTACCACGGGCACTTGCAAGTAAAAGAGGGAGTATATCCTTCTATATAGAACATGTGTATTAAAAGAAAGGGAGAGAGTGATACTGCAATTAATACCTTGAACTTGCATACTCAAAGAGCTTGTTAGTTGCAGAAAAGACCATGAGAGCAATGTCTGCATCACAAAGAGTTGCCAGTTCCTGAGCTTTCTTGAAAAGCCCTTTCCTCCTCTTTGAGAAGGTCACCTGCCTTGAACTTATGTTCTCGATTCTTTTGATCTGTATGCTCTTCCTTGTCATTTCCCTATCTCAAAAATCATCCAAACCCATTACGTCTAAAAAAATAAAGAAGCATATATAACTAAAACATATCATATAAAGGTAAAATCGTACGGATTCAACATGAAATAGGGAAAGATCAATTTTATTCTTGAACAAATTACGTCCATCGTAGAACCAATGGATCAAGATGAAAATCATGTACTGGTGGGGGACTCTGGGGAGAAATTAAAGAGACATTCTTGAAGAAGCAACTACAAATTAAGATTAGTTCAGTTTCACAATTAAATGGGCAAATATTTGTGTAACTGATTAAATCTGACTAAAACCTCAACCTGCACTCGAACAATCTATGTCACTTAAGCGAATCTTTTCTTTCCTTTTGTTTTTTCATATTGGTTATATATATATATATATATACATATATAAATATAGGCAGAGATAAAGTGGAAACTGGAAAGTACAGAGAGAAAGACTAAAAAAAGAAATTAAGAAGTTTTTCTTGAAATAGGAAAAACTAAAAACAGGTCTCCTTCACCAAGAATCTCATGTCCAACGAATATGTCTGCAAGAATATGGAAAATAATATATATATATTGCAGATAAAGCACTTTCAAGACGGAAAAAGTGTGATATTGGAGCTTACACGAGCAAACCAATCTTTGCCTACCAGAAATGGGTGATAGGAAGCAACGACTTGCAAGTCCCAACACGTTTAGTGCCGGTACAGATTGAATTGATGTGGAGTTGTCCCCTTTAACATTGGGCAAGTTGATGATGCTGTACTATAACCATTGAACTTTTGTCTTAGTATTTTCCTTTTTTTTTTTTTTTTAATTTTTTGCTTTAACGCTCAGTTGTTTTGGCAAGAAGAAGTAAAAGTTAAATGCTCCGAAAAAGGCATTTAATTATGCCCTGTTTATTATTATTTTTTTTACTTCCTACATATGCCTCGCAGGGTGGTTTCCGTATAACAGGTCCATCGTGCGTCGATGGCCACGACAAGGACAAATAATGAATGGATGCAACCCTCGTACGCACAAGTCACAACACGCACACTCGTACCCGCTTCTCACTCACCATGGCCCCATGCGAGCTTTTAACTGCTGGCAAAGCTCAAACTGTCAAACATACTTTCCTTTTAAGATTGAATCGTGTTAACTTAAGGTGACAGTTAAGAAACAGGGAGTGTTTGTAATTATTTTTAAAAATTATTTTTTATCATAAAGTTTCGCCGACTTTGGTGCTCGTCATTGCATCCGGAGATGGTAAAAAAATTAGCCTAAACGAGTATTTACAGGGATTAGCTGCGACGAGGAAAGATATGGACATGGATATAGGTTTGGTTTCCATTGAGGTGGGGGGTAGAATGCTCATTTATTATATAGGGCAGAGTATGAGATGAGGTTGTCATCTTACGGAGACCCATTATTTCTTTATTAATGTATAGTATATAAAACAAGTAATTAGCATATAAGTTTTAAAATTTATAATAAGGAGTTTGCATGTATTTTTATGATATTTTTAATTGTCTTTTATTGAATTTCCATTATGTATTGTTATTTTTAATTTGTATTATGTTATGTTAATAATATTATAATGGATTATAGATATTTATGTATGTTTTATTTAGGTTTGATAGCATTTTTTAGAATTTTTCTCTTTTTTGAATTTTTTTTTGAATTTTTAACATAAACCCATGGATATCCGCAGGAATGTGGGTCCATGTAGGGAATGGGGTCGGGGATGGGATGGAGACGGGAGACAAATTTCCCCATAAATATCCATTGTCATCACTATCGCATCCAAACTAGGCACAATTCCTTGATTAAGAGAATATTTATAGGGAATTTATGAGATTACTTATCAACATATCTTCATATCAGTAGTAAAAATTGAATTTGTATCTTTATGGGATACAAATATTATTCCTTATCAACTATATCAGCCTTTGTTGACTCTTTAGAAATTATCTTTTAGCACAAAACGGAAAATTACTAATGGTGTGATGAGTTATTTATTATTATTGAGCTCATACTGATTTTCATAATTACGGAATAAATTACCAACTCCTTTTTTTTTTTTTTTCATTTTGCAGCTGTTACCTTTTTTTTGTATTATTTACGTGAAATTCTTTTCTTACTATATAAAAGTATTCTTATTTTTTTTTTATTTTTAAGAATTGAGGATGTTAGATGCTTTTAGAATTCTCAAAATATTAATATTTTCATTCTATATTTAATAAGTTTTATTTTACATTTTTAACTATTCTCCCTAAATTATTCATTAGCAAACTCTTTCATTTTATTATAAGAGCGATATATTGTTCTGCCAAGACTTTTTAAGGCGGTTTTAAAATGCATTTTTTCTTGATTTGAGGTTTATTAAGTTCAAGAAATTTTTTATTTTATCCCTTTTCTATAGTACATTTCAACTAAATATCTTAGCATATAGGACAACATCTGTAGTTATTAGGAGTGTACATCGTTTGGTTGGGCGACTTGAACTTATCCCTAGGTTTTACTAAAAAATTTGATTGAATTAATTTTTTTATCCTGACAGTGAACTATATTAAGGTTAGAGTTTAACCTGTATTGGGACCAAACTAATCCGATTTAGACATGCAAAATATTTTTTATATGATTTTTTAATTGTTTTGCTGTTACTTTTATAACTTTTAGCTTATTCCAAAGAAAGCCAATTCAATGAACAATTGAAAAGTAAGTGAAAAACATGATAATTAAAACTATGGAGACTTACATGCTCGATCATAGTTTGAGAAAAAATTTTTAAATGACATTTATTACAGGGAAATTAAAATTGTATTAAAAATATTTATATAATTTCAAATTGGCCCTAATGGCTTAAGAGGTCACTTCTTGGCCCCAAAAATGTGCACAATCAAAATAAATGATGTAGGGCTAAAATTTTAAAAATTATTTATTAGCAAATAATATGTAATCTTATTATAAATTTTTAATCTAATAGCCAATTTTATATATATATATATATATTGTTGAGACTATGTAGTTATTTCTAACTTGTTAAGCCTAAAATTGATTGTGCCTAGCTAGAGCTACATTATCGAGCGCAAATGGCCTTAAGATTCTTGTAAGTTGAATTTGAGTTTGAAAATTAGGCTCTCCTCTTGTCGAACTCAAGCTCGAGCCAAGTTGAGCCTATTATTATTAGGTCGAGCCTAAGATTTATCAAACTTGACTCAACTCGGCTCACTTCCATCTCCACTAGGCAAGCAAAATGAGTTAAACCTTGTAGGGTAGCATATTTGTTGGCTAAAATAAGGTGGGTTGGAATTCAAAAATCCTAATCCATAAATCATTCATTTCTATCATAATTTGTTTAACTCATGGGTTAAACGAGCTAATCTACTGAGTAAATGTGCTAGTTGTTTGCCTATTTATTTTCTTATTTTGCTTTAAAAAATTTATCGAGACTTAAGTTTGATTATGGAATGTATTGAACTTTGAAATTTGAGATTTTAAATTTGGATTTTGATGTTTGGTTTGTTTTAAATTTGTGTAATTTTATTTATAATGTATTGAACTAGAATTTTTGAAATTTGGACTTAAGTTTGATTATAAAATATGTTAAACTTTGATGTTTGGGAATTTAAATTTGGATTTTGATGTTTAGTTTTATTTTCAATTTATGAAATTTAATATGTAATGTGTTGAATTTAAACTTTAGACTTAAGTTTAATTATATTTGGAATGCAACAATGTTTTGGTCGGACAATTTAACCCTCAGGCTGGAGTGGACCATTTTAACAACCCTAATTTTACCTTAGTTTATGTTTTATATATATATATATATATATATTATTACAAAATAAAAGTATTGTAAATGGCCATGAATATCAAATTAAAGGTCATCAGATGACAAATGGTAAAAACCAAGTTAATGATGATCATATAGTCTTTTATTATGTCTTGCTTGTCGGTTATATGATAAGTAAATCAATGAGCAATATTTAGCAATATACAATATTCCTATACGAAAAAAGATCTTTTAAAATGAAATACTCTCTAAAATAAGAAAATTAGGAATTTTCACCCTTAAATAAAAATTGTACATTGTATGTGTTCTTCCAACCAAATAATGTAACTAATTCATTCTATATATATGAGCCTAGCTAATTCATTCTATAAATATGAGCTAGAGGCAGTCTGACATTAATAATTAAGAGAAGAAGTATATAATGCCTACGTGGAAAATATTTATATACCAAATTATATGTGTGTACTTTTGGGTAGAGAAAAAGTGTGAGAGATGAGAATCCTGCCTCTTTCTTTCTATAAAACGAGGGAGAATAACATTATTCCACTGTTACATAACGCAACCCCGACGTGGCCCACTGCACTTGGATTTGGAGGCATGAATTATTCTGAAAAAAGCAAAATACCTTGCCTCAACCTAACGTCATGCTTGATATTTAACCGATATTATTTTTCTATACTTTTCTCATGTGTTTTTTTTCCTAAGCTTCAAAACTTAATTAAGGACTGGTCAAGGTAAATGTTATCTATTATTTGGTAAAGTCATTTTCTATATTTGTTTATCATTTAAGTCCATGATTTGTCTTTTCTCCAATTAATTTTTAATCCAGAGAAACAATCATTTACAAACCGAAATGGATGCACTGTTAACATTTTCTAAATATGTCAATTAAAAAATGTTTCATAATAAATTTTTTGTAGCAAGCTTCTTGAAAATTTACTATCAGAAATAGCTAATGAAATACCGCCAAACAAAACAAGTCTTTTTGAAAAGAAAATATTTGCAATATCTCGAATTTTTTGAAAAACAAAGTTACTATAGAAAAAAGAGATAAAATGGCTTTTTTTGGGTAAAAGTAATGTTATTATTACATCCCCATCATTTACAATGGTAAGTCTCTTGCTTCTTTTATTTATTTATTTTTTCCCTTTAAACGTGTAAAGTAAAGTACAAACAATTGTCTCGTAACAATTCAAGTACTTTTATTTTGTATTTCAATTAAGTATTGTTATTTTTTGAGGGTATACTTCATTTATCATTATTTTCAATTCTTTATAAGTAGATAATCAATTTTTTTAATAGAATGACTTGGTATTAATATTTATGATTGAATAGATGAATAATTCTCGTCACTTTGATTTATAGCTGAATGTGTCATACTTCCACTAAAAGAAAAAAGAAAGATTTAGTGCTGAGAAGGGTAAAGTATCTTAAACATGACATTTTATCTCTTCATTTCTATAGTAATTTTATTTTTCAAAAAACACGAGATATTGTAAATTTATTTTTTTTCAAATAATTTTTTGTGGTATTTTGTCATATAATATAAAATATTTGAAATATTACACATGAAAATATATATTTTTATAGAAATAATTATATAAAAATAATTTTAAAATTTTAATAATTGCATAGAGTGATTAATATAATTATTAATTTTACAATAATAACAGTTAAACATAAAATTATTTTAGTAAATTTTTACTCTATCTATATAAATAAAAATATTTTTTCATATAAAAGATCACAAATTTTCGCATCTTTCTTTTAAAATATTATAATTTTTTTTGCCTTGATCTCCAATATATTACAATTTTTCTATTTGACTCATCTCTTTATTCATCCATCTATGTCAATTTTTCAGGTGAGACGTCAAATTGAACTTAACACAAAAATATTAATGATAAGTTGACGAAAGAATCAAATGAAAATGAAAACAAAAATTAAGAAATGAAATAAAATTTTTAAAATGATGGAGGAAAAAAAAAGGCCATCCTAGAAATCATCTTAAGTTAATATCACCAATATAAATTGTTCGGCTTTGATTCTCTAAGGAAACACTTTGGGTATGGACTTTAGGGCATGTTTGAATAATACACTTGTAATTTTTGGGGTAAACTCTTATTTATATCCTTCATATTTTATAGAGATTTTAACTTAGTTCCAAAATTTTTTTTTATTATATTTGTGTCCCTAATATTTTTAAAATATTTCAATCTTGTCCTTTCGGCATTCAAATTATAAACGAGAAAAATTGATATGAAGGACAAGTTATAATATTAGTGATGATATATGCATTACTTATTTGAATAAAATGATATTATTTACCATCATTTCCCTTTATATTTTTGTAAGATATGAACATTTTTCTTGTTAATTTAAATATTTGTAAAGCTCAATTAATCTTTCTCCTACTAAAACCCATATTCAAAGCTTTTTTTTGGAAAATTGAAGGCAAATAATTTCTATTAGTGGTATTTGGATATCACTAACATCAAAATTTGACCTTAATATTAGTTCTTTTTTCATTTATAATTTAGTGTTGTCTATCGAAAATGTAAGATTAAAATATTTTAAAAATATTGGTCACGTAAATAGAATAAAAAAAATTTTGGACTTAAGTTGAAATTATTATAAAATATGAGGGACGTAAATAAGGCTTTATCCTAACTTTTTTCAACCTTTTGGAAGTAAATAAGTAAAATGTGAGGGATATAAATAAGGCTTTATCCTAAAATTAATTTTGGTGCTTTTTAGAAAATTAAAATATCTAATTTTTCAAGATATACTTATTAAAATACTCTAAAGAAGCATTTTTTTACTATTTATTTAAATACAAAATAATTTATTTATAAGTTACTTTTCAAAAATTACTTTCATATATGGGTTTGAGTAAACTATTTATCCAAACGGACCTTTAGTAGGAGAAAATTAATTAAACTTTACATAGGATTTATATTAGAGAGAAAAATCTTCCATATCCTACAAAAATATGGAAAGGGGGATGATGTGGTAATTAGCATTATCTCCACTCAAATAAGTAACAGATAATTTAACCTCTATATCAGCTTTATAAAACGTAAATAAAGCTTTACCCCCTAAATCTAAATTATTCTATATTTACAAAATATTTAAATGATTTTTTAAAGGTTAAAAATAGTAAAACTAGTTTTATAAATGATCGTCCTTGTACAAAACTATCATTATAACACCGTCAAACGAAGAAAAATATATCAGTTTTTCATTTTACGTAAATAGATTTAATTATTTTATAAGTTTTTATAGTTCCACATAATTTAAATAGCTCTCTATATGTAAATAGGTCCCATTACTTTATACTTATATTTTTTATAGAGAAAAAAAAATCCAATTTGAGCAATTTTTTTTGAAAAAAAAAAGATAAATATCCATTTTGGCCCTAATAAAAATTTTAGAAGATAAATTAGTTTCTCAATATTTAAAAATTTTCGGGTAGTTCCTTATCATTAAAAAAAAAAGGCATATTAGTTTCTTTATACAGATTCATATCGTTAAAAAAATTTCTATATGTAGGAACTAACGTGTCCCTTTTTTGAATGGTAAGAAATTACCTGGGGATTCTTAAATTTTAAAAAATTAATTTATTCTCCGAAATTTTTATCAATAATAAAAACAGATATTTACTAAAAAAAAAAAAGTAGAGATTTCTTTAATATCTATGATAGTTTTAAGAGTATCAATACTCTCCACAAATGAAGGTCATTATTTAATCATAGATTCACTACTTTAAAATGTATTTTTCAATTTTTTTTTCTTTTAAAAATAGAACATGTGACTTAATATTAATCACTAACTTTTATAAGGTACCAGTACCCTTGACAAAGTTGACAATACTGGAGAAATCACCTAATTTTGTAATTGAATCCTTGGACTACCCGCACAAACCCAATTAGTAAATATAACATTTTATCAATGGTAGGTTGTGTTGATGTAAGGGTGGCTTGTCTTTTCACCCTTAGTGGACAAAAGTCCAAGACGTAGCTGAGCTACATGTTTGCATATGCATAGAATTGCATTTAATGCAAATCCTTTTGTGATGTGCTTTCTATCACCACACAAACATTGAAATTGAAGTGTGGGTGGCTATTTCATCTTGCTTGTTTATTGGTGTTTGACAATTTTGCAAGTGCATTAAAGGCACACCATGCTCAAAGTCTCAATAATAACGTGCTTTTTTTATTTTATTTTATAGGTAACAGACACTACAACCCACTAAAATCAATGGGGAGCACGAAGACAACATAGAAAGCAACAAACCAAGTTCAAACAGGAGAATAGAAACAAAAACAAGACAATACACACAAGAGTCTAGGAAACTAAATCCATCATAGTAAGCCACTCCTCAAGGCCCCTCAGCACAACGAGAAAAAGCTATTGGTTAACCATCGGCACAAGCACCTTCATGCACCAAAACCAGAAACACCAGAAAAAGAAAATGATCCACTGCATCCTTATTTCAATCCTGCTGGACTCAGCAGCCCCTCCACAAACTCGCCAGCCTGATTCCAAATGCCGAACACTTCCTCAGATTAGAAGGATTAGAACACCTCTCATCAATACCAAGTCTCTAGAGGCAAACCAACCAACAGCAAAGACAGCAATTTGAAAAAAATTAGCAAGCAGAAGAAAAGATTAACAGCAGTGATTCACCTTTTAACAGACCTCCAAATTCTTCTCCATTTGCGTAGCTCAAAAGGATTTGAAACTAATTCATCCCCACCAAGTTTTCTGTCACCAAGCCAACTTTTGATCCAAAAGCCCCACCTGAGTTTTCTTTGCCTTCTTTCTAGTTCCCAATCTGGTTTAACTTGTCCAAACACCATGCTACTCCTTATATTCCAAACACTCCATATTACAACACAGAACAAAGATTTCTAGAATTTCTTCACAAGGCCATATAGTGGGGCTTTTCTTACTATTATAAAATTGAAAAAAAAATTATTTATCTATATACATTTTTTCAATATTATTTTTCAAAATGTCCTATTTTATGGGACTGTAGTGAATTTAATTCAAGTTAGATCGACTTTATTATGGGGTAAATTTAACATCGGATGCATGAAATTTGATTTAACTTAAATCAAATTCAATACTATTCATGTGAATAGTGCTAAATTCGATCTAACATAGATTGAATTCAACATGCTCCAAACTATTAGGGCTTAGGGTGGACTCCAAAATTTTGGATCAATGGTGGATCTAGTATGGTTAAATTACCAAAATATATGGTTAATTATCATATAAGTGTGGCTAATTGCCACACAAGGTGTGGCAAAACACTAGGTCCACAATGGACCGAGATTCATCCTAAAATATGGCAATTATTAGACCTTATTTTTTATTAAGACTTAAAAAAATAGATGATGATAATGTCCGGATCAATCGTTGGAGGCTTAAGCGTCATAATATTTAATATTTAAAAAATTCATACTTATTGTTCTTATATATATATATATATATTCTTTCGATATATCTAAAGTCAATATTATTTTTATATTTATATTGCACCAGTGATAAATTATGAGTTTGATTTAAGTTGGATCGAAGTCATCACTATTCACCCAAAAGAAAAAAAATATAAATCTGTGATATTTCTTAATTAATTATCATTACAATAAATTAGTCAAACTAAGTTACTATTGAATATATTAACTAAGTTAATATACCCTAAACTAATTTCTAAGTTGCCGTTAAATTAGTTTAAGGTATGTTAACTTAGTTAATATACTTAAGTAGTGATTTAGTTTGGTTAATTTATTATAATGGTAATTAATTAAGAAATATCACCGGTTTATATTTTTTTCTTTCAAGTGAATAGTGATGAATTTTATTAAACTTAGATCGAATTCATCATTGGTACAATATAAATAATTTTAGATATCGCAAGAAAATATATATACACTCAATGTCATATACATAGGAACAATAAATATAAAATTTTTAAATATTAAATATTATGGCTTTTAAGCATTCAATGACTAATCCAGATGTCATCCTCATCCGTTTCTTTACAACCTTAATAGAGAGTAAAGTCTAATAGTTATCATATTTTAGGATAAACCTCGATCCATTATGGACCCAGCGTTTTGCCACAACTGGTGTGGCAATTAACCACGTTTGTATAATAATTAACCATATTTTTTTGTTATTTAACCATATTAGGTCCATCATGGACCCAAAATTTTGAAGTCCACCCTAAACCCACCCTAATAATTTGGAGCATGTTGAATTATTTAGGTCGAATTCATGAATAGTGTTGAATTCAATTTAAGCTAGATCGAATTCCATACATTTGATGTTAAATTTGTCCTGTAATGAATTCAATCTAATTTGAATCAAATTTACTACAATCCTAAAAATAGGATATTTAAGAAAATAACATTGAAAACGTGTATATACATAAATAATTTTCTTAAAAAATTTTAAAACAATAGAAAAGTCCATATAGTGGTGCCCCATTCCAAGCCTGAAAACATTCCATAGTTGTCTTAGGACTACACCAGGAAAGTTCCCACCAAGATAAACAATCGATTTAGAAGCTCCAAGACAAAGGGAAGTTACAAAATAAATGGTCTATGGTCTCCACCTTTTGGCTGACATAATTCAAAATCTGTAATTTGTTGAGCTTTCTTTAGTGTTTAATTTTTCCTGTAAAACAAACTAGACCAAAATTTCAACTTGCGGTGGAACCAAGCCAATCCAAACATTGTTAACAACAGAGGACATCTGTGCATTGCCATATAACACCTTATAATCGTACAATGTAAAAGATTTAACAAAGAATGATTTAGAATTGTCGAAATTTCAAGCCATAGAGTCCTCCACTCTCTCTACAATTGGGTTTAGAGGAAGATCACCATAGAAGTTATTAAAGAGTTCATTTTCCCATTGCATAAAATTTCTCATCCATTTGAACATCCATCTCCAACCCTGACCATCTCACACACCCATATTAGAGATTAATTGCTGCCTCTAATTTGAAATCTAATATAATCTAGGAAAGCGATCCTTAAGGGGAGTCTCCTCCAACCATTTGTGCTTCCAAAACAAAACTGAACTCCCATCACCAACCTTTCTTCACATACCTTTGGATATCACCTCCAAAATTTCATTTCCATAACCCTTGTTACTAGTTATTTGTCCCCAAAGGCCCCCAATTCTATCCACAACCGGCACCACATCCATATTTTCACACTGGCTATAATGATTAGACCATATAATCTGTTTCTATAGCACATCACTTTGGTCAGAAAATCCCCACCACCACTTGAAAAGGAGAGTTGCATTTTTAATAATAATATCACCAACCCCCAATCCTTCATAAATCCTTGGCTTTTGAATGTTTTCCCGGGAAATCAATGGAATCCCTTTTTTGCTGCCATCACCAAACCAAAAAATGTTCCTCTGCAATTGAACTATCCTCATGGCTACCTTCTTAGGAATCTTAAAAATATTTAAAAAGTAGAGTGGAAGATTATTTAAAATAGCCTTAATAAGGACAAGCCTAACAACTCTAGAAAGTACCTTGACCTTCCACAAAAAGTTTTCTTTCCACCTTATCAATTACTGGCTTCCAAGTTGAGACTTTATTGGGATTAGCTCTGAGCGGAATTCCAAGGTAAGATGTGAGCAAATGTTATGTCTTGCATTTCAAAAAATCACTCATCTCCATTGCCCATCTTTCCCCATAACCTACAAGAATCAAGGCCAATTTAGAAAAATTTGTTGTTAAGCCCAAGACCAAAGAGAAACAATCCAGCAACCTTCTATAATTCTTAATAACACTCTCCTTTTCAAGATAGAAAATTACTGTGTCATTAGCAAATTATAAGTGTGTTACCTCCACCTTGTCCTTCCCAATCTCTACATCATCAATAAACCCCAACTCCTGGGCTCTTAGGATCATTCTATTTAATACCTCAACCTTTATAAAAACCTACTTGTGCTACTCAAGTTGATGCACCAAAGCAATTAGCACTTGAGAAAAACCAAGATTTAGTTTGTTAAATCTTCTCTTTGTAATATTTTCAGTGCTAAGTGTATACATTAGTTAAAAAATACTATGAGATATTTTGGATGTATTTAAGACTTGAATTCGTGTAAAATGTGTTTATATCTTTATTATTAGAGATTTGGGTTAAATGGAGTATCACCACTTTTGTATCTCCATCATATTTCCTTAATGAAATATTTGATTATCGTCTTTGCCCATAAATGTAAACTATAAGCTAAACCACGTTAAATGCTGGTGGCTTTTTTCTTTACATTTCCACATATTTATTTTGTACTACGTTGTTTGTACATTTGAGCTTATCACCACATTTTACAACAGGGATTTTGGGATTCAATTACAAAACTATTATTACAACAAAAATCTTATTATAAATTTTTAAGCCATAAATATTTAAATTTTATATGAAATTATAAGAATTTGCAAAACAATTAAACCTTAATTTTATACAGCAAATAACACTAGATTGAATTGGTTTGACTTTTGAGTGACAGAGAAAGGAAGTGAATCCATTTGCTTCCCCCATTGTCCTCCAAATCAACATTTTTGTTTAAGGTAACCTGCAAAGAGAGAAACGAACTCAAATGAGAAGCATTTTAACAGGTACGAAGTAATAGAATAATCCACAATTTTTTTTTAAGAATTCAGTGTTATTTATTCATTTATACACGCGCGCGCACACGCCAACAAGATATATATTAAAAGAATATATTGAAAATGAATAGTTACAGATTTTTAGTTTATATAATTAAATGTAAAATACATGTTATGAGGAATATTTAGAAAACTTATTATACTTCACTCATTAAAATTAAATATGTATTATTGTAATTTTTTGTTTAAAATCCTTAGTTGCACATCTAAAATCAATTCCATTAACCTTCTTGTCGAATTCATTTTATACCTTACAAATTTGTAAGAATCAATTTTCTTGTAAAAATTCCACATATCTAGCAACCATTGAACGTGATTTTGGAACGTAATCTAACGTAAACATGCTAAAAGTCTTCAAAGTTTTACGGCGTGTTTGAGAATTAGGAGGAGAAAAAATTAAAAGAAAACACGGGGAAAGGAAATATATGAAAAGGTTACGGTATAATTTGTTTCCCTTTATTTGGATATTTAAAATCCTATAAAGTCCCCGTAATTAAGAGAATTTAAAAATTTTCATAAAAAAAATTCAGGTTTACAAAATAATCTCTCCATTCATTGACTTCGTTCTTTTTTTAAATAAAATAATTTTAATAAACTATTAGTATAAAATGTTCTACGCGGTTAATTAATCTTAATTACTATATATATATATATATATATATATATATATATATATATATATATATATATATATGGTTTTTGAGGTACTTCTTAACGACAAACATTTTTTCTGACATGCCAAATATAATTAGAAGACTGTAAAACATTTTTTGCACTATAATGCACCAAAACTAAATCCTTTTAAAAAGTCCTAAATTTGAGACTTGCCCTTTAATTTTATTTCATTATTTTTTTCTTTTGCACATTCCCCTCCAAAGTTTCCAAACATAAGCCTTAGATGATACTAAAAGTAGACTTACCCCAGCCTCAGAGATGTGTCACTACCATGTTCTTCAGGCAGATAAGATGAACTGCAGACAATGGATTCAAATGAGCGCCTTCGCCCATGCGTAAGGCTTGCTGTCTAAAATGTACATGAATTCCATTAATATACATAGAGTTCTTCCATGGGATCATATACAAATATTAACTAATTACCAATAGTTTGAAAAAGCCTGTTACCTGTTTCAATTTAAGGCTCTCGTCCATCAGTTCTACTCCCTGCATGAGCAACATAATCGAACATTGAAGCAGAGAAATGGTGTTAAGTTAAAAAGAATGCAACACCAGGTTGGATACTCTTGAAATCCATTATATACAAAAAAACAAAACAAAATCACTTATTTGGGTTTTTCATATATAAGTGGATCCCTCTCCATTGGAGAGATTTGAATTGATTTGAAGATCAGTAGGTGAAAGGTGGGATGCGTGAAATATTAAGGAGTTGTGCATGTATTGTATCTGCCATTTTTACCGAAAGAGGCATTTCCGGGGTATCCATATCACTCCTTCCACATCATCTAAGAAAGATATACAGTAAGAGGATTTGGTCATATAATAATTTCAAATTTTAAAAGAGAGGCGTGCTGTCCAGTTTAAAACTAGAGGACCGCTAATTTGTATAAGTTTTAAGCATTCGAAAGAAAGCCAAAATTTTTAATTTATCCAGTTACTATATTTTCACTTTGATGTTACGAGATTCAATCTATTGACCTACAGTGGTCTTAAATAGCTATTAGAAATTTGGTGGTGAGGCATACTTACTAAAATTCCTTTCTTCCTTTTCACAAATCATGAGCTATTATAAAACTCTCAGGTCTGGAAATTTGCTTCCATACTGTTCAACCCTATTATAGGACCCAAATGACAAGCTTGATGGAAGTTTTCAAGGGCTGCAATTAATTGTGGTATTTTGTTTGTGAAAAAATTGGGTTTGATTACATAAACTAAGTTTAAGATACGTACAACTTTAATATGTTTATGATCCGTTAATTTTGAGCTGAACACACCCTATGTTAGGTTAACAGGTGACAACAATGCAGACTATATAAAGTAAAATACAAATAACTCCTTCAACTATAGGTCAATTTGAAAATTTCTTTTCTAACTTCAAACTCAATAGCTTGACTCTATAAGTTTACCAAATTGTGAATTAATTCCTTGTGCATGCACAATGAACATCCAAAGGAGTTACAGTAGTTTGATAAAGTAATGTTTTAAAAGTTGAACTGGAGGTTGAACTAACAAGCGGTTCAATCCAATTTTCAAAAGAGTTATTAGGTTTTAATCTAAATGGTTATTTTGAAATTGGCCTCTATAATTCTAAATCCTTATAATATAACCTCTTAATAATTTTAGTTACTAAAGCAGGAAATACTTTTATATTTCAAAAATAATATTTACATTTATTTTTTATTTGATGTTTTTCTTGTTAAACAATAGAATGATTATTAAGAGAATACTTTAGACAATTATAGCAAAACTCTACATACAGTACACATACATAATGCTTGGTCTGCTTCCTTCGTTTTCTATGTAAGTCCCTTGGCTTGACCGACTAATAGCACCTATTAGTAGAGGAAGTTAGAGAGAACTTAGTCCACAGAGGGTGTTTACTCATCTCTAGTTGCCACTATAGGAATCATGACGTATACTTGTCCACTTCTGCTTTTATAATAAATTTAGTTATGGATGTTTCTGTCGTTCAAATAACGACTGTACTTATTCCATAGACTTATCTTACAAACCGAATTTCAGGACTGCGGGGGTAATTGCTTTCATATATCAAAGGATGAACTCATTAGACCGTAAATTTATAGATTAAAATAACAAACATATAGGATTAAAATGTATTAGTTATAAGTTCGGTTTAGCTTTTACCTTTCTCTTAAGGATGCTGATCTCTTGCATAAGTTTTTCATCCTGAAACACAAATCAGTATTCTAAGTCAGAAGCATGTACCACCAAACCATAATTGATCATAAGGACGTTGCAGTGGCATGTGTTAGATTCTGGATCTAATCCCTTGTGGGATATGCACTAGCTAATTAATACAAGGAAAGCATAATACTGCACAAACCTTTACTTTTGAAGCACTGGTCAAACCTTTTATAAGTATTTCCTCTAGTTTCTGGAGTTCATGCAGTGTCAATCCTTGCAGATCTTCCCCATTCAACTGCCTGTGTCAAAGGTGGAAATCATGTGTCTCAGTGATATAAAATTGCAGGGTGCATGAATTTTAGGTATGAAAGTACTAGCTTGCATTGTATACCTCAGTTCACAAGCTTTTTCTTCTTCTTTCTTGCGCAGCATATCATAGTTGGAGTCACTCTCAACCTATGCATAAACTCCCAAAAATGTCTTTTATGATTTTTCATTTTTTAAAATGTCAAAGGCAATTGACATATATTCTAACAGTGTTCATTTTTTTCTATCACTGTGAGGTGGTGTCTAACTCAATTTTTGCACACGTCCACTTCCTTTGCCCAGTACAAAGCCAGGCCATCCACGTTTTGTGACTTTAGAATTCACAAAATATTTCTTGTAATCTGTCCTCAAGTAATAATTGCATCTAGAATTTAAACAAGTGATCGTGTGCTTGCTCATGCATCACATGTCCACCCACGGCTAAAACTATTTTCTAGGGTTATTTTTAAGAATTTAATTTAAATACACTGACAATGTAACAGTTTTACACTGTCAGCCAATATAAATAGTAGAAAATACCAATTCATACAAATAACCACCCATTATAATGAGGAACCCACCATGATTTCTCACTTCCCCTTATTTCTATTGGTTGATAGTGTAAAATTATTTTACACTGTCAATACATACCAATTAAACTCTATTTTTAATAGAATAACGATTATAACTTATCTTCTCATTATCACTTCTTAGTTTCTCTCTTATCTTTTTATTATTTAGTTATTAACTTATCCTTTTAATCACTATATCTCTATAATAAACTCTCTAATATGATTTAAATTTGAATTCAACTACATTCATTAAAAATGTCTTTATGGTATAGAGTATTTTTATGATTAACACCAAATCTCACACTCCACACCAAAATCCTGGTGCCTTTTTTAGTGAAAAAACTCTAATGTCTAATTCCTCCCCTGAGACAGGTATGTCACTTGGCAATAGATTTGATCTTTATATTTAATCATTGTATTCACTATCTATGTAATAACATATCTGATATGACTCATACTTTGACTTCAAATCAGTCTTCATTTAAAATGTATTCAATTTTTTAATATCCCTATAGATGTTTTTTTAATATCCATAGAGATGTTACATCATAGACGGGAAAGGTATTTGTCACTAACTAAAACCAACTAACATAACTGAAATGCAACTAACTACTGTATCTGACTTAATCACATTAATCACATGCTCTAATAAAGGATATAGTGATTGCTACAGAAACATGCATGCAACATCTTTCACTCATTGCCGATGCAATTACTAGAGCAACTTCAATAAATGAGATGATGAGAAAACGAAAAAATAAGTACAGAAAAGTGCGATTATGATGTGATATCAATGGACGCATGCAAAAGCTATTCCAAAGATGACCCTCCGAAATTAGTCAGGACTGTACTCCACATAAAGATAATTTGCAGTGCCCTTTTGCCTCCCGGTTCGTTTGGCAAAGAATTTAATACTTTTTTTTTTCTCCAATCAAATGTCAAATTCCAGGATCAAAAGTTATTTCGTGATATCATGAATTCATAATTCAAGCAATTAGAATAGGAACTTGATGTTATACATTATACCTGTGGCGCCATAGATGGACGGTCCCATCTCTGAATTACTGAATGCCGACTACGCCTTTCAATTACTTGTTGCATACTGAAAACAACAAACAGACTACATATAGATTCAGATTATTCCATTTTCCTTTCAACTAATGATTATCATGAAATTAAGAACTTCATATACATTGGCTAGTGTCAGTGATATCCTTTTATTTAAACCAGTTCAAACAAATCTGATTTCCTTAATGTGTAAATAAGATGTTCATTTTATTATAAATTATGTTTCAACTTTCCTTAAATTGATAACATGCATGAAAGTTTGAATCCTAAGTAGCTGGTGAGAGTGGAATGTGATCACGACGGACTTGATATCTTTTGGTGTTTGACTAAGATATCTTCATAGATATTGCTGTGAACCATTGAACATTGCAGTGCAAGGGACTTGATATCTTCATATGCATTCCTATACGAACAATGCTATGACTAAAAAATATATTGTCAGAATTGATAACAAAATCATACTGGTTGTTAGACAAAATAAAATAGTATAACCTATTTATTCAACCAAAAGCCGACAAAATTTCTCTCACTAGCATTTTCATCCTATTTATGCCAATAGAAATATGGAATGAATACTCCATTCCCATTCCCACTCCCATTCTATCAAAAATCAATCTACCCAACTAATTACATGTCCTTGCTGGTGTAGTGCCTATAGATGACGGCCGACAAATGGCTCACAGAATAGAAATGCTACAAGATATAAGCATTATTAGGCATTCAGGTATTCCGTGTAAAACACACAAAGCTCTTGTGAATCTTACATACTTCATTGATGAAGCTTCAATTCTCGGTACATGTCATTTCAAGAGCGATAGTCATGAATCAATCGCTTCAAATATTTAAGGGGTGTTTGACAACCTTAAAAGTCTAGTTAACATGCTATAAAATAGAACTATCTATGTTAATCAGTATAAAAATAAACTAGTTTTTAATTAAATATTATTTAGTTCCATAACTTAAAAATTAGTTTTAATATATTTTTTTTCTTCTTATTCTTTTTTACTATGTCATCAAAGAAACTAATTTAGCATACAACAGCAGACAATGGTGGCCGGCAGTGGCAGACGGTGGCATACAGTGGCAGCAGACAATGGTAGCTGGCGGTGGCAGATCATGGCAGGTGGTGGCGGCCATCGGTGACGGACAATGGCAGCTACAGTGGAATGGTGGCGGCTGACGGTGGTGACTGGCAGCAACGGCGAAGGACGATAGCAGCCAATGGCGATGACAAATGGTGGCGATCAACGATGATGGATGGTAGCGGTCGGCAAAGATAGATGGTGGCAAACGGTGGCGGCCAACGGTAGCAAAAGGTGGTGGATGGGGCCGGCAGTGGTAATTGGCAGCGGTTGGCGACGGCAAATGATGGTGGGCCGTGGAACAATAGCGGAGGATAGTTGACAAGTTGTAAGAAGATATCAAATAAAAGAAGAAAGATTTGGGATAAAATAAAACCAATTTAAAATTGGTATATTTAAGAATCAGTTTTAAGTCCAAATTAGTTCAGATAAAAACTAGTTTTAAAATATTTAGATAATTACCAAACAACATTTGTTAAAAATCAGGCCACATTATACTAGCTATATTTGATTTTTCTAGTTTGCCAAATATACCCTTAAATTGCTTATTGTCTAAGAGTGCTCTTAATTAGGCTTAATTTGAGCATGTTGATAGAAAGTTAATTTCTAAATATACATTTTGCATTTAATTTAAAATGTTGTCAAATGCCATTCTTCTACATAATGGAGTTTCAACTTTTGCAACGTAGTGGTTCCTGTACAAGTTGTACTAATACATATTTGTGTTGCTCCTCCCTAGTTAAGGAAACTAATAGTTGCCCAAACATATACTTACAAGAAGACTATTTAGAATCCATTTCAACAAAATTTAATAAAGTTTTCAAGAGTGTGAAAAAATTGTTCGCAAAAATAACAATACTAAAAGTTTAAATCTTGTTAAGAGATTTTTGAAATATTAAAAAACATATATAAATATAAATATTATTAAACATGGATAATGTCCTCAGTTGTATTTAGACAATTTTATATGGGCATATAATTGTGTTTCCATCCGACATTGGATAAGTGAGGAATTTATGTACATAACTAGAAAATCAAGTGATAATGTCATCATTTACCTCCGCACTCACCCTATTCTCCAATAATTTACATAGGATTTGAAATCTTTAAAGTGAGCATGTTTATAAAGTGAGAAAGTAAAGGGTTCACCACCTTTGGATCAATAACTTCCATCATGTGTAAGTCCCATCCATTGATCTAAGGGTAATTAACTCCTTACATTATCACTTTACAAATATGTTCACTTTAGAGAATCCAAATCCGTATATTTTCTATCTAGAAGTACACTCATTGGCCTGAAACTTGCTAGTACCGTGGACAATGGCCATCTTATATGTCCAACTCCTATATGTTTCCCTCTCTTACCGATGGGAAGAGAGAGAGAGAAAGAGAATATTGATGAATGCTGTTATTTAGATAGTGTGTTTATCTAGTGATTCATATATAAATAAGTGGAAAATTTATGTAAAGGAAGTATAAAAAAAGAAGGGTAAAAAAATGATACTGAAATACTGAAATACCTTGAACTTGCATACTCGAAGAGCTTGCTAGATGCAGAAAAGACTATGAGAGCTATTTCTGCATCACAAAGAGTTGACAGCTCCTGAGCTTTCTTGAAGAGCCCTTTCCTTCTCTTAGAGAAGGTCACCTGCCTTGAACTTATGTTGTCGATTCTCTTGATCTGTATCTTCTTCCTAGTCATTTTCCCTATCTCAAAAATCATCCAAACCCATTACATATTTATATGTAAAAATTAAAGTAGCATATAAACCATATATATTGTAAAAGGCAAATCGTACGGATTCAAATGAAATTGAGAAAGATTAATTTTATTCTGTACAAAGTCTATCATAGAACCAACGGATCAAGGTGAAAATCATGTGTGGGTGGGTAACTTTGGGAAGAAAGAGACATTCTGGAAGAGGCCAACTACAAATTAACATCAGTTCATCAGTTTCTTCAGAAAAATAAAAATAAAAATGAGCAGATATAACTGATTAAATCTAATTAATGCCTTAACCTTCACTCACCTGAACAATCTATTTAAATTTTTAACACAAATCTTTTGTTTTTCATGTTGATTATATATTTGCATATCTAAAGTGGAAAGTACAAAGAGAAAGATTCAAAAAAAGAAGGAAAGAAACAAGTTTTTCTTGAAATAGAAAAAAAAACTAAAAACAGGTCTCCTTCACCAGGAATCTCATGACCAACGAATATGCCTGCCAGAATATGGGTAAAAAATATTGCAGATATAGCACTTTCTAGACGGAAAAAGGTATGATAGTGGAGCTTACAAGAGAAAAGCAATCCTTTCCTACCAGAAATGGGTGCTAGGAAGCAACGATGTGCGAGTCCCCAACAAGATGAAAATCATGTACCGGTG
Source organism: Pterocarpus macrocarpus (assembly GCA_031439585.1). Classification (NCBI taxonomy): domain Eukaryota; kingdom Viridiplantae; phylum Streptophyta; class Magnoliopsida; order Fabales; family Fabaceae; genus Pterocarpus; species Pterocarpus macrocarpus. Next base: position 38,969,657 of record CM062518.1, read on the forward strand.
GGGGACTTTGGGTAGAAAGAGAAATTCTTGAAGAAGCAACTACATCCTCAACCTGCACTCAAACAATCTTTGTCATTTTAACAGAAATCTTTTCTTTTCTTTTCTTTTTTCATATTGATTATGTATATTCATAGGTAAATTGGGAAGTACAGAGAGAAAGACTGAAAAGAGAAATTAAGAAATTTTTCTTGAAATAAGAAACGCTAAAGACAGGTCTCCATCACCAAGAATCTCATGACCAACAAATGTCCGCAAGAATATGAAGAGTATATATATATATATATATATATATATATATACATACAGATAAAGCACTTTCAGGACGGAAAACTAGAGCTTACGAAAGAAAACCAATCTTTGCCTGCCAGAAATGGGTGATAGGAAGCAACGACTTGCAAGTCCCCAACACGTTTAGTGCCGGCACAGATAGAATTGATGTGGGATTGTCCCCTTTAGCATTGGGCAAGTTGATGATGTTGTACTATAACCATTGAACTTTTGTCTTAGTTTTTTTCTTTTTCTTTTTCTTTTCTTTTTTTGTTTTAATCCCCAGTTGTTTTGGTCAGAAGAAGTAAAAGTGAAATGCTCCCAAAAAGGCATTTATTTATTTATTTATGCCCCGATTATTCTTCTTGAAAAATACTATTTTGCCATAAAGTTTTCCCGAGTAATTGTTGTCCGAACTATTTGTCATATTACGTGGAATACATGTCATCTTGTATTATTATATATGCCACGTAGGTTGGTTTCCGCATAACAGGTCCATCCTGCGTCGACAAGGACAAATAATGAATGAATGTAATCACAACACGCACCCTCGTACCCGCTTCTCACCCACCATGGCACCATGCGAGCTTCTAACTGCTGGCAAAGCTCAGACATACTTTCCTTTTAAGATCGAATCGTGTTAACTTAAGGTGATAGTTAAGAAACAATGAGTGTTTGCAATTATTTTTTAAAATCATTTTTTATAAGAAAAGTTTAGGTGACTTTGTCTTTAATCATCACATTCAAACTAGGCATAACCCCCAACTTAGAGAGTATTTATGAAAACTTATAAGATTACCTATCAATAGATCTTCACTTTAAGATATTGAAATATATTAAGGTTAGAGTTTAACCTGGATTAATTGGGATCAAGATAATCCGATTTAGATATGCAAAATATTTTTATATAATTTTTTTAATTGTTTTATGTTGCTTTTATAACTTTTAGCTTATTTCAAAGAGAGCCAATTCAATGAACAATTGAATAGTAAGTGAAAGAAATGATAATCAAAACTATGGAGAGTTACATACTCGATCATAGTTTGAGATTTTTTTTTAAAATGACATTTATTATAGGGAAATTAAAGTTGTATTAAAAATATTTGTATAATATCAAGTTGCCCTTCCCCTAATGGCTGAAGAGGTCACTTCTTGGCCCCAAAAATATGCACAATCAAAATAAAAGATATAGGGCTAAAATTTTAAAAATTATTTGTTAGCAAATAATATGTAATCTTATTACAAATTTTTAGTATGATAGCTAATGACAATCTTTAATATATATATATATATATATATTATGATATCTTATTCTATAATATTATTGTTAAGATTATGTGCTTATGACTAAAATTTCTAACTCGTTAAGCCTAAAAAGATTAATTTGTGCCTAGCTCAAGCTAGATCATCAAGCTCAAATGGCCTCAAGGTTCTAGTGAGTTGAATTTGAGCTTGAAAATTAGGCTTTCTTCTAATCGAACTTAAGCTCGAGCCAAGTCGAGCCTTGTATTATTGAGTCGAGCCTAAGATTTATTAAACTCGACTCAATTTAGCTCACTTCCATCCCTATTTGGTAATTAAAATGAGTTATACTCATCATGATAGCTTATTTATTAGCTAAAATTAGGTGGGTTGGGGTTCAAAAATCCAACCCATAAATCATTCATTTTTATCACAGCCTATTTAAGGTGCAGGTTAAACGAGCCAACCTATCGAATAAATGGGCTAGCTTGTTTGCCTATTTATTCACTTATTTTGCTTTAAAAAAATGATTGAGACTTAAGTTTGATTATGGAATGTATTGAACTTTGAAACTTGAGATTTTAAATTTAGATTTTGATGTTTAGTTTGTTTTAAATTTGAGCAATCTCATTTGTAATGTATTAAACTTGAATTTTTGAAATTGACTTAAGTTTGATTATGCAATGTGTTAGACTTCAATGTTTGGGAATTTAAATTTGGTTTTTGATATTTAGTTTTATTTTCAATTAATGTAATTTAATAGTAATGTGTTGAATTTGAACCTTAAACTTAAGTTTAATTATATTCGGAATGCAATAATGTTTGAAAATATTGATATAAAAATATTAAAAAAAATTAGAGTTACAAGCTTCATCCCATTTAGATCCATAGGGCAAGTGGCCTTAAATAAGTCAAGCAAGCATAATTCTAACCCGTTAACACTTGTTATATGGTTGACTCGACCTTTTAACTCTCCAGTCTAAATAGGTTGTGTCAGATTATTTAGCTCTCAAGTTAGGTTAGACTATTTTAACAACCCTAATTTGACCTTAGTTTATGTTAGATATTTTTATAATATATATATATATATTATTAAATTACTACATTATTACAAAATAAAAGTATTGTAAATGGCCATGAATATCAAATTAAAGGTCATTAGATGACAAATGGTACAAGCCAAGTTAGCGCGATCATATAGTCTTTTTATGTCTCGCTTGTAGGTTATATGATAAGTAAATCAATGAGCAATATACAGCAATATGCAATATTCCTATCCGAAAAAGAACTTTTAAAATTAAATTCTCTCAAATAAGAAAATGAGGATTTTTCATCCTTAAATAAAAAATGCACATTGTATGTCTGTTTCCAACCAAATAAGCTAAGGGTTTAGAGGAGCCTAACTAATTCATTCTATATATATGAGCTAGAGGCAGTCTGACAAAATAATTAAGAGAAGAAATATATAATCGCTATGTGGGAAGTACTTATATACCAAATTATATTTGTGTAATTATGGGTAAAGAAAAAGTGTGAGAGAAGAGAATCCTGCCTCTTTCTATTAAAAGTAGAGAGAATAACATTATTGGACTGTTATATCTTGGAAGCACCCCGCTGTGACCCACTGCACTTGGATTTGGAGGCATAAATTATTCTTTAAAAAAAAAAAAGTAAAATACCTTGCCTCAACCTACTGTCATGCTTAATATTTTACCGATATTATTTTTCTATATTTTTCTCGTGTTTTTTTCATGTCTTTAAGCTTCAAAACTTAATTAAGGTTGGGTCAAGGTAAATGTTATCTATTATTTGGTAAAGTTATTTTCTATATTTGTTATTTATTTAAGTCCATAAGTTGTCTTTTCTCCAATTAATTTTTAATCCAAAGAAACAATCATTTGCAAAACAGAAATGGAGGCTTAACATTTTCTAATATGTGAATTAAAAAATGTTTAATAATAGATTTTTTTGTAACAAGCTTCTTGCAAATATACTATCAAAATAGCTAATGAAATATCGCAAAAACAAAAGTTTTTTTTTTTTTTGAAAGAAAATATTTACAAAATCTCGTGTTTTCTGAAAAACAAAATACTATATTAAAAAAAAAGATAAAGTTGCTTTTTTGGGTAAAAGTAATGTTATTATACATTCCCATCATTTACAGTTTTCAAGAGGGAAAAAAAAAAGAAAACAGATGATACAGCTTTTTTGGATACTGTTTTGCCCAGCCAACGAAGGAAATTATTTCCTCTTTTGAGGAAAAAAGGAAGGAGTCAAATTTTATTAGTGAAGTGGGAATTGATACAGCTTCCAAAGAAGTATGGTGGTTTGGGTGTGGGTGATTTGGTGTTAAAAAATATAGCATTAATATTTAAATGATGGTGGAGATTTTTGGAAGACAATAACTCATTGTGAAGAGAGGTCATTTGTTCGTGTAATAAAGAGGTTGAACATGTATGCCACAATGGGATCAGCTGTGAAGTGGGCAGGGGTGATTGTATACTACTATGGGAGGATTTATGGATCGGTGATATGCCTCTTAAAGATCGGTTTTCTTGCCTATATTCACTGTCACTACAGAAATTTTTGAAGATAGAGGATTGTGATTTGTGGGATGGTTTGGCATGGTACTGGAATCTTTTATGGACAAGGAATTTGTTTGTATGGGAAATGGAATTGGAAAATCAATTGAATAATGTTTTAGCTCAAGCTGGTGTTAAAAAGGATAGCAATGATAGAAGAACCCGGTGCTTACACAATTCGGGCACATTCTCCATTAAATCTTCTACTGAGGCTGTCCTTAAATTACAAGTGGGTGATCAGGATCTATTTAAATATGCTGCAACAGTTTGGTGTAAGATTGCTCCTCCAAAGGTGGGATTATTGGTTTGGTTTGTGGTGCTAGGTAAACTCAATACAAAAGACAGATTGGCAAGTTTAAACATAATAGATGGTGATGGACCAATGTGTGTTATTTGTAATGAACAAGAGGAATGCATAGAGCATCTATTTTTCTCATGCAAGTATGCATGGCAACCTATGTTGCACGGATATGGGTACGGTACCCGTACTGGGTACAGATACGGGTATGGGATATGAAAATTTTGTAAAAACTACGGTATAGGTACGGCAATATATATATATGTATATATTTAAAAATATAAAAATTTCACAAATTTTGTAAAATAAGAACTAAAATTTCATATGATAAATTAGAAATTACACCAATTTCAACATAAAATAAGTCTAAATTATTCAACATCACATCACAAAAATAAAAAACTACAATATTTAAAACATTGTTCTAAACAAGTACAAATAATTAAACTCTAACAATCTCAATCTTATCATTTCCTTCCCTATCATCAGTGAAAAGAACAATCTTTAAATCAGGCTCATCAAGTGAAAGACTAGTTATTTGAAGAATTCCAGCTCCTTCAAATGGATCCCATTCATCTCCGCCAATATCCTACATTTTTGTCTCACCCTCATGATAGCTCTTAATCCTTCTTGATAGGAGACGAAGATTAGTGTGTATGAATATTAAATCTTCAGCTCTTTTAGGATTAAGCCTATTTCTCTTCAAAGAGTGAATAAAAGAATATGTGCTCCAATTCCTTTCATAATAAGAGGAAGAACATGGTTGTGAAAGGAGCTTCAAGGCTACATTTTGAAGTTTTGGGAGAGAAGATCCATACGTCACCCACCATTCCTTGGGTGATAGGTTCCATCTTTCTTGTGAGCTATCAAATTGGCCAAGCTCATCTTCACCACTTGAGAATTTGACAAACTCTTGGGTTGCCTCTAACCTATCCTTTGATTCTGGAAAATAACTCTTAAGGCATTTGTTCCTCCCCAAACAAATCTCATTATCCTTATATGGGGGAATTCTATTTGGAGCTTCATCAAGCCATTATCTGCAATAATACCTATAAAATAAAGTATAAGGCATTACTAATTCTAAGAGTTAAAGTACATTTTAAAAAACAAATGGTAAAAGAAATTGAAATTTAGACATTTAAACTTACTTGGGATTAAGTGAATGAGCTAAGCAATGAAGTGGTGTGTAACTTTTAGTTCATTTATCAATTAAAATACTATGTACCACTTTATAAAAGGATGACCGTTCACTCAACTTTTTGCTTTCATGTTGATATACTGCCTTCTTCACTTGCTCAATCATGGAATCCCATTTCTTATAAACCAGATAAAGGGATGGCTTATCAGTATCACAAGATCAAAGCATGTCATAAATAGGCTTTGTGAAACTCAAAACATAATCAAGTTGATCCCACCAACTGTCATTTAGAATTGCTTCTTTCACAAATGTTGCTCTTGGAACATCATCTTCTTTATAGTGAGACAATTCTTCACTAATAACCATAGATTGGAGACCGTGCTTAATGGTTCTCAACCTTTTAAGCATAATAATGATGGAAGCAAATCTAGTCTCAGCAATGGTAAGTAATTTCAAGTGCACAAATTTGTTAAATATGGCAAGTCTCATGGAATGATTCATGATGAAATTTTTAATGAAAAAAGCATCATCAGCAACAGTATAAATCCAACTTCACTCAAAATAAACAACTTTATTGATTGGTGTATTTTTAGGAGCACAAATATTTTTGAGAGCAAGGTTTAGGATATGCACTACACATGATGTCCAAAAAATATGAGGATGCATAGATTCAATAATTGATCCAGCAGCCTTGCAAACAGGTGCATTATTTATAATGACTTGAACTATATTTTGTGATCCAACTTCATCAATGGTAGATGAAATTAATTTGGCAATATAATAGTTATCCTTATATTCACCTGAACCATCAATAGCCTTCAAAAACATAGGTCCCGAATTTGAGATAGCCATGAAGTTAATCAATGGTCTTCTTTGTGCATCAGTCCAACCATCAGTCAATATACTTACACCCTTCTCTGGCCAAATGTCTTTAATAGGTTGAAGTAACTTCATTATATTAGCTTTCTCTTTTTGCAATAATGAAGTTCTAATGACATTATAACTAGGTGGAAGAAAGCTAGAAATATTGGTGTTAGCAGCATACGTAAATGAACTAACAAAATAAGGATTTCTGGCAACATTAAATGGCAAACCAGCAGAGTAAAATAACCTAGCTATTTCACAAGTCAAATGTTCTCTTGCTTCATTATTAAAAGCCCTTTGTAAGGGTCCTTCATTACCTCTTCTTCTCTTGGTCCCATCAAACATATTATCTCTAGGTGGGTTCAAACTTTTAGTTCCAATAGAAAAAGGAACTTGCACCGACTTTGTTCTTTCAATAGATTCCCTTTCTATTTACTTCATCTCTTCAAGATAATTATTATTCACTTGTGTACAAATAGCAATTCCATTTTCTTTTTCTCTCAACAAATGAGATTTCACCCGAAAATAAGATACCTTGTAAGCTCTATTACAAAAATTGCAACATCAATTTACATTCCCTCCTCCGAATTTCTTATCTTGCAACACAGTTACATAAGCCCAAGGGGCACCACTATTCTCAAATTTTCCAGTCGCAAATTTACTAGTCAAAGAAGCAAAGGAATTGACAGCATTATTACCACTTCCAGACCCTCCACTACCACTACCAACCTGGCTGTTGAGCCTTGTGAAAACTTTTGATAAATAATTACAAAGTTTTTATATTATTCAAAAGTAAAAATTTTAATTTTCAGCAGCAACAACACAACCACTTCAGATAACAAGTTTTCCCCCAAAAAAAAAAAAAACATAGAATCAGCAGCAAAAATCAACAGCAGCAATAGCAAAAAAAAATCAACAAAAACCAAATAAAAATAAAACCACACCAACAGCAAAAATCAGCAACAACAGAATAAAAAAAAAAACCAACAAAAACAAAAAAAAAAAAGAACAAAAACAGAGGCAGATCAGACGCTACCTTGGGTGAAGGATCGCTGCTGCCGCTGTTGTCTTCACGCTGCTGCTGCTTTTCGCCGTTAGGATTGCTGCTGCCACCACCGCTGGGTGAAGGGCGTTTCAAATGAAAGAAAGAAGAAGAAGAATGGGAGTAGGAAAGTCTTAGAAGGAAGAGGAGAGTTTTGTTATTTCAGGAGAAGGGGATAGGTATTTGAAGAAGGAAGGGGATGGGTATTAGTATCAGAAGAAAGAAGACAAAGCGGGGTAGGGATTTTGAATAAAAGAAAGAAGGAGAAGGAGATGGGGTTCACGAAGGGAAAAAATGAAAAAAGAAAGGAAGAAGTGGATAGGCAACATAAGAAAAAAAGAAAAAAGGAAAAAAAAGCTGTAGGCGCTGAAAAAGGAAAAAAAAAGAACTCAAACAATATTATTTTTATAAATCCCGTACTCAGAGCCATACCTAACAGTACCCGAGCCGTATCCAAATCGTACCCAATTTTTTTTTTTAAAAAAAAATATTGGGTATGTACCTAATCATACTCGAGCTTACCCAACACATACCCATATCCGAAATATATCCGATACAAGTATTTTACTAAAGTCATGTACCTGTACTAAAGTCACGTACCCATATCCGAGATGGCAACTTTGGTGCTCTTATCTCAATAAATGGAATGTTGATTGGGTAATGCCTGCTAATCCGAGATGTGCGTTTGAATCTTAGATTGATGTCAAGCTGAGGAAGAACCAGAAGAAGGAATGGTGCGTGTGTTTTTTTTTTTTTTTTTTTGGCAGTGATGTGGTCTATTTGGGAGGCAAGCAATATAATTATTTTTGGTCAGGAGGCTTTTTCTACTGAAAGATGGAAGGTTATGTTCTGGGATTGTTTAGTAAGATCTGGCGGTGGAGGTTATGTATGGAAATTTTTATGTTCTTAATTTGACAAAGACAACCATTTGTGTTAAATATCGTAAACGAGTCCCTACTAGTCTATGAAGCTGAGACATCACCGTGAGCCCTAAATGTCTGTCGCCTCCATCGATTAGCTTTGTTGCTCCATCGGTGCAACCAGCGGCGGTGAGCCGGTGAACCAGTGAACCAGCAGCGGCAGCTGTTCAGGTTTTCTTCTTTAATTTGATAGCTGCCACCGCATGGGCTTTGATTTTTTCTTTTTTTCTCTCTCTCTCTCTCTCTCGGTTAATCATTTTTATTTATTTTTATATATTTGTGGTTCATGTCAAGTGGGAAGGGAAACAAAACTTCCAACACTTTCTGGCCATCTATCCTGTGACAGCGATGTTTCATAAATCATATTTGTTTCCCATCAATGATTGCCTTCTAAATCTGACCACTATGCTCACATACACACATATCAAATTCAAACTCCCCCTTGCGTTGAAACAATAATAACGAACAATTGTTGTTTGTGCTTGTCAGGTCTCACTCTGCACAGTAAGATCTCAGATGATGGAAGAGAATGACACTTTCTTGACAGTGCGCCATTTGAGTGTGCGTGGTGGGAGGATCTGAAGTTCCGGGAAGTTGGTCCGGGCTGCGTAGCATTCGAGGCCTACGCCTGCAACGACGTGACGCTAGTTTTCCGGGAGAATGTGGGGAGCCGGGGGTACCATTGCAAGAGAGACAGCAGCCCTCACTACACCGTCTTGGGGAGTCAGAGGAATCGACGGCTTAGGATCGAGGTCAACGGAAAAACCGTTGTTGATGTGGCAAGGGTTGGGCTCTGCTGCTCCTCGTCGCTCTAGAGTTACTGGATCAAGATCTACGACGACCTGATCAACACCGGTAATGGCAAATGGCAAATGGCAAGTGGCAAGTGGCAAGTGGCAAGTACCCTTTCCGGGATGTTGTCTTCCAGTGGCTGGACTCGAATCCAAACCGTAATGTTGGTTATGTTGGGCTCAGTAGCTGGCACACTCTTTTTGCAAAACAATAAAAAATATAATAGGTCCTCATTAGCAAATATGCCAGGGTTATTTTTCTGCATAAATTGGGGGACCACCAGAAACTCCAACAAATGTGCGGACCGTGTTATGACTCACCTAACGCTGATGGTGAATTGCTGTCTAATGGCTCTGCGCGGCATGTGCAATCCCAATTCAGGATAGGTGTGATGCTGAGATACAGTTTCGGAGAATAAATTTATAGAATAGTGGTAGCCATTAGCGGCATGTGCCGGGGTGGGGTATGCTGTTAGATATGCTCTATTTCATGTTCTTTCGTGGTTATTCTTCATGTACTCGTGGTGCTCCTCTTTGGTTTGGAGGTTGAGCCTATGTTATCAATCGAAAAAATAAAAATAAAAATAAAGAAAGATGATAAGTCTTTTTCTTTTTCTTTTTCCCTTTAAATGTGTAAAGTAAAGTACAAACAATTGTCTTGTAATAATTCAAGTACTTTTATTTTGTATTACAATTAAGTATTGTCATTTTTTAAAAGTATAGTTCATTTATCACTATTTTTAATTCTTTATAAGTAGATAATCAATTTTTCCATAAAATGACTTGGTATTATTGTTTATGATTGAATAGATGAATAATTCCCGTCACTTTGATTCATAGCTGAATTTTTCATACTTCCACTTTAAAAAAATAAAGAAAAGAAAAGATAGAAAAATTTAGTGCTCAGAAGGGTAAAGTATTCTCAAAAACGCCATTTTATCTCTTCATTTCTGTAGTAATTTTGTTTTTTCAAAAAACACGAGATATTATAAATATATTTTTTCAATGGAGATTGTTTTACCTTTGATTATCTAAGAGAAAGTTTTAATTATAGACTTTAGTAGGAAAAAGATTAATTAAACATTATACAAGGTTTATATTAGAGGAAAAATAACCTTTCATATCCTATAAAAATATGGAAAGAGGGACAATGTGGTAAGCAATATCATCCCACTCAAATAAATAATGGATAATTTGACCTCCACATAAGCTTTTTTCACTCATTATTTGGATATTATCTATCAAAAGAGTAATATTGAAATGTGTGAAAAATATTAAGGATATAAATAAAATAAAAGAAAATTCGAATTAATTAAATCAAGGCTAGTTCTGCTATGCACTAGTTTAAATATGGTGTGTGGCGCACCATGGACTTGTCCTCATCCAAACCATTCATTGAGCCACATTGACATCTGATAGTGGAGATTGAAAATCGGTGATTGATGGATCACCAATGATCCTTACCCCTCCACCAGAGCTCAATCCACCACGTTGCAACTGCCGATTTGGTTGCACCACTGTCGGTCCACTTGCACCACCCCCATCTTAACCTTGGGTTTGCTAGGGCTTCGGTTTGCAAAGAAGGCAGCTGGCTTGTAAGGTGAAGATGCAACGAAGGTGAAAGGGAGGTGTGGTTGGTCATGGTGGATCGTAAGGCAACAACGACAATGCAATGATTGGTGTGCTAGATAGTGGCAATGCAAAAGGACGCAAAGGTGAAATGGAGGCGAAGTGGCAGCGTGGTGGCGGCAGCAGCGCGATGGTCACTGAATTGGATGGCGGTGATGATAGTGCGATGGAGCTGGACAGCAACGCAGATGAAAGTTGTTGCGTGCCATTTTGTTGATGGGGACAGATCAAATGTTCTCCCTATTTACATTTAACAACATTTTCAAAATGTTTTTAACTGTATTTTTCAAGTGTGGCTAAATAACAAACTGAGTAACTCCTTCCCTACACCTTAGTTAAACTTAAACAGTGTGTGGTACACCATGTTTAAATTGGTGCACCACACAATTAGCCTTAAATCAAAACATTTATAAAAAGTGAAAAACATAAACAAAGTTTTATTCTTAAATCTAAATTATTCTATAAATCTATCTAGCTTTACCAAAAATCTAAATAACTTTTTAAAGCTTAAAAATAGTAAAACTAGTTTTATAATTGATCGTCCTTGAACTAAACTATCATTATAACACCGTCAAATGAAGCAAAATATATCAATCTTTCATTTTATGTAAACAGATTTAATTATTTATAAGTTTTTATAGTTTCAAATAATTTAAATAGCTCTCTATACGTAAGTATATCCCATTACTTCATAAGTATACTTTTGATAAAGAGATCGAAAATATCAAATTTGAGCAAGGTTTTACCTCAAAATAATAAAAAAAGGTAAAGAATCCTTTAGTAGCTATGATAATTTTAAGGGTATCAATACTCTTTACAAATGAGGGTTACTATTTAACCATAAATTCATTACATTAAAATGCGTTTTTCAAAACTTTTATTTTTTGAAAAAAATAGCACATGTGACATAATAATAATCACTAACTCTTATAAGCTGCCAATACCCTTAAAAAAGTTGAGAATACTGGAAAAATCCCCTAATTTTGTAATTGAGTCCTTGGTCTACCCACACAATTAGTAAATATAACATTTTATTAATGGTAGGTTGATTTAGGAAGTTAATTACAAAACTGTTATTACAGCAAAGATCTAATTATAAAATTTTAAACTATAAACATTTAAATTTTAGATAAAATTATAAGAATTTGTAAAATAATTAAACCTTATTTTTATACAGAAAATAACGCTAGGTTGAATTGGTTTGACTTTTGAGTGGCAGAGAAAGGAAGTGAATCCATTCGCTTACCCCTTTACCCTCTAAATCAACATTTTTGTTTAAGGTAACCTGCACACAGAAACCAACTCTAATGAGAAGCTTTTTAACAAGAACAAAGTAACAGAATAATCCACAATTTTTTTTTAAGAATTCAGTGTTACACACACACACCAACAAAATATATATTAAGAGAATATATTGAAAATGAATAGTTACACATTTTTAGTTTATAAAATTAAATGTAAAATATAAATCATGAGTAATATTTACAAAAATTATTATATTTTACTCCTTAAAATTATGTATTATTGTATTTAAAAAAAAAAATCCTTAGTTGCATGTCTAAAATCAATTCCATTAACCTTCATGTTGAATTCATTTTATACCTTACAAATTTGTCAGAATCAATTTTCTTGTAAAAATTCCATATATCTAGCAACCATTGAACGTGATTTTGGAGCAAAATCTAAACATGCTAAAAGGCTTCAAAGTGTCACGGCGTGTTTGAGAATTAGGAGGAGTAAAAATTAAAAGAAAACATGGGGAAAGGAAATATATGAAAAGGTTACGGTACGATTTGTTTCCCTTTATTTGGATACTTCAAATCCTATAAAGTCCTCGTAATTAAGAGAACTAGAAAATTTTCATAAAAAATAATTCAGGAGTTACAAGGAAAAAAAAAACTCTCCATTCATTCTCATAAAAAAAACATCTCTCCATTCAATCGCCTCATTTTTCATAAAAAAATAATGTTAATATATTAGCAGTATAATTAATCATAATTATTGTATGTATGATTTTTGAGGAAATTGTTCCGAATGACAAATACTTTTTTTGATATGGCAAGTATAATTAGTATATTGTAAAACTTTTTTGGCACTATAATGCTCCCAAACTAAATCCTTTAAAAAACTCCTAAATTTGAGACTTGTCCTTTAATTTTATTTCATTACATTTTTCTTTTCCACATTCCCATCCAGAGTTTCCAAACATAAGCCTTAGATGATACTTATGGAATTATGATACAAAGTAGTGTTTAAGTAGAAGAGAATTAGTGAAACAAATAAGAAAAGAAGAATACTCACAGAGAAAAGAGTTCAATAACTCCAAAGATAACAATTCACTAATGAAATACAATCGAAATTACTCCCCTATTTATAGTAGTATTGTATCAACTTACCCCAGCTTCAGAGATGTGTCACTACCATGTTCTTCAGGCAGACAAGATAAACTACAGACAATGGATTCAAATGAACGCCTTTGCCTATGCGTAGGGCTTGCTATCTAAAATGTTCATGAATTCCATTAATATACAGAGTTTTTCCACGGGATCATATTCAAATATTAACTAATTAGCAATAGTTTGAAAAAATCTATTACCTGTTTCAATTTAAGGTTCTCGTCCATCAGTTCTACTCCCTGCATGAGCAACATAATCGAACATTGTAGCAGAGAAAGGGTGTTAAGTTAAAAAGAATGCAACACCAGGTTGGATACTCTTGAAATCCATTATATACAATAAAAAAAAAAAAAATCACTCATTTGAGTATTTCATATATAAGTGGATCCCTCTCCACTGGAGAGATTTGAATTGATTTGAAGATCAGTAAGTGAAAGATGGGATGCGTGAAATATTAAGGAGTTGTACATGTATTGTATCTGCCATTTTTACGGAAAGAGGCATTTCTGGAGTATCACTCTTTCCACATCATCTAAGATAGTAAGAGTATTTGGTCATATAATAATTTTAAAAGAGAGGTGTCTTGTCCAGTTTAAAACTAGAGGACCGTTAATTGTTGTAAGTTTTAAGCATTCGAAAGAGTGCCAAAATTTTAAATTTATCCAGTTACAATATTTTCATTTTGATACCTATATTTTAAAAAACAGATTGTTACGAGATTCAATCTACTGAACTACAGTGGTCTTACATAGCTATTAGAAATTTTGGTGGAGGGGCAAACTTACTAAAATTCCTTTTCACAAAATCATGAGCTACTATAAAAACTCAGGTCTAGAAATTTGATTTCACACTGTTCAATCCTATTATAGGATTCAACTGACAAGCTTGTTGGAATTTTTCAAGGGCTGCAATTAATTGTGGTATTTTGTTTGTAAAAAATTGGGCTTGATTATATAAACGAAGTTCTAGATACGAACAACTTTAATATATTTATGATCCATCAATTTTGAGCTGAGCACACCCTATGTTAGGTTAACAGGTGACAATAACGTAGACAATATAAAGTAAACTGGAAATAACTCCTTCAAGCATAGGTCAATTTCAAAATTTCTTTTCTAACTTCAAACTCAACAGCTTGACTCTATAAGTTTACCAAATTGTGAATTAATTCCTTGTGCATGAATAATGAACATCTCCGAAGGAGTTACATTCGTTTGATAAAGTAAGGTCTAAAAATTGAACTGGAGGTTGAACTGACAAGCGGTTCACAATTGAACTGGAGTTACATTAGTTAACAATTCAACACGCTTAAACAAGTGGATTGATCCAATTTTTAAAACATCTGTTAAAAGTGTTATTAGGTTTTAATCTAAATGGTCATTTTGAAATTAGCCTGTGATTCTAATTCTAATAGTTGTCCTGACAAACTTGCCAAATGGGGGCATAGGCTGCCCTTGGGAATTTCATTTTTTGATTCTTTGCCTCTTTGTATTTCTCGACTTTCTAGCAGATTTTTCAGGTGTAACCAGTACTAGGATGGTGTTTGTGTAGTTTTTTTTCTTCTTGGGCTTTAAGCCTTGATGTAAATTCAAAAAAAAAATATTATAACCTTTTAATAATTTTTTAGTTACTAAAGATGGAAAATATTAAATACTTTTATATTTTAAAAATAATATTTACATTCATTTTTTATTCAATTTTTTCTTGTTAATTAATAGAATGATTATTAAGAGAATGTTTTAGAAAATTATAGCACAACTCTACATACAGTACACATACATAATGTTTGGTCTGCCTCCTACTTCTTCTATGTAAGTCCCTTGGCTTGGCCCATTAATAGCCACCTATTATTAGGGGAAGTTAGAGAGAACTTAGTCCAGAGAAGGTGTTCACTCATCTCTAGTTGCCACTATAAGAATCATGATGTACCAGACCAAAAAAAAAAAGAATCATGATGCATACACGTCCATTTCTGCTTTATAATAAATTTAGATATGGGTGTTTTTGTCATTCAAGTAACGACTCTACTTATTCCATAGGCTTATCTTACGAAGCAAATTTCAGGACTACGGGAGTAATTGCTTTCATATATCAAAGGATGAACTCATTAAACTGTAAAGTTATAGAGTAAAATAACAAACATATAGGATTGAAATGTATTAGTTATAAGGTCGGTTTAGGTTTTACCTTTCTCTTAAGGGTGCTGATCTCTTGCATAAGTTTTTCATCCTGAAACACAAATCAGTATTCTATGTCAGAAGTATTTACCACCCAACCATAATTGATCATAAGAAGGTTGCAGTAGCATGTGTTAGGTTCTGGATCGAATCCCTTGTGGGATATGCACTAGCTAATGAATACAATGGAAGCATAATACTGCACAAACCTTTACTTTTGAAGCACTGGTCAAACCTTTTATAAGTATTTCCTCTAGTTTCTGGAGTTCTTGCAGTGTCAATCCTTGCAGATCCTCCCCATTCAACTGCCTGTGTTAAAGGCAGAAATCATGTGTCTCAGTGATATAAAATTGTAGGGTGCATGAATCTTGGGTATGAAAGTACTAGCTTGCATTGTATACCTCAGTTCACGAGCCTTTTCTTCTTCTTTCTTGCGCAGCATATCATAGTTGGAGTCACTCTCAACCTATGCACAAACTCCCAAAAATGTCTCTTATGATTTTTCATTTTCTAAAAATGTCAAAGGCAATGAACATATATTCTAACACTGTCTAATTTTTTATATCACAGTTAGGTGGTGTAAGTCTATTTGTGCACACGTCCACTTCCTTAATGAGTCCAGTACACAGCCAGGCCATCCACGCTTTGTAACTATAGAATTTCGCAAAATTTTCTTGTAATCTGGCCTCAAGCAATAATTGCATCTAGAATTTAAACAAGTGATCGTGTGCCTGCTCAGGTATCACATGTCTACCGGCTAAAACTATTTTTGAGGGTTATTTTCAATAGAGTAAGGATAGTTTCTCTCTTATTATTATTTAGTTAATAACTTATCCTCTTAATCACTATCTTTATAATAAATTTTCTAGTATAATTTAAATTTGAATTCAACTACATTCATTAAAAATGTCTTCATTGTATAGAGTATTTTTATGATTAACACCAAACCTCACACCTCACACCAAAATCCTTAGTGTCTTTTTTAATGGAAAAACACCGACATCTCACAATCATTCCTCCCGAGTTATGCATGTTACTTGAAGAGATTTGATCTTCATATTTAATCAATTATTCACTGTCTCTATAATAACCTATCTGAGATAACTCATACTTTGAGTTTAAATCAGTCTTTATGTAAAAGGTATTCAATTTTTCAATATCCCAACAAATGTTATGTCAGAAGCGGGAAAGGCAGTTGTTACTTACACCAACTAACACAACTGAAATGCGACTAACTACTGTATCTAAATTAATCACATTAATCACATGCTCTAATAAAGGATATAGTGATTGCTGCAGAAACATGCATGCGATATCTTTCACTCATTGCCAATGCAATTACTAGAGCAACTCCAACAAATGTGATGATGAGAAATCGAAAAAATAAGTACAGAAAAGTGCGATTATGATGTGATATCAATGTCTGCATGCAAAAACTATTCCATAGATGACCCTCAGAAATTAATCAGGACTATACTCCACAGAAAGAAAATTTGCAGTGCCCTTTTGCCTCCCGGCTCGTTAGGCAAAGAATTTATCAAATGTTAAATTCCAGGATCAAAAGTTACGTCATGATATCATGAATTCATAATTCAAGCAACTAGAATAAGAACTTGATGTTATACATTATACCTGTGGCGCAAAAGATGGACGGTCCCATCTCTGAATTACTGAATGCCGACTACGCCTTTCAATTACTTGTTGCATACTGAAAACAACAAACAAATTACATATAGATTCAGATTATTCCATTTTCCTTTCAACTAATGATTATCATGAAATTAAGAACTTCATATAATCATTGTATGGCCAACATTTAGGTAAACAACGAGATTAAATATCACTGAGAACTTCATGTACATTGGCTAGCGTCAGTGATATCCTTGTATTTAAGCCAGTTCAAACAAATCTGATTTCCTTAATATGTAAAGAAGATGTTCATTTTATTATAAATTATGTTTCAAATTTCCTTAAATTGATAAAATGTATCAAAGTTTCAAGCCTAATTAGCTGGTGAGAGTGGACTGTGATCACAAGGGAGCCTTTTGGTGTTTCCTAAGATATCTTCGTAGGTATTGCTGTGAGAACCATTGAACATTGCAGTGCAAGGGACTTGATATCCTCATATGCATTCCAATACCAACAATGCTATAACTGAAAAATATATAGTCAGAATTGATAACAAAATCATAATGGTTGTTGGACAAAATAAAATGGCATAACCTATTTATTCAACCAAGAGTCCTTAAAATTTCTCTCTCTGTAGTATTTTTCATCCTATTTATACCAATAGAATTATGGATGAATATCCCATCCACATTCCCATTCCCATTCCCATTCTATCAAAAATCAATCTATCCAACTAATTACATGTCCTTGCCGGTATACTGCCTATGGATGACCACCGACAAATGCCTCACAGAATAGAAATGCTGCAAGATACAAGCATTATTAGGCATTCAGGTGTTCCGTGTAAAACACCCAAAGCTCTTGTGAATCTTACATACTTTATTGATGAAGCTTCAATTCTCGGTACATGTCATTTCAAGGGCGAGAGTCATGAATCAAACGCTTCAAATATTTAAATTACTTATTGTCTAAGAGTGCTCTTAATTAGGCTTAATTTGAGCATGTTGATAAAAAGTTAATTTCTAAATATACATTTTGCATTTAATTTAAAATGTTGTCAAATGCCATTCTTCTACAGAATGGAGTTTCAACTTTTGCATCGTAGTGGTTTGTTACGAGTCGCACATCAGGGAGGTCACCTTGAAAAGGAGGACTTATAAGGACTTGGGCTCTCCCACTTCACTAGCTAGCTTTTGGGGTGTGGTTCTCCCAAGGACTTATGCTCATAACATGGTTCGTGTACAAGTTATACTGATACATACTCATGTTGCTCCTCACTAGTTAAGGAAACTAATAGTTTCCCAAACATATATTTACAAGAGGATTATTTAAAATCCATTTCAACAAAGTTTAATAAAGATTTCAAGAGTGAAAAAATTGTTCACATAAATAACAACACTAAAAGTTTAAATCTTGTTAAGAGATTTTTGAAATATGAAAAAAAATATATATGTAAATATAAATATTATTAAACATGGATAATGTCCTCAGTTGCGTTTGGACAATTTTATTTGGAAAAATTTTATATGGGCATATAGTTGTGTTTCCATTCATTATTGAGAATTTATGTATAAATAAGTGAGAACTTTATGTACATAACTAGATAATCAGGTGATAGTGTTATCATTTACATCCGCATTCACTCTATTTTCCAATGATTTACATAAATTCTCCACTTATTTATATATGAATCATGAAATAAACACACTCTCCAAATAACTGCACTCATCAATATTTTCTCTTTCTCTCTCTCTCTCCCCATCGGTAAGAGAGGGAAACATTCAGGAGTTGGATATATAAGATGGCCATTGTCCACGGTACTAGCAAGTGTCAGGCCAATGAGCGTACTTCTAGATAGAAAATATACAGTATATAAAAAGAAGGGGAAAAAAATGATACTGGAATACCGAAATACCTTGAACTTGCATACTCGAAGAGCTTGCTAGTTGCAGAAAAGACTATGAGAGCTATTTCTGCATCACAAAGAGTTGACAGCTCCTGAGCTTTCTTGAAGAGTCCTTTCCTCCTCTTAGAGAAGGTCACCTGCCTTGAACTTATATTGTCGATTCTCTTGATCTGTATCTTCTTCCTAGTCATTTTCCCTATCTCAAAAATCATCCAAACCCATTACATATTTATATGTAAAAATTAAAGTAGCATATAAACCACATATATTATGTGAAAGGCAAATCGTACGGATTCAAATAAAATTGGGAAAGATCAATGTTATTGTGTACAAAGTCTATCATAGAACCAACGGATCAAGGGGAAAATCATGTATGGGTGGGTAACTTTGGGAAGAAGGAGATAATCTGGAAGAAGGCAACTACAAATTAACATCAGTTCATCAGTTTCTTTTGGAGAGTTAAAAAAAACAAAAACAAAAAAAGAGCAGATATAACTGATTAAATCTAATTAATGCCTTAACCTTCAGTCGCCTAAACAATCTATTTAACACAAATCTTTTGTTTTCCTTTGTTTTTCATGTTGATTATAGATTTGCATATCTAAAGTGGAAAGTACAAAGAGAAAGATTAAAAAAAGAAAGAAACAAAGAAGTTTTTCTTGAAATAGAAAAAAACTAAAAACAGGTCTCCTTCACCAAGAATCTCGTGAACAGCGAATATGCCTGCCAGAATATGGGAAAAAATATTGCAGATAAAGCACTTTCAAGAGGGAAAAAGATATGATTGTGGAGCTCACAAGAGAA
Source organism: Pterocarpus macrocarpus (assembly GCA_031439585.1). Classification (NCBI taxonomy): domain Eukaryota; kingdom Viridiplantae; phylum Streptophyta; class Magnoliopsida; order Fabales; family Fabaceae; genus Pterocarpus; species Pterocarpus macrocarpus. Next base: position 38,989,342 of record CM062518.1, read on the forward strand.
AACCAATCCTTCCTACCAGAAATGGGTGATAGGAAGCAACGATGTGCGAGTCCCCAACAAGATGAAAATCATGCACCGGTGGGGGACTTTGGGGAGAAAGAGACATTCTTGAAGAAGCAACTACAAATTAAGATCAGTTCAGTTTCATAAATGAGCAGGTAAAACTAATTAAATCTAACTAAATCCTCAACCTGCACTCAAACAGTCTTTGTCCCTTCAACAGAAATCTTTTCATTTTTCATATTGATTATACATATTCATAGGTAAATTTGTAAGTACAGAGAGAAATACTGAAAAAAGAAATTAAGAAGTTTTCCTTGAAATAAGAAAAGCTAAAAACAGGTCTCCATCACCAAGAATCTCATGACCAACGAATATGTCCGCAAGATTATGGTGCAGATAAAGCACTTTCAGGACGGAAAAGTGGAGCTTACAAGAGAAAACCAATCTTTGCCTACCAGAAATGGGTGATATGAAGCAAGGACTTGCAAGTGCCCAACACGTTTAGTGGCGGTACAGATAGAATTGATGTGGCGTTGTCCCCTTTAGCACTGCGCAAGTTGATGATGTTGTACTATAACCATTGAACTTTTGTCTTAGTTTTTTTCTTTTTCTTTTCTTTTTTTGTTTTAATCCCCAGTTGTTTTAGTCAGAAGAAATAAAAGTGAAATGCTCCCAAAAAGGCATTTATTTATTTATTTATGCCCCGATTATTCTTCTTGAAAAATACTATTTTGCCATAAAGTTTTCCCAAGTAATTGTTGTCCGAACTATTTGTCATATTACGTGGAATACATGTCATCTTATATTGTATGTGCCTCGTAGGTTGGTTTCCGCATAACAGGTCCATCCTGCGCCGACAAGGACAAATAATGAATGAATGTAATCACAACACGCACCCTCGTACCCGCTTCTCACCCACCATGGCACCATGCGAGCTTCTAACTGCTGGAAAAGCTCAGACATACTTTCCTTTTAAGATAGAATCGTGTTAACTTAAGGTGATAGTTAAGAAACAATGAGTTTTTTATAAGAAAAGTTTAGGTGATTTCGCCTTTGGTCATCATCACATTCAAGTCAAGCACAACCCCCCAATATGGAGAGTATGTATGGAGATTCATGAGATCGTCTATCAATAGATTCTTATATTAATAATAAATATTAAACTTGTATTTTTATAAAATATAAGCATATCTCTTGCCAATTGTACCAAACAGAAATATTACAAATGATGTGATGAGTTATTTATTATTGAGTTCATACTGATTGTCGTAAATACGAACTAAAATACCGACTCTTTTTTCTTTTAATTTTTTATTTTGTAGCTGTTACCTTTTTTTGTATTTTTTACGTGAAATTCTTTGCTTATTATATAAAAGTATTCTTATTTTATTATTTTTTTAAGAATTAAGGATGTTAGATGTTTTTAGAATTATCAAAATATTATTATTTTCATTTTATATTTAATAAATTTTATTTTGCATTTATAACTATTCTCCATAAATTATTCATTAGCAAACTCTTTCATTTTATTATAAGAGCGATTTATTGTTCTGCCAAGACTTTTTAAGGTGGTTTTAAAAAGTTTTTTTTCTTGATTTGAGGTGTTTTAAGTTCAAGAAAATTTTTATTTTATGCCTTTTCTAAAGTACATTTCAACTAAATATCTTAGCTTATAGGTCAACATCCGTAATTATTAGGAGTGTAAATCATTTGGTTGGGCGACTTGAACTTATCCCTTGGTTTTACTAAAAAATTTGATTGAATTAATTTTTATAACCTGATAGTGAACCATATTAAGGTTAGAGTTTAACCTGGATTGGGATCAAAATAATCCGATTTAGATATGCAAAATAAATTTTATAAAATTTTTTTAATTGTTTTTCTGTTGCTTTTATAACTTGTAGCTTATTCCAAAGAGAGCCAATTCAATGAACAATTGAATAGTAAGTGAAAAAAATGATAATTAAAACTATGGAGAATTACATACTCGATCATAGTTTGAGATTTTTATTTTGCAAATGACATTTATTATAGGGAAATTAAAGTTGTATTAAAAATATTTGTATAATATCAAGTTGGCCCTCCCCAAATGGCTTAAGAGGTCACTTCTTGGCCCAAAAATATGCCCAATCAAAATAAAAGATATAGGGCTTTAAAAATTATTTGTTAGCAAATAAAATGTAATCTTATTACAAATTTTTAGTATAAGAGCGTATTATTTGAGATGAGTGGTTTATTATATGTGACTTTATGTTTTAATCCAATGATCAAGATTTGTTTCTCTTACTTATGACTAAAATATATATATAAGGAGTTTATTACATGAGAGGAGTGATTTATTATGGGAGTGATATATATCTTATTATATAATATTATTGTTAAGATTATGTACTTATGACTAAAATTCCTAACTCGTTAAGCCAAAAAAGATTTAGCATGTGTTTGGCTACATGTTTGAGCCATGGAAAATCAATTGTGGAAGGTGGGAGTATATCAATTCTCACCAATTTTTTATTTGTTTGGTTTCCTACTCCTAGAATCAATTCTTAGGAGAAGTAAAAAATTTTTACTTTTCGATAGAATTACTTTTAGATGAATTATCAAATATAAATCACTTTATCTCAAAATCAATTCTAACAAAATCAATTCTATAAAAACAGAACCAAACATACAATAAGTTGTGCCTAGCTCGAGCTAGATCATCAAGATCGAATGGCCTTAAGGTTCTAATGAGTTGAGTTTGTGCCTGAAAATTAGGCTTTCTTCTAATTGAACTCAAGCTCGAGCCAAGTCAAGCCTTGTATTATTGAGTTGAGCCTAAGATTTATTAAACTTGACTCAACTCGACTCACTTCCATCCCTATTAAATAATCAAATTGAGTTAAACTCATTAGGATAGCCTATTTATTAGCTAAAATTTGGTGAGCTAGGGTTCAAAAATATAACGCATAAATGATTCATTTTTATCACAATTGTTTAACTCGCAAGTTAAACGAGCCAACTTGTTGAATAAATGGGCTAGCCCATAGCCAATTTATTTTCTTATTTTGCTTTAAAAAAATGATTGAGACTTAAATTTGATTATGGAATGTATTAAACTTTGAAACTTGAGATTTTAAATTTGGATTTTGATGTTTAGTTTGTTTTAAATTTATGCAATCTGATTTGTAATGTATTGAACTTGAATTTTGAAATTGACTTAAGTTTGATTATGTAATGTGTTAAACTTTGATGTTTGGGAATTTAAATTTGGCTTTTGATATTTAGTTTTATTTTCAATTTATATAATTCAATACGTAATGTGTTGAATTTGAACTTAAACTTAAGTTTAATTATATTTGGAATGCAATAATGTTTGAAAATTTTGATTTAAAGTATTAAAAAAAATTAGAGTTACAAGAATCATCCTATTTAGATCCATAGGCCAGTTGGCCTTAAATAAGTCAAGCAAGCGTAAGTCTAACCCGTTAACACTTGTTATATGGTTGACTCGACCTTTTAACTCTTAGGTCTAAATAGGTTTGGTCAAATTATTTAGCTCTCAAGTTAGGTTGAGTCATTTTAACAACCCTAATTTGACCTTAGTTTATGTTAGATATTTTTTTAAAATATATATATTTTTAATAAAATATATCATATTAATATTTTATCAAATTACTATATTATTACAAAATAAAAGTATTGTAAATGGCCATAATATCAAATTAAAGGTCATTAGATGACAAATGGTACAAACCAAGTTAGCGACGATCACATAGTCTTTTTATGTCTTGCTTGCAGGTTATATGATAAGTAAATCAATGAGCAATATACAGCAATATACAATATTCCTATCCGAAAAAGAACTTTTAAAATGAAATTCTCTCAAATAAGAAAATGAGGATTTTTCACCCTTAAATGAAAAATGTACATTGTATGTGTGTTTCCAACCAAATAATCGAAGGGTTTAGAGGTGCCTAACTAATTCATTCTATTTGCGTAATTATGGGTAGAGAAAAAGTGAGAGAAGAGAATCCTGCCTTTCTATTAAAAGTAGAGAGAATAACATTATTGGTCTGTTATATCTGGGAAGCACCCCACTGTGACCCACTGCACTTGGATTTGGAGGCATAAATTATTCTTTAAAAAAAAAGTAAAATACCTTGCCTTAACCTAATGTCATGCTTAATATTTAACCGATATTATTTTTCTATATTTTTCTCGTGTTTTTTTCATGCTTTTAAGCTTCAAAACTTAATTAAGGTTGGGTCAAGGTAAATGTTATCTATTATTTGGTAAAGTTATTTTCTATATTTGTTTATTATTTAAGTCCATAAGTTGTCTTTTCTCCAATTAATTTTTAATCCAAAGAAACAATCATTTACAAACAGAAATGAATGCACCGTTAACATTCTCTAATATGTGAATTAAAAAATGTTTCATAATAATTTTTTTTGTAACAAGCTTCTTGCAAATGTACTATCAGAAATAGCTAATGAAATATCGCAAAAATAAAAGTTTTTTTTTTAAGAAAATATTAACAATATCTCGTGTTTTCTGAAAAACAAAATACTATAGAAAAATGACAAGATAAAATGGCTTTCTTGGGTGAAAGTAATGTTATTATACATTCCCATCATTTACAGTTTTCAAGAGAGGTGAAAAAAAAACAAAAAAAAAAGATGATACAGCCTTTTTGGATAATGTTTTGCCCTACCAGCGAAGGAAATTATCTTCGCTTTTGGGGAAAAAGGAAGGAGTCAGATTTCATCCTCTACTGATGTGGGAATTGATACAGCTTCCAAAGAAGTATGGTGGTTTGGGTGTGGGTGATATGGCGTCAAAAAATGCAACATCAGTATTTAAAGAGTGGTAGAGATTTTCGGAGGACAATAATTCACTGTTGAAAAAGGTCATTTGTTCGTGTAAAAACCTGCGTTCTTACAAGCCAGTGAACCAGCAGCCTACTATCAGGGGTTCGGGTCCTTGGAAGGATATTTGCAATGTCTGGAATCTAAATAAAGAAGTTGAACATGTATGCCACAATGGGGTCAGCTATGAAGTGGGCAAGGGTGATTGTGTACTGCCATGGGAGGATTTATGGATCGGTGATGTGCCTCTTAAAGATCGGTTTTCTTGCCTATATTCACTGTCACTACAGAAATTTTTGAAGATAGAGGATTGCAGTTTGTGGGATGGTTTGGCATGGCACTAGAATCTTTTATGGAGAAGGAATTTGTTTGTATGGGAATTGGAATTGGAAAATCAATTGAATAATGTTCTAGCTCAAGCTATTGTTAAAAGGGACAGCAATGATAAAAGAACCTGGTGCCTACACAATTCGGGCACATTCTCCACTAAATCTTTTACTGAGACTGTCCTTAAATTACAAGTGGGTGACCAAGATCTATTTAAATATGCTGCATCTAAGATATGCATTTGAATCTTAGATTGATGTCAAGCTGAGCAAGAATTATAAGAAGGAATGGTGCGTGTGTTTTTTTTTTTGCAGTGGTGTAGTCTATTTTGGAGGCAAGCAATATAATTATCTTTTATCAAGAGGCTTTTTCTGCTGAAAGATGGAAGGTTATGTTCTGGCATAGATGGCAGTTATGGTCCAAGACTTGGTGCTCCTAATTCAATCATGGAAGTTGAATATGCTAGCATGGAGCTATTTATGGTGTAATGCTGGGGTGAATGTTGCTTTCGTCCTCCATATTTCTTAGAGTTTCTAGTGATCCACAAATTTTCACCATTGGATTGATGTTTAGTGTGACCTAACGGTGGAGGTAACGTATGGAAATTTTTATGTTATTAATTTGACAAAGACAACCATTTTTGTTAAATATTGCAAACAAGTCCCTACTAGTTTATAAAGTTGAGACACCATCGTGAGCCCTAAATGTCTGTCGCCTCCATCGATTACATTATTCCTCCATCGGTGCGACCAGCGTCGTTAGTTGTTCAGGTTTTCTTCTCTAATTTGATTGCTGTCATCGCATGGGCTTAGATTTTTTCTTTTTCTCCCTTAAAATATTATTTTTTCTTTTTCTCCCTTAAACTATAAATATTTAAATTTTAGATGAAGTTATAAGATTTTGTAAAATAATTAAACCTTATTTTTATACAGTAAATAACCTAGGTCGAATTGGTTTGACTTTTGAGTGACAGAGAAAGAAAGTGAATCCATTCGCCTCCCCCTTTACCCTCTAAATCAATATTTTTGCTCAAGGTAACCTGCACAGAGAGAAACCAACTCTAATGAGAAGCTTTTGAACAAGTACAAAGTAACAGAATAATCGACAATTTTTTTTTTTTAAGAATCAGTGTCATACATACACACACCCACACACACACATACAAAAACCAACAAAATATATATTAAGAGAATATATTGAAAATGAATAGTTACAGATTTTTAGTTTATAAAATGAAGTGTAAAATATAAATTATGTGTGATATTTAGAAAAATTATTATATTTTACTCATTAAAATAATGTATTATTGTATTCTTTTAAAAAAAAAGTACAAATCCATAGTTGCACGTCTAAAATCAATTCCATTAACCATCTTGTTGAATTCATTTTATACCTTACAAATTTGTAATAATCAATTTTCTTGTATAAATTCCATATTTCTAGCAACCATTGAACGTGATTTTGGAGCATGATCTAAAGTAAACATGCTAAAAGTCTTCAAACTGTTACGGCGTGTTTGAGAATTAGGAGGAGAAAAAATTAAAAAACATGGGGAAAGGAAATATATGAAAAGGTTACAGTATGATTTGTTGAATTTAATTGATATACACTCACATTATAAAATTTTTTTACACAAACATCTAATCATATATTATTACATCAAAAATATTTGACATACTCACCCACTACCTTAAAAATTTTACAAACACCAATATATAATTAGATAATAATATAAAATTCTTTTAAACTGTCAGTATAAATAAATTAAACTCATCATTTGTTTCCCTTTATTTAAATATTTCAAATCCTAAAAACTCCTCGAAATTAAGAGAATTTGAAAATTTTCATAAAAAATAATTCAGGGTTACAAAAAAAAAAAAAAATTCTTCATGCATTCTCAAAAAAAAATCTCTCCATTCATTCACCGTATTTTTTATAAAATAAATAATTTTAATATATTATCAATATATTTTATCATAATTACAGTATATATGATTGTTGAGGTAATTGTTCTAAGTGACAAATATTTTTTCTGATGTGATAAGTATAATTAGTGGACTGAAAAACTTTTTTTGCACTATAATGCTCCAAAACTAAATCCTTTAAAAAACTCCTAAATTTGAGACTTGTCCTTTAATTTGATTTCATTACTTTTTTCTCTTCCACATTCCCATCCAAAGTTTCCAAACATAAGCCGTAGATGATACTTAAAATAGACTTATGCTACAAAGTAGTGTTTAAGTAGAAGAGAATTAGTGAAACAGATGAGACGAGAAGAATGAGAGAAAAGAGTCCAATAACTCCAAAGATAACAAACCATTAATGAGATATAAATGAAACTACTCACCTATTTATAGTAGTATTGTATCAACTTACCCCAGCTTCAGAGATGTGTCACTACCATGTTCTTCAGGCAGATAAGAACCGCAGACAATGGATTCAAATGAACGCCTTTGCCCATGCGTAAGGCTTGCTATCTAAAATGTTCATGAATTCCATTAATATACATAGAGTTCTTCCATAGGATCATATACAAATATTAACTAATTTCCAATAGTTTGAAAAAGCCTATTACCTGTTTCAATTTAAGGCTCTCGTCCATCAGTTCTACTCCCTGCATGAGCAACAAAATCGAACATTGTAGCAGAGAAAGGGTGTTAAGTTAAAAAGAATGCAACACCAGGTTGGATATTCTTGAAATCCATTATATACAAATAAAAAAAAAATCACTCGTTTGGGCATTTTATATATAAGTGGATCCGTCTCCAAAGGAGAGATTTGAATTGATTTGAAGATCAGTAGGTGAAAGATGGGATGCGTGAAATTTTGTGGAGTTGTGCATGTATTGTATCTGCCATTTTCACCCAAAGAGGCATTTCTGGGGTATCACTCCTTCCACATCATCTAAGATAGTAAGAGTATTTGGTCATACAGCAATTTTAAAAGAGAGGTGTCTTGTCCAGTTTAAAACTAGAGGAACGTTAATTTTTGTAAGTTTTAAGCATCCGAAAGAGTACCAAAATTTTAAATTTATCCAGTTACAATATTTTCATTTTGATACCTGTATTTTAAAAAACAGCTTGTTATGAGATTCAATCTATTGAACTACAGTGATCTTAAATAGCTGTTAGAAATTTGGTGGAGGGGCATACTTACTAAAATTCCTTTTCACAAAATCATGAGCTATTAGAAAAACACTCAGGTCTAGAAATTTGCTTTCATGCTGTTCAATCCTATTATAGGATTCAAATGACAAGCTTGTTGGAATTTTTCAAGGGCTGCAATTAATTGTGGTATTTTGTTTGTGAAAAAATGGGCTTGATTATATAAACGAAGTTCTAGATACGTACAAATTTAATATATTTATGATCCATCAATTTTGAGCTGAACACACCCTATGTTAGGTTAACAGGTGACAATAATGTAGACAATATAAAGTAAAATGGAAATAACTCCTTCAACTATAGGTCAATTTCAAAATTTCTTTTCTAACTTCAAACTCAACAGCTTCACTCTATAAGTTTACCAGATTGTGAATTAATTCCTTGTGCATGCATAATGAAAATCTCCGAAGGAATTACATTCGTTTGATAAAGTAATGTTTTAAAAATTGAACTGGAGCTTGAACTGACAAGCGGTTCACAATTGAACTGGAGTTACATTAGTTCACAATTCAACTCGCTTAAACAGGCGAATTGATCCAATTTTTAAAAGAGTTATTAGGTTTTAATCTAAATGGTCATTTTGAAATTGGCCTCTAATTCTAATTCTAATTCTAATAGTTGTGCTGACAAACTTGTCCAATGGGGGCATAGGCTGCCCTTGGGAATTTCCTTTTTTGATTCTCTACCTCCTTGTATATCCCAACTTTCTTGCAGATTTTTCAGGTGCAACCAGTACTCGGATGGCGTCTGTGTAATTTTTTTCTTCTTGGGCTATAAGCCCTGATGTAAATTAAAAAAAAATAGTATAACCTTTTAATAATTTTTTAGTTATTAAAGAAGGAAAATATTAAATACTTTTATATTTTAAAAATAATATTTACATTCATTTTTTATTCAATTTTTTCTTGTTAATTAATAGAATGATTATTAAGAGAATGTTATAGAAAATTATAGCACAACTCTACATACAGTACACATACGTAATGTTTGGTCTGCCTCCTACTTTTTCTATGTAAGTCCCTTGGCTTGGCCCATTAATAGCCACCTATTATTAGAGGAAGTTAGACAGAACTTAGTCCAGAGAAGGTGTTCACTCATCTATAGTTGCCACTATAAGAATCATGATGTATATATGTCCATTTCTGCTTTATAATAAATTTAGATATGGGTGTTTTTGTCATTCAAGTAACGACTCTACTTATTCCATAGGCTAATCTTACAAAGCAAATTTCAGGACTACGGGAGTAATTGCTTTCATATATCAAAGGATGAACTCATTAAACTATAAATTTATAGATTAAAATAACAAACATATAGGATTGAAATGTATTAGTTATAACTTCGGTTTAGCTTTTACCTTTCTCTTAAGGGTGCTGATCTCTTGCATAAGTTTTTCATCCTGAAACACAAATCAGTATTCTATGTCAGAAGCATTTACCACCCAACCATAATTTGATCATAAGAAGGTTGCAGTAGCATGTGTTAGGTTCTGGATCTAATCCCTTGTGGGATATGCACTAGCTAATGAATACAATGGAAGAAAAAAACTGCACAAACGTTTACTTTCGAAGCACTGGTCAAACCTTTTATAAGTGGTTCCTCTGGTTTCTGGAGTTACTTGCAGTGTCAATCCTTGCAGATCTTCCCCATTCAACTGCCTGTGTTAAAGGTAGAAATCATGTGTCTCAGTGATATAAAATTGTAGGGTGCATGAATCTTGGGTATGAAAGTACTAACTTGCATTGTATACCTCAGTTCACGAGCCTTTTCTTCTTCTTTCTTGTGCAGCATATCATAGTTGGAGTCACTCTCAACCTATGCATAAACTCCCAAAATGTCTGTTATGAATTTTTATTTTCTAAAATGTCAAAGGCAATGAACATATATTCTGACAGTGTTCAATTTTTTCTATCACAGTTAGGTGGTATCTAAGTCAATTTGTGCACACGTCCACTTCCTTAATTCGCCCAGTACAAAGCCAGGCCATCCACGTTTTGTGACTATAGAATTCACAAAATATTTCTTGTAATCTGGCCTCAAGTAATAATTGCATCTAGAATTTAAACAAGTGATCGTATGCCTGCTCAGGCATCACATGTCTACCCACGGGTAAAACTATTTTCTTGGGTTATTTTCAATAGAGTAAGGATAGATTCTCTCTTACAATTATTTAGTTAATAACTTATTCTCTTAATTACCGTCTCTATAATAAATTTTCTAGTATAATTTAAACTTGAATTCAATCACATTCATTAAAAATGTCTTCATGGCATAGAGCATTTTTATGCTTAACATCAAATCCCACACCCCACACCAAAATCTTTAGCATCTTTTTTAATGGAGAAACTCTGACATCTCACAATGATTCCTCCCCTGAGACATGCATATTATTTGCCAAGAGATTTGATCTTCATATATAATCATTTAATCACCATTTCTATAATAACCTATCCGAAATGACTCATATTTTGAGTTCAAATCAGTCTTTATTTAGAAGGTATTCAATCTTTTAATACCCCTAGAAATGTTGTGTTAGAGGCAGTTGTTACTTGCACCAACTAACATAACTGAAATGCGACTAAATACTGTATCTAAATTAATCACATGCTCTAATAAAGGATATAGTGATTGCTATCGAAACGTGCATGCAATATCTTTCACACATAGCCAGTGCAGTTACTAGAGCAACTTCAATAAATGTGATGATAAGAAATCGGAAAAATAAGTACAGAGAAGTGCGATTATGATGTGATAACAATGGATGCATGCAAAAACTATTCCATAGATGAACCACAGAAATTAGTTAGGACTATACTCCACAGAAAGAAAATTCGCAGTGCCCTTTTGCCTCCCGGTTCGTTAGGCAAGGAATTTAATTTTTTTCTTTTTTAATCAAATGTTGAATTCCAGAATCAAAAGTTACATCATGATATCATGAATTCATAATTCAAGCAACTAGAATAAGAACTTGATGTTATACATTATACCTGCGGCGCAATAGATGGACGGTCCAATCTCCGAATTACTGAATGCCGACTACGCCTTTCAATTACTTGTTGCATACTGAAAACAACAAACAAATTACATATAGATTCAGATTATTCCAATTTCCTTTCAACTAATGATTATCATGAAATTAAGAACATCATATAATCATTGTATGGCTAACATGTAGGTAAACAACGAGATTAAATATCACTGAGAACTTCATATACATTGGCTAGTGTCAGTGATACCCTTGTATTTAAGCCAGTTCAAACAAATCTGTTTTCCTTAATGTGTAAATAAGATGTTCATTTTATTATAAATTATTTTTCAAATTTCCTTAAATTGATAAAATGTATGAAAGTTTGAAGCCTAATTAGCTGGTGAGAGTGGAATGTGATCACAAGGGAGCCTTTTGGTGTTTCCTAAGATATCTTCGTAGGTATTGCTGTGAACCATTGAGCATTGCAGTGCAAGGGACTTGATATCTTCATATGCATACCTATACGAACAATGCTATAACTGAAAAATATATAGTCAGAATTGATAACAAAATCATAGTGGTTGTTAGACAAAATAAAATGGCATAACCCATTTACTCAACCAAGAGTCGATAAAATTTCTCTCTCTGTAGTATCTTTCATCATATTTTTACCAATAGAATTACGGAATGAATATCCCATCCCCATTCCCATTGACCACCGACAAATGCCTCACAGAATAGAAATGCTGCAAGATACAAGCATTATTAGGCATTCAGGTATTCCGTGTAAAACACCCAAACTCTTGTGAATCTTACATACTTTATTGATGAAGCTTCAATTCTCGGTACATGTCATTTCAAGAGCGAGAGTCATGAACCAAACGCTTCAAATATTTAAATTACTTATTGTCTAAGAGTGCTCTTAATTAGGCTTAATTTGAGCATGTTGATAGAAAGTTAATTTCTAAATATACGTTTTGCATTTAATTTAAAATGTTGTCAAATGCCATTCTTCTAGAGAATGGAGTTTCAACTTTTGCAATGTAGTGGTTCCTGTACCAGTTATACTGATACATTTTCGTGTTGCTCCTCACTAGTTAAGGAAACTAATAGTTGCCCAAACATATATGTACCAGAGGATTATTTAAAATCCGTTTCAACAAGGTCTAATAAAGTTTTCAAGAGTGTGAAAAACTTGTTCGCATAAATAACAATACTAAAAGTTTAAATCGTGTTAAGAGATTTTTGAAATCTGAAAAAAAACATATATAAATATAAATATTATTAAACATGGATAATGTCCTCAGTTGTGTTTGGACAATTTTATTTGGAAAAATTTTATAGGGGCATATAGTTGTGTTTCCATCCTTATTAGGAATTCATGTATAAATAAGTGATGAATTTACGTACATAAATAGATAATCAAGTGATAGTGTTATCATTTAACTCCGCACACACTCTATTCTCCAATGATTTACATTAATTCTCCACTTATTTATTTATGAATTACTAGATAAACACACTATCCAAATAATTGCACTCATCAATATTTTCTCTTTCTCTCTCTCTCCATCAGTAAGAGAGGGAAACATTCAGGAGTTGGATATATAAGATGGCCATTGTCCGCGGTACTAGCAAGTTTCAGGCCAATGAGTGTACTTTTCAGGCCAATGAGTGTACTTCTAGATAAAAAATATACAGTATATAAAAAGAAGGGGAAAAAAATGATACTGGAATACTGAAATACCTTGAACTTGCGTAGTCGAAGAGCTTGCTAGTTGCAGAAAAGACTATGAGAGCTATTTCTGCATCACAAAGAGTTGACAGCTCCTGAGCTTTCTTGAAGAGTCCTTTCCTCCTCTTAGAGAAGGTCACCTGCCTTGAACTATTGTTGTCGATTCTCTTGATCTGTATCTTCTTCCTAGTCATTTTCCCTATCTCAAAAACCATCCAAACCCATTACATATTTATATGTAAAAATTAAAGTAGCATATAAACCACATATATTGTAAAAGGCAAATCGTACGGATTGAAATGAAATTGAGAAAGATCAATGTTATTCTGTACAAAGTCTATCATAGAACCAACGGATCAAAGTGAAAATCATGTACGGGTGGATAACTTTGGGAAGAAAGAGACAATCTGGAAGAAGGCAACTACAAATTAACATCAGTTCATCAGTTTCTTTTGGAGATTTTTTTAAAAAAAAAGAAAAAAAAGAAAAACAAAAAATGAGCAGATATAACTGATTAAATATAATTAATGCCGTAACCTTCAGTCGCCTAAACAATCTATTTAACACAAATCTTTTGTTTTCCTTTGTTTTTCATGTCGATTATAGATTTGCATATCTAAAGTGGAAAGTACAAAGAGATAGATTAAAAAAGAAAGAAAGAAAGAAGTTTTTCTTGAAATAGAAAAAAACTAAAAGCAGGTCACCTTCACCAAGAATCTCATGTCCAGCGAATATGCCTGCCAGAATATGGGAAAAAAAATATTGCAGATAAGGCACTTTCAAGACGGAAAAAGGCGAGGTCACAAGAGAAAACCAATCCTTTCCTAACAGAAATGGGTGATAGGAAGCAACGATGTGCGAGTCCCCAACAAGATGAAAATCATGCACCGGTGGGGGACTTTGGGGAGAAAGAGACATTCTTGAAGAAGCAACTACAAATTAAGATCAGTTCAGTTTCATAAATGGCGCAGATAAGACTAATTAAATCTAACTAAATCCTCAACCTGCACTCAAACAACCTTTGTCACTTTAACAGAAATCTTTTCTTTTCTTTTTTCATATTTGATTATATATATTCATAAGTAAATTGGTAAGTACAGAGAGAAGGACTGAAAAAAGAAATTAAGAAGTTTTTCTTGAAATAAGAAAAGCTAAAAACAGGTCTCCATCACCTAGAATCTCATGACCAACGAAAACTGGTGCTTACAAGAGAAAACCAAGCTTTGCCTACCAGAAATGGATGATAGGAATCAACGACTTGCAAGTCCCCAACACGTTTAGTGCCGGCACAGATAGAATTGATGTGGGGTTGTCCCCTTTAGCATTGGGCAAGTTGATGATGTTGTACTATAACCATTGAACTTTTGTCTTAGTGCTTTTCTTTTTCTTTTCTTTTTTTTTTTTGTTAATTCTTTGCTTCGTACGCACAAATCACAACACGCACCCTCGTACCCGCATCTCACTTACCATGGCCCCATGCGAGCGCTTTTTTTTGGTCAGGAAAACATACGTTGCTTTTAACATCGAATCGTGTTAACTTAAGGTGATAGTTAAGAAACAATGGGTGTTTGTAATTATCTTTTAAAATTATTTTTTTTATCAAAAAAGTTTGGGTAACTACGATACTGGTTATCGCATCCAAACTAGGCACCACCCCGGCTTAACAAATACTTACATAAAATTTACGAGATCATTTATCATTGGATTTTTACGTCGGTAACGAAAATCAAACTCTTATACTTTCCTCTCTTTTTTTTGTTTTTTTTCGGGAACGCATACTTTCCTTGCAAGATTGATCGTGTTAACTTAACCTGATAGTTAAGAAACAATGATTGTGTGTAATTACCTTTAAAAATTATTTTTTTATCAAAAATATTTAGATAATTTCAGTATCAATCTTCACATCCAAATCAAGCACGACCCTTTAACTTAGAAAACACTTACTAAAAACTTACAAGATTAGTTACCAACTAATCCTCATGTTGATAGTGAAAAACAAACTAATATACTTATGAAATACAAATATTTTTTTTAACAACTATACCCACCCTTGCTGGCTCTTTAAAAATTATCTTAGTACAAAACGGAAATATTACCAATGATGTGATGAGTTATTAATTATTGAGCTCATACTGATTTTCGTAAATTCGGACTAAAATACCAACTCTTTTTTTTATTTTTCATTTTGTAGCTGTTACCTTTTTTATTATTTAAGTGAAATTCTTTTCTTACTATATAAAAGTATTCTCATTTTATTATTTTTATTAAGGATGTTAGATGCTTTTAGAATTCTCAAAATATTAATATTTTCATTCTATATTTAATAATTTTTATTTTACATTTTTAACTATTCTCCTAAAATTATTCATTAGCATACTCTTTCATTTTATTATAAGAGCGATTTATTGTTCTGCAAAGACTTTTCAAGGTGGTTTCAAAAAGTTCTTTTTTTCTTGATTTGAGGTGTATTAAGTTCAAGAAAATTTTTATTCTATGCCTTTTGTAAAGTACATTTCAACTAAATATCTTAACATATAGGTCGACATCCGTAATTATTAGAAGTGTACATTTCGTTGGGCGCCTTAAACTTATCCCTAGGCTTTACTAAAAAATTTGATTGAATTAATTTTTACAGCCTGACATTGAACCATGAAAGGTTAGAGTTCAACCTGGATTGGGATCAAACTAATCCGATTTAGATATGCAAAAGATTTTTTATATAATTTTTTTAGTTGTTTTTCTGTTACTTTTATAACTTTTAGCTTATTCCAAATAGAGCCAATTCAATGAACAATTGAATAGTTAGTGAAAAACATCATAATTAAAACTATGGAGAGTTACATACTCGATCATAGTTTGAGAATTTTTTTTAAATGACATTTATTATAGGGAAATTAAAATTGTATTAAAAATATTTATATAATATCAAGTTGGCCCTAATGGCTTAAGAGGTCACTTCTTGGCCCCAAAAATGTGCACAATCAAAAGAAAAATATAGGGCTAAAATTTTAAAAATTATTTACTAGCAAATAATATGTAATCTTATTATAAATTTTTAGTATGATAGCCAATGACAACTATATATATATGTATGATTTGATATATATATTATGATATATTATTATATATTATTATTGTTAAAACTATGTACTTATGACTAAAATTTCTAACTCGTTAAGCCTAAAAAAAATTAATTTGTGCCTAGCTAGAGTTAGATCATCGAGTTTGAATGGCTTTAAGATTCTAGTAAAATGAGTTTGAGATTGAAAATTAGGATATTGAGTCAAGCTCGAACCAAATTGAGCCTAGTATTATTAATTCGAGCCTAAGATTTGCCAAACTCGACTTAACTTTGCTCATTTTCATCCCTACTAAGCAATAAAAAATGAGTTAAACCTGCCAAAATAGCCTGTTTGTAGGCTAAAATTAGGTAGGTTGGGATTCAAAAATCTTGACAAGTAAATCATTCACTTTTATCACAATCTATTCAACCCATGGGTTAAACAAGCTAATCTACTTAGTAAATGAGCTAGTCATTTGCCTTATTATTTTCTTATTTTGCTTTAAAAAAATGATTGGGACTTAAGTTTAATTATAGAATGTATTGAACTTTGAAACTTGAGATTTTAATTTTGGATTTTGATGTTTGGTTTGTTTTAAATTTGTGTAATTTGATTTGTAATGTATTGAACTTGAATTTTTGAAATCTGGACTTAAGTTTGATTATATAATGTGTTAAACTCTGATGTTTGGCAATTTAAATTTGGATTTTGATGTTTAGTTTCATTTTCAATTTATGTAATTTAATATGCAATGTGTTGAATTTAAACTCTAGACGTAAGTTTAATTATATTTGGAATGCAATAATATTTGAAAATTTTGATTTAAAAATATTAAGATAAAATTAGAGTTACAAGAGTCGACTCATTTAAATCTATACACCAATTGGCCTTAAATAAGTCATGCAAGCATAATTCCAATTTGTAAATACTTGCTATATGATTTTCTCGATCATTTAACTCTCAACCCTAAATAAATTAAGTCGGATAGTTTAACTTTCAGGTTGGGCTGGACAATTATAACAACCCTAATTTTACCTTAGTTTATGTTAGATATTTTTATAAAAAAAATATATTTTTTAATAAAATATATTACATTAATATTTTATCAAATTACTATATTATTACAAAATAAAAGTGTTGTAAATGGCCATGAACATCAAAATAAAGGTCATTGGATGACAAATGGCAAAAACGAAGTTAATGACGATCATATAGTCTTTTACTATGCCTTGCTTGTAGGCTGTATGATTAGTAAATAAATAAGCAATATACAGCAATATATAATGTTCCTATACGAAAAAGATCTTTTTAAATGAAATTCTCTCTAAAATAAAAAAAAATGAGGATTTTTCACCCTCAAATAAAAAATGTACATTGTATGTGTGCTTCCAACCAAATAATCTAACTAATTCATTCTACATGTATGAGCCTAACTAATTCATTAGTCTGACATTAATAATTACGAGAAGAAGTATATAATCCCTACGTGGAAAATACTTATATACCAAATTATATGTGGGTACTTTTGGGTAGAGAAAAAGTGTGAGAGAAGAGAATCCTGCCTCTTTCTTTCTATAAAACTAGAGAATAACATTATTGGGCTGTTATATCTCGGGAGCACCCCGCCGGGGTCCGCTGCACTTGGATTTGGAGGCATGAATTATTCTTAAAAAAGCATAATACCTTGCTTCAACCTAATGTCATGCTTAATATTTAACCGATATTATTTTTCTATATTTTTCTGATGTGTTTTTTTTTTTTTCGTGTCTTTAAGCCTCAAAACTTAATTAAGGATGGGTCAAGGTAAATGTTATCTATTATTTGGTAAAGTTGTTTTTTATATTTGTTTATTATTTAAATCCGTAAGTTGTCATTTCTCCAATTAATTTTTAATCCAAAGAAACAATCATTTAGTTTTGTTTGGATGAGAGTAGAAAATAAGAAGAAAGAAAATAATAAAAAAACAAATAAAGGGAAAAATATATTTTCTCTTATACTTTTTGGATATAGAAAAAATAAGAGAAAAGAAAAATTACATGAATGTAAAATAACATATTTGTTCTTGATAAATATAAATATATTTTTTAAGTAAAATCATATGTAAATGCAAGTATATTTTATTTTATTTATCTTATGATTAAATATATTTTTAATATTTTTATGTAAATAAATATAAATATATTTTATAATATAATAAATATTAAATCAAGAATATCTTTACCCAAGTCTTTTTTCAGTCGAACTTTACCCAAGTTTATATTGTAACATGTACGGTGGCTTTTTGTGGACCAACACCAGGATAAAAATGCAAACTTGTTATGCATGCAGTTTTCTTCACCTTTTGGCATAAAATTTTTTGTGTAGATCCCACATTTACTTTTGTTGTCTTCCCTCCTTTTCTTTGGAATCAATAAAAAAAAAATGTTTTGGTTATTGTGTTTTCTTCTCCTTCCTTTCTCTTTCTTTCTTTTTTCCACCATTCCAAATGCACACAAATACACACAAAAAGGATGCAATGCTAACATTTTCTAAATATCTCAATTAAAAAATATTTCTTAATAAATTTTTTGTTGCAAGCTTCTTGAAAATGTACTATCAGAAATAGCTAATGAAATATCGCAAAAAGAAAAAAGTCCTTTTGAAAAGAAAATATTTACAATATCTCATGTTTTTTGAAAAACAAAATTACTATAGAAAAAAGAGATAAAATGGCTTTTTTTGGGTAAAAGTAATGTTATTATTACATCCCCATCATTTACAGTTTTCAAGAGAAAAAAGAAAAAAAATGATAAGTCTCTTTCTTTTTCTTCTTTTTTTTCCCTCTAAATGTGTAAAGTAAAGTACAAACAATTGTCTCATAATAATTCATGTACTTTTATATTGTATTTCAATTAAGTATTGTTATTTTTTGAGAGTACTTCATTTATCAGTATTTTCAATTCTTTATAAGTAGATAATCAATTTTTATCATTGAATGACTTGGTATTATTATTTATGATTGAATAGATGAATAAGTCCCGTCACTTTGATTTATAGCTGAATTTGTGTTACTTCAACTTAGAAAAAAGAAGAAGAAAGATTTAGTGTTCAGAAGGGCAAAGTATTTTTAAAAACGCCATTTTATCTCTTCATTTCTATAGTAATTTTGTTTTTCAAAAATACACGATGTATCGTAAATATATATTTTTTCAAATAATTTTTTGTGGTATCTTGCCATATAATATAAAATATTTTAAATATTACACATTAAAATATATATTTTTATAGAAATAATTATATAAAAATATTTTTAAAATTTTAATAATTGTTTACAGTAATTAATATAATTATTTAATTTCACAATAATAACAGTTAAACATAAAATTATTTTATTGAACTTTTAATTAAAATTTTTGACCTATCTATATAAATATAAATATTTTTTCAGATACAAGATAGATCACAATTTTTCATTTTTCCTTTTAAAATATTATAATTTTTTTTCTCTTGATCTCCAGAATATTACAGTTTTTCTATCCGACTCGTCCCTTTCTTCGTCCCTCTATATCAATTTTCAGGTGAGACGTCAAATTGACACTTAACAAAAAAAAAAATATTAATGATAAGTTGACGAAAGAATAAAATGAAAATGAAAAAAAATTAAGAAATGAAATAATTTTTTTTTTAAAAATGTGAAACAAACCAAAAAAAAAATCCTAAAAATCATTCTAAATTAACACCACCAATAGAAATTATTCACCTTTAATTCTTTAAAGAAAAGCTTTAGATATGAGTTTTAAGATCTATTTGGATAATACTACTTATAACTTTTTTTAATTTTTTGAAAGTCAAAAGTCACAATTTTTTATTCTATTTGGTTACATAATTCATTATTTTCGAAAAATTAATTTTGGTGTTTTTTAGAAAGTTAAAATATCTAATTTTTCAAGAAATACTAATTAAAATACTCTAAATAAGTATTTCTAATACTGTATATTCAAACACAATAATTTATTCATAAGTTACATTTTGAAAGTTACTTTCACATAAGAGTTTACATAAGCTATTTATTCAAATAGGCTCTTAGTAAGAGAAAGATTAATTAAACGTTACTTAGGATTTACATTAGAGGAAAAAAAAAAACTTTCCCCATCCTACAAAAATATAAAGAGGGGGATGATGATAAATAGTATTATCCCACTTAGACAAGAAACAAATAACTTGATCCCCGCATCAGCTTTTTTTTCTTTTATAATTTAAATGTTATTTACAAAAAAGATAAGATTAAAATATTTTAAAAGTATTAGTTATATAAATAAAATAAAAAACTGATTAAATCAAAATCTGTATAAAACATAAAAAAAAAGGTAAATAAAGTTTTACTCTTAAATCTAAATTATTCTGTAAATCTATAAGCTTTTACAAAAAAAATTTAAATAATTTTTTAAAGCTTAAAAATAGTAAAACTAGTTTTATAATTGATCGTCCTTGAACAAACATATCATTATAACACCATCAAACGAAGCAAAATACATCGGTCTTTCATTTTACGTATATAGATTTAATTATTTAAAAGCTTTTATAGTTTCACCTAATTTAAAATAGTTCTCTATATGTAAGTAGATCCCATTACTTTATAAGTATATTTTTTATGGAGAAACCGATAATATCCAATTTGAGCAAGGTTTTAAAAAAAGAAAAAGAGTTAATACCTATTTTAACTCTGACAAAAATTTTGAAAAATAAATTAATTTTTTAATATTTAAAAACTCTCTTAATTGTTTTTTATTATTCAAAAAAAAAAAGAATCTATTAGTACTTTTATATAAATATGGATCATTCAAAAAATTCTATATGAAATAATTAACATATCCCTTTTTTGAATGATAAAAGACCACTCAAAAATTTTTAAATTTTTAAATTATTTTATTCCCCCCAATTTTATTTAAGGACAAAAATAGATGTTTACTCTAGAATAAAAAAATGGAGTTTTCTTCAATACCTATGACAGTTTTAAGGGTTTCAATACTCTCTGCAAATGAGTGTCTCTATCATCATAAATTCACCACTGTAAAGTGTATTTTTCAATTCTTTTTTTTTTTAAATAACACGTGACTTAATATTAATCACTAACTTTTATAAGATACTGGTGCCCTTAAAAAAGTTGAGAATACAGGAAAAATCCCCTAATTTTGCAATTGAATACTTGGACTACCCACACAAATTAGTAAATATGACATTTTATCAACGGTAGGTTGATTTAGGGATTCAATTATAGAACTATTATTACAATAGAAATCAAATTTTAAATTATAAAAACTTAAATTTTAGATGAAATTATATAAACTTGCAAAATAATTAAACCTTATTTCTGTACAGCAAATAACACTAGATTGAATTGGTTTGACTTTTGAGTGACAGAGAAAGGAAGTGAATCTATTCGCTTCCCCCTTGTCCTCTAAATCAACATTTTTATTTAGGGTAACCTGCACACAAAGAAACGAACTCAAATGAGAAGCTTTTTAACAAGTAGGAAGTAACAGAATAATCCACAATTTTTTTTATTTTTATTTTTTTACAAATTCAGTGTTATATATATACACACACAAAAACCAACAAAATATATATTAAAATAATACATTGAAAATGAATAGCTACAGATTTTTAGTTTATATAATTAAATGTAAAATATAAGTTATGAGGATTATTTAGAAAAATTATTATATTTTACTCATTAAAATTAAATATGTATTATTGCATTTATTTTTGAAAAAAATCCATTGTTGCACATCTAAAATCAATTCCATTAACCTTCTTGTTAAATTCATTTTATACCTTACAAATTTGTAAGAATCAATTTTCTTGTAAAAATTCCGTATATCTAGCAACCATTTAACGTGACTTTGGAACATGATAAAAGTCTTCAAAGTGTTACGGCGTGTTTGAGAATTAGGAGGAGAAAAAATTAACAGAAAGCAGAAGGAAAGGAAATATATGAAAAGGTTGCGGTATAATTTGTTTCCCTTTATGGGAATATTTAAAATCCTATAGAATCCTCGTAATTAAGAGCATTTGAAAATTTTCATAAAAAATAATTCGGGTTTATAAAATAGGATTTAATTTGAATACATTGTTAGTATAAAAAAATTTTACACTAACATCCAATCATATATTGCCACATCAACAAAAGTATTTGACATAATCACCTACTACTTGAATGATCATGCAAATGAAATATTTTGATTGGATGACAGTATATATACTAACATCCAATCATATATTGCCACATCAGCAAAAGTCTTTCACATAACCACCCACTACTTGAATGGTCATGCAAATAAAATATTTTGATTGAATGATAGTGTAAATTTTTACACTGTCAGTGCACTCCAATTAAACCTTACAAAATAATCTCTCCACTCATAAACATTTTACACAATTAATTGATCATAATTATTATACATATGATTTTTGAGATAGTTTTTAGTGACAAACAATTTTTCTGACATGATAAGTATAAGTAGAAGACTTAAACATTTTTTGCACTATAATGCACCAAAATTAAATCCTTTGAAAAAAACTCCTAAATTTGAGACTTGTCCTTAATTTTGTTTCATTACATTTTTTTTTCCACATTCCCATCCACAGTTTCCAAACATAAGCCTTAGATGATACTTAAAGTAGACTTACCCCAGCCTCAGAGATGTGTCACTACCATGCTCTTCAGGCAGATAAGATGAACTGCAGACAATGGATTCAGATGAACGCCTTTGCCCATGCGTAAGGCTTGCTATCTAAAATGTTCATGAATTCCATTAATATACATAGAGTTCTTCCATGGGATCATATACAAATATTAACTAAACAAATATTAACTAATTAGCAGTAGTTTGGAAAAGCCTATCACCTGTTTCAATTTAAGGTTCTCGTCCATGAGTTCTACTCCCTGCAAGAGCAATATAATCAAACATTGTAGCAGAGAAAGGGTGTTTAAGTTAAAGAGAATGCAAAACCAGGTTGGATACTCTTGAAATCCATTATATACCCCCAAAAAAAAAAAGTTCACTCATTTGGGTATTATATAAGTGGATCCCTCTCCATTGGAGAGATTTGAATTGATATGAAGAAGATCAGAAGGTGAAAGATGGGATACGTGAAATATTAAGGAGTTGTGCGTCTTGTGTCTGCCATGTTTACCGAAAGAGGTATGTGTGGGGTATCCATATCACTCCTTCCACATCATCTAATAAAGATATATACTAAGAGGATTTGGTCATATAATAATTTTAAATTTTAAAAGAGAGGCGTCTTGTCCAGTTTAAAACTGGAGGACCGTTAATTTGTGTAAGTTTTAAGCATTCGAAAGAGTGCCAAAATATTTAATTTATCCAGTTACTATATTTTCACTTCGATACCTATATTTTAATCTATTGACCCACAGTGGTCTTAAATAGCTATTAGAAATTTGGTGCAGCGGCATAATTACTAAAATTCCTTTTCACAAAATCATGAGCTATTATAAAACTAAGGTCTAGAAATTTGCTTTAGTACTGTTCAATCCTATTATATGACTCAAATGACAAGCTTGTTGGAATTTTTCAAGGGCTGCAATTGTGGTATTTTGTTTGTAAAAAAATGGGTTTGATTATATAAACGAAGTTTTATATATGTACAACTTTAATACTTATATTTATGATCCATTAATTTTGAGTCGAACACACCCTATGTTAGGTTAACAGGTGACAATAATGTAGAATAATAAAGTAAATTGAGAATAACTCCTTCACCTATAGGTCAAGTTCAAAATTTCTCTTCTATAACTTCAAACTCCACAACTTGACTCCATAAGTTTAACAAATTGTGAATTAATTCCCTGTGCTTGCATAAGGAGCATCCCCGAAGGAGTGACATTATTAGTTTGATAGAGTAATGTTTTAAAAATCGAACTGGAGGTTGATCTGGCAAGCGGCTCACAATTGAACTGGAGTTGCATTAGTTCACAATTTAACCTGCTTTAACAAGCAGTTCAATCCAATTTTTAAAATATTTGTTAAACGAGTTATTAGGTTTTAATCCTTTTTCTTTTTGTTGAAACCATAGGTATCCTCCTGTCGTATCAGAGGCAATCCTATTCAAGTTCTATTCAAGTCGGATAGAATCACTTTGGTAGCAAAGTTTTTTCTTTTGAGTTTTAACACAATTGCATATCCAAAGTTTCATAATTCTAAATCCTTATAGTATAACCTGAAGGAAAATATTAAATACTTTATATTTCAAAAATAATTTTTACATTTATTTTTTATTCAATGTATTTCTTGTTAAATAGTAGAATGATTATTAAGAGAATGTTTTAGAAGATTATAGCAAAACTCCACATCCAATACACATACGTAATGCTTGGTCTCCTATGCACAGACATAATGCTGGTCTGTTTCCTACTTTTTCTATGCAAGTCCCTTGGCTTGGCCCATTAATAGCTACCTATTAATAGAGGAAGTTATAGAGAACATAGTCCAGAGAGGGTGTTCACTCATCTCTAGTTACCACTATCGGAATCATGATGTATGCATGTCCACTTCTGCTTTCAAAATAAATTTAGATATGGGTGTTTTTGTCATTCAAATAACAACTGTGCTTATTCCATAGACTTATTTTGCAAAGCAAATTTCGGGACTACGGGAGTAATTGCTTTCATATATCAACGGATGAACTCATTAGACTGTAAATTTATAGATTAAAATAACAGACATATAGGATTGAAATGTACAAGTTCGGTTTAGCTTTTACCTTTCTCTTAAGGGTGCTGATCTCTTGCATAAGTTTTTCATCCTGAAACACAAATCAGTATTCTATGTCAGAAGCATGTACGATCCAACCATAATTGATCATAAGGACGTTGCAGTAGCATGTGTTAGATTCTGGATCTAATCCCTTGTGGGATATGCACTAGCTAATAAATACAATGGAAGCGTATATATAATACTGCACAGACCTTTACTTTTGAAGCACTGGTCAAACCTCTTATAAGTAGTTCCTCTAGTTTCTGGAGTTCTTGCAGTGTCAATCCTTGCAGATCTTCTCCATTCAACTGCCTGCGTTAAGGGTGGAAATCACGTGTCTCGGTGATATAAAATTGGAGGGTGCATGAATCTTGGGTATGAAAGTACTAGCTTGCATTGTATACCTCAGTTCACGAGCCTTTTCTTCTTCTTTCTTGCGCAGCACATCATTGTTGGAGTCACTCTCAACCTATGCATAAACTCCCAAAAATGTCTGTTATGATTTTTCATTTTCTAAAATGTCGAAGGCAATTGACATATATTCTAACAGTGTTCATCTTTTTCCTATCACAGTTAGGTGGTGTCTAACTCAATTTGTGCACACGTCCACTTCCTTGGTCCAGTACAAAGCCAGGCCATCCACGTTTTGTGACTTTAGAATTCACAAAATATTTCTTGTAATCTGGCCTCAAGTAATAATTGCATCTAGAATTAAAACAAGTGATCGTGTGCTTGCTCATGCATCACATGTCTACCCACGGCTAAAGCTATTTTCTAGAGTTATTTTCAATAGAGTAAGGATAAAAACCTATCTTCTCATTATCACTAGTTGTAAGTTTCTCTCTTATTATTATTTAGTTAATAACTTATCCTTTTAATTACTATCTCTGGAAATTATTATTTAGTTAATAACTTATCCTTTTAATTACTATCTCTGTAATAAATTCGCCGGTGTAATTTAAACTTGAGTTCAACCACCTTTATTAAAAAGTCTTCATGGTATTGTTTATAAGATTAACACTAAACCTCACACACCACACCCCACACCAAAATCTTTGGTGCCTTTTTTAATGGAGAATTTTTGACATCTTGCAATGAGTCCTCTCCTGGGACATGCATGTCACTTGACAAGAGATTTGATCTTCATATTTAGTCATTATAATCACTATCTCTATAATAATATATATGATATGACTCGTACTTTGAGTTCAAATCAGTCTTCATTAAAAATGTATTCACTTTTTTAATATCCTCAAGAGATGTTACGTCAGAGGCACTAACACCAACTAACATAACTGAAATGCAACTAACAACTGTATCTGAATTAATCACATCAATCACATGCTCTAATAAAGGATATAGTGATTGCTATAGAAACATGCATGCAATATCTTTCACTCATTGCCTATGCAATTACTAGAGCAACTTCAACAAATGTGATGATGAGAAATAGAAAAAAATAAGTACAGAAAAGTGTGATTAATTATGATGATGTGATATCAATGGATGCATGCAAGAACTATTCCATAGATGACCCTCAGAAATTAGTCAGGACTATACTCCACAGAAAGATAATTTGCAGTGCCCTCTTGCCTCCCGGTTTGTTTGGCAAAGAATTTAATTTTTTTTGTTTTCAATCAAATGTTAAATTCCAGGATCAAAAGTTATATCATGATATCATGAATTCATAATTCAAGCAACTAGAATAAGAACTTGATGTTATACATTATACCTGTGGCGCAATAGATGGACGGTCCCATCTCTGAATTACTGAATGCCGACTGCGCCTTTCAATTACTTCTTGCATACTGAAAACAACAAACAAATTACATATAGATTCAGATTATTCCGTTTTCCTTTCCACTAATGATTATCATGAAATTAAGAACTTCATATGATCATTGTATGGCTAACATTTAGGTAAACAACGAGATTAAATATCACTAAGAACTTCATAAACATTGGCCAGTGTCAGTGATATTCTTGTGTTTAAACCAGTTGAAACAAATTTCCTTAATGTGTAAATAAGATGTTCATTTTATTATAAATTATGTTTCAACTTTCCTTAAATTGATAAAATGTATGAAAGTTTGAATCCTAATTAGCTGGTGAGAGTGGAATGTGATCACAAGGGAGCCTTTTGGTGTTTGACTAAGATATCTTCGTAGGTATTGCTGTCAACCATTGAACATTGCAGTGCAAGGGACTTGATATCTTCATATGTCATTCCTACACGAACAATGCTATAACTGAAAAAATATTGTTAGAATAAATAGGTTATAGCATTTTATTTTATCTAACAACTACTATGAATAGGTTCATTCCCATTCCCATTCCCATTCCCATTTTATCAAAGCTCAATCTATCCAACAAAACATTTCCTTGCTGGTATACTGCCTATAGATGACCACCGACCAATGCCTCACAGAATAGAAATGCTACAAGCATTATTAAGCATTCAGGTATTCTGTGTAAAACACAGAAAGCTCTTGTGAATCTTACGTACTTTATTGATCAATCTTCAACTCGTTCTTGGTACATGTCATTTCAAAAGCGACAGTCATGAATCGAACGCTTCAAATATTTAAATTACTTATTGTCTAAGAGTGCTGTTCATTAGGCTTAATTCGGGCATGTTCATAGAAAGTTAATTTCTAAACATACATTTTGCAATTAATTTAAAATGTTGTCAAATGCCATTCTTCTATAGAATGGAGTTTCAACTTTTGCAAGGTAGTGGTTCCTGTACAAGTTATACTGACACTGATGCATGTTCGTGTTGCTCCTTACTAGTTAAGAAATTTAATAGTTGCCCAAACATATATTTACAAGAAGATTATTTAGAATCCATTTCAACAAAGTTTAATAAAGTCTTCAAGAAAGTGAAAAAATTGTTCGCATAAATAACAATACTAAATGTTTGAATCTTAATAAGAGATTTTTGAAATATAAAAAAGCATACATAAATATAAATATTATTAAACATGGATAATGTCCTCAGTTTTCTCTGGACAATTTTATCTGGAAAAGTTTTATATGGAAATTTAGTTGTGTTTTCATCTATCATTGGGGATTTATATGTAGAATAAGTGAAAAATTTATATACATGACTAAAGGATCAGATGATAGTATTATCATTTATCTTTGCACTCATCCTATTCTCCATTGATTTACATAAATTCTCCACTTATTTATATATGAATCACTAATAATTGATAATAAGATTGTCCAAATATAAGTACTCATCAATATTTTCTCTTCCTTTATAAAATTTTTTAACCACTCATTTAATTTTTTATTATTATTTCTCTCTCATACTTTTAGTTATTTTGTGGTTGAGGTATATGCAAAAGAAGAAGTAGCCACAAGAATTTTTGGAGAGGAAAACATAGAGGAGTTGGATAAGATGACCATTGTCCACGGGTACTAGCAAGTTTCAGGCCAACGAGTGTACTTCTACATAGAAAATATACAGTATATAAAAAGAAAGAGAGAAAATGATACTGGAATACCGAATTACCTTGAACTTGCATAGTCGAAGAGCTTGCTAGTTGCAGAAAAGACAATGAGAGCTATTTCTGCATCACAAAGAGTTGACAGCTCCTGAGCTTTCTTGAAAAGCCCTTTCCTCCTCTTAGAGAAGGTCACCTGCCTTGAACTTATGTTGTCGATTTTTTTGATCTGTATCTTCTTCCTAGTCATTTCCCTAGCTCAGAAATCATCCAAACCCGTTACATCTGAAAATTGAAGTAGCATATAAACCGTATATATTATAAAAGGCAAATCGTACGGATTCAAATGAAATTAAGAAAGATAAATGTTATTCTGTACAAAGTCCATCATAAAACCAACGGATCAAGGTGAAAATCATGTAGGGGTGGTTAACTTTGGGAAGAAAGAGACATTCTTGAAGAAGGTAATTACAAATTAACATCAGTTCATCAGTTTCTTTGAAAAAAGAAAAAATGAGCAGATATAACTGATTAAATTTAATTAATACCTTAACCTTCACTCACCTAAACAATCCCTTTAACTTTTAAGAGAAATCTTTTGTTTTCCTTTGTTTTTCATGTTGATTATAGATTTGCACATATAAAGTGGAAAGTACAAAGAAAAAGATTAAAAGGAAAGAAAGAAGTTTTTCTTGAAATAGAAAGAAAAAAACAAAAAAACAAAAAACACGTCTCCTTCACCAGGAATCTCATGACCAACGAATATGCCTGCCAGAATATGGGGAAAAAAATATTGCAGATATAGCACATTCAAGACGGAAAAAGTATGATAGTGGAGCTTACAAGTGAAAACCAATCCTTTCCTACCAGAAATGGGTGATAGGAAGCAAAGATGTGCGAGTCCCCAAGAGGCATAGTGCCAGTACAGATATAGATAGAATTGATGTGGGGCTGTTCCCTTTATCGGCGTTGGGCAAGTTGATGTTGCTGTACTATAAAACCACTAACTTTTTGTCGTATTTTTCTTTTTCATTTCTTCTTTTTTGGTTTTTAATGCTCAACGGGTTTCGTTAGAAAAAGTAGAAGTTTTATGTTCCGAAAAAGATATTTATTTATGAATTAATTTAAATATATTTTAATATAAAATTTTTTTACATAAATATTTAATTTTATATTATTATATTAATAAAAAAAATTTATATAATTATTTATTATTTAAATAATTATATAAACAAAAAATTTTAATTAAATAATAATATAAAAAAATTTTATATCATTAATACACCTCAATTAAATTTTTTAATTATTAAAAAAAATAAAAATTTTATATTCCGAAAAAGGCATTTATTTATCACATTTCTGTATTAGTTTTTTTTTTTTTTTCTCCCCTATGCCCGGTCTGCATAAAGCATGTAGCCATCATGCATCGTTGGCCGCGACTATGACAGAGTAATGAAATGAAAGTGTAACCCTCGTACACAAATCACTACCCTCGTACTCGCCACTCACTGACTACGGTCCCATCCGAGCTTTCAATTGCGGGAAACGTTTTTCAAATGGAATATTGACATTATATATTAATGTAAAAATGTTTATATATTTTTATTTTAATGAAAAAATATTTATATATTAAAAAATACTTCTATGAGATAAGATAGATATAGAGTAAATTTATTTCAGCGTTTTTTTATAAGAATTTATTTTTCATAAAAATTATTTATTATAATTTTTATTTAAAAGTTAAGAATAAATATTTTTTAATTTTTGAATAAAAGATGAGATGAATAATTTTTATAAAAAGTTATTTTTTAGTTAAAAACACATTGTTTTTTAAAATGTTTGAAATAAATGCAATCATACTTTATATTTATACGAGAGTAATGGTGTTGATATACATGGGACCTCATAGTAATATAGGAATAATACTTCTGGCTGTATAATTGCCGGCAAAAAAGTTTAAACATACTTCCCTTTTAAAGAGTGTTAAGGTGATAGTTAAAACACTTTTGATTATTTTTTTAATTCAAAAATTGCTCTCACAATTTTGAGTTTTGATACTAAAGTGACGTTTGATACATTAACTAATAAAATTGTTAGTAATCTAAATTATTATTTAGAAATATTACCACTTTTGAAATTATTAATAATGCCACAATATAGTATTTGGCATATTCAAGTAATCTAATTGCTAATTCACATCACTTTATTTAGTGTATAAAATATTACTAAATAATACATATCTTTTACTAATAATAATAATAATAATAATTACCAGTATTTATTATTATCATTGATAATAATACTAATTAATTAATAATAATTAATGATTATACTTTTAATAATAATAATAATGAAAAAATTACCATAAGAATAATAATCTATATAGACAACCCTAATGGAGGTAATCCATATTATCACTTTGAAGGTAATATAGATTGCCTTTGAAACTAAAATTATCAGTAATAAGATCCAATCAAATAAGATAATATAGTGATTCAATACAATTTAAATTTATATTACCAATAATTTAGATAAATTACCTCATACTAAATACTCTTTAAAAATGTGTTTGATATAAAGATAAAAATAGAGGGTAAATTTTTATGAATTAACTTCATACATAATTTTACCTATGAAATTAATCCATAAATATATCCGCTTACCTTTAAACTGTCTTTTGTGGTATAAAAGATATTGAAAAGATCAAAATTGTTTTTTTCTGAAAAAAATAGAATTTTTTAACTTTTTCTGATAATTTTAAACTTCATCAAACATATTAAAAAATAAAAAAAAATTATTTAATGAAAGGTTCTTTTACGCTAAAAAATAATTAACACCACCAAACGGATCAATATACATATTTTTATTGCACAAGAACTGCACAGAAATTGAAAATAAGCGGTCAAAATGATTTCAATCACTGTTTGACAAAAGCTAAAGAAAGTTTAAATAACTATTTATGGCTTTGTGAGATGTGCATTTGCATAGTATTCCTTAACAGTACATGTAAAGTTGCGTTCATCATATATTATACAAATGCAAATGGAGAACACTGGCCGAAGTTCGCCATTATTAGTCTTCTCATTCTAAGTGCATTTGTAAGATAGATGTGCATAATTAAAGAGACGATTTAACACTCTCGGGATCCTTTCATTTCATCCCTATATTTATTTCATTTCATCCCTTGCCTTTCTTATTGTTTTATTGGCTATATAAACTATAAAAGTTTAGATGATGGAAGGCAATTCCTACTCTAAGGTCAGATAAATCATCAACCTCATCAAGAATTTATAGTGAAATTACAAATCTCCTATTGTTGATCAATCTCAAATTATGGTGTTTTTCATGAATATAAAGTTGATCAAGTAAACTAACCTTATTAAAAGGAGCATCGTCTACTTTGAAAAGCTTCTCTAAGGCATTATATTTTTTGTTAAAAAAAAAAATCTAAAACACTAGTATCTAAAATTGACTAATAGAATCATAATTCAGAAAATTAGATTGAACCAATTGGCCAAATTGGTCGGATTGAGAATTGGTCCCCAGATCAATCCAATCATGTTACAAAAATTAGATTTAAAAAAAAAGGATCAAAATTGGTGTGAAATCAGTTAAAATTCGATAAACTAGTCTAACTAATACTAGTTCATATAATTTCACTAGTTAGTTTTTTTTTTTAATTTTAATTCAAAAAGACATCAAGACATCATTTGGTCACCAATATTGATAATATTGGATATAGAGTGCTTTATAATAGTAGTCTTAAGATTAAAATATTTCTAGTCCAAAATAATGTAAAACTTGAGTACTATATATATTAACTTTTTCTTTATTACATACCATCTAATTAGTCATATATATGTATGTATGTGTGTGTGTGTTACAGCTCAGTTGAATAAGCAAATCTTTAAACAAGTGTCTTGTCTAGTTTAATACCCAACCCAATTTCCAGAACCTAGAGTAGAATGTGGAATCAAAAATAGTTTTAATGAAGTAAAAGGTTTAAAATAATGTAATAACTTTTGAACTTTCTATTCAAATCCTTACTTCATCTTATATTTAGTTTTGTTTTTACAATAGGTGTATGTTAAGAATGATATATTTGAAGAAATTAATTTTAATAACTGTCAATATAAAATGTTTTATACCATCAATTAATTATATGCATCATATACATGACTTTTTATGTTATTATTGTAAATGTTAAATATTTTGAATAATGTGATAATATATAACTGAATAACTGTATAAAAAAATTTTATATTATCAATGTATCAAAATCAAATATATATTTAAATAATTTACAGAAAAAAAATATAAATTCAGGTATTTGTGCCGACATTATACTAAAAAATTGTATCGGTTAAAATAATAAATTTCTCCTTTCAATAATTCTAAAGGACATTTTATAATATACAAAAGTAATGTTATACAAGTAGGAAGAAGTATGACAAAATTCAGCCAGAATATGTTAACATTTTAGGGTGATTGTTCGATAAATCAAAGTGGTAGGAATTATTCATCTATTCAATAATAAATGATAATGTCAATTCATTCCGTAGAAAAATTAAATAGGTGTAGATGCAAAATACTGTGGCTTGCGAAAAACCTTTTCCCAATGTATATTAACATATACCACTCATAAAGACACCAATATTTGTGTAATTAACCTTGTGATCTTTAATTGTTCGCAGAGTTTACTTTTGGAAAATGTCGAGTTCTTCAGAGAAACGAGTGATGGTGTTAGCCATGGATGAGCATGAGCATAGCAAGTATGCCCTGGAGTGGACTCTAGACCATTTCTTCACCCCTTTTGGTCCAAATGCTCCTTTCAATCTTGTTATTGTCTATGCCAAACCATTTCCTCCAATGGCCGTCAGTATGGCAGGACCTGGACCTGGTAAATTAAAATATATATTGTGCTTATTTATATATAACCCTAAACATATGTAATTAATTCTATATTGGTACACTGCTGAACTTGTTGATGGAATAGCAGTAGCCCTAGGGCCTGAAATTTTCCCCGCCGTAGAGGTGCAGCTGAAACTGGTTGCTGATCAAATAATGGAAAAGGCTAAGCAAATCTGCACTAGTAAATTGGTATAGTCTCGTCTCTCTTTACTTATAGATATGCTTATAATTTGTGGTGAACATACCATTTTAATTTGTTTCTCGGACTAAAAAGGAAATTGTTGTTTTTAAAATATTGATTTGTTTAATTGCAGGTTTATGAGGCTCTGGTGGAAGTTGTTGAAGGTGATGCTAGGAATGTGCTGTGTGATGCAGTTGAAAGACACCATGCATCCGTTTTGGTTTTGGGTAGCCATGGCTATGGAGCTATCAAAAGGTATTCATTAAACTAAAGACATATTTTTTGAGTATAATAAAAGAAATAATCTTATATATTTAATTAATTAACGCATTTTCTAAGTTTCAAGTCCACAGTGCAAGGTACAATAATATTAGAGAGAAATATCGTTTATAGCATTTTTGTAAGGATTGTGTATCTTCCTTTTTTTTCAACGATAAATTACTGATTATCTTCTTACGTTTAGTTTAGTTTTGTCCAATTAATTTTGTGTAAGTTTATGTCCTTTTTAATAATTGAGAGACTATCATCATTCATCAATAAGTTATATTGTTGCAGAGCTCTTATAGGAAGTGTGAGTGACCATTGTACTCATCATGCTCATTGTTCGGTGATGATTGTGAAGAAGCCCAAGTCCAAACATTGAGCCTGCTCCCTGCTTTTCTATTATATACTCCATAATTATCCCTATTACACAAAATAATCCCTATTATCCTGCATTTTCATATTTGAATTTGATAATTTACATCCTATACTTTGAAGTAGAACTTTTGTCTTATCTTTACCTCTAAGTTATGATGAATTTGTTGCAAATGATATGGGTCATTATAATTTTTGTGACAGCCAAATTCTTATAGTATACATTTATATATAGCAAGATTAATTGACGCTAAACAGAATTAATAGACCAACTTGACTTGATTAACACGAGTTCTACGTCGAGTCCCACCTGAGTCTGAACTTAAAAGTCCTACCTTGAGTCTTAGTTTGAGTCCCAACTTGACTTGGAGTAGCGTCCGCTCTCGGCTCCCCCCAAAACAAAACAAATTTTTTTTAAAAAAATAATTTTATTATTGTCAAGGCTCAAAACTCTCACAATATGAGAGGAACCAAATTACGAAGTCCGAAAACATTGGTAGCGCACAACCGACATCTTACTACAATCACCAAAGCCAGAACACCTATATTTGCATAACCAAGATCAAATCAGATGCAACTCACAGAAATAGCATATTATTTAGGCTGAGCAAGCTGTCAACATTCAAATATAATGAACCAAGTCATGCTGCTTCTTTTTGAAACCATCACATAATGTGGCAAATCACGCTTCCAATTTGATTTGTTCTAATTTAATTTGAAAAAAGTGTCTATATTTAATATTCGATTGTGTCTTAATAGCTTTAAAAAAAAAAATATTGTTAACCAAATAAAACTACAAATACATAGAAAAAGCACCTTCTACTCTTTGCTGCCTTTGCCTAAAAGTGCCAGATATCATAATATTAATTGTTAACCAAGTAAAAAAAAAAAAATTTGGTAAAAAGAGCCACAAATAGTTGGAAAGAAATGAATACCTTATTTCTTTGTCCTTTTTCAGCCGGTGCATCACATCTCATAGTCGAAAATCTAAGACGAGATGATGGACTCTCCTGGGCCTACCTTGCAGTTCATCAAATTTTTAATGATAGCTACGAATAATGTCACTATTCATTGGTCCAATACCTTAATCATTGAACTAATAATCTCATAATTTTTTGAAATAAATTAGAACAGGGATCTCAATAGCTCAAGACGTCACCCTTCTTGTAAATAATTCATGCAGAAGCATATTAGAAGTATCCAAATGCTACGGAATAAATTTCCATTCTTGGAAATAGTATTATTAAGACTACTATTTTTGAGAATAATTATTTTGAGCATAATATTATTAGATCTATTTGGTGTATAAATTAAATTTTTAAAAATGTTTGATAAATTTTTAAAAATATCTTTGATGGAGGTGGCGGCGGGTGACCAGCTGTTGGCAGCGGCTGACTGTGGACTGCGATTGCGGTGGGTGGACGGTGATGGATAGCTTTGGGAGGTAATAGAGATATTTTGATCTCTTTATTACGGTAAATATTCTTTTTTTATGGAAATTTTGAATGAATTTAATTTAAATGCATTGATAATATAAAATAGTTTTACACTGTTAACTAATAGAAATGATGAAAAATATTAACTTATATAAATAATCACTTATTATAATAAGGGATCCATCATGATTTCTCATTTTTCTCTATTTTTATTGATTGATAATGTAAAACTATTTTATACTATTAATACATATAAATTAAACTTATATTTAATTCCTATGAGAGGTAAGAATATTTTAAGGATAATTTTCTTTCTTAAAAATATTACTTCAAATCTTCTATCATATATAAAAATATTTTCATATTTTGAAAATGTGAAAATATTCTTTCATATCAAATACTCCCTACATATAGATAATCTCCTACTAATTATCAAAAGATAGTCTCCTACTATCCTATTAGAGGTTAATAAGAGAGGAACTTTTTCCTTTTGAGCAAGATTTAGATTATTGTTCTTTCTCTCACTCCTCTAGCAGAGTGGCAACTTCATCATACTAATTCAAATCCGATAATGCCCAAGTACTTTACAATTTGTCATTATTCGTTATATTGAGGTAATTTGCCCAAAACTCACCGCAGGCCTGTACGTGAGACGAGGCATTACCGGGTTAGCCAGTACACGGTTTTCGGAATCTCTATTGTGGTGCTGTTCGATCCGAAGTGGAACCTTTTACTGTTCAATCTTCAACCAACGAGATTTCTTACAATTAGATGTTGTTGATAGACCTTTTAGTAAATAGCCGTAACATGTTAACATTATAACTTTCTAAGATCGTAGTATTTAAAATGATTAAATTTTGGAATTGATTTGAATTGATTTAATTTATAAATTAAATTTTATATTTAAAATAATTATATAAAAATAAGATTTGAATTAATTTAAAAATTTATTTTTATATTTATAATATATTAGATTATATTTAAAATAATTAAAGATAAAATTAATTTGATTTGATTTAATTTATATTTAAAATTTAAAATCAAATTAATTCTTATTAAATTCTTTTAATTTTGATATAATTTTAAATATAAAAAAAATCAAATTCTATAAAAATTAGAAATTAATTTATTTTTTATTTTTAAAATATCTAAATATATGATTTAATTTTTAAATCAAATCATTTTTTTTTTACATTCCAAACATATTGTCAAGGGATTATATTGATAGATTTGTCAAATTCATTCTGGGCTGCCATAAGATTTGATCCTCTTAAAGCAGCTTATTCTCTTGAAGCAGCTTAGTCCCACTTTCCTTGGTCTTTTTGTTTCAGATTGTCTTTATCTTCAAATCTTACATTTTCCCTTTTTTATTTTTTTGGGTAAATTATATTAATCTCCTATGAAATCAAATAATATTACACATGATATTTTTTAATTTTTAAAAATATACATTGATCTTCTCTGAAATATTGATAATATTATATATAATATTCTAGCATCTTGTAAAATATAATATTAAATATCTATACACACATATTATATGTAATATCACCTAATTTCTATAAAG
This sequence comes from Pterocarpus macrocarpus, assembly GCA_031439585.1. NCBI lineage: Eukaryota > Viridiplantae > Streptophyta > Magnoliopsida > Fabales > Fabaceae > Pterocarpus > Pterocarpus macrocarpus. The sequence continues at coordinate 39,026,393 of CM062518.1, forward strand.
ATAAACGTAATTTACCCTTTTTTATTTATTTTGTATGACTACATTTTAGTCGTAACGCGTACACACGTACAATTGGATTGGGAATAAGGTGGTCCATGTTTGAGCATGTTTATCTCTTGGGCATGGAATACCTGATATCTGTATTGGGCCTCCTTGATGTATTGGCTTCTGATCTGTAATTTGTAATGCATACATATATATCTTTAACGTAAAATTAAAAAATAAGAAAAAGAAAAATTAATCTCCTTCCAGTGCCAGCAAATTAATTATGGGATCAGAATAGCATGGCAACACATCATTTTCAGAAATATATGAGTTAAACCCGAAGAAATCCCACTTTTGCATGAAAAGAAATATTTGGATAATTATGTAGTATTATATAATTAAAAGTACAGTCAATAATATCACATCATTTTAAATGAAATCCACCACTAATTTGTAGATTCCAACCTTAATACTATGATATTATTAGTTGGGATCGGATGCATAGTAATATAAATTTGTAATTCTCCGTGATCAAAATTTCTACCCGTCCAAGTCCAACCTCTTCCGGTTTGCAAACCTCCTTCTATACGTAAGTTCTGGCAGAACCTTCACAAATGATAACAAAGAGCGATAAGAATGTGTTTGTTTGTATCTTTCTTTCTTTCTTTTTTTTTTTTTTTTTTTTTTTTTTTTTTTTTTTAAAGTAGCTTTAATGTATAAAAGTAACTGTTAAATTTGTATAGAATGGTTGGATAAAATTATTAAAAATTGAGATAAAATTATTTATTTTTTAAACATAATTAAGAATTATTTCTAACAAAAATACATTTGAAAAAACATGATTTTAAATATTATTTTACAATTACTTTTTTAAAAAATCTACTTAAATGCACTTATACTTGTATTTTTTGATTTACCTCTCGATGCTTGTCTTAGTTGTGCTAAATAACAATAAGATATGAAAAATATTATTTAAATATATAAAAATGGACACTCCATCAATACAGTAAAAGGACAAAGATATAAATTTTTTATGATGATTAATATTAATAAAAAAAAGAAAAAATTTATATCTTTTTGTCTCTAGTATATGCATAAAATGTTTAATTTTTAATATATAAATAATATTCCTCACAAAATATTGGCGGATTTAAACTCTGAGGAGTCATTCCATAGGTAGATGATTGTTGGCACACATTGTTTTGGCACTCAAAAGCCATGGACCGCTTTTCACAAATGGGTTTGCTTGTATGGGCTTGCAATAAATCCACACATAAGCTAGATGTCTGCACAGAACAAGCCTATGATGGTGTATGAATGTGTGTCATTGGCAAATGAAGTGGAGAGTGATTGATTCCTCAACAAATTTCGAGTGGAGTGCACAATAAAAATTAAAAAATGAAAAAGACCTTAAAGGGGTAGACTGTAAATTGGATTAACTTTTTTCTTCTTAAAATAGGTAAGAAAATCAAAGTGAAAAAGGAGAGTTTTAAAACATCGCCCTTTCCCCCAACACAAAAGACGAAAGAGCATATCTCATGCTCAACTGCACAATACATCTAAAATCTCATCCTCCGATGAGTCAAAGGCTGTAGGTTTTTCGCAGATTATAACCATGGCACGAGGAATGCATCTCCTCGCAATGACCAAACTACCCCCGCTCCACAATTCAGTTCTCTCGTGAAAAAACGCTCAATCTCCCCGTCACCTGGTGCCCTTTTTGGTCCATTCAGACTCCCAAGGAGCCACCATGGACGGTGGCGGCGGCAACAGAGCCGAGGCGGAGCGGTGGCTTTACACGGCGAATAAGCTCCTGAGCGCACGTGACCTGCACGGGGCGCGGTCCTTCGCGATCCGGGCCCGTGAATCCGACCCGACGTTCGACGCGTCGGAGCTGCTCCTGACGGTGATCGACACGCTCCTCGCCGGCGAGACCCGGATCAACGACCAGCACCGCGACTGGTACGGGATCCTCCAGATCCTCCGCTACACCACCAACATCGACCACATCGCCGCCCAGTACCGCCGCCTCGCCCTCCTCCTCGACCCCCACCGCAATCCCTTCGCCTTTGCCGCCCACGCCTTCTCCCTCATCCACGACGCCTGGTCCGTCCTATCCAACCCCGCCAAGAAGGCCATGTACGACGCCGACCTCCGATTGCTCACTTCCACTCCGCCGCCGGCGCCTGCGCCGCAGCATCACCATCAGCAGCAGCATAATCCTTCGCCGTCGCAGACTCAGCCTCAGTCTACGCCGAGGAGAAACCCTAGATCTAAGGACGGTGCCGGGAGCGATCCGAATCGGCAGAATCGGAGCGCGGCCGAGTCGATTCGGCAGACGCGGACCGCAGCGGCGGCGGCGACGGAGTCGAGTTTCTGGACCTCGTGCCCTTACTGTTACGTTCTGTACGAGTACCCGAAGGTTTACGAGGAGTGCACCCTGCGGTGCCAGAGTTGCCGGAGGGGTTTCCACGCGGTGGTGATACGGTCGCCGCCGCTGAACGGGAAGGATTCATCGTTTTGCAGCTGGGGGTTCTTTCCGTTAGGGTTTTCGTGGGATTCGAAGGACATCAACGGGTTTTCTTCCAATTGGAACCCGTTCTCGCCGTTGTTCCCTTGCCCCTTGAAGGGGTCCTCGAATCGGAGGAAGGCGAGTTGGACTTACTATGATGACGAAGCCGCGGCGGCGTTCGTGGAGCTTTCGGATCCCAGCGAGGATGATTCTGATGATGGGGATTGGAGGACTGGTGGTAAGAAGGGGAGGAAGAAGTCTAGGGTCTGGAAGAGGAGAGATTCTGGTGGCGGTGTTGTTAGGCCCGTTGGGAGGCCTAGAAAGGCGAGTCACGGTGGTGCAGAGAATGAGAATGCGGGTGGTGGGGCTGTGGATGGTGGTGGTGGCGGCTCTGCGGTGGCGAGTGGTGGAAGGGCAGAGTCTAGTAAGAAAGCTGCGTTGGGTGGTTCCAGGAGGAGGGGTGCAGGGAACTTGGACTTGAATGTGGAGTTTAGTAATGAGGTGGAAGAGCCTTCACGCCGTGGCGGCGTGCGTGAAGGGAACGCTGCTGGAAATGCTGAGGATAATATTGAAGGGATTGGGTTCTTTGAGGGCCTTGATGAGTTCCTCAGTAGCTTGCCCATTCTCAATGTTGTGGCAGATGATAAGGTTAAGGGTCATTAGTCTTGTAAATGCATGTGCTTTTTTTTTTTTTTTTTTCGGTTTGTAGAATGTAGATGTTGTTACTTGTATGTTTGTTCCTGTAGCATATCGCACATCTCAAAAAATGATGCTGAGCTATTGTGAATTCTTGTTACTGTTAAATTTTATAATAATTTGCGGCAGTATCTCCTTACTTTTGTTTTGAACTGTTTGAGGAGATTACTTCATGTAGATTGTGGTCGTACTATTGAGTATTGAGGAAGGTGGAAGGATATATTGCTAATGCTGATTGATGTTTTAATCAAATCGCACACTCTAACTAATAAAGCTCAAGGGAGTTTACTGTATTTTTACTTTGCCCTTAATTCCAGACTGTATACATGGCAATCCGGATACATAAAATATTGGTGTTTTCTGTCCGTCAACTAGCCACTCTTGTTAGCAACTATTTTGGGTATAAAACATTTTCGCTAATGCATGCAGGCGTTTATTTTTGAAATTTTCATTGTTTTGGATTTGGTTGTGTTGTTTTTTCTTCTTGGGTGTTCCATGGCTTTGCCTCTAGTTTTGTAAGGAAATTCTTTTCATTTCGGAGAAATAAGTTGTCACATGTGAGGTGCTTCTCTTTGTTTAATGTGTTCAAATGTTGTGAGAATGAAATAGTCTGAAACAAGCTGGGGCTCTCTCAAGAAGAAGCCTTTATCTTGGAGTGAAGTTGAGCTTATACTTTGTATCATGTTGTATTTCCTATGTCTAGACTTCTGGTCCTTTGATCACATCCTTTCTAGTCTGCTGAGTGTTGATCCGCCCTTAAAAACATGTAATGTCGTTTGAAAGGCAATTTTTGGGTGTGAAGATGCCTGTTAGGTCTTTGACACTCTTAACTTCTCATGTAGTATAATGCCACTCATGATTTAAAAGAGAAATACGCTTTTGTAATTTTTGTCTACTTGCCTTAGCATTTTCATAGTGCTATGTAACTGCTAGTTGCTAAAGAGTCCAGTGTGGTAGTTGTATGGTGTAATATTTTTATGTTCACTTGTGAATTGAGTTACTACTAGGTGCTCTATTTTAGTGGTGGGTAATGATTGTTAAAGCTTACATTTGCTTGTGTTAAAGCATCTTGCCAGGTGTTATATATAAGAATTTTATTTAGAGTCCTTTCTTGATCCTAAGTAGATATCTGATCGGCATAGTTATACTTTCGGCATTTCCAACATAAGGCATCTATAATGGTTATAGAAGCTAGTCATGAACGGGGATCATGGAAGTTGCTTAATGAACTTTGAAAGAACGGCCTTCTTGTATGGGTGTGTTTTGTTGATTTGTCTGTGCATTTTCCCATTAGTTGATGTGGTTATTATCTTTGTACGGATGCTTTTTAACTTTCCTCAAAGGGTTTGTTAGCATTTATGTGTGTTACCTGACACAGATGAAATTGACTTACAGCCTCATACTTTATGTTTTAGTAAAATGTTGGACCTGTGATGTGTGGTTTCTCCCTGTCTATTATCTGTTAGGTACCCGGGCGATAATTGTAATTACCATGATGCTAACCATGATGTAAATATCCCTAGCACTAGTAAATTACCTGTGGTGAAAGTATTTAAGAGAAGAGGTGAAAAGAGAGCTGAAATTGAGGGTGGGGCGTGTGGCACTAGTGGGAGAACATACTAACTTACCTTGCTGAGCTGGCAGGTCAGGATAGGAGAGAGAATGAGAATTGATTCTGTTATGGGTGTAAGGGGGTTATGGGGAAGGGGAAGGTATTCTGACCAGATTGTGAGGATTGGATTGGGAGAGAGCTGAGTCTCTCAAATACTCAGCAAATCATTTTCCTTTTTGTTGCAAAAAATACATATACTGGGGAGGTTGATACTACACTGGTATCATCTTCACTATACAGATAATACAGCAAACACATTTCCTTTTCTTGTCATTTCCACTATTTTTCTGGTACCAGTTCTTACATTATCATCTCGGACATTTTGTTACTAAGTTATGCCGCAATTAGGGGGAAAAAAAAAAAGAATATCTGCATTTGCAGTTCTGTTATAGTGATTTCTAAGCAAAGTATATATCTAAGCGTGGAACCTCAGTGGACAGAACAAACATAGGAATCCTGAAATTACTAGTTGATACTTGTTATCACATTGGTTTACCTTCTCTAAGGGAGTGTTGAGAGTGCACCTCCCTATCCTTATCCAGCCAAGAGCAGATTCTCTGGACAAAATTAAGGGTGGACGGTTTAGTTTTCCTTCTATCCATAATGATATCCACCAAGATCAATTTCCTGTGTCCGTAGCCCAACCAACCTGGAGGCCAATGTGAACACCCTAGTTCAGCTACAAAAACTGAGCAGCCGGTGCCGGGTGCTAAGTCCTTTGGTGAAGCCTTTTTATCCAGCACCTATTGTTTGTTAGATTTAATTCCATTCACCGCAAAAGAGGGGGGGGGGGGGGGGGGAAATCACTTATAACACTCAGCACAGAGTATAACCTTCGAGAGCTACAAGCCACGTACAATCACTGACGATGGGAATCTTATTTGAGCATTCAAAACAATTTTATCCAAACGGGCAATTCTACTTTTACCTCTATCACTTCCTCTCCAATCTCGCCAAAAGCGATATCTACTGGCTGGGGTCTGCGACATCATCTAATCCATATATTTGGATGGAAGAACTAATCATTCATATGACTTGGAACACGGGATGGAAGCTTGTTTAAGAACTCGCTATTATATAATTAAATAAATTTAAACTAACAACTTAAGAGTGCACGTTTTTCTTTTTAAAAAAATGATATGAAATGAATACGCAAAATTTTAAAAATTATTATAGCAAACTAACAATAATACATAATAAAAAAAATTATGATATTGCTTTAAAGTTAGATTCTATTCAACTTTCCTCTAATTTACCTTTTTTCTTATCAAAAGGGAGAAAATAATGGTATGAAATATGAAGTGCAATTTGGCGGTGAGTGGAACATGGACAAAAAATTTTCAGAAACATTTTTGTGCAACATATTTTAACACTGACTAATGTATAATTAATTAATAGTTAAGAATTGAGATTAATTATCACTATATAATCATTGAGGTATAATATGATGATCAATATGTACTATGTAGTAATTATGCGATGATCCATGTCGAAGTGATATATAAAAAAATAGAGATTAATTTTAATACATTATCACAATAAAATGTCACTTAATTATATACAATATGTGTGATTATTAAGATAACAATGACAAAAGATAAATATTTTGCTGATATAATAATCTATAATTAAATATTCGTATAAAAAAAATTTATGCTGCCAATATACTTAAATTTAAACTTTTATGAAAACAGCAAAACTAGAAAAATATATCTTGCAAAAGAAAAGAAAAGAAAAGAAAACATATAGAGTAAATATCTATTTTGATTTCTGAAAAAAAATTCAGGAAATAAATTAATTTCTCGGGATTTAAAAATTTACAAATGTCCCTCACTAATAAAAAAAAGGATACGTTAATTCTTCCTTATAGAGTTTTTTGATAGTTTAGATCCGAATGGACTAATGTGTCCCTTTTCTAAATAGTGAGAGACTATTTAAGAATTTTTAAATCTTGAATAGCTAATTTGTCCTTGGGTATATATATATATATATAATGGAATTTAGTCTCATTATAGATGGCAAAGCGGGTCGGCCTGCCCCAACCTTCCAAAAGCGGGGTAGGATAGGCGGGCTCCGAATTAAAAAAGTAAGGCAATATTAATATTCTTTATTTAAGGGACGGGTTGGTAGTACAACCTATCAAAAAAATAAAAAATATAAATAAATTTATTTTAATATTTTTATGAGTTAAATTATTTTAAAAATTAAAAAATATATTAAATAAAAAATTTATTTAAATAAAATAAAATAATTAAACTACATAATTTATATTTAAATTTAACTCAAATAAAAATATAATAAATTAATTAATATATATAAATAAGTTTATAAATAATAATTAACTATAAATTTATAATATAAAGTTTATAATATAAAATTTACAAATTAATAAAAATATAATAATAATATAGTTTATAATAAAAATTTAAAATTTATTTTTAAAAATATTCTTGAACCTAAATATAAAAATGATGTTTCTACCAAAGAAGCTAATCCACTGATGCCCACCAAAGTTCTCATGACAAAGTGAAATAAAAATCTTTAACGGCCAAATATATCAATTCAATTTATTATTTTTTGCACGTTTAGCGGGTGAATTTGACGGATTGAGTTCGTTTTGACATGTCTAACTCCATAGTATAATATAATAAATTTTCATATGTTAAACTTGGGTATCTCCGTCTTTCTGGGAGACGATCGATCATCTTTTCTGAACTACTAACTGTCCCGACCATGGCTGTTCCATTCAATTCCCAATTCACACTGAAGCCACAACCACTTGAGATTGAGCTCTATAATGGCAGCTCCTGCGCCATTCTCAGTTTCAGGAGACCCCTTTGCTTCCAAGTCTCTCCCTTTATCCTCCTTCAACGGAGCTGCTGCATTGAGGGCTTCAACGGTATTCTATTCTGTACCCTTCTATGCTTTTTCTTCTGAGATGCCCCTTTTTGTATGAGTTGATTATATACTGATAGTGACACTGCTGTGGCAGATCTTTGGCCGTTCCATGATAACTGGGAAAATTGAGCATACCCATTTGAAATTGTTGACGCATTTAAGGTGATTGACCACCTTTCTTTGCTAGCCTGCTTCAATTTTGGCTTATAGTTTGATGGGCAGACAGAGGATTGGTGTAGTGTAGTTGTCTGACACTGATATTCTTTATGAGAAAGGAGAGTAATTAATGTAGGACTCGTCTAGTTTAGTTTGGTTTAGTTTTATTTGTAAAATCTTGATTTGCCAAAAATTAAATGAATTTTGAAGATTATGACATAAATTCGAAAGGAAATTATGAATCTTGATCTCTAGCTGATACGGGTTGTATTTTTATTTTGCTTAGTTGCAATCTTCTCTTGTTTGGTAACTCCAGATTTTCCGGTCACTATTTCATAAATGAGACTGCTGTTGTCCACAGCTACAATTTTATTCTTTGTAATCTTTATGTGCTCTGATTCTGATATACGACTGCTTTAGGGAACTGATAGGTATAACTTTGAGAGTGAGAGCAAGAGTGAGAAGGAAATTTTCTTAAGGGTTTGAGAAGGGATAGGATTATAAATATAAATAATAGCAAAGGATAGCTCTGGAAGATAATTTTATTAAAAAATCACTTTTGCTTCTATTTTTTTAGAAGCTGGGTATCACTAGCCTGAAAAAAAGTGGTAAAATAGCTTTTTTAATTACAAGTGTTTTTTTTTTTCAAAAGCCAATCCAAAAACCCTAAGCAATCAGAAAAGCCAATCGAGATGTACTCTTATTCTGTTGTGATGGAATCCCTTGGAAACTCTTTTTTTGGCCCCCCAAAATGGTTTCGTATTCATTGCTCTAATATTTGCAGGTGCAGTCAAGGATTCACTTTAAAGGCTTTAATGAGGCCTCCAAGACTTGAGCAGCATCTTAATAACAGCAAGCTACAGAATGTGTCTGAAGCTGAAATTGGGTGTGATATATTTAATGATCTGAAGGATAGGTTTTTAAGTTTTAAGAAGAATAAGTACATGTAAGCTTCATAATATCACTTTTTATAATGTTCATCTCATATACCTAAAAATGGTAGCAAGTTAAATAATGTTGGTTCTGTTTTCTTCTAGGGAAAGCATAGAACAATTCCAAAAACTTGCCAAGGCTCAAGCACCAAAGGTAATTGTCCCCTCTCTTTCTCAATCTTCGTTGGCCCTTTCAGCAGAGCCTTTAGTTGTTTATTTATGGTCTGTTGTTTATTCCTTTTAGTCCATTACTTTTATTTATCTTCTGAAGCATTAGCAAAAACAAGTATTCCTGAGTCCTGACTAACAATTCCAAGAGCAGTTCATGGTTATTGCTTGTGCAGATTCTAGGGTATGCCCCTCTAATATTCTGGGATTTCGACCAGGAGAAGCATTCATGATTCGCAATGTTGCTAATTTGGTTCCTCCCTTTGAGGTATATCTCTCAGTGCAAATGATTTATTTAGTTGTTCGTGTCTAACAATTTAGTGTTGTAGCTAAAGTGGGAAAAAGAGAAATACCCTGCCTGTCCCTTCTAATTAAATTTGGTGATACAGAGTGGACCCTCAGAAACAAATGCTGCACTAGAATTTGCTGTGAACACCCTTAAAGTAAGAAATTTCCCTACAATTTGGAAGTTTCTAATGCTTTGATTCATTAAACTATCATTTAGTGTATATGATTCTTGTAGCTTTCTATATAGCTGGTTAGAAAACCTTAGGTTTATACTTAAGAGGAGAGACAATATTATTGTTATTTCAGGTTGAGCACATCTTTGTCATTGGCCACAGCTGCTGTGGGGGAATACGCGCCCTTATGAGTATGCAAGATGATGCCAATGCAAGGTTGAATTGCTGGATTCTAGTTTTTGGCTGTCCTTTTGCTTTCTTTGATAAAATGTGTCATGCTTTTTTTCTCACTTGGCTATTCATTTATTTTACAGTAGCTTTATAAACAGTTGGGTGGTTGTTGGGAAGAATGCCAGAATAAAAACTGAAGTTGCTGCTTCTGACCTCAGCTTTGATCAGCAGTGCAGGCATTGTGAGAAGGTGATAATCTTTGTTATTAGATTTAAATTTGTAATCTGATGTTGTTGAAATTTCAAAGTGATGAATAATTTAGATTATCACCCAAGCAGGCTAGATGCTTTATTATGTTTACACCCCTTAGACAGGAGGGTGTGTGAGTGGGACACCCAACTGGTATATAGATGGGTATAATTTTGAAACCTTCTCTGCACTCTGCAGTTTCTCCTAATGTGATTTTGGTGAATATATAAATTCTTCTTCTTCTTCTTCTTCTTCTTCTTCTTCTTTTTCTAATGCATTCTTTTGCTTTTACATGTTACTTGTCTTCAGTATAGGATTGTTCGTAAATATTTTGATTTTAATGGGAAACTGGCCAACTTGGAGGCATACTTTGATTCCTGTACTGTATTGAGGGTTCCAAAGCATCAAAGGATATGAAATGAGGCACGACTAGTGCACCTTTGGTCATTGGTGTCGTAATTTCTTTCAACCCTCCCCTATTCTATTCTTTGTGATAGTCCTGACCCCTGAGCCTGAGTAGGGGTATTACCATCAATTTCTGTGTTTTCTTAACTGATATGATCCACCTAATAGGAATCTTGCAAATGTTAATCCATAAAAATGCTGATTATATTTAATACTTTAAATTTCTTACCGCTTAATTGATTTTTGTGCAGGAATCAGTTAACCATTCCTTGTTAAACCTACTTACTTATCCATGGATAGAAGAAAAGCTGGCAAATGGAGAACTCAATGTTCATGGTGGCTACTATGACTTTATTGACTGTTCATTTGAGAAATGGACATTGGGTTACAGGGAAACCAAAATGGCAAGAAATGGCAGAATTGCAGCCGTAAACAAAATGTTCTGGCACTGAGCTTTGCTTCTATTTTCCTGTATAACTTATTGTGTTCTTTTTCCTAACATTTATAGGATTTTAAAAGCATAGGCTGAATTATGGATATCTGTACAATTTATAAAATATTGAAATTCAATTGATTTGAATAAATCCTTAACTGTGTCATGTGTCTATTTATCAGTGTTTCCTGAGTGCTTTGAAGGTCAGAATATGCTAAGGCACGTAAATAAGGCAATGATAAAATTATTGTTCACAATCTGTTGATGCTAACATGTATAATGCACTTTTTTGGGCGTTCTGTCTGTCCTTCCAAATTATTTCACCTCATAAATTCAATGCTAAACTGTATGACTTTTGTAAATGATGTTTATATCAAGAGCTCTTTAACCTGACCACCATTCAGAACACTGAAAAACTCCTTTCTTCCTAGTGAAAAAGTTTCATCAGTTCATCCACTAAGTCTATGCAACAAATTCTTGGTTATATACGAGGACGGCAGTGGAGTTATTTGGGGCATAACCATGACTTCTATCAGCATTATTGGGGCATGTGGAGAACTGAGAATTATGGTTGGGAAGGTGGGTGGTTTGTCATAGAAAACACGATGAGCCTAAACATATATATGCTGCATGCCTTAATTAGTATGTAACCAACGTGTAGTGATTTTCCATCAGCTAGAGAATCTCTGACAATATGGCTGAAAAAGACTTTATCACATGCAATGCCATTATGACATGATAAGGGAAAACAGGAAACTCTCACTGGTTTCTCAAAAATGTTATTCATTTCCATTTGTTTCTCAGTGTTTGCTTTTTCATTTCCACCTAGGAAATTTCTCAATTTTGTGCTTCATTCATGAACTAACAAGAGACTTCCCATCTTTTTCGCAGAAGTTCAGGTTTCATGGATACAAACTGTTCCAATCAAATTGCCTGCTATTTGATTCTTTGATAATTTTGTTATGATTGTAGGTTTGTAGGCATGCACTCATAAGGTTTGTGGGCATGCACTCATATGTTCATTATTCGTGAGCATGATACATATGTGTGAAGGATTTCAATTATATTTTTTACACACAGATTATTCTCATTTTTTTTGTCGCATTTCTGATTGTGCATCCATTATAAATTGGTTTACCCACATTTGCATTTCCATCCACCGGTTTTGAAACCAAGTAAGAGGAAGAAAATGCAACCACCAATGATTGAATGTAACTATCTTACACTTCAAGAAGTTGAAGTAGTTCACAGCTTAAAAAAGAGGAAATAGTTGACCAAACTTCTAAAGATAAAATCGTTCTAGGATTTCAGGCCCTTTGATTTTATTAGAGAATGGTGCAACTGTAGATGAGCCATAGATAACATGCAAAGGAGGGGAATATCAAACTTTGGGATCAATATGATTATTGGAAAGAGAGATTATTAAGGAGCAGAGAATGTTGAGGTTCCTTGCGATCAAAAAGCAGCAAAATAGATGAGACTTATTACAACTCCAATAATAATGAATCTTTGATAAGAAGAAAGACACCAATTCTTAGATGGAGCAGGGTGTTAAAGAAATTTTAGAGGGCCACAAAACAAAACTCCAATTATTAAGAGGATAATACTTTTGGCGTCCTATGTATAGGTGGATGATATTATAAAGATCATTGACATAAGTTATACGTTTGTAATGATTTGTGGTGTGATAGGTATAACTATATTCGGCCATTTATTATAATTATATTTGTATAACAGGATGTATAGGTAAGAAAGTTGAACTAACAATTCTTAAGGCTGTTCTAGCAGCTTATCCACAATTGACAACATCTATTCATGTAACACTAGACTCACCACCCTGTCTATAAAAAGCAAACATACCTCATGACCATGATCACAAGCTTACCAAAACCATTTGCATAGAGCAATAACTACAACCGATTTAGAAGCCCTTGTTATCTGCTAGCTCCTCCTATGGGTTGTTGTAGTTTCTTGTCATCCACGTTACCACTTATGCTTTTGATTTTCTCATCAATGACCGCATACAATGGGGTTGCAAAAGCTCGTAACCTTCTAGAATCAACATTGCCAGAGCCACAAGTACCCCAGCTTCCCAAACCTGAGTTGCCTCCAATACCTGAGGTCACAAACTTACCAAAGCCAGAGTTGCCTACCCTGCAGCTGCCAGAGTTTCCTGCTATACCAACGCTTGAGGTGCCTAAAGTTCCTGAGATTCCTAAACCAGAGTTGCCTAAAGTACCTGAAATCCCAAAGTCGGAGTTGCCTCAACTGCCGAAGGTTGAGTTGCCACCACTGACTAAGCCTGAGTTGCCTGCGGTTCCAAAGCTAGAAGTGCCTAAAATTCCTGAAATTCCTGTGCCTCACCCAACCACTACTCCTTAAACTAGTATTCTTTTTCCCCTTCTTTCTCTGTATTGCCTCCTGTCAAGGTCATAAAAGGCTGCTGGCCACTAGCTTATACTGTGTGATGAGTGTATTATTTATAAATCTTTGTTTCCATCTGAGCGTGTCTCTGTTGGGGTTTCATTTGTAGTCGAGTTGTATGAGCCTTTTTATTTTATTTTTAAAATTTTTTTTGGTTGGGTTTTGGTTGTTTGTTTTTGTGTTTTGGGGGGAGAGAGAGAGGGGGGGGGGGGGGGCTGTAAAATGAGTGAGTTTTATTACAGCTTATTGATTGTGATCATCATTAAGTAGTCTTCCGTATATTGCAGTTCAAAGAGTTTTACAGTAAAATCTTGAGATTCGGAACACTGTGATTATGAATGCCGAAACTTCAGCTAATATAGCCAAAATGACAAATTCACTTACGCTTACATTTATATAAAACCATCTTTTTCAGATAATTCATATTGTAATACGTCTAAATCCAGGAATTGATTCTCTTTCCAAGTGAATAAGTCATGACTATTTGAAAAAGGAACAAACTAATGCATTGCCGTAATTTAACTCTTATATAATTTGTTATTATAGCTTCATAAAAAGATTATATTTTTGCTTAGCCAATGGCGGTGGCCATAGCATAGCGACACAAGGGACACAAATGATCGTTTTTAAGCCACTGCACAATACACTTTTGATGAAACACATGATCACATGGCACTGCCAAGACATCTTCCATGCCACCATGATCATCACCATTAACATCAAACCCCTCCATGCAGATAGTACAAGACTGTTCCCGCTTTCACAGCCTTATCAGTTTCTTTAGCAACGTCTGCATGGCTTCCTCGGATGCGGGAACCATTCCAACTTCTCGCACGGACTTTTCGTCCATCAGCACTTCTTCAACCTCGAGATGGTCATCAAGCATCACTTCAAAATCAAATCTCAAAAATAAAGGGGCCTCACGGGGTGGTTTCGTATCCACATTAGTAGCATTGGCGTTACTCATGTGATCAATGTCAAACCTTCGTTGAACCTCGTATCTTATCCTAGGCATCATACCCTGAAGACGTTCAGAGGTGAAAAAGGGTAAATGGGACAAGTGCGTGCGTAGGTAATCTTCACCCTCTTGGCCAAATTAGAAGCTTTGGCAGCTTATGGTTGGAGGGAATAAGTGACGATGGACTTGTTGAGAGAGGTTGCGGAGTGAAGAAGCTGAGAGAAACTCATAGCCAACACTGATGGATGGTTCGAAGTTCCAACCAATCTATGGGTCTTGGCTTCTGCTTCTACTGCTGCCGCTGTTGCTGGTCATCTTCTCCACCATGATAACCGACTTCGTCAGATCTAAACACGCGATACTCTCGTAGAGAGCCATGGTGGTGAATCTTAAACATCGGTCTTCAATGTGGTGTTTTGTTGAAGGGTTAGATGAATATATACAATGCTTGTCCAAGTGATATATGAGTAATAAATTTCTAAACAAACCTCGTTATCCTAATCTAATTTCTAGAAAAAAAAAAAGTATCAAATTGTTGTGAAATATTATTGGAAGGTAAATATTCTATAGGTATTATAAGATATTATTATTCTGATTAAGATTTGATTAGATGAAAATTATTATCTTATTTTATACAATAAATTCTGTACATATCACTCTTAGATGAGTTAGTTTGATTCGAATTTTGGGGAAAAATAAATCCAAGTTTGTTAAATTTAATTGAATTAGATTAATTTTTTAAACTTTTTCTAGTAAATCCAAACAAAAATCAATTCGGTCATCATTTGAAGTAAACAATAAAAATAGGTATTATTTTAGTTTTTTATCCTTTTGATAGCTAATAATAGTGTAACATTTAATTATGAGATACTTAACAATAGTATGAGTAGATAAATTTCTTAAATGCAAACAAAGAAGATAAAGAGTAACTTAAATACTTATTAAAAGTTTAAGGCAAAACTTTGAAAGTTTAAAAATAAATTAAAAAATATAGTTGATTTGGTGATCATGTTAGGTATTTAGGTTTTATGTTGAAAATTTATAAACTCGATAACAAAATTAATATTAATTTGTTTGAGTTGGTTTTGCTTAAAATGAACCAATTATTTGAACTAATTCAAACCAATTTTATCGTTTAGTTTGGATTTTCAGTTTATTAAGTCAATATGATATAATGAACATCCCAAAATATTATTCACTCTTTGTTGGAGTAATATTGCTTGATGTTATCAAACCACTTTTATTTTTATTTTTCACATGAATCCTCCACCGAAGTTGATTTTCATTGAGACATGGTTAAATGTAAACACCTCTTTTAAGTGAAATTTGATATGTAATTTGTCAAATTGTGTGGATTAAACCCTTCCACTAAACTTAATCCATACCACTTTTATAAATCTAATAGTCAATAACTTATTCTTATAATTTTTGTTATATATTTAGTATTATATATGTGTGATAATTTCCCTTTTTTTTGTATCTGAATGTTGATAATTTCTTTTCATTGTTTAAGAAAGTTGTTATTACATATTTTTAAGATTACCAGCACAAAAGACTAAGTTCCTGCTAAGATATATAAGTAACAACACACTATGGAAACGTACAAAAATATTATTTAGTAAAGTAGCGTGAAAATGTTTTTATCCATGGACTAATCTTGGTGTGAGGTTACAGAATAGTGAGAAATTCTTAAATATTTATAGAGTATTATGTGGATATGCTTATAATTAATAAAATAATATTTTAAGATAATATCTATTATTAATTTATAATTTTATTTAAAATATTATTCTATTATTAGTTGTAAATATAATTCACGTGACGCTTCAGGAGCACCTAAGAATTTCTATTCAAAGTAGTAAACAACATTGTTGTTGATGTTGTTTTTAGGCCTTTCTTTTTTTCCGGTCAGGTATAAGGCCTTTAAGTTCTCTAATTAAGAAAAATAACTGAACATAAACGAACCCTTAATACTTTTTAAGTTTGAAGGAGATTAGTTGCCACGCAACTGGAATTTCCGAATATGACAAGGATTAGGCCAATCTCCAAAGTCAAGAAATCTTATTTTCATCAAGATATATAGCATATTAACTATATATCAAACCTTTGAACTATAAATTACTTTATCATAAAATATCACAGCTTCACGGCTGCCATGGACAGAGTTGGATTACCAAACACAAGTAAATCAACAAGGGCTAAATTACTCTTCTCTGTTGTTAAGTTATTCAAAATAATAATTAGAAATAGAAAGTTCGACGTCCTACTTTTGAATCTCCACTGTTATACTAGCCAACCACCACCGGAGTGATCCAACAAAAAATAAGCTAAGGAAGGTAAGCTAACAAGAAGAAATCTCAAAGGGCTCTTCTAAGTCTTAACCACAAACGGTTGCAATCATTCGCTATAAAAGGCCAGCCATTAGTCACTGGGATATGCACACTTCCTCAAAGCAAATTCCCTCTTCAAGATCTATACCACTGTTACTTCAGCTAACTGATAGTGATACTTGCAACTCAACGAGCCATGGCTTCCAACAGTTGCATCATCTTGGCCTTTTTCATTGCTATTATTTCCTTCTCAAGCATGGACACTGGCATAGCAGCACGCCATCTGCTGCAGACAACAACTCCATCTCTGCCAAAACCAACACAGCCACCAATCCCAACATTGCCTCAGGGAACTGTTCCCCCTTTGCCTACTATCCCATCTCTGCCACAGCCATCTCTTCCTACCATTCCAAATATCCCACAGCTTTCTCTGCCTCCACTCCCTGCCACTTCACTGCCTAACTTTCCCTCAATCCCCACCATTCCTACCACTATCCCCTCTTTCCCTTTCTTCTCTCCACCACCTTCAACCACTACCCCCTAAATTAAGCTGCCTCAGCTTGAATTGGATGAGCACTCATCTCTTGGTGTTTGATTCTGGCTTCCTGTGATTAGCTGCTGTCTATGACGTTTTAGCTACATGCCGTGTACATTTTAATCATGTTATTTCTACATTTATACGTATACGTAATACGTTGTTTATTTTTTATTTGGGTTGGGCTGGGGATGATGACTCTTATCTTTCAACGTTATTGTTTGCACTCTTGCATTACTTCGTGTACTTTGAGACCTAGTGCTATGCAATGTACTCTATAGCTATAATAAATAACTCATGTTTGTACAACATCGCTAAAATTTGCTGTTTTAGGTCGTGACAACTTACACCACAATGCTTCACGTTAGAAGTTGATTTATCTGTTTTATCGCTATATATCTTATCCTAGACCGTAGATTATATTCTCTTATTTATCTATGCTTATTTGGTTTATTTTATGCTATTTAAAAAATAATATGCTAATAATTTTCGTTGAATTTGTTCAGTCATTCATCCAAAATTCTATAGCTTATAGTTGAACTATTATTCATGAAAAACAATTTAACAAAATATAGTTAACAAAGAAATACAACCATAAGTCATAAGATAATAGAATTAAATTGAGTAAAAAAAAAGTTCCAAAAGATTACCTCTTGGAAGAGATAAAAATCCAGACCATTTACTTTTTATTTTAATATTTTCCCTCTAGTTTCTTGCCATTTAATTTTGCTTCACAAATTAAAGTTTTTTGAAGTTATAAAAACCGAATTATTCATCGAAGCAATCCAAAAGTCATTTTATTTATTTATTTATTGATGTGGGAGAATCAATCACAAAGTTAACTAAAAATTTAATGATTAATTTTCAATAAATTGTGATGAAATTATAATATAATGAAATATCAATTAATTATATATAATAGAAGTAAATTGAAAATTGTTAATTTCTTTTCTGTGAATGCTATAGCCATATTGCAAGTTGAGCTTTCACATAAAAGAAAGTTATCAAGAATAGAAGGTCAGAGAAGCCGTTTTCTTCTCTGCATGTCTCTTTTGTACTCTGGTGAGTCATTGGCTTCCAAAATGTACCTAACCTTTTGCTTTTCTTCAAGGGTTTGAATTTTGAACTCTTCATTTTAGAGACTGTTTAAAATTCATATTATATAAATATCATATATTAATACAAGTGAGTATTCAAATATACAATCAGGGATTTAAGATGGTAAGTGGCGGCTCTGCCACCTCCCATTTCTTAATAACATGTAAGGGTGTTCAAAACATCCAAACTGAATTAAAACCATAAATCAATTAAAAAATTAATTAAATTAAAATAAATTATTTTAATTAATTTTTATTTTATAAAAATCAATTTGTTCAATTGGTTTTCGATTTTATTTTTGAAAATTGAACCAAATTCAATTAGTTATATATTACTTGTACATAGTTATATATATTCATAAAATATCTATGCACACATACGCACACATACGTGTATTTTATAGTATTTTAATACTAAAAATAATTCTTAAATTCTTATCACACCGTGGACCAATATTTTATATTTTCAATTTTCTATTTTTTTAATTTTGTTCAATAGTTTTGAATCTATATATGGCTTTTATTTAAATTTTTTTATTATTTACTTAACTTATTAGTATTGGATATTAGTATAACTTTTCTTAATTAACTTATATGTTATATTTGTATGTATTTATAAAATTATTAATTTAATTAATGAACTTAAAGGTTATATTTTTATTTTTATTTTTTATATAAAAAGTTATATTTTTATATTTCATAAAAATTTTAATAAAAAATTGAGTCAACTAAACCAAAATAAAATATGTTGTTTGAATGCTTGAGCTGTTGTTTTAAATTGAATCAAATTGAACCGTGAAACCTCTAATAATACCCACACATACATGTATGTGTATGTATATGCAATAACTAAAATTTTATATAATCGTTTACAATAATTAAAATTTTGATAAAATACTTTGTTATATTTTAATTTATAATATTGTGATACACAGACATACGTATATGTATATACAATAACTAAAATTTTATATAATCGTTTACAATTATTAACACTTTGATCAAATACCTTCTTTATTTAATTTAGAATTTTATAATTCCTGGCTTCTTTACACACGCTCAAATTTAACATATATAATAAAAATTGTTAAATATATTTTATAACTTAGTATTTAATAAAATACCATAACTTTAAATGTAGATATAAAAGTTTAAAACGTAAAATTATCTCTTGAACCCTTTTTTTTTTTTAAGTTATATAAGCGTTGCACTCTATACATGTTTAATATAAATGTGCAAGGCTAACTTGATAATAATGTGCGTAATCTATAACCAAATAAATAATAATTCACACAATTTTTCAATATTTTAATATAAAAATTTCAAACTACACCTAATTAGTAGTAATTGCCATCAAAATTTTAAAATTTTCTATATTTTCCAAAATATGCGGATGAAAGAATAAAATAAGTTACTCAATGAAAACTATGTACTTAAAACTTTTTATGTATAACTATCAACTACTAATAAAATTATTTATTTATTTGGGAAATGTGAAATTAAAAATAAATATATTTAATTTTAAATTTTTATTTCATTACTTACTTTTGATCTCCGTAATATTTATTCTTTGGAACAATTGGTTCTTAAAAATAAGTGTGTATTGATGTGAGAGAAATGTTGTGTATATTTATGTCAGAAAAGTGTTATCACTTGTATATAGCATCGAAATATGATGTTAAAAAAACATTACTGATTGTATTTAAACAAAAAAAATTACTGAAGGGGGTAAATATCCTCTCTAATTTTGATAACAATATGGGGGAACAAATACAAGAAGCAGCTAATAAAATCAAAACATATGATTTCTTGTTGCATTCTTACAACAATTTTTGTAAGATTTTTCCATAACTTGAACTCACCAACTACACTAGCTGTCTAACCACAAATTAAATATAATTTTCAAATACAGAGTCTCGAAACAACGAAAGACTGCGATGACTCTTCACGTTCTCCAAGCCCTGCATGGCGCTTCAAATGCACTTAACGTCTCGAAGTATTCTTACTCTATATAAGATCAAGTACTATGTATATATATATATATATATATATATATATATACATCCCTTGGCTTCTCATCTCATACAATACAAACTCAATTAAAAGCAGATTCCTTCTTTGCACATTGACCAAAATTCTTCCAATTATATATCTTGTTCACCATCAAGCCAAGCCATGGCCTGCGGCAAATCCTTGATCGCAGCTTTCCTTGTTGCTGCGACGCTGTCAAGTATGAGCCTGAGGTTAGAAGCTCACCATCTGGGCCCACAGCCCAACATGTACTACCCGGACTATACTACAAGGACCAGCACTGCCATTCCAGGCCATACTCGATTCCCTATGGCTCCAGGGCCCGACTATCCTCCTCACAGAAGTGGCCTCCATCCAATTGGAAAACTAGGCCCACAGGCCAACATGTACTACCCAGCCTCCTATACTCCAAGATCCTACTTTCCCGATCCCTTCCCTACTCCGCCCACGTACAAGCCCATTCCCATTCCAAGCCCATTCCATTACCCACTCTTCCATAACCCCGCAAAAATGGCCTCCGTCCCCAATGCATTCATGACTACTCCATACCCCCCGGACACGCCTACTCCAGGCCCATTCTAGGCCCGACTCCATTTCCCCTTCCTCCATCACCCCACAAAAATGGCCTCCGTCCCCTTACTCCATAAATAAAATAATTAAGCAAATCCGTCAGACGTGTTCATCCTGTGGTTGCGCCATCTTTGCCATGCGGCCGGCAAAACTGCTTGCAATATATGCATATTATATAAATTTAATTTATATGCAATGTTAATATTAACAAATTTTATGCTGTCATCCAATCATATATTATCAGATTAATAAATATTATTAAGTCTCATGCACACTATTTAAACGGTCATTCAAATGAAAAAATATGATTAGTTGACTGTATAAAATTTTTTTACAATGCATCAAAATTAAACTCATATTATATTATTGCATTTCATAATAATAATAATAATAATAATGTGGGAGAGTTGTGTGGGGTTATTATGATTGTATCTTTGCTGTTTAGTGTGGGAAACATCTGTACGTGCATTGTGTAGTTTTCTTTTCTATCGTGAGTTTACCAAACCTGTGTGACACATTATTATGAGTTGTATGCAATATATTTGATATAATTTAATATAATAGTTTTTTGTTCGAATTTTACTGTAGAATATAAAGTTCACAGACAATCATAAAATTTATATTGAGATATGTATGGTTATATAAAATATTTTGAAGATTAATTATAAAAATAAAAATTATTTAGAGTAAAGTAATTATAAAGATGAAAAAGTATAATTTTAAAAGATTATTGAACAAAATAAGTGATTTTAAAGAAAATTTTTATAAATCCATTTTATATAACAACTTGTTATTAAAAATGTAATTTATTTTATAAAGATAATTTTTAAGTGAAGATTGAATAATAAAACGAAAAAAAAAAAAACTATTCTATTATGTCTCCCTTCACTTTTTTCACTTCCTAGTAAAGTACTTTTAAAGGAAAAAAACCTATAGAATCATTTCATATAACAACTCGTAATTGAGAATGTAATTTGCAGTATAATAATATCCAATTTTTAATTTTTAAGTGAAAATTGAGCAACTAAAAAAATATCATCTATTTCCTTCATATTCACCTTTTTTCAATATATAGTAAAGTATTTTTTTTTTAAATTTAATTGATATGTACTGACAATATAAAATAATTTTATATTATCAACCAATAAAAATAAGAGAAAGTGAGAAATCATGATGGGTCCCTCATTATAACGGATAGTTATTTGTATGAGTTGATATTTTTCACTATTTCTATTGATTGACAGTATAAAATTATTTTACATTATTAGTATATTTAAATTAAATTCTTGTTTAAAAAAATATAGAATCATTTCTTAACAATTCTTGTAATTTTAAGTGTAATTTATTTTATAGCGATATATACTTCTTATTTATAACTAAAAATCAATGAAGGTAAAAAAAAAAAAAAAAAAAAAAAAGCCATTACATTTTTTTCTCTTTCCCTTTCCTTCGGCATTCTAGTAAAGTAATTTCGAATACAAATTATATTAGCCTATTTCATGTTAAACTTACTATTAAAAGTATAATTTGTTTACAAGGATACCAATTTTTAAGTGGTCATCGAACCTATCTAAAAAATTCATTCCATTTCTTCATTCTCTTAGTAAAATAATTTTTTAAAAATTGAATATGTAAGCCATTTTATAATGATAAATTACTTTCAATTTTTAATTCAGAATCGAATAACTTAAAAAAAAATTATATGTAATCATTAAAAGTAAAATTTTGATTATGAATAAGCGAGTACTATAGTTGAAACAAGTAAAATTATTTTTATCAAGTAAAATAAAAATATAAATAAATAAATAAATTTTTAAAAAAATTTCGAATTACTAAGATTATTAAATCATGCCCTCATGAAGGTCGAATATTGTACTTGCCAATTTCAAACGCAAAAAATAACAATTAGCAAAAATAATACTTTTCACATGGTCAACAAATGTACATCTCATAAAAAAGAGGAGAAAAAATTAAAAAAATAAACAATAAAGTTTTACTAATTAACAACAAATAATATTTATGTCTTCATTCATTTTTTGTTAAAAAAAATACAGGTGATCAAGAGAAACAATGAACGGTGAAAAGTGGAAGGCGAAAGAAAAAAGAATAAAAAAAGAGAAGATATAAGAAATGATAGATGTGTTTGGAAGATGGAAATGGTAGAGAGAATAGAGGAAATAAATCGATGGTGAATATGACAGAGATAAAAAGAAAAAAAGACATAAAACTGTTGGAAAATGAGAAGTGAATATATATATATATATATATATATATATATATATATATATATATATATATATATATATATATATATAAGATAAAAAAAATGTTTGGGGATGCATTTTTGGGATGCAATATGCGATATATACAAAAAAGGAAAAGGTGAATAAAGAATAAAAATGCTTAGACGATGAGTCTCATATAATTATTGTTATTTTTGTTCAACTTTTTTTTATGCAAAAACTTACCAGCGCATTCTTACCAGCGCATTGAACTTATTTACTAGCGTCTTGAACTTATTCAAGATGGTGGTAAGTTTTGCATTTGTATATATGCATGCAAAATTTACCAATTTCTTGAACAAAATACTGGTAAATTTTGTATGTATATATACAAATACAAAAGTTATCAATATCTTGTTCAATATGCTGATAAGTTTTACATGCATATATACAAATGCAAACCTTATCAGCATCTTATTTAAGACACTGATAAATAAGTTCAAGATCTTGGTAAATAAGTTCAATATGTTGGTAATTTTTACATGCATATATACAAATGCAAAACTTGTCAGCTAATTTCAATACGCTGGTAAGTTTTTGCTTGAAAAATAAATTGAATAAAAATAATAATAATTATATGAGACTCATCATTCAAATATTTTTATTATTTTACTCTCTTTTTTTTTGTATGTATCGCATATTGCATCGAAAAAAATGCGTCCCATTATCACTGTTCTAAGAAAAAAAGAGGGAAGGATTTGTTAGTTCACCCTTAAAATTACTGGATTAACCTCACATATTTATCAATTCTTCATTTTGCCACTACTCTCTTCTGTCATCCTCACCCTCTCCACTCTGCCTCTGTCACCACCGCTGCCGGTGCCGGTCCACTCTGCCACCATCATCGCCGTCACCGGCGCATCCAAGTCCTGACCACCATCTGCCAAGAACCCCACCGCCATGATATTTTGTCATTATCATTTTACAATCCACCAAGATTAATCCAGCCATCGGGTCAAAACTACTACTCATTAGCCACAGTTCGTTCCTGCAAGAAATCATCCGAAGCAACGGTCTTATTTGTTTGGTACAGAATGGGCACAAAAGTTCTTGCCATCCAAAATCCATTTCAAACTATGTAGTTCAGGCACAAACGGGTACTTAATCCATGGAATCTGATGAGTCCGACACGGCTTGAAGATATTGGAAAAAGAAAGAACGAAGTTTGCAATAAGTGCGAAACAAAAATGGAGCTGCCCAAAAAATTAAAAGAAAAAAAGAAAAAAAGATAAAAAGAAGGCCCAAAAAATTAAAAAAAAAAAAAAATTAAAGTACTCTGTCAAGTTCAATGGTCTCAAATCATGAATGCATCTCCGAAAATCTCTTTGGAACACAACCGACTTTCTTCAGCTAACAAGAAATCATCTCCCCACCACCATGGATTTTTTTGTCATCATCAGAAATAAGAAAGAACAGGGGTGGCGGTGGCGGTGGTGGTGAGGTGATCTTCCTCATCTTAGGCTTGTAGATGCAGCTAGAGAGAGAAGAGAGAAGAGAAGAAAGAGAAAGACGCAAGCGTCAGCAAAAGCGGGTGGCAAGAAGGGGAAGAGGTGGGGTGGGGTACAGGATGAGCTTGGTGGCCGTGGGTTTGTGGGGGAGGTGGCAGGCAGGTGGTACGTAGAGAGGGAGGATGGATGGCAGAAATGTAGAATTTTGTAATTCATAAATTTATTTAATTTTTAAAATTAAATTTATTTATTTTACGTCTTAAATCTGAATCATTCATTTATTTTAAAGTTAAATCTAACGGGGGTAACGGGGAGGACTAACGTTAGTCACGAATCCTCACCTATAGCCAGTAGCTTATACTATGTGATGATGAGTGGATCATTTATAAATTTGTTTCCATCTGAGAGCATCTTTATTGGGGTTTCATTCGTACTTAAAATATAATTAAGTTACATGTTGTGTTCAGTTTTAAGTTGTATGAGTTTTATTACAGCATATAGATTGTGATCATATATATATATATATATACAGTTCAAAGAGTTTACTATGAAATCTTGAATTTCTGAACACTCTGATTATGAATGCTGAAGCTTCAGCTGATATGTCAAAATGCCAAATTCACCTACGCTTACATTTATATAAAACCATCTTTTTCAGATAATTCAGATTGTAATACGTCTAAATCCAGGAATTGGTTATCTTTTCAAGTGAAATAAGTCATGACCATTTGGAAAAGGAACAAACTAATGCATTGCTGTAAAAAAAAAAGAATAATTTACACAGATCACATTGGGGCTTTTGTGATCTTTCTGAACATTTTTAACGCATTGTTTTTCCAAAAATATTTTACATCCATTTAACTTTTATACAATGTCTTGTCATAGCTTCATTTTTGAAAAAAGAGAACACTACATTATATTTTTGCTTAGTCATTGGCAGTGGGCATAGCAGAACGACACAAGGGGCACGCATGACTTGTCTTTAGCCACTGCACAATACACTGCCGATGAAAAACATGATTGCATGGCATTGCCAAGACATCTTCCACGTCACCATGATCACCGCCATTAACATCAAGCCCCTCCTTGCAGATAGCACATGACTGCTCCCGTTTCACAGCCTTATTAAGTTTCTTCAGCAACCTCTGCATCGCAACTTGTCGCGCGGACTCTTCATCCATCACCACTTCTTCAACATCGAGATGGTCATCAAGCATCACTTCAAAATCAAATCTCAAAAATAAAGGGACCTCACGGGGTGGTTTCTTATTTGAAGACTCCACATTAGTAGTAGTAGCGGCGTTACTACTCATCATGTCAACGTCAAACTTGCGTTTAACCTCATATCTTATCCCAGGTACCATACCCTGAATCCGTTCAGAGGTGAAAAAGGGTAAGTGGGACAAGTGTATGCGTAGGTAATCTTCACCTTCTTGGCCAAAGAAGCTTTGGCAACTTATGGTTGGAGGGAAGAGGTGACGATGGATTTGTTGAGAGCGGTTGCGGAGTGAAGAAGCTGAGAGAAACCGATAGTCAACACTGATGAATGGTTTGAACCAATCTGCGGGCCTAGGCTTGTGCTGCCGCTGCTGCTGTTGCTGGTCATCTTCTCCATCATAATAACCGACTTCGTCATATCTAAACACGCGAAACTCGTATTGAGCCATGCTGGTGAACCCTAAACTTTAATCTCCAATGTGGTGCTTTGTTGAAGGGTTAGATGAACATATATATATATAAGGCTTGTGCAGGTGATATATAAGTGATCAATTTTTAAACAAATTTCGTTATCCTAATCAAATTTTTAATCAAGTAACAAATTGTTATGAAATATTAGTTGAAGGCGGATATCCAAAAGATATTATAAATATACATATTATTATCTTGATCGGATTAGAATTTAATTAGATAAAAATTATTATCTTATCTTGATATGATAAAGATTTGATATAATTTTGTACATATGTATCACTCTTAGATGAGTTAATTTAATTTAAATTTTAAGTAAAAATAAATTTGAACAAATTAAATTTAATTGAGTTAATTTAATTTTTAAATTTTTTTTCTAGAAAATCTAAACAAAAACCAAACCGGTCAAGATCGAGTATTGGTTTGGTATAGATCCTCTATTGAAGTAGACAACAATAATTTGTATATCTTAGTTTTTATTCTTTTTGATAACTAGTTTAACATTGAATTGTGATTATACTTTTTTTTTTTCGAGTACGAGATACTTAACAATAATATGAATAAATAAATTTTTTAAACAAATACAAATAAAGAAGATAAAAAATTATTTAAATACTTACTAAAAGTTTAAGGCAAAACTTTGACAGTTTGAAAATAATTTTAAAGAATATAGTTGATTCAGTGATCATATTAGGTATTTAGATTTTAGATTGAAAAATTATAAATCAAATAACAAAATCAATAGTAATTTCTTTAGGTTGATTTTGATTTAAAATGAATCGATCTATATAATGGACAGCCGAACATATTATTCTCTCTCTTTCTCTCCCTCTCTTTTCTAACGAGCTTTTAGTAGAGTTAGAAAGATGGAAGAAAGATCGAATTTTTATTAATTGATATCATGTCCTTGCGTTTTTATTTTGGGATTACGTATCCAGATTCCTGTGGCTCCTTCCCTCATGGAAGTGTTGGTTAAGCCTGTTTTAAATGTCAAAAAGAAAAATAAAATGTGTTTATTTCTTTGGTTTATATAATAAGTACTCTATTTTTATTTTTTTTACAATGGCCCCTCCCCCTCCACCCCCCCCAATTTAAAATTCCTCAGTTATTGAAAACATTTTTATTATCATTTACATGAGCGTCAATGAACATTAGAGCCATATATGCACCCACCGAATCAAAATAATGTTAACTTCTTATCACATCTAGCTAGCCCGTATATATATAACCCTAAATATATATATATATATGTTAGCCTATTATAAATATAAACTTGTTTCAATATTAGATTATTATCGTATGATTCAATAGTTTGATTGATAAAATTTAATATTTATGAAAAGTTATTTGTTAGTATAAGTATGTAAGATTTACTTTTAGAATAAGTAGATCCCTTCTTAATAGTAATAAGAACAATGATGAATAGCACGAAAGTAATTTTGAATCTTTTGTATGAATAGTACTACAATGCCACTTCTCCCTTTTTTCTTGCATCCATCCTATTGTTGTCTCTCGACTAGAGGTAAAGAGAGTAAGAGAATTTAGTTAATGGATTGAGATGAAGCTATCTAACTCCCTCTCACTACTATGGTATTTATAGGAATGATGGTGATACTTGCTATTAATGTGAATCATGTATCAAGGCATAGATAGGAAAATTTTTCCTATGAGGTGGGCTTGGCCAGGTGGATAGGAAACTCAGACATATCATAAAACCTTAGTCTCGAGCTAAAAAAGAGCGAAGAGGCTAAGAAATACCTTAGGTTAGGTGAGGAGGGTTAGGGAACCAGGAGATTGGAAAACCAGACAAATCACAAGCCCTCAGCCTCGAGCTTCGAAAGAGTGAAAAGATTATGAAACGCCTTAAGCCGAGTGAGGAAGGTCGAAGAACCAGAGGACTGGAAGAACAGACGAATCGCAAGCCCATAGCTTTGAGCTTTGAAAGAGCGAAAATGCTAAGAAATGTCTTAGGCTAAGTAAGGAGGGTTTAGGAATAGGGGAATTGTGAGACCAAATAGATCACATCTCTTTTTTCTTCTACATTTAATTTGTCTTTCTTTGTGAATAAAATAATACCAGTTGTATTTGTTATTGTTTCATACCATTTTCTTTTGATTCAAATAGCAATACATAAGAAGAAGACGAATTAGATGGAAAGTTTTAATTAGGGTTTTAGGAAATTAGCAAAACCTATATATATATATGATTATCAAGCCATTTTTATTTTTTATTTCTTATAAGTATCATCCATTGTGGACCCTTCTCTCATTTGAATGGTGATTCAATACATTCATGAAAACTAACGGCTTTCGCTAGACCCAATCCTTGTGGTATCACTTTTATATATCTATGCAGTCAATAACTTAGGGTGCATTGGATGTGCTTCTCGAAGGGAGAGAAGTATCTTTTTTTAAAAATTTTTACAAAAAAAACTCCTAGTATTATTTGTTTGTGCTTCTCTAAAAATATAGAAGCAAAAAATAATCAATTTTTTTGCCTTTTTTATAAGCAGATAAAAGGCTACTTTTCTCAAAAGGCAAAAATAGAAGCAATAGACGAGAGAAAAAATGGCTTTGAATTTTAAATCTACTATTTTTTTAATACTTTTTTATTATTCTATCCTTAACTTTTTCTTAAAAATACCATTCCTTATTTATTAAATTACAATTTTATATTGAAAAGCACTCTTATATTTATTACATCTAAATAATTTAATAACTTCTAATTATAATAAAAAATACTTCTATAATTATATCCAAATATAAAATAATTTTCTAATTCTACTTCTATTTCTATTTATACTTCTGATTCTGCTTTTAAAAAAGTATTTCTTTTACAATCTTAACAAAGCAGACCCTAATTCTTATACCTTTTGTTATTTACTATTGGGTGTGAATTTTTTTTTTTTTCTGAGTGTTGATAATTTCTTTTCATTGTTTAGAAGTTGTTATTTATAACATCCTGGTTGTTTAGGGGACATGGATAGCTGTCTGATGTTGGAATATTAGCCCGAGGAACTGCTGTCTCCGTCTACAAGGAAGGACAATATATTTGGTTAAGTTGCAAGGGGACGATTTCTGTTTCAGCATAATAGTATTTTATGCCGTATTAGTGTTAAAGGTGTTTTTGCTGGTACCTGTGTTACATACACTAGTGATATGAACTTTATTCCCTTCTGTACAGCTATTATGCTCCTCACTAGCTTTTGGGTGAGTTTGAGCTTTATCAATAAAAGCATCGGAAAAAAATATATAGATATAAAAGTACAAAAATATTATTTAGTAAAGTGGTGTGAAAACATTATCATCCATGGACTAATCTTAGTGTGAACTTACAGCACATATAGACAACTTTGTTCCCTTTTTTTTTTTTTTTGGGTTATACGTCTTAGGTAGCTAAGGCCTTTAAGTTCTCTAATTAAGAAAAATATATAATTCAGCATCAATCAACCCTTAATACTTGTTAAGCGTGAAGGAGATTACTTGCCGTGCGACTAGAATTTCCGAGAATGACAAGGATAAGGCCAATCTCAAAAGTCAAGAATGATCTTATCTTCGTCAAAATATATAGTATTAACTATATATCAAACCTTAAAACTATAAATTACTTCATAATAAAATATCACAGCTTCACGGCTGCCATGGACAGAGTTGGATTACCAAACACAAGTAAATAAACAGCATTAAATTACTCTTCTCTCTTGTTAAGTTATTCAAAATAATAATCAAGAAAAAAAAAGTTCGATGTCCTACTTCTCCCACTGTTTTACCAGTCAACCACCACCGTAGTAGTCCAACAAAAAATGAGCTAAGGTAAGCTAACAAGAAGAAATCTCGAAGGGGTCTTAACCACAAACTGTAGGCATCATTCACTATAAAGGCCAGCCTCTACTCCCTGGAATATGCACACTTCCTCAAAGCATACTGAGACTTGCAATTCAACAAGCCATGGCTTCCAACAGTTGCATCATCTTGGCCTTTTTCATTGCTGTTATTTCCTTCTCAAGCATGGACACTGGCCTAGCAGCACGCCATCTTCTGCAGACAACAACTCCATCTCTGCCAAAACCAACATTGCCACCAATCCCAACATTGCCTCAGGGAAGTGTTCCCCCTTTGCCTACTATCCCATCTCTGCCACAGCCATCTCTTCCTACCATTCCAAATATCCCACAGCTTTCTCTGCCTCCACTCCCTGCCACTTCACTGCCTAACTTTCCCTCAATCCCCACCATTCCCACCACTATCCCCTCCTTCCCCTTCTTCTCTCCACCACCTTCAACCGCCACCCCCTAAATTAAGCTGCCTCAGCTTGAGTTGGATGAGCTCTAATCTCTTGGGGTTTGATTCTGGCTTCCTGTGATTAGCTGCTATCTATGATGTTTTAGCTATATGCCGTAGACATTTTAATCATGTTATTTATACATTTATACGTATACGTAGTACGTTGTTTATTTTTTATTTGGGTAGGGTTGGGGATGATTTTTATATTTCAACTTTAATTTTTCTCCATCTGTATGCCCCGGAATGTTTGCCCTTTTGCATTACTTCGTGTAATTTGAGACCTAGTGCTATTCAATGTACTCTATAGACTATAATAACTAACACATGTTTGTACAACATTGCTAATATTGGCTGCTGTAGGTCGTGATAACTTACATCACAGTGCTTCACATTAAAAGTTGATTTATCTTTGTTTAATCGCTATCTTATCCTAGACGGTAGATTATATTCTCTCATTCATCTTTGTTTAATTTATTTAGTTTATTTTTATGCTATTTTACAAAAATAATATGCTGATAATTCTCGTTGAGTTTGTTCAGG
Source organism: Pterocarpus macrocarpus (assembly GCA_031439585.1). Lineage (NCBI taxonomy): Eukaryota > Viridiplantae > Streptophyta > Magnoliopsida > Fabales > Fabaceae > Pterocarpus > Pterocarpus macrocarpus. The sequence goes on from CM062518.1 coordinate 39,057,258, forward strand.
CATCCATCCAAAATTCTATAACTTTTATAGTTGAACTATTGTTCAAGAAAAATAATTTAACAAAATATAGAAAACAAAGAATAAAAGCAAAAATCATCAGATAGTAAAATTAAATTAAGTGTAAAAAGTTCCAATTGATTACCTCTAGGAAGAGATAAAAATCTAGATCATTTATTTTTTATTTTAATACTTTCCCATTTATTTTGCTTCCCTAATTAAAGTTTTTTGAAGTTATAACAACCGATCGAATTATTCATCGAAGCAATCAAAAAGTCTTTTTTTTTTTCTGACATGGGAGAATCAATCAGAAAGTTAATTAAAAATTTAATTATTAATTTTCGATAAATTGTGAGGAAATTATAATATAATGAAATATCATTTATTTGTATATAATAGAAGTAAATTGAAACTTGTTGATTTCTTCTCCGTGAATGCTATAGCGATATGCAAGTTGAACTTTCACATAAAAGAAAGTTATCAAGAATAATGTAATAATAGAAAGGCAAGGGAAGTCGTTTTCTTCGCTGCGTCTCTTTGTACTCTTGTGAGTCATCGGCTTCCAAACTGTACCTGACTTTTTGCTTTTCTTCGGGGGTTTGAAGTCACTATCTTAGAGAGTGTTTAAAATTGATATTATATAAATATCATATATTAATGCAAGTGAGTATTCAAATATGCATTGACGGATTTAAGGTGGCAAGTGCAGCCTCTAGCGATCTCCCATTTTCTAATAATATATAGGGGTGCTCAAAATGATTCAAATTGAATTAAAATCATAAATTAATTAAAAAAATAAAAATTAATCAAAATTGAAATAAATTAGTTTGAATTGTTTTTTATTTTATGAAAATCAATTGATTCAATTGATTTTTGGTTTTATTTTTAAAAATCGAACCAAACTAAATCAAATTGAATCAATGATAGATTACACATACATAGTTATATATATTCATAAAATATCTTTTGCACACACACAGTATACGTGTATTTTATTATATTTTAATACTAAAAGTTATACTTAAATTTTTATCATATCTTAGATTAATATTTTATATTTGCAATTATCTGTTTTTTTTTTTAAATTACTCAATAGTTTTGAATTCAAATTTCTTATGATTTACTTAACTAATTAGTGTTGGACATTACTATAACATTTTGATAATTACTTACATGTTATATTTGTATGGTTTTATAAAATTATTAATTATTAATTTAATTAATTAACTTAAAATTTATATTTTTATATTTTCTAAAATTTTTAATAAAAATAGAATCAACTAAACCAAAATAAAATTTATCGTTAGACTCCTTGAATTTTGTTTCAAAGTGTATGAAACCGGATCGTGAAACCTCTTATAACATGCACGCACACACTTGTATATGTATATGTATATACAATAACTAAAATCTTATATAATCATTTACAAGAATTAAAATTTTGATTCAAAATATTGTAATTCCTGTCTTCTTTATACACACTCAAATTTAGCATATATAATAAAAAATTATAAAATATATTTTATAAATTAGTATTTAATAAAATACTATTTCTTTAAATTTAGAATATATGAATTTAAAAAGTAAAACTATGTCTTGAACCTTTTTTTAGGTTATATAATGCAAGGCTAACTTGTTAATAGTGTGTGTAATTTATAACCAAATAAATATTAGTTCACAGAATTTTTCAATCTTTTAATATAAAAATTTCAAACTACATCTAGATGTAATTGTCATCAACATTTTAAAACTTGTATATATTTTTCAAAATATGCGGATGAAATAATAAAAGAAGTTATTCAATGAAAAATATGCACTTAAAACTTTTGTGTATAACTATCAATTACTAATAAAATTATTTTTTTATTTGAGAAATGTGGAATTAAAAATAAATATATTTAATTTTAAATTTTTATTTTGTTACTTACTTTTGATGTCTGTAATATATATATATATATTTTTTTAGAATCATTGATTCTTGAAAATATGTGTGTATCGATGTGAGAGAGATGTTGTTTATATTTATGTCAGAAAGGTGTAGTATCACTTGTATATAATGTCGAAATATGATGTTAAAAAACAGTATTGATTGTAACCTAAAATAAAAAAGAAAAAACTAACATTATTAAAGGGGGAAATATCCACGCTAATTTTGATAACGAAATGGGGAATGAATACAGGAAACGAGTTAATAAAATCAAAACGTATGGTTTCTTGTTGCATTCTTAAAAAAGTCTTTGTAAGACTTTTCCATAACTTGAACTCGCCCACTACACTACCTATCTAACCACAAATTAAATATAATTTTCAAACACAAGAGTCTTGAAACGACGAAAGACTACGATGACTCTTCACGTTCTCCGAACCATACATGCTGCTTCGAATGTGCTTAATGTCTCTTACACTATATGCGATCAAGTTCTATATATACCCCTCGGCCTTCCCATACAGTCTCAATTAAACGCAGATTCCTTCTTTCTTTGCACATTAACCGAAATTCTTCGAATTATATCTTGTTTACTATCAAGCCAAGCCATGGCTTATTGCAAATCCTTCATCCTTGTTGCTGTGGCTCGAGCCTGAGCCTAGAAGCTCCCCATCTTCTGCAAACAACTGGACAGTCGTCCACTCCATATGCTCTGCCAAGACGCAATCAAATTGGAAAACTGGGCCCACGGCCCAACATGTATAACCTGGAGTATGCTCCAATCCCCCGCACTCCAATTCCAGGCCAGACTCCACTCCCCATGGCTCCGATTCCTGCCTATGCTCCGCACAAAAATGGCCTCCATCCAATTGGAAAAGTGGGCCCACAGCCCAACATGTACTACTCGGCCTCATATACTCCAAACATCGTCGGACCCTGCCCTCCCCCTTACACACGCCCCTGTATAAATCCAACTCCATAAATCAATAAACTAAAAGCCCCGTGAAAACCTTCAGAGTGTTCATCCTGTGCTATCTTTGCCACATGGCCAGCAAAACTGCAATTTCATAATAATAATAATAATTATTATGTGGGAGAGTTGCACGGGGGTTTTATGGTTGTATCTTTGTTGTTGGGTGTGCGAAACATATGTACCCGCATTGTGTATTTTTCATTTTTATTGCGAGTTTATCACTATCGCTTGTACTTATTTATGTGCATACAAGTGTGAACACGAGTTATGTGCAATATATTTAATATAATTTAATACAATAGTTTATTGTTCGAATTATATATATATATATATATATATATATATATATATATATATATTGAAGATTAACTATAAAAATAAAAAAAGTATAATCTTAAAAGTATTGTTGAATGAAATAAGTGAATTTTACAGAGAAACTTTATAAATTCATTCCATATAACAACTTGTTATCAAAAGTATAATTTATTATATAGAGATAATTTTGAAGTGAAGATTAAATACAAAAGGGGAAAAAATTATTCTGTTCACTCTTTCTTTATTTTCTTCACTCCCCTCGTAAAGTACTTTTAAAGGAAAAAATTATATAGAACCATTTCATATAACAACTTGTAATTGAGAGTGTAATTTGCTGTATAAAAATATCCACTTTCAATTTCTAAGTGAAAATCAAACAGCTCAAAAATAAAAATCATTCTATTTCTCTCAAGGTCACCTTTTTTTCACCCTCTAATAAAGTAATTATATATATATATAGTCATTTTTTAATAATTCATGTAATTTTAAGTGTTATTTATTTTATAAGTATATTTATAACTAAAAATTAATGAAGTGAAGGGAAGGAAAAAAAAAAAAAAAAGCCATTACATTTTCATCTCTTTCCCATTTCTTTAGCATTTTAGTAGAGTAATTTTGAATACATATTATATTAAACCATTCCATATTAAACTTACTATTAAAGTATAATTTGTTTACAAGGATAACAGTTTTTAAGTGATGATCAAATATTTCTAAAAGATTCATTCTGTTTCTTCTTTCTCTTATCGTAAAGTAATTTTTTAAAAGAAAATTTTATGGAACCATTTCATGTAATAACTCATTATTGAATATATAATTTATTTATAATGATAATTGCTTTCAATTTTTAACTGAGAATTGAATAACTAAAAAAAATTATATGTAATCATTAAAAGTAAAATTTTGATTATGAATAAACGAAGAATATAGTTGAAACAAGTAAAATTATTTTTATCAAGTAAGATAAAAAATTAAATAAAATAAACAAAAAAATTTAAATAGTTTTTCGAACCGTTAAAATTATTAAAATCATACTGTCACGAAGGTTCAAATATTGTATTTGCCGATTTCAAAGCACAAAAAAATAGCAATTAAGAAAAATAATACTTTTCTTCTGATCAACAAATGTACATCCCAAAAAAAAAAAAAAAGAGAAAAAATTAAAAAAAATAAAGTTTTACTAATTAACAGCGAATAATATTTATATCTTCGTTCATTTTTTGTTAAGTAATAAAATATATATAGATGATCGAGAGAAACAATGAATGGCTAAAGGTGGAAGGTGAAAGGAAAAAGAATAAAAAAAAGAAGATATAAGAAATGATAAATGTGTTTGGAAGATTGAAATGGTAGAGAGAATAGAGGAAATAAATCAATGGTGAATATGACAGGGATTAAAAAAAAAAATTGGTGGAAAAAATGAGAAGTGAAAAAATGTGATAAGATAAAAAATGGGGAAAACTGAGTCAATTTATTATAAGAATTGAGATTTCACAACACCTATTTTTTTTAATCTTTAATATTTAAGATTGAAATTTGGTTTAAGAGAAATAAGTGTCGAAATATTTGAATTCATAAGTGTTGGTGAACCAATAGTAAGTTGAATTATTCAAACTCTTTCTAATTAGGAAATTATGATATACATGTTGAAATATGATTTAATACTATTTTTTTGTTTAAATTAATTTTGATGTACTGTCAATATAAAATAGTTTTATATTATCATTCAATCATATATATTTTTATTTGTAAGATTTTTGAAATTATAAGTGATTGAGTCAAATATTTTTGCTGATCAATATAATAATACAAAATTAAATGCTTATATAAATTTTTTTTATATTAACAATATATTAAAAATAATTTCTTTTTATAATAAAATATGCTATTATATTTAGTTTACAAAATCAAACTACTCTATACCCTTTTACGATGGTTCTCCCCATCATTTCTAAACTCCTCACTTATAGTGAAAGTATTTCTATTATTGTTTACGCGACCATCGCGAATAATAAAGCCACATGAATCAAAATATAACTAACATATGCAACCCGGGTAGCCCGTTTCGGCAAAATGAGAAAGGAAACCTAGCTTCTCGTTTGTTTATAATATGCATATATGGGTGGAGGCTTAGCTGATGCTTATAAATAGAGTTCGAAATGATCACCTGTGCCATGTTTGACTTCTGCGATATTTATTAGTAAAAGATGTTAAAATCTTTTAGTAATTAAAGATGGTAAAATGGGATATAGTTAGTCGGTTGACCCACTTAATTCATAAAAAATGATGCATTGGGTTGTTATTTTAGATTTATCTAAAAATTTCAACTCGTTTAACTCAAGTTAAGGTTAAACAAGGAGAGTTTGGATCCGTGAGTTGGAAATTTTCTTTTTTGGTCATTTAGTTGATGTTTATGTAACATATTATATATGAATATTAGATTTTATATTTTGTTGTGAATTATACTATTGTTAATTATACTTTGTGAATATCATTAATTTATGAATTTTTTTATAAGCTTATTATGGTTAATCTATAAGGACTTTTTATTAGTTTATTATATTTGTGTTTAAATTTATATATAATTTATGTAGATTAAGAATTTTTTTAAAAGTTTACGTAGATATTATTTTATTATATTTAGATAAAACTTCTATTATTATTTTATAAATTTTTTAGATAATTTAATTTATTTAAAATATTAAAATAGCCTTATTTATATTTTTCAATTTTTTTATGACAAACCAACTCATCAACAATCCACAAAGAGGGTGGACTGTCATAATCAACCCATTTTACTAAGGTGGATTGGCTTACCCACCTTATTTTAGATAGGCTTTTAGTAGGTTGAGATGAAACGGATTGATCCACCTTATCATCTCTATTAGTAACATTTAAAAGGTGTTATTAAAATATTAAAATTTTTTAACTCTTTAATAATATAATATATAGGTTATATTATTAAAGAGTTTTTCGATAATTTAAACGGGCTCAAAACTAAAGAGAGGAGTGGAGCACCACCGAGTATATTGAAACGTGTATCACAATTAACTCCAATGGAACAGTAAATGAGTAGCACAACAAATGAGCTAGTCTGAATTCAAATGGCAGCGCAAATTGAACTATAAAAGAGAATCAACTCTGGAAGCTTGTCTCCATTGTAATGCTATGCCTATTTGGTTACCCGAAGGATAATGGGTGGATTGATGAGAATTGATGGCGAAATTGATGAAGTCAGAAAGGAGGTCCAGAGAAATTATGCAGAGGGAATAGCAGAGAGAAGAATGTTAACCACATTCCGTAGTTGTGACACTAGTCTTCCCCTCCATTTTAATCAACCATTCCCTAGCAATTGGGTTTGGGCCCGTTAGACATGTGTATGTTACATATACCAAAACAAAGTATGAAACTCAGGAAAAGGAAAAGCAGATTACAATCAACTCCAATACATTGCAAACACCTGGACAAATCTGTAACTCCAGCCGTTATCCAGCACAGGCTTTGTGCCGACAGTCCCGTCGAGATTGCCACACCTACGACTGATAACTTCTGTCAGGCTGTGACATCAATCACCACTTCTCTTGATAATTAGCCACACCAACTCACAGTACGCTAGGCCCTCATCAGTGCATGGCACGTTTTGCTATGTACGATGTGAATTATGGTGCACCGCGCATCAATTTTTACCCACATTCGACCTATGCGATTGATTGCATTTGAGAATGTGACTAAATGCGTCTCGGTATTTATGAGTGGAATACTGCAGTCGCATGTCTTCTTCCTTGAAGCGGTCTTCTTCAATGAAAAGAATTTGGCCAGAATGCTCCCCCGTCTCTCTCAATCTGTCACATACTGTGTTCTTCATCCACCACCAATGATGCTGGAATGATACAATCCTTGCTTGGCGGTGGTTTCCCTACTGATCAGGATTCCCCTCACATTGCTTTTCACTAGCAGTCAAACAAATGAGGCGAGTAAGGCGCAAATATCTGCTTAACTCCCCAAAATCTGATACCATTAATGAGCTTGTTCATAACCTCAAAGTGCCCACCATGACTAACAATGCTCAGGGTCTCATTAATGCCTAGCACCCGTGAAAGGCTATCAACATCTACTTTATACTGACGCCGGTTGTGAAACATATAGAACAACAATTATAGGATCCTTTGCAAGTGTTGGATATAAATCAAAGTTCCTTGGATGCAACCCATTTAGCCTTCCCAATTTATTATAGTACAAAAATGTCCGGTGGTGGTGCGCGATGCGCTAAGTGTTGCAACCTTGGCACTGATGCGCGATGATGTTATACATTTATACGTACACGTTGTTTTTTTTTATCTCCAATTATTAAGAGGATAATACTGTTGACATCCTATGTATAGGTGGATGATGCTATCGAAATCCTTTAAAGATCATTGACATAAGCTTTCAATGATTTGTGTTGTAATAGGTATAATTATTTTTTGCCATTTTATTATAAATATGTTTAATTATTTATATAACATGATGTATAGGCAAGAAGTTGAACTAACAATGCTTAAGGCTGTTCTAACAATTTATCCATAGTTGAAAATACCTTTTCGTGTAACACTAGATAACTCACCATCCTATCTTAAACACACATAACTCATGACATGATCACAAGCTTACCAAAACCATTTGCATACAGAGCAATAACTAGAACCAAACCAGAAGCCCTCGTTACCTGCTAGCTCCTGCCACGGGTTCTTGCAGTTTCTTGTTATACATTTTACCACCTCTGCTTCTAATTTTCTCAACAACGAACACCGACAATGGGTTGCACAGGCACGTAACCCTTCTAGAACCAACATTGCCAGAGCCACAACTGTCAAAGATTCCCAAACCTGAGTTGCCTCCAATACCTGAGGCTGAGGTCACCAACTTACCAAAGCCTGAGCTGCCACCGCTGCCAAGGCCACAATTGCTTCAAATATGACATTACTTTAGTTCTTTTACCAAAAAAAAAAAATTAAAGATCTATTTGATGTCACTTATATTTTTTAAGCATCAAAGAAATGTTTTAACTTTTAGAAATTTACTTGAAGTTAAATAATTTTTAAGGACTGAAATGATATCATATATTAATTTTTAAGAATTTATTTGATATAAAAAAAATTTTAAGGATTAAATTAATATCATATAAACCTTTCAAGAATCAAAATATATGTTCGCTCTAAAAAAAGTCTTATTTGCTATTGCGATGTGAAGATCAAGCTTTTAAGCTTCCGAAAGTTTATTGTTTGTTGTGTTGTGTTGTGTTAGTTTTTGTGAACTAGTACAAAATTGAAAATTAAGCCGTGATAATGTCAGCATTTATCTTAAAGTGAATCTTTTCACGTGTAAATAATAGCATTGATATCTTTTATTTTTAAGAATATTAACACAGAGCGGATGAGGCTGTGGCTTGATGGCAATTGGATAAGCCTCGTAGGAGAAGGGCATCAGTTCGATCTCCAGGCCCCTGCATCCTACCCCTCCTCCTCCTCCTCCTCCTCCTACCCCAATATCACCCCATCCTTGACCAAAAAAAAAAAAAAAAAACGAGAGAGAGAGATTGCCGACAAATAAGTTTAATTTACTTTCCTTTTTTTCGGTGGTTCAAGACTAGGGCACTGCCCAAAAAAAAAAAAATGATTTCTTTTCTTTCTTCTTAGATAGCCGAGCCCTTTAAGTTCTCTAATTAAGAAAAATAACGGAACATCGATGAATCTTTAATGCTTTTGAGGTTTGAAGGAGATTAGTTGCCGCCAACTAGAAATTTCAGGCTGTGACAAAGATAAGGCCGATCCCAAGAGTCAAGAATGATCTTATTTTCATCAAGATAGTATCAACAAACCTTAGAACAATAAATTACTTCATAATAAAATCAACGTTGTATTTAAATCACCTTATGGGATCACAGCTTCACGGCTGCCACATGGACAGAGCTGGAGTACCAAACACAAGTAAGTCAACAAGTATTAAATCACTGTTCTCTCTTGTTAAATTATTCAAAATAATTAAAAGAAGTTCGATGTCCTAACTTTGAATCTCCACTGTTGTACTAGCCAACCACCACCACGGTGGTCCAACAACAAATAAGTTGAGGAAGGTAAGCTAACAAGAAGAAATCTCAAAAGCGCTGTTAAAGTCTTAACCACAAACGGTTGGAATCATTCACTATAAGAGGCCAGCCACTACTCCCTGGAATATGCACACTTCCTCAAAGCATACTGAGACTTGCAAGTCAACAAGCCATGGCTTCCAACAGTTGCATCATCTTGGCCTTTTTCATTGCTGTTATTTCCTTCTCAAGCATGGACACTGGCATAGCAGCACGCCATCTGCTGCAGACAACAACTCCATCTCTGCCAAAACCAACACTGCCACCAATCCCAACATTGCCTCAGGGAAGTGTTCCCCCTTTGCCTTTGCCTACTATCCCATCTCTGCCACAGCCATCTCTTCCTACCATTCCAAATATCCCACAGCTTTCTCTGCCTCCACTCCCTGCCACTTCACTGCCTAACTTTCCCTCAATCCCCACCATTCCTACCACTATCCCCTCCTTCCCCTTCTTCTCTCCACCACCTTCAACCACTACCCCCTAAATTAAGCTGCCTCAGCTTGAATTGGATGAGCACTAATCTCTTGGAGTTTGTTTCTGGCTTCCTGTGATTAGCTGCTGTCTATGATGTTTTAGCTATATGCTGTATGCATTTTGATGATGTTATACATATATAGGCGTACGTTGTGTATTTATTATTTGGGTTGGGTTGGGTTGGGGATGACTTTTAATTTATCTTTGAACTTTACTTTTTCTTCATCTGTATACCTCGGAATGTTTGCACTTTTGCATTACTTCATGTACTTTGAGACCTAGTGCCATGCACTGTACTCTATAGCCTATAATAAATAACTCATGTTTGTACAACATTGCTAGTACTTACTGCTGTAGCTTGTGATAACTTGAGTCGGGTTATGCGAACCCTTTAAAATTCCATACATTCTTGACACTCGCTCGCAAAAAGTATGGGTCCGTCATTTGTTTTGGCCCTCACTTATTCTATTTCCATACCTCTCCCTCTCTTTTATTCATATGTGTTGACATGTCTACCACTTTAAGTGGAACAAAAATAATTTCCATGATAACTTGTATTAGAAGCTAATTTATTTTTGTTTAATTGCTATCTTATCCTAGACGGTAAATTACATTCTCTCATTTATCGATGTTTATTTTCATGCTAATAATTCTCATTGAGTTTGTTCAATCATTCATCCAAAATTCTATAACTTATAGTTGGACTATTATTCATGAAAAACAATTTAACCAAATATAGATAACAAAGAAATAAAAGCAAAAATCATAAGATAATAGAAATAAATTGAGTAAAAAAGTTCCAAATGATTACCTCTTGGAAGAGATAAAAATATAGACCTTTTAATTTTTTATTTTAATATTTTCCCTCTAGTTTCATGCCATTTATTTTGCTTCACTAATTAAAGTTTTTTAAGGTCATAACAACCGAATTATTCATCGAAGCAATCGAAAAGTCTTTTTTTTTTCTTTGACGTGGGAGAATCAATCAAAAAGTTAATTAAAACTTTAATGATTAATTTTCAGTAAATTGTGATGAAATTATAGTATAATGAAATATCACATATTTGTATAAAATAGAAGTAAATTGAAATTTGTTAATTTCTTTTCTATGAATGCTATAGCCGTATGCGAGTTGAACTTTCATATAAAAGAAAGTTATCAAGAATAATGTAATTATAGAAAGGCACGAGAAGTCCTTTTCTTCTCTGCTTGTCTCTTTGGCACTCTTGTGAGTCATTGGCTTCCAAAATATTGTACTTCACCTTTTGTTTTTCTTCACGGGCTTAAATTTGGAAGCCACCATTTTAGAGAATGCGTCAAATTTATATTATATAAATATAATATATTAACGCAAGTATGAGTGAGTATTTAAATATGCAATGATGGATTTAAGGTGGCAAATGGAGGATCGGGCCTCCTCCCCTTTCCTAATACTGTATAGGGGTACTCAAAATTATCCAAATTGAATTAAAACCATAAATTGTTTAAAACAAAAACCAATCAAAATTTAAGTAAATTAGTTTGAAATGATTTTTATTTTATGAAAATCGAACCAAATTAAATCAAATTGAATCAATGATATATTACAAACACACATATATTACACACACACATATGTGTATTCTATAGTATTTTAATATTAAAAATTATTCTTAAACTCTTATCACATCTTAGATCAATATTTTATATTTGAAATTATTTATTAATTTTTTTTATTTACTAAATAGTTTTGAATCTATATATGACTTCTATTCTAATAATTTATTATTTACTTAACTTATTAGTATATTGGGCATTAGTATTATTTTTTATAATTAACGAATACATTATATTTGTATGGTTTTATAAAATTATTAATTATTAATTTAACTAATTAACTTAAAATTTATATTTTTATATTTTATAGAATCAACCGAATCAAAATGAAATTTATTGTTTGAATCCTTGAGGTTTTATTTTGAATTGAATCAAATTGAACTCTGAAACCTCTAATAACACACACACATATATACCTAAAATTTATATATAATCATTTATAATAATTAAAATTTTGATCAAATACTTTTTTGTATTTTAATTTAAAATATTATAAATCCTAGCTTCTTTATATTCACTTGAATCTAAAATATATAATAAAAATTATTAAATATATTTTATAACTTAGTATTTAACAAAGTACCACAACTTTAAATTTAAAATATATAAGTTTAAAAAGTAAAACTATATCTTGAACCCTTTTTTTTTTATAAGTTATATAAGTATTGAACTCTATACATGTTTAATATATATGTGCAAGGCTAACTTGATAATAGTGTATGTAATCTATAACCAAATAAATATTAATTCTCACAATTTTTCAATATTTTAATATAAAAAATTCAAACTACATCTAATTAGCAGTAATTGTTATCAAAATTTTAAAACTTTTATATATTTTTCAAAATATGCGGATGAAATAATAAAATAAGTTATTCAATGAAAAATAAGTTATAATAAAATTTTTATAACTTAAAACTTTTATGTATAACTATCAATTAGTAATAAAATTATATATTTATTTGAGAAATGTGGAATTATAAATAAATATATTTAATTTTAATTTTTTATTTTATTACTTACGTTTGACCTCTGTAATATTTATTTTTTGGAATCATTATATTGATTCTTGAAAATACATGTGTATCAATGTGAGAGAGATGTTGTGTATATTTATGCAGAAAGTGTTGTATTGCTTGTATATGGTGTTGAAATATGATGTTAAAAAAACATTAATGATTGAAAAAAAAAAATAACTAAAAGTGTCAATATCTACTTTGATTTGCCGGCAAAGGAGTGGGCATAATGATAAAGGTCTCCTTCCTTGATAATAGAGAAAGGAATACTATTGGAGAAAAAAGAAAAAACTCCACTCTGATTTTGATAACAATATGGGGGAATGAATACAAGAGAAAGCTAAGAAAATCAAAACATACGATTTCTTGTTGCATTGTTACAACAATTTTTGTAAGATTTTTCCATAACTCAAACTCACCAACTACACAAGCTGTCTAACCGCAAATTAAAATATAATTTACAAATACAGAATCTTGAAAGAATGAAAGATTGCAATGACTCTTCACGTTCTCTAAGCCGTGCATGCTGCTTCAAATGCGCTTAACGTCGCTTATTCTTACTCTTGTGTAGGATCAGGTACTATATATACATTGGCTTCTCACACATACAATCTCAATTAAAATCACATTCCGTCCTTGCACATTAACCAAAATTCCTCCAATTGTATAACTTGTTCACTAATACTATCAAGCCAAGCGTAGCCATGGCCTGTGGCAAATCCTTGATTGCAGCTTTCCTTGCTGCTGTGACATTGTCAAGCATGAGCTCGAGCCTAGAAGCTCGCCATCTTTTGCAAACAGCTAGACAGTGGTCCACTCCGAACATTTTGCCAAGACAGGCACAAATCGGAATGCTGGGCCCACGGCCTAACATGTACCATCCATATTATACTCGAATCCAACAAATCCCCGTAATAAGTTATTTGCCCGACACTCCTCCAGATATGTACGGCCACCATCGAATTGGAATACTGGGTCCACGGCCCAACACGTACTACCCGGCTTATATCACTCCCACTCCCACTCCCACACCCAACCCCACTCCAATCCCCGGCCCTGTCCCCGGCATCACCATTACACCATTCCCTGGCAACCCCAATCCCAATCCCAATCCCGGTCCCACGACCCCGCCCTTCATACGAGGACCTCCTCCTCCATTCCCCCTTCCCCCTTCCCCCTTCCCCCTTCCCAAAGATGAATTAAACTAAAAACCTTTAGAGGTGTTCGTCCTGTACCTGTGCAATCTTGGCCGCGTGGTCAGCAAAACTGCATGCAATATATATATGTCGCATTTCATAATAATAATGTGGGAGCGTTGTACGGGGTTATTATGATTGTATCTTTGTTGTTTGGCGTGGGAAACATATGTACGTGCGTTGTGTACTTTTCTTTTCTATCGTGAGTTTGTCATTATTGCTTGTATTTATTTATATGCATACTAGTGTGAAACCTTTGTGACGCATTATTATTATGAGTGGTATACAATATATTTAATGTAATTTAATACAGCAGTTTATTGTTCAAATTTCACTGTACAATATAAGTTGACAAAGAATCATAAAATATATATATATATATATATATATATATATTTAATTTAAATGCACTGATAGTCAGCCAATAGAAATAATAGAAAGTGCCAACTCACACAAATAACTATCCATTATAATGAGGGACCCATCATGATTTCTCACTTTTCCCCATTTCTATTGGTTGACAGTGTAAAACAGTTTCACACTGTCAGTACATACCAATTATACTATATATATATATATATATATTGAAGATTAATTATAAAAATAAAAATTATTTAGAGTAAAGTAATTATAAAATAAAAAAAGTAAAATCTTAAAAGTATTATTGAACAAAACAAGTGATTTTAAAGAGAAACTTCATAAATTCATTCCATATAACAACTTGTTATTAAATGTATAACTTATTCTATAAAGATAATTTTTAAGTGAATATTGAATGGGTTTAATTTATATACACTCACAGTATAAAATATTTTTATATTGTTATCCACTCATATGCTACCACATAAATAAATATGCATAACTTTTACCCCCACTACTCTAAAAGTCATGCAAATGGAAGAATATGATTAGACGACGATATAAAAATATTTTACACTGTCAATATATATAAATTAAATTCATATTGAATAACAAAAGGAAAAAAGAAATTATGCTATTCTCTCTCCCTTCACTTTCTTCACTACTCTAGTAAAGTACTTTTAAACAAAAATATTCTATAGAATCATTTTATGTAATAACTAGCAATTGAGAGTGTAATTTGTTGTTAAAAAATATCTACTTTCAATTTTTAAGTGAAAATTGAACAATTCAAAAAAAAATTCTATTTCCCTCATCTTCACCTGTTTTCAATCTCTAGTAAAGTAATTATATATATATATATATATATAATCATTTCTAGAATGATTTGTTAACAATTCATGTAATTAATTTAAGTGTAATTTATTTTACAAGGATATATACTTCTAATCTATAGCTTAATATTGATGAAGTAAAAAAAAAAAAGAGCCATTACATTTTCATCTCTATCCCTTCTCTTCAGCATTCTAATTCTAGTAAAGTAATTATGAATACAAATTATATTAAACTATTCCATATTAAACTTACTATTAAAAGTATAATTTGTTTACAAGAACACCAGTTTTTAAGCGATGATAGAACATGTCTAAAAAATTCATTCTGTTTCTTTATTGTCTTAATAAAGTAATTTTTTTTTTTAAAAAATTATAGAACCATTCTATATAATAAATCCTTATTGAATATGTAATTCATTTTATAATGATAATAACTTTTAATTTTTAACTTAGAATCGAATTACTAAAGAAATATATGTATATGTAATCATTAATTAAAAGTAAAATTTTGATTATGAAAAACCGAATACTAGAGTTGAAACAAGTAAAATTATTTTTATCAAGTAAAATGAAAATATTAAAAAATAAATAAATTTAAATAGTTTATGGAATTGTTAAAATTTTTTAACTCATACTCTGACGAAGGTTCAAATATTACATTTGCCAATTTCAAAACACAACAAAATAACAACTAACAAAAATAATACTTTTCATACAAACAATAAATGTACATCTCAAAAAAAAAAAAAAATACAGAAAAAAATAAACGATAAAGTTTTTCTAATTAACAACAAATAATATTTATGTCTTCACTCATTTTTTGCTAAGTTAAAAAAAAAAGGGGGTCATCGACAGAACAATGAAAGGCGAAAGTTGGAAGGTGAAAACAAAAAAGAACAAAAAAAAAAAAAAGGAATGATACATGCAGTCGGAAGATGGAAGAGATAAGATTAAAAAAACTGTTGGAAAATGGGAAGCGAAAAAAAAAATAAGATTAAAAAAAGGGGAAGTTGAGCCAGTTCTTTATAAATATAAAGCTTTTATAATACTATTTTCTTTTTTTCTTTTTATCTTCAATATTTGAACTTGAGGCTTTACTTAAGAGAAATAAGTGTCAAAATACTTGAATTCACCAAATGTTGAAAAATCAATGGCTTTTCTACATATATAAAATTAAAAAAATATATTATTTACCTCAATACATCGTTTCAATATTATTTTTCAAAATATTATGATTTATTGGATTGTTGATAACTCGATTTGTGCTATATTAAATTATTACTGTTTAAAATTTTCCACAAAAATATAGAAATCAATCTGATACAAATCGAATTATATACAATTCGAGTGAATAATATATAATTCGATTCGACATAAATTGATTTATATACTATACAAATTAACAGTGCATAAATTAAGTTTGAAATGGTGGAGATGCACATACAGTAGTGAATAGTGCATAAATTAGGTTTGAAACAAGTGATGCAGATACAGTTAAAGTGCATATATAAATTTAAAATTATTCTTACAGAAACTTTATTAAATTAAGATATTATAATTAGATATTACTAATTAAAATATTTTATTTAAAATTAAAATAACATAATAAATTGGAACTGAAAGAGCGAAGTGGGATTTGGAATGAAAGAAAAGTGGAATTGAGAGAGCGATGAAAAAAATTATGAGTCAAACATTGATGTGGGATTCGGAATGAGAGGGATTCAGAACAAGATATATATAGGGTTTAGAGAAAAGAAGAATTTATAGTGGGACAATCGATTAGATACAATAATATATAAATCGATTTGTGTCAGATTGAATTATATATTATTTGGCATTATTTACTACCTTATTTTTAATTATTTTATATTTTTATTTAAATTTAGTTTAGATATTTTTTTATTTGTTTATTATTATAATTTATAAATTTATTATATTATTTTAATTTTAAATAAAATATGTTAATTAGTAATATCTAATTATAATAGCTTAATTTAATAAATTTTCTATAAGAATAATTTTAAAATTATATATGTACTTTAACTGTATATGCATCACTTCCACGGTTTCAAACTTAATTTAGGGCCCGTTTCATATGCCTGTTAGTATAAGGCCTGATAGAATAAGAGCTGATAGTATAAGGCTTAATTGTATAAGGCCTGTTAAAAATTTAATACTATGCAGTATTTGGTATGTCACTGTATAAGATATTGTATTATATAAAATATAACCAGAAGAAGATATTATAATAAATATAATTTTTAAATAGTTATTATAATTATTTAAGCTATTTTTTATTATATATAAAAATAATTTTATATTAAAAATTATTTATTTATTTATTTTTAATATTTTTTATAAATATAAAAATATGAGAGAGAGAGAGAGAGAGAGAGTGAAATAGATATGGAGTTTTTATATATCAAAATCTAAATAGGCTTAGTATCACATTCATATATTTGGTTGTATTTTTTATTCTATACAATTAAATTTATATTAAATATTGTTATTTATATATTTTAATAATAAATTTTTATTCCTATATTTTTATTTCAATTTGAATAGTTATTTTATAATTATTTTAAAAAAATATTTTATTTATTTATTATTAAATAATATTATTTTTTATTTATATATTTTTATTTTTTATTATTTATTTAATAATTAATTTTCTTTTAATAAAATATATTAAAAAATAAAAAAAATGAAAGAACCCTTATACATTAAAAGCTAATCAGGCTTAATACGGTCTTCCTAAGCCGTATTAAGTTATCCATCATTATAACGTATAAGCAAGGTTTGATGGATAAACTTATACAATACGTTGACTGCACCAAACAACGGATAAGATCATAACGTATTGTATTACCTTATCCTATTATACCTATTACAGCATGCCAAACACCTCCTTATGCACTATTCACTACTATATGTGCATCTCCACCGTTTCAAACTTAATTTATGCACTATTTAATTGAATAGTGTATAAATCGATTTATATCAGATCGAATTATATACTATTCATCTGAATAGGTTGTATCAGATCGATTTCCATATTTCTATAAAAAATTTTAAATAGTGATAATTCGATGTAGCACAAATCAATTTATCAATAATATAATAAATTAGGATATTTTAAAAAATAATATTGAAATAGTGTATTTAAGTAAATAATATTTTTTTTATTTTATATATGTAAAAAAGCCTAAAATCAATAGTAAGTTGAGTTATCCAAACTCTTTCTAATTCGAAAAATATAATATGCCTCTTAAAATATGATTTAATAGTATTTTTATGTTTAATTTATATTGATATATTGTCAATATAAAATAATTTTATATAGTTATCTAATTATATATTTTTATTTTGTAAGATTTTTAGGTTTATGAGTGATTAAATCAAATACTTTTACTAATATAATAATATATAATTAAATATTTATATAAATTTTTTTATATTGATAATACATCAAAAATAAATTATTTTATTTATAATAAAATGTGCTATTATCTTTAATTTACAAAATCAAACCAGTCTATGCCTTTTTACGATGGTTCTGCCCATCATTTCTAAACTCTTCAGTTATAGTGAAAATATTTTATTATTGTTTACATGACCGTCGTGAACATTAGAGCCACATGAATCAAAATAATGTTAACATATTGGAAAAAAAATATTTTATCCCATTGAACTATAGATCAATAGAACATGTGCATTTTAGGCCTTTACAATTTAAAAAGGTGTAAATTGACCCTACTATTAATTTTTTTATCTATTATTAATGAAAATAGTGTATATTTCAAAATGTTTAGAATATCGAATTATACATTTAAAAAAGTTCAGGAGGTCGATTTGTACATAATCGAAAGTTTAGGTGATATATTACATTTATTTTAACTAAAATACATATTAAAAAAATTCAGAAAATCAATATATACCTTTTTAATATATAATGGCTAAAATACATATGACTAATAAATTAGGAAAGTAAAATACATTCTTTTTTCCTAACATATATAACACCCTCTAGCTTGGTTTCAACAAAATAAGGAAGTGTCGGCACTCAATTTTTGATTGAGTTAAAAAAATTACCCAAAAAAATAAAAAATCAAAACATCAGGTGTCTCAATTTCATTTTAATTTTTGCATTTATTGTGAATATTGTACTTTATGATTGTAGAATATTATAAGTATATTTGTTTGGAATTTTTTTAGCAAAAAATTACTTTTTAATTTAAAAAATTAGCTTTTGTATATTTGAATAATTTTTTAAAAATAATTTAAATTTTAAAAACAATAAAAATAATTTGTTTGTATAAGTTAAAACAATAGCTTATGAAAAAAATTTAATTTTCAATTTTTTTAGTTACACATAAAATTTAAATTTTAAAATCATTTTTTTTTAAAAGCTGAAACAAACGCACTCTATATCTTATTCAAAACTTTCTTGGCTCATATAAATTCCTTTTACATGTTTTATTTCTCTTTATTTCTCTTTTATTTATTTTCTTTTCTTTTTCCAATCTAAGTTGAGGTGATAATAATAAATAAAAAAAATCAAAATCAGAAAATTGAAAAAAGTTTTTTCCTATTTCTTTCGTTTTAACTATACTTCTGCCTTCATCATTACTTCGTGTACTTTGAGAACTAGTGCAATGTAAAGCACTCCATAGCACATAATAAAATTTACCACATTAATGAAGAGGATACTATAATACATCTTGTTAAGTATGGTACATCACATATCTTTGTTTAACAACACTTTGGAAATGTGACTAAATACATTTAAAATGTAACTGAATGCATTTAGCTACACAATGCTCCACATTAAAAGTTGAATTATCTTTGGACGGCAACACATACCTATTACACCTGTCATCTACTCATTTGATAGAATAATATCTTTACAATGTTGATTCAGCACCGTGAAGATATTGTTCTATCAAATGAGTGGATAAGGTGTAATGGCTATACCATGTAACTGATGAAATATGATATATCATAAATCTCTCTATATATTTTTATCAATGTGACACCCAACTTGAAACTCGAAACTTGGTGTCTATATACTTTTATCAATGTGACACCCAACTCGAAACTCGAAACCTGATATCATACATTGATATTTGTTAGTGCAATACCCAATTTTGAACTCAAAATTTGTAGTTCAGAACTCGGGTGCTCGATAGAACTTTTAAGGGAGTGCATTTGATAGACCATATGAGATTAATTGTATCATATATAATTTACATATCATTTATATAACTGTTATCTTCACAGTACTGTGATTTTCCAGGCAATTGGCCTTATCTTTGTTGTATTGTTATCTTTTCCTAGAAGGTGGATTACATTCTCTCATTTATCTTTCTCTATTTAGTTTACTTTTATGCTATTTAAAAAGTCATATGCTAACAACTCCCGTTGAATTTGTTCAGCCATTCATTCAAACTTCTATAACTTGTAGTTGGACTATTATTCATGAAAAACAATTTAATAAAATATAGATAACAAATAAATAAAAGAAAAAAATAAGATAATAAAATTAAATTGAGTAAAAAAAAGTTCCAAATGATTACCCACTGGAAGAGATAAAAATCTAGACCGTTTATTTTCAATTGTAATATTTTTCCTCTAGTTTCATACCATTTATTTTGCTTCACTAAGTAAAGTTCTTTGAAGTTATAACAACCGAATTATTCATCGCAGCAATCAAAAAGTTTTTTTTTTTTTTGTTGACGTGGGAGAAGCAATAAAAAAGTTAATTAAAAATTTAATGATTAATTTTTTAAAAAACTGTGATGAGAAGTAAATTGAAATTTGTCAGTTTCTTTTATGTGAATACTATAGCCATATGCAAGTTGAACTTTCACATAAAAGAAAGTTATCAAGAATGATGTAATTATAGAAAGGCAAGAGGAGTCGTTTTCTTCTCTGCACGTCTCTTCTGTATGCTCTTGGGTGTCATTGGCTTCCAAAATGTAAATGATCTTTTGCTTTTCTCTGATTGTTCGAATTCTAAATTGTCAGTTTAGAGTGTTTAAAATTCATATTATATATATAAACAATGTATATTAATGTGAGTGCAAGTGAATATCCCTATGCAATGATGAATTTAAGGGGCAAGTGGAGGAACTGGCCACCTCCCCTTTCCTAATAATAGAGGGGTGCTCCAAATCATTTAAACTGAATTAAAATTAAAAATTAATAAAAAAATGAAAGATTAATTAAGTATTACAATGGGTTCATATTAATAGGAAAATATTTCATATTTTACAAAAAAAAAAAGAGAGGAAATGATGTGATAAATAATATTATCTCATTCAGATAAATGACAGGCTGGATATGTTGGTACTTTTAATAATTTTTTTGCTTAATTTTCAACCAAATATTTTTATTTGTGGGTTTGAGAACTTTAATAATTCATTCGAATAACATAAATTTGAAGAAGAAAACAAATCTAGTACTCCTGCATATGTTGGTACTTTAACCCAAATTGTTGGTACCTTATCTATAATATATTGGTAGCTAATTGACAATGTTGATAAATTTTTCAGTTGACTTAATTTTCAACCAAACACTATTATTTATGAGTTTGAGAATTTGAATAATTCCTCCCAATAATATAAATTTGAAAAAGAAAATAAATCTAATATGTCTGGATATGTTAGTAATATGTCCCAAATTGTTAGTACCTTGTTCACAACATGTCGATAATTGACTGACAATGTTAGTAATTTTTTAATTGGCTTAATTTTTAACCAAATGCTCTTGTTTGTGGGTTCGAGAACTTTAATAATTCATCCAAATAACAAAAATTTGAAGAAGAAAGATAATCTAGTTTTTCTGGATATATTAGTAACCTAACCCAAATTGTTGATACTTGGTTCACAATATATTGGCAACTAACTAGTAATATTGGTAATTTTTTAATTAGTTTAATTTTCAATTAAATATTTTTATTTGTGGGTTTGAGAACTTTAATAATTCATCCCAATAACAGAGATTTGAAGAAAAAAGTAAATTTAGTATTTCTATATATGTTTGTAGCTTTCCCAAATTGTTGGTACCTTGTTCACAACATATAAGTAATTAACTAACAATATTAGTAACTTTTCAGTTGGTTAAATGCTCTTGTTTATGGTTTTAAGAACTTTAATAATTTCTCTTAATAACATAGATTTGAAAAAGAAAGCAAAATTAGTATTCTTAGATATGTTGATAACCTGACCCAAATTGTTGGTACCTTATTCACAATATATTGGTAACTGATTGACATTGTTGACAACTTTTCATTTGGCTTAGTTCTCAATCAAATGCTCTTGTTTGTGGGTTTAGGAACTGTAATAATTTCTTCTAATAACATAGATTTGAAGAAAGTAAATTTAGTATTCTTGAATATGTTGGTAACTTAGCTTAATTATCGGTACCTTATTCACAACGTGTTAGTAATTAACTAGCAATATTGATAACTTTTCACTTGACTTAATTTTCAATCAAATGTTCTTGTTTGTAGGTTTGATAACTTTAATAATTCCTCCCAATAACATAGGAAGAAGAATAAAATCTAGTACTCTAGATTACATTAGTAACCTGGTCCAAATTGTTAGTATCTTATCGACAACATGTTGGTAACTGACTGACAATATTGGTAACTTTTTATTTGACTTAATTTTTAATAAATGCTCTTGGTTGTACATTTAAAAACTTTAATAATTCTTCAATAATATAGATTTGAAGAAAAAAGATAATATAATATTTGTGAATATAGTAGTAACCTGAGCCAAATTATTAGTACATTCTTCACAACATATTGATAACTGGAGCCGGGTGTATGGACCACGATCTGCGGATTAATCCGTTTAATCTGCAATTCGCACCGCTTACCCTACCTATTTAGTGGTCCATTTTTTTCTCGAGTTTTCTAACCCACACTGTTTAACCCATGGGCTTAATGAGCTAAACCCGCGGGTTCGCAAACCAACTCGTTAGTTGGTATTGTTTTTTCTTTCTCTTGTAGAGTGCACATTGCACACCATCAATGGTCCATACTTATGAAACATGACTCATCCACTCCACTCCTCACTCACCCATGGCCCATAATTCACCCTCACCCATGGCCCACATTCACCTTCACCCACTTCTCATTTCACAAAAATCTTCACCCACTTCTCATTTCACAAAAAGCCCTCTCATTTCTTGACCAAAAAACCAAAAGACTTTGCGGCTCACGTTCAAAGAGAAGAGTCAAGAGACACAACAACACAATCCTTATTTAATTTGGTCTCCATCTCAAAAAAGTGAAAAAACCCTTAAAGCTACCCCTGCAACACCCCTTCTTCTTTGACCCTTTCCCCCTTGCGTGACCTACACACCATAGATCACATGGTCCACACCCACCATAGCAGCACCTTCTTTTCCAGTTTTCCTCTTTAAGTTTTTCACACTTTGGCCCTTTCAAACCCTAAAAGTTCATCCAATATTCTCATAGCCACCACTTTCTCAAATCTCATCTCACATCACAACTGTACAGGCTCACAGCCACCACCCTCCAACCGAACTCTCAGCCACCACAAGCGTCTCAAACCCACTCTCAGTCACTTACTCATGAGTGAGTCAAATCTCAAACCCACAAGCACCATTGCACCAATGTCGTCGTTGTCGTTGCGGAGAAGATCGACGCCACCACCGCAACCCCTATCATCGTCGCCACCATTGTTGTTGTTGCCTCGGAGATGATCAACACCACCACCACTGCTGTATGTAGTATGTTATACTCTTATGGATTTATTCTAGTGTATGGGCATTGAGTATTGTCAATTATGTAATTGTTCCTCTCTAGTTATTTATAGATCTCTGAACTCTTCATCTCCTTTCTGAAAATTTAGCTCTATAGTCCTTCCTCACTCTCTCGATTGATTTCCTTTTTCTTTTTTTTTTTTAAATTATCATTATTTCTATTGTTTCTTTCAGTATGTGATTACAAAACTGAAAGAAATTTGGACTGTCTAGTGTTCTACAATTAGCATAAAAAAGAATGAAAGCAAAAAACAAAAAAAGGATGTATGTGATGCAAGCTGGCTTGCGAGCCCGTGGGCCTATGCGGTGCGGAGACGGGCCAGCATTTTAGGAACCCATTTATTATGCGGACTAACCCAGTCTAGCCCGTTCAAAAGTAGTCCATTGCGGATTGGGTTAAGTGAGTCAGGCTGGCCTGCAAACCCACTTCTATTGATAACAGACTAACAATGTCGGTAACTTTTCAATTGACTTAATTTTTAGTCTAATACACTTGTTTGTGAGTATGAGAATTTTAATAATTCCTCCCAATAATATACATTCGAAAAAGAAAGCAAATCTAATATTTCTAGATATGTTGGTAACTTGAGCTAAATTATTGGTACGTTATTCATAACATGTTGATAATTAACTGGCAAAATTAGTAACTTTTTAGTTGGTTTAATTTTCAACTAAATGCCATTGTTTGTAAGTTTGATAACTTTAATAGTTCCTCCCAATAACATCGATTTGAATAAGAAGAAAGCAAATCTAGTATCCTTAGATATTTTAGTAACCTATCTTAAATTATTGATACCATGTTCACAATATGTTGGTAACTGACTGATAAAATTGGTAGCTCTTTACTTGACTTCATTTTCAACCAAATGGTATTGTTTCTAGGTTTGAGAACTTTAATAATTTCTTCCAATAACATAGATTTGAAGAAGAAAGCAAGTCTAATACTCTTGGATATGTTGGTAACCTGGCTCAAATTATTTGTACTTTCTTTACAATATGTTGGTAACTAATTAGTAATATTGGTAACTTTTCCATTAACTTAATTTTCAATCAAATGCTCTTGTTTGAGTGGTTTGAGTGTTTAACAACTTTAATAATTCCCTTCAATAACAAAAAATTGAAGAAGAAAACAAATCTAATATTTTTAGATATATTGGTAGCCTGATCCAAATTATTGGTGACTAATTCATAACGTATTAGTAACTACCTAGCAATGTTAGTACCTTTTTAGTTGGTTTAATTTTCAATTAAATGCTCTTGTTTGTGGATTTGATAATTCTAATAATTACTTCCAATAACAAAAATTTGAAGGAAAGAGCAAGTTTAGTATTCTTGGATATTGTGGTAACCTAAATCAAATTGTTAGTACCTTATTCCTAATATGCTCTTAACTGATTGACAATATTAGTAACTTTTCATTTAGTTTAATTTTTAACTAACTACTCTTATTTGAGGGTTTGAGAATTTTAATAATTCCTCTTAATAGCATAGATTTGAAGAAGAAAGTAAATCTACTATTCATAAATATGTTGGTAACTTGGCCCAAATTATTGGTATTTTATTCACAATATGTTGGTAATTAACTGGTAATATTGGTAATTTTTTAGTTAGCTTAATTTTCATCCAAATGCCAATGTTTATGGGTTTGAGAACTTTAATAACTCCTTCCAACAACCTAGATTTAAAGAAGAAAGCAAATCTAATTTTTTGAAATATGTTGGTAACTTGACTCAAATCATTGATAACTTTTTCACAATATATTGATAACTGGGTGAACTTCTAAGTTTAACGGTTGGATGTGAGGGTGTATTTTATGCAACTACCCATACTCTTCACATCCAATCATTGAATTCAGAAGGTGTGTTTGTGAGGTGCATCACAGAATTCGCCTAATAACTGAGTAGTAATGTTGGTAACTTTTCATTGGACTTTATTTTTAACCAAATGCTCTTATTTGTAGGTCTAAGAACTTTAATAATTCCTTCCAATAATATAGATTTGAAAATGAAAGCAAATCTAATATTCCTGAATTTATTGAAAATGTGGCTTAAATTATTAGTATATTTTTTATAATATATTGGTAACTGATTAGCAATGTTGACAATTTTTAAGTTGGCTTTATTATAGCTACATGCTTTTACTTGTGAATTTGATAACTTTAATAATTTCTCCTAATAACAAAAATTTTAAGAAGAAAGCAAATTTAGTATTCTTGAATATTGTGGTAACCTGTTACAAATTGTTGGTACCTAATTCATAACATATTGGTAATTAATTGACAGTGTTGGTATCATTTTAGTTGGCTTAATTTTAAATTAAATGATGTTGTTTGTGGATTTGAAAATTTTAATAATTATTCCTAATTTCAAATATTTGAAGTAGAAAACAAATCTAGTATTCCTAGATATGCTAGTAATACCTTGTTCGCAACAAGTTGGAAACTAATTTGTAATGTTGGTAACATTTTACCATGCTTAATTTTCAACCAAATGTTCCTGTTTGTAAGGTTGAAAAATTTAATAATTCATTTCAACAATATAGATTTGAAGAAGAAATCAAATTCAGTATTCTTAGATATGTTAGAAATTTGACCAAAATTATGGGTAACTTATGCACAACATGTTAGTAAGTGACTGACAATATTTGTAACTTTTCAATTAGCTTAATTTCAACTAAATGTGTCATTTGTGGGTTTGAGAACTTTAATAATTCCTCTGAATAACATATATTATAAGAAGAAAGTATATCTCATATTCTTGGATAAGTTAGTAATCTGACTCTAATTGTTGGTACATTATTCACAATATGTTGACAACTGACTGATAATATGGGTAACTTTTCACTTGACTTTATTTTCATTCAAATGCTTTTATTTGTGGGTTAAAGAATTTTATTAATTCCTTTCAATAACAAAAATTCAAAGAGTAAAGCAAGTCTAGTATTGTTAAATATGTTGATAACCAAACTCAAATGGCTGGTATCTTCTTCCTAAAATGTTGGTGACTAACTAGCAATATTGGTAGTTTTTTAATTGGCTTAATTTTTAACCAAATGCTCTTATTCGCGGATTTGACAACTTTAATAATTCCTTCCAATAATAAAGATTTGAAATATATATATATATATATATATATATATATATATATATATATATATATATATAATTCTTGGATATATTGGAAACCTAGTCTAAATTATTGATGCTGTGTTTATAACATATTGGTAATTGACAGACAATATTAGTGTCTTTTTAGTTGGCTTAATTTTCAAGTAAATGCTCTTATTTATAGATTTGAGAACTGTAATAATTTCTCCTAATAATAAAGATATGAAAAAAAAGCAAATATAGTATTTTTGGATATGTTAATAACTTATCTCAAATTGTTGGTACCTTATTCATAACAAGTGAGTAACTAAGTGTCGATGTTGGTAACTTTTAATTAGCTTAATTTTTAACCAATTGCTCTTGTTTGAAGGTTTGAAAATTTTAATAATTCATTGCAATAATATAAATTTGAAGAAGAAAGTGAATCTAGTACTCTTGAATATATTGGTAACTTAGTTCAAATTGTTGGTACCTTATTCACAATATATCAGTAACTTTTAGTTGGCATAATTTTTAATCAAATGCTATTATCTGTGGGTTTGAGAATTATAATAATTAATCCCAATTACAAATATATGAAGAAGAAAACAAATATAATATTCCTAGATATATAGGTAACATGTTTCAAATTGTTGGCACCTTATGCGCAACATGTTAGTAACGGATTGACAATATTGATAATTTTTCACATAGATTAGTTTTTAAACAAATGTTCTTATTTATAGGTTTGAGAACTTTAATAATTCTTCTCAATAACATAGATTTTAAGAAGAAAACAAATTTAATATTTCTAGATATATTGCTAACTTGATCCAAATTAATAGTACCTTATTCACAATATATTAATTGACCAACAATATTGTTAACTTTTTAGTTGGCTTAATTTTCAAGTAAATGTCATTATTTATGGATTTGAGAATTTTAACACTTCCTTCCAATAACATAGATTTGAAGAAGAAAACAAGTATAGTATTCTTAAATATGTTGGTAATTTAATTCAAATTATTGATACCTTCTTCACAACATGTTAGTAACTTTTTAATTAACTTAATTTTCAACCAAATACTCTTGTTTATAGGTTTTGATAACTTTAATAATTCTTTCCAATAGTTTATATTACCAAAAAAAAAAAAGTAAATCTCATATTCCTAGATATATTGGTGCTTTATTTATAATATGTTGGTAATTGATTGACAATATTAGTAACTTTTCACTTGACTTCATTTTCAACCAAATATTTTTGTTTGTGGGTTTGATAAATTTAATAATTCTTCTTAATAATAAAGATTTAAAGGCAAAAAAATAAATTTAGTACTCAAGTATATATTCGTAACCATCTTCAAATTGTTGGCACACTCTTCATAACATATTGATAATAGACTAGCAATATTGATAATTTTTTAGTTGGTTTAATTTTCAATCAAATGCTCTTATGAGTGGGTTTGACAACTTTAATAATTTCTTTAAATAACAAAGATTTGGAGAAAAAAATAAATCTATTATTTTAGAATATGTTGATAACCTGATCCAAATTGTTGGAATCAAGTTTATAATATATTGGTAACTAATTGACAATATTGGTATCTTTTCAGTTGGTTTAATTTTTAACCAAATACTCTTGTTTATGGATTTGAGTACACTAATAATTTCTTCTAATAATAAATATATGAAAAAGAAAGCAAATATATTATTACTGGATATGTTGGTAATCTATCTTTAGCCACTGAAATATTGTTTACAACATATCGGTAATTAACTAGCAATATTGGTAATTTTTTAATTGACTTAATTTTCAACTAAATGTTCTTGTTTGATAGTTTGATAACTTTAATAATGCATTACAAAAACGTAGATTTGAAAAAGAAAGCAAATTTAGAATTTCAAGATAAGTTGGCAACTTGGCCAAAATTAATGATATCTTGTTCACAATATATTGATAACTTACTTGTAATATTAGTAACTTTTAATTAGTTTAATTTTCAATCAAATGCGACTTTTTATGAGTTTGAAAACTTTAACAATTTCTCTTAAAAATAATATGTCAGTACCTTGTTCACAACATGTCGGTTTCGGACTGACAATATTGGTAACTTTTTCCGTGGATTAATTTTCATCCAAATACTTTTGTTTGTGGGTTTGAGAACTTTAACAATTCCTCCCAATAATATAGATTTGAAGAAGAAAATAAATCCAATATTCCTAGATATGGTAGTAACTTGGCTCAAAGTATTGGTTCATTGTTCACACCATATTGGTAACTGATTGGCAATGTTGATAGCTTTTTAGTTGGTTTAATTTTCAACTAAATGCCAATATTTGCAGGTTTGAGAATTTTAATATTGGTAACTTTGCACTTAACTTCATTTTCAACCAAATGCTCTTATTTGTGATATTAAAAACTTTAATACTTCTTTCCAATAACATATATTTAAAGAAAAAAAATATAGTATTCCTAGATATATTGATAATTTGGCTCAAATTGTTGATACATTTTTTACAACACATTGCTAACTGACTAGCAATATTAGTAATATTTTAGCTAGCATAATTTTTAATCAAATGCTTTGTTTTGTTTGTTTGATAACTTTAATAATTTCTTTTAGTAATATAGATTTGAAGAATGAATCAAGTTTAGTGTTCCGTTAGTAACCTTGATCAAATTATTGGCACCTTCATCGCAATATATTGGTAATTGATTAGCAATATTGATAACTTTTAAGTTGGCTTAATTTTCAATTAAATACTTTTGTTTGAGGGTTTGATAATTTTAATAATTCCTCTCAATAACAAAGATTTGATGAAGAAAACAAATCTAGTATTCCAGAATATATTGGTAACTTAATCCAAATTATTGGTATTGAATTCACAACATGGTGGTAACTGACTGACAGTGTTGGTACCATTTTAGTTGGCTTAATTTTTAACAAAATACTTTTATTCATGAATTTGAGAGCTCTAATAATTCCTCTTAATTACAAAGATTTGAAGTAGAAAGCAAATCTAATATTTTTGGATGTACTAGTAATACCTTATTCACAATAGGTTGATAATTGATTGACAATGTTAGTAACTTTTTATTTGGCTTAATTTTCAACCAAATGCCCTTATTTATAGATTTGAGGATATTAATAATTCATTTTAATAACATAGATTTGATTAAAAATGTAAATCCGATATTTTGAGATATGTTGGTAACTTGACCCAAATTATTGGTAACTTATTCACAATATGTTAGTAATTGATTGACAGTATTGATAACTTTTAAGTTGGCTTAATTTTTAACCAAATACATTGTTTGTGGGTTTAAGAACTTTAATAATTCCTTCTAATAACATAGATTACAACAAGAAAGTAAATATCGTATTCTTGGATATGTTAGTAACCTGACTCAAATTATTAATATTTTGTTTACAACATGTTAGAAATTGGCTGACAATATTAGTAACTTTTTACTTAACTTCATTTTCAACCAAATGCTTTTATTTGTGAGTTAGAGAATTTTAATAATTTTTTCTAATAACAAAAATTTGAAGAAGAAAGCAAGTCTAGTATTCTTGGATATGTTGGTAGCCAAGTTTAAATCTTCATAATATATTGTTAGTTAACTAGCATTATAGATAACTTTTCAGCTAACTTAAATTTCAACCAAATGCTCTTGTTTGTAGGTTTGACAACTTTAATAATTCCTTCTAATAACAAAAATTTGAAGAAGAAAAGAAATCTATTACTCTAGAATATGTTGGTAATCTAGTTCAAATTGTTGGTACCAAGTTTACAACATATTGATAACCGACTAACAATATTGGTACCTTTTCTGTTGGCTTAATTTTCATACAAATGCTCTTATTTGTGTATATGAGAACTCTTAACAATTTCTCCTAATAATAAAGATGGAAAGAAGAAAGCAGTTTAGTATTTCCAAATATGTTAGTAACCTGTCTCAAATTGCTGATACCTTATTTACAACATGTTGGTACATAATTGACATTATTATTAACTTTTTAATTGGCTTAATTTTCAACCAAATGTTCTTGTTTTAGGTCTTGGAAACTTTAATAATTTATCGCAATAACCTGGATTTTAAGAAAATAAATCTAGCATTCCTAAATATGTTTGGTATATTGGCCAAAATAGTTATTACCTTGTTCATAAGATATTGATAATTGACTAGCAATGTTGATAACTTTTTAGTTGACTTAATTTTTAATCAAACACCATTATTTGTAACTTTGAGAATTTTAATAGTTCCTTCAATAACAAAGATGAGAAGAAGAAAATAAATTCAGTATTCCTGCATATGTTGGTGACATGTCTGAAATTATTGACACTTTGTTCACAACATGTTGGTAATAGAGTGGTAATATTTGTAACCTTTTTTATGGTTGAATTTTCAACTAAATGCCATTATTTGTAAATTTGAGAATTTTAATAATTCCTCCCAATAACATACATTTGAGGAAGAAAATAAATCTAATATTCCTAGATATGTTGGTAACATTTTAGTTAGTTTAATTTTCAACCAAACGTTATTATTTGCAGGTTTAAGAACTTTAATAGTTTCTCTCAACAACATAGATTTGAAAAAGAAAGTAAATCTATTATCCATAGGTATGCTGGTAACCTGAGTAAAAATATTGGTACATTGTTTACAACATATTGGTAACTGACTGATAATATTAATAACTTTTCACTTGACTTCATTTTCAACCAAATGTTCTTATTTGTGGATTTGAGAACTTTAATACTTCCTTCTAATAACAAAGATTTGAAGAAGAAAATAAGTTTAGTATTTCTAGATATGTTGGTCACCTAATTCAAATTATTGGCACCTTTTTCACAACATGTTAGTAACTGACTAGCAAGGTCGATAACTTTTCAGTTCGCTTAATTTTCATTCAAATGCATTGTTTGTGGGTTTGAGAACTTTAATAATTCATCCCAATAACAAAGATTATAAGGAAAAAGTAAATCTCATAATCTTGGATATATTGATAACCTGGCTCAAATTATTGGTACCATATTCTCAACATGTTGGTAACTAGTTGACAATATTGGTAAATTTTTACTTGACTTCATTTTCAACCAAATGCTTTTATTTATAGACTAAAGAATTTTAATAATTCCTCGCAATAATAAAAATTTCAAGAATAAAGCAAGTTTAGTATTGTTGGATATGTTGGTAACTAAGTTTAAATTGTTGGTATCTTATTCATAACATATTGGTAATTGACTAACAATAATGGTGACTTTATAATTGGTTTAATTTTCAACCAAATACTCTTATTTGTGAGTTTGACAACTTTAAAAATTCTTCACAATAACAAATATTTAAATAAGAAAGCAAATATATTATTTCAGGATATATTAGTAACATGGTTCAAATTGTTGCTACCAGGTTTAGAATATATTAGTAACTGACTATCAGTGTTAGTACCTTTTTAGTTGGATTAATTTTCAACCAAATGCTCTTGTTTGTGGATTTAAAAATTCTAATAATTCTCTTTAATAACAAAGATGTGAAGGAAAAAATAAATCTAGTATTCCTAAATATATTGGTAACCTGTTTTAAATTATTGGCACCTTATGTAGAACATATTGGAAATTTGCTAGTAATTTTTGTAACTTTTCAGTTTGCTTAATTTTTAACCAAATGCTCTTATTCGAGGATGTGAGAGCTTTAATAATTCATCGCAATAATATAGATTTAAAATGAATGTAAATCTAATATTCCTGGATATATTGGTAACTTAGCCCAAATTATTGGTACCGTCTTTACAATATATTGGTAACTAACTGACAATATTGGTAACTTTTTAGGTTGCTTAATTTCCTATCAAACGCCATTATCTGTCAGCTTAAGAACTTTATAGTTCCTCCAAATAGCAAAAATATAAAGAAAAAATAAATCTAATTTTTCTGTATATGTTGGTAACTTGTCTCAAATTATTGATATCTTATTCACAATATTGTGGTAACGGAGTAATAATATTGGTAACTTTTCATGTGACTTAATTTTCAACTAAATACTCTTATTCGTGATTTAAGAACTTTAATAATTTCTCCCAATAATATAGATTTAAAAAATGAAAGTAAATCTAATACTCCTAGACATATTAGTAATTTAGATCAAATTATTGGTACTTTATTCATAATATATTGATAACTAATTGGTAATATTAGTAACATTTTAGTTGGCTTAATTTTTCACCAAACGCCATTATTTATACATTTCAGAACTTTAATTGTTCCTCCCAATAACACAAATTTTAAGAAGAAAGGAACTATAATATATCTAAATATGTTGGTAACCTGGCTCAAATCATTGATATATTATTCACAATATATTGGTAACTGACTAGTAATATTGATAACTTTTCATTTGACTTTATTTTCAATCAAATGTTATTGTTTGTGGGTTTAAAAACTTTAATACTTCCTTCTAGTCTCATAAATTTTAAGAAGAAAACAAATCTAGTATTTCTGGATATATTGGTAGCGATTCAAATTGTTGGTACTTTCTTTACAATTTTAGTAATTGACTAGTAATTTTAATAATTTCTCAGTTTGCTTAATTTTCGACTAAATGCTCTTGTTGGCGAGTTTGATAACTTTAATAATTTCTCTCAATAACAATGATTTGAAGACATAAATATATCTAGTATTCCAGGATATCCTTTTGTTCGTAACCTAGTTCAAATTATTGGTACTTAGTTCACAATATATTAGTAATTGACTAGTGTACATTTTTAGTTGGCTTAATTTTCAATTAAATGCTCTTGTTTATGGATTTTAGAATTCTAGTAATCATTCCCAAAAATAAAGATTTGAAGAAAAAAGTAAATCTAGTGTTTCTAAATATGTTGATAACTTATCTCGAATTATTGATACTTTATTTACAATATGTTGGTAACTAACTAACATATTGGTAACTTTTCAGTTGGTTTAATTTTCAACTAAATGCTCTTATTTGTGGATTTAAGAACTTTAATAATTTCTCTCAATGCCAAGAATTTGAAGAAGAAAACAAATCTTATATTTCTGGACATGTTGGTAACTTTATCCAAATTGTTAGTACTTAGTTCATAATATATTGGTAATTGACTGACAATATTGGTACATTTTTAGTTGACTTAATTTTCAGTCAAATACTCTTATTTATGGGTTTGAGAACTCTAGTAACTCCGTCCAATAACAAAAATTTGAAGAAAAAAATAACTTTAATATTCTTGAATATGTTAGTAACTTCACTCAAATTATTAGTACTTTATTCATAACATATTGGTAACTAATTAACAATGTTGGCTAGAGAAATCATTTTCTTCTCTGCGTGTCCCTTTCGTATACCATTGTGAATCATTGGCTTTCAAAATGTACATGACCTTTTGCTTTTCTCTGAGGGTTCGAATTCTAAATTGTCATTTTAGTGTGTTTAAAATTCAAATTATATAAACAACTTTTATTAATGTAAGTGCAAGTGAGTATCCAAACATGCAATGACGAATTTAAGGGGGCAAGTGGACGAATTGGCCACCTCTCATTCCTATTAATATAGGGGTGCTCAAAATCATTCAAATTGAAAATTAATAAAAAAAACAAATGAAAGATTAATTAAGTATTATAATAGGTTTACATTAATGAGAAAAACTTTTCATATCTTACAAAAATATAAGAGAAAATGATGCGGTAAATAATATCATCTTATTCAGATAAGTGACAGATAACTTGATCTTTATATTAGTTTTCTCTATTCATAATTTGGATCTTGTCTATCAAAATGACAAGATTGAAATATTTTAAAAATGTTAGATATATATAAATAGAACAAATTTTTTTTTTTTTGAGACTAAATCAAAGCATTTGTAAAATATGAAGGACGTATATAAAAGCTTTACCTAACAACATAAAAGTTACATTGTAATAATCCAACTGAATTACATAATTTTTCTCACAAAAGTGTACAGTGTGCACTATACGCAAAGGAATGAGCAGCAATCCTAGCTCTTATTTGGCCCCAACTTGAATTTAATTTTGCGACTTGATGAAATTAAATAAAGTAGGAGCTGTGAAAGTTTATGAGAACGTAGGTCAGCTAATATCATTGTTGAATCTATTAATGATGCTACTTATTTCTTAAAAACCAGAAAATTGACTATTTTCTGATAAACTTATCCAAATAGGGTCGTACTCTAGCGGAAATCAAAAACAATTTCCACCGGTGCTAATTTAACCTAGCTTTATTTGATCAAGTCATTTGGCAAAGTCTACCATGACGCTTATTCTTTGATGTTATATGATAGACACTCTTATTCCCTTGCTTTTCCTTTTCCCTCATTCTCCCTCTTCTCTTTCTTCCATAAGCAACACAGAACCCACCTTCGCCACTCCCTACAGCAGCCAACTACCACTCTCTAACAGTGCCTCTTCGACCATCATTATGAGCCACCAACCTCAGTCACAAATCCGGCAACCTTGACCTCGACCTCAATCTTGAGCCACACACTCACTAAGATGGAGTCCTCTACCACCACTAAGAAGAGCTCGTCCACCGCCACTCACGACAAGGTCATCCACAACCGCTCTGACGACCACCGCTCACCACTGAGCAAGAGCTCTCCGTCATTGTCACCACCCTCACCAACATCGTCACCTGCTCTACCTTCTTTTCCTCCTTCGCCGATTTCATCCACCACATGTCTTCTCAACCTTCCTTCGCCGGACAATATTTGATACGAGAGGGCAAACTTCACGGGGGTGTTCTCTTTCCAGAAGCTTCCAGAAAGTGGGTTGTCGACGATGGCCTTGGGCTTCTAAGGTGAGAGGAAGGTGGCGGTGAGGATGTCTTTGTCAGAGGCGACGGAGTGCCAGAGGCAAGAGACATAGCTGTCGTGGGCAAGGTTGGGGACGGGAAACTTTTGGAAGATGGTGCAGAGGATGTTCGTGGAGGAGAGCGCAAAGAAGTGGGAGTTCATAGGGAAGAGTGTCTATCATATAACATCAAAGAATTAGCTCTATGGTAGACTTCACCAAATGGCTTGATCAGATAAAGCTAGGTCAGTTTAGCACCGATGAAAATTTTTTTTTGATTTCCACCAAGGTGCTTTTCTTGATTATCAAAGTACTTTTTTTGTGACAAACATAAACAAACGCAAAATCAAGCTATTCTACTCTCTCTCTCTCCCTCCCTCTCCCTCTGTTAACAATGGTTCTTGCATTATTTTAAAATTCTTTAAGGCAGTGAAAATATTTTTGTTATTATTTACATGATCATCAACAAATATTCGAGCCATTCATGATTCACCCCACGAATCAAAATCATTTTAACTTTTTTGTAACCCACCTGTTTCAGAAAAGTAAAAATGAAAATCTTACCATTTTTTTTTTTGTTTAAGTTACTTATTTAGCATATAATAGAAGCAAATATAATTAAAATTCACACTGCAAATATAATTGTATTTATAATTGTAATTGTAAGTATGATAATTTTCAACAAACAGTAACTAATCAGCATATAAAAGTTGAACCCCCACATGGAAGAGTTAAATAGGCTTTCAACCATAATGTTGAAAAAAAAGTAGGAGAAGGCATATTCCTCCGGTTCATGTCTTTTCTGGCCTCTTGTGAGTTGTTAGCTCTCAAAATTTATAGGACCTCTTGCTCTACTTTATAAAAGGTTGGGGTCCAAAACAAATTTGGTACTTGAAAAGCAAAAGTGCAAAACAAGGGGTCGAGGTAAGCGATTCGCAACTGTGCATATATAACTTAAACTGAGCAAATACCCTAGCAGTCTAACCACAAAATATAATTTTCAAACACCGAATGTTGAACTAATTAGAAAAAGAGACTGCTATGGCTTTTTAGGTTCTCCAAACCATACTTGTATACATGCTGCCCCAATGCCCTTGACGTCTCTTAATACTCTATATAAGATCAAGTATACTATCCCTTCTTTACACATAGTATATGTATCCCAATTCTTCTTCACCATATATTATTCCAATTCATGACTTTAATTAAGCCATGGCCTGTGGCAAATCCTTCATCACAGCTTTCCTTCTTGCTGTGACCTTGTCAAGCATGAGCTTGGGCCTAGAAGCTCGCCATCTTTTGCAAACTAGGCCGCAGTTTGTGTTTACACCTCCACCACCTGCTAGGTCAAAGTTTGTATTTCCATTTCCACCAACTTCTAGGTCACAGTTTGTGTTTACATTTCCACCACCTTCTACTAGAGGACCTTCGCCTTTGCCACCACCTTCTACTAGAGGCCCTTCGCCTTTGCCACGACCTTTTCCTTCAATTGGTGGCAGATCAGATTCAAGCCAACCGCCACCGCCACCGCCACCGCCGCAGCCGGCAGTCGACCTACCCCAAATGTCACCGCCACCGCCACTGCCCCCATCCGACCTACCCCAACTGTCACCGCCACAGCCGCAGTCGCCATCCGACCTCCCCCAACTGCCACCGCCGCAGCCGCCATCCGACCTCCCCCATCTGGGACCGCCGCAGCCGCCTGCCAACCCCCAAACTGCCACCGCCACTGCCGCAGCCACCATCCGACCTCCCCCAACTGCCACCCCCTTCCTCCTCTCCTTCTCCCTCATCACCCTACCTTCCTCTTCCGCCAATTCCTAGCCCCACCACTAACATAGCCATCCCCTTGCTCCCTTAAATTAAAAACCTTTAATTTCTTCATACACTGAGTTGGTAATGGTATCTTTGCCACGTGTTCAGCAAACTCCATGCAATTAAATAGATATTGCATAATAATGCGATCGAGAGGGTAGCATGGGGTTACTATGATTGTATCTTTGATGTTCGGTGTGAGAAACATATATGTTTATTGTGTACTTTTCTTTTCTATCATGAATTTTGTCGCTACTGCTTGTACCTTGTTTTTAATATATTATGGATAGCGAATTACGTATTTGTATACAATTATGAATATAATATCTAGCTTCTTTGTCCTTCTAAACAGAATAACTGTTATATGTACATCACGCATGGGGAGCGAGATGCATAAAGAGTAGTTTTATATATTTGAGCCCAAGGTTCTCAACGTTTGCCTTTGCTCAACTACTAATCCACCGGGTTTTGAGGTCTAAGGGTAGTTTACTAAGAAAAAGATGCAAAGCAATTAGTGAAGAAAGTGGTTAATATTTGAGAACAAGCAACTGTGAGGCGCCACTCATCAAATGCCACTTCTTTAAATACTTGCGCCAATAGAATTACGCGGGGAAGGCAAAAAACAAAATAAGAGTTACATTGTAATTGTAAGCCAATAGAATTACAATAATTTTTTTCTCACAGAAATGTACAGTGCACTGTACACAAACCGATGAGCAGTAACCTTAGCTTATTTGGCCCCAACTTGAATTTAATTTTTGTGACTTAGTAAAACTCGAATAAAGTAGGAGTTGTGTAAGTTTATGAGAAAAGGTCAGCTATTGTCATTGTTGGATCTAATAATGCTAAGTAATGTAGTGTGGAACGCCATTAAGGACAACTTTATGATGTTGTTACAATAGCTTCGAAGCTGCCATGAGCTAAATTAGGTGAATCAACAATAGAATATCAGAATGTATGTCTTTACTCTGTGTGTGTGTGTGCGTGTGTGTCTGTGTGTGTGTATGTATATAACTTTGGTTCATTAAGCCAAGCAGAATATATGATTATTATTCTTCATTCTTCCAATTCATTCAGCCATGGCCGCTGGCATTTCCTCAACATCCTTCATCATCTCTTTATTCCTCTGTCGATATTTAGAATCAAGCGTAGCAGCTCACAATATATTCAACAAACCCAATCTTCATACTTGCTAATTTTCCCATCTCTGCCACATCCTAAGCACTAGCAGCCATCACCAGCGGATAGTACTCTTCCACTGCCATATTCACCTTTTTCAGTCTTTATGCCTGTATCTTTAGTTATTTCCCACCTCCTTTTTTTATAGGCTAATTAAATATCTAGTTTCATAATTGATATCAGTGCTAAGTTGCGTATATATATGGACATGGCTTAGCAGCATAATGTGTTAGCTGTTTGTTATATATTAGAGACATTATTTTCTAAACATGTCAGAGAAAGCTGTATGAAGTTATAACTGTCGTGTCTTTGTTCACTGTGGTGAAAACCAATGTATTCCTCTCTCTTGTTTTGTATATGAAGGTTTTTTATTGTGCATCTACCTTTTTGTATACATTCTTACTTATAGACCAAAATGTTCTCTCCTTTTGTATTGCTAGAGGTTCTAACCACCTAACCGGCCATCTATTAATGAGAACTTTAATCCCACCGCAAGAGCAGTTGATTTAAAAGCATACCCAATTCTTACTATCAAACGCTGGCTGCGATTACTAACAAGCAACCAGTTTCCAACTGAACTGTTGTATGAAGCACGAACAAATTTGGCAGTCGGCACCAAGTCATGGGAAACAATGAAGCATGCCTATAAGGCTACAGCGCATTGTAGCACTTGTACAGGGCAACTGAACCAATACATAACATAACCTTGAACCAGAAAGTGATGGTAATATACACTGCGTTTGATAATTACCGAACTTTGAATTTCTTCACCAAAATTAAAGCAGTCCAGGGTATTAAATTTCCAGCTAAAAGAGAAAGGCATTCAGCCTTCAACTATATGAATTGATGGATAAGGGGCAGCGGATAGGTACATCCTAACATCCACCCCACAACATAGTTAATCTCCCGAGAACACTAATCATGCAACGGAGACCAATAATCATGCATATACATTGAATATATTTAAGCCGCGTCTTCAGCTAGCCTCTCTTTTATTTTGGTCAATGTCTTCAGCTAACCCGCCTGTAAT
Source organism: Pterocarpus macrocarpus (assembly GCA_031439585.1). Taxonomy (NCBI): domain Eukaryota; kingdom Viridiplantae; phylum Streptophyta; class Magnoliopsida; order Fabales; family Fabaceae; genus Pterocarpus; species Pterocarpus macrocarpus. The sequence continues at coordinate 39,096,803 of CM062518.1, forward strand.
TATCTCAACGCCACCTACCTAAAAGATCAGCGGGCCAAGTGAGTAATGGCTTAGAGCCCAAAGGATGGTGTACTGTAGATACTTCTAGTCGTGAGTACAAACGGTCGATCATGATTTTATCTAACGTCTATGATGCATCCCTGACCAAAAGAAAACTTATATGATACGTCTAGTCGCGTGGCATTCGTATCAATATCAATAATTGTATAATATTTCTGCATTTTTTTATTTGAATATAATATTTCCGCATTTATGTTTTTGATGTATTCTTATAAATCTTTTTTTATAGATATCTATCGTGTTTAAAGTTTTGTTACTTAAAAAATTTGAGATAAAAATTTAAATTTTGTCTTTACCAATTTTTTTTTTAATCATATTCTCATAATTACAATCTTATTTTTTTTTCTTAAAATAATCATTGAAAATAGTAACACTCCAAATAAATAGAAAAAACGGAGAATGCATGAGACTCGTATTATAATAATCATAATTTTATATTTTTATTATATAATTCTAATATTTTATATAATATATATTAACGTACTCGTATCTTATTCTTTTTAATAAGATTATTGTATTTGTATACTGCATGGTATCATATCCAACACACAAATTGGTCCCCATGCAACATAGTCCAATATCAATATCAAAATACCATCTTTTTTTAATTGTTTAAAATTCTCAATTAACTACTGAATTTTAATTAATCTAACTTGAATTGGGTCAATATCTACTATATGATAAAGATTTTTTAGTATTAATTTTTTCTGTTAACAAAATTAGAACCTAAGGCATCATTTAACGAAAATTAACAAGTGACAAGCCATTCGAAATAACCAACTTTAAATGCATTCCTTAGCGAAGAGTGAAGACATTCACCAAGTTCTTACTTCCATTATGTGAAATTTTCCTGTTTGGTGCTAGTAAAATGTCGTGAAAAGGCCCAAGCCTTGCTACCACCATGACTCATCTTACATAATGAAATATAAGGAATTTTGGAAGTCTTAAGGCTATGGAAACTCTTGGCCCTCCCTAGTATTGTGCTCAATCAGACCAGTACCTGCAACAGTTATGAACAATGTTCGACTGCTGGCGATCTGATTAGTTTTTGCTCGGTTTGGACAATCAGTCACACTTACTGTTTAGATCTAAGCCAAAAATTTCATTTTCAATCTAATCATGCTCACCGTGTCCAATTATAGCCTTCTCAAAGGGTCAGTCAAGTATTTTCCTATTTCACCACATTATGAATCAACATTTTTGTTTATAAAAAATTGACCTGCCAACTACGAAGCTGTATGATCAAAATTGGCATTCTTGTCCCTCTACAATTTGCTTGTGAAATTATTCACTGAACTACGTGAGGGTAAACAAATGTGGAAGGCAGTGCATTGGAGCACAACGTTGATCAACAACAAGACAAACAAATTGTAGGGGTAAACATTCTAGTTAATTACACTCATACCAATGGTATTAACATTAAGGGTGAGTTTGGTAATGGGGTAAAAGTGAGGATAAAAATTTCATAAATTAAATTCATGAGTGAAATTAATCATGAAATTAATCCATGAAATTTTTATCCCAATTTTCACCCTCATATCAAACTCATCCTAAGCAGAGTCATCTGCTTAAAACCAGAGGTCACCATGTTTGGTAATAACCTTTGTGTGGAAATACAAGTTACACAATATTGAGGCAAGTTTCGCATTTAGAAAAAGATGGATAACTGCAAAGATGGAACACCACTAATCAAAAAGACAAAAAGTGAGTCACTGTCACATCTATACCTGACATCCCGTACTCCAAAGAGTAATGCACACCAACATTTGACGCCCATTTAAAGTCATAGTCGATGATGGTGTAACTAAATTCAGGAAGCATCATTCTTTGGCGACTATTCAACTTTTTCTGAGCCATGGATCAACCTCATCTACGGTTGGACTATAAAATCCCAATCATGCCAGGCCTTTTGTGTCACCGCTACAAGACAAGTCCTCTCTAACTTGCCCTTTCGCATAATACCACTCTTGGTTGCTCCACTTTCTCTTGACTTCAACAATATATACTCAAATGGCCACTACCCGTTTGTTTTTCTTAGCTTTCTTCATTGCTTTGTCACTTTGCAGTGTTGGAAAGGTCCAAGCCAGTAGAAAACTTTTGGCACCAACATTTCCGGATGTAGGCAACATTCCTGGCCTGGATTTTCCTCCCTTTCCCCCAGTGGCTGAGTGGCCTGAGTACAGGTTGCCACCACCCCTTTTCAAAATTCCAGATATACCCTCAGTTCCATCCTTCTTCTCCCCACCTGCCAAAACTACCATTCCTTGAGGATGATTCGGTAATTGGAATCTTAATGTTCGCAGCGGTTGCAGATGTGGCATTCTCTAGATTGCATTTACTTGAAGTAAAATAAAGGTTCAAGCACAAGCTTTGTCACCATGTTTTCTTTCTGGTTTGCATTCCTTAGATTATGTGAATTTGCATCGCTAGTGATTCTAGGGCCTTCAGCCTTGTTAAACCCATGATGTTTCTACCTGTTTTGTGTGTACAATGTTCTATGTATGAGTGGAAAATCTACTTATTATTATTGCATTATCATGAGTGTTTTGACTCAAAAATGAATAGCTGTTTAGTATTTTCTGCGTGCTATTCCAAATTTTTTGGCTGGTAAAGATAATCAATAAGAAATTATTATATGGTCCCGTACATGCTTTGTTCAGTACATTATTTAACACTTCAATTATTGTATTAAAATTGTAGTAAAAGTAATGAACCATAAATATAACAGAGCACTACTGTGAGAGCACCTACAAATTTCTCTACGATCAATAGTGCGCATTCTTAGTTAATCAAACTGCAATCACTGTTAAAAGTGAGGGGAAACTTTATAGTGTGTTTGATTCTACTTTTGTAAAATTGATTTTGAGTTAAAATAATTTATGTTTAGTAGTTTCTCTGGAAGTGATTATGAGATAAAGTAAAAAATTTTCACTTTTTCTTAAATCAATTCTAGAACAAATCAATTCTAAAACTAGAAACTAGAATTGATTTTGAGAATAGATAACCAAATATCATAAAAAATCTCCAGAATCCATTCTCGGGATTCTAAGGTCTATAATCAATTCTAAATAGCTCAAATGGGCTCCCAAACATACGGTTACTCTCTTAAAAGTGTATAAAAATTGTGTTTTTTCTTTTTTCTTTTTCTTCATTTCTACTCTAAACCAAACACACCCTAAGTTACACAAACTGACCTCACCTCACATGTCAATCAATAGATCAAACTTAGGTATTGAATATCGAACAAATAAATGCGTAAAATGGCACCAATACATATGAAAATTCAAACTATCAGGCTGGCTTTATTTTTTGGGTCTGGCAACAAAGTCAAAAACAAAAATGCATTGAATCCTAATTCCTAAGGCATGATCATCAATCTTCATCCCTTCCTTGTCATAGGTGGCAAGGAGAAGATAAAGATGAAGCGATCACGGCATCATCAAATTCCCATTATTGCTAAGTCAAAATCCGCAAAATAAAGGAGATATCCATTGAAAGGAAGGAAAATAATGATACAATGTGGCTGCTGGGATTCGAGCCCAGGTCTCCACGGCCACAACGTGGAATTCTTACCACTAAACTACAGCCACATGATGATGGGGAGCTAGAACTAACATTATAAAGTCTAAACATTATATCATTTTTTGCCAAAGCAGATTAATTTCCTGCAGGCCACACACTTTGGTTTTTTTTGTTTTTTTTTTTCTTCATTTGGAATGGTGTGGCTCTCGTAACGTAACAATCGCATCGATAATAATGTGCAAAATTCTAAACCGAAACCAATAGATAGTTAGTTGCTTGCTTTGGGGGTGATGTATTGTATGCCAGCTTTGCTTGCTTGTGCTATTGCTAGGAGGCAGGAAGGAGAAACTAATTGACCAATTTTGCAGTATCTGTATATGGGATGGGATTAAAAAATGTTATGGCAGGAAGGGTAGCAGAAGTGTTGTATTGATATGATATTGTATTGAGCCAGTCTTGAAGGTAAAACAAAAGAATTTGTTTTGATTAAAAAAATAAAGCAGAAGTTGCAACAGCAATCATTCTAGTTATTTAAATTTTGTAAAGTTGTTCAAAAGTATAAAATTTCCATTGAATCAGTCCATTATTTCGTACCTCCCTAGTTTGAGTAGCATTAGACCTTAACCTGCGGTGCAGGGTGAAAGCACTTTGTGGCGCTAGCAAGCTAAGATGTGAACGAAGATATCTCTTATACCAAAACAAGTAGACAGAGACATCATAATTTTATTAAAAAGAAAAATAATCGTTCTGTGACTTTGATGTTAATATTTCATGACATGCTTGACATTAACGTAATTTCCTTTAACAAATGAAGAGCTAATGATAAAATTGGCATTACATCGTGAGTTCAATTCTTTCTGGTCATTTTAAGTATTGCCTAAAAAACGCTATAAATGATGGGGAGAAAAAAAACGAACTCAAAAAGAGTTAATTTAGAAAACGGCAGAAAGAAAGGGAGTAATAGCATGTTTTTCCAATTAAAAAAGCTGTTTTGAAAATAAAATCTTGTTTAATTAACTTTGATGGATTATAATTAATTTCAAAAAATTTAAGCTATTTTTGGAGAAAAATGCCAAAGCTAAAATTTGGACACTTTTTTTTAATAAAAACTATTTGCACAGGATATATAATATTATATTTTTATCAAATTGATCATAGATATCAAATATTATATAAGTAACTATTTTATATTCGTTTTAATAATTTATTATATAAAAATAAATTTTTTATATAATTTAAATAAAATAGATTATTTTAAAATTATTTTTCAACTAAAATATCTAAATATAAATTAATTATCAAATAATTGATTATATAAAAAAATAATTATACAAATAAATAATTATTAAAATAATTTTAATTTTAAAATTTTTCAAACACACACTAAATATTTTTTCTTCAATTGATTAGATATTCAAAATAAAAAAGAAAATACCAATATAGGTTAGTTGAGATATTAAGATGCCCTAACCCTTTAATTAGATGCCTCAGGTTTAAACTCTATTAATAGAAAAGATTATTATTGGGAAACCTCTATCTGTTTTGAGGACCTCTATATTAGATCGGGTTAAATTAGTCAAATTTCTAGTAATAAAATCTGAATTGTAGTTCTATCAAGGCAAAAAAAAAATAAAATAAAAACTAAAAAATATAAATAAAAAGGGCTTTCGACTCTCGGTTGATGTAATTATGAAGATGGGGGCCCAAGAAGATACAGCCTCGAATCCATGAGCTTGATTGCTGGAGCTATAACAAACTAGAGAAGATGAGTCGTGCACTCCACTACATTGCATGTTATAGAACATGGAATATAGAATATCATAAATCCATGGTGTACAACTAGGCTAGTACTAGAAGAGAATACTCACCGACCACAATCACGAGTTCACAACCACGCGACGCAGCGCAGCCTTCTTCTTAACTTCCACCGCTTACTTCATCTTTCTTGCCATACCCTCTACTTGTAAGATAATATTGCTACCTTTAATTCCGGTTCCTCCGCTTCTTCCAATTTCACCTTCATTTCTATGTTTTTGTTCGTTAAATTAAATACAATACAGATAAAAACGGTTCCTTTCCATCACTTCAAATACGGGAAACCCACTCACAGTTATATGTTATTCTATTTTAGATTCGTTTTTTTTTTTTACTAAATCGATTTCCAGTGAGAGTTGGAAATTTAGCTAATGATGTATCAGGTGCAAGTTGATTGACCATCTGTGGCTTTTACCTTTATTGAGAAATAGATATATATGATGAATGAATTTCATGTTCCTATGTGGCTAGAGTACTATATATCACTCAGGGCAAAACGAAATTTTGGGTCTTGTTGGATGGATCTGTTATTCTGTGTAGTGCAACTAGTTCATGATGTTTCAAAGGAAACTGCGTCCTTGAATGTAGTCTTCACTTTATGGTGAAAGCTATGTAGCTTTAGTAATTCTGTTGCACTTAAAAATATATGATTATCCTGAATTGTTCAGTAAAATGCAATTCATTGTTACTATTCTTTATTTACCTCCTCTGATTATTGGATTGCAATCTGTATGAATTTGCAGGGCCTTTTAGTTGTGCTCTAAAAGGATGGGGAGTGCTACTGAAGGGAAGTTAAGGTTTTGTATCGACAGAGGGGGCACATTCACTGATGTTTATGCAGAAATCCCTGGCCGGCCTGATGGGCGAGTTATGAAGCTTCTGTCGGTTGACCCTTCGAACTATGATGATGCACCGGTTGAAGGGATACGGAGGATCCTCGAAGAATTCACTGGTGAGAAAATTCTACGCAACTCAAAAATACCTACTGAGAAGATTGAGTGGATAAGGATGGGTACAACTGTGGCAACAAATGCACTTCTTGAACGAAAGGGAGAAAGGATTGCTGTATGTGTGACTCAAGGATTTCGAGATTTACTCCAGATCGGTAACCAGGCTCGCCCCAGCATATTTGACCTTACCGTATCAAAGCCATCAAATCTCTATGAAGAGGTTGTAGAGGTGGAGGAGAGAGTTCAGCTTGTTCAGGCTAAGGATGAAGAAGAAAAACAGGGTGCTTCTTTGTTGTTCGTTAAAGGAATTTCTGGTGAGCTTCTTAGGATTGTAAAGCCTCTTAATGAAGAAGCACTGAAGCCTGTACTGAAAAATTTATTGGATAATGGAATTAGTTGTTTGGCTGTTGTTTTGATGCACTCATACACTTTTCCACAGCATGAACAACAGGTTGAGAAGTTAGCTTTGAGTCTGGGATTCAAACATGTTTCAATATCATCTGCTTTGACTCCCATGGTTCGTTGTGTTCCTCGTGGTTTAACAGCTAGTGTCGATGCTTATCTAACCCCAGTTATTAAAGAGTACCTGTCAGGATTCATCTCCAAATTTGATGAGGGACTGGGGAAGTTGAATGTTTTGTTTATGCAATCAGATGGAGGACTGGCACCTGAAAGTAGCTTCTCAGGGCACAAAGCAATTTTGTCTGGCCCTGCTGGTGGAGTTGTTGGTTACTCACAGACTCTTTTTGAACTTGAAACAGATAAGCCACTAATTGGATTTGATATGGGAGGCACCTCTACGGATGTGAGTCGATACGCTGGAAGCTATGAGCAAGTTCTGGAAACCCAGATTGCTGGTGCCATAATACAAGCACCTCAGCTTGACATAAACACAGTGGCTGCTGGTGGTGGCTCAAAGTTGAAGTTTCAATTTGGAGCTTTTAAAGTTGGACCAGAGTCAGTTGGAGCACACCCAGGTCCTGTATGTTACCGGAAAGGTGGAGAGTTGGCAATTACAGATGCTAACCTTATTTTGGGATATGTTATTCCTGATTATTTCCCATCCATATTTGGGCCAAATGAAGACCAGCCTCTCGATGTCAAGTCAACAAGAGAAGAATTTGAGAAACTTGCTAAGCAAATAAATGCTTACAGAAAGAACCAGGATCCATCTGCTAAAGACATGATGGTGGAAGAGATTGCACTTGGTTTTGTGGATGTTGCTAATGAGACAATGTGTCGTCCAATAAGGCAGTTGACTGAAATGAAGGGCCATGAGACAAAGAACCATGCACTTGCTTGCTTTGGAGGTGCCGGACCTCAGCATGCTTGTGCTATAGCTAGGTCACTAGGTATGAAAGAAGTGCTCATTCACAAATTTTGTGGGATCTTAAGTGCATATGGCATGGGATTGGCAAATGTTGTGGAAGAAGCACAAGAGCCTTATTCTGCTGTCTATGGAGCTGAATCTGCTATTGAGGCTTCACAACGAGAAACTGTATTACTGCAACAGGTAAAGCAGAAGTTGCAAAATCAAGGATTTAAAGAGGAAAATATTTTGACAGAGGCATATTTAAATTTGAGATATGAAGGTACAGACACTGCAATCATGGTCAAAAGGCAAATAACTGAGGATGGACAACTCTGTGACTATGCTACTGAATTTGTGAGGCTGTTTCAGCAGGAGTATGGCTTTGCACTCCAGAACAGAAAGATTGTGATTTGTGATGTTAGAGTTCGTGGCATAGGAGTTACCAATATATTGAGGTCACAGGCCATAGAACCTGCATCTGGAAGTCCTATGTTTGAAGGCCATTATAAGGTTTACTTTGGAAATGGTTGGCAGGAAACAGCTCTCTATAAGCTTGAAAAGTTGGGGTATGGTCATGTGATTTCTGGCCCAGCAATTATCATGAATGGCAATAGCACTGTGATTGTAGAACCCGACTGTAGAGCTGTTATAACCAAATATGGAAACATCAAGATCGAAATTGATTCCCCTTTGAGCAGTGTTAAAATATCTGATAAAGTTGCAGATGTTGTGCAGCTCTCCATCTTCAATCACAGATTTATGGGTATAGCTGAGCAGATGGGAAGGACTCTACAAAGAACTTCCATTTCAACAAATATCAAAGAAAGGCTTGATTTTTCTTGTGCTCTCTTTGATCCTAGTGGGGGCCTAGTTGCGAATGCACCTCATGTTCCTGTTCATCTAGGAGCTATGTCTAGTACAGTTCGGTGGCAGCTCAATTACTGGGGTGACAATTTAAATGAAGGAGATGTTTTGGTCACTAATCATCCTACAGCTGGAGGTAGCCATCTTCCTGATATTACTGTTGTTACGCCTGTTTTCTTCAGTGGCAAATTGGTATTTTTTGTGGCAAACAGAGGGCATCATGCAGAGATTGGGGGTATTACTCCTGGAAGCATGCCTCCATTTTCAAAGTCCATATTGGAGGAAGGTGCTGCCATTAAGGCATTTAAGCTTGTTGAAAAAGGTGTCTTCCAAGAAGAAGGAATTGTTAATCTTCTCCAGTGCCCAGGATCTGATAAGCATGGAAATAAGGTCCCAGGAACTCGTAGGATTCAGGATAACTTGTCAGATCTTCGAGCACAAGTAGCAGCAAATCAAAGAGGAATTTCTCTAGTCCATGAGCTCATTGAGCAGTATGGTCTGGAAACCGTTCAGGCTTACATGAAATATGTACAGATGAATGCAGAAGAAGCAGTAAGAGAGATGCTGAAGTCAGTTGGTCGGAGAATTTCATCTGAGTCAAATGAAAACTTTGTGACTGTCGAAGAAGAGGACTACATGGATGATGGGTCTGTTATTCATTTGAAACTGAGCATTAATACCAATAAAGGAGAAGCAGTTTTTGATTTTAGTGGGACGAGTGCTGAAGTTTATGGTAATTGGAATGCACCAGAAGCTGTAACAGCTGCAGCAGTCATATACTGCGTTCGTTGTTTGGTGAATGTTGATATTCCTCTGAATCAAGGCTGTTTGGCTCCAGTGAAGATTCTTATTCCAGAAGGATCATTTCTGTCTCCTTGTGATAGTGCTGCTGTGGTAGGGGGTAATGTCCTCACATCTCAGAGGATAACTGATGTTATATTTACTGCATTTCAGGCCTGTGCTTGTTCACAGGGTTGTATGAACAATCTTACATTTGGAGACAACACTTTTGGTTACTACGAAACTATTGGTGGTGGGAGTGGGGCTGGTCCTTCATGGGATGGGACCAGTGGGGTACAGTGCCACATGACGAACACGCGAATGACTGATCCGGAGATATTTGAGCAAAGATATCCGGTTATTCTGTACAAGTTTGGACTTAGAGAAAACAGTGGGGGAGATGGAGTTCACAGAGGTGGTGATGGGCTTATCAGAGAAATAGAATTCAGGCGCCCAGTTATTGTTAGCATGCTTTCTGAGAGACGTGTCCATGCACCAAGAGGGCTGAAGGGAGGAAAGGATGGTGCTCGTGGTGCTAACTACCTCTTAAAGAAAGATAAACGGAGGATTTATCTTGGTGGTAAGAATTCAGTTGAGGTACTTCCAGGGGAAATTCTTCAGATTTTGACTCCTGGTGGTGGCGGTTGGGGTTCTGCTTCTCCATAGTAAAGTTTCTTTCTTTTGGCTAAGTAAACAGCTTCATGTTTGATGTTCGATGATGTGGAGTCAAAAACTGTCTTCTTGTTATGGACTGATGATGTATGGTACACATTTTGACGCAAATCAATAAAATTTCAATAATTCTGTTTCTATCATATGTTCTTTGTTCAATGATTTGCAGACCTCTCACCCTTTATTTGAGCAGACAAATTCTTTTTGCACAGTTCTTTATTCTTGAACCTTAGTTTTCTTATTTTATACAAAAATTGTGGAATCTTTATGAGAGGGATCCGAATTGGCTCCCCACTTAGTGGAATATGTTTGGGGGTTGTTTGCTCTAGTGAAACAATGAATATGCCTTATGTTGAAAGTTGAAACTCAGGAAGTTTGGAGGCTTGGAGCTATTTGCCAGTAGCAGTTTGAAGATGACTAAATGGGGATACGAAAGCAAGGCATTCGCCTGGAAGTACCTTAAATACAATATGAAGGTGGATTTCTCGCTGGGCATAATAAGGGCCGTTGGCGAAATACTTCAAACGTTCCCATGGTGTCTCATATTCACAGCTGAAGGTGGAGGTGAAACAACTAGTTTCTCATATACAAAATAGCAAAGAACACGGGGGCAAAAAAATTCCCTTCATACGTAGCACAATTATATCTTTGTTTGTCAGCATTATGGAAAAGAATTGCAAACAAGCTACATCATTGGCACAACCAGTTCTCCCTACGACAAATTCAAAAACTAGGAACAGACCAAAACAGAACAACCAGAACTAGGCCAGCCATGTAACACTACAGAGCAATATCACAGCAATACCAAGCAGGCTAGCACCAAATTACGATTCATGTCTTGCTCATTCAACCCCACCATTGATGTACTGCAACTCCTTCATCCCTCAGCCTTCCATACAAAGCCAAGCACTCCCAATATGCTCTGCCACTGTTCTTTCTCTTCCCGGTCTGCCACCATTCATTGTTGCACTCAAGGAAGAGTTCATCCACTAAGTGCATTGTCTTTTTCTTCATCATCTCCTCCACCACATCTGCTTCTGCCTTCATCACAACATACACTTCCTCCTTCACATGCTTAGATAACCAAGCTGAGACATCGGTAGGGGGCGCAGCCAGGTTTTCTGATACAACCAGGAGACTCTGAATCTCGAATTTCGCACTCTTCTTCGGGTAGTTCTGCTCAAACCATTGAATTGCACCTTTGTTTTCCTCAGGCAAGCCCACAGTAACGAAGACCCTACGCTTGTAATCTTCAAGAGAATCACCCAACAAGTCAGGCAGGTACTTGATCTTCAAGTTCTTCTTTGACTTGGCAGATGGTGGCTCAAGGAGCACATCTTCAAGACCCTTTAAAGCCTTTGTCTTGGCCTCGGTTGCCAATTGGCAAAGCTTTCTCTTTGGTGAAAAATCCACCAACTTGTTGGCCAGGCCAACTTTCCTCCATGCAACAACCATAGAGCCATACCGCTTGAGATACACAACTCTATAGTTAGGTAGTTTCCTGAAACCATCATGTGATGGATTAGTGCTCAAAGGGAAAGCCACAATGCCATCAACCTTTAGAATGCGGTCAGCAAAGTTAGCATCTTGAAAGCTTGGGGTGAACACAAAGTCATATGACTCTTCAGGTAAAAAGCTGTGTGTCACCAAATCAGAGTCCATAACCACATCAACCTTATTGTTCAGCAGAGCAACACCCTCAAACCCATGTGGAGGGCTCAAAATGAGAGCCTTACCCTCCTTCTTGAAAAGGCCATCCTCACCCAGATCACGCAGAATCAGACTCAACATCTCGGCATTGATGGACCAAGACGATGCAGCAGCATCTTCAAATCCAGAAGCAACAGCCGAATTTGAACTCAATGAGAACCCCTTCACAATAGGCCCCAAGAAAAGCATTGCAGCAAGAACCATAGCCAAAAGCAAAGACCTTGACACGATCCTTAGAACCTGTGCATCAGGAATCCTGATCACCAAAACAGTGCCAGAATCCGAATTCATCATCTTTCTCCCGTTCTTGGCCTTGTACCCACGACCCAGTTCCATTGAAAAACGAAAAAAAACCTTCAATTCCAAGACAACCAAGCAGGCCCTCCTAAGAAACCCCGAGTAACACAATGCAGAGAGGCTTAAAACTGCCTCAAACGGCCAAAAAGAAAACGACCCAGATGTGGAAAAGCGAAGATGATTGCAAGGAAGAAATAAAAAAGAGCCAGGGAACGAAAAAGGAGGGAACTTTTTTAGCGGGAGCAGAACCTAGCAGCGGTGTGGTTTCCACCCACAAGGGTCACACGGGAACTTTGCTTACTAGAATACAAGAGCATCAACTGCCTCATCCTCTCTGCCTCCATTGTGCTGCTGTTGTTTGTTTTCTGTCAGAACGGTGGCGTTTCAGGAGCTTCACCCAGTTGCCGTTGCCATGAGAAAACTCAAAGGCACCACCAACGGGAGAAGAAAAAACTGGTGAAAACGCTGTGTTTGTGCAGAGGTGAGAGGAAGAGAAAGGATATTGATGCTTGAAGATTGAAAAACACCAAAGTGTGCGTGGCTTCTTTAGATTGTAGATGAATGTGGAATGTGAATGGAGAATGGGGAAGGTGGGTGTGGGAATTTATTTAGGGAGACAGAAACGGGGTTTTGCCTTATTTAGGTACTTTGATTTTGATGCCGTGTGAGAGCAGTGTCGTTTAGTTATGCTGGGAAGAAAGAACATCGACCTTGTTTAGTTGTTGGTTATATTTAGGATTCTCATGAGGTTGGATTTGTTCATAATGGTTGATTGGAATTAGATGACTGGCTGAAGTTTCCAATTTTTTTCTTTGCCCCAAGATATAAATAGATGCTTGATACTAATTTTTCTTTTCAATTGTTCGTGTCATTCAAGCTTTTATAGATTAGTCTCTGCAATGTAGTGTGAATCAGAGCCTGTAGAGTGTGCGGTTTCTGTATCATCTTCCAACCAATACAAGTTTATTACATATTTCGGCTTTAGAATGAGAATGAGGCAATTTCGTCTTTTCCCAAATTTTTATCACCAAATAAAGAATTGATGTGTTTAACACAAACACATTTTATTAACAAGTGGTTTCACATTTATTTTATGTTGATAAAGTTTTGAATTCGAATTTTGTTAATCAAAAAGTTATAGTTGAAGAAATTGCATTTTATTAGTAAATTGACCAACTTAAATTAAATTCATTGATGTCTAATAGACTTTATATGTTTTTAAAAAAATACAAAAAACTCATTTTTTTCTTTGGTCTTTGGCCATATGATATTCGGTTGACTTTTGGTCCACCAACTATGTTTGGCTTGAGGAATCGAAAAACTCATTAAGTGGACGATCTCTTACAGCATATGTTTTTTTATTCTCAATGCTCGAATTTGAGACCATTAGTTAAGCAAAACTTATATGCATTTTTGTTTCATAATTTTATTTTAATTGATGTCTATTTAAATGGGAATCAACAAATAAATAGAAGTTTATAAACTAAATAACTTTTATCATTTATTGCGTTCTTTTTTTTCTCTTCTAGTTAGAGAATCTCTCCCTCTTTATTTTTGTTTTGATTGTCATATAATTATTAAAGATTAATTTTGATATACTGACAATGTAAAAGAGTTACATATTATCATTTAATTAGATGTTTATGTTTGTAAAATTTTAAAATAGTTAGTAGTTGAGTCAAATAATTTTGCTGATACGGCAATATATAATTGGATATCTGTGTGTAATTTTTTTACACTAACTGTGCATACAAATTAAATACTAGATATTATTGCTTTAGTTATCCAATAGTATAATCACATGTATTAGACTTGTATAATTGTTGGATTTTTTATCTAATAAAAAGCAATTTATTAGCCAAGGAGCTTCTATAATTCATTTGAAATTGTATACGTTCTTAAATTCAAAACGTATTTTTCATTTCTCTCACCACAAAATTTATAGTGAAAAATAAAAAGTAATTAATGGGTCATTCTTTATTTATTAAAATATAAACGAAAGATAATGAAAATTTAACAGATCTAGCTATTTAAAATTTGAGTTTAATTGGTATGCATTGATAATATAAAACAGTTTTACATTGTCAATCAATAGAAATACGGAAAAGTGAAAAATCATGGTGAGTCCCTCATTATAATAGGTAGTTATTTGTATGAGTTGGTATTTTCTACTATTTCTCCCCTATTTCTATTGGCTGACAATGTAAAACTATTTTCCACCGTCGGTGCATTTAAATTAAATTCTTAAAATTTTATATTTGATTATCAACTTTGTTAGTACTTGTCATGATGTTAGTCAAAATTATGAGATAACTTGTACAAAAATAAATTATGAGATAATAACTCAAATCACAAAATTCTTACTGATGTAGCAATGTTAAATGAAATTCTCACATGTGGATTTTAGTTTCTTTTCCCCTAAGAAGTTGAATTTTATTTTTTTTCCCTAATGAAATAGCTAAATTAGTTATCTAGCTGTCTTGTGTTCTAGGTTGATGGCCACGTGAACTACTGGTCAAAGTCATAGCATTGAGCGCATCATGCTTTTGATGCAATTCAATATTACATATCGAATGTAATAATATACTCAATGGTTTAATTTTATATCCTACCATCTTTAACTCATCTCGTATATTATTTTAAGAATTCACTTTTTTCTTTCTTTCTTTCTTTTTTTTTTTCAAAAACTTTCGTACCACATATATGGTAAGTTCCCTCTCAGGAAAAGAAAATTGTTTTTTGTTAATATCCACATTGATCATTTGGAAGTAGTGTAAAAAGGCCTAGTGGCGGGTCAACAATCTCAAAAATTTGGGATTAAACTACAGTATTCGCTTCTAGAAAATTGTTTAATTTTGTGCTTGAAGCATTAATCCATTTAATCAAATTTCTAAATAATATAATTGCTTGTAATGACACTGCTTTTCACATAAAAAATTTCGGCTTCTTACTCTAGAGTTGACAAAACTTTAAAGTTCGTGGAGCATTGGATACAAAATAATAAGGTACTGTAGAAAGTTTGAACAAAACGTGGGGATAGAACTAAAAAAAAGACAATTGATAAACCGTCGTAAATTATACTAATAAAATTTAATAGTATAAACGAAAAACTATGCTTTAAATTGAAACAGAGGAATGTTGGTTAGAGTGGTATAATTCATAGAATCATGTAAGTGGCATCGGCAAAGTGGGATGATAGTAGTAGTGGCGGCATAGACATAGTGACGATGTTGTGGTGGTGTCATTACGGTAAGTATGGTGGCCTAATAACCTATGATCCCTGGCTCCTGCCACTAAAATAATACTGAGGATGGTAGCAGCCATAATGTGAAATATGATTGTTTTGATGCGTTCAATCGTGTTTGCTAGCTGAGAAATTTTAAAATGGGGATTCCATAATCATAAATTTAGACTTTGGATTCCCCTAGATTTTAAAAGGGGTTACATTTGGCTCTGAAATAAGTTCTTAGATGATTGTTTTGATGTGCCCTTTGTGTTTGGTTTCCTGGAAATTATAGGAAATGGTAGTAGACAAAGCTGTTAATAGATGTTGTATATATATGGGTCTTAGTGTGTTTCAAACTTAGTTTGTCTATACGTATTTAACTATGGAAGAAGTCCCACATTGTTCATGAAAATGTTTTAATAAACATTTATATATGATGGTACTTAACCGGTAAATACCTTATGGTATTGAGGTACAATTGTGGACTTGGGCCTTAGTTAAATACACGCGCGCCCCGCCCCGTCTCGTCTCGTCCGTCCGCGCGCGTGTGGGCCTGCCAAACTTTTATTACTCTGCAAATTTTATTTTATTTTTTTTTTACCGTTGCAGCTCTTTAATGCTTCAACGGCTCTTTTCTTGACCGTTACCCAACGGTTCTTTTACAACAGCTATTTCTTTACCCTATATAAACCCTGCTACATTGCATAACACAACACACCTATCTCTTCATTCTCACTCTTCTGCGCAGTAGAAGCTACCCCACTGTTTCTATTGCGTTTTCTGCCTCTTGCAAGATCTGCTGCTCAACGTACCGGGATCATCGTGTGGACGAGTTCCTGTGGAGACCCACGTCTAATCCTGGAGGGTTAACCGTCAACGCCATTCCACCGAGCATAGCTTTGGGTAGGGCGGAATTAAACCCTTAAGAACAGTGCCTTGCACGATTCATGGTAACCTTGTTCTACTACATCTCATTGTTGCTGTCATTTTATTCTTATTATTTAAAGCTAAATTACTAGTATTCAAATTATTTTTCCCAACAATAGAGTCCAATGGGCAGTAGCTTCCTTCCATGTAGCAATCCCACTTAACAATGGGATAAGGCAAGCTCATTTTGTTCCCACAGTGGCTGGTCCATGTATCATGTTTGCTATGGCATGCCATAACATGTGTAGATGTGTGTAATGTAAGCATCTTTGGCTTGCTAGCTAGGAGAGCAAGGAGAAAAGGGGAAACACATAGACCTGTGTTTCCTCTAAACCTTCCTTTCAATACATTAAGCTGACATATTTCATTTTCTTTTATAGCACAGAGAATCCTTGGCAGAAGCCTTTCACATTCAAATTGGCCGAAGTTCTAGGTATCCGTAGTAGATAACATGTGTATGCCTGTATATAATGAAAAATGATAATAGGATTTTCTTTTATGTTAGAGCAGGTTTTAAGTATAATCATCTGCCTGTGGCATAAGTAGCTGCATTGCCTTCGCTTACTTCGCGTGCATTTTAAACATGCAATTTAAATTCAGTTTTGTTAAAAACGTATAGAATTTCCGCTGCAAACAACTAATACTCTCACCACTAGCTTACTCTTAGTGATATCCGGCACCCTTTCATCTGAATGGAGGAATTTAAGCACCTTCTTTTTGAACTGATAACGTTTCCTCTATCACTTAGAGAGCATATGAATACTTCCTTGCATATGATATTTGAAAACCCTTTCAAGTTTCAACCATATATATCATATTTCAGGTTTTGTTCTCAGAAAACACTGGTATGTTTACCTCATTCATCAGCTCTTACTACGTAGCCTCAGGCTTACAGGCGGCTTCACTTGTTTAAGACTTATTATGATGAATCATTTTTTCCAATAGATTAAACCGTTGAGTAGAGGCATATAAATGGTTTTATACCTTAACTTTTTTAGTCATCGGGTGTTTTTGATATACAAGAGTGTAATTAAGATGTTAAAGTGCATTGTTCATTTTCCCTTCTAATCTTTATTTCTTATTTTCCCTCCTCAATGCACTTTCAAGCCTTGGTTGGACTGAAAAAGGGCAAGTAAAATTCAAAAAATTGAAAAATGATCGACAATATGTATGAGCTTGTGTTGGTAGACAGGAATGGATATGTAATATTTTTACATTCTCATTTTCTACATGACTAATCATTGCCTTTTGAAAAAACATTGCAGTGGGAGTCATGGCTAGTAAATAAATAAGTGGGGAGTACTTGAATTTAACTATATGTACTGTTATACTGCAACATTTGAGAGAGTGAATCCTAAGGATCTTGAGCTCAAATCTTAAGCTTATTACTTGGCGTTATGTCCAGTGGTCTTCCACTCAGTTATTTGATCTTATCGAAGTTAACAGGGATCTTCAAAGTGAATCCAAAATTTGCTTGACTTTATGTGTATGTTTTCTCAACGTATCCACCCATCCACTTGGTATTGCCTCTGACGTACCAGACATCATGTCACACTACAAAATCAAAAAGGAAATGTTCCATTTTCACTAACTTTGCATCCACAAATTCATTAAAATATTGGATAAACTTGATCAGAAATTTAAAAAAAAAAAAATATTGGATAAACCAAGCATGCAAATATGTTCACATATTCATAAAATGTATCTTTTTTTTCACCTGGGTTTGGGGTTGAGAAAAACATTTGAAGCGGGGTTTGATCTCTTCTGAATTCACTGTTCACATTTTCCATTCATTAACAAGATTTTAGAGCTTCTTGGTTAAAAATATAAAGAATTACTTATTTGTTTTTAAAATTATGGCTCAAACTTTCAACTTAATAATCCATGTTGGTTAGAAGATTTCAAATCGTCAATGCTCATTTCCAGCCTTCAACCTTCCAAAATTTATGTCGAAAAGACACAAGATATGTGGCACATTGGCAATGCAATAATGATTAAGAATAACAATCATGAACTTCTTTGATGATCAACATTTATTTTCAATGCCTTCCATAATCTATTGTTCCGAATTCTTTTTCCCTGGTTCAAATCATGGACAATTTAAGAGGGGGCTCTCTCTTTTGGAAAAGAGAGTGGATGGGGCAATTGAACTGAACCGGCTAATCCTGAGATTCTTTTGTTGACTACATCATTGATTATCATCTCTTCCAAATTCCACTATTCCTAATTCCATTACTGATATTATATACATTTGCATTCAACCAGAACACTTCTGCACAGCAGACATAAGCATGTTCCATTATTTCACTTTGCATATAAAGTTTAAACCTACTTCCCACAACCATTAAATGCTTCTGATAAAGCTCACAGAAATCCATTTGTAGAGAGAAAAAAAAGTTGCTGAGCCCAAAGGGCATGCATTAGTGCCTTTAAAAAGAGCAAAAAAAGGTAGAAAGCAATCAATTCCATGGATGTTCTTTAGTGAATATTGAGATAAAGGATAAATGGAATGCCTGAAATCTAGCATTCAGTCTCTGAAATCCAACCACACTTTGGTGTAGCTGCAACCGAAAGAGTGGACCTCATTATAGGATTTTGGGTAGTTGGTGCTTGTGCCCTCCACTTTAAGCAAAATAGTGTAGCACCATGGATATAATTTACAGTATTATGCATAAATTATTGGTTGGTATTGGCCTCTTTAAAATTCCGGGGGGTACCCCCCTATCTTTTTGGCTTTTCATCAAATGCACGGGTGTAACATATTAGATTGGATGATTTTAGTTAGTGGGCAAAATATGGGATTGCACTTGATGACCCTCTTGCATTTGCATAGTTCTCTTATTTTTATTGTCATGCTCCTGCATGATTCATCCAATGTACTGTGTCTGTGATCACTTTGGTGGGGGCAATTGGGCCGTTGTGGTTGGTTGCATTTTCAAGGCCTAATTAATAACAAATTATTCATGAGTGAATGGCACATGTTTATGTCTCTTGCGAACTGTTGTGACTCTTATATCAGCAATGTTATTGTAATCATAATAATTGTGATTATAACTGTGCAAACCATATGATACGAATGCTCATGCTTTTATTATCACCAATTAAGGGCCAGCACCTAGCTAGTTTTTTGAGTTATGTTTTTTTTAACAATGTAACTTAGATTCCCCAATCAACATTTGGTAATTATAATTTAAATAGGTATGGATTCTAGTTTTGTAAGTGTTGAATCTAATAGACATATGGTAATCGTAATTTAAATAAGTGTGAGTTTCAGTTATATAAATATCGAATTGACATATTGTCTTCATGAGCTACGGTTATTTATTATTGATTAACATTACGTTCAATATTTCACATAGCTAAAATTTACACTTTTTTTATATTAATACACACCAATCACTATATGTCAATATGTATGTTTTTGTATAAATAATATTTTCCTAATTCTTTTTCCAGGTGTTTTTGG
Organism: Pterocarpus macrocarpus; assembly: GCA_031439585.1. Classification (NCBI taxonomy): domain Eukaryota; kingdom Viridiplantae; phylum Streptophyta; class Magnoliopsida; order Fabales; family Fabaceae; genus Pterocarpus; species Pterocarpus macrocarpus. Next base: position 39,116,404 of record CM062518.1, read on the forward strand.
GTAAATCAGTAAAGAGTGCAAACTTTGATCTAACTTACATGTTGAAAAAGTAAATTATGGTTAAAGTGTCAATCATGAATTTTGAATTGTTAATCAAGGTTTTGGTATAATATTTTTTTTTTTTGACTAGTTTGATATAAATATTTAATTATTTATGTGGGTACATTAAGACATTATGGCACTATGGTATGTAATGATGTTTAATTGATTCAAATTATTTAACACTTATTTTATTTAAGTAAGATTTTAAATTCAAGTTTTGTGAATGGAGATAATTACTGTTGACAGAATTTTATCCTATAATAACTCGATTTAATTCAAACCAAATTAATTAGAGTTTACAAGACAAGACTTGAATAGTAGTTGTTTAGAAAAAGAAAAAGAAAAAAAAAAAAAGAAAAACCCTCGTATGTACATATTTCAAGGCTACATACCATGGACATCGTGGTATAGTTGATTAAAAAAATAATTAAGTTGACCACTTGAACAGATTCGGCCTCAAATCTGACGAAAGCATATCTTATATCGCCAAAATTAATACTAGGAATGCTATAATATCTATCTCACCAGTCGCCAACAAATACCAACTTCTTTTACGTGATAAAGATTATGATGATGAAGAAAATAAATAATTATTCTGAAGTATAAGAATTAGGGAAAGAATTAACTTACAATAATTTAAGTTAAAGATAAATTATTTGATAACCTGCATGAGTCAACACCTTTAGTTTATAAAAACAGAACATTCATATTTAATTAACAAAAAAATCTTGCTACAAAGAGGAAGAAAATAAGGTAAAGAACCAACAAATTGTGGAACGAGTTATAAACAGTTCATTCTCTATGAATCTCTATAAGAATATATAAGTTTAAATATAAAAAAATATACTTGTTAAGAGAATTTATCATAGGTGTTTTATTTTTTGATATTATGAGAGTAATATTTTCTACAGTTTAAATAATAAAAAAAGAAAATAAGATAAAGAAAAAAATTTGTGAAATAATATCAGTATAATTAAAAGGTTTACTTATTTTGTATTGAAAATTCAGTAACAGTATCTCCTGAGTATTTTTATAATTAATTAAGAAAATTAATTTGAAGACCTAATAAAAGTAAAATAAAATCTTCAAATGAATAAAGCTACTCAACTAAAATGATTTATCGGAATCAAGATTCAAGAATCGAAATTAAAGAAGTCAAATAAAAAAAAAATAATGCATAAAAAGGTTTTTAACGAGTATCTTTGGCGTTTCTGAAAAAGTAGAGTGAAGAATTTCAAATGAAAAGTATACATTTTTTAACAAACTTTTCAAGTTATTAATATACTAAATATTATACTTTTTATTTTTTAGTTCCTTAGCAAATTTTTTCAAAAGTGCTTATCAACAAAATCATGAAAATTATATCAAGTCATTCTGAAAATTATTGTAACGGCAAAATTATGAATTTTAGATTGAAAAAAACAAAATTGTGACTTTTTAATAATTTTATTTCGAAATTAAAGGCAAAAAGTGAAATTTGGTTCTCTATTTAGCCTTGTCTTCCAGGACCAGCAGCACCTCTTTCGACATTTTCTTGTGGTCTCTGCTTCCTTCTCTGTTCTCTCTGTTCTTTGTCTCTGCTGGAAAGAAGACTCGTTTTCCCTCAAACCCTTCTGTAAGTATTTCAAACGCTTATTCATCTTGTTCTAAGTTCCTTGCTTTGCGAGCTTTCTAAATTCTCTGGTTAAGTGGGTAAAAGGGGGAAAAAATAATGTGAAAAAGGTGAAGACTTTAGTTGATAGGGACTAGGATTTCCTTGATGGAACGTGGGTTTGGAGTCAATTCCTATAAGGGTGTATGTTTTTTTTCCTTTGTTGGGTCATCTAGCTGTGAAATTAACAAACTTTTTGTTGCTGAAAAATTTGAGGATTGTTGAGTAGTTTGATATGTTTTGTTTAATCTTCTTTCTGTTATTGAATAAAAATTTTGAGAAACTCATTTAATTGAAGTATATTGTTACTGTGGTCTTAATGGCCTTATGTGTTGGTTGCCAACAAGTGAGCAGAGTGGTGATTGCATTCCTTTTCTTTTTCTGTTCTGTTACTGTGGCCATTGTGAACTCAAAAGGAATCTTTCTCGCATTTGGATATGAAAATCAAGAGAAGGATGAGGTTCCTGCACTTTTATTTTGAAAAAATAAAAGAACTCTTGAGTTGTATGTTGCAATTTGTATGTCCATTCTCGCAGTGCTTATTGTTATTTTCTCATTTAAGACCTTTTTTCCCTGTAATTTTGGACATTTAAGTTAAAAAGAAAAAAAGTCTTTGTTATGTCTGGTACAAACAAACTATGATGTTTATTTTATGGTATAATCTTGTTTCAGGGAAATCAGTTATTTTGAGTGCATAACATCTGCCTCGAACTCTAAGCAGTTCTCTATATCTGAAGCCACAAAGGAAGAAAGCAGCATGCGTTGGTTGGGTCTTTCTGTCGATGTGTTCCGCCAAGTCGTACGGTTGAACCTGTATTGTAAAGTTATTCTGTAGATCACCATTCCCATAAATACTCTATTTTATTACTTTTGTTCCCTTGTTCTTGGCTACTGCCATGGAAGCTACCCATTGTTTGATCATTTCTTCTGATAAGTATAGAATTGGCTGAAAGATAGGAAGTGAAGGCAGATTCTTTTGTTTTGTATCTTCAGTGTGTCCTCATCTCTTATTGATTTCTAGTTCTAGCCGACTCTGGTTTTGTATTTAGCTTGGTGTCTTGATTGCCATCTTCTATTCGGCATTTCTTTGGCTTGTACAATACGTTCAGATTGATTGAGTAGTGTGATAAGGATCAAAAGAAGTTATGGTGTGGCAAGCAGCAAGCCAAACAAATTTTCGGGCATTAAAACATGAGAATGGCCTTGAAGGTGAACCAACAATTGTTGTTAGAGTGATAGCTTGCTTTCAACCACTGCACTTTTGTCAGGTTAGTAACATGTTGCTGATTGTTGATTTTTCCCAGTTGTTGTTCTTTACTATAGCTATGTCCATGATTATGAAGCTACTTCTTTGATGAAATTTTCCTTTTATGTATTACTGTGCTCAAAACATGCACATTACTAAAAAGCTGCTGTTATCAGTTATCAGCTAGTTTTGCGACCTCATGAGTGATGAATGCTGTCTTCTGACTCTTTGCAGGCTGAATACTTCCGTCATTTGCTTAAGCCCGTCACGTAGATTGATTTATATTTCTTTTTCATTGAGTTGGAGTTTGTTGTTTTCCTTTTCTTTCCTTTTTTCCAAAGAGAAGCAGCAAGTTGCTGAAGATCTAATATAATACCTGGAGTACATAACATCTACTGGTAGGTACATATTTTCAAATGCACTTTTTTAATCTTTACAGTTGAATGCATCTCATATTCAGCATTGAGTGATTAATTCTACTGTTCTTTAGGTCATTTGTTTCGTTGAATGGTTAAGGCTGACAGGTGTTGGCCTCGCCCACAGCATGTGGCTTGGCAATATCCTTATTTGAATTGCTCTGGCATGCCGGCAGATCCCAACTTACTTGGGCGTCTGGCATGTTTAAATTCTACCACTTGCATCTTTCCTGCTGTCCATGCATTTCAAGGACTTGCAGCTCCTGCTATCCCTAGTCTGAAGACTGAGCCAACACATGAAGTGCAAGAATTCCTTCAGTATCCCATTGCAGAACCAAGTTTGAAAGAAAAACATACTGGAGGGTCTATGCAAAATGCAAATCCTGACCCTTTGCAAAAGAAGTTACTGATTTTTGACCACTCTGGTAATAAGACAAGATTGTTTTATGGTCCTGTCTTCCCTCTTGTCCAGAATCCTGTTGTTACTGCTACAAAATTTGCTCAAGCTTGTGATATAAATGAGGAGGGACAGACAAAGAGTATGGGTCAAAAGTATCCAGCCAATCACGGTTTATCAGAAGAGTCTGATAAGGATCATGTAGTTGACGAAGAAAGTGAAATGCATGAAGACACAGAAGAAATTAATGCATTGCTTTATTCTGATGATGACGATGGCAAAGATGATGATTATGATGAGGTAACAAGTACAGACCGTTCTCCTTTGGCAACTAAAAGGACTTATGTGATGCAAGAACAATTTCAAAACACAAAGGAGGAGGTTGATAGCTCTGATTGGCCTAACAAAAGGCTGAAGTTAGTTGATGGTGGGCACAATAGATCATCACCACCTGTGGACAGTGCTAGTTTGGTAAGACTAAATGAAAACTGCGAGTCTGTTAGTGATGCTGAATCAAAGTGTTCTGGTGGCTGGGCATATTCTGTTGAGAAAACTAAAGTTAGTAATTCAATGGTGGGTGATATTCAATTGAAAAAGGATAAGATCTGTGAATCTTTGAGAGTTCTTGAGAACTTAATTCCTGGTGCAAAAGGAAAGGAGCCACTTTTGGTCATTGATGAAACTATTGAGTACTTGAAATCTTTGATGTCCCAAACTGATACTCTTGGAGTAAAATATCACTAACTACTCACTGTCACTCTGGTTGTAGTTTGCTGGTTGAAGGACATGCCAACGGTGAAAAGATGCATTTCTTTGAACTCTTAGCTTTGTTGGTTGATATGCTTAACTTAGTATGCTTGTTTCTTTTCTTTTTGTATCCTCTTTCTTGAGGTGTATATGTGGTTCTGAAATAAAGGTACTAACGCTGAAATAGATAGTACCGCACTTTGCCGCTGCAGTTGGAGAAAATTGCAGGATGGGGTTTCAATTTGTTGACCAAAATGATTATGTTATAGTAGCTTTGATGGAGGATTAAAGGTCACAGATTGAACTAATGGAGATGGTAGTGGCAGGCTGTGCTGTAAATGAGGACACTTTGCCTGAAGTGTTGCACTCTCTTCGTGATTGAATGCATGCGCATTAAGTAACTGGGGTCCCACACTTCACCCTACTTTTCATTCTTGATTTTATGCTTTTGTCCTCTCTTTCCTCTTTCAAGGCTGCACACATATCATGCTGGCATAAAACTCTAAAGTACCAAGAAAGTTTCCTTATGTTGGGGAGAGTGCTTAAGGGGGAGCCTAGTGTTTCATCATGACTTGCTTGCTGGGGCCCTTTGTTTGGATATAGCATTTGTGGTAAAGGTTGCTTTGTTGTACATGTTGAGGGAGGAAAGATGATAAGCAATCCTAGTTTCTACTTTGTAATTGATAGATGGTTTAGTATTCTTGGTATCTTTTTCATTATGGTATTATGTATCTGTCGGTTGTGTGATTGTATGAATAATTGGAGTCTGAATGCTTATGGTAGTGGTGTATGCAGGTATGAGTGTATCCTGCACGAAGTTCATCTTGTCAGTTGTCTGACGTGTTTCATGTTTTGTACATGGTGAATAATTGAATGTTACCATCAATCTATGATTCCTTTATCATGTTACTTATCTTGTACATTTTGCGTGCAATTCTGCATAATATGATACTATATATATATAGTTGACCAGGGAGAGACTCCGCCTTGCAGAGTATAAGAATGTCGTGAGTCAAGAGATTGCATTATTCTAAACCCTACTTTAAGGCCCTCAAATGATAGTAATACTTTTTTTAAGATATTTTGATAACTGATATAGGTAGAATTTAAATAAAATTATCTATACAAAGAAAGCATAGTCTTTTGTACCCCCAAAAAAAATATCAGTGTAACCGTGTAAGTAGTCTTGTTATGATTTTAAATTAGACACAAAAAATATTGACAGATATCAAATACTAATAGAATTTATTCATATGTGATATTAAACACTGTAAGAAAGTTTATTGTAAATATTTAATGAATAATATATTAAAACTAAAACCCAGGTTATGCCATTGACATGTCAAACGTGTATGAAATTGCCACAATTGTATATTATTAAACTTGACATTCTCTCATGAAATTGTCATGCTTTTATCGCATTGCATCTCTTGATTTTTTTCTCTTCTACCGCATTAATTTATTTGTCTTTATTTCTTTTAATTGTTGGAAGTTTCTTGTTTTTACTGTCACATTAACTTCCACTATTGTTTCATTTGTTTTACTATCACATTAACCCACCCTAACGTTTCATTTACCATACATTTTCCCTTCTCCCACATCCCCTTCTCCCACCTTTCACCAATGCTTCCTCTCTTTCATGATCTTATATATGTATATAATATGAATCGATGGTTTATTATAAACATAAAACTCCTTACCATTACTCATTTATTCTTTCATCTGGTACAAAATATCCATGGAGATGACACAAAAAGGAACATTATTTAGTTTTTGCATTTTTCATGCTTTCTCAAAATAAGCTTTTTTGTTTATCTCTATGCTTCTTTCTTCTTCCTCTATTTCTACTGTTGCACACAAAAGTTCAATTATCATTGTTTTGCTTTATTTTTATTTTGTTGTGTAAAATTTCATGTTACATTTCCAATTTTTGTGTGAAGGCAACTTCCTTTTTCTCCCTCAATACATGCCACTAAAGTAAGCACATAAACTACGCATCTATGATATACACTGATCATAAACACACTATTTTATATCATATAATTATTGATTTTATCAACATATTTTTAGGCAATTTTTCATTACTATTGTTTTTCCTTTGAATATGAGTTTTTAACTAAGAGTTGTTAAAAATAATTTAATCTTCTTGTCACTAAAAAGAAAAGAGTTAAAATAGAATTCACATATTATTCTCATTATATTAACTAAATGATTCTTGTATTTTTTTTTTACCCGCGCATCGAACAGGTGTCAATCTAGTTTAACCTTAGTATATTGTCAGTAATTTTTTCTTACAATGTGATTTAATAATGTATTGTTAATGAAATTATTTTAGTAATTTATAATATTATATTTGTTATATGGATCATAGAACTAAACAATGGGGTTATTCAATTCAAAAAATGAATAATCTGGCCCTTACAAAGGGAAGTTAATTTGTATTTGATTCTTCTTCTTCTTATTCTTATGTAAGATTGTTTATTTATTTGTGTAACAGATAGAAGAAACGAAAAAGGAACTACGTATCAATAAAACTAACTACTAGGCTATCTCTCAACAAAAATTACTTTGAAGGAAGATATTGCTATATATGAGGCCATGCCCTGGGAACCACCATATTTAGGCAAGAAATCTTAACCGAAGTCCCCTCAAGAGTGTAGGTCAAATCCAGAAGATAGTAGGAGATAGTAATAATAATATATAGCTGGTTGGTGAACAACGAATGATACAAATTTATTTTTTCTTGGTTTGAAAGCGCCTTAGAATATCTCTAGATTTTATTCATGCGTGACGTAATTGTTCACATTACATGATAAAAGGTTAACCATGCAGTTGCAAGTGACAATAGACTCTTACTTATGTACATCACAAATAATGATATGAAGACCAGTACCACAGCAATAGGGGATTAGGACAAATTTGGATGCGAATGTTTGCTGCGAAAAATATGAGCCTTGGTTAGTGTAACATCAAGTCCTTGAAGATTTTGAATCCTAGTGAGCTAAAAAATGGCATTAGCAATAGCAACACATTCAGCTTCAGTTGAGAATCGTGCAACTCTATTTTGCTTCATAGAGAACAAAGAGACAGGACTAGAGCCTAAGTAAACCAAGTAGGCTGAAATTGAGATGCTACCATTCCTATGTATCACCAACCCAGTCTGCATCAATGTAGGCAGAAAGATAGTGGAGGATGACACCTAAGAGGCAAGCCATGATGAATAGTGGACTAGATATAACATGACATGAATACACTTCAGGGCTTGATAGCACAGCACTGAGGTAGCATGCATCAACTTGGATAACTTAATTACACAATAAGCAAATATCAGGTAGTGTAGAGTTCCAAGAAGTTGTCCTTACTCTGGCATTTGTGGAATAATTCATTAGGATATATCAGTGGACAACATTGTCAATGCAAGTGCCGCACCATATCCACGTGTCAAATGTAGAAGGCTCTTGCAAATGTATTTATGGTGTAGGAAGATCTCAACGACAAAGAAAGTTCAATAAAGATAACCCAACTAGAGCTTAATTTTCCAAATTATTGATAATTAATCCTTTAATCCCAATTACAAACTGGAATTTTCAATTTAATTATGTCAAATCAGTGAAATGATTTTAAGTATCATCCTCTCATACTGACTTGCACGCTTAATAGTGTTACTTATGATAAAATAAAGAACTTAAGGTAGACTTTTAAAACGAGCATATTATACCCTACAATTAACTAAGAACGATATGTGCCTTGGTATTTAATTTGCCAGTTCGTGAAATCTGATGGTCCTGTGCAGAAAGAACTGATTTATAGTACTGAATATTCCTAGTAGGTGAATTTCAGTTGTTAATAGAACTAGTGTATGCAGGATGCAGAAATTATTCAACATGTTTTGCGGGTTTCAGGTCAAAATTGCATTGGATTGACCAAGTTTTGCAACTTACAAATCCTTTTCTTCTTATTAGCGGGCAAAACATGCAATTATGGAGAAAAACTTGGCACCACGATTGACCATAATGTACTGCAATGACTGCTTCTGGGATGAATTACTAATATTTAATTAATCGTGAGCCTACAATCATTGATGGTCACTATTAGCAACCTATTATGCGGAACTAGTTTTGGGCTATGCAACATTTAAACTAGAGGTATAATAATGAGACTTGGTCAGATCAGTGATAATATTAACACTGTCTTTCTCCACGCCAAATAAGTATTTCCAAATGTCCATGGAAAAGGACATCAGAATCAAATCGCTTAATAAGATGAGTAGAAGCGAAAGATAATTATTATCAGATAGGTTCACCTAGTCGGCTACCCCTTTCTCAAATGGCTGTCTGTAGCCGATTATTTGAAAGGATAAAACAAATCTGTCACTGTATCTGATTCCATTATTTACTGGTTGTCTTGACCAATTGAGGCCTAAGGTCTTGTCACATTATAACGGTGCCACTATTTTCATGCAGGATGACATGATTTATGTTGGAACATCTAATCATGTTTCTTCCTTTATATTCTGGTATTGTTATGTTTAAAAATATATTTTCAGCGCTACACTATACAAGACTCTTTCCAATTAAGAATCATGTGTATTGTGTAATTTGTTATCTTATAATTTCAATTAAGGCAATCAGCCTAAATTTTGTAAAATTATGTAAACTCTGACACATGTTAAATTAATTAGTTCAGGGAAATTATCAATGTCCTACGAATATGATATTTAAAATACAAATTAAAAAGAATAAATTGTAGGACAATCTCACTGTCTTTATTTCACTTAACAATTTATCCCTTGTCAAAGAATTGTCATAGAAAACTTTTATTGAAAGAACTTCTTCGGCTTAGGCCTTCTTTAAAATGTATATATAACGTGCACAGACTCATTAACTGTACAAGTAGTCTAGCAACGAAATAATTTACACATTTAATAGTACAAGTTCAAGGGTTTGATTGCTTGAATTAACTACATATGACCTTAAGTTAAAGGATAGTTTATCTTATCTTTATATTTCTTGTATTTTAATATATCTGTCAGTTTGATCATAATGATATATTTAAAAATTAATATATCTAAATATAATTTATTATGATTAAATTGATAGATATATTGAAACGGAGGAAGGATTATTTTATATGTTGAATAGTTTGATAAAGATGAAAAGAAAAATATTAAAAGAATGGAATTTTGTCATATGAAAGATAAACTTCGGGAAAAATCGTCTATCATGACGTTTTGCTGATTGCATAACAGGACCAGGGAAAATCTTTATGACTGTTTTGTCAGTATGTAGCAGTTCAAAAAGTTGCATACTCATTAAAATAGTGTTCCTGTAAGTCCTAATTAGTAATTACATTCATTGGTCTAATGGCAGTTGATAGTTGTTCTAATATGATCTTCCTTCAGTTTGTCTTCCATTCTCATTGGCAACATATTGCATCAGACCTCAGAAGAGATAGAAAAATTTATGCAAACGTAAATTTAAGTCTATATTATCCAGAGTACTTTTAACTAGCTTCTTAAACGTGCACTAAGTACTTTTTGTAAAAGGAAAAGACGCACTTAGCCACTAAGTGCTTACTTGGTTTAAATTCTTAAACTAACGGACAAAAAAAAAAAAAAAGAACTTAATTTTCTGAATCACTTTTGTAGAAATAATTAAAGAGTTGCTTATATTAAAAGTGTCCTGAGAACTCACACAAGAAAATTATGATTAGATTTGGTGAAAAGTTACAATGTAGCTTGAATTTCTTTGCAGTTTCTTCTAAGAAGGAAAAGAAAAGAATTAAACGAAGAGAAGCCCCATATACTGTCCAAAAGAAGAAAAGGAATGAAATATGACAAAAAATGGAAAAAGTGTGGAACACAGAAATTAATATGAGTTCCAAGGCAATTAAGACTTTCTCATCTCTCAGGATATTGAGTTTCTCCACCTTCTGGTTGTCCTTCTGTTCTGCTCTTCCGGAGTTGGAATCTGAGGTGCAATATCATGATTCTCTATATTTGTCATTTTTGTGAGTTTGCTTAGTTTCTTCCACCCACTGGTCCATGCTGATGTGTGCTTCTGCTTCAGCATCTTATCAAATTGTTTCTGCAAGTTTTCCATGTCATTTTGAAGCTCCAAATACTTGGCTTTGACACTCTCAAGCTCAAACTTGAGTGTGTTAATGTCTTTCTTGGCTGCTGCCCATCCTTCTTGGAATGATTGTGGTGTCCCTTCTAGAAGTGTTTTCCGATTTGTAATCATAGGCTGATACTGAGATTCAACACCTTCTTTCAGAGTACCATTGGCAAGTGCATTGCTTATCTTTACCTGTTCAGAGAATAGAACCTGCACCACTACCCTTAGTGGAAGCCTCTCATTTTGTGCAGCATGCATGCAAGCATCAATGGATAGTTTCTGACAATCCATTACACGGCAGAGTCGCTTCCTTTCATGCTCAGTTAGTGTTGGATGTGCCTGTTAATTTGTTTCACAGATAAGTACTGAAGTAGAAATCCGTTGGTATAATATGTGAAGCTAAACTAATAAATGTTCATAGTGATCCTTCTTCAATGAGTTGAACACACATCAATGTAGTTTGTCAGATTTTTTGTTTTCTAAACCAATGAATATATAGCTAACCTTTTCTATAAAGAAATAATTTAGCCCGGGTAATGATTGATTCTATGTTTACTAATATGAGCTCTTACATCTGTGATATATTACATAACACAATATATCCCAAATTATGTTCATGGGTGAAACTGAAAGCAGCAAAAAATATTCTGTAACTAGAACGTATTGCCACTGGAAATAATCCAGAAAATCTTAGCCAAGTGAAAGAACTAAACAACCAAATTTTGACCCATTTTCTAATATTTTTGTTATAATGAGACATTTGAGAGGGAAGGCTGCAATGGTGATTGTACCTCTTTTATTTTGCAGTAAAAGTATAAAAATCCAATGGACCCCGAATTAAATGCATTTATTCAGATGTCAGAATATGCATGTATGCACATCTTCCCTTCAGTATAGATGCAGAAACCAATAAAATATTTGCATTTATTGTGATGGTAATAATAAGCATGCTCACTGCTCAATCATTACGAGACCCAAATTTCTAAGTCAAATATCACCATGCAGTTTTACTAAAATTTCATGTATCCTGGGTGCATCAAAATCGCAGTTAAGAAACATTAAACATTCTTTTTCAATTTTGCCCTGGGAACAGGAATTAATTACCTTAAGATAGGAATCAACTGCCCTGTAAAGTCCATCATCAGAGGTCCTAGCTGACTCAGGCAATGCTTCTGCAAGAACCTGAAACTTTGTGAGGGAAAGGTTTCTATCTCTGGACACCTCTGTGAGGTAACTGTCAACAAGCCTTGCCACTCTTGCCTTGGCATTCATGTTACCACCCATCTGCTTGTCAGAAAAGGATTGTCTGTTTGGACTAGAACTTTCAGTCTGCTCTTGAACAAGAAAATGCTCCAATAGCCTCTGAACAAGATCCACATCATACACAGTCTCACTTTTGTTGTAACAAGGGATTAGAAGATCTGCCAGTGTAGCTTGCTCAAACTGCATTCCCACCCTCTTCTCCAATTCAGTGATCAATGCAGGTGCAACCTTCAACATGTTTGCCATTCTTAGGAGCCTAAGCAGGAAGCTGCATGAGACACTGTCCTTCTGTGGTGGAATTATGCTAATGAGGCTCTCAATGATCATCCTTTGATCTTTAGCCTGAAGACTTGAAATGTCATCTACAGAACCAGCCACAATCATGTGTAGTCCACCTTTCCAGCTACCACCACCACTGCTACTGCTACTACTGTTACTGTTACTGCTGTTGCTTGCTTCATCTCCTGGCACTGCTGTGTCATTCATCAACCCTGGTAGCCACTTGGTTGCATAGTGCATTATTCCAGCACCAATCAATTCAAACCTCATACCCTTTACCTTAATGGCAGTAATGACTCTAACAAAGTGATCAATCCTAAGGATTGAAACATCTTCAAACCACCAATCAGGAGGAACCTGCTGATTATTCCTGCTGGGGCTTGAGTCCTTCATGTCATTCCATCTTGGGCTGGAAATTTTTGGGGCTCTTCTAGTGTATGACCACCTTATTCCTTTTGGATTAGCACAAGCTTTCCAAGCTATGGACTCGCTGCATCTTCGAACAATTTGAAGGTTCTCCGCCCATGGTGAGAGCTTCTCACAGCTTTTCAACACTACTATGGAGTCTCTCCATGAAGACAAGACCACATAGCTGAGAAATGCTTCTGTCTTGAATATGAGGTTGCCTTCTTCTAGGTCCTCAGTCATTTCAAGGTACTCAGCAGCACACCTTAGGCCAGAGATATTGCCTGCTGTTAAATCAACAGCAATTCCATAGCAGAACTTGGCGGCTAGTTCAAAAGCCTCAGGGCCACCAGGGAGATCATCCATAACTATCTTGTTCAAGTCGGGGTCTCGAGAATCATATATGATTCTGTTCAGCTTTCCACTTCTAGATAGCAGAGGATACTTTCACAAAAAAAATGAGAAGAAAAGGTTACAAGATTCAGCAATACAAGCCTGTAGTGTCTGATCTCTATATAGAAAAGCCATGTTGTTTTGAGAGAGCAAAAAATTAAGGCAACAAAAAATAAAATGGTAGGTACCTACCTTGTGCAAGTGAAAGTTAGCTTCTCCAATTTGAACGAGGAGGTCACTTGGAATATCAGCTGAAACATACCTGCAGGCAAAAAGAGACTAAATGGATGAATTAACACTTTCTAACAGTTCAAAACAATATTATCAGCAATTTTAATGTTTATTTTCTGCCGTCTGTTGTGAAATTTCAAGCCACTAGCATTGGCACAGAAGATTAGTGGCTGTGACATCTTCAAAAAGTACGACTAGTTCTTTTATTTCAACATACCAAGAGTTGCCTCTTTGCTGAAATCCTTCTGTCTTGACAGCATGCTTGGTTGAACTGATAAGTCCACCCCCATACTCCCTTCCTGCTGCTGACTCGCTCTCGGATTCCCACATGCTGAAAACCAGATTCACAAAAATGTGTTGGAATAGATTGGAGTGTTCTCCTCAGAAAAGTGGCTTTAAGCCAGAGTCAGACTGAGCAGGGGGGGTAAAGAGCAGAATGAATAGCCAGAGAAACAAAGTTCATGGAAAGGAGGAGGAAACCACATGGGATGCTTGGACTTATCTGAAAAATTGTCGGTTTCTTCACAAAACATGTCAAGGAAATCTCACAGGCTGTGCCGTAATGGGCATACTGAGGGGGAGTGTTGTTGTGTTGTGTAGTGTAGTGAATGATATCATCTGAGTTTGTGTTTCTTTTTTGTTTCAGGTTTGGATTTTGAGATACCCTTCATGTGTACTACTAGGCTGGTAGTTTCATTTTCTTTATGCCACCTGACCATACATGTCTCTTCCTTTTCAGCTTATTTTCTTATTCTTTTATGTGTTTCTGAATTTATTACAATCCCAAAAACATTCCTTTTGATTATGAGAAAGAACCAAAGGCGCATTCCCATAACGGGAATTTCGGCCTTGTAAATCATGGAAACTCATAATTACGAAATTGCCATCTGATTACCAAAGAACTCACCAGTCCCCACTTAGCTATTTAGAAAGATAAAAGAGATGCTAAGGCAGTTTTAGCTAACTGACACTTGTCGTCTCAGTCTCTGAAAAATATCTTCTAAGTTCTACCATGAACAAGGATATAAAAATGTGGCAGTGGTTGGGAGGCAAAAAAGATATGAATTGTGCCTACACGTTCTCTCCTTGTGGTACCAATTTAAACGATTTGGCATTTTCACAGGTTTTACCAAACTCCAAACATGCAGTCAGATAAGGGCACTGCAAATTGGAATTTGAGCAAGATTCACATTTTAGGAAAATGAGCATCATGTAAATCTTAATGTTACGGCCAGCTTTTAAACTTCTATCTGGTATCTATATCTTTCTCTTTTAATAGAGTAGATCATAAGTTACATATTTTTATGTGCAAAAATGTATGTTACTGTCACATAATACAACACAGAAACTTTACAGTGCAGACAAGTAAATATCAAGGAGGAGGAAAAAAATTGGAAGTGTGCATAGAAATTAATCTCATAAAGGTGAGCCCAAGAGTTTGTGCTGTATATTTCCATAGTATCATCGTACATGGGAAAAAGGTAAAAGCTGTACAACGTTAAATAATATATATGGACCTTTACAACAGAAATCGTAATCTTTATTTTAAGAATAGTGCAAATCTGGCATCCCAGCAAAAATTTGTGAAAACGTCAACAAAAGCAAGCTTCCAATCTTGTCCTTTTGAAAACGAAGGATAGGAATTCTGTTAGACTCCGTGCTCGATCCGTTCTGTGGTTGTCATATCAAGGTAAATTTTTGGGTCATGCTACGGTGGAGATGGATTTTTCCATCTTCACGTGAAGATGTGATGTGTGTGTCACAAATAAGTGATATATGGTAGAGGTATATTGATACACCAATCATTTATGATGTATTGTAGTAATATCTAATTTTAAGAAAATTTAAAAATATAATTAAATATATTTTAAAAATTAATTATCATACACTAATAGTATAAAATTATACTGATAATATAAAATAATTTTACATTGTCAGTGTAATCAAAAAATTTTATCAGTGTAATTTTAATTATCATACACTGACAGTATAAAATTACACTGGCAGTATAAAATAATTTTACACTGTCAGTGTAATCAAAAAATTTTATCAGTGTAATTTTAATTATCATACATTGATAGTGTAAAATTACACTGACAATATAAAATAATTTTACACTGTCAGTGTAATCAAAAAATTTTATCAATGTATTCAGTGTAAAATTATTTTATATTACCAGTGTAATTTTACATTGTCAGTGTATGATAATTAAAATTATACTGATAAAATTTTTTGATTACACTAACAGTGTAAAATTAGTTGTAAAATTATTTTATACTGTCAGTGTATGATAATTAAAATTACACTGATAAAATTTTTTGATTACACTGACAGTGTAAAATTATTTTATACTGCCAGTGTAATTATCATACACTGACTGCCAGTGTAATTTTACACTGTCAGTGTATGATAATTAAAATTATACTGATAAAAATTTTTGATTACACTGATAATGTAAAATTATTTTATATTATTAATATAATTTTATATTATCAGTGATAATTAATTTTTAAAATATATTTAATTATATTTTTAAATTTTCTTAAAATTAGATATTACTACAGTACATCAAAGTGATTAGTGTATCAATACACCTCTATCACATGTCACTTATTTGTGACACCCACGTCACATCTTCACCGTAGTATGACCCCAAATTTTTTTTGGTTTCAGTTCCCGCAGAGCTGTTTCAGTTTGTCCCCTTAAGTTTGTAATTTTTTTTTCCTGGTTGTGACCTCCTCCGTCTCTCGTAAAACAAAAGTAATGGTTGGTTTTGGTTTCACCGCGCTGAATACAAATCCAAGTAATTACCAATAAAATAAATACGTCTGAATTTCTTTCTCACCTGCTGTTCTAAGCGTAGTTATGCTACTTATGTGTGATTTACCATACTTTACTAAAGAAATGTTGTAGCTTTTTTGGTTCCTTGTTGAGGGCTGCTTCCAATTTGATGCTACCTCTTCCTATTTATAGATATCATTATTAGAATAATAATAATAATAATAATAATAGTTTTCAATAAAAATAAAAACCACGTAAATTTATATTTTAAAGTATTTTTCTGAGATGTAATTTAAAATATAAGATGTAATTATCAAAAATATGAATTAAAAGATAAATGATACAGCACGATTTTATCTCATCGTGTAAAGGCTCACATCAAAAGCTTGTAGATTACCCAAAAAGAAAAAAAGGAAAAAGAAAAAGCTTGTAAGTTTTTCCTCAAATATGTAAGATTTTATAAGTATGGAAGTCACACGAAAATTTTACTTGGCCTATCACCCATGATTACCGTCCCCTACCCCTTTTCTCTCTCCCCTCTTTACTTTACCTCTTTTTTGATTGGTTGAAACTATTCTTCATACTATTTGCACGAAAATTTTTTCGTGCTAAATAGCATTGCTGATTTATTTTTCACTGCTAAAAGAATTCCCCGCTTATTACTTCCATTTGGAGATCCCTAATACATAGGCAATGTTATTTAAATCATTTCACAACAATTTAAAAAAAAAAAAAATTGGTTAGTTACTTTGTTTTTTTTGCCATAAAAATTCTTAATACAATTTTAGGACAAGGTGGTAATTAGATAAAATCCTTATTAAAGTAGTGATTCCAATATATTACAAGCAAAGTTTGTCTAGGATCATTTTGGATATTGAAAAATTACAAACAACTTATAGAAAAAGGTTGTCCAAGTACTTATAAATTATCTGAAAATTAAGTAGATCTAACTCAATCCAAAAAGTTAACTCACAGAAAAAAATTACTCAAATACTTATAAAAGCTATCTAAATCATATCTTTAAATAATGTAAGACTCTAAGAATATAAACAAAATTTAGTTTAAGAAAATGGTTCATCTCAATGTAAAATTAAGGTATACTTCCGAATTTGTTGAATAAGGTGCTTATAAACTATCTATCAGTGGAAGAACTTAAGAATTAACATCAAATCAATGCAATAATTGAATAGAAAGCCAATCGAATAAACCAACCCTTGTTGGCCGTGTATTATTTATGCAACTGCTATTTTTTGATAACTTATGCAATTACTATTCTTATCCACATCATTAGATATAATAAGGATAGCAAACAAAAAGGTAGCTGCGATGTTGATTGAAGTGCATTATCTTCTCATGGAAAACTTGTTATGAACCATATATTTGTGGTCTAATGACATTAAATGCCGGACAAAACCGGGGAAGATTGAACTTTCACGCGGTCAAATCTCCATCTGATGGTATTTGGGGTCCCATGTTGTCTAAATTGCTTTCTTAATAAAAAGAAAAATAAGATTCGAATGATCTAATTTGAAAGTCCACTAAATTTCCTAAAGCATAACCAAAAATGTCAGACATTAGGTCCAATTTAATTGACGATGAGCTATATTTTTAATACAATTTCTTGTGGCACTATTTCAGATGATAAGCATATGCTCTCACGCCCTACCATATATGGGTCCTGCGAGCTATTGCCATGGGACATGATTGTTACATACAGAAAACAGTTATTCATTTTTTTTTCGACATGTAGTTTGAATTTGCTCAAGAATGATAGGCAAAAATTCATTATTGGTTTACATACTTGTTAGCAAGAAGCTTCAAATATAACTAAAATAATGATGTAAACTTTTTTTATATGAAAAATATATTTAATTTAGAACTAATTATTTTAGAATGTGCACTTAAATTATTAAGCATAATGTTCGTTTTTATATTATTTAGAAACACATCCCTTCATATCAAATCAAATGTAAGCGACAAAATCAGTGTGGGAGTGTGAAAAACAAAAAGATCAGATAAGGGAATTATGATCAGACAGTGAAGATCTGGAGATGTGAGGTGGGGTATGAATTCTCTCTCACACGCGCGCACAAAATGGGTGGTGTATGTACTGCGTATGCGTAACATTATTAAAATATTAACTTCTATCATGTATATATGTTAACTTCGAAATTTTTTCCTCGTTAAAACACGCGCGCGTTTCTTAAAACTCATTTTGTAAGACTGCCAACGTTTGTGCTTAATTATTCCATTTTGCAATATAAAAAAAAAATCTTTTTGATTGTATTTATATGCAAACTTTTAATCTCTTTGGAGCATTATGCTATCAGTTCAAATTCAGCAATATTGACTGTATAGGTTTTGAAGGATAAAGTTAACAACACATAGATAATAAGTCATATTAAAAAAAAAAAACGATGATAGTATGATTTAATAATGGGAAATCGCATGTAAAAGTTTCAATAAAAACTTAGGTGAATAAAATGTTAACATTAATATAACGTTACAGTGAATAAATAATATTTTTCATTAATATTTATTAATGTGATTTTATAAATTTCAAACCAAATTTGTGAATCAAAAGATAAAATTATATTCAAATTCCTATATAAATTTGTTTTGTAATATTGCTAAATGAATAGAGGAAATTGTTGCAATTGTGCATGGGTGATGAAATTATTGTCATGTGTGAGGACGGCAAGTCCAACATGCAAGATAAGAAAGAAATGACTAGCAACGTATCCCTGCTTCCTAACAACCATGGAGATAAGAATGGTCGTATATATGGGTTAGATATGTTTAGTTAACTCATTTGACCCATTTAAAAACAAGAGTTTCGCTGTACAGGTGACACATCATGGCATGGTGTGGCTGTATACAGATGACATATCATTTGTGTAGTGGTATATAAAAATAAATTTATATCATAGTTTCAAATTGCACTTTGTGATCATAATTGCAACCATAATATTGCTGTTATGACATCTTTGGCAACGCAATCACAACTGTGCCCACAATCGCGTTTAAAACCACGATTCATACCAATAATTATTGCTGTAAAAACAATAGGTTGTGCTAAAGAGCTCACTTTGACAAGAAAAAAGAGGAAGATGCACCTTAAATTTTGGCTAGGTTAATTGCTGTAAACAGGAGTACATCATAAATTGTTGATCATAACTCATGATTCATGGTAGATAGTTTGTGAAAATACGTGAAAGAGAGATTCAAAGTGTGCGGTGGAAGTTGCGCCGCGTACGCTCCAACTCTTTCCCCACATGCCTCTGCCCACTGGGTGTTGGGAACTGCCCAAGCAATGGTGCATTCATCCCATAACCACAACCTGCATGTAGGCATGATTTATTCATTCAAGGGAAGGCCCATTCCAATAATAATGCATTTCCTATACAATGCACACCGTGTACTCTCTAGGTGTTATGAATGGGGAAGGTGAGATTTGAATCATCTTGCAGAAATCATTCAATCCCCAAAGTTTAATTATTTGGGTCCATCATTTACTACTTAGTTTTGATGGCCTCTGAAATGATCAAAGGCAATACATGGAGAATTTAATATTTCTTTTTTTTTTTTTTCGGTGCAAGTAAAAATTTGGTATTTCCTTATAGCAGTATCGAGATGAATATTGGTGATTGGTCAATGGCTCCCATTTATGGCCCAAAGGCTCTGCTCCTTCTGCAAGAACCAAAAAGAGTTGGCCAGCTTTTTGCACATCTGTAATAAGTTTCAGAAAGGTTGCTTTGCCACATGCATCACAAAGTGCTTGTTTGGTGTGCAACTCAAAATGGGGTTAATTTCACCATGACCTGAAGGTTGAGCAAAAACAAATGTTTGACTGTAGTATTATTAGTATACATAGTTGCAAAAGAGACAAAAAAAAAAAAAAAAATCAATTCCAGGTGGTAGAATTTTAGATGTGAGATTTATAAAATTTTCAAGATATTAGAATCCTAACATTATAAAATATTTTTTACATGCTGTAAAAATCAATACAATAATCCAATTAAAGTGCAATATGTGACATAAAAATCAAATTTATATAATCAAATTTACATCATAATAATTTTAAAGAAAAACGTATGTTGCTTAAAAAAGATACTATTTAGCTACAAGCACAATCACTAGAACTAGGAGTTGTGCTCTTCATTGAAGCTTGTTCTATCTTTCTTGTCCTGACCTCGGCCAAAACTTTTCTAGCCCACTTTGCAAAATAGGTTTCATTATATCCAATTCTACCACTTTTGTATATAGACATACATCTGCGATCATCTTCTGCATAAGGACATTCATCTCCATTTGGGTCCCGCCAACTTCCCTGATGTTTCATCCCTGACCAGCTAGCTATCCAGTGGTAAACATATTGGCCAACACCAGCTAGTTTTAGCCAACCTTTGGGAAAGAATTCCATGACACTGCTGTTTCTTTCCATCAGAAACATGTTGGTCAATTGAGCACCATGTGGAGATATCAAAATATCTGTCATACTCATCAATTTCACCTGCATTTAACATACAAATATATAATTCATTAGAATAAATGTATGTTGTATATGTTCTGTTTATTGCAAGTGATTGACCTTTCTACCTGTGACTATGATATTTTAATGATACTACTACTCTTCTGAGTAGATGAATATTGTGGGAAACTCGGCATGAGATAGAGTATAGTTTGTCTCTACCAAAAAATAACTAAATAAATAAATAAAGAGGATAGTTTAAAAATTTCAGTGACTATGATTCAGATCCACTCTTAATGATTTCTTTGTCCCCAGTATTATTTTTCCAATGACATCTTGCCAAGTGCCAACTAAAAGAAAAATTATATCTCTTTTGAAATGGGACAAATTGAGATCATGAAAAAGATTAAAAGAGGATTTGAGTCCCCACAGTATATATCCCTTCAATTAATAGATCAATGAGATTAATAAACACCTACCTGCTCACAAAAGGTAAGATTATTGGAATGAGCTACCATAAAACGGCAACCTTCCACCTTAGCACACTCTTTCTTAAAGATTTCAGCCACAGTTGTATCATTCTTAAAAGATCTTGGTCCTGTCCTCAAAAACAAAGTCATTCCTATCACTGGCAATCCTTTATCATTGAGTTCTATATGGCTACCCTTCATGCTCATATTACAGTATATCCTAGCCTTGCACCTCATCAGATCATACACCTCCGTCCTCCTCTCCCTTGACATGCCACCCTCATTGTGCCTCATAACCACAGCCTTCTCAAAACAAACGGGCCCATCTTCATCCACCCCATCAAACCTCTCAATGTTTGGAGGCCCATTAAATGTGGCCTCCATCAATGTGCCAACCCACAGGCCCATATTGAACCTCAGCTCACCCCAATGATACAAGACCCACCTTGAGGGCAATGAGTAATTGTTCATCTTATGCCAAGCCACAAATGGGACCATAGCTGATAAACCATGCCACAGATTATCATAGTTGTAATGGTTATATGACACAAAAGTTAAACCTCTCATGAAGGTGGCGTTATAAGGCAAAGCTTCTGGCCATGCTAGAGCGTAGGAGTTCCAAGCCCCATCATGGGTGTCACGTCCTTTGAGGCATAGAAGCCGACCCTTTGATGATTCTGATGGGAATTCTTGGTATTGGACCTCACCATCTTTGTGAGTGTCATACATGGAGCTCATGAACCACGTGTGCCCTCGAAGGGCTGCATCAGAGTAACGGAGATCCTTCAGTGGAAGAAATGTGACTGAATGGCGAAGCTTGTGGACCATGGAGTTGAGCTCGTTAGCACAGTTGGTGGGGGAGTGAGTGGTGTTGAAGGTGGAACTTCGCCATTGATGCATGACACTCCATGGTAGGCAAGGACTAGTAGATGATGATGATGATGAAGATAATGGTGGAGTTTGAAGGTAGAAGCGGGTGTGCAAGAGAAAGAAGAGGGTGACAAAGGTGATAAGGATGAAGATGGGGAGCATAGAGGAGCAGAAGCAAATGGATGTAAAACGACGTCTATAGTGTTTGATAAGGAGAGGCTTTTGGGGGCTTCTGCATAGACTATACATTTCTGGACGTGCTTTGCTAGCCATGGTAATAATAGGCTATGAAATGAAATATGTCAGCAGTGTCACAAGAGAGAGATATTTAAATGTTTGCCACTAGGATCTCTCTCCCTCCCTCTATTTATCTCTCAAGTGCTATGCAACCAAAACAATAAAAACCAGGTAAGGCCAAACTGATTAACGATTGGGGGCAGTGACCTGTAAAACTAAATTAATAAAAAACACACGAACATTTAATTTGGCCTAATTAATGAAGGGATTACAGGTATAAAGGCAATGAATATCCTTAATACACTTTTGGCAAGACATGGGTTTTGAACCTGAAATGTCTTTTAAGATAACTAGTGAAAGTAACACGTAGTTCTCAAGTTGCTGCTTTGGTGCACCTATTTGTCCTATCCTACACAGAAAAAAATGGAGAGCAGAAAAGAAAAGGCACTTTATGTTCCATATTTTTGAAACTATGATTGACTACTGAACAAGTTAAATGCAGTTAACTTTGCCTGAAGATCCTGCAGATTATATGGAATATAGCGGGTAACCTGGAACTTGTATGAGCATTATGGTTGGGTTCATGAAACTAATGTGGTTCACTGCAAAAGTAAATATTTAAACGCAATTCAAGGTTGCATTTATAGCATGGAGAAGCTATTCATAAACAAAAGCTATACACATACACAAATTTTCAGGAACGTAAAACTAACAATGCAGCAAGTTTCAGATACGTGATATACAAAGCCAGACAAATTAGGTATGATACAATACTGCTTACTTTTCCTTAAGTTGCTCCAATAAACATGGGTTACTAATACATGGACAGAGAGAAACCGGATGGTGCCATGGCCTAAAAGCCTAAAAATTTTTGCTTAAATGTTTTAGAAATGTTTTTATTCAGCACCCCAAAAAAAAAGAAAAAATATTGTCTATATTACAAATTTCTGGCTACGCCACTATCAACTTAAGAATTTATCCAGTTTCTGCGTCCTAAATCAAATCAATGTCGCCATCAAATATCAAGTAGCAGAGCAAACCAGCTCCTTTATTGTATTTAACAAAATATATTTGTCACAAACTTAAACTTTTGAGCCAAATACATTAGGCACCAATTTATTGGTATTTTGGAGACTAAAGTACATCTAATGATTCAAATTCAGATTTTAACTTGGTTTAGGACAGACTTCCCATAAAGATGGTTGCTTCGCTGAAGTTCCATATAATCTCTATGTCTCATCCCAACATATGCTGCCGGATTGCTTTGATTGTTTAGCAGCTCTGATGCTGGCTCCACCACTGTGTCCAAGGATGGAGCAATTACTGTTGCCAAGGACATTCTCGTGGCTTTGTTGCTCACAACTGCCCGATGTACTACACTTTTGTACTTGCCATTGCTCATAACCTAACGTAAAAACAAAAGGGTAAGAGATAACCGCAGAATCAAAATCACCGTTTGAAAAGAAACAAAAATGCATAACCAGCCAGGGTTGTGTTGTGCACCTCAAGGTGATCAGACACAAGGACCAAGACGCAGTTTGGAGTGGAACTGACATTGATCCACTTGCCATTGTGAAGCACTTGAAGGCCACTAACTCCATTCTGCATGAGGAGGTTCAATAGGCCATGATCAGAATGTGGAGGCATTCCCATTGCAAGCTCAGGCTGCGGACAAGGTGAGTAAAGATTTGCTGCTATCAGTTGCAAACCAGATTCTAGGTTCATTGTCCTGTCTATGTAATTGGCATCCAATCCCAAGCTTTCTGATATCCCTTTGAGTAGTTCTCTTCCCAATTTCCGGGTTCTTCTGCAATACTCTAAAGATGGATCCCTTGAACAACAAAACATATAAATTTAGCACAAAGAACATCTTGTCCTAATTATTAGTAGTACTTGGCACACTTTTTGTGTTTCTCTCTATCTTTAAACCCACCACATAGCAATAAATCTAGCACTTAGGCATTTAGAATTACAAGACAAAGTGGAGAATCGGCTAAAGCCTTACCTGAACCCAACTGGCTTGTCAGGTGAGTGAAATTCTGGGTGCACCACGATTTTAAGGAAATCCCTCCAGAATAAGACTTTGTCCATTGAAGCATTGAAGCTGGTACCATACCTTATTGGGTCCATTACATCCTTACCTGCATACTCTTGCTTTTCTTCCTCTTTAAGATTGAAAAAAGCAAAAAATTCTTCTACCATTTTCTCCATGAGGCTCTTTGGCACAGAGTGGTTGATCAGCATGAAGAAGCCCCACTGCTCACAAGCTTTGCCAATGTCATGGATGGTTTTGGCCCTCTGATAAGGTGTAGCACTGACCAGGAGGGAATAATCAATGACAGGGATCGGATCATCATCATCTGGGTCTGCTACTACTCCATCATCTGGGTTGGTGGTGAAGGTGTATGAGGATGGGATGGAGGTGAGTTCAGGTGATTCAGCTAGTGCTTTGACGCTTGTGAACTTAATGTTATTCTTGGATTCTTGGCTAACATCAGGAGAGGCTGAAGCCATTGGAGAAGAAACTGATAATGAAGAGAGAAAGGGAAGTCATCTATACCTATAAGCTCCCCAAAGCAGGTTTCTTCTTTTGTCTTTTTCTTCTGTATTCGGTCAATGGGCTGAGTGACAGGTGTTAACATTGAACTTAGCCACAATTCCTTTTTCCTCGTTTGTTGCCTGAATATTGTATTCGTCCAAGGTTGGGCTATATTTGAAATTCGACTTACTTAAAGGATAATATGGTTCATCAGGTAACAAAAATAATATTCCGATTTAGATGACGTGGACATCCAGAGCTGAATTTTTGTCTATCAAAAGCTTAAAGAATCTCTCAGAACTATTAGTGACGTGTGTATATAATCTAAATTATTCAAAAAAAAAAATTATGAATATGGAGTTTTTTCCAATAAATTGAAAGGTATAAGTTTCTATAGGTATTATCACTTACATTATATACATTAGCTAGATAAGTATGCGCTGTCATAATATTCAAGTGCTCTGTAAATTATAATAGAGATGGTCAACATCAGGCCGGAAGGTTGAAGCCTAGGCATTTCAAACTTCTTGGAATAATGACATGATCGAATCTCCATTTATTACAGGATTTTTTACCGGCCTGAAACCTGGGACTTCTATAAATCGCCGTTCTGTTAATGGTGTCTGCACTTAAAAGCTCCTCTCCGATTTTCGTCTGTGGTCTTCCAACTATATTGTAAAAATTGTAAGGACGAGGTGCATAGATAGGGTAGCAATAATCTCTCAATCTGCTTGATTATTGTTTTCGGAGAGGAGCTACCTCCTTATATTGCTGATGTATTTGACTAAGTTCTGCCCCATATTCTCATCTCTTCAGCCAAAAAATATGGTTAGAAAAAAAAAATCGAGAGACGGTACTATATATTTGCCTCAATGATAGTATTACTAACAAAGTTCTGTGGATGACGCCTGGATTTCGCTCTCAAGTGATTCATCGGGTTGGTACAGGTAAAATAAATGCACCGGTATTATATTACATGAACTGCTTAACTAGTATGTAAATAGCAGTATGATAAATTGCACTGCAATCCCTCAGCCACATAAGTAAGACACAGAATTGAAGCTGTGAAAAATTAAGGAGGAACAGAAGACCAAAAGGAAAAAGATTTACCAAGATAATTTATAGACACGCACGCCAATTTTAATATAAAACCTTATGGAGAGTCATTCAAGCTTTAAATTAACTATTCAATAATTTATTTGTTCGTAAAAAAATAGAAAGCATGAAGTATCAATTTACTTGATCACAATGTCGGAAATGGTTACTTATCATTGATGCCCCTTTGCGCTTGTGCTCCCATGCTTCAATAAGGTAAACATGAAATTCCCCGAAAATATTGCCTCTTTATCTGGCAATTCAAATTCCATCATGAGTGAACAGACGTAAAGATGAAATTGAAAAACGAAAAGTAAAAGAAGATAAGGCCATGGTATAGGATGTTTGCAATTCTGTCATAAACAGGAAGTTATAAGGTGTATCACACACCAGGTAATGTAATGACCTAAACAAGGTGATGTAATTCTACACTATAATCATCTAGAGCAATTTAAAATTTCTCTCCCCCACCCCAAAACCCCCCACTGCAACCATCGCTTCATCTCCGTTTCAGCTGCACCCCAACTTCCATTAAAGAAACAAAAAAAACTGCATACAAAACATTTGATGGTATGTGTATACTCGGCTTATGGCCTTCAATTCGATGTAAAATGGACTCAGCCAATATTTAATATATATGTTTTTTGGTTTTCCTCCAAATGGCATGGCAAACAAAAACTAGAAGAGAAGGGATAGGGGTATGCATTTTTTGAGATGCAGTACGTGACGCATATGGAAAAAGTGGAATAAACGAAAAAGATATTTGGATAATGGGTTCTATCTGATTATCGTTACTTTTGTTCTTTTTAAAAAGTTACCAGCATATTGTTAAAAAACGCTGGTAAATTTTGTATATATATATAAACTTACAAAATTTATGTGGGATCCATCATCTATATATTTTTGTTATTTTATTCATTTTTTCAATATGCATGTTCCAGTATGCGTGTATTGTGTCACAAAAGATACGTCTCCGATCAATTTTTAAAACATAATCAGGGTGGACAATCAAACAATAGTGGCTCAGAATTACAGTTATGAACAGAAGTAATCAGTGAGTCACCTTCGTAAATGGGAGGTTTATCAACTTGAGAAATGATTCTGCGATATACCACATTAGCCCCTCGAATTAACTTGCTCTGTTTACTGTACCCTCGTAGTTTGGTTCTTCAACTCTCGATGGTGAATCTCGGGCCAAGGCCAGTGAATAGGGCTTAGACCAAAATATTTTGTCTAAATTAACCTGAAAATATATCAGCATCAAATAAAGCGATGCAACATTAGAAACACAAAGTAAAGCCAACTGATTAAAGGTTCGGCCTCGCTCCACCTCAGCAACATTCTAAATCACTTCCCTACCAAAGTCATAGAATCGCCTGTGTATGTAATGATACCACGAAAATTTAGGAACAGAAAAAAGACGCGAAGGATTGGGAGGCCAAACCAAGAAAAACAAAGCAGCAGTCAGCAGCAGAGCAATTTGGAAAGTAGAGAGAGTGTAGTGTAGTGTCGTGTTGCCCTTAAAAATAATTAATTTGTAAATTAAAGTTAAGTTGGTGACAAATAATAGTAAGTGAGACTATAATTCTTACATAAATCAAAAACTTGTTTAACAAAATTAACAACCAAAACAAACAACTTTCTTCATGATAGTATCCATACCATCGTTTCTTATTTCAAGTAAATATGTCTAACATTCTTGAGCAATTTATTTTACACTTTTCTAGTAGAATGCATCTTCAAGAAATTGACCAAAACATCTAAGGAGGCACCCTTCGACAAAACAAAACCATGCTCTCCGCCAATGAGGATTGATCCAAAGTATTGTCACCAACATTAAAACCACCGTGACATAGGAAGCAGCAAAAGTCCAATAGAAGGATGTGAGATCAATTGCAGAATCATTTTCCTCTGCATCATTCAAGGGAGTTGGAGGTGGTGTTGTTGCAATGCCTCTATTACTGATATTCCAAGAAAGATGTGGATTCCCTTTGTAGCTGCTATCACCAAATGTAGCAAACTGTCCCTTATCAGGTGCTGTTCCTGACAAATTGTTATTGGACACATTGAAGATAGACAAAGAGTGCAAGTCCTGTAACTGAAGAGGAATTTGTCCACTCAAGTTGTTATTAGAAAGATCTAAGCTCTCGATGCTTTCTAGCTTGTGGAAGCTTTCTGGAATTGGTCCATTCAAACGGTTGTGAGATAAGTTGAGTGCATGAAGAGCATGCAAATCTCCTATTTGATGTGGAATCTTTCCTGTAAATTGATTAGAAGACAAATCCAACCCTGACATGTAGTGAAGTATGCCACCTTTATAAGACAGAGATAAACCTTTTGGTATAAACTGCACTATATCTTCACCATACATTCCCCCATTGTCAAATGGAAAAGAGAAGTAATCATAAAGATATGATAGATAAATGGACCATGCTGATACAGACGACTGGAAGTCAAAATTTTTCTCCCCAAAGGATAAATTATTGATGCAAGAAGGTAAAGACCCAGTGAAGTTATTGTGCGAAAGGTCTAACATATTGATTTTTGTTAGTTGACATATCTGACTAGAAAGTTGGCCTTGCAACTGATTACCTGCTAATAAAAGAAACGTCAGAGACTTAAGTCCATAGATGTTTTTTGGAATACTTCCAGTAAATTTGTTGTCTCTCAAATCAATAGTCACCAGAGAGGAGCTGTTTAATAATGCCTCAGGGATCGTGCCATTAAGATTGTTTCCCTGCAAATGAATGAATTTTGCATCTGGCATGTTGCAGCAAGAAGGTATTGCACCAGAGAATCTATTATGAGACAAGTCCAAAATTTCGAGGTCAATTAGCTGGCACAGTTCTTTAATTATTTCCCCTTCAAAGTTGTTCTTTGATGCACTGAAGATGGACAGCCCATAAGATTCACCAATCCAAGTGGGAAGTGTTCCATTGAACTGGTTATTATCCAACATCAAATGAAAAGCAAACATGTTGGACATAGGTGAAGAAAATATTTGCCCCTGCAACGTGTTATTTGATAATCTCATATACAATAAGACGCACCCGAGAAAGATCTGTTTTGGTACTTCGCCTGAAAAATTATTGTAGGCAAGGTCCAAAACCGACAACTCTGACATCTTTCCAATTGAAGAGGGAATATGACCCTTGAACAAATTGTTTGAGACGTTAAAATGGACTAAATGTGGGAGGAAGGATCCAATGTTGTTGGGGAGCTCACCTTGGACCTGGTTGCTTGATATGTCTAAAATGTGCAGTTGATCGAGGTGATGATCTAGATTAAAGGGTAATGTGAAAGGTCCAGTGAAAGAGTTACCATTTAAAAGGACAGATTCAAGTTTTGGGTTGTTCGCTAGCAACCAATTAGGAAACATGCCAACCAGATTGTCGTATGAGATATCAGTATGAGTCAAGCCACGTTGATATGAAAGAAAGGTTGGAATTTGTTTTTTGGGTAAGTTTATCTGACAATGGGAGATTTCTATAAATTCCAACTGAAATGAAGGAATCCAAGGGGGATTTTCAGTTTCCACTTGAAACGTTTGGGTATCCATTTTTCCAAGTATTAATACCTTAAGCTTTGAATGGTTGGCCAATGTGCTTAATGAGAATAAGCCCTCAAATTTGTTATTTGAAAGGGAAAGATACTCAAGGGATGAAAGACGAGCAATTAAAGATGCTGGAATGTTCCCACTTAAATAGTTATCTGAGAGATCAAGAGCTCGAAGAGATGTCAAATTGCCAAGACATGGATCCAAAGCTCCTGTGACATCATTCCGTGAGATATCTAGCTCTTGAAGTTGCTTCATGTTACATAAACCTGGATTCAAAAGAAAATTACGGCATTTTAAAAAATACTACACTAATGAGTCAAGGCTACCTAACCTATCAATATGCCTTAGTAAAAAAGAATACAAAAAAAATGGTAGACAATCATACTACGAAAAAATGTTCACTCACCTTGAAATGAGAAAGATCCATTGAGACCTGCAAAATGAATAGGAATATTACCACACTCTAATACCTTTTTTTTCAAAAATAATAATAATAATAATAATCATCCACACTCTAATGCTAAATGCTAAAGATCTTTGCCGAATTACAAATTTGTTAACAATGAGATGTTTAATTAACATACATATTTCAAATGTATCTAGATTTTCATAATCTTAATAATAAATAATTTTTTAATAACGATATATATATTTTTAAATTACTGTCTTCATAACCGAATATTTTATGAAATATTTAATTACCAGTGTGGCTCTTCACGATAGTTATGTGAACAAATATGTGGAAAAAAAGAACTAGCAATGTAAATGAAATAAACAAATGGCTAGCCGATACCTTTGAGATTGTCATTGTCAGATAGGTATTAAGACTTAAGAGCCGGGAGAGCAAGGAAGAAGTTGAATGCTCTCATGTCAAATTTATTGCCGCTTAGGTTCAATGTCTTCAACTTCTTTAATCTATAGAAAGCATTGGCATATGAAAGTTCAAGGTCACAACTAAGTGTTCGTTATGACAAATAAAACTAAAATAATTACAAATTCAATATGAAATTTAAAATTTAACCTATTATATTTTTAAAATCCAAATTATTCTATATTTTAAAATTAAATGAATTTAGTTTTTAAAATTTAAATTATTATGATGTTTTAGGCATTATTAATCTCAATTTTTATAAATTTTAAATTTATTTTTGAAAATGAGATATAAATATTTTGGGTCATTTTCTTTCTTTGGTACATTAGTTTTTTTTTTTTTTCCAACAAGCATGATTGAATTTGATAGTTATCAATACTCAAAATATCCATCCTCGGGCTATCATGTGGGTATGTTTAGATGGGAAGTGAGGGGTGAAAACTTTTCATTTCTAAATTGAAATAATGATAAAATGTTTATAAAAATAAATACAGGACGATTGAAAGTTTATGTAATAACTTCTTATTCCCTTCAAACTCTTCTATCCAATCATATTCGTAGAAAAATTAATTTCCTTAATGTAACTGTGTAGAGTATACATTTAAAATCACTTTAAGTCTATGTTAAGATAAACATTGCTAAAATGATACTATTGGCATACTTAAAAGGAAAGAAAGAAAGAACAAAAAAAAAAAAAAAACTGTGTAACACTTATAAAACTCTTTTTCTTTTTCTTTTTCTTTTTTAAAAAAAAGGAAAAAAAACTTACCACTAAAATAGTGTGTGTGGATAATTAATATGTGAATTTGAATATACGCATAGATAAAATATTCTGTTTATTTTGGTTAAGTTACTGAAGTTAAAATCTAGAAAAGAAATTAAATTATCAACATATTATACACTAATATGTATAACTTTTTATGTAATTATCTCAATAGTCAAAAACTTTTAGTAATTTGATAATACATTATTAAATAGTATAAATTTCTTTTACACTATTAATGTAATAAATTAAATTTGTAAAATAATTAATCTTTATAATTTCACTCAATTTAAATTTAAGTCTTTCTAATTTTCTTTTTTTTTAATATTAGTCGCTATGTTTTTAATTTTTTAGATTTTTATTTCCACCATTAATGTATTAATCTTTATATCTTTTCACGTATTTAAAATTTTGTCCTTATAATTTCTATCCTTTAAAATAATAATCACTTTTTTCCCTAAATGAATATTTTATCATTAAATCCTATACGAGATGAACATATAGCTAAAAATACCTATTATAATGACTTGGGCAATTTTCTCTCATTAATTAGCCTTTTTCTTCCTCTCATTAATTAGCTTTTAAATTAAGCCTTTAGCATCCAAGCCTCTCTCATTAGTACACCATCCACCTGGATCTCTCTAATCTTGCTTCCTTTCCTTTGAGTTGTCACGACCCTAAAACTTCCCACTCAACCCTCACCCATGGCCATAGCACCACCAAATCTCTCTCCTCTCTCCTCCACCACCACCTCTCTGTCCAAACCCTCCCAAAACCCACCATCCTCCCCCACATATTTGAATCGGATGAAACTATAGTGTTACCTAAAAAAGAAAGTGAGTACTACACTGTATATAATTTTCACATTTGTTTAAAGAAGATGGTTAGTTCATTATTTACTTCGCACTTTCTTATTTTTCACTTACTCCACCACACTGAGACAAGTGCAAGTGCCATCTTCTCAGAGCCTTTCAAAGTTCCAAACTCCTTTTTTTTTAATTATTATTTTGGTCAAGAAAGTTCCAAACTCCTAACAACATACAAAGGTACACAGGTAACAATATTCACACGTACACAATACCTTGAGTTGCCAGGGGGCTTCTAAATTTGTTCCGGCTCAAATCAAGTAGCTCCAAGTTTTGCAAAAGTAATAATTCTGAATAAATGTTACAAGTCAGAATTTATATAGCAAATTCCAATTGTGAAACAAATTCCTGCATATGTACATACCTTTGATTGGAAAGGGCCCAGCCAATCCATTTCTAGCAAGATTCAAATTCTTGAGGGATGTAAGAGCACTTAAAGGTTCCATTATACTCTCGTTTAGATCATTGGCACTGAGATCTAATGTCTCCAATTTCTGTAACGCTAAAGGACTTCCATAACCTTTGAAAAAAGAACAACTTCAATAAACTTTAATTTCACGATCCATAACAAAAAAAAAAAATGAGATATGAAATATGTGATATGATCTTCAAAAAATTCAACTAAATTAGCATATGAATATTTTTGAAAAAAAAAAATTAGAATTCCTAAAACATAACCTTTCTATTTATAGCCAAGAATCAGTTGTTAACTTGCATGACCATGTTTTGGCCTGTAAAGAAACCTCTATGCCTAGCGTTTCGGCTTGTAAAGTGGAGAGTTCCGGGTGGTGGTATGGTTCGAACCTAAATTGCCATAGATGCAGGGAGG
Source organism: Pterocarpus macrocarpus (assembly GCA_031439585.1). Classification (NCBI taxonomy): domain Eukaryota; kingdom Viridiplantae; phylum Streptophyta; class Magnoliopsida; order Fabales; family Fabaceae; genus Pterocarpus; species Pterocarpus macrocarpus. The sequence goes on from CM062518.1 coordinate 39,148,941, forward strand.
TGGTCTAGGGTACACATACATTTGATGTGTTAAGGGTCTGAGGGATAAGTGGATCAGAATGGATTCTCTAATATGAAAAGTCTAAAGCTTTTTTTTAAAAAAAAATTATTAGTTTAGTATTCGATAAGTATTATTATGTTAAAAAATAAGTATAAATGAATATTTTACCTTGGGTTGCCAGGGGGCTTCTAAGTTCATTCGTGCTCAAATCAAGCATCTCCAAGTTTTGCAAAAGTAATAATTCTGAATATATGTTACAAGTCAGAATTTATGTAGCAAATTCCAACCATGAAACAAATTCCTACATATGTACATACCTTTGATTGGAAAGGGCCCAGCCAATTCATTTCTAGCAAGATTCAAATTCTTGAGGGATGTAAGAGCACTTAAAGATTCCATTATACTCTCGTTGAGAAAATTGTCACTGAGATCTAATGTCTCCAACTTCTTTAATGCTGAAAAACTTCCATAACCTTTGAAAAAAGAAAAACTTCAATAAACTTTAATTTCACGATCCATAATGAACAAAAAAAATATGAAATATGTGATACGATCTTTGAAAAATTCAACTCAATTAGCATATGAATATTTTTGGAAAAAATTAGAATTTCTAAAATATAATCTTTCTATTTACAGCAAAGAAGAAGCTGTTAACTTGCATGACCATATTTGGGCCTGTAAAGAAACCTCTATGCCTTGTGTTTCGGCCTACAAAGTGGAGAGTTCCAGCTGGTGCTATGGTTCGCACATAAATTGCCATAAATGTAGGGAGGGGGTTGAGGGTACACATACACTTAATGTGTTTGAGGGTTTGATGGATGAATGGATGAGAATGGATTCTCTAAATTGAAAAGTATAAATGCTTTTTTTAAAAAAAAAATTATTAGTTTAGTATTTGATAAGTATTATTATGTTAAAAAATAAGCATAAATGAATATTTGACCTTGAGTTGGTAGGGGGCTTCTTAGTTCGTTCATGCTCAAATCAAGCAGCTCCAAGTTTTGCAAAAGTAATAATTCTGAATATATGTTACAAGTCAGAATTTATGTAGCAAATTCCAACCATGAAACAAATTCCTACATATGTACATACCTTTGATTGGAAAGGGCCCAGCCAATTCATTTCTAGCAAGATTCAAATTCTTGAGGGATGTAAGAGCACTTAAAGATTCCATTATACTCTCGTTGAGAAAATTGTCACTGAGATCTAATGTCTCCAACTTCTTTAATGCTGAAACCCTTCCATAGCCTTTGAAAAAAGAACAACTTCAATAAACTTTAATTTCACGATCCATAATGAACAAAAAAAAATATGAAATATGTGATACGATCTTTGAAAAATTCAACTCAATTAACAGTTGAATATCTTTTTTAATTAAAAATCTTAAAATATAGCCATTTTTTAGCAAACAAGAAGCCGTTAACTCGCATGACCGTATTTGGGCTTGTAAAAAAGTTCTAGTTGTAGTGCTTCGGCTAGCACAGACAAGTTCTCCTTTGGTGACAACAAAAATGGACAGTTCCGTAACCCCTAAAAAATGAAAATAAGTTGACAATTCGATACCTACAAAGAAAAAAGCGACCAAAAAAAAGATCATGTGGGTGAAATGCTAAAATTGTTATCTTGTAGCAGCTAAGTCAACATGCTAGTAATTATTTTTTGTATGCCTCATTGAGCTAGAAATTTCTTGTATTTGATTTCCATTCTCCCTTCTCTTGCCTTTGTAAAAGAGAAAAAAAATTGCTATCTTGTACTCTTATATATATCATGGGTTCAATTCCCATCTCATTCTCCCTTTCCCAATATTCCCCTTTTCCCATAGTAGAAAAATAAAAAAATAAAATAATTAATTTATATGTCCCTATAATTTAACTCAATTTTTAATTATGTTCTTATAATTTAAAAATTTTCAATTAGATTTTTAGATTAAATAAATTTTTGTAATAAGACCACTATTGCAAATTTTTTGTTAGATTTATAAATTTTTATATTTGAACTTACAAAATTGGATGAGAATCTAATAAATCATATAAAATTTTAATAATTTCTATAATATTAGATTGCTTTAAGAATTTAATTATAAAAATTTATTTAATATAAAAATTTGATTAAAAATATTTAAACTATAGAAATTTAATTAAAAATTTGGTCAAGCTATAACATCTTAAAGATTAATTAAATCTTAAAAAAAATATGAGTTCCCAGCCAATAAACAAAATTTGAGAGTTCGACCAAAAGCAAACAAATAAGAGAAAAGATAAGTGACAGGCAACTTGTGGTATGACTTTTTTAACGAAAAATATCTGCAATCATAACTTACAACTCATCTTGATTTGTTACGCCAAAAAGTCGTTGGTAATTAGTTTATTCATAAACATTCGCACTAACATCCTTCGTACTACATAGCAATGCCCAAAAGCTAAGAGAAATGCTAAGTTTTTATGAAGTACACTATTAACTTGGGAGTGCTATGTGTGAATTTGTATTAGGGATAAATGCATTTTATCCTCTTGTATTATATGTTATGTATACTTTATCTCTATATTTTAAATACATATAATTCGACACTTTACATTTTTATAGTGTGCACTTTGGCTCCATATAAGTACAATATATTTCCCTGAATTTTTGAGCTATATATGAATTGATCCCCTGAACTTTACAAAATATACAATCTGATACCCTGTATTTTTGTTTATAATTGATGAAAAAATCAACAGAAGAGCCAAAGTGCACACTATAAAGATATAGGGTCTCGGATTACATATTTTTAAAATATAGAAAATAAAGTGCACATAACCTATAATTTAGGGGATAAATTATATTTAACCCCTTTTTTATTATTTATCAAATTTTATCATGTATCTTGCATTATCAGCTTCACTTTCTCGATCATTATTGAAAATTCATACATGACTTGGCCATATGAAAATTTTATACGAGAAGATCTATTCCTCTAATGACTTATGACTAAAATAGCTTGATTGTTAAGAAAATTTCTTAAGTCCTTTGGGGGAGTTTGACATTTTTTATTGCTCTAATCTACCTGAAATCTACTAAATTAGCTTTGCGGATTGCCTTATCTCCTTAACCAATAACCACCCACTATGCTTTCTAACATAACCACCCATAAAAAAAGATTTGTCAAACTCTGAATGGATAAAAAGTAACAGAAATGCCTTACTCTCATAGTACTAAACTTTGCTTGTTTGTTTTACTAGTCGAACACATGTTAAAAAGAGAGTAGCTATTTTCGCACTCTTTTATCTATTGCTACTTCTACTTAGTAAGCCTATTTATAACTTTTATTAAAACACTCTTTCTTTTTTCACAGTTAAATTAACAACTATAAAATTCATTAGATTAAATTTTCTTACGTATCAAAAAAATTGAATAAAATAAATTGGATGTGACCTAGATTTATTATGATGATAATAAAAATAGTTTAGAAGCTGAATAAAATAATTAATGAACATAGTTTTTCAGATATAATATTTTATATTGTAATCTTATTTTTAAAAATATACGACAAAATTTTGATTATTTTTTATTTATATGTCAAACTTTGAATTCAAAAGGCTTAAAATCATGATACTTAAGGTTTAAATTTATATTAAATAATAAATTTATAAAGTACATAGTAGTAAAAAAAAAGTGACATTAAAGAAATAATTTTAAGAATTTAAATAAAATTAGGAGTTATAATGAAAACAATTTTAAATTAGTTTGATTAAGAAAGGAAGAAGACTATTTTAGATAGATTATATAAAATTTAAGTAGATATAAGTGACAATAGACTCATAAAAGACGTAATAGACCCTCTTTAAAAGTATAAAAAAATTAGATATTAAAAAAATATTGAATAAAGATTAAATCTAGCCTCCAAATTATTTCTATTATCATAACAATAAATGTAGGTCACATTAACATTATTTTATTTTTAAAAAAATTTAATCCAATATATTTTATAAAAAATTATAAAGTTGAATATTTTTGCAAATTTAACTATGAAAAGGAAGGAGTTAGTAAAATTAATAAATAGACTTGTTAAATGGAAGTGCCAATAAACAAAAGGCTATGACAATAGCCACTCCCAATTTTAAATGATGTTACAAGTATTTTTTTGATGAGAATATAGTAAATATTTCAATAGAAATTACAAGAGTTTTAATTGAAATTTTTTGGATGGTTTAAATGAATAGTACGATGCTTATAAGCGTAAATGAATAGTGTGAAATTTTTTTAAGAGTAAAATGCAAAAACCATTTTAAGGTTTGTCAAAATAAAAACTAACCCCAACCTTCTATCAAAATTGCACTCCACCCTATTGTCGAATTGCATTATTGTCCCATTTAGCCTCTGCCTAAAGATATCTTTGTTGAGGGGAAAAAAAAAACCCCACACACACACAAAAACCCAGGTTCAATTTGTGAGCAATGTGATGGTGACAGTGTCCTAGGTCGTTAAAGGGGATGACAGATGGCTTCTTTATCTCCCTACTTCCAAAAAACATGAAAAAAAAGGGGGTTAACAAGACAGGATCCAATTCAAATGTAATAGAGGGCTCAAGTTGTGAAGTTGGCATCAAAGAGCTTCCAGAGAATTCTCCGTTAGGAAGACTTACAGGAAGTGATAATGTGTTGGAAATGTAGACTCGATGCTATAGCAACCAAACAGTGATTATTGAAGGTGCTGGAGCTGCAGGTAATGACACTACTGCAGCTGATGTCCTAACCGATATTGCGGATGTTTAGGATCTGTTTCCTTGAGGGGAAATTTTTGTGTCTTGTATTCAAAGAAAGTAAAAGCACAGTTGCAAGTTGTCTTGCCCTGGAATGTAGCTGATTTGCTTTAGATACATGCGTGTACTGAGAATTATTGACTGGATATATTACTCACTAGAAGTTTGTCATAACTGCTTCATAATGTGCTTAAGGTTGAAGTGTTAGTGATTAGCCTATGGAAAACTTTGCAGCGTTGGCGATCAAATGATGGATCTGTGTAATGACCGGACAACCCATAAACATGCATTTTTAGATCCGATACTGGTATTTTTGGGTGCTTCATCAGAGATTAATAAGTTTATTTAAAAATAAAAGAAGTTTCTTAGCACTGCAGCAATGGGAATTCATGTGGGGTTGTGCAGGTTGATTTTTTTCTCGAATAACTTGCTGTTGTTGGTGGTGATGCCTAAAGGTGAGGTTTGTTTTGGATTAAAGAAATGAACGTTGAGGATGAAGAAGGTGAAGAATTAAGTAAAAGAGCTTGATTAATAAATAGGAGTATTCTGTTATATAAAACGTTGCTGTTACTGTTATTAATGATAGGGTGGGGTGTAATATTGAGTGAAGATTGGGGTTAGATGTGATATTGATAAATATTGACAAATTTTAAGGGCGATTTCTATATTTTATCTTTTTTTAATAATAAATTTATAAGTGTAAATGAATAGTGTGAAACCTTTCAAACTCAAACTTTTCTTGTAAAAGAATTATAATATTTAAATTAAGCTAGTTTATTTTTAAAATAGTCAAGTCAACTTGTTTAACCATCATATTTATTGGATACATATTTTTAAACACAAAAGGTTTTCCTTTCGTAATACGCAATATTTCAACTAAAACATAAACAAGTGTAGACTGTGACATGTCCAAAAAAATAATATTGGATTTGAATTATTTAAAATGAGGATGGTTATAGAATGAGAAAGTAAAGAATTATTTATTTTTGGATCAATAATTTTTATTATATGTAGATTCCACTAAAATAATTGAAAGATGAATACTTTATCACTTTTTCACTTTACAATCATCCTTATTTTATAGAATTTCTAATCCAATAATATTAATAATAAGTGAGGCCGTGTTATATTTGTTGCGATTCTCATAACAAAATGTTAAAAAAATGCGGGAAAAATTTAGGGTTAAGAATTAATTATTGGACTAATCCTTAAATGAGGCCTTAATGCAACAGAAAATAAAAACAAAAAATAAACAAGATTAGCATGAGATTGTACCTCCCTTCCAAATGAAGCCATGAATACAATTATCCGACAAATTAAGGGTTCTCAATTCCTTGAAGGGTTGGAGCAAGGACCAGTTGAAGCTCAAAATTGGAGCGTCTCCACAATACCACGATGCTACTGGTTGTACCGAATCAAGAGCGAGATGGGTGACACGACCCGAAGGGGAATCACAAGGGACACGCTCCCAACCACAGCAATTGCTCTTAGGATCGTCGACCCACGAAGGCAGCTGGACAGAGTCATTGAAATAAGTAGCCTTCAAATCCAGAAGCGCCGCTTTCTCTTGTAGGAAGCATCCGCTGATGATGCCAAATACTTGAACCAAAACTAGTACTCCCAGCAATACCAACCACGGCTTCTCCATCTCCATTGTCTTGGACGAATTTGAAGATTAGTTTTCAATACTTGGTTTGGTCCTGAGCGTTTTTCCTATATTTATAAATACCCAAGTATTCAATACTTGGTGGTCTTGAATCTCGTTGGATTGTCAAGTGTGAATATGAGAAAATTGAAGTAGCGACGACGACAAAAGGTAAGTGTGTTGACGACAAAAGAAGCCACCGGAGACACTCCACATGCTCCAAATAAAGTTGGAGTGTTAGGTATCCCAAGTAAATGGACTGCTGACTAATATTATTATTATCATTTTTTTTTTCAAAGTATCTTTTTATCCGGTAAATAGAAGGCTAATCTCTAAGATATTGTCAAGCATCCAAATGAAGATTTCTTTTAATAATATTATTTTTTATACACATAAATTTTAAAATCAAATCCAAGATCACACTTTTAAGGTATACAAGCTCTTTTTATTCAAACCAATACTTCGTTGGTGACTAATATTATATCTGATTTTAAATAAATGTAACTTTTTAACAGTAATTTTTGGTTTTTTTATTGATTAAAGGATCAAGAGTGATTTTTTTCTTCAATCTATCAACACTTAATTTTTAATTAAAAATTTTTCACTCTTTTTTTAACATGAAAAGTTTTTCACTCTTTAACTCCTTAAAGGGTACTAATTACATAAACTCTTAATTTTTTAATAATTATATTACATGTCACTTTAGAAAGTATAAAACATAGTAATTAATTTTAAATTTAATTTATATGCATTGTTAGTGTTCACACAAATATCTAATTATATATTATTATATCAGTAAAAGTGTTGTATTCAATCACTCACTATCTTAAAACTCTATAAACATAAATATTTGATTGTATAACAGTATAAATTTTTTTTATGTTATTAGTATATGACAATTAAACTTATTAATTTTTATATTAAATCCTTATTAAATTAATGAGTGAGAAGGATATGAATGGATGAACAGGATATTAAGCAAGAGATCAAGAAAATTAATCCCGACGCACTGATGATGCCAAATGCTTAAGCCATAGTTGCCCCCAACAATACCAACCGCGGCATCTCCATATCAGAGCCAAATGAACTTGAGGATTAGCTTTTAATATTTGGTTTACTCCTTCTATTTCAAATTTTTTGTTAATTTAGATAATTTGATATATTTTTAAATAAATTATATTTAGATATATTAATTTAAAAATAAATTAAATTATTTATATTAACAAATAAATTGAAACGGATTGAGTAGTTTCTAACGTTTTTCCTTTATTTATTAACACCCAAGTCTTTCTAGTCAACAAACTACAAACAGGGATCCACAGGTCAATTGGTCAATGCTTGGTGGATCTCGAATCCTGTTGGTTTGTAAAGTGCGAATATGAAAAAATTGAAAAGTAGCGACGACGACAAAACATGTGTTGACGAGGGGAAAGAGAGAGCAGGAACAAGGGTAAATTCACGTATCCTTCGTGGAGAAAACCTTCCTCTTCCTCTATTATATATGTTTATCTTTAAATCTTATTTCTTATTTCTCTTTTTTTTTTCTCTCTCTTTCACAACCAAAATTAAGAGCCAAGATTGCTTCATAGAGATTCTCTATGAAGTATTAGGAAGTGTTTGGTAAGAGGTTTAAATTTTTAATCATGAGAATAGGATTTCTAAAAATACTATCCCCATGAATAACTTTTTCATGCGTGTATTTTTTAGAGTATGATAGATAGATTGAATTCTTAAAAATATTTTACATATTTTCAAAGATACCCTTAGCAAAGGATAGTGGCCTGGCGGTTAAGAGGCGTGATCAAGCGACAATGGAGAATGCTTAGCGATGGGTGGCAATAGGTGGCAATAGGAATAATTTGATTTTTTCACCAAAAAAAATATTTTCATTTCATGAAAATATTGTAATTTCATATGTGAGATATGAATATTTTGATAGAAATATTGATCCAAAATCAATCCTGAAAATGCAACATTCCCAAGTATGAGTTTGCAAATCTTCTATCAAACAAGAGAATGTGAAAATATTCTCCCCTACCAAACACGAAGAATGACTCATAAACAAGACACTGCCTCTATTTTTAAATAAATATTAGATTTTGTGCTAATATGATGGACGGGTGATATACAATTTTAATCTTAATATTTTAAAGTTGATATTATCATTTTATTTTTTTAAAAAAAATTCAACATTAATTTAGTTTTAATTCTTTAAATTTTGATATAAATTTCATCATTTTGTCAAAATTATTAGCAACTTATGTTATGATTCATCTTAATTAGCACATTAGTGTATTGTTTTATTGCTTATTTGCCTTCATAATGAGGACAGATGGTTTCATTTTTGTCAACTTGAAATTACTAGTGAGTTGTAATGGAAATTGCTAACGATTTTAACGGATGGATTAAATTGATGTTAAAATTCAAAGTACTAGAACCATAATAATGTCAAAAAAATTTTCAGAATCAAACTGACGTCAACTTCTAAATGTTAGGACTACAAATGACATTTACTCTGTATATATTTATTACAATTTAAAATATACTCTAAAATTTATTATCATCTATCATTATAATTATTAAATGAGTTAGCATTACGCGTTTTTATGGATGTATTTGTTTGGGATTTTTTTGACATAAAATCATTTTTTCATCGAAAAAATTAATTTTGGTATATTTAAATATTTTTTTAAAAATAATCAGAATATCAAAAACATTTGTTTTTAACTTTTTTGTAGAAGCTAAAAAGAGTAATTTATGAAAAAAATCAATTTTCAATTTTTTTAATTATATATAAAATTTAAGTTTCAAAATCACTTTTTTAAAAGTTGAAACAAATGCACCCTATATTTATATTCAACAATTAACAAAAGATTTGAGTTATTAAGTGAATCTAAACATTTATAACAAATTAGCATGATTTTAATACCATGAAAATGCAATAAAAAACTGCAATTAGAGTAAGTCTATAATAAGAAACATTAGTATATATATTTAAAAATTAAAAAAAATATGTAAAAGCATAATCCCTCCAATAATGGGACTAAAATTTTGCATGACAAATTAAAATTAACTTCACACAGCACTCATAAAGAAGGAAATATGATATGATCAATCTCTAGCTGCGTGGTTCAAAAACTCTGAAGTACACAATATATATCAACAAACATGGACAAATATAAAAACAATTAAAGCAATAAAAGGATGACACTCCTCCTTATCGCGACTTAGGTCTCTTGGCAATGACAATAGTCCTTAGAATTTCGTGAATCTCCATGAATTAGCCTCAGGAAACAAAAAGCCACTTCCGAAGAAGAGAGCTGGGCAGACATAGTAGAATAAGAAGAACATGAATATTTTTGTGAAAGTATACAAATTTTGTCGGTCAAGATAGTGCAGAAGTTTAATAATAGTGACTCATAAATAATCTATGAACATAAACGTCTTTGGCCACAGCCAAATCGGATGTTCAAGCAAAACACTTAAATCATTTGACTGGAAAATTCGATGTAATGCTTCTAGGAATGTCAGTTTGTTAAGGATACAAGAGTAAGGAGGTCTTTGTGTTTTAATTTAGAGCTGAGGTCAGAGAGTGTGAAGGAGTGGCTGAGGGGGCGGGGAGCGGAGGAAACAGAGAGGGCTACTGGGAGGAAGGTGTGGTTGACGACCATGTTTATTTTTTTCGATAATTAATTAAGGCTCAAGACTCTCAGAAATAGTGACACCAATATCTTTTTCTTGGTTGACGACCATGTTGCAAGTTACATCGAACTTGTTAAACAAGTTGCATGTAAACGTGCACCGTTCCTTTTCTTTATTATTATTATTATTGTTATTATTATTATTGGCCACATCTGAACTTGTCTGTGTGTTTGGATTAAAGTTTGTAATTAGTGATTTGGATCAACTTGATTCTATAAAATTAATTTTGATCAAAATTGAGTTTATGATAACATGATTTATTTAGAAACTTTTATATTAAAAGTAATTATAACATAATAAATATTGTGTTGCAGTAAATTCCCCTTCCCTCCTATTACCGTGGCCAACAATTTAGGTGAAGTAAGGAAGTGGAGGGGCAAACAGGTGCAGAGCTGTTTTCTTGCATAGTTTTGGCTGCCAATGGAATCTGGATGTGTGCTTTATCTGCAACTGAAGTTGGTAGTGCTTTCAGAGTGGCTGGTTTGGCTGTTACGTCTGTCAGTAGGCCTATTTGCTGATCTTTTATCCTGGTGTGGTTGGTTTAGTTGGCTTTGTGTGTTTGTTTGCTTAGTATGTGATCTTTTGTTAGGGTCCTCTCTGTTGAGAGTGCTCTTTGAGCCGTGAACAATCGTCGACAAAAAAAGAAAAAAGAAAAAAAAGAAATAGTAATCAAAATCAGTATTACTCGTGACATTACTAATAAAGGTATATATTACAATGTTATTTTTTTTAAGAATTTAATTTAATGCCAACTTATACAAATAACCACACATTATAACGAGAGATATACCGTGATTTCTCACTTTCCCCTATTTCTATTAATGACAACAGTAAACTATTTTATCTTTGTCACAAGACATATCAATTAATTTTTTTTTTAATTACATTTCATTATTTTCTATAATACTTTGATAAATTATATAAATGTTATTATATTTTTTTAAACTTTTAAATAAAAAATCTTAATTAAAAATCATAATTAATCAAGTTGTAATATTTTTATATAATAAGCAGTAATATGATAACTCAACATAATTATTTTATTTGCAAAATAAATAATTTTTTATATAGCAAATATTTTTTATAGATAAATTTAATTTTAATGTACTATCAGTTTAAAAGTATTTTACGTTGACATTCAATTAGGTATTACCATATTAGTAAAAAAATTTAACTCTTATACTTACTATTTCAAAAGTCTCACATATAATTAATAGTATATAACTAGATAAAAATATAAAATTCTTTTATATTAATAGTGTATTAAAATTAATTTTATATAAAACATATGATAAAATTTTATAAACAAAATTACAGCACTAATAAATCTTTTAAAACATGTATAAAACAAAAATATTTTTAAAAAAAAAACCACTAATGGAATAGAATCAGCCATAATTATCTAAGGATAGTATTAGAAATTTAATTATTAAATAATATTTAAATACATTCAACGTGAAATCTTCAACTGAGTGAAGCAACTAGTTGTTGCTTTAGCCCAAACTTGGGTTTAGGGTGAAAGCCCGTTGAAAAAGATTGAATATATTAAAAAAAAACCACATACACGCTCTCCTAAAACATGAGAAATTCTTGTGTGATTTTGGATCATCATGTAAGATTATACTTTTTTCACTCAAACAATGACATGTAACAGTGGAACCCACAATTTAAAATTAAATTCTTGAACCTTTAACTTTCAATAAATTATCTATAATTAACATTTATTATTATTCTCTCTCTGTTTATCACTTCACTTAAAAATATATTTTGCACAATAATAATATATTTATTATTTATGTCATGTTTTAATTAAATATCACTACTTTTTTACATAGCATATAAAAATTATTATTGTTTTTATTTCCTGTATGAAATATTTAAAAAAGGAAGTTATATTTTCAATTATAATAAAATTACATTAATTCAAAATAAAAATAAAAAGTAAAATAATACTAAAATAAAATTTTGTTCATAATATTAAAAATTAAAATCTTAAAATTATGATTCAAAACAAAATAAGGTAAATAATTATAAAAAATTCATATACGTTGATTTTGCATGTTAATCATACAAACGTAGCAAAACTAAACTCAAACTGACAGACAAAATAATATAATTCTATTTTGGTTTTTGCCAAAAAAAAAAAAACCTAACATTGACAAAATTTAACAATTATATGCCAATAACAATCTATTGAACCTAACGTTGTCACCTGTCACAATAAGCCTAACCCTTAAAAAATAATTTAGTAAATGTAAAAGTTGTTTGCTTTAACAGTGGCAATGGCTTCCAAATCCCAACTGCATCAAAGCAGTATTACGACCAAACTTTATTTAAAATTATGAAAAATGATTAGGAGACGCACTTTTTACGACCCATTAGGCGACGTATACGGGAAATAAGAGGAAAATGACAAAAATACTTGGATGATGAGTCTCACGTAAGTATTACTACTTTTATTCAAATTTTTTTTATTTAGAAACTTATTAATGTAAACAGTATAAATACTGGTAAATTTTGTATATATTACACAAAAGTTACCAGCGTATGTATTATTCACGCTAATAAGTTTTGTATATATTACATAAAACTTATCGGCGTGTGCATTGTTCACGCTGGTAAGGTTTTTTTTTTTTTTTTCAAAACTTACCAACGTATGCATTATTTGTGCTGGTAAATTTTTGAATAAAAAAATTTAAATAAAGGTAGCAATAATAATATGGAACCCATCATCCAAGCATTTTTATCGTTTTCCTCATTTTTTAGTGTGCGTTGCATATGCGTCCACTATTTATGCATCCCGCTATCAGTTCTCTTGTTATAGTTTATTTTAGAATTATTTTTATTTTTATTTTCAATTAATGTAATTTTATTATAATTGAAAATAGAACTTTTTTTTTAATTATTTTATACAGGAAATACAAATAATAATAATAATTTTAATATATTATGTAAAAAAATAGTGAAATTTAATTAAGATATGTGCAGCATAAATAATAAATATATATTATTATTGTGTAAAATATATTTTTTAAGTGAGGTAATAAATGGAGAGAGAGAGAGAGAGACAATAATAATAAATGTTAATCATAGATAATTTATTGAGAATTAAAGGTCTAAAAATTTTAACTTTAAGTGGTGGATCCCACCACTAATCACATTATTTGAATGAAAAGAGCATAATCCTACGGGCCAATTCAGAATCATGCAAGAAATTCTCCCCAATCATGGTCAGTGCAGCGTTCAAGGCATGGAACGTGGGATTGGGGGAAACCAACGCTTATCCAAACGCGAATGGTTGGAACATCGCTTTCTGAAACATTTGGAAACAATTTGGATTAGGCGATTCGGTGAAATCTTTGTAATAGCAAAATAAAAGAGAGAAGAAGTAATAGGAAAAAATGAAATTGGCTCTAACTATTTCTTTTATAATACTTGCTCCAGTATAATAACCCCAACTATGCCGCAATTAAGTGTGTGTTTGGATTAGAATTTATAAATAGGAATTTGTATTAATTTGATTTTGTAAAATTAATTTTTATTAAAAGTGTGCTGGTATTAACATAATTTATATTTGAAAATTTTTATATAAAAAATAATTACGATAAAATAAATATTATTTAGATGAGATTAATTAAAATCACTTTTATATATGTAATTATTAAAAAGGATATAAATTTTATATTATATCTTTAGTATTATTATTTTATTTTATTTTATTTTATTTTTGGATATTTAAATAATTATATCAATATTATTATAAACAAAATTATACAAATACTATTTTAAAATTTATAAATAAAATTATACAAATATTTTTAATATGTTATATAACTGATATAATTTTATAATATCAAATATCAAATATTAACAAAAACACACTAAAACTTAAGCGTGTGGACACGAATTACTTAAGTAAAATAAGGATAAAAATGGAAATATGTATCCCAATATATTTGAACGTGAAACTAATTAACGCAGAAGCAACAATGACTTGCTTCAAGGTCAACGGCTGTTTGAAGCCAAAATCGATTTTAACATAAAATACCCAAACATTATTGCACAACTTTCAATGCATTTTTATTCCCTAAAACTTGATTTTGAAGACCTCAAATGCTGCCCCAAACACACACTAGAAGCCCCTTAATATCCATACCTTGGCATAGCTTCGGTGTGTCCCAGCACAAATATCTTTGGCAAAATTGGAATCACTCCGAGACCCAATTCTTGACACATGCGTAATTGCCTTGCTCCACCTCAGCAACATTCTGAATCACTTCCCTACCAAAATCATAGAATCGCCTATGTATGTAATGATAATATGAAAGTTTGGGATCAGAGAAAAGACGCGAAGGATTTGCAAGGCCACTCCAAAAAACCAAAGCAGCAGTTAGCAGCTGAGCAATTTGGAAAGTAGAGAGAGTGTAGTGTAGTGTTGCCCTTAAAAATAATTAATTTTTATTTTAAAGTTTAGTTGGTAACAAATAATATTAAGCGAAAATATAATTCTTATATAAATCAAAAACTTGATTAACAAAGACTAAATTAACAACCAAAACAAACAACTTTCTTCGTGATAGTATCCATACCATCGTCTCTTATTGCAAGCAAATATGTCTAACATTCTTGAGCAATTTATTTTACACTTTTCGAGTAGAATGCATCTTCAAGAAATTGACCAAAACATCTAAGGAGGCACCCTTCGACAAAATAAAACCATGCTCTCCGCCAATGAGGATTGATCCAAAGTATTGTCACCAACATTAAAACCACCGTGACATAGGATGCAGCAAATGTCCAATAGAAGGATGTTAGATCAATTGCAGAATCATTTTTCTCTCCACCATTCAAGGGACTTGGAGGTGGTGCTGTTGCAATGCCTCTATTACTGATATTCCAAGAAAGATATGGATTCCCTTTGTAGCTGCTATCACCAAAGGTAGCAAACTGTCCCTTATCAGGTGCTCTTCCAGACAAATTGTTATTGGACACATCGAAGACAGATAAAGAGTGCAAGTCCTGTAATTGAAGAGGAATTTGTCCACTCAAGTTGTTATTGGAAAGATCTAAGCTCTCGATACTTTCTAACTTGTGGAAGCTTTCTGGAATTGGTCCGTTCAAATGGTTGTGAGATAAGTTGAGTGCATGAAGAGCATGTAAATCTCCTATTTGATGTGGAATCTCTCCTGTAAATTGATTAAAAGACAAATCCAACCCTGACATGTATTGAAGTATGCCACCTTTATATGAGAGAGATAAACCTTTTGTTACAAACTGCACTATATCTTCACCATACAAAGGATATTCCTCGTCTTTATATGAAAAATCGAAGTAGTCATCATAATGATAATATACTGATGGATCAATGAACGACCGTGGCATAGCCCACTGGAAGTCAAAATAGGTCTCCCCAAAGGATAAATTATTGATGCAAGAAGGTAAAGATCCAATGAAGTTATTGCGTGAAAGGTCTAACATATTGATTTCTGTCAGCTGACATATCTGATTAGAAAGTTGGCCTTGCAACTGATTACCTGCTAATAAAAGAAATCTCAGAGACTTAAGCCCATAGATGTTTTTGGGAATACTTCCAGTAAATTTGTTGTCACTCAAATTGATAGTCACCAAAGAGGAGCTGTTTAATAATGCTTCAGGGATCGTGCCATTAAGATTGTTTCCTTGCAAATGAATGAATTTTGCATATGACATGCTGAAGCAAGAAGGTATTGCACCAGAGAACCTATTATGAGACAAGTCTAAAAGTTGGAGGTAAATTTGCTGGCACAGTCCTTTTATTATTTCCCCTTCGAAGTTGTTCGTTGATGCACCTAAGATGGACAGCTGCGAAAGTTCACCGATCCAACTAGGAAGTGTTCCATTGAACTGGTTATTATCCAACATCAAAAGCGATAAACCTACCATGTTGGACATAGGTGTAGAAAATATTTGCCCTTGCAACCTGTTATTTGATAATCTCATAGTCTCTAATGAGGCGCACCCGAGAAGAATCTGTTTTGGTACTTCACCTGAAAAATTATTGTAGGCCAGGTCCAAATAGGACAAGTCTGACATCTCTCCAATTGAAGAGGGAATATGACCATTGAACAGATTGTGTGAGACGTTAAAAGAGACTAATTTTGGGAGGAAGTATCCAATATTGTTGGGGAGCTCGCCTTGGACTTGGTTGCTTGATATGTCTAAAAACTTTAGTTGAGCGAGGTGATGACTTAGATTAGAGGGTAGTTTGAAAGATCCGCTGAAAGAGTTACCATTTAAAAGGACAGCTTCAAGTTTTGAGTTGTTCGCTAGCAACCAATTAGGAAACATGCCAACCAGATTGTTGTATGAGATATCAATATGAGTCAAGCCACGTTGATATGAAAGAAAGGTTGGAATTTTTTTTGTTAGTAAGTTTCTCTGACAATGGGAGATTTCTAGAAATTCCAACTGAAATGAAGGAATCCAAGGGAGAATTTCAGTTTCCACTTGAAACGTGTCTGTTTTCATTTTTCCCAGTTTTAATAGCTTAAGCTTTGAAAGGTTGGCCAATGTGCTTAATGGGAATAAGCCCTCAAATTTGTTATTTGAAAGGGAAAGATACTCAAGGGATGAAAGACGAGCAATTAAAGATGCTGGAATGTTCCCACTTAAATAGTTATCTGAGAGATCAAGAGCTCGAAGAGATGTCAAATTGCCAAGACATGGATCCAAAGCTCCTGTGACATCATTCCGTGAGAGATCTAGCTCTTGAAGTTGCTTCAAGTTACATAAACTTGGATTCAAAAGAAAATTACAGCATTTTAAAAAATACTACACTGATGAGTCAAGGCTACCTAACGTATCAATATGCCTTGGTTAAAATAAATAAATAAATGATAAGACAAATCATACTACGAAAAAATGTTCACTCACCTTGAAATGAGAAAGATCCATTGAGACCTGCAGAATGAATAGGAATATTACCACACTCTAATACTTTTTATTTTTTAATAATCATCCACACTCTAATGCTAAATGCTAAAAGATCTTTGCGGGATTACAAATTTGTTAACAGTAACGTTTAATTAACATGAATATTTCATATGTATCTAGATTTTCACACTCTTAATAATAAATAAATTCTCAATAAACGATATATATTTTTAAAATTACTGCCTTCATAACAGAATATTTTGTAAAATATTTAATTACCAGTGTAGCTCTTCGTGATAGCGATGTAAACAAATATGTGAAAAAAGAGCTAGCAGTGTAAGGGAAATAAACAAATGGCTGGCCGGTACCTTTGACAATCTCATTGTCAGATAGGTACAAAGGTTTTAAAAGCTGGGAGAGCAACCGGTGATGTCAATAGGGCAAGGCGAGGGCGGGGGATAGTCCCGTTCCACACCGTATTAGATAATCTTTGCGGGATTACAAATTTGTTAACAGTAACGTTTAATTAACATGAATATTTCATATGTATCTAGATTTTCACACTCTTAATAATAAATAAATTCTCAATAAACGATATATATTTTTAAAATTACTGCCTTCATAACAGAATATTTTGTAAAATATTTAATTACCAGTGTAGCTCTTCGTGATAGCGATGTAAACAAATATGTGAAAAAAGAACTAGCAGTGTAAGGGAAATAAACAAATGGCTGGCCGGTACCTTTGACAATCTCATTGTCAGATAGGTACAAAGGTTTTAAAAGCTGGGAGAGCAACCGGTGATGTCAATAGGGCAAGGCAAGGGCGGGGGATAGTCCCGTTCCACACCATATTAGATAAATGTCTACCCTTGTCTCTTGCCCCACATCTATATGTGTGCCCAATTGTGACTTTTTTCGCAGATTTACGGATATTTTCGAATATTTATGGATATCTATTATAATGTTAAAATTTTTTAAAAATTTAGAAAAAAGATAAATTAAATAAAAGAATTTTAATATCATAAAATACTTTAAATAAGTATAAATAATAATTCAATTAGACAATCTAAATTTTAACAACTTAAAATAAAAATAAATACAAAATAACCATAAATAATAATCTAATTTCATAATTTAAATTCTAACAACTTAAAATATATAAAATAAAAATAAAACACATAATAGTAGTCTAACCATTAATCTAGCACATTTAATATATATATATATATATATATATATATATATATATATATATATATATAATAATTTTATATCGGTTACCCACTTGTATAGCGATAGCAATCTCCATCTCTATCCCATTTAACATGAGAGTATTTAAAATTTCATTCTCTATTATTTGTGAGGACAAAACCTTCTCCCATACCTGCTCCATTGTGGGTATTACCCGCAGGTACCCATTGGGTGAGTTTTTTTTGCAATCTCTAGTAGCAACTAGGGAGTTGAATACTCTCTTGTTAAATTTATTGCCTCTTAGGTGCAATGTCTTCAACTTCTTTAATCTATAGAAAGTATTGGCATCTGAACGTTCGAGGTCACAACTAGGTGCTCGTTATGATAAATAAAACTAAAAAAATTACAAATTTAATATTAAATTTAACATTTGACCTATTATATTTTTAAAATCTAAATTATTATATTTTAAAAAATTAAATTAATTTGGTTTTTTAAATTAAAATTATTATGATGTTTTACGCATTATTAATCTCAATTTTTATAAATTTTAAATTTATTTTTGAAAATGAGATATAAATGTTATGGGTTATTTTCTTTCTTTGTTACATGATTTTTTTTTTTTTTCACAAGCATGATTAAATTTGATATTTATCAATACTCAAAATGTCCATCCTCGGGGAACCCACCGAGCGAAAAGCTTTAATTCAATGTGGATGGCAGCGCACTAACAAACCCTTGTTGAGCTGGATTCGGGGGTGCCATTCGAGATTCGGATGGAGGCTAGATTGGGGGCTTCTAGGAGTTCCTTCGTATATCAACGAATTTGCATGCAGAATTGATGGCTTTGAAGATTGGCTTGGAACTGGCTTGGTTGATGGCGGTAGGGCCCCTAATTTGTGCAACAGAGTTAATGGAAAAACCATTGAATATGTGTCACCTGTATGCGGGTATAATTTGGGGATTAAGCAGCTTTTAGCTAAGAATTGGGAAGTGACTATGCACTAATAGAAATTATTTTAGAATCAATGAATTTTACCGGTGGATTAATTCCATCAGTTAATAAAAGCCTAATTTTGACATCAAATATTACCGACGGTTTATATATCTGTCGATCAAACCATCAATAAATGTTGACGTCTAATGGTGGTAAATCATAACCGATGGCTACTCTATCGATAATTTAGATAAAATAAACATTAACTATTTTTTATTTTTCCTTTTTTTACTGATGAATTTTTCATTGGTAGTTGAAAAATAAAATTCCGACCAAAATCGTTTTAATATTTTAATGAAACAATTTGTTTCATTAACCTATTCCCGGCAAAAATGCGTCGCTAATATTGAGACCGAATGCTAAAATGCAAACGACCCATTTCTTCCTCATTCTGTGTGTAACATTTCTCTCTCTCTCTCTCTCTCTCTCTCTCTCGTCCCCCATTATGACCTCAAGCCATTTTCTTGCCCCCAAAGCTTCCATTTCGCGGCTGGACACTGCTATTGTGATCGTGGTATGTTAATGAGTATTTTATTTGGTTTATTTTTTTTGTTTAGTCTCTTTTTACTGTTCCATTTCTCTACTCATAATTTTTAGTTTTTGAGTTAATTAACTACTTTGATTTGTTGTATTAATTGTTAAAGATCTCATTTGAAGTATTTGGTGATTGGTGCATTGATTGACTAGAATGACTTGGGAAGCTTTAGGCATGTACATTAGACCCATTTGTTATTCTTTATGTTTTCTGAAATATTAAAGATTTAAAATTTCTAGCATAGAGTTATAGAATGGAAGAAAGAGGATGAAATTACATAGCTAAAGGAAGGCTTAGAGTTCCTTCCCATTATTTGAATTTTGTGTTGTGGTGTTATATGCCTATATGATATGAATTTTAAGATTAACTGATTAATTTGTATGACTACATATATTTGTTATTTATGGTTTACTGATAAAATAATTTTTGTGGAGGCTCCTAAAATAAAGGGAGACTTTACCCAATATTAGGTGTGTGAATATTGCACAAGAAAAATTTTTTGGCATGAAAAGTCATAACTATCATGTATTTATGAAGTGTTTACTGCTAGTTATATTAAGAGAATTGGCTGATCATGTTTGGAGGCTGTTAACTGAGTGAGTGAGTACTTCAGAGATTTGTGTTCATCTACTCTTAGGGTTGATGATCTTTTGGTAATAGAGAAGAATATTTCCATTATTCTTTGTAAGTTAGAGAGAAATTTTTCTCTTAGATTTTTTGATTCCATGGAGCACTTGTCTGTACAGTTGGCTTATGAAGCACGGGTATATGGACTTGTCCAATATATGTGGATGTATCCGTTTGAGTGAAAAATAGGAGTATTAAAAAAAATGGTAAAGAATAGAGCGAAAGTTAAGGAATTAATATGTCAAGCATATATTTTGAATGAGACATCTAACTTTTACTCGTAGTACTTTGAGCCGCAAGTTCAATCTAGGAGAAGCAGAGTTTGTCAGAATGACGATGGTGGTAAAAGCTCAATCGAACCAACCTTGTTAGTATTCAACTAACCTGGTTGTGCTGCTGGACGATGCAAGGACCGATGGTTGACTGGGAGTGAATAAAAATCTACACATTTATATATTTTGCTAAATTGTGATGAAGTGGAGTCATTCAGAGGGTAACTGATAAACTATTTTGTTGTATTCTTTATTTTATAATTCCTCAAATTCTATATAATGATAAATTATGATGACAAGCTATCGTCCCTTGTATTTTGTCAAATGTTTACAGGTATTTTGAGCAACTATACGGTTAACAATCCCTTGAACAATTTTCAAAATGGTTCAAATTATTTATATGTGATAAAGTGATTCTATTTTGTTGGTCATATTTTTATTTTTGTATTATTATATTATTAATATTGCAATCTTTATATTTAGGTGCATGATCAGAGGAATGATGTAACCAATCCTCACTTGTACAATTTGGCTTGGGGTCCGAAAATCGGAGCTTCAAGTTGGCCAATATACCTTGTCAATGGTTACAAGTTTCATACAGTTAAATGGGAAAGGGAAAAGAAAACTGACAACCCTAATAAACTTGTTAAAAGGGTTATACTATTTGCTTGTGAATGGTATAATCCAACACGTCCTAGGAGAACACGTAAACATAATCACTATAAAATAATTGAGATTAATTACACTAAAAGGTATGAAAATTTGATCTATTTATCATCGCCCAAAATGCAAGACAAGTTTATTACTTGTCATACCCTGGAAAATGAAAATCTAACTAGAGGGTAGTAATAAAATGCAAACCAAGGGATAAAGCAAAGCTTTAAGAAGTATCTGATCAGCAAGCTTATCAAACCGATGATCCAAGCCTTTCTAGGGTTATTATTGACACTGATATCCCCTCTAATCTATGTTTCATCATGAGGGAAGTTGACATAATACATAATTAAACTCTCAATGCAACATTCAATAGATTAAGCTGATAAGAGGGATGCAAACATTGAGGATGAAGATGATGATGAGGAAGAGAAATTTGATAATGACATTGAAACTGAGAGTGATAAAGATAATCCTCAATTGTCTTAATAATGATGTGTCAAGATAGTCCTCTAGTAGAATTTAGGACTTTTCTATTTTTAGAATTATATTGTGATAATTTTATTTTATTTTTTCTATAATTGATAGCTTTTGTTTTAATGAACAATGTATATTTTTATATTTTATTATAATTTTATTTATAATTAAAACAATAATTTGAAATATTTAAATATTAATTTTAGGTTTTAATAATAAAAATGAAAAAAATAAAAAGTCTTATTTACTGACAAAAATTTCGTTGATAATGATAAAAATTTAAAATTTATTTTATAATTTTACCTATAGAAATTATAAACAAAGTCATCAATAAAATTTGGTCAGTAACGATTTCTGATGTTATTATTACCGATGTTTTAAAAATAATATCGGTGAATATTTTCCATCGATAAAATAAAAAATATTATGAATGGAATAGCAAACTCGTCGATAATATTAATATTTTTTATTATCAATGCGTCATTTATCGATGGATTATTTCCATCTGTAAATTCGTTAGTAATTGATACTTTTTTAGTAGTGCTGGTTCACACATATTGAGAAGAAAATACGTGTGTAGATTGGCTAGCTAAGAATGGGGCTATGGGTAATGAGAGTTTGGTTTACTGGGATAAGCCTCCCTTGGAGATTGGCATTATCTTTGTAGCTGATACCATGGGCTCGGGTTTCTTTGCGGGTTAGTTGTTCTTTATTTTTCGGACGCACCCCAAAAAAAAAATTGTCCATCCTCATGCTATCATGTCGGTATGTTTAGATGGGAAGTGAAAGGTGATAATTTTTCATTTTTAAATTAAAATAATGATAAAATGTTTATAAAAATAAATACAGGACGATTGAAAGTCCATATCATAGCGTCTTATTCCCTCCAAACTCTTCTATCTAATCATATTCGTAGAAAAATTAATTTCCTTAATATAAATGTGCAGAGTATACCTTTAAAATCACTTAAGTCTCTGTTAAGGTAAACATTGCCAAAATGATACTATTGGCGTACCTTGGAGAGAGAGAAAGAGGAAAAAAAAAAGAAAAAAAAAAAAAAAGAAAGATAGACAGAAAACACTGTTAACACTTACAAAAAAAATTACTACTAAAATAGTGTATGTGGATAATACGTGAGTGTAAAAATACACATAGATAAAATATTCTGTTTATTTTGGTTAAGTTAGTGAAAAGTTAAAAATCTAGAAAAGAAAAAAAAAGATAATTTTAGAAACATTTCATATAAATAAATTTTAATTTTAGTATATTATCGATATAAAAAAAATTATATTATCAACGTGTTATATACTAATATGTATAATTTTTTATGCAATTATTTTAAGAATCAAAACACTTTTAGTAACTTGATAATGGATTATTAAATAGTATAATCTTTTTATTTTCAACACTACCAATGTAATGATTAATCTTTATAATTTTACTCAATTTAAATTTTAGTCCTTCTAGGCTTTTTTTTTTCCGTGGATATTAGTCACTATATTTTTAATTCTTTATATTTTATTTCTACCATTAAAGTATTAATCTTTATATTTTTTTCACATATTTAAAATTTTGTCCTTATAATTTCTGACATTTAAAATAATATTCACTATTTTTCCTAAATGAATATTTTATCATTAAACCCTATTCTAGATGAACATATAGCTAAAAACACAACTCATAATGAAATGGGCAATTTTCTCTCATTAATTATTTTTTTTTATTTGGAACCTATCATTAATTATCTTTTACAAAAATATTGTTTGTACTTAATTTTGAGACTAATTTTAAAGAACATATTAAGATGTCTAATATTTATTGATTGGGAAAAAAAGTAGGAATAACTTCTAACTAATGATTAAGAGACACTTTAATGTGTTCCTTAAAATGAATCATAAAATTGAGTATAAATAACACTATTCTAACTTTTAAGTTAAGTCTTTAGCATTTGAGCCTTCCTCCATTGCATTAGTACACCATCCGCCTCTCTCTAGTCTTCCTTCTTTTCCTTTGTGTTGTCATAACCCAAAACTCTTCACTCAACCCTCATTCACGGCCATACCCCAACCAAATATGTATCCTCTCTCATCCATCACCACCTCCCCATCCAAACCCTTCCTTCTCCCTCACTTCCACAAAAACCTCCCAAAACCCACCACCTTCTCGCGCCCCTACCTATTTGAATCAGATGAAACTGTAGTGTTACCTAAAAAAGAAATTGAAAAATACACTCTATACAATTTTCATATTTGTTTGAAGATAATTGTTATTTCATTATTTTTCTTTGCGCTTTCTTTTTTTTCACCTACTCCACCACACTTTGAAAATTCCAAACTCTTTTTTTTTTTTTTTTACAAGAAGGTTCCAAACCCCAAACAATACACAAAGACAACAATATTCATACATAATAATACCTTGAGTTGCCGGAGGGCCGCTAAGTTCGTTGTCACTCAAATCAAGTAGCTCCAAATTTTGCATAAGTGATAATTCTGAATAAATGTTCCAAATCAGAAATCATATAGCAAATTGCAACAGTTAAACAAATACCTACATATATACATACCTTTGATTGGTAAGGGCCCAGCAACTTCATTGTAGGTAAGAATCAAATTCTTGAGGGATATAAGAGCACTCAAAGGTTCCATTATACTCTCGTTGAGAGAATTGCCATTGAGATGTAATGTCTCCAACTTCTTTAATGCTGAAAGATTTCTATAATCTTTAAAACAAAACAACATTAACAAAGTCTAATTACATGATCCGTAACGAGCAGAAAATTTGAAATATGTGATAACATCTTTGAAAATTCAACTCAATTAGCACATGAATATTTTTGAAAGAAAAGATTAGATATCCTAAAACGCCATTCTATTTACAACAAAGAAGCTGTTAACTTGGATGACCATGTTTTGGTCTGTAAAGTCGAGAGTTTTGGTTGGTGGCATGGCTCGATCACCCAAATTGGCATAGATACAGGGAGGTGGTTAAGGATACACATGGTGTGTTGAGGGATGACAATGAATTCTCTAATGTAAAATTTATAAAAATATATATTTTTAAATTATTCGTTTAGTGTTTGATAAGTATTATTATGTTAAAAAATAAGTGTAAATAAAAAAAGTAAAATATACTTTAAATATTATAGTTAAGTAAAGGTAAATAATAATAATAATAATTATTATTATTATTATTTATAAAATATATAAGATACTAAGAAATAGTAATATTTAAATTATTACTGTTTATTTATTTTGTTTAGAAAAGGCATAACTATTCTCAATTCCTAATATATTATTGAAATCGGATTGAAAGTATAAAGTTTAGTTATTTGTTTTATCCTAAAAAAGAAAGCAAAAAATAAAATGTATATAATTTTCACATTTGATTGAGAATGATGGTTATTTCATTATTTGCTTTCACTTTCGTATTTCTTGCCATCTCAACCACACTAGCTTAGGCAAGTATGTGCCATCCATCTCCCAGTCCTTGAAAGTTCATAAACTCCAAACAACACACAAGTGCAACATTACTCAAGCATACACAGTACCTCGAGTTGTCAAGGGGCTTCTAAGTTTGTTCCCACTCAAATCGAGCAGCTCCAAGTTTTGCAGAAGTGATAATTCTAAATAAATGCTCCAAATCAGAATTCGTATGGTAAATTGCAACTGTTAAACCAATATCTACATATATACGCACCTTTGATTGGAAAGGGTCCAGCCAATTTATTTCCGGCAAGAATCAAATTCTTGAGGGATGTAAGAGCACTCAAAGGTTCCATTATACTCTCGTTGAGAGAATTGCCCGTGAGATCTAATGTCTCCAACTTCTTTAATGCTGAAAGATTTCCATAATCTTTAAAACAAAACAACATTAACAAAGTTTAATTACATGATCCGTAACAAGCAGAAAATTTGAAATATGTGATAACATCTTTGAAAAATTCAACTCAATTAGCACATGAATATTTTTAAAAGAAAAGATTAGATATCCTAAAACACCATTCTATTTACAACAAAGAAGAAGCTGTTAACTTGCATGACCACTTTTGGGTCTGTAAAGTCGAGAGTTCTGGCCAGCGGCATGGCTCAATCACCCAAATTGGCATAGATGCAGGGAGGTGGTTGAGGATACAAATGATGTGTTGAGGGATGAAAATGGATTCTCTAACGTAAAAATTATGAAATCATTTTTTTAAATTATTAGTTTGGTATTTGATAAGTATTATTATGTTAAAAAATAAGTATAAATAAAAAAGTAAAATATACTTTAAATGTTATAGTTAAGTAAAGGTAAATAATAATAATAATAATAATAATTATTATTATTATTATTATTATTCTTTATAAAATATATAAGATACTAAGAAATAGTAATATTTAAATTATTTCTGTTTATTTATTTTGTTTAGAAAAGGTAACTATTCTTAATTCTTAATATATTATTAAAATCGGATTGAAAGTATAAAGTTTAGTTGTTTGTTTTATCCTAAAAAAGAAAGCAAAAAATAAAAATGTATATAATTTTCACATTTGATTGAGGATGATGGTTATTTCATTATTTGCTTTCACTTTCGTATTTCTTGCCATCTCAACCACACTAGCTTAGGCAAGTATGTGCCATCCATCTCCGAGTCCTTGAAAGTTCATAAACTCCAAACAACACACAAGTGCAACATTACTCAAGCATACACAGTACCTCGAGTTGTCAAGGGGCTTCTAAGTTTGTTCCAACTCAAATCGAGCAGCTCCAAGTTTTGCAGAAGTGATAATTCTAAATAAATGCTCCAAATCAGAATTCGTATAGTAAATTGCAACTGTTAAACCAATATCTACATATATACGCACCTTTGATTGGAAAGGGTCCAGCCAATTTATTTTCGGCAAGAATCAAATTCTTGAGGGATGTAAGAGCACTCAAAGGTTCCATTATACTCTCGCTGATATAATTGCTATTGGGATCTAATGTCTCCAACTTCTTTAATGCTGAAAGATTTCCATAATCTTTAAAACAAAACAACATTAATAAAGTTTAATTTCATGATCCATAACGAGCAGAAAATTTGAAATATGTGATAACATCTTTGAAAAATTCAACTCAATTAACACATGAATATTTTTGAAAGAAAATATTTGATATCCTAAAACGCCATTCTATTTACAACAAAGAAGAAGCTGTTAATTTGCATGATCATATTTGGGTCTATAAAGTCGAGAGTTTCGGCTGGTGGCATGGGTCGATCACCCAAATTGGCATAGATGCAGGGAGGAGGTTGAGGATACACATGATGTGTTAAGGGATGAGAATAGATTCTCTAATGTCAAAATTATAAAAGCATTTTTTTTTATTATTAGTTTAGTATTTGATAAGTATTATTATGTTAAAAAATAAGCATAAATAAAAAAATAAAATATACTTTAAATATTATAGTTAGGTAAAGGTAAATAAAAATAATAATAAAAAAATTATAATTCTTTATAAAATATATAAGATACTAAGAAATAGTAATATCAAAATTATTTATGTTTATTTATTTTGTTTAGAAAAGGTAGAACTATTCTCAATTCTTAATATATTATTAAAATCGGATTGAATGTATAAAGTTTAATTATTTGTTTTATCCTATAAAAGAAAGCAAAAAATAAAATGTATATAATTTTCACATTTGATTGAGGATGATGGTTATTTAATTATTTACTTTCACTTTCGTATTTCTCACCAACTCAACCACACTAGCTAAGGCAAGTATGTGCCATCCATCTGAGTCCTTGAAAGTTCATAAACTCCAAACAACACACAAATGCAACATTACTCACACATACGTAATACCTCGAGTTATCAAGGGGCTTCCAAGTATGTTCCAACTCAAATCGAGCAGCTCCAAGTTTTGCAGAAGTGATAATTCTGAATAAATGTTCCAAATCAGAATTCGTATAGTAAATTGCAACTGTTAAACCAATATCTACATATATACATACCTTTGATTGGAAAGGGTCCAGCCAATTCATTTCCGGCAAGAATCAAATTCTTGAGGGATGTAAGAGCACTCAAAGGTTCTATTATACTCTCGTTGAGATGATTGTCACTAAGATCTAATGTCTCTAACTTCTTTAATGCTAAAAAACTTCCATGATCTTTGAAAAAAAGAACAACTTCAATAAAGTTCAATTTCGCCATCCATAAGGAACAACAAAATATGAAATATGTGACAAGATCTTTGAAAAATTCAACTCAATTAGCATATGAATATATTTGAAAAAAAAATTAGAATTCCTAAAGTATAACCTTTCAATTTATAGCAAAGAAGCTGTTAACTTGCATGACCATGTTTGGGCTGGTAAAGAAACCTATATGGCTAGTGTTTTGGCCTGCAAAGTGGAGAGTTTCCGCGGGTGGTATGGTTCAACCCAAAGTGGCATGGATGGAGGGAGGTGGTTGAGGTCGAGGATACACATACACTTGGTGTGTTCAGGGATTGTCCTAGAACCTCTTTAAGAGTTTGAAATTTACCAAATTAGCTTTACGGGTGGCCTTATCTCCTTAGCCAATATTCACCTGCTAACTTCTAACATAACCAATCACAAAAATGATTTAGCAAACTCTGAATGGATAAGAGTAACAGAAATGTCTTACTTTCATAGTACTAAGATCTTTTCTTGTTTGTTTTACTAGTCAAACACATGTTTGACTAAAAAAGGGTGGAAGTTACTTTCACAAAATATACTTTCTGCTGGAGCCAAAAATTTAGTGAGTTTATGTTAAGAAAAGTAATGCACAGTGTGAGAGCAATATTTTATCTTAATTTTGAATGATGTCAAAAGTATTTTTTTGACGGAAATGTTGCAATTATTTTAAACGGACTTACAAGAGTTAATAAAATTGTTTTGAAGTTAAAATGTTGCAACTTTATAGTATTTGTAATTTTTTTTAAAATTCAAATTATTAGTCATTTCCTTCAAATTACTAATACATTTATAAGTGTAAATGAATAGAATGAAACTTTTCAAACTCAAACTTTTCTTGTAAAAGAATTATAATATTTAAATTAAGCTAATTTATTTAAAAAATGGGCCAAGTTGATTTGTTTAACTGTCCTACTTATTGGATACATCTTTTTCAACATAAAAGGTTTTGCTTTCGTAATCCGTAATATTTCAACTAAAACATAAACAAGTGTAGAATGTGATCCATACAAAAAAAATTAATATTAATGATAAGTGAGGCCATGTTATATTTATTGCGATTCTCAGAACAAAATGTAAAAACTGTGGGAATAATTTAGGGTTAAGAATTAATTATTAGAGTAATCCTTAAACAAGGCCTTATTATGCAATGGAAAATGTAAGAGAGAAAATAAAAACAAATAAATAAACGAGATTAATATAAGATTGTACCTCCCTTCCAAATGAAGCCATCAATACAATTGTCGGACAAATTAAGGGTTCTCAATTCCTTGAAGGGTTGGAACAAGGACCAGTTGAAGCTAGTAATTGTATGGTTTCGACAAGACCACCATTTTTTTTTTCGTACCCAATCCAGTGTGAGATGGATGATATGACCCGTAGTGGAATCACAAGTGACACGCTCCCAACCACAGCAATTGCTCTTAGGATCGTCTACCCACGAAGGCAGCACAGAGTCATTGAAATAAGTAGCCTTCAAATCCAGAAGCGCCGCTTTCTCTTGTAGGAAGCATCCACTGATGATGCTGAATGCTTGAACCATAACGATTGCTCCCAACAACCCTAACCACGGCTTCTCCATTTTCATCATCTCAGAGGAATTTGAAGGTTAGTTTTCAATACTTGGTTTAGTTCCGAGCGCTTCTCCTACATTTATTAATACCCAAGTCTTTGAACTTAGTCCACAAACTATAGCAATCCACCGGCCAATTAGTCAATGTAGTAAAAGCTAGATATCATCTTACACAAACACTCCAAGACTAAAACCTTGACCCAAAGCCAGTCCAAAAAATTCTTATTTGTTATTAAAGCTGAAAAAAATTGTAGTGTCATTTAGTATTTATTTATTGTTCTATGTTATTTAACTTTTTTCACCTAGGTTATGTGAGGCAAAGCTATCTTTCACTTTATTAATATATTTAATTAATGTTATAATTAAAGTGATAAATATTAAATGATCCAAAATATTTTTTCTTATTATGAGCGCTTCGAAGGATTTCGCTCATAGATTATTGACATAAAAAGTTTTCATTCTAGGTATGTTAATTAACATTTATTTTAATTTATAGAGCATGATTGTTTTTAATATGATCACACAATTTCATACATATTAAAATTTAATTTACATACCTTCACATAAAAAAAATCAATTTAGATACCTAAAAATTTTCACTCATTTTTTTTTCCAACAAGAATTGTAGAGCAACATTTTAATGTTTTTCAGAGCAATCTTTGTCATCGAGTCTTCATTGGGCCAAACATTATCGCAAAAGTTGATCAGCATTTGTGGCTGGTAACGCTACTTGATCAAAACATTATCTTAGGTTGTTAGATTGAACCCACCAGCTTAAATAAGAGGAAGTTTCACGGAATCATCGCCGATGTTAACCACGATTTAGACACTTTATAGTAGTTGTGAAGAAATTCAGTGTGTAAATGGCTCGCTAAAATTTAAGCATAACGTATGGTGGGTCTTGAATCCTGTTGGGTCAAGTGTCAAAAGAATTATGGGCAAAGTAGCAACGACGACAAAAGAAGGGTGTGAGGACAGGAAAGAAAGTAACCGTGAAGAAGGGACTACAATTACGAGCAAAGACCAAGTGACTTTGGATGTGACACGAACGCGCCTCAAATTGTCTTCTATTAATGTAAGAATAAAAATATATAGTATTTAAATGTGTTTGGATTATAGTTTTTTTTTAAAGTTATTTTTTGGAATTTTAAAAAATTGTTTGAAAAAAATATTTTTAAAATTATTTTTTATTTTAAAAAAAGATCTTTTGATAGATAATTTTACTATTACTCTTATATTAATAATCAAATGTAATTTTACGTTATCTTATACAAATAAAAGTTATTCTCTTAAATTTACTTTTAATACGTTCAAATTAAACCAAATCTAAATCAATTTTTTTAAAAAATAATTCTTTCAAAAGTTAATCTCCCAAAAATTAATTCAAACATATCCTAAAACACAATTAGATTAATGGTTTAGAGCATGTAACTTACAATTTTTTTTTAACAATTTAAAAGTTAAAATTTATGTTTTTTATTTTTTTCTTATTTTGTTATATAATTTATTATATTTTAAAAAGTTATTTTTTTATACCTTTTGAACAGTTAAAATATTTAACTTCTCAAAAAATACATTTTAAAAAGCTCTAAATAAACACTTTTATTACTGTATATCCAAAAATTATTTTCATATAACTGTTTAAATAAGTTATTTATCTACAATTGACCCCAAATATGTTTTTAATTTTTATAAATATAAGTTATTTTTATTTTTGTTTCCTTAAAACAAATTGACTCTAACACAGTTAAATGGTAATATTTCTACGAACTAAAAAAAAATTCTTAAAATATTTATAAAAACTAAAAATAAAATTTTTAATATTTATAAGGACAAAATACATATTTTAAATACTTATAAGGGTCAAAATTTAAAATGGTAACAATTAAAAATATAATATTAAAAAAAAGAGACCAAAAGCCAAATTTTTAATTTTTAAAGAGATTAAAATTAAAACGACCTATATTTATTGAAATTAAAAATATATTAAAATCTTATGCAAATAAATACAAGTCAACCATTCAAATTTATAACTTGCAAATTAAGAAGTAGAATACTTTAAACTAGTCGCGGAATTCGTATGGAATATTTTTGTCGCATATTTCACACATATTTTTAAACAGTTCAGATTATTGTTTACCAGTTTTTTATTTTATTTTTTATATTTATATGTTTTTTATTTTTTACTTTTTAATTCGTACTTATATAAATGAGAAGGTTATAGTATTTAAGTAAATAAGTTTAATTTATTATGTTTAAAACAATTTATATTAACTTTTAAATTATTATTTCTATTATTTTCATATTAATTTTATATGTTATACTATAATCTTGTCATATTTTATAATTTTTAAATATTGCCTTATTCCCTTATTCATGTTGTATTAGATTGGTGCTTTATAGCTTACAACTATTATAATAGGTGTCTAACAATATTTTTAAATTTGAGTGTATTTGTTTGCGATTATATATATATATATATATATATAAACTAGATCAAACTTAAACAAAAAAGTTTGTTCATTAAACTCTTGTGAAATAACCTCAATATTATCAACAAGATGCATCCCATGAAACATGTTTTGATAATTTCAGTGCCGTAAATACAGATAATGCAAATTGGGGAAAAAAAAAATCCCCGAATTTTCAAAGACCTTACATATGTTATGTTGTGTCATACTTCCAACGGGATGGATAGTTAATCCATGCGTCAGAGGGTACTGATAAGATTTATTAAAGGGAAAATATTAGACAATCAAAATTTTCGTCAAAATTTTATTGTTAGAATAATATGGTATTATTATTTATTTTTAAATAAAAAAGTGAGATCTATCACTTCATAACATCTAACTACCATTATGATTTTTGTAAAAAATTTTGGTTATATTTTTTTGGATGTATAGCATTGCTCTTATTAAAATAAGGGTTTTGCTAGATACTTCACTCTTGTTAAGGTTTTAATAGTGAACAATTTTATGGGAACAAATAAAATTTTAAAGTTTTGAATCCATTTAATGTACGAGAATCCTCAGAACTTTCCATTTTTAAAACTTTCTAGTAATACACTCTCCAGTTTTTGGGTATATTCACTAAAACCTGTCCGGAAACATGAATGTATATTAATTGGTTAGCTAAAAAGCTTGATGAGATTGAACCTTCAAAATCGTTCTCTGAAAGGGAAAGATACTCCAGGAACGCAAGGCGAGCCATCGGAAATGAAGGTATGTTCCCAGTTAGGGAACTATCGCAGTGATTAAATGTCGCAAGTGATGACAAATTACCTAAGAGATTGAGTGCATCAACAGAATGCAGGAACGTAAAAGTTGACGAGCATTTGTGGCTGGTAACGCTACTTCATCAAACATTTTCTTAGATTATTAGATTGAACCCACCAGCTTAGGTAAGAGGAAGTTTCACGGAATCATCACCGATGTTAACTACGATTTATAGACACTTTATAGTAGTTGTGTAGAAATTCAGTGTATAAATCGCTCACTGAAATTTAAGCATAATGTACGGTGGCCCTAAATCTTGTTGGGTTAAGTGTCAAAATAAATGTGAGAAAAGTAGTGACGACGACAAAAGGAGTGTGTGAAGCGAGGAACGAGAGTAGCCGTGAAGAATGGACTACAACAATGAGCAAAGACGAAGGGACTATGGACGTGACGTGAACGCGCCTTGAAAGAAAGGGTGCTGGAGGTTGCTTTCGCGGAAATTGTCCTCGAGTGAGTATGTTGTTTTCTCCATTTCACACCATATCCAAAGGGAGCGAATGGACATTGACTTATACACAATTAGATTAAGAGCTTAGCTTAGATAACATCATTTATAATTTTTTTTTAACTGTTTAAAAGTTAAAAGTTGTATTTTTAATTTTTTATCCTATTTGATTATACAATTTATTATTATTAAAATTTATTTTTAATTTTTTTAAGAAGTTAAAATATTTATTTTTTAAAAAAATTAAAATATTTTAAATAAATATTTTTATTATTATATATCCAAATATAAAATTAATTATTTATAGGTTATTTTCACATAAATTTTTAAATGAGTTATTTACCCAAATGGATTCTAAATATAATTTTAGTTCGTATAAATATAATTTTTTTTATTTCTTTTCAAATTTTTTTTGACTTTTTGGTTTTTAATTTTTTAATATTATATTTTTTGTCTCTATCAGTAGCTAGCAAATTAAATGATAATAATTTCAAGAACTAAAAGAAGATTCTTAAAATATTTATAAAAATTAAAAACAAAATTTTCAATATTTGTAAGGATTAGTATTCTAAATATTTATAACTTGCAAATTAAGAAGTAGAATAATTAAACTAGTCGTGGAATTCATATGGAACATTTACTTAGGTATTTCACACATATTTTCAAACAATTTAGATTATTGTTTATCAATTTTTATTTTATATGAATTTTTATTTTTATATGAATTTTATTTTTTATTTTTAATTTGTTCTTATATAAATGAGAAGATTATAATAATTAAATAAATAAATGTAGTTTATTATGTTTAAAACCATTTATACGAACTTTTAGATTATTATTTCTATTAATTTTATATGCTATACTATAGTCATACCATGTTTTATAATTTTTAAATATTGGCATATTCCCTTATTCATGCTGTAATAGATTGGTGCTTTATAGCTTACAACCATAATAATAGGTGTCTAGCAATATTTTTCAATTGAAATTATGAGTAAAACAAAAAAAGTTTGTTCGTCGGACTCTTGTGAAATAATCTCAATATTATCAACGAGATGCGTCCCATGAAACATGTTTTGATAATTTCAGTGCCGTAAATACAGATAATGCAAATTGGCAAAAAACAAAAAAAAGCTCCCCATTTTCAAAGACCTTACATATGATATGTTGTGTGATATTTCCAACAGGATGGATAGTTGATCCATGCATTCGAGGGTAATGATAAGATTTATTAAAATAAGGGTTTTGCTAGGCACTTCACCCTTGTAAGGTTTCAATAGCGGAAAATTTTACATAAACAAATAAAATTTTTAAATTTTCAATGTATTCAATATATGAGAACCCTCAAAACTTTCAACTTTTAAAATCTTATATACAAATTTTTGGGTATATTCACTAAAACATTGTCCGAAAACATACATGTATATTAATTGGTTAGCTAAAAAGTTTGATGAGAGTCAACCTTCAAAATTGTTGCCTGAAAGGGAAAGACTCTAGGAATGCAAGGCGAGCTATCAGAAATGAAATGAAGGTATGTTCCCAGTTAGGGAACTACCGCAGTCATTAAGTGTCGGAAGCGATGACAAAGTATCTGAGAGATTAAGTGCATCAACAAATTACAAGAACATAAAACAAGATCTGTGTGCAATCGTAAGCCAATTATACTTCAAGAAAAAGATAAACTTCGAACTTAGAAAATAAAATTCAAATAAATCATAAAAAAAGCTTATAAAATTATTAAGAAAACCTTTTAATTGTCATAATATCTAAGAGATATGTTCACAACTATGTAGGTTATTAATATCTTTTGATTTAACATTTTTTATATTGTTAACTGAAGTGTCACTCATTATATGTGACTGCAAAAAATACGAATATAAAGAATTGTATAAATTTATTATCTCCAATTAAAAAAATATTATATCGTTTATGTAAGATGTTTATGCTAGTAAAACATATAAAGCATTAAATTTATAAAATATTAATTAAAAATATAAAAATATGAGTGTCTGCATAATGCAGTAATGCAGGGACTAAAAGATTAATTAAAATATATTTCTGAGTCAAAAATGCTTCATCCAATTAATCATAAATCACTCTTTTCAGAAATTATTTAGTTGAAACATTTTTTAAAAGATTAATTGATAGAAGAATGCATAAAATCAGGCACTGGGATATTTTTAATAGAAATAATGTCAAATTTACTATTGCAAACACGTATATGCTAGACCCATAAATGAATTCTCTAAGGGTGTGTTTGTGAGTTAAAATTTTGGAGAAGAAGAGAAGAAAGAGAAGAGTTTTTCCATTTTATTTTATTTTTTTTTTTGTGAGGGAAAAGAAAAAGTTTGAAGAGTAAAATAAATTCATAGTTACTTTTCAAACTTTTCCCTTCCCTTTCTTTTCCACAAAAACCTCAACTCACAGAGTTACACAGAGCAAGAGACAGATATATTTTGTTTTGAATTTGGATATGCTTAATCCATCAGACCTAGTTCTTTTCACTGTATGCTCTTACGTGGGGGCACTATCACATGACCAATTGGTAGCATTCAATGTCCTGGACTATATGCTGCCACTGAAGAGCTCTAAAAAAATGCAGAGTGAAATGGAGATAATAACCCATTCAAAAATGATTACCAGCTACTGGCTTCCAGGTTTCGCCAAAAATATTATTACATATCAAACAATGCCTGCAAGAAAATAGGTTTATGTACTCAAGTTCATCTACAACTATATGAAGTAAGCTGTGAGGCAGTAAATGGCAAGCTCCTAAAGGATACTGATTTAACCTTGTTTCCCAAGAAATAGCTTACATCCTTCAATAAATTTCACAGGTGATGAGTAAATTACTGACCTAGATGCAGATGCAAGGTAACTTGTGTTTTTATTATGATCCTCTTTAGCATCATGTAAGGTATATGATACATCCAGAAAACTCTTTGAACTCTGTCACCTTTTAGAGAAACTTACGGAACCAGGGACTTTTCTTTCTCGGTTTGCAGGTAACTCTAAACAGATATGGTAAGTCAATCAGAAAGCTTCAGAGAAGAGAAATTGGATTTTTCTCACTTTAGGCTATATCAGCTTAATAGGTATTTCTCGTTGTAGGAATGTGATCTTTTTAATTAAAACAGGTGCATTCTGTTGATAATTCCAATTAGATCAAGATCCAATTTCTTTTGCCCTTTCATCTGTGCAATATCTCATACAAATTTCCACTAGTGCATAACAATGATAACATTATAAATTAAGTGATAAAATTGTTAAATTCTGCATTAATTTCAGCATCCATGCATCATGAGAAGCAGGTCTACACACACTTTGGATGTTTAGCTCTACAAAACCACAATATTCATCACATGTGGCACAAAACTTAGCAAGTATAATCTTCATTTTGGTTGTGACCTCTTGCTTTGCTATCATACAACTGATGATCATATGACTTATGTGATTTATACAGAATGAACCTTTCAAACTCTTTGCTTGTTGAGAGTCACAACTGACAAACACATTTCAGTTGTCAATATAACTGACCTGAGCCAAGAGGACCATCGTTCAAAAGCTTCTCACAGGAGCATTTGTCTTCTTCTGGCTGCGGCTGTACCAGGACAGCCGGTGCTTGCCATTGAAGGACCGTGACCTCTTCATTGAAGCAGGCGCACTCTGAAGGTACCCTGTCCTGGAAGAGGAGGAAGAAGAAGAAGAACCACCTTTTGCTGCAACCCTCTTTGAAACAACTAATTCGTTGGCTTCCCCTAGCTTCCTCTTTGAATTCCCATGAGATTCTTCTACTGACACAACATTGGCAAGAGCAGCACTGATCTTAGCAGCAGAAGAAGAATCCAAAGACACTGATCTCCTTGGCTGCACGTTTGTTGCTACCTCAGCAGCTGCGCCCTCATTCTCACACACCCTTCTTCCACCACCTTCAACTTCCACTTCCCCTTCTTCCTCTGATCCATTCCTCAACTCAGCACCACCGTTTTCTTCCATTCCACGCCCACCATCACCATCACCACCACCACCACCACGACGATTCTCCAAAATTTCCATCTGGGCACCGTCCAAAGAACTTGAATCAACAGCATTAGGCTCCATAGATGGAACCCTTGCAGGGTTGGTAACAATAGGAGCACGGCACATTGGGCAATTGGTGTGTGATCTAAGCCAAGTATCAATACATGGCAAATGGAAAGCGTGGTTACACTTTGGCAAGAGCCTGAGGCTCTCATCTTCTTGAAACTCACTCAAGCAAACAGAGCAATCTGTTCCTTCAATCAACCCCTCACCTCTCTTGTACTTGCAAACCGTGATTGCGTTGATGATTGATTGGTGGAGACCGGGTGTGCGGATGTACCAGATGGGGTGGTCCACCAGAGGGCCATGTTCTTCATCAAGAAACTCATCATGGGTCTCCTCTTGTGGTTGTTGCGGCGATGATGGTACCCTCCTCCTTGACCTGTTCCTAGCGGAGAAAAACTTGACATATATGGCGTAGCAGCAGAGAACAAAGAAAGCAGTGGCCACAACAGCAAAAGTGATGATCAAGTAGGTGGAGATTTTGTTCTGCTTGCCGTGATTCCCATCTGGGTCCGGTAAACATTTCTTCATGCAGTCTTTGCAATCTGGCTCTGGTGAACAAGTAGACTCTGCTGGGTTGTAACAGGGGCCATGACAGTATTCGTCGACTGAGAACAACTTTCTGTGATGCAGCCCCATGTCAGAGAGAGAGAGTTTTGGGGTTGAAAGGAAAGGGGGGAAGCATCAAAACACCATGGCGATGGAAGAAGGGGAAGGTGGGGAATGGATGAATACTAGGTGAGGTGGGGTTGGAAGTTTGACTTTGGACTATTATTATATTCAAAAAGGAGGAAAACAATGCTTTGTTTTGTTATCTTCTACGCGTAGTTTGTTTGACTTTGTTATGTTTGGTTTTTGCCTTGGATTGGTTTCATGTTCATGGCGGCTGATGTCGGTGTACTTGGGCCCACGTTAATCCAGCCCAGCCCAAATCACTGCAACCAGCAGAAAAGGGCTTTTGTGCCATCTCAAAGAAATGGAAAATTTTCGGACCAAAAAAAGAAAAAGAAAAGAAATGGAAAATGTTATTCACAACCCCCCAAAAAAAAAAAAAATGGGAAAATGTAAAATAAGAAGCCAAATGCACAGCAAATAAGGTATAGCGTTCACTTTTATAAATCGACCATGAAAATTCTTATATTATATATTAAGTACAACAATGTAGGTATGATGAAAAAAGTCTATATTCGCATAGTTATGTCTTCCAAGTAACTTCCATGAACCCCCTCTCTTACTTTTATCTTTTAATGAGAATCCATGGAAAAGACTTTTTTTTCCAATTAAACGATTTTGGTAAGGGGACGCTTTCTTATTTTAACCTTATGGAAAACCATGAACCTATTGTAGAATTATATATTAGCTACTAATAAAAGTTCCTGAATTCAAATTCATATTATGCACTTGTTAAAAATGGAAAGTTGATCATCAAGTAAGGCAAACCCTAGTTGGCTTCATGAGAGTGACTATAGTTGCCCATTGAACATACCAAACAGTTGCATGGCTCTCTTAAGCTTAGTTTACTTGCAATTTTTATAAGGTTGTAGCACTCTGACACCGTCAAATTAGAGAGTTTCAAGTGTCTCTATCAAATAATATTGTACCATGTTATGCTTGCAAATTTGCGAACGAAGATGGCAGACGGATTTTATTCTATTCTCTTTTATATTCGCTAAAGAAAACAGCTGAAGAAATCAACCTAAAGGGCCTTGCTAAGGCAACTAAATTGCAATTGATAAATGAATTACCTGTGTGTGGATAGAAAGGCCAACAACCTTTTTCTATAGACGATGTCAAATAGCTAACTGGGCGCCACTTGAAATATTCCATGATTATACCAGAACTTGAAAAATCAATTTCCCAATGATTTTTCAACGCAAGTGTTATGCTCCAGAAATTACTGCATTGTGGAAACTAATTTTAAAAAAGATCTCAACGGCATTACTTAGCATAGTCTTATGTGCGAAGATATATTTATATACGGTTTGTTTGCATTTGTAAGATGCTTGTTTGCAAGATTCAATAACAATACTCTCATTATGCTTTCTTTCTTTATTTCCTTTTTATTCCCAATCATCATTTTCTGTTTTGGCAAAGACTTTACTCTCAATCACTTTCATTGCAGGCAATAAAGTCACTGTTTAATAGTTTTCACAATTAATTAATTATTACGTTGATTGGCTTTTTTGTGGTTGAAATGGGAGATAGATTAGGCAAGGAAATTACTCACTCACCTTCAAAATCTCAATCATTCGGAGTTGTGTAGGGACTTGGGATGTATTATTTCTAAATTTTAAACTGCTGCGTTGACAATAGAATGGGGAAAGATAAACTTCATGGAAATGAATCTTTTCTTGTTACACAAAGAAATCTCTCATAATAAGTCATATTAATATTAGAAGTTTCCTTTTTTTTTCACAGCACAAATGATTTCGAAATTTTGTCAAAGCAATTTTTTCTCCCTTTCACTGGCCAGATAGGCTTATGTCACTAAATTTAATTTGTTCTCATTTCTGTAAAACTGAGACCAATCCAAAATTACAGAAAATCATTTTTCTTCGCACCTGCTCTAGTTTAGGCCCAAAGTTCAAACCTAAATCATGAATATCATATAAATAACACCATATAAATATCATATTCATAGTCACAAAATGGTTTTAGAATTTCGTCAAAGCAAGTTTTTTCTCCCTTTAACTAGTGGTATAGGCCTATTTCACTAAATCCATTTTGTTCTTATTTCTGTAGAAGTGAGGCCAATCCAGAGTTGAAGAAAATCATTTTTCTTCGCACATGCCCTAGCTTAGGCCCAAAGTCCAAATCTAAATAGTGAATATAATATAAACAAGTAATAACACCACTGACAAAAAAAAAAAAGGGAAAACAAGTAATAACACCATGCAACTTGTGTACCCAAAAAAAAAAAAAAAAAAAAAACAAAAGAACTTGGCCAAAATAAATAAATGAATAAATATATAACACCATAGAAGAGCAATACTTCCATCCATGATCCATCCCACAAAGCAAGGCTTGCTATATCTCTTTCCCTTCTCAAAGTATTCAAAGCATTCAACCCTTCTTCATATTTTTGTTGCATATCTTAGGAGGGAACAAGCCTAAGATGACCAAAAGCCTGGCCTAAGAAAAGGTCAAAATTTCAGCAAATCAACTTAGGTCAGAAGAGTGAAGGAACACACAACGAGCTTTGCCTTCAAAGGCAGAAGGATTAACTTACAAGGAACATACATGACATAACCAATACTTAGCGTACGTTACCTTTTGTTTGTTAGGCCGTAACTTTGCTTGGGGTAAATAAACTCATATTTAACATGCTGCCCTGTTATTTCTCTGCAATTTAATTGGCTTCCTAATTTTCATTATTATTTTAGGCATCTTTAATCCCTAGTGTTCAGACTTCAGCCTGCAAGTGCAACCAATCCCACACGTAAATGCCAATGGAAAAGTGAGGCAATTGTATAAGCTGAATTGGTTGGTTACTTGAAACTCCAAAGTAACTCTAACAAGGATTCATCGTTGTTATTTTTCTCTTCTCATTCCACAGCGGTTGTGAAGAAATTGAAAATCTATCCAATATGTCAAGAAGAGGCTCATGGATCACTCTGAGAAGTGTTGTTGATGTAGTACGCGGCAGCAGATTTCAATCAAACTATGGCGGACTACAGAGGAACAGTCCATTTGTGTCAGCAGCTAGAGTTGAAAGTAGTTATTGGATAAGTCCTGGTCTGCACTTCTTTAGCACCAACAGCAAAACAAGCACTAATGCAAATGGGTATAACTCTACCATAACTCTACCCACAATCTTTATTTTGTTCCCATCTTCAATCAATTCCAATCTGAATGTTAAATTTACATGCTTATAGAGTGAAGAATGTCAAGGTTCAACCACAAGTCCCTTCTTCTACAATCTTCTTCTTCCCTAACTGGTATGAACTAACATCCCTTGCTACTGATATAATTAGATGTTGCATTTACTAATTTGAATGAATCAAACAAACCATCTGAGCCACAACAAGTTCTTTGAATTGACACCTGAATATTAAATTAGCCATGATCAAGTTAACTAATTCATTGATCAATGTTTAATTACAAAATTCACCTAAAAATGAAAGGAGGGTTTAATTGGGAGTATCAACTAATCAATGGAAATTACATTATGAAAAACCATCAGTGAGAACTCGATTATGAACATGCAGGCTAAGATGGTTTTTGGGCTCGGTACTTTCTCTCTTGCTGCCTTTCTGGAAATATAACTGGGAAAAACTACGAAGAATAGAAGGTATAAACATATAAGCATGGAATATTTAACAAACTACTTTCTCAGTTTTTAAACATTTACTCCTAAATATTACTTATTTATTTGTTGATTGGGGTGGAAAATGTGAATGGATGCATTCAGGGGAGGCAGAGGTTGTGGTAGAAGAGGTTGAAAAAGTGGCAAGTGTAGTGGAAAAGGTGGCAACGGTAGCAGAGAAAGTGTCTGAAGATGTAGCGGAGATGCTTCCAGAGGATGGTAATCTAAAGAAAGCAGCTTTGATGGTAGAACGTGCATCAGAACAGGCTGCTCATGATGCTCAACTAACAAAACAGTTTATACACAAGGTACTCTATAGTCTATATTACCATTTACTAGAAGAGATGCTTAGATGGATATAATTCTAACACATTGTGTACAAGCATACTTGCAATTAAAGTGGGTCTCAACAACTTTGTTCTAGATACGCTTATTTGTTTACAAATTTCACCAATTTTATTATGAGTATATCATGTTTAAATGTAAGGTATTAAATTTATATTTATAAAAAGAATTTTCTTTACCGCTACTATTATTTGATGACATGGCTTCACCAATTCTGTAAGTCACGGATGGTTATTTTTTGCTTCTATTTTTCTGTTTATGGCACAATCTTTTCGCTTACATATTAAACTACTGGATGAATGAAACACAGGTTGAAGAAGTCAAGGACGACCTTGATGATTTGGAATCATTCGTTGTGCCCGCAATTGACAAGATTGTGAAGAAAGAAACTGAAAAAAATTGAAGCCAAAATAAAATTACTTGTCGTGTACGTCATTGTTTGTATTACTGTACATGCGATCCTGTGCATAGTAACTTCCTTTGCTGTATTATTTGTAATTCGTTCGACAGGTTGTTAATTTAATTTTGATTAACGTTCCATAATCGAACCAAATTAAGAAATATATATCATAGAATTTAAAAACTAGTCGATACGTACTTCATTACATTACTTCATTTTAACATATAACATATTTCTTAAAACATAATTAAATATTAACGATTACACGAGATTTTAACTAACGATCAAGTTATCTAAAATTAAGTATGCATGATTGGTATTAAGACATAATTCAACAAGTAAATGATTAAATTTACGATCCACAAAAGTTATTCTACAGTAAAATTCCTATGGATGACTTTTATCCTATAAACTGAACAAATCTACCTTGCCAACAATTGTTTTACCGAATTCCTTTCCGATCAGTTACTAGTTTTCAAAGTTAATCTCCATTTATTTTCCTCTTCCTCTTTAGTTTTATTTTTTTATTATTTTGCTCTATTGATATGTTTTACATAATTAAAGACAACTTTCCCTACCCTAAACCTATTATTTTTCGATGAAACTAAAGTTTAGCCTCAAGATGTAATACCCACTACAGAAAACTTGACTAGCTGACACCTCCCCTCCATTTGCATTTAATTTTGGGCACAATAAGGAATCAAAATTTAAATTCTTCAAACCTGGAGAGAACATGACAAGGTCCAGCTTTATTCAGTATAAGACGGCTCAACAACTCAATCTTGCTGCAATGATTAAAGCTGTTATGTGCTAGGGATCAAGGAATCAATATCATTTAAATTCCTCTCTGGCTTAAACGGCCTGCTGAAGCGCATTCCATTGGTGACAAATCTTTCCAATGTACTGTTTCAGGCCTACAAAAAGAGGGTTAAAATATTGGCAAGATGTGTTCCGTTTGGACATTCCGTTATGTTCATTCCATTAAACAAGGTATTCAACGATAGAAGGATAATCAATTGCGTCGCATGATCAATCCCTTCCATCATATCTCATTATCTCACATGCTTCATTTTTCTCTCTGGCAGTGCATTAATCAATCACACTCAGCCATATGATATGATGCATTGCATCCACTAATCAACAAAGCCTGTTTATTTGGGCGTATATATTGTTTTCTTATGTTTGTTCCATTTATTCTTACTTTCTACTTTTTATTATTGGATTCTAGGAAAAAGTTATCCAGAATTCGACAAGAGGGCAAAACCTATGAATGATACGATGTTTTAATTAAAAACACATTTCAATATCAATTATTGTAAAAGGGTTAAGGTAGAGGAGATTAAGAATGTGTTTGGTTTCGATTATTTTTGGAAAAATATTATTATTATTATTATTATTATTATTAAAAGGATTTAATGTTGATATGCTATTAGTATAAAATTTTTTACACAATCATCCGATTATCTATTGACATGTGTTTGATTTTTATAATAATTATTCTAAAAATCATATATAATAAAATTTGATTGATTGATAATATAAAATATTTTTATACTGATAGTATATTAAAATTAATATTTCTTAAAAGTATTTCAATAAAATTTTAAAGATAATTTTTTTCAAATTTAAAATGAACTAATTCAATTTCTATAAATGTTGATGGTGTCTGATTATAACGGTCAATGCAATATGAAGTGTCAAACTATGGGCATCCAGCCATCCGGGGGAAAAATAAAGAACTCTAGTCTTGGGAACTTTTTTTTTTTTTTTGAGATAGGTAAACAATGATTGTTGATTGACACCTTGATTGCGGTCCACATATGATACTTCTGAAATATGTTTTTGCCACCCTGGAAAAAGCAGCTAGAATGTCTAAGCCAGCCTGATTACCATGGTTTTGGGTCATCCAACTTTTGGAAATCGAGGTGCATTTGGTCATCGCATTCTCACAATGTTTCATGAAAGATCTTGTTTTAATGTTTATTTTTGGGGTCATTTTGATTTTGGAATAAAAATAAGGTGAAAAAATTATGAATTAGATTTATAAATAAAATTATATAAAAAATTAATCTGCAAATTTTTCACCTCCTTTTTTATTTCATAGAAAACTTACCTTTATAATGATAAAATTATAAGTTTTATTCTACCCTTCCTTGCTCTATTATCAAATTTAAACTAGCTAATTAGTAATACACACTTTTCTCAAAGCAGTAGGGTGACAACGGATTATATTTAGGAACAAAAAAGGAGGAAGAAAAAGAGAAAGGGGAAGAAGAGAAAAAAG
Organism: Pterocarpus macrocarpus; assembly: GCA_031439585.1. NCBI lineage: Eukaryota > Viridiplantae > Streptophyta > Magnoliopsida > Fabales > Fabaceae > Pterocarpus > Pterocarpus macrocarpus. The sequence continues at coordinate 39,193,586 of CM062518.1, forward strand.
AGTGGGGGTGGGGGGTTAAAATATATTTTATCCTTTTTGTACAGATTTTTTTTTTAAAATTTAACCAAAAAGAGTATATAAAACTTAATCCGCAGGTAAATGAAATTTAGTTTTGATGTTTCATGCAGTCAAATTTAACTATGCTATACTTTTTGAAAAATTAAAATCTCTTAACGGAGAAGCACTCCTTCTTTTCTTTTTATAATTTGTGATGTAGATTTTGAAAACTTTACAGCCCAGAAGCTTTCCTCCAAATCAGAAAAATGTGAAGCAGAGTTCATGCTACTATGACGTGTAATCAATATATTTGTCTTTTGAACCACTGAATTTCAATTTATCATATGAAAAAAAAGTTTTTATTCCATTCCCACTGAAATCCTTATTTTAAGCCGCATTACAAGAAGAAGAAGCAAAGCTCAAACATTCCCATAGGGAAAAGGACAGAAGGGGTGACAAGGGGCCTGTAAGCGTGATGATCCCACACTTTGAGACCATAATTCTGTGACAAGCTGAGAGTGGCAATCGAACGAATGGTTACGCTATGAAATTAACCCAAATTTATTTATTTATTTTTTTAAAAAAAAGGCTGTGTCCACTATAATCAAAATGAATGGTTACCGTTCCCTAGAAGAAATGAATGGTCACAGTGGTCCATATGTACTTAAAAAGGGGTAACATGTTACGCACGGTCCTATGTTACAATGGAATCGTTTTGACTGAAAAATGGTCCTAAGTTTGTGCCTCGTCACTTCTCTTCGCTTTACACATGTGATGTGTGCCTTGGTAGGGTTTTGGACTGTGACCAAACATCAATAATGCATCTATTTTATCGTACAACAATGAGAGTGAAAGTGAGCCCATTCTCACCCAAAGCGAAAAGTGAAAACAAGCATAACCTTTCCAAAGCATATGATTCGTCTCATTCAATTTTCCACTAAAATGAAAGAGAAAAAGGCAAATAAAATTTAACTACATCAGCTCATTGCATGTGATTCACCACAATTGCACCATTTCCATTTTAGCTTTTTATTTTTCATGCTTTTTAGCAATTACCTATACCATTGTCACTCCTTTTTTAGGTTGTTATTATACTTGTACATGAATTATTTGTACGTATTGAAGACGCAAATAATAGTAAAACAAATTCCAATGGAGATAATGAAAATGTAAACAATAAAAATGTATCATTCATCAGAATAATGGTAATAAGTAGAATACACAAAATAATCAAATGAATGAATCGTCACACCGCTGACAAAAAGCAACCAAAAATGAAGTACAAAGAGTTCACCATCCATGTAAATTCGTGATAATAATTAAAAATAAAAAGACCAAAAAAAAAAAAGATAGATAACTCCACCCAACTAACTCTCTCTACATAAGCAACGCCGCAGCGAAGACGACGACAACGGCGGATCCGGCGACGGTGAATCTGTTCAAAGCGGCGGCGCCATTTCCGGCGTTTCCGGCAGGTGCGGGAGCTTCAGAGGGAGGAGTGGAGATCGACGAGGGAGTGACGGTAGGAGCACCGGCCGGCGACTCAGAGGTGGCGGGAGGAAGAGGAGGAGGAGAGTTGATGGCGGCGGCGGGCGAAGGAGAAGGACCGCTCACCACCGGAGAAGGAGGAGACGGCAATGGAGAGTTCGCTGAAGGAGAAACCGCCGGAGAAGGAGAGGCCGAAGACTTCCGAGGAGTCGCCACCGGCGACTTCTTCGGAGAAGATGCCGGCGACGACTCCGGAGATTGAGCCACGGTGGCGCTCACCAACAATGCAGCCACTAGCATCAACGAAACCATGGAGCTAGCCATTGTAGAGAGAGAAATTGAAAGAGAGAACCTAGAGAGAGAAAATGTTGAAGCAAAGAGAGAGAGAGAGAGAGAGAGAGAGAGAGAGAAGACTAACGGAGAGTTCGTAGCGAGAATGTGACAGTGGCGAAAGTTTGCAGAGGGTTAGAGGGCATTTATAGAAGTGTAACCGCCTGAAGGAGACGCGGTTCGTGGTGCGTCGGCCGTTGTGAACCGTTGATGCGCTGAATGATGATCAAGGGCGAATCCGACGGTAAAGATTGGTTCTGCGAGTCTTTAAAGTGGAGTTGCCGTGAAGCGTAGCGCAAGACACGCGGAAGATGGTGAAAGTTGAGTGTGCAAGCTGGCACAGCTGTCTTTAAATCTGAACCCTACATGTGGTCAGAAAGTTCACGAATTTTCAACCGTTGGATGGATGCTTGTTATAGAAAGTCGTAACGGTCGAAAATAGATTAGGAATATAGTAATAAAAAGAAGATTAAAGATAGATGAAATATTTTTTCAGGTGATGCGAACATTGATTTTTTGATACAGTTTCGGCGACAGAGTCGGAGTGGGCACCGAATTGTTGCTAGCATGAAACGTGGAGGAAGGGACCACCTCTTTGATAAAGCTGTGTGTCTCTAATTTCTTTCTGCTAGCCGTTGAACGGAAACTGATGGAATCAATTTAGGAAAAGTAAATTGAACTGCGAAAAAAAAAAAAAAAAGAATTTAACTCGAGGGTACTTAATACTTACGTAGCTCAATGCTTTAATTGAACAAAGGAGATTTCATATCTCAAACGTTTGCAAATGCACAAGCCCGTTATTTCTGAAGTATGTTAGCTCAATGTTTTCAGATTTGCTATTACGTGATACTTATTGTTATATTATACCCTTTATTATAACAAAGGGAAGTGAAACGCATGTATGCTTTATAGTGCCAAAAGCCGCAGGCTCGCAGCAACATGTTTGTTTGGTATTTATGCTAGGTTGGTCCCTGTTGTTGAAGTCATTGTCGACAAACATTAGGAAATAGGAATGTATTGGCTTTTGACGATAACGCGCTGGCTCGCAGCACAACGTGAAGAGAGCATATGATACATTATTATCAAACTTTGGAAACTAAAATGATGCTGTCCAACCTGGTTCCTTGCCAAAACGAAAGATTATGAAGACAGTTCGATTTCTAACTCAAATAATTTATCTTCGTGCATCTTTTTTTGTTTGCTATTTTTCAAGCTAAATGAAGCTGAGCAATGTATAAACAGAAGTTTCTGAGGTGCCGAGATTTCATATCGTTGGAGTTTTTTATTATTTGATATCTTTTTATTAACATTGTGCATAACCGATAATTTATTATTATTATTATTATTATTTTTGGATAAAATGTGCGTAACCGATAATAATATAACTAAGTTACCGAGGATCAGATATACTACAAAAATTCCATAAAAATAATGTTTTAGTGATTCCAAAGGGAAACACTGCTATCAATATGCAACTTTTCGTCAATTGCAAAAAACGTTCATAATGTAAAGAAAACTTGTTGTATGATTGCTACTAGTTGAGATTAATCTATAATTAGTTACGATTTGCTAGGTAATCAGTTGATTAGTTATTGACTATTTATTTAAATAAAATCTGGAATCCCAAACGATTGATAAGAAAATTGATTTGAAAAATAAAATTGAGAAACTCGTTGGTTTAGAGAACTAATTCTCTAAATTTATCTATTCAATATCTATTAGGTTTGTATCAGTTTATTTAAAATTTTTAAACTAAACAAGTGTTTATAATAATAATAATATTATTTTAACATTATAAATCCAATAGGTAAGCCTAAGCCACGAGCCACACGATGGTCGCGCTAAGGAGAAATTCTTCCCAAAGTGGTTGATCTAACAAAATTCAAATACAGATACACTATTGAAACAGATTGAAACCAAGAACAGAGTTTATAATAAAAAGATGGAAATTCATCCGGTGCTCCAAAATCGTTTTCGTGTACATAAATTTCAAACCGGAAATATCGTTAATTAAAACCATCACAAAGTGGCGACTCTTTTAAGACGATAGTAATTATTTTCAAAATTATGCAATATCGATTTTTTTTTACAAAAATAAATAAAATAAAATAATATCAATACATTTAAATTAAATTCTTTATTTATATCAGCAGAATGTCTTTAAACTTCCATTACACAATTGTACGTTTTATAATCAAATGTATTGATTTCAGGTGCTTGATGCACCATTTAATACGGTGCACTTATCGTGGGGGATGACTGGCAAGTATAGAGGTAAATTGTATTTAGAGTCGGTTAATACATTTTATTTTAATATTTTTATACTGTGATAAATCTTTTCTAAACGAGATCTCGTTCACTTCATCCATTCGAAACCTCCGATCTGCCACTTTTCGAGACGACGATTGAGACGGCGGTGTTGACGCCACTACGAGGACAGAAAACCCTTGGTGCCTTTAAAACATGAACTCACACGAAGCTGTTTCCACTTGTTCTTCCCTTCAAAAACCTAAGATCTACCTCCGTCGAGGGTGTTGCTGATCGGCTATTGAGATGACTGCCATTTTGTCATTAAGAGGAGGAAAAACCTCAATGCCTTTTTACACGAACTCGTATACAAGTGTGGGTGGAAAAGTCTGGTGTGATGGAGAAGCCTGTTACATAAGCTTGGAAATAATTGAATTAGAAGAATTTCATAAATTCAAAACTGGCATATTTTCCTGAAACATAAACTATCCAAATACTATTTTCGTTGCCATCTAAAACTCATATTATAAAATTATTTCCCCTTCTCCTGGAAACTGGACTCATAAAATCAGAACTTTGCAATTTTGAATGATTCAATCAATCTTCTTTCCATTTTCTTAAGACTTCGGAATCAGTAATTTAATTTGTTATTATTTTTTTTTTTTTATGAACAGATGGAGAGTGTGAGGATGGAGGTGGAGGAGCAAAGAATGAGGCAATCAAGAATGTTGATGTGTGCAATCCAAGAGGCAGTGTTGAAGAAACTAAGGGAGAAGGATGAGGGGATTTAGAGGATGGGGAAGCTCAACTGGGCACTCCAAGAAAGGGTGAAGACAACTGTGCCTGGCACAGTGACAATGCTAAGATGTGAGGTGAGGAATGGGAGAAGATTCAGATATTATTATAATAATATTCTCATTATTAAAATCATTAATAGTAATATTAAAATCATTTTTCATTTTTTTCGTATATGTATATTTTATTATAAAAATACTCGGTTCCCAAAACCTGCTATGCGGGTCACCTCCATTTAATCCCTACTGTCCATTACTATCTATCTAACGTAAAATCATGCTTCAAAACAAAGCAACACTCGCGGTGCATCACGCACCGGACTTTTCGCGGTACATTTAATATAGGGTGAATTCTACCGTATCTTTATAAAAGTATATATTTTATGCAATTTTTTGTGATGAACGATAAGAATTGTGTCATAAATTATAAGGTATATCAATGCATTGATTATTTATGATGTATTATAATAATATTTAATTTTAAAAAAATTAAATATATAATTAAATATATTTTAAAAATTAATTATTATACACTGACAGTATAAAATTTTATTGATAATATTTTATACTGTCAGTATAATAAAAAATTTTTATCAATATAATTTTAATTATCATATATTGACAGTATAAAATTATACTAGTAGTACTGTAAAATTATACTGATAAAATTTTTTTACACTGTCAATATATGATAATTAAAATTATATTGATAAAATTTTTTAATTACATTGACAGTATAAAATAATTTTATATTGCTAATATAATTTTACACTGTCAATGTATGATAATTAAAATTATATTGATAAATTTTTTTGATTATATTGACAGTATAAAATTATTTTATATTATCAATATAATTTTATACTGTCAATATATGATAATTAATTTTTAAAATATATTTAATTATATTTTTAAATTTTCATAAAATTAGATATTATTATAATACATTATAGGTGATTGGTGCATTAATGCACCTCACAATCTATGGCACGATTCTCACCGTTCATCACAAAAATACACAAAATGCACATTTTTGCTATGGTACCATAGCATGCACCTTAATATAGAACCTTGATTTCAACTGTTTTATAATATCCAATTTTTATCACACTCATTATTTAACAATTTTTTTTAAGAAAAAAACTATTGATGACAATCAGAGTAGTTAATTAACCGACAATTTATAATTCATAAACCGCCTTGATTGAGAAAACATTATATAATGAAGCTCTAAAAAAACAATCGCTCTTGATATGATGAACCTACATAGATGCACCTATATATAATAAACCTCTACAAAACCACGAAACCAAGCCAACCACAAGTTTGCATAGGCAATGCCCACATCTATTATACATGGCTCTAGACAAAGTTTAGCCAAGAATCTTTGAGCAAACATAATTTAGTAGAGCCCACATGAAGAAAAATCAAGCAATGAATTATAAAATTTAAATCACACGTAGATTCATGATTGTATCTCTTTTTAGGTCCAGCTGCAGTATGGAAATCTACACTTCCCTTCCACTTCTGCTTGTGCAGCATAAAATCGTGTATCTGGCAGGGGAAAAAGGAAGGTTTATAAGCCAGTAGCAGCATCAGAATCATCAACACTACTGGGTTTACCATTGCCACTGTCGGGGTAGCTCAATTCGCTGTTAAATTCAAACCCGTAGATGTGACCCATTTTCGCACGCTTTGTCTCCAAATATCTCATGTTTTCCTTTGTTATGAGTGTTAATAAAGGAATCCTTCCAGAAATAGTCAACCCATAACCTTTGAGCCCAACATATTTTGCCGGATTGTTAGTCATGAGCTTCATCGAATGAACACCCAAGTCCCTCAATATCTGCAGGTACAATTTCAAGTTATTTCGACTCAATACAATAAAGTAAAACATCTGGAATTATATGCTGCTCTGGATAATAGCTGCTGCTAGTGAACTTCCATAATTTTTTAGTTTGTAAATCATCACGAATTTATAAGAGTAATACGATGTACCAAAAAAGAGAGTAAATGCTAAGAGAGCCTGCTCTACCAGTCATTCAGTATTTCTAACATAATTACCTGTGCACCAATTCCATACTCCCTCGAGTCAACAGGCAGTCCCAACTCTTCATTGGCTTCTACAGTATCCCGCCCATCATCCTGCAGGTTATAAGCACGAAGCTTGTGACCCAATCCAATCCCCCGTCCCTCATGTCCACGAAGATAGACCAATACACCTCTACCAGCAGCCTCAATTTGCTGCATTGCAAGAGCCAGCTGGTTTCCGCAGTCACATCTCGCAGATCCAAATATATCTCCCGTAAGACATTCTGAGTGTACCCTCACGAGAACATCTTGTCCATCTCCAATGTCACCCTGTCAAACAATAAACAGTCCAGACCATAAAAATGGCTAAAAGTTAACTATTGAATCAAGCAATATAAAAATCTAAAATGGAAAAGTTCAAGAATTGACCAATTTGGCAAATCATGGATAGCAAAAGCTCTTTTTTACCTTTTCTCATTCCATTTTGACAAAAAATCAATAATACTCATCTACCTGCTTAAGCTTCTAAGTTCTGTGTCCGACATGTTTTGAAGCACAGGGAATTTGTGGATCAGAATTCTAATATGGCATCAGGATCACTCTGTAGAATTTCAAGCTATCTCACTAGAAAAGAACAAGGCAGTTATTTGAGATACTTTGGGAGTTCTAGTCTTGACAGACATTTTCAAGATCTAAGGTATCCTACTTCAAAATAGTTTCCGTACTCGTAGGGAAGACATTTGCCTTTATGCTAACACCTTTAGCTTCTGTTGAAGGGCTCATGACTTAACCCAGCAACCCTTGTACTTTTATGTTGTTAGCAACTCTTTCCAGAGATAATGAATTAGGTTTTGGTTTCATTACCCCCTCTCCTCCCTACCTGTGGCAGGAAGAAAAAAGAGAAACAAAAGAATTCATTTCAAGTTTGGAAAACAGAACACTAATGTGACTTGGAAAAAGTTTTTTAAAAACACATTTCATCCTCTGTATCCCTACTATTTTGTCTTTAACAGTCATAAAGAAAATTGACAATATCAATCCCCTTATCCAAAGGGGGGAAAAAGCCAGGGTTGAAGAATAGCAAATAGCGCACACTGCTAGTGCTATGTAAACAACATAGAAGAAGCTGCCCATTGAGCTAAATCATATTGCTCTACCATATTAGTATCCTTTGCATGCTCACATTTTTTCTTGTTTATTTAGTTAAAATCATTCAGTTCAACTATCAATAATGTTCACACATGTTGCTATAAACTCAAGCATTTCTCACCTTAACCATTGCAATATGCTCCATCCCGTCTAAAAGTGACCTATAACAGTAAGCTTTGAATGGCCCCCACATTGTTGGTATTAGTGCAGCACTAGCACGTTCTACTAGTTTATCTCTCTTCCTTCTATATCTGTCATAAAACTTAGTGTCAATATCCTTGCAATGTAACAAAAATAAGCACAAGTAGTATCCAGGCAGCAAAAAAATGGGTAAGGAAAAAAAGGAATAAAGTAAATGAGAAAATTCTAACTGTTCATAAAGAAAAATTTTCATTTAATGTCTTGAATGCAGGGACATCAAATGGAAGATAAACAAATTGGATTTCAATTTTCTTAATGGTATATGGATTTTTCATTTCATGATAAGATATTATGGCATCAAATGATCTATGTAGCCAACCACACCCAATGTAACAAGACTTGGTTGTTGTTGTTGTTGTATATGAAAAATTCATTAGGCAAAAAGTAAAATTTTTTTTTTTTGCTGGGTCGCCCAGAGGGGGGGGGGGATTTAATCAAATATAACTCAAGCAATCATTACAATTGACTTATAGTATCCTCAAAAGTCAAAAGTAAATACCAGAGAATCTGAGTTGGTTCAAATTCTAATTATATAGTTAGGATTTAGAAAGATTAATTATGGTATCGGGCAACATAGGGGAATCAAACTATGGTATACTTATTTGACAGCAAAATCTAAACATAAAAGATATAATAAATGTGCATAGAGCGAATTTTATTGCATGTTTCATGAAATGCTACATACCTTATTAAGTCAGCAATAGATATAATTTTTAAATTCTCACGCTCAGCAAACTGGCGAAGCTTAGGTAATCTTGCCATGGAACCATCATCATCTACAATCTCACACAGAATTGCTGCAGGATTCAAACCAGCAAGCATGGCAAGATCAACCGAAGCTTCTGTATGTCCTGCTCTCTTCAATACACCACCTTCCCTGTATTTTAGTGGGAAGATATGGCCTGGGCGGTTGAAATCACTTGGTTTTGAATCTCTAGATGCAAGGGCCAAGACCGTTGTTGCCCGATCATGAGCAGACACCCCCGTGGTGGTACCATGTTTAGCATCCTACAAATGCAATGTAAACTGTTGAAATGTACCAAATTACAAGAATTAATTCCTAAACTACACAAAAAAATGCCCACCAGAACACAACAGATGATCAAAGTTCAAACATCTTTGTTGATGTGATAACATACTGGTAAATGATAATCAATGTCCCTTAAATACTTGGAGAAAAAAGTTATTAAATGCAACAAAGCAAAGTCAAACTGAATTATTGACAAACCAAATGCATTATACAAGTGCAGCTTAGAGATGAAAACAATTATTCCCTAAAGTTGATTTTCTCATAGGGTGAGGACATGTATTGTTTTCAGCAGATGTAACAATGGAAGAACTTGATCAGAGATACAGAACTAAATCCATATATAGAGATGCATGTACCAATTATACATACCACTGTCACAGTGAATGCTGTACGAAGTTTCTCATCATTATCTCGACTGTTTACCATCAAAGGAAGATCCAATCTCTCCAGATCTTCCTCTTTCATGCTTATACAAATTATTCCAGTTCCATGCTTCACTATAAAAGCCATAGCCTCAGGTGTTGCCAACTCTGCTGCCATTATTAAATCTCCTTCATTTTCTCTGTCCTCGTCATCTACAACCACTACCATCTGAAGCACTAATGTCAGTTAATAACAGACAGCTAAGTCGATGGTGATGCAAAACCAAAGCTTTTAACACTATGCATCTCCGCTGCACTAAGGAAAATAATAATAATAATAATAATACAATGTCCACAGAGAGAGAAAGATTAGCAACCTTTCCATTCCGAATGTGTTCAATGGCCTCCGGGATGGAAGCAAAACCTTCTGTGGGACTGTCCAGATCAAATTCGTCGTTGTCATCAGAAAAACCATTGCTTGTTAGCACCGCATCTGCTCCCAGTGTTCCAACTGCCACTGCATTAGGCTGTACCTCGGTTCCAACTGATTCAACACCAAGCAGATCGCCATTTTTCACAGCATCAGAGCTGTTTGGATGAGAACGTAGGTCTCCCTCTCCAGGGGTCAATGTAGCTTTAATTCTACAAACAGCATTGTAACTCGAGGGGAATTTAGAGCTTGGTCGCACAAACGCCAAATCCGACCCACGTGCATTTACGACAGATGAATTTATACTGTGCAATCCATTGAACAATCTGAAATCTTGGCATGCACTACATTGAACAGAAAAATAGATCAAAGGTGCAGTTAGCACTTGTGACATCTAAACATACAATGAAAAAAAATGCTGGAAATTCAAAATTTAATATCACATAGGGACATAATATGCAGCTGTTCAGCCAAAATTCACATCTCAAACAGACTAGTACTCGACAAGTTGATAGGGAATAAGAGTTTACATAAAGCGTAGTAAGACGTGACAGCTAAACATCTTTGCTGTAGTAATTAGAAAGAGCAGGTTACAGGAACAAAGTGCCGATCAAACAAATGATATTTACATGCTTGAATCCACACACATATCAATTGCTCAAACAAAGAGTAGAGATTTATTGAATAACGCTCGTGAGCAAGCCCACATGAAAGATAATGTACAGTCAAAAAATACGCTTAAAAAGTAAGGATATAACATCCATAAGAACTGAAAATTACTGTCAAATCTTAATTTGGATAAAGCGATACGAACTGGAGTTAGCTAGAAGCTTCAAATTATCCCGAAGCAAGGATCAAATACAGTTTCAACCAGGGGTCAATAAAACTAGCTGAAGATCTTGCTCATCATCTTTTAATATGAGAATGAAACATGCACTTTATATTAGCACATTTTAAGTTCCCCAAGGTTAAGATTGAAACAGAAGCTATCCCCAACACCTTTCACACTCGAAACACAAAAAATAAAATAAAAAATAAAAAAAAGGAAGAAGAAAAAAGCATTGTATGATTAAGAAAAAAAGAAGAAGAGGAAATTGTTTCCTAGAATTGATCGCAGAAATAAAAATGCAGACACTATGTCATCACATAAACGAAATGAGTAAAACAGAAAAAAGGGGAATTCAGGTGAGAATGAAAGGAAGACATAAGCAGAGAAATGAAAAGAAGGGAAGGGAATAGAGTTGCGAGTGAGTTTACCGCGGGCGGGAGAGAGGTGGTGTGGAGGAATAGGAATAGGAGGAGAGGTTGAGAGAAGAAGAACAAGCCATGCGAATGGAATATGATTGTATGTTCTAGGGTTAGAGGGAGGCGAATGAAGGAAATGTTTCTATTGGTGGTTTGAGATAGAGCGAAATAGAAATGCATTGCATTCTCTTGAACTCTATTATTTGGATTGATAAATTTATAATGAAATAAAAGAGTTAGTAAAAAAATATATTTCATTCTATTTCACCAAAATTTTCATTTTTTGTTTCTCCTAATTTGAATTTTTTTTATAATTAAAATAAAAAAATTAAATTCAAAAAATTATAAATTAGCAATAATTATGAAAACTCGGGGAAAAATTAATCTGAAACAAATCGACCTTGTTGGGCCGATTTTCCAAACACACATAAATCGGCTGAGGAGGATTTATGTACCAAATATGGCTAAGAGATTTTTTATATTTATCCACCACAATAATGAAATTACAAATACAGCAGAGGAAGCAACATTTTGCAGTCAAAATCTAATTATTGTGAGTGTTTCTTTATCTATCACTCTTTCACAGCTGCAAAACACAATATTGAGGAAGTTAAGACTACTAAATCGAAATCAAATAACTGAAGTGATGTATAGAATGTCCACTGTAGTTGCGCAAAGTGTGGTCTGCTATACTTTTTGGGTTGGGAGTGATGAAAATGTGAGTCTCATATTCTATGCTCACTCCCAATGTTCTAAGATTTGCGTTATAGAGTTGTTCATCACTCTCGAAAGTACAAACGCCAGCTCCGAAGGACCAGCTCCTAAACCACCGTCTACTAGAATGGACTTTAGTGCTAGAGGATCAGATCCTAATCCTTTAGCATACCCAACTTCACTTCTAGTGCCCTCTCCTTCTTCGACTTTCGTTTTGTACAATCCTTTGCATAATGAAGATGTTCAACATGGAAATACAGAAGATATGGGGGATGGTAGAAGTTTTGGACAACTTACAATGTAGATTGTAGAGCCGCTTGTGGGAGGCGGCCAATTGCGGGTTTTGACAGTTTTGTTGATCATAGAGACGATGAGAGAAAAGCCACTTGAAGTAACAACTGACAGTGATAGCGGCGAAGGCTCAAACAGAGATGCAGCTTCGATTACCAACAACAAACCGTCCATCACTCGACCGGCAATGGCCCAACCTCAAGATCATCTACATCATTATTTGTCTGTAAATTTTTGGATGCGATGCAGTAGAGCACATTTACAAGGCTCCGTAGACCTGTACGAGGTGACAATGTCTTGGATAATGTACGAGAGAATGAATTGTATATTAGACAACAATTTTCTAATAAGGAAGCTATGTTATTCACTGTAAAAAATTATAGCATCCGAAGATCTATTAAATACAAGGTATTGGAGTCTGATCAGGTGACATACCGCGGCAAATGCAAGCATTTTGGGAATGGGTGTACTTGGAGTATACGTATTACATATCACCAAAAAAAGGAGAGGTGGGAAATTCAGAGGTATAACAGAGCATACATGTGTTTATCTAATTCCTTTTCCCAAGACCATTCGAAGTTAGACACAAAAGCTATCTGTTCTACCACATTCCCTATGATGTAAGTTGATTCAACGATATCAATTAAAGTGCTGCAAGGATCGGTGAAGGTGAGGTATGGTTTCAAGACCTTATATAGGAAGTTGTGGCTCGCCAAGCAAAAAGCCATTGATAAAGTTTATGGCAATTGGGAAAGCTCATACAATGAGCTTCTAAGATGGTTGCAAGCTTTACAGATATTAGTGCTAGGTATAATCATTTAATTGACTACTATGTCATACTATAGCGGAATTTTCTTAATCGAATCTATGTGATGTTCCACCATTTATTCTGGATATTTCAATCTTGCATATAAGCGTTTAAATACTGCAAGTCATTCATGTTAGTCAACGGCATCCACTTATATGAAAAGTATGGTAGAACACTCCTGATGGCAATTGTCCAATATGGTAACTCTAATATTTTGCTAATTGCACTTGTTATGGTAAAGGGAGAGACTAGGGATGCTTGGTCCTTTTTCTTGACTAATTTGCACTAACATGTAACACCGCAAAAAGGAATTCTAATAATTTATGACCGTCGTGGGGCTATCAAAGCGGCTATAAATTCGAAAGATAGTGGGTGGCATCTTCCAACAACTTATCACACATACAACATACTCCACATTGCTTCAAACTTTGCATTCCAATTCAAGAGCAAAGATGCACTTTAAGCCCTTATGAATGCAGCATATGCAAAGACTCATCGGGAGTTTGCATATTATTATGGCTTGTTAAGAGATGAGAAAATAGCAATGTGTGCATGGGTTGACAGGATTTTGAAAGACAAGTGGATACAGTACTATGACGAGGGACGCAAATTTAGGTATATGATAACCAATTTATTGAAGTGTATTAACTCTGTTCTCGAGGGCACCCACAATCTTCCAATTACGACCCTTGTAAGGTCCATTTACTTCCATTTTATTGAGCTATTTATAAGGAAAGGGCGGGAGGCCGAGGTCTAACTTGTGAGCGGACATGTCTTTTTGCAGGTGCTGATGCAAGCTATCGAGATCAACTAATAGTCGATAGGCACCATGAATGCGTCCCAGTTTTCAAGGGCAAATGAGTCATTCGTGGCGGAAGAACTGACACCAATAGTAGGTTGGAGTCTCCAAAACTATAGGGTGAATTTACGAGAGCATCGGTGCAGCTGTGGGTACTTTTAGGCTTTACACTTCCCATGCCCCCATATACTCGCTGTTTGTGCATATGCGCGAGTTGATTGGGCTATTTTTGTCCATGATGTTTACCATATTTAGACCATATTCGACGTCTATAAAATGGAGTTTGCACCCATTGCAAATGAAAATTATTGGCCCAAAAACCATGGACTTCCAAAATGGCCAAGTCTAGAGCATAGGTGAGCTACTAAGGGTCAACCGATTTCAACCAGAATCCATAACAACATAGATGATGCAACATCTCCACTTTCGTAAGCAGAACATAACGGAAACTTTGAATTATTTCTCTTAGGTATTGTGAGAATTTTTCAGGCAGCGCTATGCCATGACAATCCTCACACTTGGAATTATAAGGTAATGTAACACTACCGTTGAAAAATGGCACTGCCATATGTTAAAAAATTAAGAAATGATAAAAGTGCCCCTGTAAACTTTTGTTAATTATAGAGATACTTAGGATTTTTAGAAATTATATTTTGACCCCAAAGAATTATTTCCACAATAACCCTAGAACTTTTCATAAAATAACCTTTATATCCCCACATCTGTAGAATTAGCAAAATGGGGTTTTAAACGAAGTAGAATCACGTGGTGAAACCATAGAAGTTTAAATCTCTGCCGATTGGGCCATGGGGGCAGTCAGGTGTGAAATAACGTGGGGTGTCCCTGGACTTGCTCAAAATTACGGATATGCCATTTGCTACGAAAAATGGAAAACAGAAAGGCTCTGGATTTGTGAAACGTTTATTCTACGCTATTAATTGATTTATTCGATTTTATTGATTAGATAAGGTTAATTAGAAATTAATTAGAGAATAATTAGAAATTAATTAGATGTTAATTAGAGAGATTAGGGTAGAATAGATATATAAGAAGTCTTATTGGATTTTTTTTTAGCAACATTTTGCAGTTTGAAGGAAATCGATGAAGATTCGGTATTTTAAACCGCCAGAACCGAATCAGTAGAATTTCAAATTAACACCACTAGTTTGAATGGCTGAAAAGTGAGCCACTTCTATGCCTATGGATGGCGCCAATTGGCTGCCAAGTAAGTAGAGAGCGTAACGTTCGAAAAATTTTATTGTTACTAACCGAGTTGTTTGGTTTTCATCAGATAATTTGGGTTAATTAGGATTCGATTAAGCATTCACTTAAAGCTAATTGAGTGTGGTTTAGAATGATTAGGTATAATGGAATTAGATTAGAACCATAGGAAACTTCATAGGATTTTTCTAAAACCGGTTTACCGATTTAAAGGAAATCGGTAAGATTTCGATATTTTAAACTATCAGAACCGGACCAATAGAAATTATACTGTGAAAACTTTAGGATTGATGGCCAAGATTTATCCAAAACATCCCTACAAGTGGCGCCTCAATCAGCCATGAAAGAGGGCGGCCAAGTTGAGTTTGAATGTGAGATGAAATCCACCAATCACAATCTAACTTCCTTTAAAAGTCTTGAAATAATTCCTTTCTCCTCCCCTTGAATTTTCGTCCATATAAGCTGCTGAACTCTCATCCTTTTCCTTCTATTCACACTCATCTTCACTCCATCTTCAACCCCTCTTCAAGTCTCATCAAGAGTTTCTTCAATCTAGGACATCAAACCAACAAAATTTCAACTAAACAAGGTAGGAATTCTAACTTCTTTTCTTATTTTCTTTGAATTGGGCTGATTGGAACTGCACTTTCTTCCCACTTTCTTGTATGATTCTAATGTTATCTTGAGTGATGATGATGGATTAAGGTTGGTTTCAGATGTATATGTGAGTTTGAATTGAAGATTGGATGGATAGATTTAAGGAAACCATAAATTCAAGAAGAATCCAAGAAGCTAGTAAGGTTTTCCCCTCAACAGTCTATACAACGGAGAGTATGGATTTGCCTACAGCCGTTTAAATTTGATGAATCTATTTTTATATGGAACTAGACATTCAGAGGTTTCCATACATATAAAATATAAGGCCATTGGATTAGTATAGGATTAGTTATGAATTTTTAAAGTTTGACTTAGAAATCTGGATTCTCATCTGGGTAGTATGAGTTGAGAAGGGTGTAACTCACCCTATACAACTCTAAATTGAGTGGAACTAACGCTGTTAGAAAGCTAACATGTAAGGAAACATCCCATAAAAATTTCAAAATTAGATTCATTGCCATTTGTTTCCAGCACACCAATGAAGTTGACTTAAGTTTAAACCGGGTTGGAACAGGATAGTCCAATAGGGTCAAGTTTCGGGACTCATAACTCAGGATATACTCATGCAAATGGCATGAAACTTATTTCATTTGAAAGCTTGTTTTGTTAATTTAATTTGATATAAATTTTGTATGATTTCACCTAGATTTCTATTTTTAGTGAATTTTCACTTATAAGAGCACAATTCTAGCTGAGAACAAGGCAGTCTGAGGTAAAATACTTATATCTTGAGTTATACAAATCAAAATAAGATGGGACCAAAAAAGTTGAAACTAGACACATAGAGCTATGACATATCCAAAAATCTAGGTTTAAATGAATTAAATTGGACTAAAGGTGGGCTATACAAAAATCAGGCAGAATTGAGTAGAATGAGCAGAAAACCTAAGTTAAGTATTTATGTTGACATATTATATGATCGATATTGTTGTTATAAAACTTGATGCTCTATGTTGGTTTTGCTGCTTGATTGATCCTTCTGGTAGTTTGGCACTATTCATGGGGAAGCGGACTCGATCCGTTATGCTGCCGAAATTCCGATAGAAATATGTGAATTAGATGAATGTAATAAATTTATATGTTATGCTCATTATATTCATATATGCAAGAATGATTTAAGTATGATATAAAGTATATGAATGAATGCACATAGTATATGCATGTATAATCATGTCCAAAAAAGAATAAGAGAACTTGCAAGAAAGACGTACTAAGCTACCACGTGAGGCATGGCATAGACCCAGCTAACGTGGGCCAGAGCGATACTGTCCAAGACTTGGGCCAGCGCTCGACCAGATTTAAGGGGAGTAGACCGGTGTGAGGGTCAGGGAAAGTAAAGCCGTCACTCATGTATAGGTACGAGGTCGGACCTGAAAAGCAGGCTATTACCCAGGGGTGAGAAAGGCCATTCACCTCCTAGGACCAAGTATAGAATAGCGAGGATAAGTTGCAAGTTAAAAAAAGAGATAAATTAAGTTAAGTGCATTTACATATAGTTAAGTATGAGCATCTATATATGCATCTTCAATTATCTCATTAAGTTATAATGCTATTATGATTCTTGTGAAGCATATTATACTATTCGTATTTCTATGTCTGTCATATGATATGGCAAGTGGTTATTAAAATATAACCCGTTTCGAGAAAGGTGCTTTCAACTTAAAATTTAACCACTATTTGTTTATATGTGCTCATATTTTCATAATAAACCGAAGCAGCTGGAATGTTTATGATGACACTGCAAGATTGGTTTGAGTTTATCTAATGAGAACCTTAGGTTCTCACTGCCTGCTTGTATGTTTTTCTTTTTCATAAACATTTCAACACCCAAGTTGGAAATCAAGTGCGAGGCGGAGTACAGGGCCTTTCATTGAGTAAGAATCGGGCGTAAGCCAGACCAAGAGACTATTGAAGTTAGCTAATGACTAGTCGGATATAAACGCTGTGTACCATGTCAGTCACAATTTCTTTTAAAGTATAATTATTTTATTCTCTATGTATCAGAAATTATCAGTCAATAATAAAGTGAACAGTTAAAGGGCCATGTATTATATTTTCCATATTTTAAAGATTATCTTAGCATAGTGATAACCTCTTAATATAACTCCATGACTCGAGCATGGCTTATATAATAGAGGGTGTTACAGATGAAGTTGAACTTGGGTCACCAAAGCGATGTGGTCTTTGCAAGCAAGAGGGCTATACCAAACGAAGATACCCAACTTTACAAGCTTGAAGCTTTAACCGTCCAAGCACAGGCAATTAATTTTTAGTTCTTCTTAATGTGTTTATTTTCTATTGTTCTTAATGTATTAATTTTCAGTTGTTATGTATGTTAAGGTGTCTTGTGTTATATTTTAGGGTTAGTTGAAGTCATTTGTTAATGATTTCTTGTTGTTAATGATTTTATTAAGAACTCAAATCCTATGTTTGAAATTTAAACTAAAAAGGGCAATGCTTTCATTTCTATATCGGATGTAATCAAGTGCTCCTTTTTTATAATTTTATAATTTTTGAGAGGATTTGAAGGGAAATTGGAACCCGTAACTCGGATAAGGCTATAAAATTGGAAATTGGAAGCACATAAACTTGGAACTCGTAAATGTATCTTTTCCTACTTGATTTATAATTCAAATTATTTCCATTTTTTCAAAATTTTCATATCCCTTAACTTTCTTTCAAGTTACTTTTTTGCTATATAAACTGATAAGGTATACAATAAGACATATATTTAAGCAAAAAAATTCAGATAAAATAATATTCTTAATATTCCAACAGGCTTATATTTTAAAACATTACAACTAAATTAAACGAAAAGTGAAAAAACAGAGGATTGTAGAAGGGTATTCTATGAGCATGCCTACAAAAGGCAATACAAAATTTTAGAAAAAGCAACTAAACAATTTTACAATTGATCCAAAATTGAAAAAGTAAGGTATTATAATCCACACCTGATTCATGCAAATCCTAACTATTCCACTGGTATCGTCGGGGGGCCAGTAGAGGACAACTCGTGTGATATTGATGGAGTTGAATTTCCTGGATGGGCTTGCCTTATCCATCCTTTCGCTGCTACTGCTTGTGGCAGTCTTGATCCTTATCGTAGCATTGCTGATTGAAAGTAGTAGGATCAATGTGTGCTGTCGTAAATGCAGATGGTGGAATCCCGCTGAAAAGATCAAAACCATACATGGCTTGGTACGCAGAGCCAGGTGACTGCAATTGGACCTCTGGAAAAATGGATGCCATGTCTGGTGCATTCAGTTGAGAACGCCATCTATTGATGGCTTGTAGCACTCTGATGTTGTCGAGAGACCACGGTCCGCCTGAAGCATAGTACCCGAGGTAGTAGCCTCCTGATATGATCAATATAAGTCCATGTCTTGAACGTGCATATGGGCAATACCCCGGTGGCATCTGCGAATTAAAAGGATCCTTAAAACTCACAAAGAACCTGGGGTCAATATCCTGACCGAGCCCAATCGTGAACTGCTAGCTAGGGCTAGGGCTAGGCATGAACTGGGAGGTCAAATCAGCACTGACCTGCCCACTAGGATTGGAGAACTAATGGCTGGAGCCCGACATAGAGGGGTGGTTGGGAACTGGCATAAAAATGTGGCTAGGCTCCTTACAGTCAAAATTTGCATTGTGATCATCATCGTCCTCATTAGAATTCACGTCCCCACGATGGGTGTGATGGGTAGCGTGGGTCCACTATGTCCTCCATGCTGTTGACAAGCGGGCCAAGAACATGATATGGTCACTACACAAACGGTTATGGGGGTTCATCAACTAGTGCATCAATTGAGAGTTCAGCAACCCTAGGTCATTTCGGGCTCTTACTTTGACAAAAATCTGCGTGCAACACCCGAGTACCATCCAAAATACATGACCGATGGAAAAACGCTTAACACGGCTAAAAACTCAATGACTGAGCTCCTACGCATATCCCATATATCATGATACTCGCAGTAATGTGTAGGCCACCAATTGTCCATCACGTCCTTATGGTGCAACCTGTCAATATTTAGCAGCTCCCTTGGTATGTGTTGCTATTCGCAAAACTGTCGAAGGACGCGATTTATCTAGTGTCGCTCGACAATATTGAAGCACAATAAGGATGCTACGGACACCCAAATATCAGCTTTAGCATACACAAATTGAGGCATGACTCCAATCACTTCTGCGTACTGATAGCACAGCCATTGAAACTGCAATATATAATAGTCATGCATTAAATGCCATTAAAAAAAATACTTTCAACCTATAAGTCGATGGTCACTCTACACAGCTTACTCTTCTAATGTTTATAGCATCAATAGCCTCCCTGAACTGAATCAGTCGTCCCTCCTTCAGGTTAGACGAACATCGATATCTTCTCCACCTAAAAAAAAAAAAAAAAAGAATTAGTACTTTTGTAAAGGAAATTAATTATTTTTATGAAAAGTTGCCTTCTAGCTAAAAGTTGCCTTCTAGCTAAAAGACACATGAGTTGGTATTTGTTTCAAGGGCATAATATTGGTATTCTATGCCATGCCCACAATTGTAGAAAGGCCAAGCGTCTAGAAACATTCGCGACATTGTGTCTCACACTATGACATAATTGGCGATATAGGGTCATCAATACTGTAAAGCCCTAACCAATCGTCCCAACTTCACTAAAGTCATGGAGAAGAGGTAGCCACTCTAGACTAACTCTCGAAGCTGATGCATTTGGCATCAAAAACCCACTAGGCAATCGTAGAATGAATATATGAGTGTGTAGTGCAATTGCCCCATCGGATGCCTCGACATCCAAAGTAGGAAATGCTCTATGAACCAGATGAGTTTAACAGTGGATCCTTGCATATCTGATTTTTCTGCACCACCCCAAACAGCTCCCTATAGAAGCTTCGTATATCACTATTCATATGGGTCTCCCAGTTAGATGTACATCCGCTAATTGGCTCTTCATTAACAAGCAATCCCAGTTCGAATGTAACATCTTAAAGTGTCAATATAGATATAATAACAAGAATTAGTAACTATAATAATTCATAAATAAAAATATATAATTTTTTAACTACAAATTTTACCTTTCTCTTCTTTTTCTTCTTTCCTTTCCTCTCAATGTTTTTTTTCCTATCCTCTTTACCCCCTCTCTCTTTCTCTCTAACACTAACTCCGTACATCTCATGCTCTCTCTTTAACAATGTTTGCAATGAAATTGACCTACCCAAGTGATATATATAAGTGAAACCCTGCAAAGGAAATCGGCCTAGTTGGGCTGATTTTGTAAACACACATGAATCGGCCCACCTAGACCGATTTATGTACAAAATATTTTGTACGTAAATCCAGTAAGGGCCGATTTATATGTATTTGCAAAATTGGCCTAGAGTATTTGCAAAATTGGCCTAGCTAGGCCAATTTATCTCAGATAAATTTTCCCCTGAATTTTTTATAATTATTGTTAATTTATAGTGTCTTTGAAATTAATTTTTTATTTTAATTATGAAAAAAAGCCCTTAATTTGGAAGGTTTGAGGTGAAATCCCATTTTGTCCAAACAATAGAGTGGAATAATTACCCTGCTTCACTCCATTCTATTCAACTCTCTTGGACTCTATTCCACTCCACTCTATTACTTACTGTCAATCCAAACATACTTGAAATGAAACGAAATGAATGGAATGGAATGGGGTTATGGAAGAAGGAGCGTTTGTTGGTGGCTAGGTTGGTTTGTAGGCTCAGGATTCGTTGGTCCACCCCAACTCTTGGACCAACGTTACTCCCCTGTTTTAATTGCAAAAAGAAGCCCGTAAATAATTGCTAAGTAGGGCCTAAGAATTTTTTGTTGGCCAAGAGAGCCACTCAACCAATTCACTAATTACTGTCGGAGTATTCTCCTGTTAGGGCATAAGGGGCTTCTTAGCATTTGTCCTACTACTAGTGAATATTAACTAACAAAAGTCCCAAAAATAGAACCAAAGACCCCAATGATTTCTGAAAGGGGCACTTATTTTTTGTCCTAATATTACAGGGATAGGGCTAGCATACGTGGTCGCATTAGTGCATCAATAGCTATATTAGTTTTTTTTTTTCTTTCAACAAATAAGCTGTATAATTGAAGCAAACTCATATAGATTGCTAAAAGCCTAGAGGGTGATGTCATCATAAGTCGTATGTTTGAAAAATTTTCAATTTGGAGCACAAGTGAATGTCAGATATGTTAATATGTTAGGTTCGCTGGTCACAAGAGGAGCCAATGACTAACACTATGCACAAATAATCCATGGCATCTTTTAGAGGCTATGAAGAGTATAACAGATTCCTTCATAAAACATAGCAACAGGATAAACAAGCATTCTTCCTCAAGTAAATGTCAGATTGACCAAGTGTTGAATATGAAATAGATTCTTATAACAGTTTCCAACCAATATTCGAATCCTATTTCGGTGTTCACTAAAACAAAACAATAAAACGAGGAAAGGGAATTGAACAATTTCCCCTTCACTCCACTACAAGAGACCTCTTGAGAATCTTTTTCCATACTAGTTGAATCAAAACATGCCAATAGTTGGAAACTCCATGCTTAGTTCCCCAAAGATTTCTTCAGGAGCTTGCTAAAAAGAACCCTCATCTTTGAAAAAAAAAATGTTAAAAATGTGAAAAATGGTTAGTACGCTGCTTTTTTCTTTCTAAGCTAGACATTTCTCTATAAATACTCAAATGGAGTGTACCTGCATTCCCATACACAAGTATATAGCTTGGCCAAGAGCCTTGTTTGAGTAGCACCAAAGTCACTTTAAGGACTACTTATCTTGGGATCAAATCCCACTTAGATCGCTCTACTACTTCGGTTCCTACAATAAATGAAATATTCATTAAAATCAAAATAAGAAACTGAAGAATATATTTATATAATATCTTTGTTGGCAATGACTACTTAAAAACCCAATTCCCAAGTAGATTAGATAGTAGGAATGAACACTAGCAGAGCTTGAAACTCCATCTGCATGGTAATTAAAGTTCATGAACTAGAATAGGCAACAATGCTTTCACTTCGTAAATCTTGTCTGTTGTTTAATTGATCATTAGTCGAAATGTTTAGAGCTTTCAAACTCTAGCCTTCTTGCTACTGCAACTTGGGCACTTGTATTGCTTGATGTGCTCACATTTGCCATGGAACTATCTCTCACACATATCACAACAAATCCAGAATTTATCATTGCCATAATTATCACCACAAGCACCACGTGTTGCACCTTGTTCATTATCATCTTCTTCTTCTTCTCCACTCTCATCCTTTGGGTAGTGCAGACATCTTGACTCCCTTGGCCTTAGTCTCAAACTGATGGGACTATTAAAAGGCATCATCCAAATGAGAAGAGCTAAGTGACTTTCCATACAGGGGCAGTGACAAAAATATAAACTTAGAACATGAAATTGAAATTTACAGACCTTTCCACTTGATTTGCTTTTGTTACCATTGTTGTGAGCAACTGGTTGGTCCTTTCATTACGTGGCACTTCCTGTCACAAGCTCAAAGATAGTTGGTAGATCATTAATCATCTAGAAAAGCCTTTTCCTGCAAATATCCATGTGAAACTAAATTTATCATTACCCCCACAGATTCCAGTAATTGATGCTTCCTTAGGTGAATTACATTTACTCAATGTCTAATATGACTTATATAATTCACTACATGACCCTACTAATGCGCCTCCATTCACAATAAAAAGGAGGTAAATATTCTCTACACCATCACCTTTCCCATTGTCATGGTGGTTTGAAAATCCTAATCATATGCCAAAATCGACTCTTTTCAGTTTTGAAAGCGGATGTCACATACAAAACTTTCATGACTTCTGCTATAGTTACAATTAATGGAACTTACTACAATAGAGATGATGCCCTATGATTAAGTGAATCAAACTCATTGACATCTTACGAGCCACCCAATGAATCTTTAACCATGTACCTAACAATTTGTGTAATTGCAGACTCAAGACTATTCATGTAAAAAATCTATGCACCACATTCTAACCTCATCGATTTCATATCAAATCACACTTCTCATTTATTGCCCATTACTTGTAATAGCAAACTCCAACTTACAATAAATGAATTCCATCTCAACATGCACTTTAAATGTCATTAGCTCGCTTACATAATATCAACCACAAACCACGCACCGTCACTAATACACTTTCATTGCTAGTTGAACTAAATGCCTGCATTTCGATGATAAAATTGCACCACATCCAAATTGTCACTTATGCACATAATTGCATCCTAGTAGGTTCTATAACCCCCTCATGCCATCAAACAACTAAAAGTTTCAACTCATTGCATTCCATTGCACAAGCTTAAACCACAAACAAACTGGTTACTTTGTGAAATTTGTCTATTCTAAACAATCTTCACAAAAAAAATCAATGAAGCAGATTCCAAATGACATTACACAAACAATAAACAAGGCAATCAATCAGATCGATTCAAACAACATTTTCTCATATCAAATAAATTTTATTTATAAAAGTGCATAAATCCCAGCCACTCCATTTCCAAATGTTTAACAATCACTAGCGAACTGTCTTATGCTAGCAATATTGCCTACAATTATCATTGACTCTATCAATCATAAACCCTATTGCACAATCTATGTTGGCCAACAATGTACTCTGATGGCTACGAAAGATTTGGGAGGTAACAGGGGGGACATTCAATACCTCGCGAATAGATTACTACAATATAATTGATTTGGTCCACGTATCTAAGCTGTGGAGTGGTCTTAAAATCCTTTCCGGACTACCTTTTCTGATGCCACCACTCCTTTTACGTGTGATCTAAGACTTCCCATGCACGAATCGTCATTGGATAAGGTCCTCTCCTGGCTCATCGGAGTCACCCTTTGTGTCTCGCCCTAGGCCTGGCTCCGCCCGGTATGCTGGGGGGAGCAACCTTTGCGTCCCAACAACTCCGCCACAACCACCGGCACCTCCCTATGCTAGACCACCTATGGAAGAATGATTAGGGATACATCTGCAAATTTTTCATCGACAAGCACTAAACAAAAAAGTCATTAGTTAGAAAACATGACTCAAACATCAGCCGTCGGATTTAAAATAATAAAGATCCAACCGTTAAACTATATGGGACTAACGTTGATCCAAGAGTTAGGGTGGACCAACGAATCCTAAGCCTGGTTTGTAATGCTACCAAAGGCAACTTGGAGATGGACTAAGTTTGATGAAGGAAAGGGACGGAACGAAAGTTGGAGAAGGCAAGAATACTCTACTCAGCATATGTTTCAATGTACCTCCCTTCCATTTCCAGTATCTACCACACATCACACGTTACCTTCTTAATAATTAAGATAAGCAGAGATTAATTGATATTAAAGAATTTTTTATTATCAATTCATTGATTAAAACTTCTCAAATGAATTTTAAAATACATATGAAAAGAGTTAATATCTTTTAATCACATGGCTATACTTAATTGATTAGATCACTATGCAAAAATATTTCATATTGGCGGTATATTCTTTTTTTATAATAAATACATAAATCGTATGTGTCTAGTGTTAGTATGCTTAGTTTATAATGAATGTTGAATATAATATTAAAAGATGTATGACATATTAATTTAATCCTTTAGCAATATTTTATATTGATTTGGTTTTTACATTACTTTTTTGTTTTAATAAAAAGTAATTGCTTACGTAATTTTTCAGACAGAGTTGTGATTTGATAATGGCTTATCTAAAGTGGGGGCTCCATGATTTGAACCTATGATATTGTAAGTAAAGTGACATGGGCTCATTGAGTATTTATAAAAGTACTTACATATCACCCACTAATGCAGGCCTGAAAATTATACCTAATTTATGGCGATGCATGAATAAAATATCGACTAGATGAGTTAATCCCCATTGGCTATTTATTTCATTTAACCATTTAAAATGACATAATTTAATGAAAAATGATAATAAGTAGAATAGAATTTTAATAAAAAATAAATAACATAATAATAAATTTTTTATTAGAATAAAAATTGAAATTTTAATAAAAAAATATTTAGATTTTTAATAAATAATTTTAACAAGATTTGTATACTTTTTATTGAATATTTCAATAATTATAAATAATATAAATATATATACATTGAAACTTATATAATTATGAAAAATATAAACATTTTTTTAAATTCATGATTTTTATTCTATTAAAACTCTTTACATTATTTTTTATTTTTATTTTTCAACATTAGTACAATCTAATTTTTTTCATTAATTATTAAACTTAACTATTCACTTTTTGCTGTTATTGAATTATGTCACTTTAAGTCATTTGATCAAAATGAAATTAATGGTCAGAATTGGTGTAAAGGATTTATTCTCACATTATTTAATCCTATCTCATATTTCAAATATTGAAAAGTTAAATTAATATTCAAAATCCTCATAAAACTAACATGATATTATTTATATTTTCATAAGATTGATTTAAGTGTTTATTTAAGAGTTTAAGACACGTTGTCCTTATGGTAACTACTAACTAAATTTGTTAAGACTAAATTTGTAAGAGTTTAAGACACAAAGAAAATAACCAAATTTAATTCTCTAATGTTATCGATCTTGATTTCATTTTTTTTCCCCAACTTTCCTTTATGCTTATTAAGGACCCGTATGCCAGATTTATGAAATGAGAAATAAATATATGTAAAAATTCAATGCAAAATCCTATATGGAGTATACCCGATTTCGAACACCGGCATAAATCAAATGGCGCTGAATCTTCACTTGATGGATGAGTACTGATTCATTCAGTATAAGCCTCAATTTGAATATACTACCGACCCTATGTATGTATGTATAGGTACCTCGACACTATTGTTGGAGCCTTCTCAGTGGTCGAGTCTACTCCACTCTATCCTTTTGGGATTACACATTGTTGGGAAAAATGTCATTTTTCCTTAAGAACTTTCCAAAAAATAAAGTAATAAAATATACGAAGAACACAATTACAACACAAAAATTAACGTAAAAAACTTCAGAAAAACTATGACCATTGTCTCAAGATAATCAGAGAATAATACTATATGAAATTTTTTACAATACATAGACTTTTTTCTCAAATACCCCATGATCCTAATTCAGCCATACTCTCCAAAGTAAATATCTAATCTATATCTCTTAACAGTTTAAGACAAGAGTACAAAAGAAATAAGAAAGTCAGACACAAGTTTAAAGTATTTTTGATTAGTGCAGATTGAAACAAAGGACTTGAGTCCATATATAATCTTGGCCTCTATCTTCTCTTGCAATCCTAGGTGATATGGGACTTGTTCTGAGATATTTTTCAATCAACTCCAACAATCTCCACCTCAAACTAAATGGACACATCTTCCACTTTCATTGTTTGCACTAACAATCATAGTTTAAAAGAACTATCATACTTCACCATAAAGAGTATACTCACTTGAAATTAGGTAATTCCAAAAATTTCTTTTTAGCACATGTCGAAACCATGCTGAAAAATTTATGGTACAACTTCCATTTTGGCTTTCTCCAAAAGTTCTTCAGCCATTAATATAATCCCACGACACACCTTGCATCAACATCAACCAATACCCATGTACAATTGTGGATTTGCTAGCAATGACTTATCCTTTTCCATGACAGTGCAATAATGCCATGAGGATACACTTCTCATCTTTTAGAAAAGATCATCCTCTCCCATAATGAGGGAGACATTGCTAGCATCCCATAATGAGGGAGACATTGCTAGCATCTAACTCAGAGCACTCCACCTAGACAATTTTCCCTTTTAATGCCATAGGTAATCCTAATTGTCTCAAGACATACTTGACTTGTATTTGCCACGAGCCAAAATTGATTCTTCCATCAAATTTCTCCATATCAAACTTTACAGCACTTAAAAGACTTGATATTGCAATCATATGTTAAAACAGTGTATGCAGACTATAAACTGTGCATCAGATAGGTTCCCAGGAAAGAGAAGTGAGTCACATTGGATATGTTTAAGTACCAAATCTTTTTTAGCGAAAACCTTTCTAAAACAGCACTCTCACAGTATCAAACTTCTTTCTAACAACCAAGGATAATTCTCAAACGACAAAAAATAATTCTTTTCTGACATGGAAGATTAGATAATACTGCAACCACAGAGCATTCTAAGAATTTAATATCCCATCGAATCATGAGTTCTTGATACCACTTGTTGGGGAAAATGCCATTTTCACTTTGAGAATTTTCCTAAAAATAGAAAAATAAAATATACCAAGAACAAAATTACAACACAAGAATTTACGTAAAAAAACTCTAAAAGTAGAGAAAAACCAAGGACATTGTCTAAAGCCAACTAGAGAATAATACTATGTAAAAATTTTTATAACACAAACTTTTCTCTCAAACACCCACGACCCCAATATACCCATATTCTCCAAAGCAAATATCTTATCTATATCTTACAACACTCTAAGACAGAAGTAAAAAAGAAATAAGAAAGTCAGATACAAACTTAAAGTATTTCCAACTAGTGCAGATTGAAATAAAGGACTTGGATCCATATATAGTCTTAGCCTCCATCTTCCCTTGCAATCCTAGGCAATGTGGGACTTATTCCAAGGTGTTTTATTTCAATCAACTCGAACACACATTTATTAGTAGCTTTGCTTGTAACACCCATTCATAGTAAAGCTAATGGCACAACTTTATATTGAAAGTTCTAAATTGAATATTAATATGCATAGATACAGTACAGAATTCAAGAGCAAGGATAAAGTTCTACTTGCTATAAGCTAACAATTTTGAAGCTAAATAATAAAACTACAATTTATTTAATTACAACTCTATTTGATCCGGCAGCCAGAAGAGTCGATTTTCCTCTAAGGCGTTACTTGACTACTCTGAAACCACCAAAAATAGATTGAGAATTGGAAATTCTTAATAGATAATGAAAAGTTCTAAAGTATTTGAACAATAATAGTTCAAGCCATATCTTCGTACGAAAATTCAAATGACTACTGTATTATAATCTTATCACACTACTTATAAACAAATTATACTTTATAACATTGTGTGCAATAAATGCTAAAAAATATATGCTGTGCAACACATAATGCAGCAAGCATGAATGTGATTATAATCTTTTTATTTTAATTTCCATTTTTCTTTTGTCTGCTTGTCTCACATATATTTGAAGGCCTTCTGTTAGGGAATTCTCATTCTTTAGTGTTACTTTTAACATTGTGACAACAAAGCAAGACTTTTACATCACACTAACCAAGATAGGTAATATAAAAGGATCTTATATCTTATCCCTTTACCTTCTTGGTGGTTAGTAGCAAATCTTAAATGTCGTATTTGCAAATTACTTACTTACCAGTATGCATTGTTCATAATAGATATAGGCATACATAAACTTAGGCAATAAATATAACATAAATAAAATAAACAATAACTTCAATAATATAATTCATCACATAATAAATTGAATAATAAAAGATAAAATTAAGCAATAATAACTTGAATAATCTAAATAGATTCATCACATAATAATTAAATAATAAAACATAAGATTACATATTAAAATAAAATGAATAAAGTGTAGAAGATATAAATTAATTCATAAACTTAAAATAAATGAATTGCATAAGAAATAAGATAATGTAAGTTTGAGTAAAATAAATAATATAATATCTCAATAAAATTTTCCAAAATATAGATTTGTCAAATCTGAATGTTAATTCTACAGGGACCGTATTTAAGATCATTTTTATTTAATTTCTTTTAAATTTTCTCATCATAGTCCTTAGTCTGTCCTTATCATCATGGTGCATTTAGCGCACAAAGATCATCTCTTTGCAAAGGTCATAATACTGTCCATAAGTCAAAAGTCATCATATTATCTATAAGTTAAGATATAAAATTCCAAGTAAAGATGTAAATAGTTTAATAGTTTAGGTCTATATATAATCAATTTTACTCATTTTGTTAGATATAATAATTTACTTTTAATATTGGCCCCCTAAAGAAATTACCAAAAAGTGACAACTCGAATAATATATCATTATATAATAATAATAATAATAAGCAACAATAAGATAAAAGAATAATTAAATATCTTGTTAAGTAATAGGTAATAAATAAATTTTAACACCAAATAAAGGAGTGACTTTAATGTAAAGGAGCAAGAGATAAAGTAATTGGAAATAAAATAATAGATAGCATAAATATAAGAAAATAATAAATGAGATAAATTGTAATAAAATTAATACTGAGCAATTTTTAATATAAAAGGACAATAATTAAAATAGCTTGGAACAATAAATAAATTGCAATAATAAATAATAATAAGCGAGTTTAATAAAGAAAGGACAATAAAATAACTTGGAACTGTAAAATGGATTTTAATAATAACAAGTAATAATATAAAAGAACATTAAATGAGATAACTTGGGAGGATAGATAGAATAATTTGCAATAAGAGCAAAGACTATGTTGGAGAGTTGGGATGAAGAGCTTGTGTGGTTTTGTTAGGCACCAGAGGAGAGCGGTGCAAACTGATTCTGGTGTTACTGCCACCAAAGTAGAACAAGACGGAGAAACTTGGGCAACGAACCCTGCAGATGGGAAGGGGGAAGGTTATGTTTTGCAAATAATAAAAATAGACATCCTTTTAGCAATTTTATTTCATAATTTAAAGGCTCTCCCAAAGTTGGAGTGGAGTAACCTAACATGCCCCAACATGGATTGAGAATATGGAAAATTGAGTGAAACATAGATGCCAAAAAATTTTACTGAATTTTACAAGTGGCATTCTTTCTAAGACTTGAAAAAGAAAAAACTTCAAAACCCAGTTGTTTCAGATGCGTATTGCTTTCCTGCTGGCACACTCAACATCCGAATTACTCGTGCTGAAACTCCTAGCTAAAGGAAAAACAAGTTCACCAACTCTGTGGCCTTGTTGGAGAAGAGAACGCTCTGAAGAGAAAAGAGTAAGGTGATAAATTAGGATGTTATTACGGGTATCAAATGACAGCAGATAGTTATACGAAATTGTATGAATAAAGTGGAAGCCTAGTTTTACAAAGTTGTGCTATATTTGACATCATTTAGAGTGTGTTTGGAATGTTAAAAAAATAGAAATGATTTGATTAAGAAATCAAATATTGTGTTGGGTGTTTTAAAAATAAGAAATGAAATGATTTCTAATTACCATGAGATTTAACTACTTTCTATTTGAAATCCTATTAAAATTGAAAGGATTTGATGGGAATTGATTTGATTTTAAAATTTAAGTACAAATCAAATCAAATCAATTCCATTCTTAATCATTCCAAACACAATCTAATATATTATAAATATAAGAATTGATTTCTAAATCAATTCAAATCCTATTTTTACACAATCATTCCAAACATGAAATTTAATTTATAAATCAAATCAATTCAAATCAATTCAATTTAAATCAAATCAATTCCAAAATTTAGTTAATCCAAACACACTCTTAGTGTTTTAGACTGTAGAACACTACCACCGTAAGCAAGCCAAACCCACCACCGTTGCAGAGTTGAGCCCCTCGCGAGACGCCACCACAGCCGCAGAAACGCCAGTACCAGCGCCGGATTCTGCCGTGTTGGGGGGTTGGGGGTTCCGCCATCCCTGCACCTTTGTCCTATCCCTGTTTTGTTCCCCAAATGAACATAGGGCAAAATCCTTTCTTTCCTTTTCTGCTTCTGTAGCTTCCCATTTTTTTTTTCTTTGGCTGAAAAGAAGACTGATGGCCCATTCTTTTTTGTCATTGATGTATGGGTTGGCCCTTTTTTTTCGTCTCTTCTACTTTTATGCATATGAACAAGAGAAAAAAAAAAAGAATTTTCAAAGAAAAAGAAGCAAAAAAGAATATTTTCAATTTTTGAATTCACGCAACAATATCTAATATTGATATATAGCATCATCAAGAGTTGTGATAATTATTTGGGTTTATTATATAGCTCTTAGTATCCTGAATTCTGTACAAAAGTAAATTTGCCTTTTTCCTTTAAAAGGAATAAAAAATACTTTTTTTAAAAATAACTCAACACACAATTATTTTCTACAAGAACCATGTGAGTTTGAGCTCTTCATTACATCAGAGGATGCATAGAAGTGCAAGTCAAACCAAAATTATATTTTTAAATTTTGCTTTCCTTTTGTAAATATCATTTCAATTTTGCTTTTCTTTTCTTTTTAATAATTGTAATATTAATTTTGCTTTCATGTTCTTTTGTAAATAATTGCTATATTAGTTTTGGTTCTATGTTCTTTTGTAAATAATTATCATATTAATTTTCTTTCTCCTTTTTTGTAAATAATTGTTATACTAATCTTACTTTACTTTTCTTTTGTTAATAATTATTATATTCAAAAGGGAAAAAATAAATATTATTAAAAGTTATTAATTAATTTGCATAACAAACTTTTAGGTAACCATTACAAAATAGATGTATTAAAGATGTAGTGGAATTAAGTTCTTATCCTTCCTTATGCATAAATAGACTCCCGAATCCATTCTCTTTAAAAGACCAGTTTTTGTAAAATTATAAGATTTTTCCAATTTTTTCCGTAATAAAAATCGGTGGCGACTCCAATTAAAATTTTTTCCAATATTTTTTGTTGTCTCTCGTTAAGACAAGACACTCTTTGAGCTCATTGTGACAATAGCTTGGCTATCCCGATGAAATAAACTGCTCCACAATATATATATATATATATATATATATATATATATATATATATATATATAATCCTTAATCTCAACTTAGGGCTATTACCGGATAATGCTTACATCTCAACTTTATTTGAGTTGAAACAACTTAGTACATAATTATAGCTGCAAACTTTGGAATCAAAAGTGACATTATTTGCCTAAATCATGTTGGAGGCATAATAACAATATTAGTCAATTGAACAACTTACAAAATATGTTAATATATAAAGATGTGAGTCACATAAACTCAATGAGGACATATCAACACAATGGACAAGAAGAAGAAGCAAGTAGACGCATGAGCTTTTAAAATAAAACGAAATAGGTTAACAATCATACAATTTACTGAAAATAACTGGTGGAAATCACAACTCTCTTAATATTTCATAAGTAGAACCTCATTCATATCTCTCAGTCATAAATAAAAACTCCTAAGTAGGAATTCAATAGTTCTCCAAATTTGCCTTTACAACATCTTCATAATCATTCTTGTCATAATAAAATCAAGTCTTTTATCAATTAATTGAAGACTCCATGAGGGATACTTAAGAAGAACTAAATCATTTGAGGAGTAATCGTAACCCATTTAATCACAACTCTCATGTTGTCTTAAGCCAAGGGATTTGCCTCACTCGGCATACTTTTATAATTTGGGTTCTCTCACCCTCTATCTCAGTGAATATACTATATACACATAGGCTGTTACATTTATTCGCTATGGCAAGTCATCTTCTAACTTAGAACTCATCATGGATCTCTCAAACAAATTATAACAAAACATAACTTTCAAATCCATAAGTCAATATCAATATAAGTCCATTCTTGAAGGTAACATTTCTTACAATCATTTTTGCACAAATATGAAATAAGATACAACAACATCATGAGATTATAGAATAATAAGGAAAGTTAGTAACAATTTTAAGGGTTAATTGCAGTTTACCCCCTGTATTATAAGCTATGCACACTTTACTCCCTATATTTTAAAAATATGCAACCCGGCAGCCTGCATTTTCACAATATGCACTTTGGCTCTTTCTGTTGATTTTTTCATCAATTATAAACAAAAATGTAGGGTGTTAGGTTACGCATTTTGGACAGTTCAAAGGATCAATTCGCACATGACCCAAAAATTTAGGGGAGTATAGTACACTTATTTGGGGCCAAAGTGCATATTATGAAAATATAGGTATTGAGTTGCATATTTTTAAAATGTAGGGGGTAAAGTGCATATGACCTATAATATAGGGGTAAACTGTAATTAACCCTAATTTTAAAGCCAATAATCAAGTCATAATTTAATTATCGCCTAAGAAGAGAATAACAATTAGTAAAAAAAGTTAACTAAACAAATTAAATAAGATAAAATAATTAACTTAAATAAGTTAGTTTCTTGCATAGAAAATACTTTTTAAAATAATGTCGCTAGGTAAATTCCACTAACAAAGAAAAATCAACGTAGTTGCTCTCTAATAGTTTCAAAAGGAGTAACTAGCACAATCTCCAAAGAATTTGACCAATATAACATTTTTGATAAGTTTAGATAATTTTTTTGAAGATAATTTAATAATTGGTAAGCTTGTTAAGCAAAACCCCCAATTGTGAGATTTAGGGTTTCCATGGGTATGAGTGAAGATCAAAATTAGATTTACTCACTATAACGTATTAGTGCTCAAACTCTTAATTCATTAGATTTTTACTTAAATTCCAAATATTTACTTATATGTTATTTTATTATTACTTATTATCTTGAGAAAAAAAATCCTAAAATTTACCCATAAGAAAAATATTGGATATTAGGGACATACTTCAACCTTTAAAAGCTAATGGATGGTAAGGATTTGATGACAAAAGGAAGAAGAATGGAGCTCTTCATGGTTTGATGATGAGGAGGTAGGAAAAGAAAAGAAAAAAAAAAAAAAAAAAACTGGAAGAAGGGAAAGAAAAGGGAACGGTGAAGAGGAGGGAAAGAGGTTTTTCAGTTTTTGGTTGAAAAGACTTACGCCACTTTCACACTTTTTTTGTTGTAAAGTAAAATTACTGAAATGCCATCTATCTTCTTTTTCTTTTAATCTTTTTGGGCAACGTCACAAGTAACTTCCTTTGCTGTAAGTCGATCGCCAGGTTGTTAATTTAATTTTCATTAACGTTCCATAATCGAACCAAATTAAGAAATATATATCATAGAATTTAAAAACTAGTCAATACGTACTTCATTACATTACTTCATTTTAACATATAACATATTTCTTAAAACATAATTAAAAATTAACGATTACACGAGATTTTAACTAACGATCAAGTTATCTAAAATTAAGTATGCATGATTGGTATTAAGACATAATTCAACAAATAAATGATTGAATTTACGTTTCACAAAAGTTATTCTATGGTAAATTTAGTATGGTTGACTTTTATTCTACAGTAAATTTAGTATGGATGACTTTTATCCTATAAACTGAACAAATCTACCTTGCCAACGTCCTAGTTTGAATTGTTTTACCCAATTCCTTTCCAATCAATTACTAGTTTCCAAAGTTAATCTGCATTTATTTTCCTCCTCCTCTTTATTTTTATTTTTTATTATTTTTCTCTATTGATATGTGTTACACAATTAAAGACAACTTTCCCTTCCCTAAAACCTTTTATTTTTCGATGAAGCAAAAGTTTAGCCTCAAGATGTAATACCCACTACCAAAAAACTTGACTAGGTGACACCTGCCCTCCATTTGCATTTAATTTTGGGCACAACAAGGTATCAAAATTTAAATTTTCATTTCAAACCTGGTGAGAACATGCATGACAAGGTTTGAATTAGAGATGGCAAAAATACCCATTAAAACGGATATCCTCGGGAATTACTCGCAACGGGGACAGGGACAGATTTGGTCTCCACGGGAATGGGGGTATGTCCCCGTTTAGCTAATGGGGGCAAAGGCGGGGATGAGATCCCATCCCTATAGAGACCCGTAAAATCCCTGCTTATATATATATATATCTTATAATAATTAAATATATGATTTTACTGCCTATATTTCCCTTTGATTTGTACACTTATTAGGAAATTTATTAATTGAGTTTGAAATTTATATATTTGAATTTATAATTTGAATATTTATAATTTGTGATTTGAATATTTTTATTATCTTGTAATGGATTTATAATTATATATTTTATTTTTAATTTAATTATTATATTGTATTGAATAATAATATGAATTATAAATATTTATAAATATTTTATTAAATTTAATTTTTTTTTTAAATTTTTATTTTTTTTATATTTTTTTAATAAAAACCTACATATATCTGCAAGAAAGGGAAAATGGGGACCTGCGACAAGAGTGGAACATGGACAGAAGGAAAATCCTAAACGGGGACCATGAGTACCCATTGGCATCGTAGTTTAAATTTATCTAGTAAAAGACGGTTCAACAACTCAGTCTTGCGGCAATGATTAAAGCTGTTATGTGCCAGGGAACAAGGAATCAAATATCATTTAAATTCCCCTCTGGCTTAAACGGCTTGCTGGAGCATATTCCATTGGTGACAAATCTTTCCAATGTACTGTTTCGAGCCTACAGAAAGAGGGTTAAAATATTGGCAAGATTTGTTCCGATTGGACATTCCATTAATAAACAAGGGACTCAACGATGGAAGGATAATCAATTGCATCGCATGATCAATCCCTTCTATCATATCTCATTATCTCATTATCTCATATGCTTCAATTTTCTCTCTGACAGTGCATTAATCAGTCACACTCAGCCATATGATATGACGCATTGTATCCAGTACTTCAAGTTCTATATGTGAAGAAAGATCAATATATGGAATGGAGTGAAAATTTTTTCCATATAATCAACAAAGTCTGTTTATTTGGGCGTATATATTGTTTTCCTATGTTTTTTCCATTTATTCTTACTTTCCACTTTTTATTATTGGATTCTAGGAAAAAGTTATTCAAAATTTGACAAGAGGGCAAAACCTATGAATGATAAGATATTTTCATTAAAAACACATTTCAATATCGATTACTGTAAAAGGGTTAAGGTAGAGGAGATTAAGAATGTGTTTGGTTTCGATTATTTTTGGAAAAAATTATTTTTATTATTATTATTATTATTATTTTAAAAGGATTTAATTTTGATATGTTTGCAGTGTAAAATTTTTATACAATTATCCAATTATTTAGTGATATATCATTTTAAGTATTTGATTTTTATAATAACTATTCTAAAATTTACGCATATAATAAAATTTAATTAAGTTGATAATATAAAATATTTTATATTGATAGTATATTAAAATTAATATTTTTAAAAAATTATTTCAATAAAATTTTAATTATAATTTTTTTTGAATTTAATATAAACTAATTCAATTACTATAAACATTGATGGTGCGATTATAGCGGCCAATGTAATATGAAGTGTCAAACTATAGGCATCCAGCCATCCGCAAGGGGAATAAGAAAGAAGTCTAGTCTTGGGACCTTTTTTTTTCCGAGTTGGGTAAACAATGATTGTTGATTGACATCTTGATGGGATGATACTTCTGAAATATGTTTTTGCCACCCTGGAAAAAGGAGCTAGAATGTCTAAGCCAGCCTCAACGGACAACAGTCTCCTTTTTCCCATCTCATTCTTACTTAGCTGTGTTTAAAATGGTCCAATTGAAAATCTGGACACTGGTATTCTAGTTTTTTTTTTCGGTAATTATCAAGTCATTTGCAGCTAAAGATCGATTAATTCGATTTTGGAGGCCATATTACAAGCTTGACCTTGGGGATATACACATTCAAAATTTTTGACAAGCTTTCGCACAATAAACTTTTTTTCGTCCTTACACCTTTTCTTCTCTCTTTACCTTCTCATTTTTCTCTCTCTTGCGGACCTTTGATCGCTTCCGCCACCTCCAAATTTTGCCATCAAACTCTCCACCCTTACACCATCTCCATATTTGCAGGGAGGAAGGAGTAGACTATGCATTAACAATGACACTCTGGGATGCTGCCCTCCATCATTGCCACCGCCCAGCACCAATGGTAGTTGTGGAACCTTTGGCATTTTCTTGTTTACATTCATGAATAAGAAGATGCATGCTCGAGGATTAGAGCAAAGTTGTGGAGCAATTGAAGGACTTTTACTAGGCACCATTATATTTTACCACAATCATTCTTTTATTGATCACTATAGATTCACCTAAGCTTACAATGCAACTTTCAAATCCTCGATAGGAATAGGTATGAACATCTAAGTTGTCGCCAACAAACCTTCCTAAAAAGGAAAGTTTTGACCTTTATAAAAGGGAGAAATCAGTGAATAATGCTTCCTGAAATTTCAACTTGGTACTAACTACCTCTTAAGAGAGCACATTGGAAAGTTCAATCTATGTCAAAAGATTAGGCAGTGGAGGAGTCCATGGTATTAGATGCACAAGTGAGTTTTTATGGTGATTCCTGTCAATGATGGTAATTGCCGGCTTGTCGCCGGTCAGTGAGAATGGGGCAGATGAAGTCTATGGAGGAGGGTGTGAATAGAGTGGGACTTTCATAAATTAACAATAATATTTATTAATTATTAGCACACTTTGAAATGCATTTAGCAACGTTCGTAGATGTGGCTAAATGATAAAAATTAGTGATTCATTATAGACCACGATCTATGTTAAAGCCCGACATAATATTATAATTAAATTAAACTAACATTAATAATGAATATAATATGATTCTTCAATATGGTGATTATTTATTCATTGAATAATAAATAACTACTAATTAATAATATAATCTTATTTTTATTAAAAATTAATAATTTTTTTCTACACAATCATTTTGTATTTACTGTTATTAAAAAATAATAACTTTCGATTACATACTATTTATTATTATATATTTCTCATTCAACAATATTACTTTATATTTATATGGGTTTATTTTTATTAATTACTTAATCATTATTTTCCTTTTCATAACATATATTCAAAGAGGAGTGATAAGGGGACTCATTTTTTATGGGGCACTATGCCGACTCATCACTCATCCACCATTGGATGGGATGTTGATCTAATTTAAGTGGGATCCACATCCTATTCAATGGTGGATATCCCACAAAAAGTAAGTCCATTCAACATTTTTCATATTCAAAATACAAACAGAAGGCCCTTACGTGCATGAGTGACATGATGCACTGTTTGTATCTCATTCTGCTTTCTCATTTTACGTGTATTGAGCCCTGAACCCGTGTTTAATGTTTGGCGCTTGATTTTGCAATCGCTTGTCCATTTTGGAGATTTCCACAACCCAATTATTTTAATTTTTTAAATCAAAAAACATAATTATCGGATGTGTACCCATGGTCTAACCATCCGCCATATTACATTATATTTATCTTCTCAATCTCAACCGTTTCTTTTATAATATTAATATCTGCATGGCTATCATTGTTTGGAACATCACTATCCAGAATTTGGTTTGGACCATTGTAAACGGAGCCTTCTTATTTTCTGCTCTGATTACCATGGTTTTGGATCATCCAACTTTTGGAAATTGAGGTGCATTTGGTCATCATCGCATTCGCACAATGTTTCATGAAAGATCTTGTTTTAAATTGTTCCGTTAATGTTTATTTTTTGGGGTCATTTTGGTCTCGGAATAAAAATAAGGTGAAAAAAATTATGAAGTAGATTTATAAATAAAATTATATTAAAATTTAGAATTTAATTTAAATATAATAATAGTATAAAATAGTTTTATATTGTCAGCCAATAGAAATAGTAGAAAATACTAAATTATACAAATAACCACCCATTATAATGAGGGATCCACCATAATTTCTTACTTTCGCCTAATTCTATTGGTTGATAGCATAAAATTATTTTATACTATCAGTACATACTAATTAAACTCTAAAACTTAATCTGTATATTTTTCACTTCCTTTTTTATTTCAAAGAAAACTTACCTTTATAATGATAAAATTTTAAGTTTTATTCCACCTTAAACTAGCTAATTAGTAATACACACTTTTCTCAAAGCGGTAGGGTGGCAACGGATTTTATTTAGGGAGAGAAAAAGGGTGAAGAAGAAGATAAAAAAAAGAAAAAGAAGAGAGGGGGGGGGGTATAAATATATTTTATCCTTTTGTTGTACAGATGCATTTTTTCCCCCAATTTAACCGAAAAGCATATATATATATATATATATATATAAGTTTTGATGTTTCCTACAGCCAAATTTAACTATGCTATACTTTTTGAAAAATTAAAATCTCTTCACGGAGAAGCCCAACTTGTTTTTTTTTAATTATGTAGATTTTGAAAACTTTATAGCCCAGAAGTTTTCCTCCAAATCAGAAAAATCTGAAGCAAAGTTCATGCTACTATCACGTGTAATCAATATATTTGCTTTTGAACCACTGAATTTCAATTTATCATATAAAAAAAATAAGTTCTCATTCCATTTCCACTGAAATCCTTATTTTAACCCGCATTACAAGAAAAAGAAGAAGAAAACCTAAACATTCCCATGGGGAAAAGGACAGAAGGGTGACAACGGGCCTGTAAGCGTGATGATTCCACATTTTCAGACCATAATTCTGTGACAAGCTGAGTGTGGCAATCGAACGAATGGTTACGCTATGAAATTAACCCAAATATATTTATTTATTTTTTCAAAAAAAGGCTGTGTCCACTACAATCAAAATGAACGGTCACAGTGGTCCATTTGTACTTAAAAAGGGGTAACATGTTAAACACGGTCCTATGTTACAATGGAACCTTTTTGACTTAAAAATGGTCGTGAGTTTGTGCCTCGTCACTTCTCTTCGCTTTACACATGTGATGTGTGCCTTGGTAGGGTTTTGGACTGTGACCAAACGTCAATAATGCATCTATTTTATCGTACAACAATGAGAGTGAAAGTGAGCCCAATCTCACACCCAAACAGAAAAATGAAAACAAGCACAACCTTTCCACAGCATGGCCAAAGCATATGATTCGTCTCATTCAATTTTCCACTCAAGAGAGAGAGAGAGAGAGAGAGAGAGAGAAGGCCAAAAAAAAAAAAAATTGCAAATTAAATTGGACTACATCAGTTCATTGCATGTGATTCACCACAATTGCAACATTTCTGTTTTAGCTTTTTATTTTTCAGGTTCTGTCTAATTTGATCCCCTACTATTTTTAGACTATTGTATGGTCTATTTTTGCGAATCATTAGATATGGTTAATAAAAACTTGACTATTAAGATAAATATATGTATAAATAGACTTTAATTGATGTGAAGCATATAAGGTATTATCCCTTCACTCTTCTTCTCCTCCACCCATCATCTTTTAACTAACTAGTATTCACTCCTTTTCTCCTCCATCCACCATCTTCCAGCCACCACTGTCTTCCTCCGTCGATGCTGGTGCCGCCGTTAGTTGAGATTAATCTATAATCAGTTACTATTTGCTAGGTAATTGGTTGATTAGTTATTGACTGTTTATTTAAATAAAATTTGGTATCCCAAATGATTGATAAGAAAATTGATTTGAAAAATAAAATTGAGAAACTCATTGGTTTAGAGAACTAATTCTCTAAATTTGTCTATTCAATATCTATTAGGTTTGTATCAGTTTATTTAAAATTTTTAAACTAATAAAGTGTTTATAATAATAATAATAATAATAATAATTATTATTATTATTATTATTTTGACATTATAAATCCAATAGCTAAGCCTAAGCCACGAGCCACACGCTGGTCGATCTAAGG
Organism: Pterocarpus macrocarpus; assembly: GCA_031439585.1. Taxonomy (NCBI): domain Eukaryota; kingdom Viridiplantae; phylum Streptophyta; class Magnoliopsida; order Fabales; family Fabaceae; genus Pterocarpus; species Pterocarpus macrocarpus. The sequence goes on from CM062518.1 coordinate 39,234,901, forward strand.
AGAAATTATTCCCAAAGTGGCTGATCTAACAAAATTCAAATATAGATATACTATTGAAACAGATTGAAACCAAGAACAGAGTTTATAATAAAAAATATGGAAATTCATCCAGTGCTCCAAAATCGTTTTCGCGTACATAAATTTCAAACTGGAAATATCGTTAATTGAACCATCTCAAAGTAGCGACTCTTTTAAGACAATAGTAATTATTTTCAGAATTATGCAACATATCGATTTTTTTTATACAAAAATGGAATAAAGCACATATAAGTAACACAGTTGATCGATTTTTATTTCTTTATATCAGCAGAATGTCTGATTAAACTTCCATTATAAAATTGAATGTTTCATAATCAAATGTATTGAGTTCAACTCTGTTTTATAATATCCATTTGTTATCACACTCATAATTTAACAATTTTTTTTAATAAAAAAAAAAACTATTAACGTAACTACAATCAGAGCAGTTAATTAACCGATAATTTATAATTCATAAACCGCCTTGATTGAGGAAAGATTATACAATGAAGATCTACAAAAACACTCGCTCTTGATATGATGAACATACATAGAAGCACCTATATATAATAAACCTCTACAAAACCAAGAAAGCAAATCAACCACAAGTTTATACAGGCAATGCCCACATCTATTATACATGACTCTAGATAAAGTTTAGCGAAGAATCTTTGAGCAAACCTAATTTATTAGAGCCCACATGAAGAAAAATCAAGCAATGAACTATAAAATTTATATTACAGGTAGATTCATGATTGTATCTCTTTTTAGGTCCATCTGCAGTATGGAAACCTACACTTCCCTTCCACTTCTGCTTGTGCAGCATAAAATTGTATATCTGGTAGGGAAAAAAGGAAGGTTTATAAGCCAGTAGCAGCATCAGAATCATCAACATTACTGGCTTTACCATTGCCACTGTCGCGGAAGCTCAATCCGATGTGATCCATTTTCACGCGCTTTGTCTCCAAATATCTCTTGTTTTCCTTTGTTATGAGTGTTAATAAAGGAATCATTTCAGAGACAGTTAACCCATAACCTTTGAGCCCGACATATTTTGCCGGATTGTTAGTCATGAGCTTCATCGAACGAACGCCCAAGTCCCTCAATATCTGCAGGTACATTTTCAAGTTATTTCGACTCAATACAATAAAGTAAAACATCTGGAATGATATGGTGCTCTGGATAATAGCGGCTGCTAGTGAACTTCCATAATTTTAGTTTGTGAATCACCACGAATTTATAAGAGTAATATGATGTACCAAAAAAACAAAAAAAAGTAAATGCTAAGAGAGCCTGCTCAATGTTCCAGTCATTCAGTATTTCTAATATAATTACCTGTGCACCAATTCCATACTCCCTTGAGTCAACAGGCAATCCCAACTCTTCATTGGCTTCTACAGTATCCCACCCATCATCCTGCAGGTTATAAGCAAGAAGACTGTGACCCAATCCAATTCCCCGTCCCTCATGTCCACGAATATAGACCAATACACCTCTACCAGCGGCCCCAATTTGCTGCATTGCAAGATCCAGCTGGTCTCTGCTGTCACCTCTCGTGGATCCAAATATATCTCCCGTAAGACATTCTGATTGTACCCTCACGAGAACATCTTGTCCATCTCCAATGTCACCCTGTCAAACAATAAACAGTCAAGACCATAAAAATGGCTAAAAGTTAACTATTGAATCAAGCAATATAAAAATCTAAAATGGAAAAGTTCAAGAATATGCCAATTTTGCGAATCATGGATAGAAAGAGCTCTTCTTTACCTTTTCTCAGTCCATTTTGACAAAATCAATAATACTCATCTACCTGCTTAAGCTTCTAAGTCCTGAGTCATATATTTTGAAGCACAGGGAATTTGTGGATCAGAATTCTACTATGGCATCAGGATCACTCTGTAGAATTTCAAGCTATCTCACTAGAAAAGAACAAGGCGGCTATTTGAGGTACTTTAGGAGTTGCAGTCTTGACAGACATTTTCAAGATCTAACGCATCCTACTTCAACAATAGTTTCCATACTAATGGGGAAGACATTTTCCTTTATGCTAATAGCCTTAGCTTCTGGTGAAGGGCTCTTGACTTAACCCAACAACTCTTGTACTTTTATGTTGTTAGTTTGTAACTCTATCCAGACATAATGAATTAGGTTTTGGTTTCATTACCCCCCATCCTTCCTACCTCTGGCAGGAATGTGACTCAGAAAAAGTTGGGGGGAAATACACATTTTGTCAATGTATCCCTAGTATTTTGTCTTTAACGTCAAAAAGAAAATTGACAATATCAATCCCCTTATCCAAAGGTTGGGGGGAGAAAAAGTCAGGGTTGAAGAATAGCACGTAGGGCACACTGCTAGTGCTATATGAACCACATAGAAGAAGCTGTCCATCGAGCTAAATCATATTGTTCTACCATATTAGTATCCTTTCCATGCTCACATTTTTTCTTGTTTATTTAGTTAAAATCATTCAGTTCAACTATCAATAATGTTCGCACATGTTGCTATAAACAGAAGCATTTCTCACCTTAACCATTGCAATATGCTCCATCCCATCTAAAAGTGACCTATAACAGTAAGCTGTGAATGGCCCCCACATTGTTGATATTGGTGCAACATCAGCTTGTTCGACTAGTTTATCTCTCTTCCTTCTATATCTGTCATAAAAATTAGCGTTAGTATCCTTGCAATGTAACCAAAATAAGCAACAAGAAGTATCCAGGCAGCAAAAATATGGGTAAGGAACAAAAGCAATAAAGTAAATGAGAAAATTCTAACTATTCATAAAGAAAAATTTTCATTTAATGTCTTGAATGCATGGACATCAAATGGAAGATAAACAAATTGGATTTCAATTTTCTTAATGGTATATGGATTTTTCATTTCATGATAAGATATTATGGCATCAAATGATCCATGTAACCGACCTTATCCAATGGAACAAAACTTAGCTGCTGTTGTTGTATATGAAAAATCCATTTGGCAAAAAGTAAAAGTTGGGGGGGGGGGGGGAAATTTAACCAAATTTACCTCACAAGCAATCATTACAATTGACTTATAGTATCCTCAAAAGTCAAAAGTAAATACCAGACAAATCTGAGTTGGTTCAAATTCTAATTACGTAGTTAGGATTTAGAAAGATAAATTATGGTTTCGGGCAAAAAAGGGGAATCAAATTATGGTATAGGTATTTGACAGCAAAATCTAAACATAAAAGATATAATAAATGTGCATATAGCAAATTTTATTGCACATTCCATGAAATGCTACATACCTTATTAAGTCAGCAATAGATAAAATTTTTAAATTCTCACGCTCTGCAAACTGACGAAGCTTAGGTAATCTTGCTGTGGAACCATCATCATCTACAATATTACACAGAACTGCTGCAGGATTCAAACCAGCAAGCATGGCAAGATCGGCCGAAGCTTCTGCATGTCCTGCTCTCTTCAATACACCACCTTCCCTGTATTTTAGTGGGAAGATATGCCCTGGGCTGTTGAAATCACTTGGTTTTGAATCTCTGGATGCAAGGGCCAAGACTGTTGTTGCCCGATCATGAGCGGACACCCCCATGGTGGTACCATGTTTAGCATCCTACAAATGCAACGTAAACTGTTGAAATGTACCAAATTACATGAATAAATTCCAAAACTACACAAAAAATTCCCACCAGAACACAACAGATGATCAAAGTTCAACCATCTTTGTTGATGTGACAAAATTCCAGCAAATGATAATCAATGTCCCTTAAATACTTGGAGAAAAAAGTTATTAAATGCAACAAAGCAAAGTCAAACTGAATTGTTGACAAACCAAATGCATTATACAAGTGCAGCTTAGAGATGAAAACAATTATTCCCTAAAGTTGATTTTCTCATAGGGTGAGGACATGTATTGTTTTCAGCAGATGTAACAATGGAAGAACTTGATCAGAGATACAGAACTAAATCCATATATAGAGATGCATGTACCAATTATACATACCACTGTCACAGTGAATGCTGTACGAAGTTTCTCATCATTATCTCGACTGTTTACCATCAAAGGAAGATCCAATCTCTCCAGATCTTCCTCTTTCATGCTTATACAAATTATTCCAGTTCCATGCTTCACTATAAAAGCCATAGCCTCAGGTGTTGCCAACTCTGCTGCCATTATTAAATCTCCTCCATTTTCTCTGTCCTCGTCATCTACAACCACTACCATCTGAAGCACTAATGTCAGTTAATAACAGAAAGCTAAGCCGATGGTGATGCAAAACCAAAGCTTTTAACACTATACATCTCCGCTGCACTAAGGGAAAATAATAACAATACAATGTCCACAGAGAGAGAAAGATTAGCAACCTTTCCATTCCGAATGTCTTCAATGGCATCCAGGATGGAAGCAAAACCTTCTGCGGGACTGTCCAGATCAAATTCATCATTGCCATCAGAAAAACCATTGCTTGTTGGCACCGTATCTGCTCCCAGTTTTCCAAATGCTACTGCATTAGGCTGAACCTCAGTTCCAACTGATTCAACTCCAAGCAGATCTCCATTTTTCACAACATCAGAGTTGTTTGGATGAGAACGTAGGTCTCCCTCTCCAGGGGTCAATGTAGCTTTAATTCTACAAACAGCATTGTAACTCGAGGGGAATTTAGAGCTCAGTTGCACAAACACCAAATCCGACCCACATGCATTTACGACAGATGAATTTATACTGTGCAATCCATTGAACAATTTGAAATGTTGGCATGCACTACATTGAACAGAAAATAGATCAAAGGTGCAGCTAGCACTTGTGACATCTGAACATACAATGAAAAAAAAATGCTGGAAATTCAAAATTTATTATCACATAGGGACATAATATGCAGCTGTTCAGCCAAAATTCACATCTCAAACAGAGTAGTACTCGACAAGTTGATAGGGAATAAGAGTTTACATAAAGCGTAGTAAGACGTGACAGCTAAACATCTTTGCTGTAGTAATAAGGCAGAGCAGGTTACAGGAACAAAGTGCCGATCAAACAAATGATATTTACATGCTTGAATCCACACACATATCAATTGCTCAAACAAAGAGTAGAGATTTATTGAATAACGCTCGTGAGCAAGCCCACATGAAAGATAATGTACAGTCAAAAAATACGCTTAAAAAGTAAGGATATAACATCCATAAGAACTGAAAATTACTGTCAAATCTTAATTTGGATTAAGCGATACGAACTGGAGTTAGCTAGAAGCTTCAAATTAGCCCGAAGCAAGGATCAAATACAGTTTCAACCAGGGGTCAATAAGAGGTAGAAGTTAACTGGTTCAGCTAAACTAGCTGAAGATCTTGCTCATCATCTTTTAAAATGAGAATGAAACATGCGCTTTATTTTAAGTTCCCCAAGGTTAAGATCGAAACAGAAGCTATCCCCAGCACCTTTCACACTCGAAACACAAAAAAAATAAAAAGGGAAGAAGAAAAAAGCATTGGATGATTAAGAAAAAAAAGAAGGAGGAAATGGTTTCGTAGAATTGATCGCAGAAATAAAAATGCAGACACTGTGTCATCACATAAACGAAACGAATAAAACAGAAGAAAAAAAAAATAATTCAGGTAAGAATGAAAGGAAGACGTAAGCAGAGGAAGGGAATAGAGTTGTGAGTGAGTTTACCGCGGGCGGGAGAGTGGTGGTGTGGAGGAATAGGAATAGGAGGAGAGGTTGAGAGAAGAAGAACAAGCCATGCGAATGGAATATGATTGTGATTGTATGTTCTAGGGTTAGAGGGAGGTGAATGAAATGAATGGAATCGAACCGGGTTGTGGAAGAAGGAGCGTCTGTTGGTGGTGGTGGACTCTGACGAAGGCAAGGGACGGAAGGGAAATTGCTTAATTGAGAAGCCAAGAATGCCTGTGAATAACGGATACATATTTACGACACGTATAACGGCATTCAATAATATTTAAAAATTATAAAATATGATACCATTATAGTATAATAGAAAAAATTAATATAAAAATATAAATTTTAAATTAAAATAAAGGAATTATAATTTAAATATTAAAATAAATTTTTTTGACATATTAAAATATATTTATTTTATTAATTATTTTGAAATTTCTATTTATATAAATATAAAGTCACTAAAAAATAAAGTACAAATTTTTAAAATATAACTAAAAATATCTAAATATATTTATGAAATATTTGACAAGATACGTATCAGATACAAATATTTTATATTAATTTAGTTTTTACATTACTTTTTGTTTTAATAAATAATAATTGCATATATAATTTTTTGTGATTAGATAATGCCTTGTCTAAAGTGGGGGTTTCATTATTTGAACCTTTTATATTGCATGTAAAATGGCATGAGTCCATCGAATATTTATAAAAGTATTTATACATTATCTACTAATGCAAGTCTAAAAATCATACTTAATTCATGGCAGTGCATGAGAAAAATATCGATTAGATGAGTTAATCCCTATTAGCTATTTATTTCATTTAATTGTTTAAAATAACATAATTTAATGAAAAATGATAATAAGTAGAATAGAATTTTAATAAAAAAATAAATAACATAATAATATATTTTTATTGTAAAAATGGAAATTTTAATAGAAAATATTTATATTTTGATTAAATAATTTAAACAAGATTTATGTACTTTTTATTGAATTTTTTCAATAATTATAAATAATATAAATATATTTACATTGAAACTTATATAATTATGAAAAATATAAATATTTTTTTAAATTTATGATTTTTATTCTATTAAAATTTTTTGATATTATTTTTTATTTTTATTTTTCAACATAAGTACAATCTAGTGTTTTTCATTAATTATTAAACTTGACTATTCACTTTTTGCTGTTATTGAATTGTGTCACTTCAAGCCATTTGATCAAAATGAAATTAATGATCAGAATTTGTGTAAAGGATTTATTTTCACACTGATGTTATTTAATCCTATCTCATATTTTAAATATTGAAAAATTAAATTAATATTCAAAATCCTCATAAAACTAACATGATATTATTTATATCTTCATAAGATTGATTTAAGTGTTTATTCAAGAGCTTGAGACACGTTGTCCTGATGGTAACTACTGACTAAATTTGTAAGAGTTTGAGACATGTAGAAAATAACCAAATTTGATTCTCTAATGTTATCGATCTTAATTTCATTTTTTTTTCCACCTTTACTTTATGCTTATTAAAGACCCGTCTGCCAGATTTATGAAATGAGAAATAAATATATGTAAAAATTCAATGCAAAATCCTATATGGAGCATGCCCAATTTCCATCACCGGCATAAATCAAATGGTGCCGTATCTTCATTTGATGGATAAGTACTGATTCATTCAATATAAGCCTCAATTAGTTAATCAAAACATACACATACACACACACACACACTAACGACCCTATTTATGTAGTAAGTACCCCTACATTACTGCTGGAAACTTCTAAGCAGTGTAGTGTATTTCCCTTTTCCCTTCAACCTATTTGACCCAAAAAATAAAAATAGAAAATATTTGAAGATGTATTTGGTATGTGAAAATATTTTATTTTTTGAAAATAATTTTCATTTTTTAGATTTTTTAAATTTAAAAAATATTTAATTTATAAAAATAAATTTTATTTTTAAAAAATGAAAACAATAAAAATATGTTTGAATCGTTTGTTTTTAAAATTAAATTTGAGATCATAAATTTATATTTATTATTAAATAATAAAAATGATATATATTTGATTTACAAATTTTGTTCATCTACTAAAATTAATTATTAAAATAGTAAATAACTCTATAAAATATTAAAAATAAGAATAAAATAAATTACTTGTTTTAAAGTTATTTTATTATCATTATCAATTATTATATTTTGATTTGTATATAAATAAATATTTAAAACTATTGTTAGTATTATTTTATTGCTTATTTAAAAAATTGCTAGAAATTCATACTTTAAAGTGATAAATTATAGATATTTGTTATATGTACTATATATGATAATATATAATTAAATACTATAAAAAAAATTTTAACTGTAAAAATTACTTGTAATAACAAAATATATTTGAAATATATTTAATTTATGAATAAATTATAGTTATACTAAAAAATATATATAATTAAATAAAATAACTAATACTATATTTAATTCCACTCTTTCTTATACTTCAACTTATCAATTAACTAAAAAATACAAAAAAAAAAAAAAAGATATCACCCTATAACAAAACACAAAAAGTCACTACACCAAGAAAATTTTTGCCCACATTTACTATTGCCGGGAAATGATACCCTTATTTTCCCCTAATAAATTCAAATAATAACATAAATATACTAAAATTCATTATAGAAAGACAACATATTTCATTAAATCCATGATAAACAAAGGTGGATTCTCAGGTGAAGTTGGTTCAAATACTTTAATATAAAGTTCTTAAGGGGGTGTTTGACATATTGTATTAGGCATGATAGGATAAGATTATACAATACCTTATGATCTTATCCATTGTTTGATGCAATCAATGTATTGTATAACCTTATCCATCAAACTTCCCTTATATGTTATAATGATGGATAACTTAATACAAAGGAAGTAGTTCGTATTAGTTCTCGACAATTTTAATGTATAAGGGTTCTTTCAATTTTTTTATTTTTAATATATTTTATTAAAAAAATTAATTATTAACTAAATAATAAAAAAATAAAAATATATAAATAAAAATAATATTATTTAATAATAAATAAATATTTTTTAAAAAAATTGTAAAATAATTATTCAAACTAAAATAAAAATATAAGAATAAAAATTTATTATTAAAATATATAAATAATAATATTTAATATAAATTTAATTATATATAATAAAAAATACAACCAAATATAGGAATGTGATAGTAAACCTATTTAGATTTTGATATATAAAAATTCTATCTTTATTTCTCTCTCTCTCTCTCTCATATTTTTTATATTTATAAAAAAAATTAAAAATAAATAAATAAATAATTTTTAATATAAAATTATTTTTATATATATAATAAAATAGAGCTAAAATAATTATGATAACTATTTAAAAATTATATTTATTATAATCTCTTTTTTTGGTTATATTTTATATAATACAATATCTTATACAATGACATACCAAACACTGCATCATATTAAATTTTTATCAGGTCTTATACTATCAGCCCTTATTCTATCAGGCCTTATACTATCCGTCCTTATCCTATCAAGCATACCAAACGGACCCTAAATATTTCAAATTGGAAGAGGACATGTGTACTTATTGGGTCCACAAGAAAGGAGCCTTAGTTTGTTATTAAAACTAATACAAAATTAACGATTTTTATTATCTTAAAAGTAATAGCATTTAAAAAAATTAAAATATGTTGTCTTGTGGATAATAGTCCCGTTCTTCAGCCCTTCACCAGTGTGTGTCTTCACCAGTATCAAATCTTCTGCTCCAGACCCTCGGTCAATACCTTCCTCAATGAACTTGACAAGCTCCACCAAACCCCTCTTCTCTGCCCTCACCCCAGACAACTCAACCCTCTAAAACCACCCACAAATCTCCTCTTCCAACAACCCCAAGAACATCGTCGAGGACCCTCAACATCCTCTACGTCACCTCCCCTTTCCATGCGAAAACGCAAAATGACTTCACCTCCACCATGCTCGCCATCACCTCTTTAAAAACAAATAAGAAATTAAAAAAAAAAAACACACACATACACTTTTACTAAATTTTGAGGTGAATTTATTTTGTTGGGTCTGTTTGCAAAAATTTTTAAAAATTATTTTTAATTTGTGAAATTACATGGAATCACGGATGTTATGTTACCAAACTGGAAACTATGAAAAATGTGGGTTGAAGGGAGGGAACAATAAACAAAGGGCCATGGGCCACCCTGTCAAGCATCTGCGCAGTGGTGGCAGATGGGTCGCATATGGGTCGTGGTGGTTTGTGGTGGTTGGGGAAGATAGGGTGGCGGCCGTAGTGTGTTGTGGTCGTAGTCGTCAGTGCTAGGGTGCTGGCGGTGGCAGGGGGAAGGGGTGGCGACAGGGCGGTAGAAGGAGGAAGAAAGGGGGAAGACATTTAGCGAGGAAGACATTCAGCGCAAGATCTCAGATGATTCAAAAGGCAACTAAAGTGGTTTTCTTTTTTTATTTTCAAATTTAAATTAAAACGGTGTACTTCATTTACCAGATTTAACCCTTTTTATTAACGTTGACTTTGCTGATGCTACTCTACACATGTCAACTTATTATTCATCCACACTACTGCTTCACCGTGAAGCACAAGTCAACCGCTTCACCAGAGCATGCACCTTTCTTCAATTCATGATCATGATGAAGCCTTCTGCAATGAGATTTCAAAAAAATAGTGTATGACCTGAAATGATAAAATAAAAATGATATGTCATTAAAATATAATTCATCAATCTAAGTTATAAAATAGCAATAAATGTGCAATTAAATAACGAACATTGGACTGAGATATGATGATACCACCTTAAAGCGCCCCTTATGAAACTTTTTCCATAAATTGACGATTCATGCTAAATAGCAAAATGCATGGACTATTAAGTCATACAACCAGCTAACTATATCTCAAGTTCATAGTGAACCAATAGACAAAACATAAAGTGAATATAACAATTAACTTTTTAGTATCTACCACCATTAAAACAGACTTAGAAAGACAAATTCTCACAGGGGACACAAAGTTCAAGTTGATATACAGCAACTAAAGAAGACACAAGTGCACTCTTATTGTCGTACTCTAAACAACTGCATACATTATTACAATGGAGTCATAAAAGCATTTATTGTAAAAAACCAATGACTACAGCGAGGGTTAATGTCATAGATATATATAGTCTTTTAACTACACAATCACATCCACTTTTATATAATGAAGAAGCCCTCCCTTTCCGTGAAAGCAGTGCTAGAAACAAGATGATTATGGATGTGAATTCAAAAAAGGGAAAATATAGAGATAACACATCAGAAATAGATTTAGCTGCAAACACTGTCAATATGTATATAAGCAACAATATAAAGTCCTTCCAGTGACTTCACAGTCAGCATATTAAAAAATAACATTAAAATTGTGAATAAATTATCATTAGAAAAACAAAACATTTGACCTCTATAAAGTAGAGAAAGTAAAAGCTCTAGCAAAACTAACTGCAACAAAATCGTAAATAACTAATAAACTCATTCAATTTCCTCTATCATAACAGACGTGAAGTGATTGATGTTATACCTTTAGCACCAAAACTTCTTGTTTCAGAGGGTGAATCTATCAAACTTGACAGAGTACAGCAACAGTTCAAAGATAAAGCCACACTACACAAAGAAATTGCACAAACAAGTGGATTAACATTATAATCAAACAAACAGCACTAGAGAAGCACACTATACTTTCACAAGAAACAAAAGTTAAAGCTTAAAACAGCTAACTAATCACCTGGGAAAACTTACGGAGAAAAAAAGGGAAGTCAATTATAAAGATTCTATTATAGAAACTGAATTCCGCCTACAATATTAAACTACGCAGTTGATTTTGAACTGCTAAACCCACATCTAAGATACAGAAACCATTATCTTCACATCACAGTCACGAGCACCAATCAATCACTTGGAAACCAATAGAATTGCATTGTAGTCGCAGGAGTCGAAGTTAACATACAAATTAAACCCCAAGTCGACAATTTTTTCACAAGATTGCTCGAATAAAAATCATAGACAAAAGCAAATAAAAAATAAACAAAAAAAAAAAAAGAAATTGGAAACGAAAGAAAAGAAAGGGTTCATACTGAAATTTGGCCTGAGCGATGGCATCATGCCCCTAGATGATGGACATAAGTCAGTGAGAAAGGAAACAGGAAAAAAAACATTCATATGACAACAAAATTTCAGATCTGCATGTTGAAAGCAAGAGCAGCAACGATGGAAGGGAAAGCAAGAGCAACAAAATTTCACACAAACAGGGACAAATCAAAGGGAAAGCAAGAGCAAGCCAAACTTGATGGAGCACCAATGGAAAACAGAGACAGCAGCAGTGATGGAAGGGGCAGCGACGGTGGCAAAGGGCAGGGACGAAAGCAGGAGCACAGCGCACAGCAGCAATGGACCGAGCAAAGGGGCAGCTTGCTATGAGGTTGAAAGTGAGCAATAGACACATCGAAATAGCATGAGTGTCATTAGTATTACAAATATGCCACCGCAATGGGAAGGAAAACGTTCTGAACAACTTTGAAAACATTTCCTGAAAATGCCGAAAACGTCAAAATGGCGTTTCCAAAATTGCGATGCTTTTAGGAAATATTTTCAAAAATATTTTTTGAAAATTTGAACCAAACGTATTTTCATATTAACTTTCTGTTTTTATTGAAAATGAAAATAGGAAATATATAAACCAAACACACTCTTAGTTTTGCAACAAGCTCTTTTCCACAACGGACAAAATTTGCAAGCAGAATGGCTGCTCAAATAAAGTTACTATTACATGCTTGGAATATTCCCCATAGCACTTCATCATACTACTACACCTCCACATTCAATGCATATAAATTTGCAGAACTAACAAAATGGGCATGTCACTTGATGATCATCACAATATAAGATCTACCCATATCTCCTTAGAGCACACTTTGAAAACTTGCTATTGCTAATTAATTCCCCTTTTGTCAGCTTTTAATTGGTAAGACCCGAAGTATACACCATGATCATGTTTAGTCACTACTCTCCCTATGTTCTGAGGGCGGATGTTTCAATCTTTCGAATATTTCATCAAGGGATTCAAATGATGAGTGTGAGCTTATAGTGGTTCCTTGAGCACCAAGAGGAAAGAATCTACTGGAGTCAATGTTTGACCTTAAACTCTTATATCCATGCATCGTTGATTCCCATTTTGAGGCTAATGCAGATGATGATGCTGAACTAGTGCTGTGAGAATCATTAGCATCATTTGCCATGGAGGAAGAAACACTTTCCTGGCTCGAATCTTTACCGGACACTCGTTCATTCGGGTTTGTCCTTAAGGCTCCATACTTTCTACCCCCAAATTTCCTGGTCATGTCAATGTCTGTGCCTTCGTTTTTGTCCTCCTCTGTGTTGTTAGTGCCAACTCCACTGGCAATCTCATCCAGAGCCTGAAGAAGGAAAAGAGATAGTTTCAAGCTACTTCTACAAATCTTTGTTCAGAGTTATTTGTTTTTGTTCTTGGTTCAGTGGTGAAAATCATGTTAACTTCATATGAAAAATGAGAGACCAATATAAATTGAGAATACGGAAAAATTGAGTGAGACATATATGCCAAAGAATTTGACTGAATTTTACAATTGGCATTCTTTCTAAGACTTGAAAAAGAAAAAAGTTCAAAACCTAGTTGTTTCAGATGCGTACCGCTTTCCTGCTGGCAGACTCAACATCCAAATTACTCGTGCTGAAACTCCTTGCTAAAGGAAAAACAAGTTCACCAACTTTGTGGCCTTGTTGGAGAAGAGAACGCTCTGAAGAGAAAAGAGTAAGGTGATAAATTAAGATGTTATTACGGGTATCAAATGACAGCAGATAGATATGGTTATCCAAAATTGTATGAACAAGGTGTAAGCCTAGTTTTACAAAGCTGTGCCACATTTGACATCATTTAGTGCTTTTAACTAGAGGACACTGCCAGAGTATATAGTAGTGGAGAAATTGTTTGTATGATTTTCTTTAATCTCTAATCCTTATTGTTTTCCCCTTCATTCTTTCATTATGGGATCTTTTTTTTTCTTTTGGTTATCAATAAATTTCTTTTATTTCCATACAAAAGAGAAGGTATTTCAAGCCGTTGCAGATTATTAGAAGTTCTATGCTAAAATAATGGAATATTAGATAAAGTAACTAAGAAGGCTTGAACTCACCTTTCTGCAAGATTATTATTCCAGATGGGTCAAATCCATCCATATCTTCTGCATCACCATTAATAAACTTGAATATTCTCCAATTCCCACAATAACTGATGACCCGGTTAAAAAAATTGCCTGCCAGCAGTGAAGTGTATATAACCATGATGAGGGGGTAGATTTTGTTAAATCCATTCCCAAAAAATGGAACAGCGTCATCAATGTTTCCCATCCTCTGCACAAAAATTTGAATTTTACACACTAGAGTATATTAATCAATCTCTGGGAAGAGATAAGGAAATTATTTTGCAATGCTTAGGTGAGGTCAGTTTAAAACGACTGCCTTTAACCAGGGGACCCAAATAATGTGCAAATCACATTAAAGACATACAAAATATAAATATGATGCTATCGTTCTTATGATTGAAATGAGAGTAATTAGACAATTGAGACCCACAACCGCACGGAAGGTTCTATAAGAATTATGAAGTATGAAACTAAATGAAGTATGAAACCAAGGGTCACATCTTATCATTGTTATGCACATTAATTCATGTAATAATGACAGTCATATAGACTAGCAAGGAACAACAATGATTAATGGCAACTTCATTATTGTAGCACAACAAATTAAGCACCAGACAACAGAAAAAAAAAAAAAAAAACCTGTTCAAAAATGGTTTTTCTATCCCCACCAAGATTAATGAGATTCAGAAAGTTGTATGAAATGGGTGCTGCATATCTTGCAACCATCCTACAAAAAGAAGTGAGATCCAAAGGCCAATAATTTAGAACAATTGTACTACACACAAATGACTGAAAATACAAAAGAAAAAAAGTGGAAAACTTACGAGCATATCATAAGCAAGCTTACTGAGCTTGTTTGTCTCGGTGTCAGTGAATAAAACATCAGCATTCCCATTTTAAACAAGGAATAATATGTACAAATACACATATACATCAAGGGGATGGAAGCAGCTAGCTGGAAAAAAAATCCAACAATCAGTTTTCAAGTAGATGAGCAAAGAAAAAAATAACAATGTCATGCATGAGTCAAGATAAATTGCAGCTACTTGCCTAAACAGACATTTTGAGTTAGAATAATTCCCTTCTGCTATCAATATCAATAGTTTGAACTCACAAAAATGCTGCAGAAGCAGCAAGCCTCTAACCCACTTTAGGTTTTATTCACATCAGAATGGGGTCTATAGCTTTTGCCTGGGGGGAAATTCAATTTGTGTTATATCCATTAGACTTTTTCCAAATTAAATTTTCATGATTCTTAATGACATCAATTCTATGAAGGTTGTTGTTAATAGTATCGTACAGCCTTAACCGAGAGAAATTAAGATAAAGGAAAATGAACTTCATTTAAAGAAAATGACTAAATTGGAACAGTTCTACAAATATTACCTGCACAAGCACCTCATGGTTTCCTGCAGCATGTATTAGGATGGAGAAAAGGGATAAATCAACACCACTTGGTAGTATGGTAGCCTCTGCTAGAAGAATTGCAAAGGACATGCAGCCCAATATAACAGCCAGTGATTTCTGAAGCTGCTTCCTTAATATACATCGCCATAGAAATTCTGTGATAAATCAACATTTCGTGCAGATATCACTGTTCTATTTAGTACCTAATAAGAAAAGATTTGAAAAAGCTAATCTCTATTAATTTTGTAAAAGAAAAGTAACATATAAATGTCTCAGCAAAACAGAAGAGCACAAATTTAATAAGAGGCTAGTACCAGTTGTATCCAAAAGAGCACCTACTCTGCCTGTGCGTTCAGGCCTCAAGCATGAAATATATTTCCTGCAAGAATGGAATCAAGTATCTTTGAATAATAAAACTATAGAGCTATTTATTGCATATTACTTCATAAATGTAACACCTGCACACTGGAAAGTGAAAGGTAGACTCTAATCAGTATCTCAGGCCAATAATATATCCAAAAATAACCAGCACAGATTTTCTCTCCCTATATCACTTTCTTGTTTATTGGTTAGTAGCACCTACAACAAAATGATTTTAAAAGAAGATATTTCGTTCATGATAACAGAAATGAGAAACCCTCCCTCTCGGATATTGGACTGTCTTTGATTTAAATCAAAGAACAACTACTGAATTCATATAAGTCAGAAAATTTGCTTTAGTATTAATATCATTTTAGATGTGTTTAACACTTTAACTTTCTACATAAACCAAGGTATCTTTATCTAGATTGTAGAAGATAATAAAATGAAAGATATATTTGAGCATTTCCTCCTCTATCAAAGTTTTCTTAAAAATAAATAAATAAATAAATTAATTAATTAAATAAATTGAACACTTTCTTATTTTGGACTAAGTCCATACATAATTAGTGCAACAGCAATCATGAATATTGGACCTTCCCTCGCCCCACAAAAAAAACAAAAAAATTGTAAAAACCATCATCTGTCACAGAATCTATAGATGTTGCCCACAGTTCAAAAGAAGAGAGGATAAACAGACACAATAACAAAAAGAAAAACAAATGTAGGTTTAAAAGCAAACCATCCTGTAGAATCACGACGCTCATAGTTCTTTATAGTATCCTCCAGTTCAAGGGCTTCTAGGACAAACTTTGTATATTCACTAAAAAAAAGAATAATAAAAATATTTAGCACATGAAGAGAATTTTATATATTAAAAGCTAGAATACCTCAGTAAAGTATGATCTGAAAAAAGAAAATGAAGTTTAAAATCAAAACTTGGTGCATAAAATGTCCAGTTTCCCCTAACAATGTACACACTCAGTACACCACAGGCACACACATATACAAAAGGCTAACTCAGTAAACAATTTTTTCCTAATCATATTGCATAATCATTGAATTTGATAGATCCCTATGATTAGAATCCAGAGCCATGTACCAACTTCTATACTAGTGGATCAGTGACTACCTCCTATATCGATAATACTGCTCACGAGCTCTTTTAAGACGACGTCTTAATGTTGCCATGGACTTCTCATCTGTATCATAATCCATGTCACTTTCTCCTAGTCTCCCACCCTGTGGTTTGAAGGAAGGGTCTTCCTTCAACTAGAAAAAAAAACAAATGTTACATAAACAACTAGCAATAGAACATTTAGATTCAAAACAACTGCATGTATACACTCGTAGACTTTACCATCTTAACCAACATTTTGTCAATTATATTCATGTAGGGTCTCAAAGGATCACGCTTGGGAATCTGCTTTGATGTGGCCTGTGTAATCTGACAATGGCAACACCACAAAAAATCATGTCTGCAAAGAATAAAGGATAAAAAGAACGTGTTCCTTCTAATCATTATAATGCAGATTATGTATGATCCACTAACACTACACCAAATTTCAGAAGAAAATAATTCATAAAATCAATATATGGGTGAGACACCCGGTAGAACATAGGAAAAGTGAATATAATTTATCTAGCGAGAAGAATAGCCAAAATTGTCTACAGTTTTATATTCCTTCCCAAAATTGAATATGGACGAGTTATTAACTTATGATTAATATTGCTGGACACAAAACTTTGATCCATGAGTTCAATATCTCTTTTTGAATTCCATAGTTTAACAAATACAGAATCTTTACATGCTTGCTTTTTTTATTCTATTTCATTCCAAAAGGGATAAATACTTGAAATTATATAACAGTTTAGTTATGCTTACTGAGTATGTCCCATTTCCAGGGCAAGATACACTTAAGAGTTTAAAGAACGAGCAGACAACTGAAACACATAATGCAAAAGCAACTGCTAAAAGATCGTGATAGGCCAATGGTATGACTAACTTACAACAATAGCATTTGAAAAATCTTGATGAGCATCATCTAATTTGACAGCCATTTTTGCAACTTTGTGGGAAAGAACTTTTTGCTGAATGGTCCAATCTGCATTTAACCAAATGCCCCTTGGAATTTCACTCAAACCAAATCCAAGTAGAAATGCACCAGTAACCAGTCCAAATGTATTGGAGCAAGCCATGGCAAAACCCATAATACTACCACTCCTGCAAGTTATTAAGTATTTAGATAATTAGATAGGGTAAGTCAGCTTACAGTGACACTGCTAAAAGTGTGGAACTCAGCAATAAAGGTAATTGCAAAATCAATCAGCAGATAGCAAAAGAAGGGATCACATTCAATGATTCAAGTAAATCAATGAACAATAATAACAAATCTAAAAGATAGAAAGAAGCAAACCAATCATTGTGTAAAGCTATTAGTAATATCAGCCCAATGAGCGCTACAGAACCAAGACACAGATAGAAAACAAGGTTTCCATGTATGCTGGTCCTCAATCTCGCTTTCACTGTAAAATCTCCAGCATCTTCATAACCCTGAATAGTGGGAACCACAGCCCTGTTTAGAGAAATAATTTAATACAAAACTATGAGTGTGCATTTCTACTGACCTAGCTGCCATAAATATCCTAATTGATCCCCGCCAAAGGTATAGCACAAGTAAAGGGAAGCAAATAAAAGACCACATCAATTTCATATACAATTTCAGATCAATTAGGATAACTTCTGAAAAACTTGAAATGCAGTCAATTACAGAAGTAGGAGAAATATGCTAGATGATTAAAATCTTCAAGCTGCTTCTTCTTCTTTGTGTGAGTTATGTGTATATTTGTCATGTTACAACTTGCAAGGGAAGACTGAGGATAGCTAAAAATATATTTTTTTATGTATAGAAGACTTGATGGAAGCATGCGTACCAAACATCACATAGAGCTATTGAATTTCAGAGGAATTGGTCAATGGGGTACAAGGCATTAGTTGATGACATGATTAGTCAGAGAGGTTTATAAAAAGGAAGAGGCTTACCATGTAAGCAAGAAGGTACTCCAATATGACAAACTCCAAAAGACAGAAATCGCTCCATTTTGATCACCATTTAATGTCTAGTCAATGAAAGGAAATGACATAACCAGGTTGCAATCATTCAAATATAGGAATAAAATAAATGAAATAACCATGAATGAAAGAACTTGATTCTGCAACTTCATTCTATTTCTCCAATGATTTGTTTCTCTTAAGAGCACAAACTTTATGAATAACATGTAACACATACTCAACACGAAAGTTGCAAATGAAAATGGGAAGAAAGTGGTTATGAGTATAAACTAGTATGGAAATACCGTCCATATGTCAGCAGGGACGAGGATGATGATGGAGAGGGAGCAGAACCAAGTGTATGCAACGGTGAAGAACACATATTTGGGCACATGAGGTCCAGAAAAATATATCAATGTGAAAATCACCATGCCAATAGTCATAGGCAATGAGAACATATAGAACACCCACATTTTATTTTGTTATGTTAATGTATGTTATGACGCTAATGTTCCACGTTATGTATGAGAAGGGGAATCAGAGAGTCAGGAGAGGAGCATGTCTGAAAAAATGAATGGAGAGTTCTAAGATAACGCTTAGCTTGAAGGGCAAGGAGAACCGGTCAAGAGGAGCCTTTTTTGCTCTTCACTACCTCATTTAGCATACTAACTCACCCAGGTGTCCTCTCATTTTTAAATCATATCCGGAATACGGTTTTGCGTAGTAAATTTGGGCTTAAACATGTTTTTAAGTCTTTTTTTTTTAATCCAGTTTGGTCTGGTCCGATTCGGTTTGGTATAGTCTGATTTGATGTAGTCTGATTTGGTTAAGTCCGATTTAGTTTACTCCTATCCAGTTCGGTTTGGTCCAATCTGGTCTAATCGGTTCAGTCCAAGTTGGTTTGATCTAGTTCGATTAGGTTCGGTCCGGTCTGGTCTGATCCGGTCTGATCGTCAGGTGTCCTCTCATTTTTCAATCATATATGGAATACGGTCTTGCACAATAATTCTAGGCTTAAACATGTTTTTAAGCTTTTTTTCTGGTACAATCTGATTTGGTTCGGTCCGTTAGATTTGGTTCGGTCTAATCTGGTTCAATTTAGTTTGGTCCAATCTGGTCACCAAAACAAAAACCACCTATTTAAGCCACAATTTTAAACCATATTTAAAAATATATATAAAAAAAAAACACCATATGTTAGATTAATTGAGATTTAATGGCCAATAATTTTAATTTAGTTCAACCTAGAGTCAAGCTTAAAAAACTGATTCTTCTAATGAAACTTCATTGACCATATACAATTATACATATCATTCTGTGGAAAAATTAAGTGTACTTCGAATTATAAATTTGTAGATTTAATATTAGATTTGTATGTAATATTTAAAATATTTTTTTGGTTACAAGGAGGGCTGAGAGCCCTAATGAACCAATAACCTACGAGGTAGGCTAAGGCCTCTGGCGTCTTCATTTAAAATGCTACCGCAGCAGCTGGGATGATTCTCGAACACATGAAGGCCCAGTTGTATCCCTTATCACTCACTCTCCCACAAGCCGCCTGGGAGTGTTCGACTCCACTGGGGCAGAGCCCCCCTAATCCCCTCCCCCGGGTGTGTGAGTGTGTATGACCAAAAAAGAAAAAAAGAGCTCGGTAAGCAGATTTCGTTGAAAAAGTACCATCTGCATTCGACTTCCAACACATTCTGTCTTCAGCCCAGATGTTGTCGGAGATGATGGAGAGCACCCCAATCCCATTCTCCATTTTCACCAACATATTCAAAAACCCCAATCCCAACACGCCATCTAACATTTTAAATTTATTATAATAACATGCATAATTGTAGTGTGCCATATAATAACTAACTAAGATGGCTGACAACTGACATTTAACTAGTTAACGTGGTATGGGAGTGAAACATTCATAAATTAGTTTTATTAGTAAATTTGTATCAAAAATTTATTAACTAATTTTTTGCCTCATGACAGGCCCTAGCGACAAAATCACTTTCATACTTGCCAAACATGGATGGCTGCCAAATTTCTTTTAAAAAGTTGCACCAAATGCAATAAATCTAATTTTCATAATAGATTTTCTTAGGAAATATAGAAGAATCACCCGCAGAGATTCACTTTGATGGCATACTATGTAGTTGTATCGTCATTAGGAAATAGGAATCGATCAGACTTGAAACATAAGTGTGTGTCCTAGCTAATATGTAGCAGCAAAAAATGTTGCCCTGCTATTAATCAAGTGAAAGCCACATAAAGAGTGAGGCCGCTAACTAGTGGAACTAGCTCCTGACCCTTTTCTGATTGATGCGGTAAGCTTGCTACACATCAACTCTACATTGGTATAACACTACCAAAATGAAATAGTGTGGCTCCCATCTCAGGTAACCCACCACTCTTCCGGGATTGGTATTCTCTAGCATTGCTCAATTCAGAAACCTCTGCAAAGAAGTTTTTCATGAAACAAAACAGATTGGTCTTGCACAACGCAGGCTTGCATCCTTAATCCTTTTTAGCAAACCACATAGTACATGTAACTTCCTATTATTACCACAAGCCAATTTTCAACCGAAAGTTGGCCTTGATTTAAGTGTTGTATTAGCCATTCTAGCCACTACCAGCCCACAAGCCAGAGCTGCTCCAAACAATGCATGCAGCCTCACACAGAAGTACTTGGCCATGAAGATCTTGTTTTTGTCCTGTAACAGTGCGACTTAGGTTTAATACTAAACTCCAAGAAATATAATAGGGTAACAAAGACTCATCGAAAGTGTTTGACTTGCCTTGTGATTGTCTTGTACAAATCTAACTACCAGGCTTCCCATAGGTAAGGTTAAGGCACAAAGGAACTAGTACCACCATAGTCATGGCCAAAAAGAATAGAAACAAATCATAAGCACATGAAAAGATGAAAAGAAATTAGAAATGACATGCATGAAGCAGGATAAGTGTTTAGAGTTTCATACAATACAGGCTAGGGGAAGTGCCTTGCTAAGACCGAAAGCAACCAAAAGAGCATAGAGCACCATGATTGCCACTTTCACTACCTCTGCACCTCTTCCGGTGCCAAGTCTAACCTGCAAGAGACAATGGGGAAGAAGTAGTATAGGTTTAATCCACATCATTAACAGGATCAGATAAATGTTCAGTCCAATTAATTATATCTACCAATGGTGACATTTTTCCAACTTCCTTGTCGCCTTCTACCTGAGTTATGCATAAGAAAAGTCATCAACTTGAAGTCACTCACAACTCATAAGCAGAATTAAGAATTCAGAAATGGAAGTACCTGGTGGAAATGACTACAAAACAGGATTAGGGATGTTGTGAAGCCAACAAGAATTGATGCTGAAAGAACTGTTCCAGTTAACGGCAAATGGTTCATCACACTAAAAGAATCATTTAGTATCAGCAATCAAGCCATGAAAAATCAAATATTATATGTGATACTGTAATCAAGTGACTGAAATAACCTTGCACTGCCTCGTAATAAATAAAAAGCACTAGTGGCAAAAGGACCAAATGCTGCAAAGCACAACGGCTCTCCCAGCCCCTGGTAGCTTAATCTAAAAGGTGGACACTGCAAAACAATCGGTCAAGCAGATAATTTGAAGGTTAACTTATGATTCTGAATATATATGTTTCCAATATGATGCTAAAATCAGCAAAAACTTTTCACCTGATATACATAGCCACAGATAATTGCGCAAACAAGAAGCAAGATGGAACGTATATTTCCTGCCTGAACAGCAGCCCAAGTCAGCCCAATGAAGCCAAGAACAAGGCACAAGTAGGCAGCAATGAAGGTTCCTGTACGGCTGATTCAAGAAAAGGAATAAATAGCGTGAGTTATTATTTTATATTAGACACTTGCAAAAGAAAATAAACAGAAGTTTGAGAGAAACTCACCTACCAACCAGGTTTACAACTGACTCCTTTTTGTTCTTGTCGGCTCCAGTGTCAAAATCATAAACATCATTGCTGCCATCGCCACATATAAAATTACTTGCTAAAGAGAAATTAATAAGTTTCTTTTAAGAACATTGGGTGTAAAGTGTACTCGATAAGAGTAGAGTGATAATGCATGAGAGGAATGAAAAGGGAAACCAGGAAAGTGAAAGTTGGTAATGCATTCTAATGCATTCGGTTGAAAGCTCGCATCCTTTTTCTTCCATGGTTGGTAGTTAGAACTATTGATCACAACAATAAAAACAATATCTAGCAAATGAACAAATTAGATATTCTTCTCAGATCAGACTATGGACAGCTTTTGTCTGTCTCAAGGATAATCATTTTACATTATGGTTCAAGAATTATGGAAGACTTTTTGATAGTGTCCATTTTATTACAAGTATTAAAATGACAACCAAGCCCGTGATTATTTTGGAGGATAGAAAGTACGTATTTGACAGAAACTCTGGAAGTTATGGCTACTAAAAGTTCTAATGCTAAGAGAATTGTGACTGGAATGCATTACCATTTTATGATCAGAGAGATTTCATGGTGTTGAACAATCATTTACAGTTTTACATCTATTTTATATTCAGTCACTCAATCCCTCAAACAGCAACAGCAACAGAACTTACCTTAAATTAAGCCAGGTAATAACAAGAACCGAAGAAGCCAAGAGAAGAAAATAGCACCTAACTGAGAAGATGCCTGTCTGCAAATAAGCTGCTGCACTGCCTACCTAAAAAATAAAACATATAAAACAAAACTGCCAGACCGGTGAATTTCTAAGGAGACATGAATTTCCATCAACAAAATGTAATAAAATTCTGATTGAAAAAAACTTCACAACATGGCAATGGGTTCAACATTAACATAGGCAAGGGAGGTTGATCACTTGGGAGAAACTGAAAGCTTATCCAAAAATTTAATATGCTTCAAAAATATAGTTGCACACTTTTATATAACTCAAGCTAGCCTTCTTCCACAATCAGAGAGTCTAAGCTATTATGTAACTAGGGGAAAAGTTTGACTTATCGCTCAATTATGTATCCTTGCAATCTATGCAATTTTCGTTGCGGAGAGCACATTTAAGACGATCAAGGCTCGCACCGGTATATTTCTTTGAGAAAGAATGGTTTAATTCATAATACACATACAGTAAGACCGCACACATCCATGAATTGAACACAATTTGAGTTGCCAGTGACATCATGTTTCAACATCAAAGCAACCTAGTTAGTTATGCTCAACTTGACAAACTGCACGCAGGATATAAAGTTCAGATGCTCACAGTGAGAGGAACCAAAGCAACAGAGTACATTGGCAACTTGATTGCCCTCCAAATCAAGGTTTCCTTTGAAACATCCTCCTGAACTTCCTCTTCAAAACTAGCAGAGGATAATTCTGCCCCTCCTGGACGAGGTACATGCTGCTGCGGATGCCTTCTTTTAACTTGCAACTGTCTTCTGTATCTCCTATGTAAGACTATCTCAACATTATCCATTGATCTTTTGGAACCCAGATGACACGTGAAAAACAACCAGTTTCAGTATCGATGCACATACATGTATACACAGAAACGTTTGAACAGAGAGAGCGCTTGAGAATGGGAAAAACAACATGCTTTCTTCAACCCAGTTTTACAGAAAAAGTTCTCATTCATTGATTAAACTTGTAATCTTCCAACTTTGTGTTTTCCAGTTGACGAAGAGGGAAGGGGAAGAGGAAGAGGAAACTTGCCGTTTGAAGTAAGTGTACATGTGGAGGTTCTCACTGAGTCTCTTGAAGCCAAAAGCATGGGTGAGGCTACAGCAAGTGGCAGTGGCAGCCATTGAGATGAGATCAACGCACTCCCAATGCCAAGCTCTTCATCACTATCGGTGTCTCTCCGAGAGAGTTAAGTGATTACTATGGTGAGTAACTAAAAGGAGAAATGTCAGAAAACTGGACAAGTACTAGATAACTGAAGCTGAAAGAACAAAGGATGCCCCAGTCGCTTGTTGGAACACTTTCCATTCCATTCAATGTTTCTCTTTCCATATCCTTCAATGGAGAAATCCTATCTCTTTACAATCTATCCATGGACCATTAGAATACTGCCATCTAGGATTACTTAGTGTGGCCCCCACTCTGATAACCCACTTACCTTACCTGCAAGGCATTAATAACTGCAACAATTTCAATCGTATAAACTTATAAGGCCCTCACTTCAAAGCTTAAACTTTTAAGTGAACTTTTATATAAATATATAGAGTAGAATCATAAGGTAATTTAATTTTTCATGCATATTTTGTTTATAATATACTTATTTAATTAATCTCTCATCTTGTATATTATATTTTAAAATATTCAATTTTATTTACAATTCTATTTTTTTGTTTTTTTGGGTCAACCAACAAGTCTGCCAAATAGTCACAAGACAGTGAGAAGATATGAAAACAGGCTTTGTCCTACCAAGATTTTGGCCCACTGGAATCCGAAAGCGGGCAATGATAACATCGGGTGACTGGATGGCCTTGTTGGACCCTAGCCCTTAATGTGTTCGATATGGATGAAATGAGGCCTTCGAGTTTCATCTGTTTGCTCCTCCGATCCCAGCCTTTACTCAGCTGATGTTAATTAATATTGTTTCTTTTTCGCCCATGTGTAAGTTGAACCAAAAAAACCATGGAAATACCATTTTATTTGTTTTCCAGAAACCAAATTAAACCAAGGCTCTCAAGCTCCGCCCCCACCTCGACCATGGCCTAGTACCTCACAAGTCACAACGACTGGAAAAATGTTCCTCGCAGCTGAAACGGCTCCGGAAAAAGAGTGAAGAGATGCATCACATTTTTTTTTAAATTAAAAATGTTTTATTTTTTATGCGGACTAGTTTTCGTTTGGACAAACCTAATTAATATTTTTAATTTAATTGGTAACATTTAGAATCCGTTTAGGTTGACTTTTTTAATAAAAAAATATTTATTTTTTTAAAAAAATATTTTTATAAATTTTTTAGGAATTTAGATATAACTTTTAAAAAAAATATTTCAATTAAAAAAATTAATTTATCATTTTTAAAAAAAATTAAGAATATCTAATTTCTAAAAAAAATAAAAGCAGAAGTAATTTTTGATAAAATTATTTTTTAAAAATACCTTTTGATTTTATTTAAAATTACAATATAAATTTTTTCTTTCTTATTTTTTATTAAATCTTAGTTCTATTTCTTCTTTTTGAATGTGTTTTTTTATAATTAAGCTATAAAAGAAGTATTTTTATTTTTTTGTATTCAAACAGATTTATAAATATTTTTTATAATTAAAAGTACTTTTCAAATAATCTATCTAAATATAAAATAATTTTTTTAAATTAAAATTTTATTAAAAAAATTGAAAAAAAAATCTTTTTTCAAAAATTTATCCAAACGGACTCTTGGTACTTGCCGAGAGAACAGTAGATTCCATCTATATATATATTTTTTTAATTCCTCCTCTTTTATGTTAGGATATTATGAAAGGGCCTCGGGGGAAAAAAAATTTCCGCCAAGCCTATATGACAGAACCTAAGCCTTAAAAAAAAAAAAAAATCCACTTACATGCAAATTTTAAATGTCTAATTTCATATTGACTAGATTTCTGTCTTGCATTAATTACATCCATTCAATGATCTCCAAAATCAAATCGCAACCTTCATATGCTCGAATGCTTCAAGAATCAGCAAGATTTTGGAGCTTCAAACTGAGTGGAGTAAATTTGATTTTTGTAGAATTTAACATAAATTGGAGCTTTACTCTAAAAAGCTATGGTGGGCGTGTTAGAGAGGGAGAAAAACGGGGAGTGTGTGGGTATGGAGGGAAAAGAGATAGAGATGACACATGTTGGCTAAAGTTTTGAAAAGATCGAAAACTAATTTATTATAATTATCTCTTTTGAGATTAATTATAATTATATTTGATATATCTCTATTTATAAATAATATACTGACCAAATGTAACTATAATATGTTACTAAATGATCACTTTCCTATAATAGCAATCCCCTTACGAATCATATTCGGATCCGTACACCATTTTGGTGTAAAGACTAAAGAGCATAAATAGTAGAATCCTCCGGCTGACATTGTCCCTTATCTCTACAAGAATATTATCAAACCTGTTCGAGTTGGAATGTGCGTTCAACAATGTTGTGTGCCTGTAACAACATGCGTCGTACATGTTCTGCTTATGAGCTAAACAACGAAAAGGCCGAATCCAAAAAATACAAAAGCAAATCTTCCCTGAAAGAAGTGATCATTGTTTAAATCGCCACATGTTCTTATCATGCTTTGTTATAGGCTCTTTTTTTAAAAATAAAAAATAAAAAAAAGAAAGTAAAAAGCTATGATTTATCACCTTAATAAAGTTCTGATATTATCACTAGCAAAACAAACTCCTGCTTTATATCTTCATGCCCTTTTTTTCATTCTAAGGATCATACACATACATCACACATATGTTATTCACACATAACTGAGAGTTGAGCATGACTACGCTTCTTCATCAACAAGATCAACCTAATGTTTTGCAAAGCAACCCACAAGTTTTTAGCACATTTGAAGGTGATGCCATCAAGGACGGCATAACAGTGATATGGGAGAATTTGTGGGTCACTGTTCCAGATGGAAAGAAAAGGAAACCAATTCTGCAGGGTCTTACAGGTTATGCACAGCCAGGAAGGCTTTTGGCTATAATGGGCCCTTCAGGCTGTGGCAAATATCTACCCTTCTTGTTAGCAGGTGATTAATTATAATTAGTACCGGAGTGAGTCTACCATAATTTATATGTTTTGGATGTCGTAATGGCACGTGCAGGTTGTGACTTGTCGTGACTTTACAGCATGTGACCAACTAAATATTATGTTGAGTGATATCCCGCATGTATTAGAACAATTACTTATAAAGGATATTTAAGCATTGTAGACTCCTTACCTCTACAAATTCTCTTTGGAATTACTTTTTAAAAGACCAATTTTAAAGATTAATGGTCGCTATCATAATTACACTAGCAATAGTTTATACAATGCAGAAAAAGAAAAGTACTGGAAGTCAATATATTTTGTCAGGATCATTGTTTTTTTCTTGATGATGAAATTGTGTAATTAGGAGAGGCAAATTTCTTTTGTTTTTGTGATTTCTACCTAGTTATCTAATGACTGTCACATGATTCAAACAATATTGCAGGAAGATTGAGCTCAAACGTAAAGCATAAAGGGAAGATTCTAATAAATGGCCAAAAACAAGAACCGGCATGTGGAATATCAGTAAGACAAGTCCCAAATGTTACAAGTACTTAAAAAAAATTAGCAATATTTTTGTAGGCAACAACAAATATTTTAGAAAAGAGTTTTGTTGACCTTTGTCCCTAACTTTGTGACATAAGGGCTATGTAACACAAGATGATGCTTTGCCGTCAACCTTGACAGCTGGGGAAACTTTATACTACTCAGCTCAGCTCCAATTTCCAGATTCCATGCCCATAGCAGAGAAGAAGGAACGAGCTGATATCACACTCAAGGAAATGGGTCTGCAAAATGCCATTAACACAAGGGTTGGCTGCAAAAGGCCTCAGTGGGGGACAAAAGAGGAGACTCAGCATTTGCATTGAGATTCTAACGCGCCCGAAACTTCTGTTCCTTGATGAACCAACTAGTGGACTTGATAGTGCAGCTTCCTACTATGTTATGAGTAGAATTGCAAGTCTAAATCTGAGGGATGGCATCCAAAAGGACTATTGTTACATCCATCCATCAGCCTAGCAGTGAAGTTTTTGAACTCTTCAATGCACGAGTATATTTTGGTCCAGCCTCTGATGCTAATCAGGTTAGTAACTAGAATTCTTATGAAGCATCACATATTGATTTGAAGTTCAGGAAATATATAGTAATACTTCTGTTTCAGTGCAGTTTTTCGCTTCAAATGGTTTTCGTCGTCCAACTCTCCACAATCCTTCTGATCATTACTTAAGGATCATAAACAAAGATTTTGAACAGGTACGAAAAATTTGTGAGTTGGGCTACTTTTTATTTGGAAGCCTCAGGCACTTCTATATTATTAATATTGTATATGTTAAATCTTCTAGTTAAGAAAATGCAGCAAATATTGGAACTTAACTGATCCATCAGATTGTTTCCAGTATGCTGAAGAAGGATCTGATTGTTTTCGGGATGCTGAAGAAGGCTTTGGTAATGGAGTAACTGCTGAAGAAGCAATTGGTATCCTTGTGAAGTCTTATAGGTTGTCTCAAGCTAGAAACCAAGTTAATGCAGAAGTGGCAAACAGAAATGAAAGTGTAAGTTTTATGTTACATTCCTCCCATTAAGACTAGAACATCACAAAGAAGAATTTCCCAAACCCAAAAGAGTCAAAGACGTATGATGTACATGAAGGACTAATAACTTCTGCATGAGTTCAGGATTCTGGTGCAATAGAGAAGAAGAGGATCCATGCTGCATTCCTCACCCAGTGCCTTGTTCTTATAAGAAGATCTTCCATGCAATTTTATCGCGACATAAGCAATTACTGGTTGCGTCTTGCTGTCTTTGTTGCAATAGCTGTAAGTTTGGGCTCTATCTACCGTGACATTGGCTTAGGGGTTGGATCTATTCAGGTAAAATAGAAAAGCAATGGATATTATAGCTTTTAATAAACAAAGTTGATGATTAATACAATTTTGTCATGCATGCTTCATGGGAGAGGGTCGCTGCTCATTTTTCTGATCTCTCTTGTGTCTTTCATGACATTTTTTGGTGGATTCGCTCCACTTTAGAGGAAATGAAGGTAATTTTCACTCTCTATGTCCTTATTTCAAGATTAATTGAAGTTTTCCAAGTTTCACTGCAGTGCAATCACCCACTTGGGTAATTCTTGGTTTGACACTGTCTATCATAGGCAGTTCATTCAATATTAAACATGTATAAGGTTGCATGAACCATGATAAAAATGTAGCAATCTACAAAAATGTATTTATACATGTCAAACCTTAAATGGAATACCTACTAAATGATTAGGCACTGCCTACCTAAGAATTTCTCTATTGCACTTAAGGGGCTAGAGGTAATTTGATCAGCAATATGTTGCTTCCATTTCTAATTGAAAAACGTTTCCTTTTGCGGTGTCAGATATTTGAACGAGACAGGTTGAATGGACACTATGGTGTTACTGCTTTTCGCATAGGGAACATATTCTCTGCTGTTCCATACATCCTAATGGTATCTTTGTTTCCGGGAGGAATAGCTTATTACATTTGTGGGGTGCACGAAGGACTAGGACAATTTATATGCTTTACTTCTGTGCTATTTGCCATTGTGATGTGGGTTGAGACTTGAGAGCCTTATGTTGGTTGTGGGAAGTGAATCCCCCAGTTGCGTAATAGGCATGTTCATTGCCGGTGGAGTTCAGGGACTCATGATTTAAGTAGGTGGATTCTGTAGGCTGCCAAAAGATATTCCCAAACCATTACGGAAATACCCTCTATACTATGATTCCTTCCAAAAGTATGCTCTCCAAGGATATTTCAAGAATGAATTTGAAGGGTTAACATTTTCTATATACCAAGATGGAGGTAACAAAACCATTAGCGGTAGAGAAATACTGACACAGACATGGCACGTGGAAATGGGTCAGGTCACTCTAAGTGGGTTGATCTTGCTATATTGTTTGGAATGATTGTTGTGTGTCGAATTCTATTCTTGGCCATCACAAGGAGCAAGGAGAAGCTGAAGCCCGTTATTGTTGCTGCCATCTGTGGTCTCACCGACCATAAAATCTTCACTAGAGTGACCAGGATCAACGAACACTAAATAAATAGTGTTCTACATCTTAAGGCCATGTAAGAATGGCACATGCAGGTCATCATATCTTTGAAGATATAGTGCTATGCTTATGGGTTTTGCTTATGTTATTGGAGTGTCATTGCAGTACTCATGGTACAAGTTTCAGCGCAATGAAGCCAAGTATACTCAGACTTTATAGGAACGTTTCATCCAGAATAGTTGTTATGTTAACTATAAGCAGGAAGCTAATGTCACATCTGATATAAAATGGGAAGAACTTTAGAAATGTAAAATTATGACGGGTGAGAGTGTGAATAACGAAATGAGCATTATCCTGTAAAACAGTTTGCATTTACTAGACAAAAACCCAATACATTTCTCGAATCCTATCCTACATGCTATCGAGCATTTATAACTGGGTTTTATTTTTTATTAAATTAAAATTTTGATTTCGATAGATTTCACTCATTACTAATTTAATTCCGGCCGTAATTTTTTTTTTAAGTCAGTGCTTAGACTTACGAAAGTTTCAAAATAGTCCCTTAATTGCCTAACTTACTAAAAATGTATCTCTATCTAGTTGGTGAACTTATATGCTCCTATTTTTTTCTATAAAACATCCAGCAAATGTTCTTTTGAATAAACATTTTTTTTTTTCTGTAAAATGCCTAATAACAAATAAGTTTTGGGGGTTATGACGGAACTTGACACTAAGGACTATTTTTTTTTTTGGTAGTACACTGAGGACTATTATAAAAACACTGGTAAGCATAAACAATGAATATACCAATTTAAAAAGAAAAAACTATAAAGGAATAAATTAAAAGTTATTATATTTTAAAAATATTAATGACCAACAAATTGGAATATAAGAGTGGGAATAAGACAGTTAATCTATTAATAGCTTATGACCTAGCTTATATTTATTCTATGTAGGCCTAGCTAGTTTATTTAGCAAACTAGTTGGACTTTTAAGTAGCATATTTCGTAAGTTAAGGCCGGACTTATTAAAAATTTTATTTGGCCTATTTATTAATTAATTATTTCTAATTTATCTAATTTATATATATACAATTGAGAGTTTATAATACTTAATTTATGAATTACATATCTGTAAGATATCTTATTTTATACGATATATATTAATTTTCTTAAAATGTAAAACATTCAAAAGTTAAAAACACTTTTTTTTTTGGGTTATTACACGCACATTTGGCGAAGGTGGGAAGGTTGATCTTCTGGATAGAACCCGGGATCGGACTTTTTAGAAACAACATATCACTCACTTTTGCTACTGCCTCTTCTGTACAATTAAAAACTTTAAGGAGGTCTCAGAAAGTGAAATAAACTGATCTTGTATTTGAGGTATGTTGGGCTTGAATTGCATTTTTCGGCTTGAAATTGAACTTGAACTGGACCTCGACCAAAAGACTAACTAATTGGTCATGTCCAAGGTGGAGGGAATTCGTTGAAAAAAGGTAGTGGAATTTCTTGTTCTACACATAAAAACACCTGTACTCTCCAAGACTGCAACAGATTCAATATATAGCATTATCATCTGATGTATGCATGTTTTTGTCATGTCGACAAAAACATGTTTTGTTGTGAATTGCGATATGGACAGCTTGGTCATCAAGCTTCTTTCCACGACGTTTACTTAAATGAATTTTCAGGTAATCTCTCTCTCTCTAATTTGATATGTATACCCCTTTTTTTTTCGTGCTTCTAGGCTGTCACGATCCTGATGATATGGAAGATCTAAGATTGCTGTTTAATTAATTGATTCGCGACGTCTCTAAATAGGTTCAAAATTAAGCAAGAGCCTTTTTTCAGTGGTTTTCTACTATACCTTCAGGCATTCACTTGTACTTTTTTTATTTTTATTTTTTTATTCTTTAAATTACCAACTCTCGAAATCCATTAGACTCATAATTAATTTGAATTGAAATGGATTGATTCACTATCAAAATAAAACTTTTTTAACACTAATTTTCTCAAAAGAATAAGTGTCAAAACACTTAGATTAACCAATTGTTAATCTCAAAACTTTCCATAAAGAAAAAATGAAAATAAAACCAAAAAACTGTCGTTGTATTATCAATACAAACAATAAGATTATTAACCTTAATTAAATAAAGAAATATAAAATTTAAGACATAATGCCTATATAAGATTGCTTTTTCATTTAGATAATTAAGTGATTCTACAATATGTTTTAAAGATTAAAATATTTCTACAACATAAACGTAAGATATTCTAAGATTTTATATACATTCCAACAACCTCAAAAGAAAAGAAAGATAAATGATCAGAGGAAGAAATTGAGTTATTTTAAGTGCCATTATTGGATGTTATGCCAATGCATCATCCTATAAATCTTTTTAAGTTTATGAGAAACATGGTTTGGACTTTGGAGAATTGCACTCGGTTATGATATATTAATTGCACGTGGTTAAGATATATTATTTCTTAGTTGGAGGGTGATCTGAAAGACAAGGCAACACGCCTATTTATACCATCCTGAACATGCCATCGCAATAACATAAAGGGGGCAGGCAGAACACCTTCAGAGCTCCCTTCCATTTTGCCAGTGTTCCGTCGGCTAAGCTAAAATAACTGTAAGTTCTTAATGTAGAACACTATATTGAATTTCTTTATGATCGATCATATTTTTATTTCAGTTTAACTATATTGCCACATTAAGATGCCGATCATGGTAACATAAACTTCTAAATTTTTTGGCAAAACTAGAACACCAAAACTAATGAAAAAGTTATCTACTCCTTTACTGTTATAATCTCATGATATTTCTGATATTAACCACTTCGTAGAAGTATAACAGTTCGAACCTAGAATATAGAAAAAATGAAAATAATCTTTCAGTTATGGGCATTTTCTGTATGCGAGTTTACTTTTAAATGCAAATCTTGAATAGTCAGTATTTACTTTTGAATTTGGTACTTATTTTTAAACGAAGCTTCCTTATTGTGAGTGGCGTTCAGTCTTGCACAAGATTGCCTATAACATATAATACATGTGAGAAATAAAAAGATGAAACTTTTTGTTTTGTCTTTACTTCTAATGGATACATGCAGCATTTTAAGAGGTAATTCACTGAGCTATATCCCAACTGATTTTCGCTTTTGCATGAATTAGAGAATCACGTGCTGGTGGAATTCGAACTATGCTTATTTATTATTTTTTTAATAAAAGAAGAATAATTCTGGCAGAGGGATAACTGGCTTCATTTGCTTTTAGTCTGTCTCGTGTGCCAACTTAGTCCCGTTGACTTTCCTCTCTCTCTCTCTCTCTCTCTCGTTAGCAAAGTTATGTTGCAAAAAAGTGCTGACTCACAACTCACAAGTCAAAATCCTTTCTGAGTTTAATGTGATTGGCAAATACCGCACGTTCCTTTGTCTAATACCCACATTTAATTAATTATCCGGACTTTTCCTCACATCTGTGTTTACGAGTGTGACAGGTTTTCTAATTAATTTTTTGGCAATTACGCATCTCAGAGTTATTTTGAGCTCTTATTTGCAGTTTTCTGTGGAAATCATTTAGGTTGGCAAAACTGGTGGTGACAAATGGAAATCATGGTTGGTGATATTGATGACACTGATTCACTTCGTGCCAACCAAGTGCAAGGTGGTTTTTTTTTTTTTTGTTGGGGTTTTTTTTGGGGGGGGGGGGGGATGAATTACCATTCTTCTTTGTAGTTTTTATGCTTATTATGATAATATACCCTATAACTTTAGGAAGCCTTTTAAGGATGCTTCTGGCTCATAAATATGGGTTGTATATAAAACATTCTCGTCATTATCTCCTTCATTCCCATTCTGACTTACCTTGGCTTTGTCAATCACTTCTCATGCATTTGCATACTCGCACAAATAGATTCCAAAGATCAATTTAATACCCCTCCCTATATATATGCTTTATTTATGTTAGACCACATTCATAAACCAATTGAAGAAACTTTCCTATAGCAACTATATGTAAGGTTAAACGAAATTATGGAATGCTAGCAAATAAATTTCATAGTTAATAGATTACTTCTTATAGATTTATTTTGAAGAGGGTGTCGTGATTTATAGTAAATAATAAGTGTCGTAGTTATTTTGAATAAAAATATTTTATTTTTATATTTATATTTTTTGTGAATAAAATATATGATTACACATTATTTTCTAATTATTGAAAAAACATTTTATAAATTAAAAATGTAAAAAGTACCAATTATTTACAGAAACTTATCTGAAAAAAGAAAAGGGTTAATGACACCTCTGTGATTAGCATTTGCATCCTCAATCTATTGGATGTCAAGATCAGGAATGGAGCATGGTTTCGATGAAAGCAATTGCTTAATTGGATTAGAAGTTTCTTTCTTCATTTCGTCCCAATTTATTAAATAGTATTATACTCTAATCTTTTATTTTACTTTCACTTAAAGAATAACAAATGATTCATAACTTTTAGATTGATTAAGCACTCTTTTTTTGTAATTTTAAATTTGTAATCTATATTTTTTAATTTCAAACTAATAGTTAATATATTTATATTAAAAGTTTAAATATTTTTAAAAAATATTTGTATTTTTATAAATTATTTTAAAGAGATTAATTTTAATGTCAGTACAAAATAGTTTTACACTGTTATCCAATCATAATTTCTATTTATAAAATTTTTAAAATAACAAATAATTAAATTAAATACTTTTATTAAAGTAACAATACAGATTAGATGTTTATGTAAAACTTTTTTTTTATACTAATAGTGTATAAAAATTAAATTCTATAGTATAAAAATTAAGTTCTATCTTCAATTCTTTTTATATTTTATATAAATTTGAAAATATATGCGATCCTTGCTAGTTATATAAAATGCAGGCATTATTAATTTGTTTAATTCTTTTTGTAATGTATAGTGTATAAAAGCGTTATTGCTAGTAAAAGGAAGCGCTAAAGAATATCTGTTTCTTCTTGCGCATGCAACACGAGTCTTCAGCTAGCTAGTTGATATAAATATTGATCATCGTTATTTACGTGTTAATTAATTGAGATGAACTTAAAAAAGAATGTTGTTAATACCACATATTTGAAGTTGAGGGGAAAAGGTTTTTAAGTAAAATCAATTGAAATAAATAAAGGAGTAATGTGAAAGATAACAATTTAAAATATAAAGTGTACTGAATATGTATTTATTGGTCCTAATTTTGGATCTATTGATCTGCTCGGTTACAAGTAATAGGATAATCATGGTATGTCCGTATGATAGGTCACCGTAATTGATTAAAGTCTTCGACTTTTCGTCCTGTAAATTAGCTAGAATTTTCATATCATGCACTCAATAATCTTGTTATGATAAATAATCAAGTTGTTTATCTTTAATGAATTGATCACTGTAATAAACCCATTCGTTGATCAGTTTTTTTTTCATTTTTTTTCTCGTTCAAGTAGCTACTGAGGAACTTTGGTCTCAAGCCTTTCTGTGATACATATCATTTCGTAATATAACATGATCTAGTACACAAAATTATAACTTAAACTTAGATCGACTTAGATCATATATTCAAATGGCTCAAGTTTGTAACCTGGTTGATCTTCTGGCATAAAATTAGTTAGAACTAATCACCTACATGCTGAACAGGATGTAATACCCCGTCCCCGATTACTAACAGAGGTAATCAAGGAGAAAAGAACGGCATTGCTATTACATGGGAGAATTTGGAGGTCACTGTCACAAATGGAAAGAACAAAAAACCAATTCTGCATGGCCTTACAGGTTATGCTCAGCAAGGGAAGCTTTTGGCTATAATGGGTCCTTCAGGCTGTGGCAAATCCACACTTCTTGATGCTTTAGCAGGTAATTAATTACTACCATAGTCCACACAATTTATATACTTGGGATGTCGCAGTGGCACGTGCATGTGACTAAGCAAGAGTCTCATCGCATGTGACCTAATTATTTATTCTGAGTGATATCCTTTATGTATTAGAACCATTATTTATTATGCAATGAAGTTGAAGTAAATTTTGGACAAGCATGTTAAGTTTTCGAAACCTCTATAAACTATGCTTTGGAATTTCTTATCCAAAGACCAATTATGTTTGGACATTAATGAAATTACTCCATACTTTTAGAGAAAAAGAAAGCATTGATACACAAAGTTTTACTTGCCAATATCTATTACTTTCACTTGATGCAGAAATAGTATAGTATGTTAGGAGAAGTAAGTTTGCTTTGTTTGCTGTGACTGGAAGCAAATTACATAACAGCTATCATATGATTCCAACAATGTTGCAGGAAGATTGAGCTCAAACATGAAGAAAAAAGGGAAGATTCTAATCAATGGCCACAAACAATCACTTGCTTATGGAACATCAGTAAGAGAAAATTTCCAAAAGCTACAACTCCTTAAGAAAACGTAGCACTACCTCGGTAGACAAAAGAATTACTGTAGAAAAAGAGTTTCATTAACCTATCTCCCACACCATGTGAAATCAGGGCTATGTAACACAAGAAGATGCTATGCTGTCAACTTTAACGGCTGGGGAAACTTTATACTACTCAGCTCAGCTCCAATTTCCAGATTCCATGTCCACAGCAGAGAAGAAGGAACGAGCAGATATCACACTCAGGGAAATGGGCCTGCAGGCTGCCATTAACACAAGGGTTGGAGGGTGGCGTGCAAAAGGCCTCAGCGGGGGACAAAAGAGGAGACTCAGCATTTGCATTGAGATCCTAACACGCCCAAGACTTCTATTCCTTGATGAACCAACTAGTGGACTTGATAGTGCAGCTTCCTATTATGTCATGAGTGGAATTGCAAGTCTAAGTCAAAGGGATGGCATTCAAAGGACTATTGTTACATCCATCCATCAGCCTAGCAGTGAAGTTTATGAACTCTTCCATGACCTATGTCTTCTGTCTTATGGTGAAACAGTATATTTTGGTCCTGCCTATGATGCAAATCAGGTTTGGAACTAAAATCCTTATCATGAAGCACATATTGATTGGAAAGTTAACCAGATACATAGTAAGACTTCTTATTTTAAGTGCAGTTTTTTGCTTCCAATGGCTTTCCTTGCCCAACTCACTACAATCCTTCTGATCATTTCTTAAGGATCATAAACAAAGATTTCAATCAGGTATGCGAATTTTCATGGGCACATTAGTGACATTACACTTCTTAAGCCTTACAGAGAAGAAAAAAAGGCAATTAAAGATTTGAAATGTAATTGGTTCATCTCCTTGCTTTCAGGATGTTGAACAAGGTTTTGGCAAAGGAGTAACTACAGAAGAAGCAATTGATATCCTTGTAAAGTCATATAGATCGTCTAAAATTAGATATGAAGTTCTGAACGAAGTGGCAAAAATAAGTGAAAGTGTAAGTTCGATCTTCCATGTATACATCACTAATAACTTTTTAAACACAAAGTCCTATATATGATGTACATGAGGAATTAACTTTTGCATTAATTTAGGGTTCTGGTGCAATAGGGAGGCAGAAGAGGATTCATGCTGCATTCCTAACGCAGTGCCTCGTTCTTATTAGAAGATCTTCAGTGCAAAAGTTTCGCGATATAAGCAATTACTGGTTGCGTCTAGCTGTCTTTTTGGCAACAGCTTTGAGCATGGGATCTATCTTCTATCACATTGGATCAAGTAGTGGATCTATTCAGGTAAAATATGAAAAGCCATTGTATACATATAGAAAAATATTATTTGTGCTAATCTTTGGGACATCTCTGAAGAGATATCCTAAAATATATCTTAGACATTGATTAAGAAAAAATTGATACAAACTCTTAATCAATATTTGAAAGATATATAAGGATATCTCTTTAAAAATATTCTAATATATATATATATATATATAGAGAGAGAGAGAGAGAGTTTAATTGGAGTACACTGATAGTGTAAAATTTTTTTACACTATCATCCAATCAAAACACTCTATTTGCATGACCATTCAAGTAGTGGGTGGTTATGTCAAAGATTTTTGCTGATGTGGCACTATATGATTGGATGTCTGTGTAAAAAATTTTTATACTGACAATGTATTCAAATTAAATCCATATATATATATATATATATATATATATATATATAATGCACAAATTTGAAAGGTAACACAGTATCATCATCCATGCTTCAGGATAGAGGATCGATGCTTGGCTTTTCTCTTGCCACTCTGGCTTTCATGACACTTGTGGGTGGACTCTGTCCATTGATGGAGGAAATGAAGGTAAATTTGTTTTTATAGATTGAAGTTTAACTGCATTTTACTCCTACGGTTAACTGCATTTTACTCCTACGGTCGGCATTTATGTTCAAATGTGGCACTCACATTTCTATCTAATTAGCAAAATGTGTTACCTTTAAAATAGGATTTAATTTATATACAAAGTCATAGTAAAAATTTTTTTATATAAATATCCAATTATAAACTATCATATCAGTAAAAGTGATTAATTCAACATCTATCATCTTAAAAGTCTTATAAATATAAATATTTAATTAGATAATAATATAAAATTCAAAGCATATAAATTAATCTCTTTAAAATATGTAAGCTTAAAATTAAAAATGAAAATATGTGTATTAAATTGATGAAAAATTGAAAACTAAATAAAATTGTCATTCACAATAGCTGTTGTTTCGGCATGTGTCTTGGATGGATAATGGTCAAGGTTTGACCGGTCTATGAGATTCTTAGATAGAGAGCGCAAGGTGGGTAAGATAGAAAATGCTCCGCGAAGCCCAGGAGAATGTTCTTATAAATGGCCTGTCATGAATGGTGAGTGGCTTGTTATGTCAGGTAATAAAACAGTTGGAACAATTGGTGATTCCATCGATCAAAAATGATATTACACCATTAAGATAGGTAGCCATATTAAAGTAGTGACTCGAGAGATAAAAGGTTCCGAGTTTACTGGGCGAGTATTAGCCCATTGCATACCTCTATAAGGAAAAAAAAATGAAATGAAATGCAACTTCCACCCATAACACTTTGGAAATTAGAATTTTTTTTTTTTTTAAATTAGATATCTTTTGTATAAATGCCTTTGCAGTTTGGCTAGATATCTTTTGCATATTGCTTTCATTTCTTATTGAAAATGATTCCTTTCACACTGTCAGGTATTTGAACGAGAGAGATTGAATGGGCACTATGGTGTTACTGCTTTTCTCATAGGGAACACGTTCTCTGCTGTTCCATATATGCTAATGGTATCTCTGATTCCTGGAGGAATAATCTATTACCTTTCTGGACTGCACCAAGGACTAGAACACTTTGTGTACTTCACTTGTGTGCTATTCGTCATAGTGATGTGGGTTGAGAGCCTTATGATGGTTGTGGGAAGTGTCCTCCCCAATTTTCTAATGGGCGTAGTCGTTGCTGGTGGCATTCAAGGACTCAGTATTTTAACATGTGGATTCTATCGACTGCCAAATGATCTTCCGAAACCATTTTGGAAATACCCCCTTTACTATGTCTCCTTGCTCATGTATGCTTTACAAGGATTGTTAAAGAATGAATTTGAAGGGCTAACATTTACTATGGACCAAGGTGGAGTTGCCAAAACCATTAGTGGTAGAGAAATACTGACAAATATATGGCAGGTGGAAATGGGACACTCAAAGTGGCTTGATCTTGCTATCATGTTTGGAATGATTGTTTTATATAGAGTTGTGTTCTTGGCCATCACTAAGAGCAAGGAGAAGCTGACGCCTGTTGTTGCTTCCATTAATGGTTCCCAAACTTAAAAGTTTTCACCAGAGGGACTAGAATCAGTGACCAATCAAGTCCTATGCCCGAAGGCCATGCAACAATGGCAAGTCATCACATCTTCGAACAACATACTTGTGCTTTGGGTTTTAGCTGTTTAGCTCAAATAAATTAGAGTGTCATTATAATAACTCATTAAAACTGTTAAAGTTGTAGAACAATGAAGTCCAAGTGTCTAACTGGACTAGTTAATGCATTTG
Organism: Pterocarpus macrocarpus; assembly: GCA_031439585.1. Taxonomy (NCBI): domain Eukaryota; kingdom Viridiplantae; phylum Streptophyta; class Magnoliopsida; order Fabales; family Fabaceae; genus Pterocarpus; species Pterocarpus macrocarpus. The sequence continues at coordinate 39,275,414 of CM062518.1, forward strand.
AGTTGTGTTCTGATACTAGAACATGTTTCATTATTTTATGACATTTGTTGTGATGTAAGAGAAAAGGGATTAGCTCCTCTTATGATGATATCCACTTTATAAAGTAAAATACATTTTAAAAATTCATGAAAAAAAAATTAATAGTCTAAGATTTTATAAAGATGCATGTAAACACTAAGTAGATAAATTATATGTGTAACAATTAAAATAGTTGGTTTGCTTATCAAATATTAATTGCTCGCAATTTGGAAGTATTGCTCGCAATTCACAGCTGTACATACGGCCACGGAACAATGGCAATTGGAAGGTCATATATATATATATATATATATATATATATATATATATATATATATATATATATATCGGCTAAAGCACGTCAATATTGTAATTTTATGTGTTAAATAGAAAAATATGGTAATTTAAATATATTTAGAAGAACATTGTGCTCTAGAGAGTTTGAAAAAAAAAAAGATGAAGAAGAAGAAATCACCTAGAACTCGCAATATTATAGCACAAATTCTTCATAACTCACATCACTCACTACTAGAAACTCTCGGATTCGCAATTGATTTTTTTTATCACAAAAATCTTGATTTTTTGCGACCAATTTGAGGGAGGGGATTCGAAAGTTATGTTCTAAAAATCAGTCACCAATTTGGTCATAAAATTTAAATTTGCGATCAAATTTGTGACCGATTTTATTTATATGTAACAAAAAAATGAAAAAAAATTCGGTCGCAAAATCAGTCGCAAATTTAAATTCTGCGACCGAATTTGTGACTGATTCCATTTAGTCAAAGATGATAAGAGTCCGGTTGCTTTTCGAAGTTCAAATAATTAATTTTATTTGATAAATCGGTCGCAAAATTCTAAATTTGTGAACGATTTTGCGATCGAAATTCTAATCACACATAAGCAATATATAATTATAAATCAATCGCAAAAATCGGTCGCAAATTTAGAATTTTGCGACTGATTTTACGACCAATCTATAATTATATATTAATTACATTTAAATAAAAATTGGTCGCAAAATTATAAATTTGCATCGATTTTGAGATCGAAAAATCGGTCGCAAATTTTAAAACTTAGCCAAAATCAACATGCAGTCTGCACCTCCGTTTCTTTTCTCCTTTCCTAAATAATTTCTTTCTCTTTCCCCTAACCCCCCCACCCCCACCCCGAAGCCACCGCCGCCGCTTGAAGCTGCAGAAACAAGCGCATTGTAGTTCGTAGCACAGGATCATCGCCACCAGCTTCTCCGCCTCGCAGATCTACACAGCTGCCAGCAACCCGCCGCCAAGTTGCTATCCCCAAGTAGCCGACACTCTGGTTCTCCCTCACCACTTTGGTTCTTGCTGGTTTTTCTTTTTTTTTATTCTTTGATCTTTTTTTTTTTTGCTTTGTTTCTTTTTTCTCTGCTCTATTTCTTTTTTTTTGTTATTGATCTTTTTTTTGTCTGCTCTGTTGCTTTTTTTTGGTTGTTGATCTATTTTTTTTTTTAATCATGGGGTTTGATTGTTAGTTTGTTAGTTAAGTTTAGTTTTTCAAATTATATTATATAGATAATAATGTTGTTAAATTAGTTGACATTTTTGGTTTTGATTTTTGATTTTGTTAGTTGATAGAGACTCTATTGGTATTAAAGGTTGTTATTTTTTATTTTTGATATATGTTATTTTTTCTAATATAATGAGAGTTTTGGTATATTTAGTTATTGTTTTGGTTTGTTTGTGTTGGTAAATTGGTTAGATTGATGTTTGTGTTGGTAAATTGGCAGAAAGTGTTTGTGTTAGTAAATTGGTTAGATTGGTATATTCTAATATAATGAGAGTTTTTCTAATATAATGATGTTTGTGTTGATTGAGAGAGTTTGGTCAGATTGATTTTTGGATTCTTAATTATGTTGAAGCAATGTTTGGGTTAAAAGCATTAATTTGTGAGTTAAAAGTGTTAATGTTTTGAGTGATAATTGTTAATTTCAATTAACATAGTTAATTGAAGCTTTACAAGTGTTAATTTATGAGATAAAAGTGTTAATTATTTAGTTAGAATTGTTAATTTGGATTAGAAATATTAATTTTTGAGTTAAAAGTATTATCATGGTCCTGGTTCACAGTCCAAGGCATGGGTACAAAGAACAGAGCATAAAGAGCTAATGAAAAAAATGACAGAAAAGAATAGGGCGCTGATAACTAGATTAGAGACTAATGAGAGATAGTTTCAGGCCACCAATCTACTTGTGCAACAGATGCTGCAAAGGATGAATTTTCAACCAATCGATTTTCAATCCACCATTACAAACCAAGCTGAGGATGATGGATCAACTGATGATAAAGAAGAATCTGAATGAACTTAGTACTTCTATTTCATATTAGATGTAGTTTAGATTATAAACTACTTACTTTTATCTAACTTTGTATGTTTTGAACTTTAGGTACTTGACTTTTATGCTTTGGGATGTTGTACAATTAACTAGTAATACTTAATGATATGCAATATTGACTTGTTAGCCTTTGGATTATTGGTTTTTGTTTTCTGGGCTGTTGCTGAATGCAGGTATAATAATTTTGGATTTTAAAAGATTCCGGTTACTGTCTTGTATCAGTTGTGAAATTTGCAACCGATTTTTGCGACTGAAAACTACACTAAAATAAAACGTGAAATTGGTCACAAAACATCGAAATTTGATTTGTCTCAAATATTTGCGACCAATTTTTCGGTCGCAAATTTTGTGATTGATATTACGGTTGCAAATTATTGTTTTTGCGACCAATTTTTCGGTCGCAAATGTCCAACCTTTGCAACCGATTTACCAGTCGCAAATTTGCGACTGATTTTTTTATCGCAATTCTTATTTTTGCGACCGATTATAGTCAACAAACGACCAAATTTCATTTTCATGAGCTCTGGTAAAATCAATCTCAAATGAATTTGCAACCTACCTACATGTGACCGACAAAATCGGTCACAATCGGGCGATTTTCTAGTAGTGACTCAACCACAAATTCTTAGTATTTGTGCTAGCGAGTTCAACACTTAAAATAAAATAAAAAAAAACAAATTTTGTTATACTTTATTACGATTTCAATCAAGAAAATAATAAAAAAGTTGGTAACTTATCCGAATTCTCATTTATAAATAGAGTGGCATCCCGCAACAATTTTCCTAAGATGTTTGAGAGTGTTTGAGAATGCTTGGGAATATTTGTAAGTGTTTGAGAGTGTGTGAGATAGTTTACCAAAAAAAAAAGAAAGTAAGTGAAATTAACCCATTTTAGCCTAAACTCACAACTCATCACACCAAATTTGGAGAACTTGAGGTGATGTGTTACAATTTCAATGTTGTGTGATACTGAAATCACCATATTTCTTTTTTTAAAAAAAACACAATAAAACTCCTATTAACAGCTAAAAATACAATAACAAATTTAAAAACCCAAAAAACTCTTTATTCATGCATATTAGGGGTGTTGCAGTGTCGTTTGGATCAGTTTTGAATAAAAAAATTCATTTGATCCAAACAATAAATTTTATAATAGTTTGGATTGGATCAATTTAGTTTAGATTTTAAATCCGATCCAATCCGAAGCAAATTTTCTCGGTTTGGATTGGATCGGTTTAATCAGTTAATTATAAAAGAAAATCTTAAATATAAAGCATTATAAATGAAAAGTAACTTGAATTAATAAAATAAATAAATAAAAGTGGCTCATAGAATATGCATAAAATACTATTTAAATGAAAATGATATATAAATATAAAAAACTATGTGATGAATTAAAATTATTATAAGTAAAATTACAAACTTAACAATAAAAAATTATATTATATGACATTATTTGGTTTGGATTGGATTGAATCAGTTTTAAAAATTAAATCTGAAATTTGATCTAATTCAAGCAATTTGTGAAAAACAAGATCCAAATCAATCCAAACTTTTGTGGTTTTAATTGGTTTTTAATTTGAATTGAATTGATTTGGTAGTTTTGATTGAATTGGATTGGATTTGAATACCCCTCATGCATATAAAGTCAAGTTATTGTGCCGTGCCATATTGGTGTCCCTATATATTTATCAATGCTTTTTAGTTTAAAAATAGAAAATGAACACAATTAAAACAATCATCTATATCATAAAGAGTACTTGATAGTCAAATTTTTTAGCCATCATTAAAACCTTTAAAATTCACGCATTAATAATCGGGAATTTCAACTGCATTATTGATAAGTAGATTTTAAATATTATAGATGTATATTAACTTATATTAAAACTTTACCAAAATATTGTCGCAAACAGATAAAAAGTTATATCATAATAATTAAATTTTGAAAAAGTCTATGTATTTCAATTTTAAGATTAAAAAGGTCTATATGTTAATTTATTTTGTACTCACAAAAATTCAAATAAAAATCCTATTTGAAATATTTTATTCATTTTTAAAATAAAATAAGTTAATTCAAATACATATCAAACACGTATTTACTAAATAAAAATATATAGTAATAAATATGAAATTAATAAATTATAAATATTTCATCCCATGTTCTCAATTATCTTGCATGTCATAAATAATTGAGTTGTCTATTTTAATTTTAATTGACCTAGTCGTTGGATGGGGGAAAATAGCTTGCATATAGATATATAATTTTTTTATTCACTCGCGTATGATATTTTCATACCATATTCTCAATTAAATCCTGTGGTCATAAATAATTGACCTAATTGTAGGAGCATTAATCGTGTACTCCTCTAGTTGGCATTGACTGTCAAACATTGTTATCACATTTTTTATTTCAAGCCCATCCGGGAGATCTCGGGCAGCATCTCTGGAATAATGACTCCCCAGTAGCAATCGATATATCACATCGGCATAGAACATAAAATTTTTGACAAAATATTGGTTAAATTAAGTCGACGTTTAAGTTGCTCATCGGAAAAAATAATTGTCGTTTAAGTTGTTAGTACAGCCTGCTCTTTTACTAAATTGCTGCATGTGACTACAAAATAATGTTCATGACATAATTTTACAGCCACGCGCGATTAAAAAAAATTACAATGAATATTACCAAAAATTAAAAGAAGAAGAAGAAGAAGACTGGTGGGTGGGGGGACACTTGCTGGAAAAATTATTCCATTGGCATGAATAATGAATATGAACACAATGCGGCGACATGTGCATGTGGAGCGTTGACCCGTGAAGATCATGATCAGAATAGATCAGTGACAACTGACAAGTGACCGCGTTTCTTTTCCATTTTTAGGTGCTGGCCGACTATTCTTTTCTATTAATATACAATTTCAAGACTCAATAGACATCATGGTATTAATGGCTTGAAGTGGACGGTTACGTGTCAATCTCAATTTAGGGGTGCGTATTAACATAGTCCCCATTTAGTTTTGGACCATGACATGGTCCCGCAAAATAATTAGAGAAGTTATCCCATGTCTTCTTTTTTTAAAACTACTGTTGAAGTCGTTATTTTCTATATTTGCCAAAAAAGTTAGGACCTTTTTTTTTTTCCCCTCAATGACTCATTATCGAAAGGATGATTCGTGTTGCGCTTCTATTGTGAGTGGAGCTGCAAAAAATAAGAGCTGATGTGAGGTGCCCACAAAAAGCTTGCATTGCTGGTTTTGGGTTTCTCTAGACAGTATAGTGTATGCAATCTGCGATTTTTTGAAGGCAACATTGAGTTTTGGAGTTATTCTTGGTAGATATATTTGCTCTCTTTTAAACGTATTTGGATTTGCAACCCATCAGTATTTCTATTTTTTTTCATTCTAAAATTTTTTTGGGCTCTGTTTTACTGTGTATCTGGAATCGAGTATATGGATGTGTTATGCAGAAATTTTTAGGGAGGTTTTTTCTTTTTTGGTCACTTATGCACGAGACAAAATCTATGGCACCGAAAAATCTGTTTTTGCATTTGTTGCGATGCAAGATAAATAACACAACTGCTGTCGTTGTTGAACCAACTCAAGGTTGTCGACAGCGGCTGGGGACACAACTCAAGTTTTTGAATGACCCTCCTTATTTCTCTCTTAAAAACTACAATAAATTAACATTATATATAAAAAGGCAAAAAAAAAAAAAACCGTAAACAATGTAAAGAAAACTCTTTGTTAGTATACATAGCTCGTAACAATCATGACCCCGCAACCTAGTACAACAATGACAAATCTGTGAGAATAAGGAATGAGCCAATGGATTTAGTGCTTGAAGATGGAGAGCATTGACAACACAATCAAAGCAGACGAAGCTCCAATCATCAAAACCGAGCTCGAGATGGATCCTACCACTCCAGCATTGGGATCCGGAGCCAGTGCTGATGACGGCATCAGGTCCTGGGCAGAGGCGTTGGTGGCGAATAGGAAAAGAGTGACGGCAAAGACAGCAACAGGGACGAAGGATGAAGAGGGCGGAAATAAACATGGGTTTCATTAGCAAATCTAAACAATTGGTGTACTCCATGTTAATTTTTTAACAAAATGAAACGGGTTTTATTTCGCCTATAGGATTTCATTGATACTCGATCTAACGACTATGAGCCCTAGACCATGACATGGTCCGACACATACACAGGACCATGTTATCCTGCACCCAATTTAGGATCTATTCTAGTGTTAACTGTGAACTCAAGAAACTACTGCAAGTCTGCAGCCACTCTAACATTCAAGATCCTTTAAGTTTTAGGACTTCGGGTTACACCACGCATTTAACGATTGGCAGACATTATAAGCCAATAATTCTGTAATAGGGTTGCTTCTTGGGAGAAAATTATTTGCATCTAGGGAACTTTTTACATAAACCTATGAACTTTTGGTTGCATAATGGACCTAGATTAATTTAAATGCCATGGTCAGTATTAAAGGAGAAAAGGACAGCAATACAGCATAACAGTTGCATCAGAGCATTTGTAGATCACACTGTTCCAGATGATAAGAATAAAGTAGCAGTTCTGATTTCTGAAGGGTGTTAGAGGTTATGCACAATAGAGAAGCTTTTGGCTATAATGGGACGCTCAAGTTGCAGCAAATCTTAGAATAAACTTGTATTAGTGTTATTGGGTTGTAGTTCAACTTTTTATTTATATATTTTTTTTTCATTTGAGGTTCTACCTTAAGTTATTTTTTAGTTTTCAATAATTTTTTTTAGTGATAATTATGTCCAAGACATTATCGGATACTAAATGTGAACATCTATAAATTAGGACATAACTCAAGTTATTAGTTATGACTTGAAGTGTTATAATAAAATAATAATAATAAGAAGAAAAAAAAGTTATGATTTGAAGTGTTTAATACGTATATCTCGCTACTTAAATTTGTATTGACATAAATACCTAAAAGTTAACTGTTTATTTATTTCTATTACTATTGTACTCGTATTAGGAAACTCTCCCATCTCTCTCTCTCTCTCTCTCTCTCTCTCTCTCTCTCTCTCTCTATATATATATATATATTGATACACAAAACTATACTTAAACATATGCATCTAAAGATGCTTCTTTTCCAAAATGAAAAAGATGCTTTTTTTAGAAACTTTTCATAATCTCTCTATCTTTATTATTTTGAATTCTCCTACCCATTCATTCAATTTATTTCATAACACTCTTCATTCTCTTTCATATTTTTTCTCTCTCATTTTTCAATATTTCTCTACCAATGACGTTTTATTAATTTAAAATTTTGTATTTTATTCTACAATAAATTGTAAAGGACTTATAACCTAAATTTATACAATAAACTAGGAAGCATATATAGTCTTTATTCTGTCTTATATATTTAATATTTAATTATTATGAATTCAAAATATATAAAAGAAGTACCATTTTCTTTTGATCCAAAAAAGTATCATGTTTTTAAATGTCTAAATGTGTGCAATATATTAGTTCTATTATTTTTTATTTTTTTGGAAAAAATTGATTGAATTCATATATTTACTATACTATGCTAATATTGGATTTAATCTCTGTAAAGGTACGTAAATACTTTGTTACTTTCAAAACTTTAATTATAGTTTTTTTAAAAAAATAAATATTATGGATAAAATCAATATAATTTTGGATCAAATCTTTTATATTATTTTTGTTCATTACATCTATAATAAAAAATTTGTGCATCCTAATATATAATACTGAAAACTAATAAAAATTATTTTAATTACTCAGATATGTATATAGTATGCTTTTAGTTTTTTTTTCAGCATTAAATGATTTTGATTGTTATAAGGTATTTACATTTTTTGTTATAAGTTTATATTTAAATCTGATTTAAAATATTGATACTTACATGACAAAATTAGTTATAAGGTAGTTACAAAATTAGTTATAAAAAAATTAGTCACAAAATGGTTTTATTACTAATATTGATATCCCAAATCGATGATACCAAATAATGTATGGACAATTAAAAATAAATGTTTTACATTGGTAATGATTTACACCTTTTAACTAATATAAATGTAGTTGGAGTTCAAACTAGTAAATCGGTTTTCACATCTTTTCAATCTTACAATAAATAACTTTCTTAACTTTGATAAGAAAATATTAATGATTTAAAGGTGATATTTAAAATGCTCACCCACAAAAAATAAATATTTAATATTTACCTGATTTTTAATTATTGATTAAGTTAAAAAATAAATCTAATGGTTGATGTTAAAGGACCATTCATACTTCAAATATCATGTACAACGTCATAATCAATTTTTGTATAATATCAATCGTTAGATTTACTTTTTTAACTTGATTAATGGTTAAAAATCAGGTGAACATTGAATGTTCACTTTTATGAGTGAGCATTTTAAACATCTCCTGATTTAAATTATTATTTCGTTTTTTTAATCTTCTAACACCCCAATAATGGGATCTATATGCTATACTATATCAATTTTGATTCTTTAAATTTTAATAAGTAATATTATTTAATTTTTAATTGTTAAAAATACAATGAATTTAATGGCTCAAAAAAATAGGAAATAATAAAATTTTATAAGATCTTTATAATTTTTATTATAAGTTCATATTAAAATCTTATTTAAAACATTAATACTTGTATGATAAAAGAATTTAGTCAAAAAATGGTTTTTTTTATTAATATTAATACCTTAAATAGGTGGTACTACATATATACATTGCACGAGTGATTCAAAACAAGTACATTATATGGGCATTAATTTATCCACCTCATAATTATTATAAATTTATATTTAGTTTTAATTAATAGATTAGTTTTATACGTAGTTTTTAACTTACAACAAATAATTTTTTAACTCCAATAAGAAAATATAAATAATTTAAATAACTATTAATTAAATTTTTGATCTACAACACTCAAAATGTAGATCTATATCTAACAATTATATATATTAAATTAGATACTTTAACCTTTGATGAGTAATATTATTTATTTTTTATTAATAAAAATACAACCAATTTAATGGCTAGAAGGGACAGTAGGTGATGATTTTTATAAGGTGTTTACAATTTTTGTCGTAAGTTCATATTTAAGTCTTATTTAAGGTATTGATAGTTGCATGACATAAAAAGTTATAAAATAATTCTCTTACTAATATTGATATCTCAAATGAGTAATACCATATATATATATATGACAAGCGATACAAAAATGCATTACATAGGTAATGATTTATACCTTTTAATTATTTTAATTTTACATTAAATTTAAATAATTAGTTGCACACATGTTTTTAATCTTGCAATAAATAATATTTTTAACTCCAATAAGAAAATATTAATAATATAAATTATTATTAATTAATTTTTTAGTTTTATAATGCCCCAATTACAGATCTATATATTATAACTATATCTAGTAGACTTGATACCTTAAGTTTTAATAAGTAATATTATTTTCTTTTTTATTATTAAAAATATAGTGGATTTAATGGTTCAAAAAAATGAGGGATAATAAAATTTAATAAGATCTTTGCAATTTTTATTATAAATTCATATTAAAATCTTATTATAAGAGATTTATACTTACATGACAAAATAATTTAGTCATAAAATGATTTTTCTTTTTATTTTACTACTATTAATACTTCAAAGGGGTATCACGGATATACATTGCATGGGTGGCATGGGTAATGATTTATCTACCTCATAATTATTATAAATTTATATTAAATTTAATTAATAAATTAGTTTTATTTGTGGTTTTAGACTTACAACATATATAATTTTTTAATCTACAATACTCAAATTGTAGATCTATATCCAATAATTATATCTATTAGATTAGATATTTAATTTGAACCTTTAGTAAGCAATATTATTTACTTTTAATTAATAAAAATATAATCATTTAATGGTTAGAAGGAGCAATGGGTGATGAATTTTATAAGTTTTTTACACTTTTCGTCATAAGTTCATATCAAAGTCTAATTTAAGACATTGATACTTGCATAAAAAAATAAAAATTAGCTATAAAATAATTTTCTTACTAATATTGATACTTTAGATAGTTAATACCAAATATATACTTCCCTAAGTTTTTTTAACTAAAAATAAACTTCTTAAGTTAGTCATTATTTTTAAATAAATTTACCTGATTTGCCTTCAATTCATCCATTTATAATACAACAACAAAGTATATTAACTAAATATAGTTATATTTAATATTATAAATTACAATGAATAATACACAAAACAAATTAAAAGATGTCAGAACTTTTAATTTTTTCACCTCTTTATTTAACCAACATAATAACTCAGAAAAATTTTACCAAATATATACATTTCAATCCAATTAAATTCTAAAGTACATAATTAGTTTATCAATTACATTTTTGGTCTAATTGTTCAATCAACTAATGCACCATGCGGGTAAATACACTAGTTGAACGTTAAGTTCAAGTCTTTAGTACACCCACCTCTTTACTAAAGCAATTGCTACACATTACTGCAAATTATGTCGTATCGTAATTTTATACTTGCAAAAAAAATATCTAATCTCTTTTATATCATTGATTTTAAATTATTTTATTTTAAAATTTAACAGCTTAAATTATTTAATTAAGTAATATATAATATATTATTCATAAGTGATGAATGTTTTATAATATAATATTTATTTAATTTAAAAAATTTAAAAACCTATATTAATTTATTTAAATGTTCGTTAGTCTATTTGATAATATGTTTGTTGACTTATTCAAATGTTTTATTTATTTTTCTGATATGTATTCAAATAGTTTATTATTAAATAAATTTTTACATAAGTTTTAAAGCCATGTTAAATTTTTTATAAAGTCAGATGAAATTTTAGAAGAAAATTATATCGGTTCGACGCGGTGACTGCAGGCCAGTTGTCAGTGACCAGCGGTAACTACGAATTTCTCATGTGCCGGACCACGTTTCTATTGTAATAATTAAACGGTTCAGTGACCATTCCGGCTGCGCTGGAAGCGGAGGGTCACACTTCAAGTCGATACTGTCCATGCATTAACTGTACATATCGCCTCAACAAACTATAGCAAGCAACAGCTTATCCAACGTTCAACAATATCCCCTTAATTTATTATTGCATCAACAAGAGACATTACTATTATATAAACCTATCAATCTTTTTGGTTCATCGGGATGAACTCAAACTCAACATAGTCTAATATTTGTCATGGGAGGCATTCAGGGAGCAGAAAAGGACGGCATAACACTGACATGGGAGAATTTGTGGGTAACTGTTCCAAATGGAAAGAATAGACTACCGATTCTTCAAGGTCTTACAGGTTATGCCCGGCCAGGGAAGCTTTTGGCTATAATGGGTCCCTCAGGCTGTGGCAAATCCACACTTCTTGATGCCTTAGCAGGTGATTACTACCAAGTTCCACTACAACTTAATTTAACTATATATATTTAGGATACTTGTAATTACACATGCATGGGACTTGTATATTGTGGTATTTAGATGTTTCACTGCCAGGCATGCTAGTCTCCAATACTTGTTCATGATGCTAAAATAGTGTGGTGTAACTAGGAGAAGTAAATCCGTTTTGTTTGCTGTGATTGAAGCTAGCAATGCAACAACCATCGTATGACTCTAACTATATATGTTGCAGGCAGATTAAGCTCAGGCATGAAACAGAAGGGTAAAATTCTAATCAATGGCCACAAACAAGCACTGGCTTATGGAACATCGGTAAGAAAATTCTCATCAAAAGCAGCTACAAGTCCCAAAAAATATGAGAATTACAATTTTTTTCTTACTCTAGTTTTTTGTTTTCTCAAATATCTGCTTAAATTTTTTCGTCATTTAATCCTCTTGAGTTTTGATTTTCAGTGAAAATATTAAATTAGTTATTAGGCTTAAGCTTAGTTTGATAATGTTGTGGTCTTTTCGAAATTATTGAGCTATTTATGATTAAAATTGCTATAAAAAAATCATACTAATACTTTTTAATAAAATAATATAAAAATTATTTTCAATAAAGATAAGTTATAAGAGTAGTATTTGACTAATATATTATAAAATTATTTTTAAACTCTAAAATAATTATAATAAATATAAAAATTAAAGAGAGTATATTAAAAAATTAGATTTTTATTGAAATTTAATATTATATTAATATTTTAAGTGTTAGAGAATATAAGTCAACTCTAAAAAATATCTCCTGAGCTACTTTCAAGAGCACCTCTGACTTTTAAAAATCAAGAATAAAAGCACCATAATTTTTTTTGTTTATCAAATAGAAGAACTTAACTTATTCTTTTTATAAACAGAAACATTTCCTCAAAGAATATTATCAAATCAAGCCTTAATAACATGTGATGCTAATGTGACTACCTTCTATAATGTTCTTTTTCCTCAACAATATCTCTTCTAAATATATCATTATCTAAAATTTTTTAATAAATACAGATATAATATATCATATTTAGCACATTCACAATAAAATTAGTAAAATTTAAAATTAAGTAAGTGTATCTTAAACAAAGTTAATAAAATCCAATTTTATTGTTAATTTGACTAAATATGAAGTGTTAAATTTGTATTCACGCTCAAATCTTGGGTTATTATCACACCCAAAGGCCTCTCTGTTCTATTCCCTCTCTAACTCAAAGCCTCGTAGACAAAAGAAGCATAGCCCATCAATGGTATATTTGATAGAGTTAACATCCCGATTTGGAGTACCTATAACGGTACAATCCCTTACTTTATATGTGATTTTAAAAAACTTTAAGAAAAAAAAAGTTGTACCCTTGGCATGAGACTACCCTTTTTTATTTGTTGTGGTTAGTGAATCTTCTGATGCGGTGGAGGTGTACTGGATGTTTGCTCTTGTGAAGTGTAGAGGTCTTGGCCTTTGCTTTCCATTTGGGTTTTAGTTTTGGTCCAACAAAATTTATTGGTCTTTGTGTGTGTTTGTAGTTTCCAATAATAAAATGTCTCGGTACATTAAGTGGATGGATGCATTTTAATGTGCAATTGTGCAACAACTAGTACAAAATGTAACTATATCTTCACTATTTTTTCCCAATTATTATTTTTTTTAAAATTAGATTTTATTTTAAGCTTAGTTTCAATGCCATAGGGTGGATCAAGTTTTGTGTGGGCTAGTTCAGTACGTGCTAACCTTTTTGGGCTTCTATTGACATAGAGAGATCTAGCTAGGAAAATGGTCTATACATTGATCAAATATCAATCATGGTGCTGTCCATTGTAGCAGAAAACAAAGCAGTTTGCAACTTAAACCCATGAAGTTTGCAGGGGCCTCAAAACTCTGCCATAGCATTTTCCTACTCATACTCATCTAAGTTTGCTATGACAATGGAATTTTTTAAAGTGCAAATACCTCTCTTTGGTGCAACAATTGTGCTTTAGGAGAAGACTCCCACGTGAAACTCACATGCCTATGAAACGTTAAGTCTAATAACATTTTCACCAAAAACTGAAGATTAAGATGCTTAACTGACAAAAAAAGTTTAGAGAGTTGTCTATATATATATATATATATATATATATAAACAGAAGGGGTAAAATATAATTTACCCAAAGAATTATTGTAAGAAAAGGAACCTTATTAACCTCTATCATATACCATGTGAAATCAGGGCTACGTAACACAAGATGATGCTATGCTGTCAAACTTGACAGCCGGGGAAACTCTATACTACTCAGCTCAGCTCCAATTCCCAGATTCCATGTCCACAGCAAAGAAGAAGGAACAAGCAGATATTACACTCAAGGAAATGGGTCTGCAAGATGCCATTAATACAAGGGTTGGAGGGTGGGGTTCAAAGGGCCTCAGTGGGGGCCAAAAGAGAAGACTCAGCATTTGCATTGAGATTCTAACAGGCCCGAGACTCCTCTTCCTTGATGAGGCAACTAGTGGACTTGATAGTGCAGCTTCCTATTATGTCATGAGAAGAATTTCAAGTCTAAGTCTAAGGGATGGCATTCAAAGGACTATTGTTACATCCATCCATCAGCCTAGCAGTGAAGTTTTTGAACTCTTCCATGATCTCTGTCTTCTATCTTCTGGTGAAACAGTATATTTTGGTCCAGCCTCTGATGCAAAACAGGTTAGGAACTAATCCTCATAAGGCTGCAAGATTTGACTTTGAAGTCAACCAGATACACATTAATGCTTTTGATTGAATGCAGTTTTTTGCTTCAAATGGCTTTCCTTGCCCGACTCTCCACAATCCTTCTGATCATTTCTTAAGGATCATAAACAAAGATTTCGACCAAGTAAGCAATCTTTCTAAGTATTGCTATTTGAAAAATGTTAGCTAGACATACATTTTGTGTATCAATTGACGACTAGTGATTAGTGTACAAATTAGTGGGAATTTATGTACATAATTAGGGAATCAGGTAACAGTATCATTATTTACTACTATATTTACTTGAATCCCCAATTTTACAAGCAAATTTCTCATTTATTTGTATATAAATCACCAGTGATCAATTAATATACAAAAATATATGTCCAGATAACAGGGCTCAAGTTAAAAGTTTGAAACTTAATTAATTCCTTATTTTTTCAGGATCCTGAAGAAGGTTTTGGTATAGGAGTTACCGCCGAAGTAGCTATTGACATCCTTGTAAAGTCTTATGGATCGTCTGAATTCAGAAACCAAGTTCAGAATGTAGTGGCAAAAATAAGTGAAAGTGTGAGTTCATGTTACATTCCTCACAAAAAATTACTTTCCAGACCAAACGACCTATGAATTATGATGTATAAGAAAAACTAACTTTTGCATGCATAACTATAGAATTCTGGCGCAATAGGGAAGAAGAGGATCCACGCTGCATTCCTCACTCAGTGCGTTGTCCTTACAAGAAGATCTTCCCTACGATTGTTTCGCGACATGAGCAATTACTGGCTACTTCTTGCTGTCTTTATTGTAGTAGCTATTAGCATGGGCTCTATGTTCCATAACCTTGGCTCAAGTAATGGTTCTATTCAGGTATACTATGAAAAGCAATTAAGTTTATAACTTATAATGCACAAAGTTAGAAGGTAACACAATATCCTCATGCATGCTTCAGGGCAGAGGGTCGCTGATTACCTTTTTGTTGTCAACTCTGACTTTCATGACACTCGTTGGTGGATTCGCTCCACTAATGGAAGAAATGAAGGTAAAACTGCTGTGCTTTTGTTCTTTCTTGTGTAAATTGAAGTTTCACTGCATTGTACTTCTACAATCTTCACTGATGGGGCTAGAGGTAATTTGATCAGTAATATATTGTAATTGAAAATATTTCCTCTCATTGTGTCAGGTATTTGAACGAGAGAGATTAAATGGGCACTATGGTATTACTGCTTTTCTCATTAGCAACATTTTTTCTGCTGTTCCATATGTGCTAATGATTTCTCTGATTCCGGGAGGAATAGTTTATTACCTTTCTGGGCTGCACAAAGGTCTGGAACACTTTGTGTACTTTGCTTCTGTGCTATTTGCCGTTGTGCTTTGGGTTGAGAGCCTTATGATGGTTGTGGGGAGCATGTTCCCCAATTTTGTAATGGGAATGAGCATTGTTGGTGGAGTTCAAGGACTTACCATTTTAACAGGTGGATTCTATCGACTGCCAAATGATCTTCCCAAACCATTTTGGAAATACCCCTTTTACTATATTTCTTTCCTCAAGTATGCTTTCCAAGGATCTTTCAAGAATGAATTTGAAAGCTCAACATTTGCTGTGGATCAAGGTGAAGGTACCAAAACCATTAGTGGTAGAGAAATACTGACAAAGATATGGCAGGTGGAAATGGGACACTCTAAGTGGGTAGATCTTGCCATCATGTTTGGAATGATTGTGTTGTATAGAGTTGTGTTCTTGGCCATCACTAAGAGCAAGGAGAAGTTGAAACCTACTGTTGCCTCCAATGGTCGACAAACAAAAGTTTTCACCAGAGGGACTAGAATCAGTGACCAATTAAGTCCTATACCCCAAGGCCATGCAACAATGGCAAGTCATCATCATATCTTTGAATAACGTACTTGTGCTTTGGGCTTTAGCTGTTTAGCTCAAGTAAATAAGAGTGTCATTGTAATGACTCATTAAAACCATTAAAGTTTTAGAACAATGAAGTCCAAGTGTCTAACTGGACTAGTTAACGCATTTGAATTGTAGACTTATTATATTGTGTTCTGACACTAGAACAGTTTCATTATGTTATGATATTTGTTGTGTCGTAAGAGAAAAGGGTTTACCTCCTCTTTTGATGTTTATATAGAGTAAAATACATTTTAAACATTCATTGAAAAAAATTAATAGTCTATGATTTTATAAAGATATAAACACTAATAAGATAAATTATATATGTGTGTTTATTAAAATAGGTGGTTTTCTTATCAAATATTAAAATACATTTTCTATAGAAGCATTACTCGTATTTATTCACAGCTATAAATATGGCCGCGGAAGACGGAACAATAGCAATTGGAAGGTCGTGGCATGACATCGAAGAACATGTATACTTGTGCTATGTATTGAGTCAAATAATGCTGAATCATATTTTTATTAACTTGCCAATAAGGGTTGGCATAAGGAACATACTAGTATTCTATAAGAACACAAATTTGATTCCTATTGCTAATATGAATATTTTGTTGATAGATAATTTCGTAAGTCTTTTATAAATATTTTTTGAGTTCACGAGCTGTATCTTGACCTTGATAGGATGACTGATACCAACTTAAAGTTTTCTTATGAAAAAAATACTCTCTTTAGCTTAATCGTGAGTTTATTTGCACATGGGGAGTAAAGAAAGAACACATCTTCGCGCACCTATTAGGGTGTCATTATAGTGACTCATTACAACGTATATTACGAGTTTGTACAAGTATATATGAAGTGCGCAAGCGCAACTGGACGTGTTACATGCATTTGAACGGGGAAAAAAAATGAAACAAACCAGCTATCCGTCTATATGAGGTCAAGTTATTGTATCGTGCCAGAATGGTGTCCCTATATATTTATTCAATGCTTCTTAGTGTGAAAATAGAACCTGAACACAATTAAAATAATCATCTATATCATAAAGAGTACTTTGTACTCAAATCTTTTAGTTATCATTAAAACACTTTAGACAGTGTTTCCATGCATGGCAACTAATGAAGTAGCATGGCATGGTGTGGCAACTTTTATAAAATTTGTATTCTGTTGATATTTTTAGAAAGGAATGGAAGGGTTAATGATGGCTTAAGGAACCTCTCCTTACCATCAAAATAATGAGAATCATTGTGTCTCCAAATTGGAAGGTATAGAAGGGACAATAGTTTGGTGAAAAAATTACTCTTGTTTTATCTTTTCATTCCATTTCTACCCGTTGAACTCTTAAATAAGAGTACTAAATCTCTCTTTCCTATCTCCATCAAACTCTCAAATAACGGTATAATATATATATATTCATTCCATTCCTTTCTTTTTTATTCCATTCTATTATTGATCATTCCTTATCATCACAAATAAATCACCCAAAGAGACCCTTAGGATTCATGTATTAATAATTAGGAATTTCAGCTGCATTGGTTAATCTACTTATGAAAAAATAAAAAATTATACATCAATAAATAAAGATTTGAGTAATCTAATAAAATAATTTTATATTATTAGTTGCCTTATTTTATCGACCAATAATGTAACTTGCCTGTTATTGATACATAATTTTCCATACATATATAAAAATGATATTTAAATACGTGATAAAAAAAAAAACATTTTTGTATCACAAATTTGACTATAGTCTTCAATTCGTTTATTAAAATTGTAATATAAAAATAATATTAAAGATTATAAATTACATTCATTTTTTATGTGAAAAAAGTAATTTAACATTTCAAAATAAGTGAAATTGTTTTTTGTCTTTCAACAAAATATCTAGACAAGTATTGCTTTGAGACTAACCCTCCAATCACTATCCTTACACCAATTCTTAATCTTTTTAGTACTATATTTTACACACTTCACAAGTAAGTATTATAGATGTATATTAACTTTATTAAAATTTTACCAAAATATTGTCGAAAACAGATAAAAAGTTATAACATAGTAATAAAATTTTGAAAGAATTAATCTATGTATTTCAATTTATAAGATTAGAAAGGCCTATATATATTAATTTATTTTGTACTCACAAAACTTCAATTAAAAATCCTATTTGAAATATTTTAATTATTTAAATAATAAAATAAGTTAATTCAATTATATATTAATACATATCTACTAAATAAAAATATATGGTCATAAAATTGAAATTTAAAAAATCATTTAATACATGAGAAAAATAAATTATAAATATTTCATCCCATGTTCTCAATTATCTTGCATGTCCTAAATAATTGAGTTGTCTATTTTAATTGACCTAGTCGTTGGATAATACTAAATAAAAATATATAGTCATAAATATGAAATTTAAAACTCATTTAATACATGAGAAAAATAAATTATAAATATTTCATCCCATGTTCTCAATTATCTTGCATGTCCTAAATAATTGAGTTGTCTATTTGAATTGACCTAATCGTTGGATGAGGGAAAATAGCTTTTATATATATATATATATATATGCAACTCGTGTATGATATTTTCATATTATATTCTCAATTAAATCTTGTGGTCATTAATAATTGACATAACTATAGGAGCAGTAATGGTGTACTCCGCTAGTTGGCATTGACAGTCAAACTCTTTGCTTATCTCACTTTTTATTTCAAGTCTACCCAGGATCTTGGGCAGCTTCTCTGTCATGATGACGCAATCGACATATCACATCGGAATAGAACATGAACTTTTTCACAAAATATGAATAAATTAAGCCGACGTTAAGTTACTCATCGGAAAAAATAAATGTCGTTTAAGTTGTTAGTATAGCCTGCTCTTTTACTAAATTAATTACTGCATGTGGCTACAAAATAATGTTCATGACACAATTTTACACCCACGGGCGATTAAAAAATAATACAATTAATATCACCAAAAAACGATTGATTTAAAGGTACTTACCGAATCAAATTAGTATCACAAAATGAGAATTTTATGTATTTATTTATTAAAAAAAATCAGGGTGTTATCTGAGCACAATGCGGTGACATGTGGAGCGTTGATCCGCGATGATCAGATCAGATCAGTGACAAGTGATCACGTTTCTAGAGTATTATACGCATGCAATGTACAGAGTAACTTTTTTTCAATTGTAATAATAATAAAAATTATTGTGATTAAATTAATAGATTATAAAAATCAATGTATTTAATAAAAATAGTAAAATGGTTAATAAATATAAAATAGTAGAATATCAATCGGAAATATCTTTAATATTAATAATAAAGTATAATTATAAAGCTAATAAATAGTAGGATTAAAACTGAATAAAAATAAAAATATTATTAGCATAACTATAGTCATTTATTAAAGAATAATTCGTTTTATAAGAACATCTACGATTTATAAGTGGGTATTGAATAACTTAAAAATTCATTTTTTTAAAATATCTACTTCAAAATTTTAATTGATGATAGAACAACTTAAAAAAATATTGTTTTATTTATATTTTCCTGAAAATAAATTAATTCATTTCTCTTACTTTCCTCTCTTTTAAGGAGTATAATAAAGTAATTTTAAGGGAAAAATTAATAGATACATTTTGTTGAACAGCATATAATTAAAAGTGTAACTTGTTTTATAAGTATGCATATTTTCCATTTTTAAAAGACAATAGAACAACTCAAAAAATAAAAATTATTCAATTTCTATCTTTCTCCCCTTTTTTCATCCTCAAAATAGAGTAATTTATAAAGAATATATATAATATAATTTATTATAGTTACTTATTATTGGATTTGTACAATACTATATAATGTTAACAAAGAATTATAAAATTCATGTAAAGATAATGTTATTGTTATATAAACTCGATTAACAAATAATTATAAAAATAAAAAATATATAAAATGAAATAAATATAGAAATAAAAAGTATAATTGTACTAAAACCTATTTATCTAAAAAAGTTATAAATTCATTTTATATAACAAATCATTATTAAAATTACAATTTGCTTATAAGGAATTTTAATCCTAATATTGAAAGTTAAACAATTTGGGAAAAAATGATATCATTTCTTTCTCTATCCTCTTTATCTAGAAGTCTATTTTATTCATTATTCTCTTTCCTTTATTCAACCTCTTGATAACTACTAATTAAAACTTAAGTGCTAAATAATGAGTTATGCCAACTTATAATTGAAGCTCTTGTATTTTTACTTTTTAATTTGAATCATAATATATATCAATTCAAGCTAATACAAAATTTTAAATTCCTTATTCTTTTTTTATTTACAAATTTCTTATCCTAATACAACATGCGAAATTGTGTCCATCTATTATGCAAAATTATGCCAATACAACTATTTATATTTTTCTTCATAAATTAGCAAAAGTATTCCAAAATTATAAAAGATAAATAAGCATCCATAAATAAGCTATTTAAGAAGAAAAATCAAACAAAAATCAAAACATGCTAAGAAAATCATGAAATTGTATTTTAGGTATATTATAATTTTTCACAAAGTTTCTTGACCTCATTCAAAACATAATATTATGGAAGGGTAGTCATTAAAAAAAGAGCTTTCTAACTTGACTATAAACAATGATTTCATTAGAATTGTAGTTATAAAAAATTAATAAAAGCTTAGTGATCAGAAGATATAATTGTATATTAATTAAACATATGTACATTCTAATTTTGCATTTCAACTTAAAAAAGTGTAGTGAACTTGGAAATATGACAATTCATTAATTAAGTTAAATTATTAATTCTTTTTTTGTTTTTTGATCATCTGTATGACTTAAATTTACAATAACATGCTTAGAGAACCCAAACCATCCCTAGTTGATACAAAATCTATACTTTAAACATACACATCGATCAAATGGATATTATTGAATGTTAAGTATAAGTTTTTAGTACACCCGCCACTTGCACTAAAGTAATTGCTGCACATTACTGCAAATTATGTCGTATCGTAATTTTTTACTCTAAAAAAATGTATATATAATTTATTTTTTTATCATTGATTTTAAAATATTTTATTTTAAAATTTAACAGATTAAATTATTTAATTAAGTAATATCTAATATATTCTTATTCAAAAATGATAAATGTTTATATAATATAATATTTATTTAATTTCAAATGCTAAAAACCTACATTAATTTATTTAAATGTCCATTAATCTATTTAATAATATGTTTGTCCACTTATTCAAATATTTTATTTATTTTTTTGATATGTACTCAAATAGTTTGTCATTAAATAAATTTTTATATAAAGTCATTAGAAGTGATCTAATAATAAGGGACTTAGATAATTTATATAAAAATTTAGATTTAAACTTCGTTTCTATCAATATAAAAAATAAATTTTTACATAAGTTTTAAAGCCATGTTAAATTTTTTAAAAAGTCAGATGAAATTTTAGAAGAAAATCATATCGGTTCAACGCGGTGACTGCAGACCAGTTGTCAGTGACCCTGGCCAGCAGTAACTACGAACTTCCCATGCTCAGGGCCACGTTTCTATTGTAATAATTAAACGGTTAAGTGACCATTCCGTTTGCGCTGGATGTGGCGGGTTACACTCCAAGTCGATTGTGGCCGTGTCCATGCATTAACTGTACATATCGCCTCGTCAAACTAAAACTATAGGAACCGCTTATCCAACATTCAACAATATCCATTATTGTATATATCAACATGAAACATGACTATTATATAAACCTATATATCAACCTTTCTCGTTCATCAGGATATGAACTCAAACTCAACTTAGTCTAACATTTGTCATGGGAGGCATTCAGGGAGAAGAAAAGGACGGCATAACACTGACATGGGAGAATTTGTGGGTAACTGTTCCAAATGGAAAGAATAGACTACCAATTCTTCAAGGTCTTGCAGGTTATGCCCAGCCAGGGAAGCTTTTGGCTATAATGGGACCTTCAGGCTGTGGCAAATCCACACTTCTTGATGCCTTAGCAGGTGATTGATAACAACTTCCACTACAAATTATTATATGTTTAGGATGTGGTAATAACACATGCATTGGACTTATTATGATATGTAGATGTTTCACTTGGCGGTATACTTGTTCATGATGCTATTAATAGTGTAGAGTGATTAGGAGAGGTAAGTTTGTTTTGTTTGCTATGATTGAAGCTAGCAATGTAACAACCGTCACATGATTCTATCGATGTTGCAGGAAGACTAAGCTCGGGCGTGAAGCAGACGGGTAAGATTCTCATCAATGGCCACAAACAGGCACTGGCTTATGGAACATCGGTAAGAAAATTCTCAAAAGCTACTGGTCCCAAAAAATATCACATTTTTTTGGAAAAGAAATTAGGAGAATTGCATTTTTCTTTTTCTTCCTCTAGTTTTATGGTTTTTTAAATAACTGCGCTTAAACTTTTTTTAGTCACTTTAATCCTCTTGACTTTTTAATTTTAGTGAAAATATTAAATTAGACTTAATGACACGGGTGCCTAATGTGATAACCTTCTATTATTCTTCCTTTTCTTTTCTCGAACAACTTTCTCATCCGAAGAAAATATCATTATCTAATTTTTTTTAATAAATAAAATTTAACATATCATATTTAGCACACTTACAATAAATTTAGTAGTGTTCAAATAAAGTGAGTAAAACTCAATTTTAGAGGTTAATTTTGGCCTTTGCTTTCAATTTGGTGTTTCATTTTGGTCCAACATAATTTATTGGTATTTGTGTGTGTTTATCGTTTCCAGTATTAAAAAGTCTCACTACACTCAGTGGATGGATACTTTTTAATGTGCAACAACTATTACAAAATGTAACTACATCTTCATTATTTTTTTCCCAAAATTTTTTGAAAAATTTCGATTCTATTTTGAGCTTGATTTCAATGCCAAAGGGTGGATCAAGTTATGTACGGGCTAGTTCAGCATGCTATCCTTTTTGACTTCTCTTTACATTGAGAGATCTAGCTAGGAAAATGGTATAGACAATGATCAATTATGGTGACTCTCCACTGTAGCAGAAAATAAAGCAGTTTGCACCTTAAACCCATAAAGTTTGTATTAGGAGCTTCCAAACTCTTGGTGCCATAGCATTTTCCTACTCATACTCATCTGAGTTTGCTATAACAATGAAATTTAAAGTGCAAATAACTCCCTAACTCTCTTTAGTGCAACAATGGTGTTTTGGGAGAAGACTCTCTCACATGAAACTCACGTGCGTATAAAACGTTAAGAGCATGTTTGAGAAGCTATAGATATAGCTTTTTTTTTTGCCTCGAAAAAATAACTATTTTAAAAAAAGCAAGCATGTTTGGGTAATTTGGCTTGATAAGATTATAATTTAGATATGATAATTAAGCTATTTTTGCAGAAATAATTAGAAGCAACTTTGTGAATTTTTTTATTATAATCAAAATGTACAATACTTAATATGCTCTCAATTTATCAAATTGACCATAAATATTAAATATTATTTAATATAAACAATTATTTTATATCCACTTTAGTAATTTTACTAAAAATAAATTTTTTTATATAATCTAAATAAAATAAATTATCTAAATATAAATTAATTCTCACATAATTAATTATATAAAAAAAATAATTATTACAAATAAATAATTATTGGAATAATTTTAATCTTTCAATTTTTTTAAACACACATTAAGTCTAATAAACAACTTAACATTTTAACGAAAAACCAAAGATTAATGGTTAAGTGACACTCGAAGAATTATTGTAGGAAAAGGAATCTTATTAACCACCATGTCATACCATGTGAAATCAGGGCTACGTAACACAAGATGAAGCTATGCTGTCAGCCTTGACAGCTGGGGAAACTTTATATTACTCAGCTCAGCTCCAATTTCCTGATTCCATGTCCACAACAGAGAAGAAGGAACAAGCAGATATCACACTCAAAGAAATGGGTTTACAGGATGCCATTAACACAAGGGTTGGAGGGTGGGGTTCAAAAGGCCTTAGTGGGGGACAAAAGAGGAGACTCAGTATTTGCATTGAGATCTTAACACGCCCAAGACTACTCTTCCTTGATGAACCAACTAGTGGACTCGATAGTGCAGCTTCTTATTATGTCATGAGAAAAATTACAAGTCTAAGTCTAAGGGATGGCATTCAAAGGACCATTGTTTCATCCATCCATCAGCCTAGCAGTGAAGTTTTTGAGCTCTTCCATGACCTATGCCTTCTGTCTTCTGGTGAAACAGTATATTTTGGTCCAGCCTCTGATGCAAATCAGGTTAGGAACTAATCCTTATGAAGAGGCATACTTTGATTTTGAAGTCAACCTGATGAATAGTAATGCTTTGGATTGAGTGCAGTTTTTTGCTTCAAATGGTTTTCCTTGCCCAACTCTCCACAATCCTTCTGATCATTTCTTAAGGATCATAAACAAAGATTTCAACCAAGTAAGCAAAACTTATTTGAGTATTATTATTTGAAAATTTTATTTGTACATACATTTTTATATGTCAATTGGCAATTAATGATTCATATATAAATAAGTAAGGAATTCACCTATATAATTGAGGAAGTAGGTGAGTGGTGTGGTAAATGATAATATTGTTATCTAATTCCTCACTTATGTATGTGAATTCTCCACTTATTTACACATGAATCATTAGTGAAGTGGTCAATTGACATGCAAAATTGTATGTCCAAATAATAAGACTCAAATTAAAAGTTTGAAACTTAATTAATTCCTTGTTTTTTCAGGATCCTGAAGAAGGTTTTGCTATAGGAGTTACTGCCGAAGTAGCTATTGACATCCTTGTAAAGTCTTATGGATCATCCGAAATCAGAAACCAAGTTCAGAATGTAGTGGCAAAAATAAGTGAAACTGTTAGTTCATGTTACATTCCTCATAAAAAATTACTTTCCAAACCAAAAGACCTATGAGATGTATATGAAAAACTAACTTTTGCATGCATAACTATAGAATTCTGGCGCAATAGGGAAGAAGAGGATCCACGCTGCATTCCTCACTCAGTGCGTTGTCCTTACAAGAAGATCTTCCCTGCGATTGTTTCGCGACATGAGCAATTACTGGCTACTTCTTGCTGTCTTTATTGCAGTAGCTGTTAGCATGGGCTCTATGTTCCATAACCTTGGCTCAAGTAATGGATCTATTCAGGTAAACTTTTAATTTTTTTTTTTTTAAGATTATTCAGGTAAACTATGAAATTGAAAAGCGGTTAACATTATGACTTATAATGCGCTAAGTTAAAAAGGTAACAATGTCCTCATGCATGCTTCAGGGCAGAGGGTCGCTGCTTACATTTTTGGTGTCAACTCTGACTTTCATGAGACTTGTTGGTGGATTTGCTCCACTAATGGAGGAAATGAAGGTAAAATTGCTGCCCTTTTGTGCTTTCTTGTATAAACTGAAGTTTCACCGCATTGTACTTACTACAGTCTTCGCTGATGGGGCTAGAGGTAATTTGATCGGTACTACATTTCCTTCATTTGTGATTGAAAATATTTCCTCTCATTGTGTCAGGTATTTGAACGAGAGAGATTAAATGGGCACTATGGCATTACTGCTTTTCTCATTAGCAACATATTCTCTGCTGTTCCATATGTGCTAATGATTTCTCTCATTCCTGGAGGAATAGTTTATTACCTTTCTGGGATGCACAAAGGTCTAGAACACTTTGTGTACTTTGCTTCGGTGCTATTTGCCGTTGTGCTTTGGGTTGAGGGCCTCATGATGGTTGTGGGAAGCATGTTCCCCAATTTTGTGATGGGCATGAGCACTGTCGGTGGAGTTCAAGGACTCGCCATTTTAACAGGTGGGTTCTATCGGCTGCCAAACGATCTTCCCAAACCATTTTGGAAATACCCCTGTTACTATGTTTCTTTCCTCAAGTATGCTTTCCAAGGATCTTTCAAGAATGAATTTGAAGGGTTAACATTTGCTATGGATGAAGGTGGAGGTGCCAAAACCATGAGTGGTAGAGAAATACTGAGAAAGATATGGCAGGTGGAAATGGGACACTCTAAGTGGGTTGATCTTGCCATCATGTTTGGCATGATCGTTGTGTATAGAGTTGTGTTCTTGGCCATCACCAAGAGTAAGGAGAAGTTGAAACCTGTTGTTGCTTCGATTAATGGTCCCCAAACAAAAGTTTTCACCAGAAGGACTAGAATCAATGACCGCTTAAGTCCTATATCTGAAGGCCATTTAACAATGGCAAGTCATCATGTCTTAGAATAATAACGTACTTGTGCTTTGGGTTTTATCTGTTTAGCTCAACCAAATAAGAGTGTCATTGTAATGACTCGTTTAAAACGTTCAAGTTTTAGAACAATGAACCCTAGTGTCTAACTGGACTAGTTAATGAATTTGAATTGTATACTTATATTGTGTTCTGATACTAGAACATGTTTCATTATGTTATGATATTCGCTGTGATGTAAGAGAAAAGGATTTAGCTTCTCTTGTGATATCCACTTTATAGAGTAAAATACATTTTAAGCATTCATGAAAAAGTCAATAGTATAAGATTTTATAAGATATAAACACTAATAAGATAAATTAGATACGTGTGTGATAATTAAAGTAGTTGGTTTTCTTATCAAATATTAAATTTATACACTTTAGGTGAGACAAATCCAAAACATAAAAGATAATATGGAAAGGGTAACAATACTTTGACAGATTTTTTCTTTACAAATTTTGAGATGGTCTTGTATGAACTATTAAAAAAATGTTATTGAAGAAGGTATTATTCATGGTCTTAAATGAGAGGCTTAGAAGGGTTTATTAAGTTTTTACAAATATTATTTTTAATTAGTTTTCATTCCAAATATTATTCTAATATATTTTTTGTCATTTAATATTTTTTTAATTTTAAATGCCAAAACCTGATGAAGTGATAATTGGATATAAAAGGAGTATTTTTATCAACCCATGTTCAACTTACAAACTATCTCCAGAATGTAAATTAGAAATATACAAATAATATTTTTCTTTTCAGAAATTTGTCTCTCCAATTCCTGCCTTCCACTCATAAGATGTCTCAAGAATGTGAACTAGGAATGTACAAATAACATTTTTCTTGGCAAAAATGTCGTAATTTATTTTTTTTTTCGGTCATGAAAATGTCCTAATTCGCAAATTGCAATTTTTTCATCCAGAATGTGTGATATCTCAATGCAAACTTTGGGCTTTATCGTATTGCACAAAATAGGCGTTTTTTTGTGTAAAATATAGGCTTCTCTTTTTCAACCAAAAAAAAAAGTTGAGCATCTTCAGAGGCGTCTTCTTTGGGGACAGTGGAGAAGCCCTTTTTTTTTTTTTCGGTCATTTTGCACTCACAAACAAAGGATGCGGTTTTTGAGAGGCAGCATATTAAGCACATTGCTACAGCGTCTCCCGCGACTGGAGAGAGGTCTTAAAAACTTGATGGTGAATATTTTAAAAACTTGGGCCAAGGATCCATTACCTTAGCAAGGCTCTCGAGGATCAAAGCCTGCTCACGACAGAAAAAGAAAGGCCGCTGGTAAACCTAACAATTGTAATCAGCTTGACCCATTTGATGTTGACAGCCTATAAAGGCACTGCAGTGTTACAAAAAATTAAAAAACGAGTTGGGCAACAAAAAAGGGCGTATTGAACAAAAGATTCAAGCATAAATACAACTTGCACAGAATCAAATTTTTTATTTTTTTTACATCATGAAATATTTTTTGAAAAATTTAACCTATTTAAATTGTTTATAAGACTAATTTTTGTTTAACTACAGGAGTACCAAAGTTATACAATTTTAAGACTGGTTACCACAATTATTTCTTTATGAGTATTCTTATTATTTTTTAATACTTTTATACCAGCATAGTTTTGTAATTTTATTAAGATCATTTCTAAAAAAATTATGATTAAAATTATTTAAATACAGCGATAAAAATTAGTACTAAATACTAATAAAGTAATAAATTACTATAACATGAAATAAATAACAAACGCATCATATGAAAAAGAGATCATTAACAAAACCACCCAATATTATCTAATAGCTAAAATTAATCACATGAACGAATTAGACACACAAACTTCATAAAACCATGAACAAACAAATTTTCTTATGCTTTGTTTAGATAAGGAGAGAAATGAAAGGAAAAAAAATTTAAAAAAAAACAAAGATAAAAAAAAAATGAAGAGAAATATGTATTTTATCTCTTATTATTTAGTTAAGAAGAAAAGTAAGAAAAAAAATATAATTTTATAAAATAACTTATTTATTCTTAATATTTTGTTCATATTACCTATATAATAATACAACTAATTTGGGGTTAAAATTGTCATTTTAACAAATTGTCACTTGTTACTTCAGTTTTTCTTCTCAATCTAGAGAAAAAATTTTCAACCTGGGCATCTTAGAATTTTTTTCTATTCTACTCGTTTTCTTCTCACATCTCAATAGCCAAAAAGTGTGTTTTCCCTTTTTCTTCTCCTTTATGTTATTTCCTCCCAAAATCTCTTGAATCGAAGGAAGGCCTAGTCATTAATTACTTTTCAACACAACTTAACATTAATTTGATAGTTAATAGCAGTATTAATTATTTCTCAAGATAACTTTACATAAATATAAATGTATATGGAAAATGTTTTGTAAAGCAACTTATTAGATGAAATTAAATAACACAAAAATGAGAATTTTTTTTATCAAAATTATAGATTATATGTCGCCAGAAGACTAAAGCGTTGTGGTCACCGGCCGACAACGTTTCTTAATGTTGTGACCCAAGAGATCATGTGAGGGTAGTTTTGGGTCTGGCCCAGCATTAACTCTGGATTCAACCAACTTCAGCTACTCTTCACTTCAATACTCAAGACTCTTTGTATTTGGGCCTTGTGAATTAACGCACTTGCTGCTGTTGCAGCTTTTTTCAATCAAGAATGTGCTTTTACCATAATTTTAAATTTTGGGACCAGCTGAAACTTGAAAGAGCTTCCAATCAGGTAGCTCTTCTGGCTGAAAACTCTCCGGAAGTAACTGAAGCTGTAAATGACAAGGATGTCATGTACCGAGTCTAATCAAATTGTCAGGACTAAGGAGCATTTTGAAGCCAGTACACTGTTCACATCCATACCCCAACTTGAAATGCATGGTGATCTGATAAGTCCAACATTATGTTTCGAGAATTGTTATTTGTACATTTGAGAACTGTTACTTGTACATTAAAAATAAATATTAATAGTAGGGGTTTGTCTATGATGTACCTCATAAAGTGAGGTGCATCACGCATCTTATATGATTGATGGTCAGATGTGAGGATGCACCAATACATCTTATGAAATTAATGGTAAGATGTGAAGGTGTATTGGTGCACCCTCACATCTGACCATCAATCATACAAGGTGCATGATGCACCTCTCAAAATGAGATGCATCATAGCATTCGCCTAATAGTAGACACCTTAGGGGGAAAGAATAGATACAAAGTATTTGATGGTGGTTAATGGAATTAAGGTTTTGTATCTTTCTCTTTGTAATATCGATCCCTAATGTCCATTTTTAATGCATAAATAACGTTACTTACCTTAAAGAATTAACTATTTCTAAAGTTTAAGGATATTGAATGTATTTAAAGAAGTGCTTTTATTTTTAACAAATCGATTCATGCAAAAAATTTTCAGGCTTGAAATTTTGAACAAAACTTGATAGTTTGGTAAGAGAAACTTTAATGTAATTATATTAAAAACCAAGTATTATTATTAGGATAAATTTTATATTAAACTCTTTATATTCATTTTATCTAGTTCTCAAATTAAGTAATAACATGTAAATATTTTTCTTAAAATAAATAATTTAAAAGTTCGAAGTGTATACTTATCCATTTAAAAGTTAGATGAAATGAATATAAGCAATTTGATTTAAGTTTTTTTTATTGTTACTTATTATTAAAGCTTAATGAAGAAGATGGTTCCGTCTACCAAACTTTCCACTAGGGAGGCCTATATGCCTGTAAGGCAGCGTGAGATGCGTGTTAGGTGTGTTTGGTACGAGTGGATGAGAAAATGAGGTAGAGATATATTGTAATCTTTATTGTGTTCTAACATTAGTAATAATAGTCTTAATTACTTAATTTGTATAGCCTTAGATATAGTTTGCTATTAATAATCAAACTTATTACTCTATTCGTTTCAATTTATCTGTCTATTTAAATAATTTAGTACATTCTTAAATCAATGTATCTAGATATAATTTGTATCAAAATATAATAATTTAAAAATAGAGTTTAATTAGGATGCACTGATAATATAAAATTTTTTTACATTGTCATCCAATCAAAATCTTCTATTTGTATGACCATTCAAGTAGTGGGTGGTTATATTAAAGATTTTTACTGATATGGCAATATATGATTGGATGTCTGTATAAAAAAATTTTATACTAACAATATATTTAAATTAAATTCTTAAAAATATACTAAGTTATTCAAATTAACAAATAATTTAAAATGGGAGGAGTAATTTTTTTAAAGAGCTTCAATTATTTACACCCTTCGTAGTTGCAGTATAAAGACAATATATGTAGAAAAATGTGAGGAGAGGCTTAGAATTTTTTATGGCAAGATAATACAGTATACTTGTTGACTATTACACAAATAAGTCCACCACTTGAAAAAATTTCAAACTTCAGGAAATAAGCCCATTACTTGTTAACTCTTTCAAATAACTTTTTCTTGTCATTCATTACTATTCTTCATGACTTGACTACGCTGGTCTTCATTAGTTATTACTCCTACCAAACACAATAAAGTGTAGCCTTTCTCCATAAGAATGTGTGGTGTCCTTGATTTTCCAAGTCATTCGAATGGGATGTTTAAAATTTCAAAAGTTTTCACATTTAGTATATATCGATTGTAATATTTAACATTTAAAAAAAACGTAAAACTTAGTGTGTTAGAAATGTCTATCATTCTTACTATGTTAACATTATTTTCTTTCTTCCCACAGGATATATTCAAGAATGTCAAGGGTTGATATCAATCGGCATTCTACAACTTCAAACTATATGTGTAAACGTATGAATATTGTCTAAGCATGCAATAACTTGGTATATTAAAACACACCAAGGAGGTTGGCCTCTGTAAATACTTAGTCATGTCAAATTATTATGCTTCTTTAAGCTGTTAGCTGTGAAATCTCTCGCTTCATGAGCTTGGCCATGATTTTTTTTTAAAAGTGCACTCCCAAATATCACAGCAAAAACCTTACTAAGTGCTGGTAGTATATCTCTTCCTCTAACTGGCTTGGAACAACTAGATAGCAAGCCATTTTTATTTTTAGTACTCCTACTGAAATATAAATAATATTTTGTCTAACTAGAAATAAATAATATTTCTACCGCAAAATAACTCGAAGGTAGGAGTAGAGGTTAGGTGGGTACGATAGAGTTCCACACTTCACTGTTCACAATAGTCCCTTTATAACAACAGAGTATATGGATAAAGCACATTGATTTCTTTGACTTTCTGAAGCTGATCTCCATTTCCATGTGTTCCCTAGCAGTAACTATATTACTGACAACATGTTATATGTAGGCTTTGGAAGCTTCAGTGTACCAAATTCTTCTACCTTCCTAGTGCATACTCTTTTTCTCACTGTCAGTAACATAGGCCACCAAACACACACACACACACACACACACACACACACAGTTGCTTACTCTCACAAAATTCACTATGAGCTCTCTTCTTCAACCTCATGCTAGTGAATGTGAACCAAACAATAGCTCTAAAATTTTGCCAACCATTTTAGAATTTGAGACCACATTTGAGGTGGAAGCTACAAAATCAATAGAAAACGGCAAAGTTGGTAAGGTGGATCAAGAGGATGGCGTTTTCTTGACGTGGGAGGACCTATGGGTGACTGTTTCAAATGAAAAGAATGGAAGGAAACCAATACTTCAGGGTCTAAAAGGCTATGCCAAACCAGGAGAACTCTTGGCTATAATGGGTCCTTCTGGTTGTGGCAAGTCCACTCTTCTTGATGCTTTAGCAGGTAATTTTATTTAGATGATACCTTTCACCATGTAACTTTCATAGTTTAGGGCCTTATTATATATCAGACTATGACATTATAACATGCATTGGACTTCATGGGTCTGATGATGAAACTAGAACACACTATTCATGGGCCTCAAATGGTTGACATTATATCATTTATTATAAATGTCCACATCCAATGTCACTCAAAGCACCTTCAAAACCCGCAATCCGTTTCACTTATGTAAGTTCTTTCCAATTGTAAAATGTAATTAGTTAAAGAGGTCTCCTAGTTCCAAAGATTGCTTTGCGGTCAAACTAAATTTAATTTAGAATCTTGCATAGAGAGTCCATGCTTACAACAATTGCACTTGAACATATCTTTTGAGGGTGTAGGCAACGCTGTGTAGTCTCAGAAAAATTAAAAGGGGAAGAAGGAAAATTTGTATTACTTTTACAGGGTCACCAGAAGGATAGTTATCAACTTCAGAAACATCCTAATATGAATATCATACCCTTCATATGTTGCAGGAAGATTAGGTTCAAAGACAAAGCAGACAGGGAAGATCCTAATCAATGGCCGCAAACAAGCACTGGCTTATGGAACATCTGTAAGAATATTTTCTAAAGCTTCTGAACAACCCTTCCCCCTTCTCTACCCACACACACGAGAGGGAAAAAAAAGCACTTTTTTGTTAGCCAATGAGAAGTCATTTTATTATAGAAACATGGAATCTATTAATCTCTCTTTTTCCTCTCACAATATGAAATCAGGCATATGTCACAGAAGATGATACTATTTTGACAACTCTAACAGTTGGAGAAGCTGTATACTACTCAGCCCAGCTCCAATTGCCGGATTCAATGTCCAAGTCGGAGAAAAAGGAGAGAGCAGACTTCACCATCAAAGAAATGGGCCTGCAAGATGCCATTGACACAAGAGTTGGAGGGTGGGGATCTAAAGGCATCAGTGGTGGCCAAAAGAGGAGACTTAGCATTTGCATTGAGATCTTAACACATCCCAGACTTCTCTTCCTTGATGAGCCCACTAGTGGACTTGATAGTGCAGCTTCTTATTATGTTATGAGTAGAATTGCCAGCTTAAATGAAAAAAATAGCATTCAAATGACCATTATTGCATCAATCCATCAACCAAGCAATGAAATTTTTCAACTTTTCCACAACCTTTTTCTTCTATCTTCTGGGAAAACAGTCTACTTTGGACCAGTCTCTGCTGCCAATAAGGTAGGAAACTACAAACAGTGTTTGTTTTTTGTCCATGCATCAATTTGTTGTTGAAAACCAATGACTGATTGATTTCTACTTTTGGCTACAGTTTTTCTCATCAAATGGTTTTCCCTGCCCAAGTCTCCAGAATCCTTCTGATCACTTTGTAAAAACCATTAACAAAGATTTTGAAGAGGTAAGAGAATATTTGTTGTTCTTGTTTTAGAACTTTGCTAACATTTTGTGGGTAGGGGAATCTTAATTAAGCTTTTAGCTTCAAATATTTATCACTCTATGATCTTGACTGAAATTTACTTCGGTTTTCAAGGCTAGATACAAAGAAATTTAATTGATTTACCTCTTTCTTTGCAGGAACAAGACCCTGAGAAAGGATTACCTGGAGGGCTAACCACAGAAGAAGCAATTCATATTCTTGTTAAGTCATATGATTCGTCTGAAATCAGTCACCAAGTTCAGAAAGAAGTAACTCAAATAAGAAAAAGGGTGAGTCTAGTTTGGTTTTTTTTTTTTTTTAAAGAAAATTAATGTAATGTCGATATATGCAATACAAATTGTACTTTTTACGACCTTGGATTGCTGAAAATCTTAGATAAACTAATTAATGCAGGACTCGGGTGCAATGGAGAAGAGGAGCCATGCTGACTTTTTAACCCAGTGCATCGTTCTTACAAGGAGATCCTTTGTCAACATGTATCGTGAAGTAGGCTATTACTGGTTGCGCCTACTTATCTATGGTGCCTTGGCTTTAAGTCTTGGCACCATGTTCTTTGACATTAGCTCAGGCAATGAATCAATTCAGGTAAGTGTGAGGCAGAGTATGCACAAACTTGAGCATAAGCTACTTTATTCACAGAAAAATAAAAAAATAAAATAAAAAAAATAGAGCATAAACTACTTTGTGCCCAAGAAAAGTTAATTTTAAAGCCTAATTTTGTTGGTTTCAGGCCAGAGGCTCACTGCTTGTGTTTGTTGTTACATTCCTGACCTTCATTACTGTTGGTGGGTTCCCTTCCTTTGTGGAGGATATGAAGGTAAATTACTTAGCTGATAAGGAGTTTAGTGTTTATCACATGATCATTCAGTATTCACCTCGTGTGTCCTTATAATCTCAGTTTTTAAGACACTAAAAAAGCCATCTCTTATGAATTGTGATTGAGATGCGTGATCAATAATATGTCAAATTATTGAATCTGTTAGTGATCTTTCTCTTTGATCTTCAATTAGGTGTTTGAACGAGAAAGGCTTAATGGCCATTATGGTGTCACTGCATTTACCATTGGCAACACATTATCTTCTGTTCCGTTCTTGCTGCTGATGTCATTGATCCCAGGAGCACTGGTTTATTACCTAGTTGGACTTCACCAAGGACACCAACAATTTATCTACTTCTTATCTGTGCTTTTTGTTTCTGTCTTGTTGGTTGAGGGTCTTATGATGATTGTTGCAAGCATGGTTCCCAATTTCTTGTTGGGCATAATCTTCGGTTCCGGAATCTTGGGGGTAATGATGTTGGATGGGGGGTTCTATAGGTTGCCAAGTGATATTCCTAAGCCCTTTTGGAGATACCCTTTGCACTACATTTCCTTCCACAAGTATGCCTACCAAGGACTGTTCAAGAATGAGTTTCAAGGCCTAACATTCACCAGCAATCAAGTTGGAGGACCTATGACCATTAGTGGAGAAGACATACTGAGAAACTTATGGCAAGTGGAAATGAGTTACTCAAAATGGATGGATGTTGCAATCTTGGTAGGAATGGCAGTAACATATAGAGTTCTGTTTTTGGTTATCATCAAGAGCTTTGAAAAAGTGAAGCCTATTGTCGCGGCAATAAATTGTCCACATGCAAACTTTAGGTTCACTAAAGTGACTAGGAGCAATGAGATTGATTAGATTGCTTGGCTTGTAAGTGATCATGGCTGAGATATCCCATAAGAGCTGCAGAACCATGGCGTGGCAACATATCTTATTTTGCTAAGCATATTTGTATTACCAGGGACAAGATGGTGGAAGTCTATGAACTGAACTTATAATACATGAGATGATAAGAATTGTATATATTTGTTTGTGATGTACTAGGAAAGAAATGATACTGATATTCATGTTAAACTATAGTATGGAGTTGTTATTTAAGGAGAAATACTCAGCAATAGTGGTCATTTTATGAATTATAGAACACTATATCTAATGATCGAGAAGCAGAAGCATTCTTGCATTCCCCGTCAATGAATAACTACCGTGATGGTATCAACAAAGGTCTTTCAGGTCATGAAGCAAGCTAGAGATTTTTCAGAGAGCTTTTGTCATCGTGTTCAGTGTCTTGGGTCACATCTATGGAACCTCCTCCTCGTGTTGTTTTTGCCACTTCTCAGAAAGGATGATTTTGTTGTTGTTTACCCTCGATTGATTTGTCTTGTTTTCCTCGAGTTACAAATTTGGGATTTTGCATATGAACATCACGCCATACTTCGTACAGAACATTTTGATTTTTTTTTTTTAAATGCCAAAACAAAAATAACATAAGCAAATATAAACCAAAGCCCTCAATATTCTCTAGCCCAATCCTGAATGTTCAATAAAAAATAATACTTTGTACCCAAAAAAAAAAAACACTGCAGTATTTAAGACAGAAGGAATTGATGACCCAAAAAATAAAAAAAGACAGAAGCAATTTGAGAAAGATACGCTAATAAAGAAGAAAGTCAAAGGCTTGGAAATGATGATCCACGATTTTGGCCCTGCAAGAAATAAATAAAAGAAGTCAAAGGCCAGAAATAAAAAAACAAAAGGAAGAAATGAAGAATAAATTAGAATGCGGAGGAAACAGTAGCGGACACAAGTTATTATGACTGCATTAAATAAATGGCTTGTTGAGTTTTGATCAATTGTGCTGCCAATTGCATACAAGCAACCACACACAGAATGAGAGTAGAGGGTGAAGGAACAAGGGTGCAAGAAAAGTGAAATTATTAGATGTTCATTATGCACTATTTGAGTTATGCTCTACTAAATTATAGAGAGATATTTTAGATAAAAATATAAATTAATAGTTGATTCTAAGTCAAAATATTATTTTATTATTGAATACAAGTAGCATCCAATTGGTGCATGAGCATCTAATAATTTCATGGAAAGAGAGGAGGAGGAGAAGGATTGTTGTTGAGACAAGTTTCTTTCATCCCTTCCTTTCTTTTGTTCCTTCCCCACTGACTCATTTGCTTCTCTTGAAATGAGAAATACTTATATGGTTCGGGAGCACTAAGTGATTATGCTCTCAGTCAATCATGTAATTACATTTTGCATGAAATTATGTGTTAGTAATGAGTCTCATATAAAATATAATTACATGATTTATTCGAGAGCACAATCACGTGATGCTTCCATATCATGCAAATATTTCTCTCTTAAAATAGGACCCATACTTCTTGTTAATGTCATTATTTAGCATAGTTATTTTTCTTGAGCACTATCAATCCATTCCATCAAAATGATATGTTTTGAATTGATGGAAATTGGAAAGTAATCCGATGGAGTAGTGGAATGATATTATGTTTCTTTGTTTGGAAATTTTAAAATAGGATAAAAAATGAAATGATATTAGATACAGTACATTATATTCCATTCTATTTAATACTCTTAATTTGTTTCTCTTTCAATTTGGGTGAAATAAAATGGGATAAAATTCAGTAAAAATAATTTAAAATCCTTACTATTTCATCCCTTTTATTATATTTTCAAATAATGAGGTTATATTTTATTTTATTTTATTTTATTTTGAAGTATTGATATTTGCACTCATAAATTGGAATTCAATGCCCAAGATACCCTCACAAAAAATTGTAAAATCCACCCATATATCATATACTTTTGTTTAATAGCTTTTTCTTTTTGAGTGAGTCAAATAGGAAAAGAAGTATAAATATTATTTCTTTTTCATTTTGTCTTATACCATTTCTGAAAGTCCATGCTAACTAAGAAGAGCCATCAAACACAAAAATCCACCAAACAACCATCAAACCATCTTAGACAAAGCCAACATCGGAACCTTGTGTGCTCCGTCGCAGAGCCAGCTGCCATGACTTACCATCGAACACCCCCATCATCCCTCCCTCCCTGATGTCTTATCTTGGAGCTTTGCCATCATCCTTTTTGGTTTTTATTCATTTTGCAAAATGTGTTTTTGTTTTGGGTCTGAGAATAAATGCATTTTTTTGTCAACGCATGCAAATTTTCACAAGAAAAGGGGAGGGTTCATATATCACAAATCAGGCTTTACTTAACATCAAATCGGATGCAGTTAGTGAGAAATAGATAAATCCACCACTAAACCAATATTTCAATTACAGAATAAATGCTCTTTTTTATTTCGATGTGTTTAAGTTGTGGGTTGGCCTGGGCAGTTTGAATTTTGGGTCAAATATCACAAGGTCATATATTAGTCTTTGGGCTTAGATAAGTAACTTCAGCTCTTTTATCTTTTAGTGGGTTGGATTAGCTTTCTAATCGGCTTTTGTTTAATTCATTTTGATTTTTGAGCATGGGTACTTCTTCGTGCGTTGAGTTTCAATGGTAGATTAAACCCGGAAAAGAAAGTTTCACAGCTAAATAGATATAGTTTTCTAAATTACAGCCCAAAATGATGAAAAGAAAAAAATATAAATAAACCTTTGTTTAGAGTCGGACCAAGAAAAAAAAAACCTTTGTTTATAGAAAATAACTCCCATGAGTACGTAGGAGGAGTAGATAAGTAGGCAAAAGTACAAGTACGCTTATGCAAAGATGGTAAAAGAATGTGGAAATAAGAAACATAAATATTTAGGATATACAAGAAAAAGAAGGATAAAAAGTAAAAGAAAAATCAATTAAATGGAAAGAAGAATAACTAGAAAATTAAGAATAAACTAAATGAAAAAAATGAAAATATCTAAAATTGATAGAGAATGAAAAATAAAACAATTTGATTTATTATTGTCTCTATTTACATTTCATTCTTTGCTTGACATGTTTTTATCTCATATTTTGTAGCTTGATTTTTACTTGTTGTAATTCATAATATAACTTTCCTTTCCAAATGATCAAATAGAATTTTTTAAACATTTTATTAGTTCACATAATTATAGTCTATGGTGTGATTAAATAGCTATTGTTATCTTTGTTGCAATTTGGATCTAAAGATTTATTAGGTGGTTTAGTGACAACTTGAATCATGTGCATCAATAGATTTATTTTCTAAAAAATGTTATCAACTAATAATAATTTTCTCATAAAATACATTTGTTTTGATTTTTTTTTTTTTTTTTTGCATTGCACTTGGGGAGTATGTAAGCATGAAAGTCAAGGAAAAGTTATAAATTTTGTAATTGATTTTCTTGTGTGCTTGTAGTTTTGCACTATTAGTTTTAGGGTAATTATCATAACACAAATATATCAAGGATGCAGTAATATTTATTTTTCATTCTTTTCAATGCATAACGAAACCCTCAAACTTAATCTCTTTTCAAAGGCCAATTTTTAAAATAAAAAAATTCAACTATTTTACTAAAATAAAAATTATTTACAACTCTAATTTTTTGGAATAAGGTTTAATTATCCCTATCCATGATACCCTTCGTAAACATTATGACATTGCTAAAGAGTTCCTTATAGGCACCTGTTGAATAATTAGGAATAGAAAATATCCAATAAAAATAAAGTATTTAGTGTGTTTGAGAAAAGTGTGAAATTAAAATTATTTCAAAAATTGATTATAAGTATAATCATTTTTCATGTAATTGATTATGTGAAAATCAATTTATATTTGGATGCATTAACTTAAAAGTAATTTTAAAGTAGTGTATTTTGTTTGGATTATATGAAAAAATTACTTTTATATGGTAAATTATTAAAAAATGTATAAAATGATTTATTTATATTATATAATATTTGATATTTAGAGTTAATTTGGTAAAAATATCATAATTCTTAAATAATTAGCTTCTATTTATAATTAAAAGTTTTTTAAAAATTGCTTATGATTATAAACTATTTCTCAATTTGAAATTATTAACTTTTGATTATAATTCATTTTCATCTTTTTACCAAACATGATAGATTTTTTAAAAATAATTTTTTTACTAAAAAAAAGGCTATTTTTTGGTGATTTCCAAGCATGCACTTAATACATTAATAACATGAATAGATTTATTTTGGCTAAATTCATTTTATTTTTATTTATTGACAGCCGTCTTTTGAGATACTACTTAGCTACACTCAACAATTATATCCAAAATTTTCTAAGTTGTATTTGAGCATGCCACAAATTTATGGTGTAGAATTTGCTTAATTTCAACTGGTCTATTTGATTTGGTAAAGGGGCCCCTAGACCCTAGTGACGTCCTTAGGAGGCTTATAATGAAGTTGAGAGAAGGAATGAGAAGAAAATAATTTAATATTAATGTACTATTATTATAGTTATTTTATGTAGTTATTTGATTATATATTAATAAATTTGTTTAATTTTTATAATGATGACTTTAAAAATTATATATATAAAATAATATATAATAAAATAATAATATTATATTAACAATATATTATGATAAGAAAAATATATTTATCAAATTCAATATCTATTACTCTTTTTCTAACTTATTCTTTTAGCTGGCCTATAAATCATGGCTCATTCGGTTTAAGTATGGTGCAGTATCCACCATTTATAATATGATGGTGTATTGTAGACTATGAGCATATCCAAACTGTTTATTGAATTACACTAGTATTTAACAGTGAGGAGTTTAAAACTAGTGACTGGTGGCCTACAGTCCTTCCCAAAGGTTTTACACCCCAAGTCCCAACCTACCATAACCGTTCCCCAAACACCTTCCACGTCGAGTTCCCCGTACCACCGTGGTTGCTCTGTACACGCTCCAATTTCACATCATCACTCATTGTAGTTGGAGTCCCATTATTACCTTTGAAACCATTCTTCTTATCAGATAAGCCATTCACATTCACAGGGTTGATAACCTTGTGAATCTCTGAATTCCTAGATCTTGAAACCTCAAGTGAACCCTTGATGGATGGCAAAGCACTTGGCAGTTTCAACAGCGTTGAGATGGGTCGAGGGCCTCCTTGGCCTTCTTCTTGGTGGCGGCGGACTTCCCGATGGAGCGATCGGCCTTAGCACGGGCGAAGGAGCGGATCCCCTGGCGATCTTGGCGGCGCAGAGGAGGACGGGGGCGACAGAAGCGTTGAGGCAGTGAGGGGCAGAATGGTCAATTTCAAAGAAGGAGAAAGTGGAAGGGGAAGGGGCGAAGTAAGGGGGCAGAGGAAGTTGGCACCTTTCTTGACATTTTTTGTTCTGAATATAATTCATCTGGGTTTTGTTTTACATCGTGAATCTATTACTGAAAAGTTGAGATTGTTTTGTTGTGTTTCTAGTTTTTGGTGGGAAAGTCATGGAAAATGAATTGTTTGGAACCAACTAATAGTATGAAAATAAATTAGATCAAAATATGTTTGATTTGTATTTTATATCCTAGTTAATTTGATATTAAAAGATGATATATTAAAAATATCTCTCAACTCTATATAATATTTCTCTCATTTAATTTAGACACTCTTTTCCTCTTTTATTAATAAAAGGTAAAATAGTTAAGATAAAGAATTTAATTTATTTTTATATACATTTTCAAACAGTGTAAATAAATTCAATTCTATAATTTACTAATTTATTCCAAATATAAGATTTCAAATTATAATACAATTGAATTTAATTACTAATATAATTAAATTCAATTCCATCTCATTTTATCATTCTAAATAATGTATTAATTAACAAATTTTTGAAATGGGGGTTTCATCCATAAATTTTTAAAGAATTTTAAACGATTGGATTGTTTCACATTGTGATTGTTCTGGATTGATATTGTAATTAGGAGGAGAGTAGTTGGTGGTAGGAGATAGTGGTGGAGGAAGGTAAAAATGGCGGTTGTTGTTTTTGCTATGTGTTCTTTACTCCTTTTGCTCCTCTCGTTGGTGGTTTATTGAAGTGGGAGGCAGTGCAAGGAAGGTGGTAATGGAAGACAACCGATTTGATATTTAACCATATTTTCTAAATTCATTTAATTACATTTTTTAAAGGAAAATGATTGGGATACGTATCTTTTGTGAGTATAAATCGTATACGAAAAAAAGTGAAATTTAAAGACAAAATCTTGGATGATGGAGTCATAGCATTATTATTCTTTTGTTTAGTTTTTTTTTTTTACCCAAAAACTTACCAGCGTCTTACCAATGTCTTGTTCAAGACACTGATGAGTTTTTGGATAAAAAAAGTTAAACAAAAATAATAATAATTATATGGGACCCATCATTCAAGCATTTTTATTGTTTTGCTCATTTTTTCGTATGCATCGCATACTGCGTCACAAAAATTGCATCCCCCTATCATTACTCTTTTTTAAAAGTGGCTAAATGACTCACCAAGCTACTCCCCATACACCCTAGTCAATTTTAAATAACGTGTGGTATACTATATTTAAACTGGTGTACAATAGATGAGCGATAAATCATAGGTTTTAACTTTTTGATTGTGAAAGTTGCTCCTCCCCTCTCATTTGGGAAAATATATTCGTATTTATTGGTTAGTACCTTGTTGCTTCGCACATCATTTAACTTTGCTTAGGGAAAAGTTGATTAGTATGTCATTTAGTCACACTTAGAGAATGTGATTAAATGCATTTTAAAAATGTGACTAAATACTTTTTCATCTTGGCAGCACCAGGCCCAACTCCAACTAATGCCTTGCATAACCCCTCACGGACTGACCAAGACCCACATCTACTTCCCCCATATTTTGTCCTAAATACCCACCTTAGCTTCCACAACATCTTTGCCCAAAAACCCCCCACAATCTTGACCACTCCAACCTTGTCTACTCACTTGTTTAATTCACGCCACAAGCTTCCAACAATTCATCACCACCACATCCAATAAACCAACCTGAATTTTTGCCACCTAACATGCCAAATCTTCCAAATAATGCCACTTCTTCACCCACTATTATCTCAGCAAGTTTGGTCTCCATCTAATCTCACACTAATCTTAACAAAACACAACCATTCAATGACATCGCAGCACTAGAGTTGTTGAAGAGCATGAGCAGAGGTGGTGGTGGAACTTTGCTGTCGTGACAGTAAAGATGATGAAGCACAGCTGGTGGAGGCGTTGGAAGAGGGAAACATCAATTTTAATCCTCACAATCTAATATCATTAAATATCAACCAATGGCATAGATTAGCAAATTTCATGGCACGCCGCCTTTTTTTTTTTTTTCTCAAAAGTGCCACATATTATAGTTTAAGTGATACACCGCAGAACTAATTTGTTCATTTTATGTGGGATATTATATCAATACATTTCTAAGATTTGCTAAAAAATGCACCCTTTAAATAGTGGATGTGAGAGATAAGTTGAGAAGTAAACACCGCTTCTATCATTTTTGTTTTATGGTTTGCATCTTTCCGTCTGATGGAAAGATAGATGGCTGGAGTTGGACATTCCACGATAACAGCTGATTTCATTCCATGTGGCATACTCTGTATGCCTTGTTGATTCATTACTGATTATTGGTGTCAATATAATTGCTCAGTTGATATAATACGAAGGAATTTTCTAATAAATGCTCGAGCTGTTTTGAATTGAAGTTCATGGAGATATGTGTATTATTTGATTGAAAAAAAAAAGAAGAAAAAAGAAAAGGTTTTAAAGTCGCTTGTACATTAGGACACTTCGACGAAGTCCTAATATTTATTTAAATTAATATAGCAAAACTCAATTAAAATAAAAATTAGAGTGAATAATACATAATTTAAAAATCGAGACTTTTGCTTTTACAATAAAAAGCGGAGAAACTTAATTCTCTTAATAATATTTATTTTTAATAATTGAAATGGGCTCAAACAAGAGAGGAGCCATTTGAGTTAAAACTCTTTAACTTATTACAATTTTTTATGATATGTTAAAAAAACGTTATTACATGGTATAATTATATGAAAAATTGTATTAAGTTAAAATAGTTTTAACTCAAATAACACGTCTCCTAAGTGGAGTTTGGGTCACAGTTTGATCCCAATTTGCTCATCATTAAAGCGTTCACTATCATCGCCAAACTTAATTTACAGGTTGCAGGTCGTATTTATTTCAGATAAGACACTGAAGTCAAAATATGATGGGTTTAGACGGTCCTTGTTAGGTTGGGATAAAGATTTTTTTGCATGCAGTCCAAAATTAATGCAGTATTGGAATTGGAATGAATAGGTAATAAGGTAGTTTTCCCAATCGATGACAACAACATCAATTGGCCCCGGGAAACAATCAGAGGACAACGTTTGGTAGGCTCGAACAAATTTGAACCATGAATTTTGTATTGGTCTCTTACCCGTGTTTTCTGTGTCATTGAACCTTGAACTCATGAACATTAGAAAAACGACATAAAAGAAGCGTAAACTAAAAACACATGCTGAAAACCCGCGCAAACACCATAGAAAACTTTAAAAGACAATACTAAATGGGCATTTTGAGAGAATTTAGGTTTTTTTTTAATATCAAATATTGGGGAAAAATATTTTACCTCTTGAAATGGAGTCATA
Source organism: Pterocarpus macrocarpus (assembly GCA_031439585.1). Lineage (NCBI taxonomy): Eukaryota > Viridiplantae > Streptophyta > Magnoliopsida > Fabales > Fabaceae > Pterocarpus > Pterocarpus macrocarpus. The sequence goes on from CM062518.1 coordinate 39,319,837, forward strand.
TGCATTTTACTCCTAATATTTTGAAAATGTTCAAATAAACCTCTAAAATTTTTTGAAAATGTGCAAATCAACACTTTTATTAAGTTTTCCATTTATTGTCAATGGAAGATTAAAATATTGGATTACAAGTTGATTTTTATTTAAGAATTAAAGTACAAATAATTCAAAATTTAAGAGGCATAATGCATTTATTTTTTATTAATAATGGACAAAAATTTAACAAAAAAATTAAAGTGCACATTTAAAAAAATTTAAGATTGATTTGCATATTTTCAAAATAGTGAAAATAAGATACATATGACTTATAATTCAGAAAATATAGTATTTTTTTTTCCCTAAAATACTTCAATCATATTCCATATTAAACTCTATATCTGTTTTGGGGAATAAGTATTTCATTTGATATCCTAAAAATGAGTTGAGTAATATTATTTAAAAAATATTTATTTGTACATAAGCAATAGTTATACTATGGACAAATATAAAGAAAAATAAATAAATAAAGGTAATAGATTCTTAACTATTTTCTTTCCATATCTACCACCTTTATGTCTTCATCTCTATTTATGTCTATGTCATGTGTACTTTATTGTAGAAACGTTTACAAAAATGATTTCTCCTCGTCAAGTAGCAGTAGAGATCTTTTTGTACGAACACTCAACAACGTGAATTTACACGCTCACGTAAAAAAGGAGTATAAGTCTGTTAATTGGCCCTATTTATTGTACTATAATTTTTATGCAAGTGTGTAAACTTAAGGTGTTAAATTTGTACTCATTCACTTTTCAGATGTATCAAAAAAATTTGTACACATTCAAGAATTATTCATACTAACAATTCTCTATATATTGGGCTTGGTTTCTGACAAATTCAGCGAGCCATACTTCTGCTCTTCTCTGATCTCTCTCTAATTCTATCTCTCTCCTTGCATCGTGATAACTCTTTATTATTAATTTGTCACTGATGATGGCTAATTCCCTTCATCCATCTCCACCACTTCAACTTGCTCGAAGTGACTATGAAAATAAACCCAGACCCAGCTCAATCCAGCAAACTGTCCTAGAGATTGAGGCCACCACACTGAACATGGAAGCTTCTAGAACTCCAAGAAATAGCAATGCAGGTGGGTCGACTCAGACAGAAGAAGGGGGCATCTGCTTGACATGGAAGGATCTATGGGTGACTGTTTCCATGGGAAAGAATAGAAGCAGATCAATACTTCAGGGTCTAACTGGTTATGCCAAGCCAGGGCAGCTCTTAGCCATAATGGGTCCTTCTGGCTGTGGCAAGTCTACTCTTCTTGATACTCTAGCAGGTACATACCAACGTCAAGCTTCTACATATTCTCTTGCATCATCTTTCTGTTTGCCTTGCTCATATGTTATATATGGCCATCTGTTTAACCCTATTTTCACTTCAGTTAGTAATAATTCCGCCAACCACGCACCTGCAACGTGCAAACATGGTTTCTGTCAAGATGAATGTTTATTATTTCATGTATTGAAATCGATAGTTAATATTTAACAGTGCAATAAATTATATATCAAAATAATATTAAATTTAATGATTTTATTGTATTGTCAAGTATTTACGATTTAGTATTTAATGTTTGAAACAGTTTACTATAGTAGATATACAAATTAACATACAGATATCTTCTCTTTTGTAACTATCAACCCGTGAAGTTTCGTATGTTTTGTCCTTTTTTATTTGGAACTGAGATACTTTATTGTATCGTTATTTGTAAAACTAGAGTGGACATTAAGAGTGAATACATCTTAATACAATGGAGAGAGAAGGATAAAAGTATTTATAAGTAACAAATATTAAATAGAATTAAGATTTTATCTCTTTCTCTCACTTTATAATATTCACCTTTAGGGTATATTTGATATATAGATAACAATGAGATAAAAAATTTTATAAATTAATTTTATAAAATTTATATATAAAGTTAATTCACAAAATTTTTTATCTTATTTTTATTTTCATATCAAGCACATCCTAATATCTACTTTTTAACATGTAAACAACATTCCCCGTGTCTTTACTCCGGTCCAAAAGAAAATTACTTCAGCATCCCATGAATTTTGTCTATTGGAATCATAGTATTATTATTTAAAAAATATAAAGACATATCATAAATCATTACTTATCCACAGTTATACTCACGTCAGTTCATATTATTACCTTTTATTATTGGATTATAATTAGGTCTATGTTATTTTTTAACAACATAATTCTATCAAATAAGCAGGTGGGATGGGAAAAATACAAATTTAAGTGTATCTAATATTTTTTACGAAAATTCAAAACTTATCAAGACAGGAAAATGATGACATGAACTCATTTTACAGGGAGATTAGGTTCAAATACAAAACAAAATGGGGAGATTCTGATCAATGGTCACAAACGATCGTTGGCTTACGGAACCTCGGTACAAAATTCTAAATTAAGAAAAGCAAATTTGTTTTTGGATTAGTTCTGTCCATACAATCAAGTAACCATTATTTTAATCTATGGGACCACAGGCATATGTCACACAAGATGATGCCATACTAAAAACCTTAACAGTGCGAGAAGCATTGTACTATTCAGCTCAACTCCAATTACCTGACTCCATGTCCAAGACAAAGAAGAAAGAGAGAGCAGAATTTACAATAAAAGAAATGGGTTTGCAAGATGCCATTAACACAAGAATTGGAGGGTGGGGTATTAAAGGAATCAGTGGGGGTCAGAAGAGGCGTGTAAGCATTTGCATTGAGATCCTAACACGCCCAAGACTTCTGTTCCTTGATGAACCAACAAGTGGACTTGACAGTGCAGCTTCCTATTATGTCATGAAAAGAATTGCTACCCTCAACCAAAAAGACGGCATTCAAAGGACTGTTATTGCCTCAATCCATCAGCCTAGTGCTGAAGTTTTTCAACTTTTCCATAACCTTTGTCTTCTATCTTCTGGGAGAACAGTTTACTTTGGCCCTGCTTCTTTTGCAATTGAGGTTGGGAAAGGAACTAGTCCATTTTCAAGGCCCATCATTTAAAAGTTAAATGTTCATTTTTTGTTATAATGTCCACTAACTACTGATTTTGTTTCAATATAGTTTTTCGCTTCAAATGGTTTTCCTTGTCCTACTCTCCAAAACCCATCTGATCATTTACTGAAAACTATAAACAAGGATTTCGATCAGGTAGGCTTGCTAACTGCTAACCTTGAATAGAAGGGTACTTTTCCCTATTTCATTCTTCTTCAGTGCATGATACTCGAACATGATGGTACTAACTCATAGAAAATCTGATTAATAAACTAATTATTTAAGGACACTGAGCTGGGTTTAGCTGGGACTGGAATGAAACCCACAGAAGAAGCGATCTGTATCCTTGTGAAGTCTTATAAATCATCTGACATTAACCAACAAGTCCAACAAGAAGTATCAGAACTATCTCAAAAGGTATCCTTCATGGCTTACTTGATCTTAAACAAAATACCCGAGTTTCATCTAAATTCTAAAATTAATGAATTAAAATAATTAAGATTGACATTAATTAAATTTTTAAATTGGTTTCAGGGCACCAATTCAATAGAAAAGAAGAGAGGGCATGCTGGCTTCCTTAATCAGTGCTCTGTTCTTACCAAAAGATCTTTTGTGAACATGTTTCGAGATCTAGGCTATTACTGGTTACGCCTTGCCATATATGTTGCATTGGCCATAAGTTTAGGCACTGTCTTCCATGATCTGGGTACGAGTTATGGCTCAATTCAGGTAAGTGTGGCAAAGTAAAGTGACGAGGAAGATTGTGTATGGCTCATAGAGGACAATTAAAACTGCATTGGCTTTAAGTTTAGCTACTTTCCTCTAATTAATTCTACGGTTACTTGTGATTATTTCAGGACCGAGGTTCACTTCTTGCGTTTGTGTCTGCATTCTTAACTTTCATGTCCATTGGTGGATTCCCTTCCTTCGTGGAGGTCATGAAGGTAATTAACTCACAGAAGTATTCATCAGAATAAGTCCCTTTGGTCCTTTTTTCTTTTTTTAATTCTTCATACGACAAGATAATTGAAAAGAAACATTATGTTTACCAATTTTATCAGCTCGCACATATACCACGACTTTTGACACGCCATCAAATTAACCATTGAAAGCACCTAGTTTTTTATTTTAAATTTTTTCAATTCAACATTAACTACAAATCTAAATGGTGGTCGACTACTCAACTAGTATAACGACAGCTTGAAGGTACAAAAAGCATTTCTCATTTTGTAAATATAAGCAGTCACTCACGTATAAAGCATTGATAATCCTAAGTTGTTGTCAGGTATCGGATATGTATATATCTATACGAGTACTCATTGGGTACTTATGATACTTGTTGGCTAAGTAATGCAATAAGTAGAAATTATTAAAACACAAATTAATCCTTACAAAATATTAAATTTTGTAACTAAAAACTATTTTGTTTGCTTCTAAATTAAATAATATATTATTTAATCCCTTCAAATCTTGTCGCTCTTTTACTATTTTCAATAAAAATTAAATTTATCTTATAATTTAATTAATTTATTATTTATTATTTTATATTTTTATATAATCTATCACCCCGTACCTATCCCTTCATTGTTGCGAAGTTTTTGCACTCCATACTATCGGTACCCGGCGCTGATATGCAACATAGTCACTGAGGCCTTTCTTTTTTCCCCCTCTCTTTTTTGTGCCATTTGATCCTCAGGTATTTGAACGAGAAAGACTAAATGGGCATTATGGTGTTACTGCATTTGTCATCGGGAATACCATTTCGGGTATCCCGTACTTGCTGCTGATTTCACTGATTCCTGGAGCTATCTCTTATTACCTCGCTGGTCTTCAAAATGGATTTGAGCACTTTATATACTTTATTTGCGTTCTGTTTGCTTGCCTGACATTAGTGGAGAGCCTTATGATGATAGTTGCAAGCATCGTCCCCAACTTTCTAATGGGTATCATAACCGGTGCTGGAATCCAAGGGATGATGATGTTAGCTGGTGGGTTCTTTAAATTGCCAAATCACCTTCCTAAGCCATTTTGGAGATACCCATTATACTATGTTGCCTTTCATAGATTTGCCTTCCAGGGATTGTACAAGAACGAGTTTGAAGGGCTAAGATTTGCTTCAAATCAAGTTGGAGGAAGCTCACAAATTGTGTACATCAGTGGTGAAGAGATTCTCAGAAATACATGGGAAGTAGACCTGAGTTACTCAAAGTGGGCCGATCTTGCAATCTTGATGGGGATGATTGTTCTGTATCGTGCTCTATTCTTGGCTATCATCAAGACTACTGAGAAGTTGAAGCCCGTTCTTTTATCGTTCATGTCAGGGTCACCCAAGCAAACAACGCAGGTCATGGAGAATCCAAATGCCACTCCTTTACATGGAGAGGTTGTATGATTAAAGGCGTTTCCTGTAGCTTGGTTGATATATATATATACGTACCTTCGTCCATGTGGATTTAATAATAAGTTGGGAAATGTTAGCTTAACCCTTTGCGGTGTGACTTATCAATGTCGGACATGCTTCACCATCACCTAATACCTTAAAATGAGAAGTAATATTTTGAGATAGAAAAATATTATTTGTATCAATTTTTGGAATATTTTTTAAGGAATACTTTGAAGTATTTTTTAAATATTGGTTGAGAATAAATTTTAATTTTTCCATTGATTAATATTTAAAAAACACCTAAGAAGATCCCAAATAATAGTATAAATAATATTATTATTTGACGTAACTTTGTTAACACATATGGAATGGAATGCACATAAAAAAAGTGAGGGACAAGATACTGTTATATTATTTGATGATTTTTATTTATTTCAAACTCAAATTTATTTAAGTTTTATGTAGTATATGTTTTTATTTTATGATAATGAATGAGTGCTTTATAAATTGGCTATAAGACTTACGTAGTGTTATCCTTTTCAACTATCAAATATATTACTTTTAAAAGAATCATGACTCTCGGCTGAGTCATTTGTCTCTTAGACATTGGTTGATTCATGGTCATGCAATATTGCAATGTCTTTGTTTTAAACTGCAAAGGGATAGTTTGTTTTGAGATATTCTTGTCCTTATCTCTCACACCCAATATCCTGTAGAAGTGGAGTGACTAAATCCCTCTATTTTAGCACATTGATTTTACACGTCTACGACAATTTTTTCAAAACTTAAGTGTTACTGCTACATCTATGCGGGAGTGTGTTAGCTAGTATACTAAGATAGTCTTCCGTGGACTATGTGTGTATCCCAAAAAATCCACCACGATCCCACTCTTTCTCATTTATTCAATTTTGTCTTCAAACGTTACTATTTTTTAGAAATGGTCCAAACACTTCTTCGCGGATGCTTACTTTTTTTCTTTTCTTTGATCCTTCTTTTTCTCTCTTGGGTTAAAACACAAGATAATACTGGCTAATTCTTGAGATTCTGATTCTACCAGACGAGTCTGCTGTATCCGGGAGGATATTCACTGCATCAGAATAATCCTTAAAGACAATGCAAGTTTGCATGCCTCAAACTATCAGTGCTATTGTGTTTCTATCTTTGCTTTAATTGTTTTGCAGGGTATTGTACGACTGCAAGTACGTCACAAACTTGTATCAGCCAACAGGTAAAAAGGGAAAGAGGGAGAAGACATGAGAGGAACTTCTGAGATGAGAATGAGAAAATGTTCATTACTCACTGAGTATGTACATCAGAGATCCTTATATACAAGTATACAAAGGGACTTGCACGTGACAAAATGTGTGCAACGATGAATAACTAACTACTCAGAGATCCTTATATATTGGTATACAGAACGACTTGCATGTGACAAAATGAGTGCAATGATAAATAACTAACTAAGGGTAAGTAACATATTAACTAACTGTCTTAGCTAGCAACAACTAACTGATCAACTAACTCAAGTTGTGTGTGACTCGGGTGAGATCCCTCGCAAGCTGAGCCATGAAAGTTGGTCATGCTCAGCTTGGATATGAGAAAATTGAAGGGACCAGGGGCCAAGGGCTTGGTGAGCACACCAGCAAACTGGAGTTGAGGGGATACAGGAAGCAAGTGGATGGTCCCAGCCTATAATTTGTCTCGCACAAGGTGGAAATCAAGTTCAATATGCTTGGTGCACTCGTGAAAGACAGGATTAGAGGCGTTGTGTATTGCGGACTGATTATTATAGAACAGAACCGCAGAAGCAGCATCAGAGAGGCCAAAATCAGAAGGAAGATAGAGTAGCCACTGAGCTTCATAGGTTGTTTGGGCCGAAGCTCTGTACTCCGCCTCAGAGGACGAGTGGGAAATGGTCGGCTGCTTCTTGCTCTTCCAGGAAATTAAAGAATCCCCAAGAAAAAAATAGAATCCAGTAATAGATTTTCCTGGTGTCCATACAAGCTGCCCAATCAGAATAAGAAAACCCTTTAAGCTTGAGGTCGGAGGATGCAGGGAGAAAGAGACCTTGAGTTGGAGTTCCCTTCAAATATCTTAAAAAAGATGGCTTTCAAATGACCATTATTGCATCAATCCATCAACCAAGCAATGAAATTTTTCAACTTTTCCACAACCTTTGTCTTCTGTCTTCTATCTTCTGGTAAAACATTCTACTTTGGACCAGTCTCTGCAGCCAATGAGGTAGGAAACTACAACCAGTGTTTGTTTTGTCCATACATCAATTTGTTGTTGAAAACCATTGACTGATTGATTTCTACTTTTGGCTGCAGTTTTTCTCATCAAATGGTTTTCCTTGCCCAAGTCTCCAAAATCCTTCTGATCACTTTGTAAAAACAATTAACAAGGATTTTGAAGAGGTAAGTAGAATCTTTATTGTTCTTGTTTTAGAACTTTGCTAACATTTTGTGGGTAGGGGAATCTTAGTTAGGATTTTAGCTTCAAATATTTATCACTCTCTGATCTTTACTGAAATTACCTTCAGTTTTCAAGGCTAGATACAAAGAAATTTATTGCAGGAGCTGGGCCTTGAGAAAGGATTAGCTGGAGGGCTAACCACAGAAGAAGCGATTCATATTCTTGTTAAGTCATATGATTCATCTGAAATCAGTCACCAAGTTCAGAAAGAAGTAAATCAAATAAGAAAAAGGGTGAGTCTAGTTTGCATTTTTTCAAAAGAAAATTAATTTAATGTCCATATGCAATACAAAATGTACTCTCTATGACCTTGGATTGCTGAAAATCTTAGATAAACTAATTGATGCAGGACTCGGATGCAATGGAGAAGAAAAGCCATGCTGACTTTTTAACACACTGCAACGTTCTTACAAGGAGATCCTTTGTCAACATGTATCGTGAAGTAGGCTATTACTGGTTGCGCCTACTTATCTATGGTGCCTTGGCTTTAAGTCTTGGCCCCATGTTCTTTGACATTGGCTCAGGCAGTGAATCAATTCAGGTAAGTGTGAGGCAGAGTATGAGTTAATAATGCACAAACTTGAGCATAAGCTACTTTATTCACAGCAAAATAAAACAAAATAAAATAGAGCATAAACTACTTTATGCTCAAGAAAAGTTAATTTTAAAGCCTAATTTTGTTGGTTTCCGGCCAGAGGTTCACTGCTTGTGTTTGTTGTTACATTCCTGACCTCCATTACTGTTGGTGGGTTCCCTTCCTTTGTGGAGGATATGAAGGTAAATTACTTTCCTGATAAGGAGTTTAGAGTGTATCACATGCCGGTCATTCAGTATTCACCTTGTCTGTGCTTATAATCTCGGTTTTTAAGACACTGAAAAAGCCATGTCTTATGAATTGTGATTGAGATGCGTGATCAATAATATGTCAAATTATTGAATCTGTTAGTGATCTCTCTTTGATCTTCAATTAGGTGTTTAAACGAGAAAGACTTAATGGCCATTATGGTGTCACTGCATTTACCATTGGCAACACATTCTCTTCTGTTCCGTTCTTGCTGCTGATGTCATTGATCCCAGGAGGACTGGTTTATTACCTGGTTGGACTTCACCAAGGATACCAACAGCTTTTCTTCTTCATATATCTGTGCTTTTTGTTTCTGTCTTGTTGGTCGAGGGTCTTGTGATGATTGTTGCAAGCATGGTTCCCAGTTTCTTTTTGGGCGTAATCTTCGGTTCCGGAATCTTAGGGGTAATGATGTTGGATGGTGGGTTCTATAGGTTGCCAAGTGATATTCCTAAGCCCTTTTGGAGATACCCTTTGCACTACATTTCCTTCCACAGGTATGCCAACCAAGGACTGTTCAAGAATGAGTTTCAAGGCCTAACATTCACCAGCAATCAATTTGGAGGACCTATGACCACTAATGGAGAAGAAATACTGAGAAACTTATGGCAAGTGGAAATGAGTTACTCAAAATGGGTGGATATTGCAATCTTCGTAGGAATGGCAGTAACATATAGAGTTCTGTTCTTGGTTATCATCAAGAGCTTTGAAAAAATGAAGCCTATAGTCGCGGCAATTAATCGTCCACATGCAAACTTTACGTTCACTAAAGTGACTAGGAGCAATGAGATTGATTAGCTTTCTTGGCTTGCAAGTGATCATGGCTGAGATATCCCATAAGAGCTGCAGAACCATGGCGTGGCAACATATCTTATTTACTAAGCATATTTGTATTATTACCAAGGACAAGATGGTGGAAGTCTATGAACTGAACTTATAATACATGAGATGAGGAGAATTGTATATATTTGTCTGTGATGTACTCGGAAAGAAATGATATTGATGGTCATGTTAAACTATAGCATGGAGTTGTTATTTTAGGAGAAATACTGAGCAATAGTGGTCCTTGTATGAATTATAGAACACCATATCTAATGATCGAGAAGCAGAAGCATTCTTGCATTGCCCATGGATGAATAACTACCGTGATGGTAGCAACAAACGGCTTTCATGACATGAAGCAAGCTAGAGATTTTTCAGAGAACTCTTGTCATCATGATTAGCATCTTGGGTCACAACTTGTGTTGTTTCCGTTCTCACGTCTCAGAAAGCATGATTTTGTTGTTATTTTCTCTCGATTGATTTTGTCTTGTGTCTCTCGAGTTACAAATGTGGGATTTTGCATATGAACATTACAACATATTTCGTTCAGAACATTTTGAAAATTAATTTAAAAAAAAACAAATATAATAAAAAGCAAATATAAGCTAAAGCCATAAACATTCTCTGGCCCAATCCTAAATGTTCCAAAAAAAAAAATGTTAAAACTAGTTTTTCGTCCTATAGGTGTTCTAGATTTTTATTTTGATTCTTACACTAAAAATTTTGGTTTAGACTATTATACACTAAAAAATTTTTAATTTAGGTCCTTATAGCGATATTGAATTAGTCCTTGCATTAAGAAATTATTAGACAGTATTAGTTTTTGCTGATATAATTAATGAGAACTAGCATGAGATATTAATAAAACTTGATTGACATTGTTTCAATATAAAAAAAGTTGTTTTGATATTGTTTTGATCATTTTTTTTTTTGAAAAAATAGTCATTTCAAATCTTAAAAAGGCTTAAAAAAATTGTTTACGAACTATATATATATAATGAAATGATATTAAATAGAATACATTTTATTCTATCTTTTTTAATACTCTTATTTTGTTTCTCTTTTAATTTGCGTGAAATGAAATGGGATGAAATTGAATAAAAAAAAATTAAAAATTTTACTATTTTATTCGTTTTATTATATTTTCAAATAATGAGGTAAAGTGTTTTTTTTTTCCGCAGTATCTTTTTAATATCCTAACAATCAAATTGAATGTTTATTCTATTTCATTTTGTCCTATGCCATTTCTGAAAGTCCATGCTAACTAAGCAGAGCCATCAAACACAAAAATCCACCAAACAACCATCAAACCATCTTAGACAAAGCCAACAACGGAACCTTGTATGCTCCACCGCAAAGCCAGCTGCCACCGCCACCGTCACCCTCGAGCACCCCCCCCCCCCCATCATCCCTCCCTCCCCGTTGTCTTATCTTTGGGCTTTGGCGTCACCCTTCTCGGTTTTTCTTCATTTTGCACTAGTTTTTTTTTTATTTAGATGGGTTTAAGTTGTGGGATGGGCCTAAGCAGTATGAATTTTGGGTCAAATATCAGAGGGTCAAGATTTTAGTCTTTGGGCTTAGATAAGGAACTTCGGCTCTTTTATCTTTTAGTGGGCTGGATTAGCTTTCTAATCGGCTTTTGTTTTAATTCATTTTGATTTTTGAGCTTGTGTATTTCTTTGTCCATTGAGTTTCATAGGTAGATTACACCCGGGGCCAAAAAAGAAAGCTTCATACCTAGATATAGATATAGTTTTCTAAATTGCAGTCCAAATTGATGAAAGGAAAAATATATAAGTAAACTTTTGTTTAGAGTCAGACCAAGAGAAAAAAAAACCTTTGTTTATAGAAAATAACTCAATGAGTACGTAGGAGGACTAGAGAAGTAGGCAAAAGTACAAGTATGTAAAGATGGTAAAAGAATGTGGAAATAAAAAATATAAATATTTAGGATATAAAAAAGGGGAAGGACAAAAAGTAAAAGAAAAAGTAATTAGATGGAAAGCAGAATTACCAATAAAATTAAGAATAAACTAAATGAAAAAATATCAAAAATTGATAAAGAATGAAAAATGAAACAATTTTTTATCTATTATTGTCTCTATTTACATTTCATTCTTTGCTTGACATGTTTTTATCTCATAGTTCGTAGCTTGATTTTTGCTTGTTGTAATTCATAATATAACTTTTCTTTTCCAAATGATCAAATAGAATTTTTTTTAACATTTTATTGATTCACATAATAGTCAATGGTGTGATTAAATTTGGATCTAAAGATTTATTAAGCAGTTTAGTGACAACTTGAATCATGTGCATGAATAGATTTATTTTCTAAAAAATGTTTTTAACATTATCAATCAACTAATAATAATTTTCTCATAAAATGCATTTGCTTTGATTTTTTTTTTATTGCACTTGGGGAGTATGTAAGCATGAAAGTCGAGGCAAAGTTATAAATTTTGTAATTGATTTCCTTGTGTGCTTGTAGTTTTGCACTATTAGTTTTAGGGTAATTATCATAACACAAATGTATCGAGGATGCAGTAATATTTATTTTTCATTCTTTTCAATGCATAAACAAACCCTCAAACTTTATCTCTTTTCAAAGACCAATTTTTAAAATTAAAATTTTTTTCAACGATTTTACTAAAATAAGAATTATTTACAACTCTGATTTTTTTGAATAAGTTTTAATTACCCCTCTCCATGATACCCTTCAAGAGCAATATTGTGACATTGCTAAAGAGTTCCGTACATGCAACTGTTGAAGAATTAGGAATAGAAAACATCCAATAAAAATAAAGTATTTAGTACATATTTGAGAAAATTGTGAGATTAAAATTATTTAAATAATTGATTATAAGTATAATTATTTTTTTATATAATAGATTTGTGAAATTAATTTATATTTGGATGCATTAATTTAAAAGTAATTTTAAAATAGTGTATTTTGTTTAGATTATATGAAAAAAATTATTTTTATATGCTAAATTACTAAAAATAGTATAACATGATTTGTTTATATTACATAATATTTGATATATATTTAGGATTAATTTGGTAAAAATATCATGATTCTAAAATAATTAACTTCTACTTATATTTAAAAGCTCCAAAAAATTATTTATAATTATAAGTTATTTTTTAACTTAAAATTATTAACTTTTAATTATAATTCATTTTTATTATTTTAGCAAACATGATAAATTTTTTAAAAATGTTTTTCTTTAGCTAAAAAAAAGTTTTTTTTTACGGTTTCCAAAAATGCACTTAATACATTAATAACTTGAATAGATTTATTTTGACTAAATTCATTTTATTTTTATTTATTGAAAACTGTCTTTTGAGATACCAGTTAGCCACACTCAACAACGATATCCAAAATTTTCTGAGTTGTATTTACGCATGCCACAAATTTGTGGTCTAGAATTTGCTTAATTTCAACCGGTCTATTTGTTTTCGTAAAGGGACCCCACCCCTAGACTCTAATGACGTCCTTAATTACGATGCTTATAATGAGTGTTTATATGGGAGAAGGAATTAGAACAAAATAATTTATTTTTAATGTACTAATATAATTTTTTATATAATTATTTGATTATATATTACTATATTAATAAATTTATTTAATTTTCATAATTATTATTTTAAAAAAAATATATATATATATATATATATAATTAAATAATAATATTATAAAATTAAATTTATAATTTAATGATCATCTTTTATATATCTATTTTAAATTTGGGATATCTAATATTCTACTTCACTCCTTTTTAAAAAAAAAATATTTTTTAAAAATAATTTCTAATCTCACTATATCTCAGAAAAAAAATAAATAATAATATCATATTAATTCTATATTAAAATTAATATAATAAGAAAAAAATATTTATAAAATTCAATATTTATCACTCTTTTTCTAACCTGTTTTTAACTTTTACTAATACCTACAGAAACACGACACAGCCGGCCTATAAATCATAGGTTTTAACTTTTACCATTACGTACATCAAGACGACACATCGTGGCATCATAAGGTGCTCCTCCCCCATCTTCGTTTTATGGTTTGCATCTTTTCGTCTAATGGATGGATGGATAGTTGGACTTGGACACTCCACGATAACCCCTGATTTCAATCCATGTGGCCATACTCATGTGCCTTGTTGGTCGAATATTGATGTAAATATGATTGCTCTATCGGTTAATACTAAGGATTTTACTAATAAATGCTCGCCTGCATGCAGTTCGAGTACAGCAATTTTTGAACTGAAGTTCATCGAGATATGTGTGTTCTTCGATGGAAAGAAAAGGGGATAGAAAAATAATTTAAAGTCGCTTGTACACTTGGACATTTCGGCGAAGTCCCAATATTTAAATTAATATAGCAAAACTCAATTAAAATAAAAATTAGAGTGAATTATATATATTTTAAGGATCGAGACTTTTGCTTTTACAATAAAAAGCGGAAAAACTTAATTCTCCTAATAATTTTTTTTTAATAATTGAAATGGGCACAAACAAGAGTGGAGCCATATAAAAAATTGTACTAGGTTAAAAGAATTTTAACTCAAATGACATTTCTCCTAAGTGGAGTTTTGGGTTAGAGTTTGATCTCAATTTACTCATCAATAAAGCTTTCACTATCATCGCCAAACTTAATTTACAGGTTGCAGGTTATATTTACTTCAGACAAGACACTGCATTCAAAACATGATGGGTTTAGATTGTCCTTGTTTAGGTTGGGATAAGGATATTTTTACATGCAGTCCAAAATTAATAATGCAGTATTGATATTGGAATGAATGGCTAAGATAATTTTCCCAATCGATGACACCATAATTGACCCTTGAAGAGGACAACGTTTAGCAGGCTCGAGCAAATATGGACCATGAATTTTGTATTCGTCCGTTACTCGTGACTTCTGTGTCATTGAACCTTGAGCACATAAGTGAAAACTCTAGAACACGTGTAGGGATGTCAACGGAGCGGGGGACAGGGGCCTCCATAATTGAACCTTGAAGAGGACAACGTTTAGCAGGCTCGAACAAATATGGACCATGAATTTTGTATTGGTCCGTTACCCGTGATTTCTGTGTCATTGAACCTTGAGCACATAAGTGAAAACTCTAGAACACGTGTAGGGATGTAAATGGGGCGGAACGGGGGCGGGGATAGGCCCCTGTCCCCTGCCACGCAAGTAAATACTCGTCTCTGTCCCCCGCCCCATATTTGTGTGGGTATCCATTTTTTACTTACCCACAGATTTGCAGATACCCGTGAATATTCATGGATACTCATTAAAATATTAAAAATTTTAAAATTTTAAATTAAATATAAAAATTCTAATATCATAAAATATTTAAAATAATTATAAATAATAATCTAATTTAATAATTAAAATTTCAATAATTTAATATACTTAAAATAAAAATAAACACATAAAATAAACAAAAAATAAGTATAATAATCCAATTCTACAATCTAAATTCTAATAACTTAAAATACTTAAAATAAAAATAAACATATAATAGTAATCCAATTATTAATTTAATATATAATAAATATAAATAAATCTAACTTATAAATTTAAACCTTAGTCTAATTAATTTAAATAACAATAAAATTAGTTTAACTAAATTAATGATTTAAGGGTAAAATAGTAATTTTATAGCGGATACCCGCGGGTATAGGGATAGTGATCCTCGCCCCCTCCCCGTTTAATATACGGATATTTAAAATCCCTGCTTAAGATTATCTCATGCAAAATCTTCCCCAAATCCGCCTGTTCATGGGTATTCTGCAGATATCCGCGGGTGCGGGTTTTTTTGACACCCCTAAACACATGCTGAAAACCCGTACAAACACTATACAAAGAAATATCTTCTGGTTTTTGGGAAAAAATAAACTTTAAAAGACAATATCAAATGGGCATTTTGAGAGAATTTTAGGCCGTTTAATATAAAATATTGAAAAAAATATTTTACCCTTGAAATAAATCTACATGCATTTTATCTATAATATTTAAAAAAATTGCTAAATAATACGAAAGTTAATTAGTAAAACAAAGCGTAAAAAGTGAAATACAATATTGAAGTTTTGCGTTTTGATAGATATTTATATTTTCTCTCTCCTCAACTAATATTCACAATATCCAAGGAATGGTTATAAAGCATTTTGTTACATTCGTGCCAAATTATATTTGTGTTATTAAACATTGCTCTTTTAAAAATATTCAAATAGATCTTTAAATTTTTTAAAAATATATAAATTGAATTTTTTATTAAGTCTTCATTTATTGTCAATAAAAATAATATATATTTAAGAAAAATTAAAATATTAGATTGTAAATTGTTTCTTATTTAAAGATTAAAATATACATGATTTAAAGTTTATAAAGTATAATATATTTATTTTTTATTAATAATAAATAAAAATTTAATAAAAAAATCAAAGTATATATTCAAAAAAAATTCAAGATCAATTTACATATTTTTAAAATAGTGAAAATAAAATACATATTATCTATAATTTAAAAAGTAAAAGTATTTTTTTTTTAAATACTTCCAATCATATTTCATATTAAACAATATATCTATTTTTGGGAATAAGTATTTCATTTGATATTCTAAAAAAGAATTGAGTAATATTATTTAAAAAATATTTATTTGTACATAAGCAATAGTTACATTATGGATAAATATAAAGAAAAATAAATAAAAATGATTGCTTTATCCATCACTGTTTTCTTTCAATATCTACCACTTTTATGTCTTCACCTGTGCATGCGTCTATGTCATTTGTATTTTAATGTAGAAACGTTTACAAAAATGATTTCTCTTCGTCAAATAGCTATACAGATATTTTTGTACGAACACTCTACAGCGTGAATTTACAACCTCACATAAAAAGGAGTAGAAGCCTGTTAATTGGCCCTATTTATTGGGCGCCATCTGCTACGGCATTTGCTGGTCGAAGAGTATGATACATTTTATAATTTGATGATAAAAATTATGAGATATATTGATGTATTAATTATTTATTATATATTATAATAATTTTTAAATTTTAATTAAATTTAAAAAATATAATTAGATATATTTTAGAGATTAATTATTATATATTAGTAATATAAATTATATATTAATAATATAAAATAATTTTATATTATTAATTAATAATATTTTTAAAAAATTTTATCAAGAAAATATTTAATTTTAGAATAATTTTATTTAATTTTAAGATTATATAAATAAATTTAAAAAAATATTTTATGACACTTCAAAATTATATAAAATATTTTATTTAATTTTAAGATTATATAAAATATTTAATTATTTTTAAAATATGTTTAATTTTATATTTTAAATTTAAAATATTATTATAATATATCATAAATAATTAACACATCAATATACTTCATAATTTTTACCATCATAAAATATACTATACTCTTTGACCAACAAAAAGTATAGGAGACTACATCTATTTATTGTACAATAATTTTTATGTGAGTGTGTAAATTTATGGTATTAAAACTTATATTCATTCCAAAATTATTCATATTAACAACTTTTTACAAATTATGTTATTTATATTAATTTTTTATAAAATATCATATTAACACCTACTTATTTATTATGAAATAAGATATAAGCTCCCGTTAAAATAGAACCTACAACCTATTCAATTATAAATAGATAAGGTGGTAGTACAATATCCCAAAATAAATTGTACAAATAATATTTTTATGCTCTATATATTGGGCTTGGTTTCTGACAAATTCAGCGAGCCATACTTCTGCTCTTCTCTGATCTCTCTCTAATTCTATCTCTCTCCTTGCCTCGTGTATTAATTTGTCACTGATGATGGCTAATTCCCTTCATCCATCTCCACCACTTCAACTTGCTCGAAGTGACTATGAAAATAAACCCAGACCCAGCTCAATCCAGCAAACTGTCCTAGAGATTGAGGCCACCACACTGAACATGGAAGCTTCTAGAACTCCAAGAAATAGCAATGCAGGTGGGTCGACTCAGACAGAAGAAGGGGGCATCTGCTTGACATGGAAGGATGTATGGGTGACTGTTTCCATGGGAAAGAATAGAAGCAGATCAATACTTCAGGGTCTAACTGGTTATGCCAAGCCAGGGCAGCTCTTAGCCATAATGGGTCCTTCTGGCTGTGGCAAGTCTACTCTTCTTGATACTCTAGCAGGTACATACCAACGTCAAGCTTCTACATATTCTCTTGCATCATCTTTCTGTTTGCTTTGCTCATATGTTATATATGGCCATCTGTTTAACCCTATTTTCACTTCAGTTAGTATTAATTCCGCCAACCACGCACCTGCAACGTCCAAACATGGTTTCTGTCAAGATGAATGTTTATTATTTCATGTATTGAAATCGATAGTTAATATTTAACAGTGCAATAAATTATATATCAAAATAATATTAAATTTAATGATTTTATTGTATTGTCAAGTATTTACGATTTAGTATTTAATGTTTGAAACAGTTTACTATAGTAGATATATAAATTAACATACAGATATCTTCTCTTTTGTAACTATCAACCCGTGAAGTTTCGTATGTTTTGTCCTTTTTTATTTGGAACTGAGATACTTTATTGTATCGTTATTTGTAAAACTAGAGTGGACATTAAGAGTGAATACATCTTAATACAATGGAGAGAGAAGGATAAAAGTATTTATAAGTAACGAATATTAAATAAAATTAAGATTTTATCTCTTTCTCTCTTTTTATAATATTCACTTTTAGGATATATTTGATATATAAATAAAAATGAGATAAAAATTTTCATAAATTAATTTCATAAAATTTATATATAAAGTTAATTCACAAAATTTTTTATCTTATTTTTATTTTCATATCAAACACATCCTAATATCTACTTTTTAACATGTAAACAACATTCCTCGTGTCTTTACTACGGTCCAAAAGAAAATTACTTCAGCATCCCATGAATTTTATCTATTGGAATCATAGTATTATTATTTAAAAAATATAAAGACATATCATAAATCATTACTTATCCACAGTTATACTCACGTCAGTTCATATTATTACCTTTTATTATTGGATTATAATTAGGTCTATGTTATTTTTTAACAACATAATTCTATCAAATAAGCAGGTGGGATGGGAAAAATACAAATTTAAGTGTATCTAATATTTTTTACGAAAATTCAAAACTTATCAAGACAGGAAAATGATGACATGAACTCATTTTACAGGGAGATTAGGTTCAAATACAAAACAAAATGGGGAGATTCTGATCAATGGTCACAAACGATCGTTGGCTTACGGAACCTCGGTACAAAATTCTAAATTAAGAAAAGCAAATTTGTTTTTGGATTAATTTTGTCCATACAACCAAGTAACCATTATTTCAATCTATGGGACCACAGGCATACGTCACCCAAGATGATGCCATGTTAACAACCTTAACAGTGAGAGAAGCAGTGTACTATTCAGCTCAACTCCAGTTGCCTGACTCCATGTCCAAGGCAGAGAAGAAAGAGAGAGCAGAATTTACAATAAGAGAAATGGGTTTGCAAGATGCCATTAACACAAGAATTGGAGGGTGGGGTATTAAAGGAATCAGTGGGGGTCAGAAGAGGCGTGTAAGCATTTGCATTGAGATCCTAGCACGCCCAAGACTTCTGTTCCTTGATGAACCAACAAGTGGACTTGACAGTGCAGCTTCCTATTATGTCATGAAAAGAATTGCTACCCTCGACCAAAAAGACGGCATTCAAAGGACTGTTATTGCCTCAATCCATCAGCCTAGTGCTGAAGTTTTTCAACTTTTCCATAACCTTTGTCTTCTATCTTCTGGGAGAACAGTTTACTTTGGCCCTGCTTCTTCTGCAATTGAGGTTGGGAAAGGAACTAGTCCATTTTCAAGGCCCATCATTTAAAAGTTAAATGTTCATTTTTTATTATAATGTCCACTAACTACTGATTTTGTTTCAATACAGTTTTTCGCTTCAAATGGTTTTCCTTGTCCTACTCTCCAAAACCCATCTGATCATTTACTGAAAACTATAAACAAGGATTTCGATCAGGTAGGCTTGCTAACTGCTAAACTTGAATAGAAGGGTACTTTTCCCTATTTCATTCTTCTTCAGTGCATGATACTCGAACATGATGGTACTAACTCATAGAAAATCTGATTAATAAACTAATTATTCAAGGACACTGAGCTGGGTTTAGCTGGGACTGGAATGAAACCCACAGAAGAAGCGATCCGTATCCTTGTGAAGTCTTATAAATCATCTGACATTAACCAACAAGTCCAACAAGAAGTATCAGAACTATCTCAAAAGGTATCCTTCATGGCTTACTTGATCTTAAACAAAATACCCGAGTTTCATCTAAATTCTAAAATTAATGAATTAAAATAATTAAGATTGACATTAATTAAATTTTTAAATTGGTTTCAGGGCACCAATTCAATAGAAAAGAAGAGAGGGCATGCTGACTTCCTTAATCAGTGTTCTGTTCTTACCAAAAGATCTTTTGTAAACATGTTTCGAGATCTAGGCTATTACTGGTTACGTCTTGCCATATATGTTGCATTGGCTATAAGTTTAGGCACTGTCTTCCATGATCTGGGTACGAGTTATGGCTCAATTCAGGTAAGTGTGGCAAAGTAACGAGGAAGATTGTGTATGGCTCATACAGGACAATTAAAACTGCATTGGCTTTAAGTTTAGCTACTTTCTTCTAATTAATTCTATGGTTACTTGTGATTATTTCAGGACCGAGGTTCACTTCTTACGTTTGTGTCTGCATTCTTAACTTTCATGTCCATTGGTGGATTCCCTTCCTTTGTGGAGGTCATGAAGGTAATTAACTCTCAGAAGTATTCATCAGAATAAGTCCCTTTGGTCCTTTTTTTCTTTTTTTAATTCTCCATATGACAAGATAATTAAAAAGAAACATTATGTTTACCAATTTTATCAGCTCGCACATATAACACGACTTTTGACACGCCATCAAATTAACCATTGAAAGCACCTAGTTTTTTATTTTAAATTTTTTCAATTCAACATTAACTACAAATATAAACGGTGGTCGACTACTCAGCTAGTATAACGACAGCTTGAAGGTACAAATAGCATTTCTCATTTTGTAAATATAAGCAGTCACTCACGTATAAAGTATTGATAATCCTAAATTGTTGTCAGGTATCGGATATGTATATATCTATACGAGTACTCATTGGGTACTCATGATACTTGTTGGCTAAGTAATGCAATAAGTAGAAATTATTAAAACACAAATTAATCCTTACAAAATATTAAATTTTGTAACTAAAAACTATTTTGTTAGCTTCTAAATTAAATAATATATTATTTAATCCCTTCAAATCTTGTCGCTCTTTTAATATTTTTAATAAAAATTAAATTTATCTTATAATTTAATTAATTTATTATTTATTATTTATTATTTTATATTTTTATATAATCTATCACCCCGTACCTATCCCTTCATTGTTGCGAAGTTTTTGCACTCCATACTATCGGTACCCGGCGCTGATATGCAACATAATCACTGAGGCCTTTTTTTTTCCCCTCTCTTTTTTGTGCCATTTGATCCTCAGGTATTTGAACGAGAAAGACTAAATGGGCATTATGGCGTTACTGCATTTGTCATCGGGAATACCATTTCGGGTATCCCGTACTTGCTGCTGATTTCACTGATTCCTGGAGCTATCTCTTATTACCTTGCTGGTCTTCAAAATGGATTTGAGCACTTTATATACTTTATTTGCGTTCTGTTTGCTTGCCTGACATTAGTGGAGAGCCTTATGATGATAGTTGCAAGCATCGTCCCCAACTTTCTAATGGGTATCATAACCGGTGCTGGAATCCAAGGGATGATGATGTTAGCTGGTGGGTTCTTTAAATTGCCAAATCACCTTCCTAAGCTATTTTGGAGATACCCATTATACTATGTGGCCTTCCATAGGTATGCTTTCCAAGGATTGTACAAGAACGAGTTTGAAGGGCTAAGATTTGCTTCAAATCAAGTTGGAGGAAGCTCACAAATTGTGTACATTAGTGGTGAAGAGATTCTCAGAAATACATGGGAAGTAGACCTGAGCTACTCAAAGTGGGTTGATCTTGCAATCTTGGTGGGGATGATCGTTCTGTATCGTGCTCTATTCTTGGCTATCATCAAAACTACTGAGAAGTTGAAGCCCGTTCTTGTGTCGTTGATGTCAGGGTCACCCAAGCAAACAACACAGGTCATGGCGAGTCCAAATGCCACTCCTTTACACGGAGAGGCTGCATGATTAAAGGCGTTTCATGTAGTTTGGTTGATATGTACGTACCTTTCATGTAGTTTGCTTGATATGTACGCACCTTCCTCCATGTGGATTTAGTAAGGGGGGAAATGTCAGCTTAACCCTTTGCAGGTGTGGCATATCAGCGTCGGACATGCTTCAGCTATCACCTAATGCTTTAAAATATGAAATGATATTTTGATATAAAAAATGTTGTTTATATTAATTTTTGAGGCATTTTTAAAGGATATTCTAAAGTATTTTTTAAACATGTCGATTGAAAGTAAATTTTAACTTTTTTTTTGGCTAATATTTAAAAAATATCTCAAAAATATCCTAAAAAAGGATATAAATAATATTATTTTTGGACATAACTTAGTTAATACATATGCAGCACATATGAAAAAAAAAGTGAGGGACAAGATATGGTAGGGCTAAACAAGCAATTCTCTTGCAGTTTTTCATGTGTGTGGATGGTGATGTGTCCCAATATGACATATCACAAATCATTACATATACACAGTTATACTCGCGTCACTTTCTATTTTTGCCGTTTATTATTAGATTATAATTAGGTCCATGTTATTTTTTAGCAACATAATTCTATCAAATAAGCAGGTGGGAAAAATACAAATTTAAGTGTATCTAATATTTTTCATGAAAATTCAAAACATATCAAGACAAGGAAAATGATGACATGAATTCATTTCACATGGAGATTAGGTTCAAATCCAAAACAAAATGGGGAGATTCTGATCAATGGTCACAAACAAACATTGGCTTAGGGAACCTTGGTACAAAATTCTAAATTAAGAAAAGCAAATTTGGTTTTCGATTAGTTCTGTCCATACAATCAAGTAAACATTATTTCAATCCATGTGACCAGAAGCATATGTCAAACAAGATGATGCCTTACTAACAACCTTAACGGTGAGAGAAGTAGTTTACTATTCAGCTCAACTCCAATTAGCTGACTCCATGTCCAAGGCAGAGAAGAAAGAGAGAGTAGAATTTACAATAAGAGAAATGGGTTTGCAAGATGCAACAAGAATTGGAGGGTGAGATATTAAAGAAACCAGTGGGGATCAGAAAAGACGAGTGAGCATCTGCGCTGAGATCATAACACACCCCTTGATGAACCAACTAGTGCACTTAACGTCATTAATGCATAGTTCAAATAACAAAACTACTTTAAAATTTTGGCAGAATTGATTATTTACATGCTATCAAGTTTATGATTAAGTGACTTAATTAGATTTTAAAGACAAGTTGCATTATAACAAAAAGGTGAATTTAGACGTTATTCACACTTCAAGTTTAAAAGACTTTTGTGAAGAAGATGCCAAACATATTCCAGAAATCATTTATTTATCTTTACTTAATGAGATTTTTTTTTTTTGGAATGAGATATATTATTTGTATGTCAAAATTTGACCCCAAATATAACACCTATATATATATATATATATATATATATATATATATATATATATATATATATATATATATGTATATCATTTTAATACATATATACATTGATATTCATCACAATCATTAATATACAATGTCCTATGCAAACAATGAGTTAAAAAATATTTTCCTTAACTTAACATTTTGAGAGAATTGGGGACAATCTAAGTTACGATTGTGATGTGTCATATTCTTATTAGGAGAGCATCACTAGGATTAGTCTAATGGTGAGAAATTTGGATAGATATCATGAGATTTTAACTTCAAAATTCATTACCGCCTATATACTAAAAAAAAAAATTCTTATTAGCAAAAGGACCACTAGCATATTTGAGAAAATTGTAAAATTAAAATTATGTTAATAATCATTTATTTGTATAATTATAATTTGTATATAATTGATTATATGAGAATTAATTTATGTTTGAATACTTCAATTGAAAAGTGATTTTAAGATAATCTATTTTATTTGAATTGTTTAAAAACATGTTATTTTTATATCATAAAATTACTAAAAATTAAAGGATATGAAATAATTATTTATTTTATATAATATTTGATACTTAGGATCAATTTAATAATTAAAAAAATAATTCTAAAATAATTAACTTCTATCAATAATTAAAAATTTCAAAAAATTACTTAATTATAAGTTATTTTTCAACTTAAAATTATTAACTTATTAATTTACCCAAACAAGATTATTTTTTTAAAAATTTTTTCGGAGGGCAAAAAAGGGTTGTTTTTTTAGCTTCCCAAACATGCATATAATAAATGTAGTTCACATTAATTTAATTTCAATATTATGAGAAGTAAACAATTCAGTCTTTAAATCTGAAGCTCTGTTAATGATGTTCTCATAATTTACATATTGAAGAATAATTTTGATGTCATTCTTTATTATTTAAGGACTAAATTAATAATATACTTATTTTAAAAAAAATAAGTAATTAATATTACATATATTTTCATAAGTCTAAAATGCGTTTTAACTAAAAAATTAAGAGAATGTAACACCTTGTTGATGGTGTCTAAACTGCCATATTGCATGTAAGAAGTGCATTTGGATACATTTGCCACAATGTAACTGGAATTTAAATTTCCTAGCCAATTGAAAATGACTTTGATTTCAGTCAGATGAATCAAAGAGATATTTATTTTTTGGGGGAACTCAATGGCAAGTTTGAACTGGATATTTGTTCTTGTTTATAGGTCTGTTTGGTGTAACTTTTGGGAGAAGATTTTTTGAAAGAAGGTCTTTTAAAAGAAGGCTTTTTAGAAGAATTATTTTTAAAAGAATGATTTTTGTTTGGTTTAAATATGTCAAAAGTAAATTTAGGAGAATAAGTTTTGTTTGGATAGGATAAAATTTTTAGTTGTTGATATGAAAGTAATAGTAAGATTTTTTTTTAAAAAGTCTTTTTTTAGAATAAAAAATAACCTCAAAGATACTTCTTCCAAAAAATTTAAAAAAAAAAAAATCTTTCAAAAAAAATTAAACTAAACACTATTATTTATTATATAAAATTATTTTCCTACTCCTTAAAAATGCTTATGAGAATT
Organism: Pterocarpus macrocarpus; assembly: GCA_031439585.1. Taxonomy (NCBI): domain Eukaryota; kingdom Viridiplantae; phylum Streptophyta; class Magnoliopsida; order Fabales; family Fabaceae; genus Pterocarpus; species Pterocarpus macrocarpus. Next base: position 39,344,753 of record CM062518.1, read on the forward strand.
GCAAACGGCAATCCAAACGGCACTATATATCGAGAGGACGTGGTCCACGCAAGGATGTACTGCGGGCAGCCTCTCCTGGACCATTGTGATAGGGACGTTATCGAATACCAATTTATGTCTTACTTTTGGGCGTCAACGACGATCTTTTAGATCTTTGTACATTTTCTTTGAATATTGTTAATCAAGATCGTTTTCATATTTGAAAAATAGTATTTTAACATCAGACGTTGTCATCGTATATGGTATACTGTATATTAACATAAATGTACATGAATATTAAGATATACAGATATCAACATGAAATAAATATAATATATATTCATATAAGGGAAGTATTGTATTTGATGCTAAGTATTATATACAAATAACAGAATTTGTTATCTTTCGTTGGGTTGAGATCTTTATTTGTAATTTTTTAATATGAATTTTATCTAATATTTCTTATTTTCTGCGTCTCTTAATAATTTTAAAGTATCCTTGTTTTATTTAGGTATTAGCTAACAAAATCATCCCAATCAACAGAAGAGTACAAGACGCATAAACTGATGACACCTATCGAAAATATACACGTCATAGGTTATTAGTATTTGATATACACCTCATAACTCTTCACTGTCAAATTTCAAGATGCATGATGATACACCTTTGACCGTCGAGTACATAACAGACGCAGCCTAGCTGGCGTAACAAACGTTCTTTTGTTTGTTTCCCAGCTGCCATTGTGTCGTCATCAATGGAAAATTGATACATCCTGGCATTTCCCATTTTTTAGAGTATCAAAGGGAGTTGGAAGTTTCCCATATTGTCACATGTTCATTGCGACAATTTGGTGTTTGGTGGCGGTTAGTTACAATATATTGACACAAACTAATCAATTTCTGATAGAGACATGATTAGTGCTTAGGCTAGATATTAAGAAAATTAAAATATAATTTTAATCGTTATATATGTGATTGATCTTAAATTTAGCCTTTATATTAAAAAAAATAATTTAATTCTTATACATACAATTATTTATAAAAAAATCTTTTTTATGAACTGAAGTTATAATTCTAAAAATGAGCTGTTCTACGTAGTTAACAAAGTATGATTTGATTAAAAAAATTTATCCAATGCTATAAATAAAGATCATCTAGTTGTTGGTAAACTAGAGAGTTGTGTGCGCAAGTGAGAAATTTCATTAGATTTTGTTATACTTGCAAGGACATGATTAGGCCTTGGTAACATTTGTCACATAATATGCATAAAAAAAAACCAAACAAACATTTGTCACATAATAGTCAACGAAACAAGTGAAATAGTTATATCAAGATTAATATTCCCTAAAAGGGTGTTTGTTTTGAAATTTAAAATTACATTTCTAAGAATCACATTCCTAAAAATATTATATCCAAAAATGTTATTCATATATATTTTATAAAATTTGTTTATTTAGCATTAAAAGTTCCTGAATATATTTGTTGAGATTCCTGAGAATAAATTAAAATATAATTAATTACATTATTTATTATTATTAATTGATAGATATTTTAGTGTTTTTGTTCAATATTTTTTATTTTCATAACATAGAAATGTTTCATTTTCAACTCTTGTGATGGGAATAAAAAGTTATCAAAATGTGGGAATATAATTTTTCTAGGAATGAGTAATAGTTAGGAATATTTTTCTTAAAACTTGAAACAAACATGCGAATATATAATTTTCAAGTGATTAGTCTCAGGAATAATTTTATATATCTTGAAATAAATGCCTCATAAAGTGAACTGAGATTTATTGTAAAATGATAAAGTGATGAATTATTCTTCATTAAATCAATATATTATATTATATGTGGGTTCTATCAAATATAAGAATGAATAATTTTTTACTTTCTTAGTTTATGCTAAATCTATGTGTAGAGAGGATCTAAATTCATCAAATCATATTTGTTGACTTTATAGGATAACTCATTTATAGAATTATAACTCCAATTGATGATAACAAATAATTACATCTGTAAAAACTTATTTTTTTTTCATATAAAGATTAAATTAAAAATCATAACATTTATATGGACTAAAATTATATTTTAATCTATTAAGAACTCCTCTATTCTACCGCATTTAGAGAAAGATAAAAATTTCAAATTTACTCTAAAAAATTCGCTCGACTTCTCTCAATACTTTTTATCACTCAATTTAAGGGTATATTTGGTTTAACTTATTTTCATAAAAAAATAATTTTTTAATAAAAAATTACTTTTATAGAAGTTATTTATTTTAATTTCAATTTAATAATTAAAAAATAATTTTTAACTTTTAAGTAAAAACTAAAATAAGTGACTTTCATAAAAAAAAAATGTTTTTACTAATTAAAAAACTTCTTTTTATTTAAAAATTTTTTTGAAACAAATGGACACTAATTTTCCATCACCTTTTCTCTCGTTCCTAAGCCTAACACTTTCCGATGATGGATACCATCCCATCATTTTTCTATCACTCCCTTTGATTTTCTTTGACTTCATCTCCCATTTCCAAACCTAAGTACCTAGCGCTTCCCCGGATGGATATTGGATACCATCCCATTAGTGAGTATCGAACGTGGCCTAGCGGGCGTAACAAACGTCTCTTGTTTGTTTCCCAGCCACCATTGTGTCGTCATCAATGGAAAATTGATTCATCTTGGCATTTCCCACTTAGATTATCAAAGGCAGTTGGAAGTTTCACATTTTGTCATATGTTCATTGTGACAATTGTGTGATAGCTGGTGGCTAGTTACAATTGACACAAACTGATTAATTTCTGTTAGCAGTTGAAAAAAAAAAAAGACTCTGATAGAGACATGATTTGTGCTTAGGCTAGATATTAAGAAAATTAAAATATAATTTAATCGTTATATATGTGATTAATTTTAAATTTAGTCTTTATATTAAAAAATTAATTTAATTCCTATGCGTACAATTATTTATAAAAAAAATCTTTATTATCAATTGGAATTATAATTCTAGAAATGAGTTGTTCTATGTAACTAACAAAGTATAATTTGATTAAAAGATCTTTATCTAATGCTACGAATGAAGGTGATCTACCTGTGGGTAGACTAAAGAGTTGTATGTGCGAGTGAGAAATTTTATTAGATTTTGTTATACTTGCAAGGAAATGACTAGGCCTCAGTAACATTTGTCACATAATGGTTGTAGAAACTGAAGAAATTGAGCTCGGGTTACTCCCTCCAATGGAGAGAAAAAAGGCACACTCCAATGGAGATGAAGCACTCGCACGCACTTTGAGAGAGAGAGAGAGAGAGAGAGAGAGAGAGAACTTGTACTCAGAGAGTGAGAAGAAACTCAATGTATTGAGAGAAAAACTGAATTACAAGTTCTGAGGTGAATTTGGTATAATCAGTGACTTATATACAGTGACTAACCTCTAACCATAAATAACTAGCTATAGCTAGAGTATGTACACGTGACAATTACAGTTAGAACTGACTAAACTGATCCTAACAGAATTAACAACAACTAACAGATCAAAACTAACCATATACACGGTAACACCCCCTTCAAGTTGGTGTGTGTATGTCAATCACGCCTAGCTTGGAGTGGAGGGATTGAAACAGTGTCGGATCCAGTGGTTTCGTAAGTATGTCTGCTATCTGGTGGGTGGTTGATATGGGAAGCAACTTGATGATGCCAGCTTGAAGCTTATCTAGAACCAAATGGCAGTCGATTTCGACATGCTTCGTGCGCTCGTGGAAGACTGGGTTAGATGCAATGTGTATAGCAGACTGACTATCACAATAAATGACCACTGGTGTAGTTTCAAGGAGGTGGAAGTCCTGAAGTAGATATAGGAGCCACTGAGCCTTACAAGCACCCAAGGCCAGTGCTCTATAACAGCTGGTATGTTGCTAGAGCTGGTGACAGGTGAGTGTGGATTAAGTGGGCTAGGTGAGTGGGATGAATTGTGAGTGATATTAGTGTTATTATTTGTACTATCAAATGGTGAAGGTGAGTGTGTCATATCAGTGTCAATGAAATCAGTGGGTGGTGATGCAATAGAGAAAATAGGGTGCAGATCAGAATTAGTGCTAGAACTAGGAGAATTGTGTAAATATGGGAAAACGTGTTCATAGAAGGCAACATTTCTAGACACGGATACACCTCTGTTATTGAGGTTAAACAACCAATATCCCTTGGTGCCTTGCTTGTAGCCTAAAAACATGCATTTACGAGCACCAAGGTCTAGTTTGGTCCAATGAGCCATAAAGGTGGTAGCATAGGCTAAACAACCAAAGACACTAAGGTGAAGTCAGGGATTGAACCAAACAATATTTCATATGGAGAATGATTTTCTAAAAAGGTGCTTGGTTGCAGATCGATAAGATGAATTGCATGTGCAACAGCAAAATGCCAAAATTGTTTGGGAAGGTGAGAATGAAATAATGTGGCGAGAATGTGTTCGTGTTTTCATTCAACAACACCATTTTATATATGAACAAAAATAGTATGAACTTTGCGAATTTTTTATACATAGAAGAATATATCTAAAATTACTTGAGAAATACTATAACTCAATTTTGGGATTTATAATTTTTTTTTTTTTTGCTTTTAAAATATCTTTAACTACTCTCTAATGTTGTCCCAATTAAGAGTTCCTTCTAATAATTATTTTTTTAATTTAGAGTTTAAATTTTAGTTTTCTCTCTTTAAGAGTGTAATTCATTTATCACTATATTCAACTCTTGTTGATTGTAAATCTAATTTTTTTTTTTTAAAAAAAGCATGTTGAATTTATTTGATTTATCTCTTCATTCAATTATATAAACCCATAAAACGTTGGGTGTAATATTAATGACTTTATTATATAATATATGGGGCGACATGCAGCAAAGAGAATATTATTTTATACGATTCTCAACATTTTTATTTTAATATCTGAACTTATATAATACGAATTACCATAATAAAGATTTAAAAACTTTTAGAAATAATATATATATATATATATATTAATAATATATAATACAATAAGATATTAACAGTGAGGTAAGGAAGAGGAAACCAAAAATGAAAGTTTTTTCTTTCCTCCGTGGGCCTCTGGCCAATACCTACACCAAAATCAAAAGCATATACTTTAGGCCTCATGACTAAATGGGGAGTTGTTAGTGTTCTCCATCAGCAGTGTTGCTCGCTTGGGAGACCCTGACATGAAGGACAAAGCAATGGGCTTCACCTTCTCAGTAGTCTTGATGATAAAGAAGAATATAACTCGATACACCAAAATCATCCCCAGCAAGATTGCAAGATCAATCCACTTTGAGTAACTCATGTTTACTTGCCATGTATTTCTTAGAACCTCTTCACCACTAATGTACTTAATTTGTGAGCCACCACCAACTTCATTTCTTGCAAACCTTAGTCCTTCAAACTCGTTCTTGTACAATCCTTGGAAGGCAAATCTATGAAAGGCAACATAGAATAATGGGTATCTCCAAAATGGCTTAGGAAGGTCATTTGGCAATCTAAAGAACCCACCGGCTAACATCATGATTCCTTGAATTCCCGCGCCGGTTATGATACCCATTAGAAAGTTGGGGACTATGCTAGCAACTATCATCATAAGACTCTCCACTAACATTAGGCAAGAAAATAAAACACAAACGAAGTACAGAAAATGCTCAAATCCTTTTTGAAGACCGGGAAGGTAATAAGCTATAGCTCCAGGAATGAGTGAAACAAGCACCAAATATGGGATAGAAGAAAGGGTGTTCCCAATGACAAATGCGGCAACGCCATAATGCCCATTTAATCTTTCTCGTTCAAATACCTGAAAGGAGAGGAGGAAAATATTTAACAAAAAAAAATTCAGTGACTATCCAATACCCATAAATCATTGAGAAAAAGGGGGAAAAAAGTTTCTATTCATCTTGTCAGATAATACTAAAGCACGAGAGAAATTCTTAGATGATTAAGTAAAGGAAAATAAAACTTTATTTTTTTTCATTTACAATTTAACACGGCAGTTATTTCATTAACAATATAGTACAAGTAAAAATTATGACCACAAAAATAAAGTGTCAAATTATAAATGGAACAAAAGAATTTTTTTTTTTTTAACCCTATAAGTTCATAAGAATTTCTCAAAAAGAGGAATTATTGACTTATTGTGGTGAAAAATTCTTTGACATACCTTCATGACCTCCACAAAGGAAGGGAATCCACCAATGGTCATGAAAGTTATGAATGAAGACTCAAACATAAGAAGTGCTCCTCTATCCTGAAATATTCAAAGGTGAACGCAGAATTAGTAGACATTAATTAGCTGAACTCTACGTTGCTTTCTCACTCTTGCTTACCTGAATTGAGCCAAAACTTGTATCCAGATTATAGAAAACAGTGGCAATACTTATGGCCAGTGCAACATATATGCCAAGGCGTAACCAGTAATAGCCTAGATCACGAAACATGTTCACGGACGATATTTTGGTAAGAACAACACACTGATTAAGGAAGCCAGCACGCCCTCTCTTCTTGTCTATTGAACCGGTGTCCTGAAACCCATTTACATTTAATTACAATCAATCCTTTACATATAATGTTGGATCAAGTGTAGATATTTGCCGTGAGATATAGTTAACCATGAAAGATACCTGTTGAGATATCATTGCTACTTCTCTTTGAACTTGTTGCTTCATTTCAGATGATTCATATGACTTCAGAAGGATACGAATTGCTTCTTCTGTAGGAATTGTTCTAGTCCCAGATAAACCCAGGTCAATATCCTGAAATAATTAAGTATCCCCAATCCAATTTCTGAGTTTTATTTACAACTACAATGTTCAAGTATCTTGCACTGAAGAAGAATGAAATCATGAAAAGAGCACCCATTCCCTGAAGCTTGGCGAGCGTACCTGATCAAAATCCTTGTTTATAGTTTTCAGTAGATGATCAGAAGGGTTCTGGAGAGGAGGACAAGGAAAACCATTTGAAGCGAAAAACTATATTGACACAAAATCAGAAGTTAGTAGACATTATAACAAAAAATGAACATTTAACTTTGAAATTATGGGCTGCTAACCTCACTAGCAGCAGAAGCCCGCCCAAAGTAAACTGTTCTACCTGAAGACAGAAGACAAAGGTTATGGAAAAGTTGAAAGACTTCACTACTAGGCTGATGGATTGAGGCAATGACAGTCCTCTGAATGCCATCTTTTTCAACTAGGTTAGCAATTCTTCTCATGACATAATAGGAAGCTGCACTATCTAGTCCACTAGTTGGTTCATCAAGGAATAGAAGTCTTGGGCGTGTTAAGATCTCAATACAGATGCTCACACGCCTCTTCTGACCCCCACTTATTCCTTTAACGCCCCACCCTCCAATTCTTGTGTTAATGGCATCTTGCAGACCCATTTCTCTTATTGTAATGTCTGCTCTCTCTTTCTTTTCTGCCTTGGACATGGAATCAGGCAATTGAAGTTGAGCTGAATAGTGCACTGCTTCTCTTACCGTTAAGGTTGCCAATAAGGTATCATCTTGTGTCACATATGCCTATGGTCACATAGATTGAAAGAAGGTTAATATTGATTATATGGCTATGAGACTAAGTAAAACCATTCTTTTCTATTAAGGAATTCAGATTTTGTACCGAGGTTCCATAAGCCAGTGCTTCTTTGTGACCATTGATCAGAATCTCCCCTGTTTGTCTCGTGTTTGAATCTAATCTCCCTGAAATATGAGTTCATGCATGTAGTTTGTTCAAAGACTAGACGCTTAGGATCCTATTAAAGGCAATAACTAACACTAACAGAAAGAAGTAACTGCAGTTAGATAAAAATGTCTATGGAGATTTAGGAACGCGTGAGATTTGAATGAAAAGTGTGACGTTGAAAAGAAATAGATAAAGTGAAGATTGTATTGGCTAGAAAAATTATAAAACCATTGGTTTAAGATTCTAGGACAAAATATAATGCTAAAATCAATGTTTTTTTCCCTCATAAATATTCTTTCTTATTTCCTTGTCAGATTTCTCCAAATACATTTGTACGAAAGAAATAGTTTGATACTCTAAGAATGCTAAGCACCGATTGGGTAAATGATTTATTTAAGTATATACGTGAAAGTAATTTTTTAAAAATAATTTATAAATAAATTATTTTGTATTTGGATACATAGTAATAGACGTGCTTATTTAGAATGTTTTAAGAAGTGCTTCTTGAAAAATTAGATATTTTAACCTTTTAAAAATGATTTAATTTAAATACATTGTCAGTGAAAAAATTTTATACAAATATCTAATTATATATTGCTACATCAGCAATTGACATAACTATCCACTACTTGAATGGTTATGTAAATAGAAAATTTTGATTGGATGATAATGTAAAAATTCAGTACACCCAAATTAAACTCTTTTAAAAAACACTAAAATTAGCTTTTTAAAAAGTAATAAATTGTATAATCAAATAAGATAAAAAGTTAAAAAATGTGATTTTTTACTTCCAAAAAAAGTTGAAGAAAGTCATAACTCTAAATTAGCCCTAAGGGAAACAAGGTTTTAAAAACTAAACTAATGGTTAAATCAATATGAGAAATATTGCTTGTACCTAAAATTTTGACTCATGATAGACATGTCAAGGGAGAGATAGATATAAAGGTAGTGGGGTAGAAAGAGAAATGATCGAATGATTTTTGTTTGGATAATATAAGATAAAATTACTTTAAGATATAAAATTACTAAAAAAACAAAGTTAACTTTTAAAAGAGAGTAAAGTGAAATGCTAGTAAGGATAATATAATAAAATAATATCTCCTTATGATAAAAGTAGGATGAAAAGTAAGTCTCTACTCACTTTTATTAAACTTACTTTTTCTCACTGAAGAATTAGATTTATAAAGGCTATCTAGCACACCTCCTTTAAGCTTAGGATTGGGTATTTGACATCTGCGAGTGGCCCAATAACAATTATTGGATAGGCTTAGAAATTGAATGAGTCTAACTCAACCACATAAACTAAATCATTGGGGGAGGGTTGCCCAAGTGCTTATAAATGATATTTCTACCATATCTTTAAGTGATATGGGACTCTAACATTTTTAGCTAAACAAAAATACTTTTAAGATAGCGTAACAGATAACCAAACGAACTCTAGATTGATAAAATTCAATATTTATAAAAAATTATTTATTAAAGTATATAAGACTTACTCATATATATATATATATATATATATATATATATATATATATATATATATATATATATATTCGACTTTAATTCGACTTTAACCATAAAGAACTATACTTGATAATATCAACTAAGATACAAGAATATCCTTAGGACGACTCAAAGTAAGAAGGAACTGATGTAAGAATGTGTTTGGATGAGATACATCTAAACGCAAACGCGCAGAAAGTGAATACTTCTTTTTGCAAAACTTGCTTGAAAAAAATGAAAATTACGTGTGAAACCAAGAGTTTCTCCTTTAACATTGGAAAACAAACATAGCATAAGTCAAAAACAAATTGACATAATGAGAACAAAAGTAGTTGCTCTAGTCTGAATTCTGATTCTGTGTGCATCGGTTATCAACACCTGATCACACCGGCTAATAGTCTGATTCTCGGTTCAATTCGGTGGCCAGTAACAATTTTGTACAATTATATTTGTGGAAATTCTTTAGTAAGATGAAAATATGGAAGGCTACCCGAAGCACGATCAGCTTATCGACACGACTAGTGTATAAAAAAAAAATTAATTATTCTGTATGTTTTTATAATTTTATTTAATTTTTAAATAAATTTTTATAGTTTAAAAATTTAGAATTAAATTTTTATAATATATAAAATATTTTCAATTAAATTCATATAATTATAAAAAAATAAAATATTTCATTGCATCTCGCTCTTCACCCCTCCTCCCTATTGACACGAGTTCCGAGCTTGGCGCTAGTTTCAATCTTGACGAGAGCTTCTCAGCTTGACCCAAGTTTTAGAATTGATGCGAGTTCCTTAGCTTAAACCGAGTTTCGTGCTTGACGCGAGTTCAATGGAGGTCGAGTTCAATGCTGATGGTGGTAGTTTACAGTGGAGGATAACGATGATATTAATCTAGAGTAGATTACATTAAGCGGATTTATTGATAATTCATACTATTTTTAGCCATAATATATATATATATATATATATATATATATATATATATATAATAAACAATTTGAATTAATAAGATATGCAGTATATATGATTTTATTAGGTATATTATAGTATTGCAAGAAATATTTTTATAATGGTAATTAACTGCAGGAACCTAATTAAAAAATTTTATATAATATAAAAAATTAATTACAAATTTTTATATTATAGAAATCTACTTAAAAATTGAATAAAATTATAAAAATCAACAAAATAATTAATCCTATAAAAAAAATCATGGAAGTGGTACGACTTTGTTGATTTTCTTTCTAATTTGACACTCCACTTTTTTATTTGACGTGTTAGGTACGTACGATACTTATTTTTGTAGCGAAATTAAAAAACAAAAAAAGATTGATACATCCTTTTTTTTGTTTATCGTATCAAGTTTCCCATGCCATTGTTTTTGCATAGAAGAATTTCTCTTGCTAACGTTGACTTTTGCAAGAATGATCATATATCTTTAATGAATTATTTAACATTACTCAAAAAGAAAATATACGATATTTTTTAAAACGCTTCTACCTTTATTTTTATTTGATACATTTTATTTAATACTTTTAATAATCAAAATTCTCTTTAGGAAAATTGTATATGAAGAATGTCGTTTAACTTCAAGCCTGGTTAAAGGTTGTACGTTGCAACTGGCCATTATATATTGGAGTCATAGGCAGGCATGAAAGAATTAGGGTGTAATTGTTAGTAGATTATCAATGATACTTTTTTTTTTTTTTACATCAATAGTAAAAAAATTGGAACTTATGACCTCATTCAAATTACCCAAGCCTCTTGCTAATAACTTAAAAATGATAGTTTGCTTCGATGAAAAACTAAACCTATTTTTTTTGAAAAAAAAACTTTTTCTCAAATCATATTTAGATATTAAAAATCATGTTAATGCAATTCAATATAATTTTGTTAATTAACTATGTTAAAAATAAATTGAAACTCAGTTTTCACCGTTCAAACTATAATTACACAAAATGAAATCCAAATAAACTATTAACCGTGGCTAACATGAATATCTCCCTTAAAAAAAGGTCACATATTGTGGATACATCAATGCATGGGGTTATTTAATTAGAAGCTTCATTTTGATACGTACCTGCTAACGCATCAAGAAGAGTAGACTTGCCACAGCCAGAAGGACCCATTATGGCCAAGAGCTGCCCTGGCTTGGCATAACCAGTTAGACCCTGAAGTATTGATCTGCTTCCCTTCTTTCCCATAGAAGCTGTCACCCATAGATCCTTCCATGTCAAACAGATTGGCATCTCTTCTGTTGGAGTCCCACCCGCAGCTTCTCCTCCATTATTGTTCTTCCTTGGAGCGTTAAAAGCTTCCATCTCCACTGTGTTGGCCTCATCATGATCAATCTCTAGGACAGTTTCATAATCACCAGGAGTAGATGGATGAAGGGAAGCCATTATTAGTGATAGGTTGATAATGGCTTAGTTGAATTTATATAAAATCATGCCACATATAGCTGTATTTCGGTGTCTTAATATGATATTCAAATAATGGAAGTCAAAATTCTATTTTATAACCCACCCTCTATGAGGATCATTTTTTATGTATTAAATAATAAAATTGTATGAGGACAGCTTTTAAAAATTTTGATTCATGGGTTGATGGCGGCTTTTGAGCCGAAATTATTTTTTTCTGAAAAATATCTTTCGTAGAAAAAGTAAACGATCTCTATGAAACCGTTTACACATTGAGAAGAGAAGCTAAAATTCGCACGCATAGTCAGTCTATATATATACACGAATAATGCTTTAAAAATTTATTTCCATGCAATTTTACTCTTTTTTTTTTTCAATTTTGTTTAGAAGAAACCACTCTCGTAAAACGGTGGTTTCTACATGTGAAGTTATTTTCTAGAAAAAAAAAATTGATAAGAAATCACGCTTGTCAATTAATTATGCTAAGAAAATATACACCCATGATCAGCTTATATACATCAGCATAATAGGCACTTAAAAATAAAAGAGCTTAATTTGTTGAAAATAAAATAAGTAATATTAAACTTCTACAAAAAAAAAATGATTAGTTAAATTGGTAGAAAATTTGAACCCGCAATTAATGATTTCGAATTCAAACCTTAAAAATGAAAATAATTGTATTGAGAGATCACTTTTTTATGGATTTTTCAATTTCTCAAGCCCGACGTAACGAGTGGGTCAATGGTTAACTGAAATACTTGTAATAAAAGAAAAAAAAAAAAAAAACTACTACTACAACGTCCCATTAATTGCACTTGATTTGCTGTCATGGCTATATAAAATGAAATCTACTTCACCAGTATTAAAGAAATTTGCGTACATAAAGAGGGGGGCCACGTTGCGATGGAATCCATTTCTCTTGGTTTAATGCTATGTAATCCATTTCTCTAGCTACGTACGCAATCCATTTCATTTGCTTTGGCAATGCAAATTTACGCACGCCACGCTGCAAAGGAAGCGTTGGGTGAGCAACACCCGGAAGACGCGTCATTTGCTCTAACTTTGAAATCCATTCCAATTGGATAATTTGCATAAGTTAATCCAAGCAAGAATGCCAACCATGCAAAGAAACTGTAGGCAGTTGACCGCTAGGAAGTGACAGAGCTAAAAATCCTATTTTGTGGGTGTACGGAACCGAGTCTCAAATAAAATAATTAGTAAGTCGACTTGAACTGTAACGTAGAAAAGAAATTAAACTACATTTAAAACTACATTTATATTTCTTTTTTATGTGAATCTACATTTCTTTTTAAATAAAATTAAAGTATAACCATTTTATTAAGAGTGAATGACACTGACTTATTATGAAATTCAGTGTAATTATAATTGACATTCTTCTATTTAGTTATATTATACACCTCCCTTATTATTAATAGGTGATCGAGTTTCGAATTCTAAGTTACCAAATTCTGAGATAAAAATATCTTTTAACATGATAATTTACTTCCTAATTCTGAGATAATTACATCTACAAAGGGGTGAATTATCACGGAATAATCTTAGAACTCAGAATTAGGAAGTAAATTATCACATTAAAATATATTTTTAACTTGAAACTTGATAACTTAAAACTTGGAATTTGAAACTCGATCACCTATTAATAATAAAGAAAATCAATATAATATAACTAAATAAAAGAATATCAGGTGTAATTACACTGACTTGAGATCAGAGTAATTCACCCTTTTATTAAATAAATAACAAAGTTGATAACCCAAATCATACACTTGCATTAAAACTAAAATAAAAAGAGTTTTGACTGTTGATAGAAGCCTTACTCTACTTGTCTAGGACGGTACTTGTGATTTTATTTATTTATTTATTTGTTTTAAAATAAGTTCTTAATTATACAACCTCTCCGTGCAGAGGAGTGGCATTGGGATTTTCCATGACCTGTGCTGTTTGCGTGGGGGCCACCGACATGAATGATGCAATAATGGGCTTCACCTTCTCGGAAGTCTTGATGATAACTAAAAACAGAGCTCGATACAGAACAATCATCCCCAGCAAGATTCCGAGATCTACCCACTTCGAGTAACTCAGGTCTGCTTGCCATGTCTTTCTCAGAATCTGTTCACCACTAACGTGCTTGTGTGAGCCTCCAACTTCATTTGTAGTGAATTTCAGTCCTTGATATTCGTTCTTGAACAATCCTTGGAAGGCATACGTATGGAAGGCCACATAGTGTAATGGGTATCTCCAAAATGGCTTAGGAAGGTTACTTGGCAATTTAAAGTACCCAGCAACTAAAATCATGATTCCTTGGATTCCAGCACCGGTTATTATACCCATTAGATAGTTGGGGACGATGCTTGCAACTATCATCATAAGGCTCTCCACTAGCATAAGACAAGCGAACAATACAGCAATGAAGTATAGAAAATGCTCATATCCTTTCTGAAGACCAGGAAGGTAATAAACTATAGCTCCAGGAATGAATGAAACCAGTAACACGAATGGGATAGCCGAAAGGGTGTTCCCAATCACAAATGCAGTAACACCATAATGCCCATTTAGCCTTTCTCGTTCAAATACCTTGGGACCAATTAATGGCAACCAACATAAAAACATAAAAGATTAGTGACTGCTTATATTTAGAAATTTGGAAACGAAAAAAAAAGAAAAGTTTCTATTTATCTTGTCAGCTAAACTAAGAATGAAAAAAGGGTTGAGGGATATTTCATCTTTGAGCTACCTTCATGTCCTCCACAAAGGAAGGGAAGCCGCCAATGCTCATGAAAGTTATGAATGTTGTCACAAAAGCAAGAAGTGAACTTCTATCCTGAAATAATCAAAAGTGAATGCGCAGTTAGTAGCTGAGTACATAGGTAAACTTAGAGCTAATGCAATCTCAGTTGTTCTATGTGAATCGATATATAATCTTTGTTACATTGATACTCTTACCTTAATTGAGTCATTACTTGTGCCCAGATCATAGAAGACGGTGGCTAAACTTATAGCCAACGCAATATATATGATAAGACGTAACCAGTAATAGCCTAGATCACGAAACATGTTCAGGGAAGATCTTTTGATAAGCACAATGCACTGACTAAGGAAGTCAGCATGTCCTCTCTTCTTGGTTATTGAACTAGTTTCCTGAAACCCATTTAAATTTAATTTATAAGAACATTTTATAATTAATTTTGGATCAATTTTGGTGCTATTACTATGGGATCAAGTAAGTCATGAAGAATACCTTTTTAGACAGTACTGCTACTTCTTTCTGAACTTCTTGGTTCATTTCAGAAGATTTATATGAATTCACAAGGATCCGAATTGCTTCTTCTGCGGGTAATGCTCCAGTCCCATCTAAACCCAGCTCAATTTCCTTGCATAATAAGTATCTCGTTCAGATTTCTATGAGTTTGGTTGACTACTATGATGTCTGAGTATGTTGCACTTAAGAGCAATGAAATCGCAAAAATGTACCCTTGCCATTGTTTTTTGGCAAAGCTTACCTGATCAAAGTCCTTGTTTATAGTCTTCAATAAATGATCACATGGGTTCTGGAGATCAGGACAAGGAAAACCAGTTGAAGCGAAAAACTATATTGAAACAAAATCAGAAGTTAGTCGACATTATAACAAAAAATGAACACTTAACTTTGAAATGGTGCTCTATGAAAAAGCGGCAAAGTGTCCTCTATGTGCAAATAGCACATCATTCTCACCATCGATTTTTCATCTTTTTTTATCATAATCCATTATGGTAAATATGTTCACATGACCGGTCATGTGCAATTTGTATATGAAAGGATTCTCTCTTGAAACTAGGCTAGTTACTAACCTCAATTGCAGTAGAAGTAGGCCCAAAGTACACTGTTCTCCCAGCAGATAGAAGACAAAAGTTATGGAAAAATTGAAAAACTTCACCGCTAGGCTGATGAATTGACGCAATAACAGTCCTTTGAATGCCGTCTTTTTGGTCGAGGGTAGCAATTCTTTTCATGACATAATAGGAAGCTGCACTGTCAAGTCCACTAGTTGGTTCATCAAGGAACAGAAGGCTGGGGCGTGTTAGGATCTCAATGCAGATGCTCACACGCCTCTTCTGACCCCCACTGATTCCTTTACAGCCCCACCCTCCAATTCTTGTGTTAATGGCATCTTGCAGACCCATTTCTCTTATTGTAAAGTCTGCTCTCTCTTTCTTCTCTGCCTTGGACATAGAGTCAGGTAATTGGAGTTGAGCTGAATAATGCACTGCTTCCCTAACTGTTAAGGATGTTATTAAGGTATCATCTTGTGTGACATATGCCTGTATCCACATAGATTGAAACAATGGTCAATTGATCATGTGACTACTGATACCAATTAGAACCTCAATTTGTTATTAAAAGAATTTAAAATACCATGGTTCCGTAAGCCAGTGATTGTTTGTGGCCATTTATCACAATCTCCCCTATTTGTCTTGTGTTTGAACCTAATCTCCCTGAAATATGAATTCATAGCATCATTAGATTAGTTGACAGATTAGATAGCTAGGAAACCGTTAAAGACATAAACTTGCATTGTTACAATAAAGAAGTAAATGACGTTGATAGGTCATAGATTTGTTTCTGCCTTGTAAATAGGGAAGTTCTACAGTGCCTTGTCTTTTGCAAGGACACTGGTGCCTTGCTCAACTTGAGCACTTAAAATTTGTCCATGTGGCTAAAATTAATTTAAAGGAATGTTGAAATGTGAATTGTAGTTTGTTCAATACTTCGTCCGTATTTAAATAAGAGTACCTCTCAAAAACTTAGCTTTTCCATAATTATTTGTCCTTTTAAGATTTAGAGAGTATCGATTACTTTTTACTCATTCTATTATTAAACAAAGAATAAATATTCCTTTTAATTCTAATATTTTAAAATTCACGTTAGTTTGATCTTAAACAATTTTTTGACTTCAATTTAGTTTTTAGCACTTTGAAATTTAACTTAAATTTTATCCTTTTGTTAAATCATTAGTAACTTCCATTATGATTCATCTTAATTTGCTGAGTTATGTCACTTATGTGTATTCTTTGTTTGATAAGGAGAGACAATTTCTACCACATCGACTTGAAAATTAAATAAATAAATAATTTAAGATACTTAGAGATTTTGCTAATAAGATTTTAATTTCTATTTTATTTGTTTTCTAATTTTTTATTTTTAAGTTGATGATGTAAAAATTATCTCTCATAATCAATCAAGGAAAACACATAAGCAACATAGCTCAACTAACCAATATGAATTATAACAAAAATTATCGATGATTTGATCAAATAATGAAATTGATATCAAATTTCAAATTGTTAGGACAAATTAAGAGATGAGGGTAATTTTGCAACACCTCCTTGCTCAACCAAGCCTCTTGTTCTTCAACTTTAAATTTGTTGTTTGTTATATTTATGTTCATGAGCCAAAAAGCTGAATAGTGAAGAAAAATGAATTGGAAATCACTTACATGAAAGCATAGCATAAAAAATAAGAACCGTGTATGGAAGAGGACAGTGGACAGAGGTACTTTCAATTGAAAGGGGCAGCCGTGAGATTTAGAATAAAGATCAAATAATATGGTTTTATGTTGATGAGGAGTATCAATCAACCAAGCCATCGTTTTCCCACGAAGAAGAAGAGACTGCCAAAGGTGTGGCTGCCGAAGCGCCAACGGTCCTTATCGAGTGCTGTGTTAAATTTTACTTGAGAAAAAATTGAACACAAACAAATTTTAGAAAAAAACTACAGTTCACAACCCTGAGAAAGCCTTAGGTGCTTTATCTCTTGCCCTGAATCATACATTATTTGTCATATCAATACATGTTGGTTATTAAAGAAACAAGGGTTACTCATATTTACTAATATAGCAAACAATGTATTGATCAAAATAATAGAAATCTCTTCAAATTGAGAAGTTTTTGAGTGCTCCTAAAGTGCCACATGGATATACTTATAGTCTATAATAGAATGGCTTTTCAAGATAAGATTCACCATTAACTTACATTCTTATTTAAGATGTTATTTTATTATTAACTATAAGTACAATCCAAATGATACTTATAGAGCACCTAAAAATTTCTCCTTCAAATTTAATTTTAGTCACAAGAATAAATTTGAGTGGACCACCTAAGCAAGACCAATGCCCTTGTCAAACAAGCAACTTAGCATGCACCTTATCGAATTGAGAAATAATTTTTGTATCACTTAAAATGATAAACATGAATAAATACTCTTTATTTTTAGAGTTAAAAGAGTTTAAAAAGTGTTATATGATAATGACAAAGTTGTGAGGACTCACCTTTCTGCATATGGGTGTCTATAAATAGTTTTAAAATTAGATGTATAAATAACACACTTGGGCTATGTGAAATTAGTATGCCTTGAAGTTTCCCAATATATAGTAGACATTTTAGCCATATAATTGGGGCTGGGCAAGAGGCTGATCAAGTTAGATGGTTAAATTCTTAATTCAGTTGGTTAGCGCTGTGATCGGAAATTAAATGGTAAAATAAAAAATTCATAAAAAATTAATATATATATACATGTATAAAATGTATTTATATTTTTTAATTATATTTTTTGTTAAAATGGTTAATTTATTATAATATAATACAATATAATATATTATTAAGATAAATAAAAAGAAGTCAATGAGTTATAGTTTAAATAGCACCTCCTTTAATCTAAGTGACAAGGGATTTGTTTGTACTAGATTAGAGGCTTTATCCCTATTTATTTATCCCCTTCCCTATTTCTTTCTAGTTCCATTAGGAGCTTCCTAGAACTTAAAAAAAAAAAAGGAGTCCTTTAAATATTTAACTAAAATAATTTATGAATTAATGTTTAGAAGGTGTTGTATGAAGTAAAAAAAATGTACGCTATAAATTAACCAAAAAATTAAAACAAAATATATTTTATATATAAAACAATATTATTTCAACAATATTTTTGAAAAAAAAGGCTAAAATTCATATAACCCCGTCAACTATATGAATTGTGTGAATTACTCCATCAATTTTAAAATGGTATAGTATATCTCCTTAAAATTTTTCACATTGAGCTTATAGCATATTTTTTTGTGAAATTTCTGTTAGAAATAAACATCAAGATGGAAAAGACAATAACTTACAATTAATTTTTAACCAAAAGCAAATAATTCAAAGTCAATCTACCCATTTTTAAATTCAATCTAGTCTCTACGTCATGTCCAGATGTGAAGAATAGTTAGAAAAAAAGGGAAAAATTAAAGGCAATCCATTACTTGCTGAAAACAAAGAATAGACTCAAAAAACCCAAAAGTTGAGATTTTGGTGAAGTTGATGTCAAGAAAGAAAGCATGAGCAAAAAAAAGAAAGAAAGAAAGTTTGCATGTCTGTTTCAAAAGAAGAAAGTGTGATGTTATCTGACGATTAGAAGAATGTGACATGACAGAACTGATAAAACTGTGGATGAATTGTGAAAGAATATGATACATAAATTCAGATGCAAAAGTATATATTCTAACTACAACGGCTGGTTTTTATTCCAAAGGAGAGCAAATGATATAGATATCTGAAGCTGATGATGTTTGCAGTTACTCTCAAAGGAAAGGTTTAATTGTCGCCGAATCCATGAGGTTAATAGGTGTATATATGCTCAGAGGTGATGGGATATATATGTGTTATTGCGTGTATTTTTTGCTGCTGGGTGTTTTGTTGGCTTTTCATATGTTTCTGTTTTGTTGTTTTGCTCCTCATTAATTTGTGATTGTTGCTATCAATAAATTTATCGAAAAAAAAAAAAATCAAATTGAGAGGGTTTCTTCGAATAACAAAAACAACCTGGTAGCGGTGGATGGTTTCCATGCACAGCCTCTTATTGACTATGGACAATGATTATTGATACAATAGCTTGATCGAGCTTACAAAAAATTTACATTTATTTGATTTGAAAAATAAGTTTTTAGATCAGTTAATTATTTTAAAGAAAAATTAATGAACACAAAATAAAAAAAATAAGGTGTATTTTACACTTTTTTATTAAAAAAAAATAGGGGGTAATATGCACAACCAGTATAGTTAGAGAGGTATTTTGAATTTAACCCCAGAAAAAAAAATGACACTGAATTGATTGGGTTTGACAGGTCAATACGAAATCCTATTCAAGACTATAACCGAACCGACCTGAAAGCTAAGTCGAAATTTTCTAGTTCAACATGCTGCAATGACAGTGTGTTTGGATTTCCCTTTGCATATTTTCAAATCATGATATTGTAGTTTTTACCCAAACTATAGTTTTGAAGTTGCAAACAAAAATCCAAACACACAACTAGATGATAAACTATACTTCTAGCATCAAAGAAAATTTTCTTGTCATTGTTAATGTTTTGAAGTCTAATTCTGTATTCTCAATAAATCCTTCTAATATAACTTTTAATTACTCTAATAAGAACATATTAACTGAGCTTTTGGTTCTCGAGATGTTAAAAAAATTTAATTTCTTTTTTGTTTTTTATTTTGATCTTCTTTTCTAAATAATTAGAAAATCTTAGTTAAAAATTGTATATGAAGAAAGCTGTTTAAACTTCAAACTGGCTGAAGGTTTGAGTTGTTCCATTGAATGTTTTTTGACAGAAATCTGCTTGGAACCATGCAGGCATTGTAGAAAAGGCCATATGATTGGGAGAAAAATAAAATACAATTTCGTCCTCCAAATATGGAGTATAAGAAATTCGTTTCTGAATTTAAAGAAAAAAAAACATATAATTTGGTTTTTGAATTCACATAAGTTAGAACAAGTTAACCTTTTTGAGGATTATTATATTAAATTTAGGGACTAAATTTTTACTCTATTTAACTGAATAAATTCAAGGATCAAATTATATATATTTTTTTAATTCAATGATAAATTTATTATCAGAAGTACTACACAAAAAACAAAAAAACCAGAATCTTTAATAGAATTTAAAGTGGTGATTAAATTATATAAAGTGATAGGAACCACTGTTTCACCTGAAGATTAATAACAATATCACATATAATAAAATTCTAGTAAAAATTTTAGTTATATAGTGTTTTCTATTTGTTACACCCCAATATTTCGGGGCGAAATGATAGTTTTACTGACATTATGAAAAACCGAACGATCATGTAAGGAGCTTCACTTTGATATACACACCTGCTAAAGCATCAAGAAGAGTGGACTTGCCACAACCAGAAGGACCCATTATGGCCAAGAGCTGCCCTGGTTTGGCATAACCAGTTAGACCCTGAAGTATTGATTTGCTTCCTTTCTTTCCCATGGACGCTGTCACCCATAGATCCTTCCATGTCAAACAGATTGGCATCTCTTCTGTCTGAGTCCCAGTCCCAGTCGCAGGTTCTCCTCCATTCTCGTTTCTTCTTGAAGCTTTAAAAGCTTCCATCGCCACTGTGTTGGCCTCATGATCAATCTCTAGCACAGTTTGCTGGGGTACTGAACTTGAGTTGGGTTTAGTTTCATAATCACTAGGAGCATCTGGAAAAGATTGATGAAGGGAAGCCATCATTGACAGTAAGATAGGAGCAGCAGAATATATGACTCACCGCGAATTTGTCTGAAATCATGCCAAATATATAGACTGCTTGAATGCGGAATCCAGAATCTGTGTATATATAGTAATATAATATAACAATAATAATATATAAATATAATATATTTAAACATATGACTCCTATTGAATATTCAAATTATTATATTCTTATTTGATTTTATACTATTAATTTTCTTTTACTTTTATTTTTATAATTTTTTTTTAAGTTTTACAATATACTATAACAAAATATATACGAAATAGTATATATATATATATATATATATATATATATATATATATATATATATATATATGTGTGTGTGTGTGTGTGTGAGAGAGAGAGAGAGAATGCTAACCTTTACTAGATTAACAAATTTCACTCTTTTAACTAGATTAAAATGTTTTTCTAATAAATATTAGAAGTAAATTATTATACATATTCCCACTCAAAAAAAATTATTACTACATATTGCTAATTTTTCCCTTTCCTACTAATTAAATATGATATTAATTACAGAACATTTTTTCTCTCTCTTAATAGTTGTTAACTATATAAATCATTTTCTTCTATATTAAATACTAATTTCATAAAATTAAATTATTATATTATTAATTTTTAAATGGAAAAAATATGTTATATTTGAAAACTTAAAATTAATTTTTAAGTTAAATTATTATATTATCAAATTTTAAAGATAAGTAATACATTATTATATTTGAAAATAATACATTAATGTTTCTCTGTGATATTTTTATAAGTAAATTATTTTATTTTAATTTTTTGAAAAATAATAATGAGAGGAAATTTAAAAAATGTTGAAAAATAAAATTGTACTGCTATTAAAAAAAAAACACATTGTCAATTTTCTGCATTTTGTTATTTAAAAAGTATAGATTCTACTACTATTAACTTTATAAAAAAAAGGTTAGGAAAATATTTATGAAATTAGTAATTATTAGGGGAGAGAAAATTTTGGCATGTAATAAATAACATATTTAGTTATAAGATAACACTTAAATTATTCCCTTCAGTTTATAATAATTATGAATTTCAGTAAAAAAATTTTATTTACAATAGTTGTCATATTTATATATTAATGCAATATTATTTTTAATTTTTTAATTTTACTTTTCATCTTCATTGGTTGAAAGAGTTGAGTACTTTCCACTGTATAATGAAGTCATGCTTTCCATCATATAATAAAATTTAGTAAGAGCATTTTAGTAAATTTATATTATAATTATGTATTGATTTTAGATTTCTTAATATATGTAAAAATAGTCAAATTGATAACTATTATGATTTGGAGAGAGTATTTAACAAGAAACATAATGAACATATTAGTCTAGTTAAAAAAAGTTGCTTGCTAATATTTATTATGACATTTTGTTTTAATTCTTAATTAAAATATTAAATGTAGAAAGTTCATTATTTTATTTAGTATTTGTTTTTTGGAAAAATGTATAAGATTAAATCAATTATAAATTAAGAGAGAGAGAGAGAGAGAGAGTGGACAAATTTGTTTGACTATTTGAGATATGAATGTGCCGAGAGATAAAATTGAAGAGAGAGTGTGTGTATATTAAGTAAGAAAGAGAATGTATATTAAGTGAGAGAGAGAGAGAGAGAGAGAGAGAGAGATAGAAGGGTAATTAATGCAGATAAAATAAAATAATAAAATTATCTAAGACTATTAATTAATTTAGAGAAGAAGGAGGTGAATTTTTTTGTTCAAAATAAAATATAAAGCTTTTTAACCTCCAATGAAAATGTAGAGGTTAAATATGAGGTGCGTTTGTTTGTGTTTCTTATTAAAAAAAAAGTTTTTTTTTTTTAATTTTCCAAAAAAAATTATTTATAAAATTATTTATATTGTTTATTTGTGCTTTTAAAATAAAGTAGAAGTAAAAAATAATCAATTTTTTTATTTTTTTAAAAATATATAGGGAGTTGCTTCTCTCAAAAGCAGAAGTAGTAGAAAAGAGAGAATATTACTCTTTAAAATTAGCAACCACTTTTTTCCCATTTAATTATAATTTTATCCTTAAAATTTTTAAAAATTATCACTCTTTTTTCACTCTCATGCTCTCTCTCTCTCTCTCCATATCTTTAATTATAATTTTATTAAATAAAAATATTTCTACATTTATCATATCCAAATATAAAATAAATTTCTACTTTTACTTTTGCTTCTACTTCTTAAAAAATATTTCTCTTAAAATTTTAACTAAAAAATATCTTAGCATAAGGTGTAAAGTCAACCAAAGCATTTTATATTTACTTAAGTACTTCGTTAAATCTCTTTTTATAAGTAATGAATTTTATCAGTCAACTATTGAATAATGTGGTATTATGTTAACGATTAAGTATATCAAATTTAAAAAAAGAGAGGAATACATATATAATCCAATAATTAACATTTGTTTATGCTTTTAAAACTATTTTATATATGTGTCAAACTGAAGTGGAGCAATGAAATATTAAATTATTTGTAAATTGTATGAAATGTTATTTACTTAATCTATTCGGTGGGAATGTTCAATTCAACAATTAGATTAATGAAATTTTAATATATAAAAAATTTTAATAAAGTAAGTATGTCAAGACCTCTTCTTGAAATAAGTGGATCCTTATCTCACCTATATTTATGTATTTTAGTTTGGGAAATTATTCTTAATATGGAATTAGTTTTAAGCATATATGAGATTATGGACTTTTATGGGTATTTACCAAAATGTGAAGATTTTTAGGGACCAATCAATATTATTGGCCAATTCTTTTTTTATTATAAAAAAATAAAATCGGCCCCTTCACAAAGTGCAATTTTGAATTCAATAAATGCCATGGTTTGGAAATTTTAGAATAGATTAGCTCATCATATATAAATATCATACTTTTTTTTTTGCAGTTCTAATAATAGAACCCTTGAAGTATACAATAACATGAATATTTGCACTATTTTTCATTTTTTTCCCTTCTTTTTTATTTTTTGGTAAATTATCTACTTCACCGCTTCTAGAAATACAAGCACTCTCATCAAGCACAAATTGAAGGAGGAGCAAAGAAGAATTGTTGTCTATGTACCGAGGAGAAGGAGAAGCGCAGTATATATAGTAATATTTTTTTATTATAAAAAATTAGAGCCCACCAATATTTTCGGCATGTTCTACTTTTTTATTTTTATTTTTTTATTACAAAAAATAGAACTGGCCATAAACAATGGCAGTTTCCTATTATTATTTTTTTTCCAAAAAAGAAAGGAACCAGCTTGACATATTGGCTGGATCTTGAAAAATTCAATATTTTTGTAAATATGTCCAAACTTCCATATTTTGGTATTATATGTATAAGGTTTCATATTTAAAATAAATAAATAAATAAATAAGCCTTTTATATTTTTGGTCAAATCCATAAATATTCTCTTATCGGAGGCAATTTTGCTCGAGTCGGTAGGATCAATTGGATGACAAAACTCTCCCTTTCAAGTTTTAATATAGCTGTATACTCAAGACTCAAATTTAAAATTTCTAGCTAAGTTAATATAGCCCCCACTAGTTTAGCTATGCGCTTGTTGGTATAGCCTTTTAGTTTAGAATCACATATCATAGCTTTTCTTCGATAAGATAAATGATTTATTTATTTTTCACTAAGAATTTATTAATTTATTGATTCTTAATTATTACTATGGTAAATGAATCGATCATCAAACTAATTGCATTCGCTGAAATGATCCGTATTTGTACATCAATGAGAAGCCTGAAAAGTAGTTACAGGAGCTAAACTCTAACAGCTTCTATAACTAACTTATTTACATATGAGAATTAAATTAAACACATGTTAACTAATCCTGATATTAATTTCTTTTTTCATAATTTATTTTAACAATTATTTTTTACGGATAATAATCTGTATATCAATTTAGTCTATAATCAGATGATTTTTGGGTAATTTATGACCGCAAAACACTAAATCAATATATTTTAATTAATGAAAAATTATATCACAAAAATTAATCTGTAGAGAATCAAATTAAGAATGAAAATATTAGTCAATGACGAAAAAAATTTCTAGTGTCATGGGCTGTAGGATTAGATATATAAGTAATTGAGTGGCAGCATGTCTTCTCATCCACGCATATATGCAAGGAAAATCTGTCCATTTGCTTGTTATATAAGTTTGGTCTCTGTAAAAGTTTGTACCATATCATACAATTTTTTAGCATGTATATTTATGAACTTCGTCCTCCCGGGGCTTGTGAACTTCTTTTTTTATATATTTTTCCTTTTCTACATCTAAGTTTCAGTTTTAATTCTGTAATAGAAAACGTCCAAATAGAAATTTCAACTGATGAAGATTTTTTTAAAGGAAAAATAAATATTGAAGAGAGAGAGAGAGAGAGAGAGAGAGAGAGAGAGAGTTTAAAATATAGTTCTTAATGCTTAGGTTTAATATTTATAACGTGTACAAATAAAAAAAATATTTATAACGTGTTTGTACTGTGTAGTGTAAAAGTTTCTTTGCTACTCCATTTGACATGCATGCACAATCAGCATTTATGAAGGACAGTAGCCCAACTGCATTGCGTGGTTGCTAGAGCAGCTCCCAATCGTGTGCAATTTTGCTTTTTATGTCTACCACAAGTTCATGTCTCCGGCATCCTCTGTTATATATATATATATATATGGGTGGACGTCGGGGTGCCACGCGCCCATAGATACAGAACCAAAAACAGCGCATAAAAAAAAAAAAATCATAAAATCAGAGAGCTCCCCTGAGCAAAGCTACCCTTTCTTATTTTAAAATTTGCATTTTCAAGGTATTAAAAGTGGGTTAATGAAAAGTAATTTCAGTAGTTTATACGAGATTATGAATTTAAACTTTCACGTCCCAAAAATATAAAAAAAAGGTTATAAATTTAAATTTGACTGTCACTAATGTATTAGAAAAAGAAAAATTTGCATCTTCCGTTGGATTATTCATAATAGTTACTCACATAATTCACACAGAACATTTACAATTAATGTGAAACAAGTGTCGAAGATTTTATCTTGACTAAGATAATGAACAACTGAAAATAATTTTTTGGTCAATTTATTTATTATTTAAAATTACATGAGTAATTGTTAAGAAAAAAATTGTTAACCTGTGCAAACAGTATATCTTTCCGTCAATATTAATTTTAAAACAAAAGAGTAGTGGAAACTAGAAAAAATTAACGTGAGAAGACATGGATTTCCTTGAGTCTAATTTTAAAATTTGCATCCTATTAAGTCTCACAATGTTTTTTTTTTATCACAAGACATTTTTATATGCTGTATTAATATTTTAAGTATATTAGTGGCAATGAAATTTTTTTTAATAAGTGAAACAGTGCTCGACATCCCAAAAAGGGGGAGCAATTGACTTATATATTCCATTTATTTAAACTATTCATAAAGCTAACGTGAAAATATAAATATTATATAATTTTTTATAAAAAATATTCTTTTGATTTAAATTTATATTTTCAATTTAAAGAGTTTGAAATTGTCTATCATCTTAATCATCCTTTTATAGGTTTAATAATATTCTTTTTACCTTAAAAATTACTCAAACAAATCCTAGCAATGCAAATAATCATTCAAAGTTGCAATCTAACTTCATTGTAACCAACCAACTTTAAATTTAATAATATTAAATCTTTTTATCTAATATATTAATTAATTCTCTTAATTAATTAATAAAAAGTATTAATTACTTTATCCGTCTACTTATAACTGTCTTTATAGCAAATTTTTTTTTTCCCACAATTATCTGTCATCTAAGACTTTTAAGATAATATTAATTAACTTTTTTAAATTTTATCCTTACTCTTATTCATTCACATTTTTATCATAAATGTTTTACAATTTTTTAAATAGGGGAAATTTTGTTAAAATAATATAAATTTTTTTTTATGTATGTGCATTTTTAATTATTTTTAATATATATGCCAAAATCTTAAAAAACAGTTATAAATGAGGGTAGGGAGGATTTTTATATCCTTAAAATATTAAATAGTATTTACTTTATTAAAAGGATCATGATGGACATGTCATTGAGAAACTCTTCTTTTAATAGGTACGTGATCCATCTACTTACATTAGCAAATGTGAACACATTAACGGAAATTATTTGCCTGCTCTTAATTAATTTAAGTGTCACTTATTGTGTTTACTTTATTTATATTTAAGTATTTTAATCTTAATTAATGATGGGATCCGTTTCTCGTTTCCTTATTTTTCATGTTTACATTTTTTAAAAATAAGTCTGAGACATAATAAGTAAGACTAAAAGGAATGTGCCAACTCAATTCTACCTTAATTTATGTAATTAAGAACTTTTTAAATTTAACTTATTTATTGTGGTATTTTCATAATTTTTTATGAACAAGATCCCAAACCCGAGTATTATAGATAGAAAAAATTAGTGTTATATACAAAGCTTTATTTTCATAATAAATTGACCTAATTTAAACCAAACTAATCGGAATTAAATAAACTTCATATATTAATAATTTAATTAAGGGGGTGGAGGGAGGCTTTCACGTACAATTCATGTATCTTTCAGTTTGATAGTAACTTTGTGTCTAAGAACAACAATAAAGTGGCGATCACTTAACGCGTATGGCCAAAATGGGCGAGACGGGTATTTGGCTAGAAGATCCACCTAAATTCTATTGTAAACTTTATGCATGCCGATAATTTGGCCTTCTAAACCCGTATTTTACACTTTAAAAAAATTATTGTGGTATTCTTTCTATTATTAAAAGTAAAAGGTTGTTGCTAACAAACTATCATAATTTAATGTCGAAAATACCCGTCTCTTTTCATTCGCCAAAGCATCTCTTAGTAGATTTCATTTCCCCGCCTATAGTTTTAGTCGGTGCTTCGATTTGTTGCTATTGCCGTCATAATGTCATACCAACCTCCCAATGCTGCTGTACGTGGTAGAATCGTTCATTGATACTTGTATCCAAGCCCAAATTGAAGACTTTTACGGGGAAGATGAATTATTCAGTGGTCTGAAAGAGCTCAAGCTGTCAGTGCTATAAATTATGAAAATATTCATTGAAGTGTTGATAATAATTCAAAGGCAAACACATCTATTTGTGGTTCTTAGGTGAACAATGGACTGCCACAATTTAGAGATGAGTATCCAGTCTCCATCATATAATTGATGGGTGTTGGTTGTTACACTGGAAATTTAAGCTCGTGTACAAATAGAGATGGGCATCTAATATTTAATGGCAAGTGATATCGTGTGGTGGCTGAAACTTGAGTACTTCTCACAGCGATATTACTATACTGCGTAAACAAGAGTAAATATAAAGTGTGAATGACGGAGATGACACAACTAATAGGTCACGGAAACTTAATTTGGTTTGAATATCTGATTTTTATATATTAAACTCTTTTTCTAGCAATTAATAATTTTCTTGAGTCCACATAAGAAAAATCTCATGAGTGATGCCAAGTCAAACTAAAAGATGCATTGGAGAAGAGCAAAGGCGGGCATTTTTTTTTTCCCATTTATGATAAATTGTTGATAAACAACCCGTAATTTTAATGGAAAGTGCAACATTGCAGCTGACATTTTAAATTAAGGTATAAGGTATTCAATTATATAAATAAGGGTTAAAATTAATGAATTAAGGTGTTAAAATATATTTTACTTATGTTTCAAAAAGAACATTTTACTTGAATAAATAGTAAACTTTATTACTAATTTTAAGATGTTAAAATATAAATAAAATGTTTATATCTCTTCTTCTTCTTCTTTTTTATGGGAATAGTAAATTTATTCAACTGACAAATTAGAAGTGACAAGTTCAGAAATGCTAGGAGGTAGATCTTCCTCCAGCCACACACAGTCACTATTCCTAGCAAACTTTGCAATTTAATCAGCTACTCTATTACAATAGCGTGGAATAAAACTAGTGGGATGTTATACGTTTAAATATATAAACAACTAACTAAGAGGATGTCCGAGTGGAAGAAGTTCGATTCCCTTAAGCATGTGATTTTAGGTTTAATTATTAGATTTAATGCATATGGAAAAAATACTATCGACTGAGAAGAGTTTCCGTTTAGGTATTTAATCGTATTCTAGAAGATTAGTTTATTATTTGTCTGAAGAAGGGATATATATATATATATATATATATATATATATATATATATATATATATATATATATATATATATAAACAACAAAATTTACCATAATCTTTGGATCATTTTATTAAAAAAATAATAAACAACTCTATTTAGTGCTTGTTTGGATTTCAGTTTGCTGCCACAAGAAGACCTTTTACTAGCCGCAAAATGACTTTAAATAGTATTTTATCATATTTGGTTTAATTTTCCATTTAGCAACAGAAAATTAAGGTGAGTGGAAGGCCTTTTACTCAATGAAGGCTTGCTATTACTTCTCATTAGACTAGAAAATTAAAATTACTAACCTACCCTCAATTAACATATTTGAATAAAATATAATAATTTATCTTCAAATTATATTATGTCTATTTTGGTAATTATATTTTCAAAAGTAATTTTATTTTATCTTATCCAAATAAAAATATTTCTCTTAAACTTATTTTTGAAATACTCAAACCAAACATAAATACCTCTTTTAAAAAGCTTTATTTTAAAGGATTTTCTTTTAAAAGATCTTATCCCAAAAATTAAACCAAATATACAATTAACCATTTTAACTACTTAGGGTGTGTTCCGACCAAAAAAAAAAGGTACTGAGCGTGTGTTTAGTAGGGGGATAGAAATGGATAAAATTTCATGGAGTAACTAGAATAATTGACCCTAATTAAAAAGAACAACTTACAATAATTTCCCCATCAAAAGCTTAAGAACAATGGAAGCATAAGCACATGACAATTTGTCTACGTCTTCAAATACGCGCAATTTGAATTAAGGTATCATTTGGTATAGGATAATCCATCTGGATTACCAGTAATATTTGAATAAATTATTTAGACTCACAATATTATCTTATTTGGTTGGATAACATTATTGATAATTCAGATTTTCAAGGTAATATGGATTACCACTAATGTGGCAATCCTCCTATCATTATTATTATTAATATAATGATTCATTATTAATAATAATTGTAATTATTAATAATATTAACTATTATAATCATAATTAATAATTAAATTTTCTTATTCTTATTAACTAATAATTATTAATATTATAATAATATTATTATAGCTACTACTACTAATAATAATAAATTATTTATTTATTTATTTATTATTATTATTATATTGGTTTAGGACATATATTACTTGATAATTTTTTTGATATAAAGTAATATAAATTATCATTTAGATTATTTATGTATATCAAATAATGTATTTAATATTATCAATAATTTAAAAGATGATAATTTTTCTAAATAATAATCTGTATTACTGATAATCTTAATAAGAAACGTGCCAAATGATACCTAATTACTTTGCAACTACCTACACTGCAACTCCGCAAGTTTCAGAATTTTCATGCATTCATATCAACGAATTAATGGGCCAAGATGAACGCTCGATGGGGGACAGCTTGAATGCTCTATGGTGATAGTGCATAAGAAGACGCAAGACGAGTTTGATGGCAGAAAGTCACAGTTAAGAAATTAACAATAAAAGGGTTCTCACAGTCACAACTTTTGAAAATTGAATCCCTTCTTGAAATTCAGCTAGCTACAATGGAGAAACTATTCTCCAGGTTGCGCACACTGCAGGCAATCCCTTTTCAATTGATAAGTCGAGAAGGTCCAAAACATTTTCATATACTTCTTTGGCGGGTCCACTGATACCAAAAGGATAATAAGATGAAATGAATGAAATAATTAAGCTAACCACGGATCCGTGTAACCAAGGAGAGTTTGCAGGAAAAGAGAAGGGATAGATACAAAGCAAATGTGGTGGCGTACCCTCTGCCACACGGCTTCGACTGCTGTGCGCTTCCCAATCAAAGGTGTATAGAGTGCACTTTATAATTGTAGCATATTCGATGATTTAGATTTATAAAATTTATTGATGTATCAATTATTTATAATATATTATAATAATATATTAATTTTAAAAAAATTTAAAAATATAATTAAATATATTTTTAAAAATAATTATAATATATTAATAATATAAAATTATATTAATAGAATTTTTTTGATTAATATAAAATTATATTAACATAATTTTTTTAAAATTTTGTTGATTGATTTTATATTATCGATATAATTTTATATTATTAATATATGATAATTAGTTTTTAAAATATATTTAATTATATTTTTAAATTTTTTTAAAATTAAATATTTTTAAAATATATCATAGATGATTAATGTATCAGTGCATCTCACAATTTCACCGTAAAGAGCACTGTAGGTGGCGCGCTGCCACACAGGCATGGAAAACGACGTTGATATGCTTGGAGCTGACAACAACGAAGCTGTATGCAATGCTCCAATTTCTTTCTCTTTTTTATTTGTTTTTATTCCTTTTTTTGGCTTTCAGTTTGTGCATTTAGCTCATGTCTTTGACTCAGTTTCCCCTTTCGATGGTGCTGCTACTCAACTCTGAAAAACCCTAATTAGTTCATGCATCGATGTGAAATGTAAGGATTGCAGGAATTGGATGACATGAAGAAGCGCTTGGAGGAAATGGAACATAATAATGCTGCTCTGCGGGAGATGCAGGGCCAAGGTCGAGAAGGAAATGGAATCTGTGCAAGAGGTGGTTTTTAATTAACGGCATGTTTGGTGTCTGATTTTATTTATTTATTTATTTATTTTTATTAAAAGATTTTATTATTTGGCTTAGATATAATTTTGGTTTTTATAAAATTAGTGCACGTTGGTTTTAAAATTTTATTTATTTATTTAATTTTGATTTTGATTCAAATATTTTCAAATATTTTGATTTTATTTTCTATTATTAGTCTGCCTTTGTTAAGTGATGACGTGGATAATAAAGAGTCATGTTATCTTAATTTCTGTGTGACAACTTATATGATATTAGTCTTTATAAATTTTGGTTTTTCTCCTTTTTTTTATTTTAGGTTTTGATATAAATATTTTCAAAATTTTAATTTTAACCCCTACTGTTAGTCTATTTTCACTAAGTGATAATATGGACGATGAAAAATCATATCATCCTTTCTATGTAGTAGCTTAAATATGATTTCAATTCTTAAAATCACCCTTCTCATCTTAGGGATTAAAATCAAAATTTACTAATTTTATAGAAACAAAAAATATATTTAAATCTTATTATTTTTATTTTTTTTCTTTTCTTTATAAAATTTTAAAAACAGAAAATATGAGAAATAAAAATAGAAATCAAACAAAAACTATTTTACAATTTTTAGATTCTCATTCTAAAAATTACCTTTTTTGAGAAATAAGAAAAAAGTTTAATTTTAATATCTTAACTGATTAAATATTTGTCTCTTAAATAGAAAAAAAATAAAAGAAATTAGTGCTGAGTGAGTCTTAAGTTTTAACATTATATAACACATCCCTTACATAATTACATAGAACATTTTTTTTACCATGTATACTCACCCTCATTTATATTCATAGGCAGGTTCTTACATGGGGATGGTCAGTTTGGTAATTAAATCTCAAACATTGCATATTGAATCTAATAATTATAAAATAATCCAATAAATCATTAAATTTTAATTTTAATTTTTATCTTCCTATTTTACCCATTTCCCAACATCCCACCCTTTCCCCTTCTCCTTCAAGCAATCTGCCTTCCCTGGCGGCCCTGTCCCGTTGACACCGACAGCACGACCCCCTCTCCAGCACTAGAACAATTTTGCTAGTGAGATGTGTACTCTGGTAATAAGTATGCCCATTTCTCTGGTTCCTAAGCGAGGGGAAATAAAAGACATCACGAGAGAGCATGGAATCTAATCTGCCCACTATCATTATAACCAACTTCAAAATAAAATAAAAATAAAAACAAAAACCAAAAATTAAGAAAAAAATTAAAAAAAAAACCCCACAAGACAAAAACGAACCCTTTGCCTGTCTCATTCACTGCTCAACCAAAATCACCACAACAGTAGTCACCTCACCGCAATCGACGGCTACGGTGTTCGTTTTGTCCACACCGTACATTCCTCCGAAGGAAGAAGAAAGCGAGAAAAATTATTGGACGGCCTAATAAATTGAGGGCAAAAATATATTTTATTGTCGGTCATCATAGTGCCCGTTTGATTTGGAGTTTGCAAGCTTGATAAAGCCTTTTAGGAGAAAAAAAATGATTTTGTATAATAAATAATAATATTTGATTTAACTTCTTTCAAAAAGTCTTCTTTTAGAAGGTCTTTAGGAAGAAGTATTTTTGAGGTTATTTTTTATTCTAAAAAAAGACTTTTAAAAAGGAATCTTACTATTACTCTCACATCAACAACTAAAAATAATTTTACTTTATCCTATCCAAATAAAACTCATTCTTCTAAAAAATCTTTTGACATATTTAAAGCAAACAAAAATCATTTTTTTAAAAATACTTCTTCTAAAAGACCTTCTTTTAAAAAATTTATTTTTAAAAGACCATCTCCCAAAAATTAAACCAAACATACCCATAGTGGCAACAAGCTCACTGTCCCCATTTAAAAACCCGCGAACGATCATATATTATTTCTACGCTATGTCTGTACATGGGTGGTTCAAACAACATCTCACACTTTCCTCTTATACATTTATCTCTTGAAATAAGATGTAAGTATAACAAAGTTCTTATACAACCTCCCTATGCAGTGGAGTGGCGTTGGGATTTTCCGTGACCTGTATTGTTTGCTTGGGAGACACTAACATGAAGGCCAATACTGTGTAGTCCCTTATAAGTTAGGGACTAATTTGATCACTAATTCATAACTATTAAAATTATATTCAATGGTTGAGATTGAAAATTTTTATTATTAAAAAATAATTGTTTAATAATTTATATTTGTATTTTAATATTTAATAAATTATATTTTAAAAATAGAGAGGAGGCTTGTGTATTTAAATAATTAAATTAAAAGAGTTAAATTATTTTATTAAATAATTAAATAAAAATCATTTATGAGTTCATATATGGAAAAATTAAACAACATGTTGTATAAAGTAAAAAAAGAAACATGTAAGATATAATTTAACCAAAAAACAATACAAGATTATTTTGACTGTATTAAAAAAAAAAAAATTCTGAATCGATTGGGTTTGACTATTCAATACAAAATCCCATTCAAAATTACAACCGAAGCGACCTAAAAGCTAGTAACGCAAATTTTCTAGCTGAAGCTGCAGAACTGAGTGGCTCATAATAAGCTATAGTTTTCGCATCAAAGAATTTTTCTGGTTATTGTTAATTTCTCGTAGTCTAATTCAATGTTCTCAACAAATCCTTCTAATATTAATCTTTTTAATTACTCAAATAAGCAAATATTAACTGATATTAAAAAATTTAACTTTTTTTTTATTTTGATACTTTCTATTTTAATAGGAAAAATTGTATGAGAAGAAAGCTGTAATTTCAAACTGGTTAAGGATATGTTTGGTTTAACTTATTTTTATTAAAAAAAAAATAATTTTTTAACTAAAGATCACTTTTATAAAATTTATTTATTTTAACTTCTACTCAAAAATTAAAAAAAAAACTATTTTTAATTTTTGAATAAAAATAGAAATGAATAATTTCTATAAAAAAAAATTAGTAATTGAAGAGATTATATTTTATTAAAAATGCTAAAACAAAGACCTAAAGCTTGTAACTTCTTCATTGAATGGTTTTGGACAGAAATCACCTTGGAACCATGCAGGGATTGTAGAAAAGGCCATATAACTTATTATGAAAAACTGAACGGTATCATTCAAAGGAGCTTCACTTTGATATACATAACTCCCAAAGCATCAAGAAGAGTGGACTTGCCACAACCAGAAGGACCCATTATGGCCAAGAGTCGACCTGGCTTGGCATAACCAGTTGGACCCTGAAGTATTGATCGATCTGCTTTCATTCCTACCCACGGAAGCTGTCACCCACAGACCCTTCCATGTCAAACCGATTGGCATCTCTTCTGTACGAGTCCCACCCGCAGCCGCAGCTTCTCCTCCATTATTGTTCCTTCTTGAATCTTTGATTGAAAGCTTCGATCGCCACTTTGTCGGCCTCGTGATCAACCTCTAGGACAGTTTGCTGGGGGTACTGATATTGAGTTGGGTACGTTTAGTTTTATAATCATTAGGAGCATACGAAAGAGACTGATGATGAAGGGAGGCCATTAGTATATACAGTAAGATATATAGGTGCAGTATATTAATGGCTCACTCACCGAATTTGTCTGGAATCATGCCAAATTTATAGACTGTTTGGATGCGGAATTTAGTACCGATTTTAATTATATTCCCTTATACTCGCGTTCATATAATATATCTATATCTATATCATATACATATATATTAAATAGAATTTAAATTTGATATATTATCATTGAAAAAGAGTTTATACAAATATCTTATTATATATTATCTTATTAATAAAAATACTTGATTTAATTATACATCATCTTAAAAATTTTATAAATATAAATATGTGATTAGATTATAACATAAAGCTCTTTTATACTAAGCGTATATCAAAATTAATCTCTATTATATATATTAACGAAGATAGTAAGACTAAGAATTATTCCTAAGAGATATTTTTAAAAGAAGAGATGAAAATCGAATACGAGACATCCTAAATTTAAATAAGATATGCACTACTAATAGACCATGAGCTCAACCACGATCTCTATTATATTTGGGTTTAATAATATTTCCATGATACTTACTTTTAACATGTATATGTAGTGTCCTCCTGAAAATATCTTTGCTAACGACGACTCACTATTTACGAAGTTAAATAGCCAATAGCTAAACTGCAGTGAGTAGCAGGCAGCTAATACGGCAACGTCCCAATCGTGTGCAATTAGCTTTTAATGTCCATGATCCATCAAACCAGGTGATTCAAATCCGCGTTTCTGCATTGACAAATTGAAAATTTGCAACCTCTTTTGGTTTTTGGCGGAGATGGCGGTGCCACGCACCCAAAGAAACGGAACAAAAACAGCGCAAAATACAACTGCAGATCTTCCCTAGCCTGACCCTGAGCAAAGCTACTCTCAAGCCTTAATTTTAGAAGTTGCATTCTCGATTTAGTATTTCAAACTTTGCATCGGGGTATTGTCTTCGATTAGGCCAACTTTATAATGCACTATATTAATTATGATATGTGATGCATCATTTAAAATTTTGAGGGTATACCGTGAAAAAGCTCCTTTAATTAAAGGTTTTTAATAGTACATAATGAAAAAGTTACTCTCCAAAAGTATATTTTATGCTTTTTATTTTTATTTTTTTTATTGTTCCTTCTTTCTAAAATTAACTCTCATATTTGGATTGCCATCTGATCTGAATCTATGTTGCCCAGGTATGAATATGCGTATTGGATGTAGTACGATATTATACAATACGATACGATATATAAATACGATGATTTTATAAAAAATAAAATATGCGTATGGCATTATATATTAAATAAATTATTATAGTTATATAATAAAAATAAATATTAATAAAATATTTAGCAAAAAATGATAATATTATTACAGAAAAGTAATTGATAAGGGTAAAATTTATATTTTTTTATCTTAAATTTTTTAAATAATTAAACTTTTAATATGGTAGATATTCATTAGAAAAAATTGTTTTAGAGATATAGTAAAAATATGAATGCAGAAGCATAATACAAGTATCGATGTAAGATACATGTATTAATACGAGTAGGTCACCATTTTTAAAGTATCCGTGCATCATATATTTATGAACAAATGGCTGTCAAAACTATGTTCATTCCATGTCTTTTTCTAGAACTCAGTTCGAAGGAATGCCCTTCATTTTTTATTTTCTGGGGCATATATTGTTGAACATTTGTCAACCTAGCCATCGCAGTCAACATTTGTCAGCTATTGTTTGATTGAATACTAAATAATAAAATGAATTATAAAACGGTGGATGAATGGTTAGTAACTTAGTATCACTAAATCATTCTATAGTTTATTTAAGCAGATTAAGATAAGAAACTAAAGCTGTAAAACGGGTCCTTCAAGGTTTGACTCCAACAGAAAAGAGTGGCCATCATTGAACAAGCATTCAAATGACATGACTCAATAATGAAAATAAGTGAAAGTGGCAGCAGGAACTTAGAACTTGGAAGAGAGAGAGACGGGTGAAGATGGGTGGGGGAGGGGGAAGAGACAAAAATTTTATCGTTACACCATCGGTCACCAGTTTTTTTATTTCATCCATTCAATATAAATCTACTCCAACAAACGGTTTTGACGGTTTAAGCACCATGCACTTAATCTGGTGCGGGTTAAAACTAGCCCTTCAATTATTTATAGACAAACAATGATTCAATTAAAAACTATTAACTTTTTCTAATTATAGAAAAACATAATAGTTATTCCCATATCTCACATAGAACATTTAAAAAAATACTTATATGCTCACAGGGAAAATACTTTTTCTTCCTCCACATAAATCTTGGCCACAAGATACATAAAAATAAGAAAGAGAAAATATAATAAAAAATTAAATTTATGGTTAAAAAATTTCATAGAGTAAGAAAACTCTTTTCTCCGGGGGCAAGATAGAATTTTTCTAGAACATTTAACAATGTAAATACTTAGTCTAAGTCTTTATATTGACTATGATAATAAATAATTGAAAAAGTAATTATTAAAAGGATTTAATTTGAATATATTATCAGTGTAAAAAATTTTTATATAGATATCAAATTATATATTATCACATCAGTAAAAATTTTTAATATAATTACCCATTACTTGAATGGTCATACAAATAGAAGGTTTTGATTGGATGACAGTGTAAAAAAATTTTACACTATTAATGCACTCCAATTAAACTCTTATTAAAAACAAAACTCATATATATATGTAATTAAATAATTGTATAAACAGTGTATCTTTCAATCTAATTTTAAAATAAAAATGGAAACTGAAAAAAAAATTAATGTTAGAAGACGTGAATTTCCTTGCCTTTAATTTTAAAATTTGCATCTTCTTAATTAAGTCTTATTTTGCTATAACGTTTCTTTTTATCACAAGACATTTTTATATACTCGATTTATTAACTTTTTTAGGAAACTAATAACATGGAAATCAGTTTAATCTAGGCCGATTTCCCTAATATATGAAAAATAAGATAAGTGGTAAATAATGTGGAAATAGGGTATTTAATAATATAATAATTTTTTTATTTTATTTTAGTCAAAAAAATTAAGAATCAATTTTGTGAGGCTAAAGTCAATTTTGCCCAATTTTATTGTTGTTTGGTTTTAGGTTGATGTACTTGTCAAAATTGATTTTTATCTTAAAATTAGTTTTGAATAGAAGTAAAAAATTTGTTATTTTTCAATTTCACCATAATTAATTTTATGTATTTATTTATAAATTATATATTTAAAAGTGATTTTAATCAATGCTATTTAAATATAAGTCGCTTCTTATATTAAATTATAAAAAATAAATCACTTTATTTTAAAATTGATTATATCTAGAATCAATTTTATAAAAATAGAATCATACACAGTAATGGGCATATTTAATTAAAATTTTGAGAGAAATATTTCTTCAAAAATAAAATCAAAAATAGAAGCAGAAGTAAAAATAAAAAGTTATTTTATATTTGAATGTAATATTATAAAAATACTTTTTATTCAAATTAAAAATTATTAAATTATTTAAATGTGATAAATATAAAAATATTTTTTAATATAAAATTATAATTTAGTATATAGAAAGTGGTGTTTTTCAAAAAAAAATAATGATAGAATAGTAAAATAATATAAAAAAATAATAAATTCAAAATTTGAGACTATTTTCTCTCCTTTCTAATGTTTTATTTTTTAGAAACGTAACTATTTATATGTTTTTTTAAAAAGATAAAAAAAAAATTGATTTTTTTATTTCATTTTAAAAAATATATATAAAAAATTATACTAAAAATATTTTTTTGTCAAAATCTTTCTTGCAAAAGCACGTCCAAATGCACCCAACGGCTGGTTACAATAATTTCCACGTTAACAAATGAAAACGCTAGTACAATAAGCACCTGACAACTTGCCAACGACGCTTGATTTGCATTACTGACTTTGAAATCCATTTCACCTGCCTGTATTGAGATTTGCGGAATTTGAATACATTCATCAACGAAAGGGGCCAGTCGCGAGTGCCTAGTGGTGAGCAGTGACGAATTTAGAAGGCACAGATATTATATGAATTGTGATATTCGTATTTATAATTGCAACTCATTTTATGACATCTATTAAGGTGTTTCTTGAATATTTATTCGAAGTAGATATTATTTTTTTTCATAAATTTTATAAAATAATTTTCAATCCTAAATATAAATAATAATTTT
The DNA here is from genome assembly GCA_031439585.1 of Pterocarpus macrocarpus. NCBI lineage: Eukaryota > Viridiplantae > Streptophyta > Magnoliopsida > Fabales > Fabaceae > Pterocarpus > Pterocarpus macrocarpus. The sequence goes on from CM062518.1 coordinate 39,384,468, forward strand.
TATTTTATATATATATATATATAAAATCAGAAGTTTCAAATTTAATAAGATAACTTTTATCTTAATAGTTAATGCGAAGCTAAATTTAATAAATAATTGAGGTAATATATATATTTCTAAAAAATTTCCCACATTTTGATACAGACATGTTCCTCCAACTACTTGTACATGTGGATTTGTCCTCGATAAAGAGGAGTTTAAATAATTTATATTAGGTTTAAATTATATTGCCATTGATATAAAAAAAAAATATCAACAAAAGGGGCAAGTTGCCCGATAATCAACGATTCCAAGTATTTTAAGAAAATGGTTATATATATATTTTATCCTTACAAATATAGCAAATTTTAATTTTGGTCCTTGTGAAATTTTGACTAAGCATTTATTTTGATCTCTAAAATATATGTAATATCAATTTAGTCTCCTGAAAATTTTTTAACATGTGACTTCTCATTAGTCTATGAAAATTATTTGATATCAAATAGATTACTAAAAGATAAAATGTGATAGTACTTTAATCCTTCCGAATGTTATTTGACATCAAATAGTTTAATGATGGGCTTGGACTAATGTAATGTCAAAATTTAATTTTTAAGGACCTAAAAACTTTTAGAAACTAAGTTGATAACATATATATCCTTTCGTGAATAAAATACATATTTACTCTAAATTTGTTAGTTTGACTTTGATCCAATTTTTTGAATTTAAATATTTATTTAGTTTGAGGGAGGCCAAGGCCCCATCTGCCCCTTTTTATCCATCTCTGCTTATTGAGCTATTAATGAATTGAGTTAAAAATGCTTTATAAACTGATTTGATTCACTTTCAGCCCTACTTGTACTTAGGGACAAATCTATGCATAAATGGTTAGAAGCAAATGCCCCCACCAAAATTTGAGTAAATTATTTAGAAAGATATATGTATATGCATATTTTGAGCCCATCATTTTATTAAATTTGACTCCATACTAAGATAAAAGTTATTTTATTAAGTTCGAAATTTCCTATTATGATTGTGTATTATCTTTGCTCCCATTATTTAAATTTTTTGGATCTATCACTCCTTGTAGGATATGTTTTTGAGTCAAGATTGTGGAGAAGGAAGGAAGGGGAAGGAAAATGAAGGGGTTATAAAGAGATACAAAGAAAAGTGATGAGAAGAAATAAGCTTCACATTTCAAAACCCACTTCTTCCACTATTCTTTCTCTTAGGAACAATAATTTTAAGTGTTTATGCATATCAGTTAGCAAATCTTGATTCCACCACTACCAAAATTGACATTGCTTACATAATCAAAGCAGCCATCTAAATTTGCGACTAATTTATTTTCCTAAATATTGGTCCCATGTTATTCGAATCGGTCACAAATTTTTATTTTTATTTTTTGCTACTGAAAAAAATCGATCGCAAAATCGGTTGCTATTTCAATAGTTTCTAGTAGTGTACATCAGTTAGCAAATCTTGATTATGCCACTACCAAACTTGACACTGCTTTTGTAATCAAAGCAGCCATTTGATCTCAAATTAAACTCTATTTTATAAGTATGCTCTTGTATAAAAGCTGTGAACAGTATATAAGAAGACCCAAGATGAGGTTGATGGCAGAAAGTGACAGTGACGAAACTAACATAAAGGGTTCTCGTAGTTACAACTTTTTAATCCTTTCTTGAAATTGAGCTAGCTACAATGAGAAAACTTTTTTGTTTGTCACATATATATAGTGTATCAGGGTGATGAGACTGCACTTGTTGGAACCTTTGCCCGATGGAAATGCCATTGTGGTTGCCTATGTTGTGCCAACAACAATGAATCGAAGCTCAGTGAAAGACGAGGACTAGGAGTAAGAGAGGTTGTAAAACTCATCAGGGAAAGCGTAAAGGTTGCTTCTATTAGCAACTATGATATTGAAATTTCAAAATTTTTACAAATGAGAAAATCAACGAAAATAATATGACATTTTTCAATTAGTATTAAAAAGATAAAAATGGAAAACACTTTCTAAAACTAAATAGACCTTATGAAATTTTCCTAAAACAATCTAGACAAAATGAAGGAAACAAATGAAAAATATTTGTTCAACAATCTCTTTCAGTTTTACAAAGTTCATGGAGAAAACCACTTTAAGTACCAAGTGTTGCATCTAGAATTCTAGATATCCGTATCTAAATGTTTGATTGTATTCGGCATTGTGTGTAATTGCACACAATAAATTTTGACGAGCTGAAATAGTTTGGAAATGTTTGTTAAATCCCTTTCATTAACAAGCCCAGAAGGTCCAATCCTCACATGTTTCTTTGTGATATTATGGAACATGTGTCAAGGGAAGCCATTTTTAAGGCCAATCCTTAGATGCCATGAGTCCACCACACTTACCATAACGATTAGGAGCTTTCAGAGTCGGAAATTTTTTACTTTTTGGTTTGATTCATTCATTCATTGTTTGTTAATTATATCAGCTCTATGGAAACAGTAGTGGGTAATTAAAGAGACAAGAATGATCCATAAAATTAATGTAATAAACTCTAAATAAATTAGGGTAAGAAAAATCAGTTGCTCTAATAATACTTAAGAATTTCTCTACCATAGTTAATGTGGTTTGTTATTTATTTTATTCTTTTTACTTTTGCTTTGAGAGTGGCTGAATGGAACACTTGAGTAATGCAAACCTAATTACTACATTACAATAATCAATGTCAAAATAACAAAAACAAACACAAATAAATGTGGTTTACAAAGTTAAGAGTGTGTTAGTTCAAGGAATTTGAGTAATATGTATAAAATGATATATTTAAACCTCATTGCTACTGATATACTAAAAATAAATGTTGTTTAGATCTATAAATGCATCCATCACAAAAGTAGCCCTATTTTTCTGCCCAAAATAGATCAAGCAATTAATTAATAATCAAAACCCAATCATTATATTACAACAATCAATGTCAAAATAACAAACCCTAACACAACCATATGAGGGACACATGAACCAAGCAAATATTCGTGCATGCATCCATTAAATAGGAAGTTAATCTAATTCGTGAACAAAGCATCAAAACATCAAAATGTCTTTACAAATCAGTTAACAGTGAAAATTTAATCACTATATTAATTATCACCTATCAAGGAGTTTGGACTCATTTATGTAGGATTTTAACGGATCAAATACTAGGGATTTGGAACACGAATAAAAGGAATAATATTAAATGAGATTATTCAAATACCTTGCGAACTCATATTTACCTTATGAATTCAACTGCGGAATTGTACACACATATATATGTCAAGTGTAAGAGAATCCATTTCTTATCTTTTTTCTTTTCAAGGGAAAGGCCATGTCAATGGAGCTGTGAACCATCAAGAGATATCAAGATGGGAGTAGGAATCCTGCCCTTATAATATGAATTTATAGTAACCTAATCTTATCCATCAAAGACCTAGGTCACATCGAGCCTCTACAACATAATCCAGTACACTTACTATTAGGCCCAAACCCAATAACACATGGTGATTTTCAAACCTACAATGGATCACATATTAACTTCATGGATTTTCAGGAAAACATTAGGCTCAAACATTTAACCTATTTTATAAAACCAAAAGGTCATCAATCAATCAAAGCCCAAACCCAGAAAATTTTAACATTCTCCCACTTGGACAATATTGATTGTGTTTTGTTTAGTTTTAGGAAACATTTTGAAAATGACTCTTGGGTTAAAAAACTGTGGCCACAAACTATAACCTGAAAAAATACTAATTCACCATAAATCAAATCATTCCAATCAGCACGGTTATAGCTAAGAACCATAAGCAAATGTTACACTATAAAGAATCTAATTCCCCTACGACCACATAACTAAGAACCTTGCCAATAATGATCAACCAAGTGTACAAGGTGTAGATATACACATTATAGCATAACAATATCATGAGTGCTCAAGGTGATCCACAAAGTGATCCTTAATGCTAATGTGTATAGATCCTCATTGTGTTTTCCTAAGAAAACACAATCAATCTCCTACAAAGAGATCACATGTTTCTCACGAAACACCAATGTCTTCCCAAGAAAATAGCACATCTCTAGATAAAGAAATCAATGGTACTAAATCCAATAACATAAAATGTGCATAAGTTCATCATCCAAATTACATAAATCCAATGTAATTAAATGAATATAAAATAAATAACAACTCATACTAACCAAGTACATTAAAAGACTCCACAAGACCTATACCCTCAACATGTTTCATAAATACTATGGGCCTAAGTCTCTTAGTTAGGAGGTCAACAAGCATCTTCTCAGTGTGAATATGCTCAACTATAATCTCTACATTCTTAATTATTTCCCTGACTACTAGGAACTTAATCCTAATATGTCTCAAGGTGGGAGTCATTCTGTTATTTTTGGCAAAAGAAACAGCAAAACTATTATCACAATAAATTGTCAAGGGTTTGGCAATGGAGTCCACTATTCCAAAAGGAAAAATGAAGTTCCTAATCCATATTGCATGTGATGCCACACCATAACATGCAACAAACTCAGCCTGCATAGTGGAGGAGACAGTCATAGTTTGTTTGACACTTTTCCAATAAACAGCTCTTCCAGCTAGCATAAAAACGTTTCTAGAAGTAGATTTCTCATCATCTGGACAGCCAGCAAAATCTGCATTAGTGAAGCCAACTACATCTAGATGATCAGCTCTTCTGTAGACAAGCATATAATCCTTTGTCTTCTACAAATACCTTATAACCCTTTTGGCAGCAACCTAATGGGCATGTCCTAGGTTCAACTAAAATCTACCTAGTACAGTCACAGCAAAAGGCAAATCAGGTTTGGTGCAAATATCAGCATACATGATGCTACCCACTGCACTGGCATAAGGAATGTCTTTCATAATACTCTTTTCAAGCTCATTCTTGGATATTGATCCTTGCTCAACTTATCCCTTTTAGCAATAAGGGTATCACTAGGCCTACAGTTATCCATATCAAATTGCCTCAGACCACCATCAATGTAAGCCCTTGAGGATAAACCCAAGAGCCCACACAACCTGTCTCTGTAGATCTCAATCCCCAAAACAAAAGAAGCCTCCCCAAGGTCTTTCATATCAAAACAAGCTGATAACATACTCTTAGTCTTAATAAGCAGATCATAGTTGCTACTGGCAAGTAAAATATCATCCACATAGAGAATAAAAATAATAAATTTACTCCCACTGACCTTGAGATATACACATGGGTCCACTTTGTTTTCCACAAAGCCCATGGAAGAAATAATGTCATCAAATTTGAGATACCACTAACTTGAAGCCTGTTTCAAGCCATGAATTGACTTTTTCAACTTACATACCACGTGCTCCTTCCCATTTTCTATGAACCCCTTCGGTTGTTGCATATTAACCTCCTCAGAAAGATCCCTATTTAGAAAAGTTATCTTCACATCCATTTGATGTAATTCTAGATTATAATGTGCCACTAAAGCCATAATGATCTTGAAGGAATCTTTGGAAGAAATAGGAGATAAGGTCTCATTATAATCAATGCCCTCTCTTTGAGTAAAACCTTTAGCCACCAGTCTTGCTTTGTACCTCTCCACATTATCATTGGAGTCCTTCTTAGTCTTGTACATCCATTTGCAACCAATGGGCTTGATGCCATTAGGAGCCTCTATAAGCTCCCACACACCATTGTGATTCATAGAAAGAATTTCATATTCATAGCCTCAATCCACTTCTCAGTTAGAGCACTAGAAACAACTTTATTAACATTGATCGGATCTGGCATATCTAACTCTCCAAGGAAAAGATAATAATTATCACAACTCACCAATCTTCTCTCTCTGTGATCACCTGAGAGGTGGAGCCTTAGCAGGTTGTTATGGAGCTGGTGCTAAGGGATCCTCCAAAACCTCATATTGTGGCTCCTCAAGAATCCTCTAAACTGGTTCATGTACCACTCTTTCTTGTACAATAGGAATGGACACCATAATATGCTAACAGCTAGAACTCGATCCTTTATCAATTGAAATGTCAAAACTAACTAGATCATCCTCAAGAAACTTGGCAATGATTGCCTCAACTATCTTTGTTTTATGGGTAGGATAATAGAATCTATAGCCTTTAGCATTGATGGGATAGCCAACAAAGTAGCACCTGGTGGTTTTAGGACTCAACTTGGATGCAGTGGGGTCATAAAGTTTAACCTCAGCAGCATAACCCCACACATGAAGATGGTTAGGGCTAGGCTTCCAACCTTTAAATAGCTCAGAGGGTGTTTTGGGAACAGATTTGGAAAGTATTCTGTTTAGGATAAACATGGATGTTTTAAGGGCTTCCCCCCAAAGGGAATTTGGTAACTTAGCTTGGCTCATCATGGACCTCACCATATCCATCAAAGTGTGATTCCTTATCTCAGCCACACCATTCTGCTTAGGGGTACCTAGCATGGTAAATTGGGAAACAATTCCACAGCCCTCTAGATATTTAGCAAAATGCCTCATCAACTTTCCTATCTCACCATGTCTGCCATGAAATTCACCACCTTGGTCCAATCTAACAATCTTGATGGTTTTTTCACATTAGCTTTTTACCTCAATCTTAAAAATTTTAAATTTTTCTAAAGACAAAGATTTATCATTAATTACATAGACATAACCAAATTTGAAAAAATCATCAATAAATGTTATAAAATATTTATTTCCACACAAGGTTGGTTTTAAAGGACCACAGATATCAATATGAATAATTTCCAAAAGTTCTCTATTACGGGTAGAGCCCTTCTTAGTTGTTTTGGTCATTTTTCCCCTTATTCAATCTACACACTCCCCAAGATTAGTGCAATCAAATGAAGGCAGGATCTTATCTTTCACAAGTCTATCAATTCTTTCTTTGGAAATATGACCAAGATGCTTGTGCCATAAGGAATAAGAATTTTCTTTAATTAATGCCCTTTTATTACGAGCAACCTAAACATGTAGGGAATTAAACACATTGGAGTCTAGACTCAAACGATATCAACCATCACACTTAATAGCTTTGCCAACAACTTGAGAATCATGAGATAAAAGACAAAATCCATTCTTAAAATTAAAAGAAAAACCACAATCATCAAGTTTTGACAAAGAAATTAAATTTCGTCTCGTGGACAGCACATAAACAATATTTTTCAAATGTAAAATAAATCCTGACTTCAATTTTATTTCAACGAATCCTATGAACTGGACATCTACTTTATTTCCATTCCCTACGAACAGGTTGACCTCGGTGTCACTTGGCTTTCGTTTGCTCTTAAACCCCTTTAGCCATGCAAGCTGGACAATTGGATTCCTTATAGCCTACTGACTTGCAGAACTAGCATTTGAGCTCACTTTTTTGAATGTTAGGCTTCGGACCAAGGGTCTTTTGAGACAGATTAGCCTTTTTATCAGAATTATGTTTTCCCTTAGACCTTTTTCCCTTCTTCTTAGAAAATTTATTTTGGCGGGGCTAATAGGTCAAATTCACACTTTCAGACAAGATATGATTAATCCTATCCTCTTCCTTCTGGGCCTTATAGGAGGTTCTTAATGTGTCAAATCTAGCAGGTAGGGAATTTAGGGCATGCTAAACAAGAAACTTGTCATCTACTGGGCATTTGAAGTTACTGAGTCTAAAGGCTATGGTTACCATCTTCATGATGTATTGACTAACTCCACTGTTCCCATCATACTGCATGTTAATGAAACTATCCATCAACTGCCCAGCCTCGGCCTTATTAGAAACTGCATATCTTTCTCCAATGGAAGCAAAGAAAGTCTTGGCTTTCTCAGATGCTAGGATAGCTTTCACAAGCATTTCATCAATCGACCGCTTGATGAGTATTAAAGCCTTTTAATTGGCCTTAGTCCACTCCCTATGATATGCTTTCTGCTCCTCTGTGCTTTCATCATTCAAGGGGGCCTTGTCCTCCCTAATGGCCATGTCAATATCCAATAAGCTAAGAGCCAACTCAATGTCCTCCTTCCACCTCTTATAGTTGTTGCTAGTCTGGAGTTCGACATGGTTAACGGTGTTGTTCATAGAAAATTTTACAGGAGCAGAAATCAAAAATTGATTAATCAGATGGGCAATATATAGCAATGTATATCATAATAGGGATGCAAACATACAACATATACTCGTTTATGGGCGGAGAATATATCATATAAGACAATAGTTACAAAAATTCAATACCTGTGGGTAGAAAGATTTTGCTGTTAAGACATCCCAAATATTATGCCAAATCGAATCAATCAATCAGCTAACTATCTGTGGTGGTCCAACCCATAACCAACTCAAATGACAAAACATGTCACATCAGAATTAGTCAATAAGCCAACTACCTGTGGGTGAGCCAACTCACAACTAACTCAAGTGACAACATATCCCAAATAAATAAACAAGCAACTCCATCAAATTTGCGAATAACCCACTATGGTGGTGAAACTCACTAAACCAATATAACACTTCATAGGGATAAAAATTGCCCAAATAATCAATTTAAATTCAACTCCAAATATTCCAAGAACAACTCTAGAAAATATAATATTAATCATGAAATATATTCACCAATATTTCAACCAAAACCAAAAAATAAAATAGATATATAGTTGAGAAAATATCTCAACCTCAACCAATATTTAAATTTAAAACAGAAAAAATAAAATCTATTTTAATTTCCAAGTTTTTTTATTTTTTATTGTCATGTGGGTCACAGGGGTTCCACCCCTTTCTTTTTCTTTATTTTCCTGAGGCTAAACAACCATCGCTATAACACATCCTCTTGCAATGGCAACTGTCGTCAATAGCAACTATGGTGCAGGCACCGCAGCGAAAATGGCATGGTAACCCCACACACCCGTTGCACCATGCCACCAACTACAAGGGGCTTCAACGCGATCTACAACTCTTCCATAGCAACAGTGCACAAGGAACAGCAGCGGTGACCGACTGGAGGTGGTGAAGGACCAGTGAGAACAGGCAACATGAAAACGGCAATGTCGTGACTCTCATAGCGGGCGGTATCAAGACTTGAGTGGCGGGTCTTTCGCACATGAAGTCGTGATGTGATTACAAGGGTGAAGGAAAAACAAACAATATAATAATGTGATAATATATCCTTTCTCACCCTCAATCAAATTAAAAAAAAAAAAAGAAAGATTTGAAATAAAACCTTATCCCTCGTGGGTTACGATTCAACCATTCAGAAAAATCAAAGAAAATAGGCAAACCCCAATAAATAAAATTAAACAAAATTGATAATATCACAAATCAATTTCATGATAAAATGATTGCATAGCAGTATCACGGTTCCAAATATAAAATAACCCGCTCTGATACCACATATATGATTTTAACGTATCAAATACCAAAGATTTGGAACACGAATAAAAGGAACAATATTAAATGAGATTATTCACATACCTCGTGAACTCATATTTATGGTATAAATTCAACCGCGGAAGCGTACACACATGTATATGTTGGTGCAAGGGAATCAACTCCTTATCTTTCTCTTTCTGAGTGAGAGGATACATCGATGGAACTATGAACCGTCAAGAGATATCAAGATAGGAATGAGGATCTTGCCCTCTTAATATGAATTCATAGTAATCTAATATTATCCATCAAAGACCTAGGTCACATCGAGCCTCTACACCATAATCCAGTATACTTACTATTAGATCCAAGTCAATAACACACGGTGACTTTCAAACCCACAATGGATCGCATATTAACTTCATGGATTTTTAGGAAAATATCAGGTTTAAACATTTAACCCATTTTATAAAACCAAAAGCTCATCGATCAATAAAAGCCCAAACCTAGAAAATTCTGACAATTTAACCACATTTTCCTTTTAAACTATTAACCTGAAAAAAAGAGCGAGTATTAAGTACATGTACCAATACTTAGTTAATTTAAGTGATTTGATACTTGTTCGTTTGTTTCTCTTAAGAAAAGTCTTGAAATCGTTAAAGTCTTATGGATAAAAAAATTAGAATTGAGAGAGTTTTATCCCATACTGAGCCAGCTTAACTTGAGTCAAATTAATTGGAATTCAATAGAATTTGAATAATGGTGAGTTTGACCTAAAAAAAAAAAGTGAGTGTTTTTTAAATATATGAGGGTTAGATTTTTTAAAAAAATTATTTAACTTAAAAACTAGTAAAATGTTTTTAGGTTTAAACTTTTTTTAAAAAAAATTATTTACTCATTTCTATATTTATATAACTTTTAATTAGGAAATTATTTTTTTTAAAAAATGAAACAAACAAGAAAACGTGAAAAAAGAAAAGGAAAAATCTTCTTGGTGGGTCCACTAACATAAAAAGGACGATAAAATGAAATGAATAAAATAATTAAGAAAACCGCTGATGCGTTTAGCAGCTGGGGGTTTGTAGGAAAAGAGAAGGGGTAGATAGAAAGCACAGGTGCCGGCGTACCCTCTGCGACACAGACATGGAAAACGACGACGTTGACATGCTCGGAGCTGACAACACCGAAGCTGTACGTAATGCTTTCGATTTCTTCCTCTTGTTTATTTTTTATTCCTTTTTGGCTTTCAATTTGTTCATTTAGCTCATGTCTTAAACTCAATTTCCCCTTTCAATGATGCTGCTATTCAATTCCAAAAAACCCTAATCGGTTAATGCGTCAATGTGATATGTAACGATTGCAGGACTTGGATGACATGAAGAAGCGCTTGAAGGAGATGGAAGATGAAGCTGCTGCTTTGCGGGAGATGCAGGCCAAGGTCGAGAAGGAGATGGGATCTATGCAAGGTGGCTCCTTTTTCCTTCCCCCCCCCCCCTTCTTCTTAATTTGTTTGCAGTTTTTTGCTTTTGTTTTTGATACTGCAAAATAGCCCCTTCTAAATTTGTTTTCGGTTTGTTTGTTTTGCATTAATGATATAGGCCCTAACTCGTCCAGTTAATGATTTCTTAGTTAGTAAACTAGCAAATTGGGATTTGGCTTGTTGCTTGGTAATGCATTGCGCGTTGTGCAACCCAATAGATTGTGAACTATGACTGAAGTGTTTCAGTTAGACGTTGGGAAAGATTTTTCTAAGTTGGTTATGAATGATGAGATATTTCCTTGCACCCACGTGAGATTTTTGTGATATGAACTGATGCAAGCTGAAAATTTGGATGAGTTCTTGGCTAGTGCTTGAGTTATTGGATTAGGAGAGTTAAGGGATGCCTGAGTGCCCCATCCCTTTAAGGCTCCTAAACTTTCTGATTAAGGGATACATGGCAGGATGCACTGCATCCTGCAGCATGGAGAAGGATGTGTTGTGACGCTGGCTGTCTCCTGGCATATCCCTTCCCTTTAATTAAACTTCTTTTTGTGTGTGTGTGTGTGTGTTTTATCAACAAAAGAATAAAAAATGTATTTATTTGTTTTTATCTTCATGTTTTTCCCTTCTCATTCATCTTCTTCTCCTTGCACTTGCATGTGGTACTTTTTAATGTGCAAGACATTTCATTGCCATGTATTCTTGAACTCTTGTCTTTGTTATTGATTCTTATCTCCAAATAGATCCTGCTACTGCTGGTGCAAGTCAGACCAATAGAGAGGAAGTAGATTCTCGGTCAGTCTTTGTAGGCAATGTGAGCTGTCTCTTGCCCTGTTTACATTAAAACTTTCTATTCTGCTTAGTCAGTTGTCTTATTGTCATGATTCATAATGTGGGTGAGTATATTAATGAGATTAACTTATTATATAGTTTCTCTGAAGTGATTGATTCAATTATGAGCCAATGTGTCTATGTGTGTGTGTGTGTTGTTTCTGGGAAAAAAAATTAGAGGATTTGTTATGGTTGGAATAGAACATATGCCTGTATGTTCTGTTGACATTAATTGCAGAACAGATTTGGGCTTTATCTCCCTACTCTAAATCTTTGGGTTCTCCAGCATTGCATCAATTTACATATTTTGGAGATCATTGAATCATAATCTTTTGTGAAATGTATGTGATGCATTTGAAACCATACACATGTTTATATGCATGTGTGTGTTGAAATGACATTCTAAGAGTATTATACCATTCCCAAATCAATAACTGGTCTCTGTTTTTTCACCACATATTTCCTGTAGCATGCTCACAGAGTTAGCATTCCTAGCACTCAGATTGAACAGCATGTAGCAAGTTTCTTGCTGTTGTTCAATGCCTTTATGAGGTTTCCCTTGTAGCTGGTAAGTTCAGCCATTAGTGTACAATTTTTTAAAAAAAAAAAAAAAATTTTTTTGAGGGCTCCCTTGACATGCAGAATTGAAACAGTGCAGCATAAAACAGGATAGTATGGCAAGAAGAGTGTAAGGGGTTTCACTTATAGACAAAGATAAGGAGGGAAGGAGACAGGAAAGTCGTTGCTTATGTGTACATAGATTCCATAAAAAAGAAGAATCTTAGTCATTACTGTTTGCGAATAATTGGAGCTGTGTGAACTAATTTGAGGGCCACTTCATTTAAAGATTTTCCATTCTAGTAAAACCACATCGGCAGGATGCTTACCATGACAGAATATCCTCATTAGTTTAATAACTTAAAAACCAGATTGCAATGTCCAGGAACCCAGTAGACCAGGACTATTTCGGATGAGTTGACTCTTGCTGGCTTAAATACTGTATATAGAAATATATTACTTAAGTTGAATATGGCATGAGATAAAGCAAATGAACTATTTCTCAAGACCTAGTCAATTTTTAAAGTTCTTTATTTGTTTCACTATTTTTTTCTGGTTTTGGAAACTTCTAAATTTGATGCACACTCCATGGCATTTGACATCTATTGTATGATATAGATCCCATGTTTTATCTGGCCCTTGTGCTTGACCATGTCATTAGTTATACATATCTTACTGAATACAGCTCCTAGCAAGTCTAATATTGAGTTTTCTTTTGCATCTCGAACACCATGACGTAGAGACCAAACCTTGGTACCATGTCTTCCAATTACTTTTTCTTTTTCTTTTTCCAGTATGCTAGGAGCTGTTAGTGACCTTTCAATCCAAAATGCTGGTAGTGACCAAAAGATCCCCACCCATCCTAACTGCCTAAGCTTGGACCAGGTGGTGATTGTCTCTCTTTCTATTGCTGATGTTAAGCAACTTGATTCCCCAAATTTCTTGCTGCTAGAATATCCAGCTACCAAAATCCTAAGCTACTCAAATTGATCGGCAGTGTTGGAAGAATGACTCTTTATCCTACTTTACTATGCATGCAACCTTAATGAAATTTCCTCAGGAGGTTTCTTTTGTTTAATATCGAGTGTGCTTCTAATATTTCAAAGTAAGATTGTGTTTTCAGGCGGCGGCATCTTGCTTTGACATAGTGTTGACTACAATTGCAGGTCATGCTTCCATTTACATGTTTTCTGGTTTAGTAGTGCTGCAGTTGGAAGCATATAAAAATAACATATAGCTGGAGGAGAAAAAAATTATATTTGAATTTAGAATGTATGAAATTAACAAAATGGCAGAAAAACAAAAGATACAACACAAAAAGAAAAAACATTGGAGGGGTAGAGAAAAGGATTAGAATGTTAAAAGAGTTAGTTGTTGAAGAATGTGATGCTCCTGGTTTTGTGATCATACATAGTTTGAACGTGAAAAAGAATGGGGGAATAAACAGAATAATTAGAGTATAAAGCTATCTATGATATGGGTGAAAAAGAGTGATCTTTAGGATAGAAATTTTTTAATTAGTATACTTCAAAGTTTTTGTGGTGGGGTGGACACAGGAATGGATTAGATTGGAGATCACGAACCTGGATTACTACTGGTGAGAAGAGAAGATGCTTTATAGGTAAAGGACTGTGCATGGGTATCTGTTGTTTTCATTGCAATGCCAAAGGACACCTTTGATGGTGTGTAGTCCTCAAGAAATATAGAGGCATTCTTTTCTGATGGTGAGGGGTCTTTGACATTCCTCTTCTCCGCTGGGATGAAGAGGAAATTTTCAGACTTTTTTCTTTTCTACTCATGTTTTATATTATTCACCACCAAAAAAAAATGAAGGAAAAATAAGGGGGGAAAGCCCTAAACCCTAAAAGAAGAGGAGGACTAGCTATACCTGACATTGTTCATGAGTCATACCCATCATTTCATAGTTCCATGATGACTTTGTTTTCTTTGTAATATGTTCTAATTGAATTAAAATCGAAGTCAAGTGTCTAATTTTTAATTTGCATGGAATCCTAGGAGGAGAATATGAAGAAAGCAAATAAGTGATGGCTAGAGATCCTCTAAAGGGCAAGGTGCACTTCAAAAAGCAAGTTGCATGGTGGATAATTGTTAACGAAGAAAACAGTTTTTTACATTTTTATAATGTGCAACCCCTGCAACAATAATATATAAATTTATGACATCCACTCCCTTGATTTTTCTCATTAGCATTTATTTATTTTGCACTTTAGTGGAGCTAAATCCTTCTACTTGCAATTTATATAAGCCACCATGGTATAACATGACCTTGTTTCAGATATAATACCTGTTTCTGTCAGATGATTTTTTTTCTTCCCCTGTATGAAACTTACAGGCAAAATGAACCTATTTGGTTAGTGAAGTCTGATGTACATTATGCTGTCATCTTTTCATTTTCTAGCTGAGATTAACACCACAATGTTGGTGTGAATTATTTCATGAAAACATTATACTACCATCTGATGAATGTTTTGGCTTTACTTGTGGCTTTGCAATCACTTAATCTATAGAATTTGATATGTTTCACAGGTGGACTATTCATGTACTCCTGAAGAAGTGCAGCAGCATTTTCAATCATGTGGAACAGTAAACCGAGTCACCATTCGGACTGATAAGTTTGGCCAACCCAAGGGTTATGCTTATGTAGAGTTTCTTGAAGTAGAGGCTGTTCAAGAGGCTCTTTTGCTGAATGAATCTGAACTACATGGGCGCCAATTGAAGGTTAGAGCAAGAGGCTCTTGCTATTCAGTGTTCAAAAATTTCTTGCTTTCTTTTTAGTAATCATATATACTTTTTTGGACTCATTCTAGGTCACTGCTAAGAGGACCAACATACCGGGGATGAAGCAGTATCGACCTCGCCGGCCTAATCCTTATATGGGGTTTCGAGGCAGAGCCCCATATGCACCTCCTTTTGCCTTTTCTCCATATGGATATGGGTATGTTGTACTAAGTTCTTTCCTTTCGATTGCATTCTCTATTTGTTGTAACAGTAGTCTTATCACACCTTTTTCTTTTAATTGCAGAAAGGTTCCAAGGTTCAGGATGGCAATGCGCTACAGCCCCTACTATTGAACGACCAGTTCTGCCGAAATGGATCCATTGATAAATGGATGGATGGACACTACGATGCCCTACTCCCTCATATAGTATCACGGCTGATGTTTTGGCCATAGTATGAGGGAATTGTCTGACCACCTGGTCTGATGTGGTTGGTTCTGTGAGGACAGCAAACCTTGTAAACTTATGGTGTTTTCTTCTGCTTTGGTATCGGTTCAAATGTTCTTTGTAAAAGTATTCATCGTTAAAGTGGTCAATATATGGTTTTTAAGTTATCTATTTTTCCCCTGCAATTCGTAACATGATATGCGTGCATCTCTCTGCTATTTTCGTGTAGCCCTCAGTTTTATATATGAAAATCCAAGCTATTTCGAAGTCCTAGAGAAGCCTGTCTCGACTACCAAAATGTATGGTAATTCACAGGCTACTCCAATCCCCTGTAACCGAGTAAATTGTATTACTCAACAATGCGGTATAATTAAGGTTACTGTAGCACTTTTTTGGTTGACACCTCACACTCCTATCTTATTGCGTTACGGAGAGCTTTGAAACTTTGTTAGAATTGCTAATGAGATAAAGAAAGAACTAACGAAGAATTGTTTATTGATATGGCGTTGATGGCAATATGCAAAGAACCTTAGAAAGGTTATACTAATGTGAGGAAGAGTTAAAGCTCCTCAAATCTTCAAGATTTAATCAAAAGACATTAATTAATCCTTGCTTCCCTTTATTTATAAGCAACTAACTTCCGAAACCAACTAATTGTAACTAGCCAAGTAAGAGGGTCCTAACACTACTTCCCCCTAAAAGATCTACCTTGTACTCAAGGTGGAGTAAAAGGACTTATTGCTAGACATGTAAAAATATTTTCCACCAGGGTCCCATTGTCTGCTTGAACTGACAAGAAATTGGTTCAAGCCCAATAATAGCAGAAAAAAATTTCTGTGGTGAGGTGGACCTAACCCACGAGTTCCAAAATGCCCAGGCTTCCACGTAGACCCAATTTCTTCTCCTTTGTGATTTGGGCTTGGCCCCATATGTTGAAACAGATACCATATGAGCGAATCCCATCGTTGCCCTAATGGTCTTTTGCTTCCTAGTCCTATTTACCTTGATATGGAATTGGTTGCCTATCCTCACTGCCTTCCGAGAATGGAATTATTCTTTTTCCCCTGAGCACTCTCTTTCTTGGATGATTCATCTTCGACCCTCGGCTCTTCTGCTCCATCGTCCGTCATCGTCTCATACCCTTTCTATCATTTTAGCAGATTTTATTCCCTCGTACGGAAAATGTTTGCTCATGGCTAGCTGTCACTAATTCCGCCCAAGGTGCGTATGGATTTTGCGATTTCTACCACCAGAACCAAATGAGATGCCTTCCTGTAAGGGCAGCTTCCACCTCCCGAAACCTCTGAGCCTCCGGTGTTCCGTGCCCACTATAATAGCTCCACATCTTCATTAGCTAAGTGAATACGTAACCACTATTAAACTCGAGAATCAGATCTCTTCTCCCATGTTGTACATCCCACGCTTGAGGCTCTTTTTTGATCTTTCTTGCTATCCACCCGTCTCCGTTCGTGATCCTAGTCTTCCCACACCACCCTTCAAAGATGGTCTCCGATCCTTTCCTTCCTTCTTTCCTTGCCCAGATTAGGTAATGCTTCAATTTCATCCATCCTTCTTGCTATAACCATGAAAAGCCTTCCCAGGATTGGTTAGGGCTCTGACAGTGTAGTGTTAGGACTGCAATAAAAAATTAGTGTTTATTTAAGAATCATAATATAATATACAGATGAAATTTTAGAGTCTTTCAACTCTCCCAATATTTACTAACAATTGATCAAAGACCCTAACTAATTTTGTCAAAGACTCTAACTAATTTCTTTTTCCCTTTATTTATAACTAACTAACTCCCCTAATTAATTCCTAACTAACAGAATCCTAACAAACTTGTATTAATGTTATAGCTGGTGTATTACAATAGTAGTGATACATTACACCGCGAAAGATATGTAACGTAAGCGGGCTATCTCTCCAATTGATCATACGCTAGCCGTGTTTATTTCAAATTGAAAAGAACTAAATGTGATAAATAAGGGATGTTAATGGTTTTTATAGCTGGCATGGCACATACTAGTGTGGTGTCGCCCTTCTCTTGACATACCAAAAATTTTAATATCCTAATATCCTCTCTCAGCTTTTTTTCTCTCCATCTATTATTTTACTCTTTTTACTTTTTTTTATAATTTTTTTTTCTTTCTATCTCTGGATGTCCAAAGTATCTACCTATCCTAGTAGTACAAAAAACATTTCTCCTTGCTTATAAACCAAAATAGGTGCATCTCAAACAATAAACTCTTCCCCCTACCCCCCCAAAAAAAGAAACTCTATAGTGCCAAAACGAATCGAAAGTGAAGTGTAATTGCCTTTGTTATTTGTCCATGTATACTAGAGTCGGGTATACGGGTCACGATTTGTGGGTTGATCTATTTAATCTATAATCCATACCACTTTACCAACCTATTTACTACTTCTTTTTTTTGCGGATTTTTTAACTATACTATTTAGCTCGTAAGCTAAATGGGTTGAGGCTACGAGTTCATGGACCAACCTGCTAGCCCGTTTTATATATATGAAACCCAAACTTTAAAATATTATATGGCTCAATATCCCAATTTTGGCATCTAATTCATTACATAGGATTGCACTCACCCACCCACCATAGACCACACCCACAGTAGCACCTTCCCCCTTTCACCCTTTGGCCCTTTCAAACCCTAATAGCTCAAAAAATTTTCTCTCAGCCACAACTCTCTCAAATCTTATCTCATATCACAATTGTACAGGCTCACAACCACCATCCTTCGGCTGAGCTCAACCACCATCAACGTCTTATACCCACTCTCAGTCACTCATGAGTCACGTCTCAAACTCACAAGCACCAACGTCATCATTGCTGCAGAGAAGACAATTGAGGCCACTGCTATTGCAGGGAGTTGTATTTGCCGCGAAGAAGACAACCGACACCACTACACCGCCAATAATAGGGGATCGCGACCTTGTTGGTTAAAACTGGTTAAATTTTTCTACTCTGTGCCTGTTGGCTGTTGCTATGGTACTTTTATAGGTCTTTTTCCATCGTTAGGTGCTAAAATTGGAAGACAATAAACACAATTACCCAAATGGACAGGAAAATAAAAATGTGACAATGGATGCATTTCACAATCATATAAGTCAGTGTACATCTAAGTCTATAGAAGCATAATCATTGTATTCTTGGTGTCATATTCACTAGATAGGAATACATGGTCCAATAACTAATAGTACAGTTTATTCGATTGAATTTATTTCCGGCGCTTACAAACTTGAAACGTCTAAAAGGTGTTGTGCCTTGCAATGTATTATTGTGATGTTTACCCTTCTTGCAAGAAGGCCGAAAGAAAATGAAAGAAAAAAGAAGAAGAAGAGGTATGCAATGCAGATGCGGGCTACTATTTCAGGAGTCCATTTATTACATGAATCAGATTAATCCAACCTATTTAAAAGTAGTCTATTGCGGAGTGGGCTAAGCAGATCAGGCTAGCCCACTTACCCATTTCTAATGACTATTATGTCTGTATGACAAAATTTGCACTATTTATAGTATATCTAAATTTTTTTTCTTTTTTGGAAAACTTTAAATTATAGTTTGAACAAAAACTTTTCTTATAACTATTATTTAAAGGACAAATTAAAATGATGTCCTTAAAATTTGGTAAAATTTACCGTAATCTCCCTTAATTTATAAAATTGTATATTGACTTTCATTAAATTTTAAATAATATTATATTTAATACTTATATATTTTATAAAATATGATATTAAATATATTTGTAAACATAACATTAATCTCTCCAAAAAAGAGATCGACATAGCCTGAACAAATAGAAAGAGAGCACGATAAATTTTATTAAATTTCAGGGAAGAATAATATAATTTGCTCTTATTCAAATCAGACGCGTTCACGCCACCACACTTTGTGATCCAAGGCTTAATGCTTCCAAACTCCTGAAATGGCATTATTTTGCAGTTGCGGAGATGTTATCCTGGTTGTTAGAATTATTTGTTCTTTGTCCTAGCCGCCTACAACCATAGGAGTTGTGCAACTTCGCCAACGTTCTCAGGAAATTATTGAGGAACATAAATGAATTTTCGCTGGACGATGCTTAGAGGCATAGATACACCACTTGCAGTTATATTTTACAGAAAAAATGCGAGATAAGGGTTAATTAATACACTAAAGATCAGACAACCACTGATCAGTATGAACATTCCATTTTAAAATCAATAAATTTTAACCGGATTAATAATTAAATTTTCCTTCGTAATATATTATATATCTAGATCCATTAGTTTCTTTGCTGAGACAGTAAGAATTTACTTGGTCTGAATGGGAAACAGAAAGAGACATGACATGTAGCTCCACCCATCATGGCTGTCTGGCTGATTTGAAAATTAGGTGAAGAAAGCCTTGCCACTATCAACTTCTTATTTGAGAACACTCATGGGAAGCCTTGCATTCTCAGCTTTTCTTTTAAAAACGGAAGATAATAGCGAAAGCTATCTTACCCAAACCAAAACTTCACATTCGGCAGGGCACACAACCAAAGCTTATCGGAAGCATGATTGCAGAGGAAGGGGGACCCACCAAAACCATTCAAACAAGGACATCCCCAGTAGAACCTTTATTCCCATACAAGATTCACTTCACCTCATCAATGTCATCATGACTCCTCCCTCGCCATAATGGTCTCCCAGGCCCCCAGCACCCCAGCACCAGTCCTTTTTTCTCCTTTACCCATAAACAAACAAACAACCCCCCCCCCCCCCCTGTTTTTCTACACCAATATCTCATTTCCCCTCCCACTTTACTCTACCTCAAAATTATTCATACAATAACTATAATAAACAAAACATATTCTCGATTCATTATGTTACAATTTTAGAAATAAGAGAAACCGCACTTAACATATAAATATAATATCAGCATTCAGCAATATGCCTCTTTTTATTTTATCTAAACTAAACTTATTTCCTCGTTTTCCATATTTATAACATTCATTCCTCTTTAGTATATAGAAACAGAATTTACACGTCACACTAAACAACAAAAGCAGCTAAAAGTAAAGACTCCCTTCATTCCACTCCCACAGTCCCCCATACTCCATCCCTCCAACCCATATCTACAAACCCTTTAGTACACCCTGATCACGCCACGTATCCTGCATCCCCACCACAGTTCCGGTGCACCTCCCCTCCCCTCCCCTCACACGAGCGTCCTGCACTTCGAAGTGTGGGGGTCCCACATCGCCGGCAACAGGTACTTCCTCCCGTTCAGCCCGTACGCATTGAAGCTAGCACCCGACACCTTATCCACCAAGACCCGACCCGGATAACCCGGGTACGACCCGCTCCCGAACGCCCCCGTGCACGCCGAAACCGCCTCCAGCGGCGCCGTCGCGGGTCCCTGGAAGTAACCGTTGTTGAAGGGGTTCGTGACGGTTCCCGCGAGCAAAGTGGCCAGGTTGATGATCATCCCGTCGACGCCGACGTCGCCGTTCGGCGCCACCAGCGGCGGCGTCTGGGGTCCGTAAATCGGCTGGTGAAACGGCCACGCGCATTGCCCGGGACACTGCGTCTCGGAGTTCCCAACCCAAATGTAAGCGGTTCGGGGCTCCCCGTTAACGGGTCGGTTAGACCCGTGGGTTCCGCACCGCATGCAGAAGCCGTCGACGGCGACGTCCTTCGCCGTGAGAACCACCGTGATTGCGGAGAGTGCGTTATTCTCGTTATTAAACTTCGAGGCCAACGCGATGAGATCCCTTGTTTTTAGATTCTTGCCGAGGGTGTAGGTTGGGTGCAGGAACTGTTTCCCTACGACGAGCGCAGAGGATCCGCCCTTGTAGTTCTCCGTCGTCTTCCACCAGGACGCGGCGGAGGGAACCGGCGCACCCGGTGAGCTAACTGAGTTTATGAAGTCCACGATTATGGACCGTTGGATCGGAGTGAAGGAACCGTACCAGACGAGATTAACAGTGATCCGTCCTTTCAGGAGCTGGCCGTTGTGGTACTTGAGCACCAACGGTTGCTGCTCCACCAGCGCCCCTGCCGTGAGAGCGGGAAGGAACAGCAGGGCCAGCACCGCAGAGAGTACGATGGCATGGTTGTAATTATAAGCCATGATGAGGGTCGAGGTTTTTAGTAAAAGGATTAGAACGAACTTGAGAGAGAGAGAAAAGATACCGTGAGAGAGTTGGATGATAGACACGAATGCATCGGAGCGGCTGTTTATTTATACGCCAAGGCAAGCAGACAGCTGTAAGAGAGCGGTTGTCAACATCAGGGTGGACACGTGGATTATTTTGATTGGCTGGATTCTGTGCCAGCCTGTGAGGGCGTAGTATCCGTGTGACGTGGCGGTCCACGGTGACGGCGACGGCGACGTCGATGTTGGCGTTCTGAGACTCGTTGCTGATTTGAAGGGGTATTTTCCGATTTACTGATTTGACCTCACTCTGATGGATGGGATGGTATTTGAATTGTGGTCTCAATCCCCAGAATGCTATACCATGCGTTTCATCACAGGCTTTGAACCGAGTCGCGTGGGTCCCCATGGGGAATTCCACGCACCTTCCGATTTGAATCCGACGGTGACATGAGCGCCACACAATTGGAACCCGCTCAGAGCTCATGGGGTCCGCATAGGGCCTGTGAGCTTGACGTCAGACGCAGAGTTGGAGGAAGGATGTTTCAATAAATTTAACATAGGCGGGCATGAAATTTTAAGAGCATAGTAGGGGGGAGGACACAATTTTTTGGGATGTAATATGCGATATGTATGAAAAAAATAAGTAAAATGATAAAAATAATAAAAATGGTTGGATGGTGATTTTATATAATTATTATTATTATTTTTTAATTTTTTATTAAAAAATTTATCAAAATATTATTAAAAAATATTGATAAATATTATATTTTATACATAAAATTTATTTATATCTTATTTAATATGTTGATAAATTTTATATATTATAAAATATAAAAATTTATCAATATATTATTCAATATATTGGTAAATTTTACTTGTGTATGCGCGCGCGCATATATATATATATATATATATATATAGATATGTTAGTAAATTTTTAAATAAAAAAATATTAAATAAAAATAATAATAATTATGTGACATCTATTATTTAGATATTTTTGTTATTTTATTTATTTTTTCAATATATATCACATATTGTGTCAAAAAAAAATACTTTCTTCAATCATTTTTTAAACTTTAATTCTTATTTCTTTATTTATAGTGCAGAGTGTTTTATTTATTTTTATATAAACTGATGCCATAATAAGATATTAAATTAAAATATACAAATAATATCAATAGGTTCCCATGGCCTCTGGGTTTTCGAAACAATGCCTCTGAGGTTTGGTGGGGCTGGGGCCACGGAGGAACCAGTTTCGCTGACTCTAGATATGTCAGCTTATTAATATGTATTTACATTATTATTATTATTATTATTACTATATGATGTGGCAAAGTAGCTCCAAAACAGCTGTTGGGCTTGCCATGGCTAGGTGGATGATCGTCCTAACACGAAGAAGTATTATTTGTATTTTTTTTAATTTGTATATTAACTTTTATTTATTATTTGATAGAATATAAATTTTATTTGATTTGAATTTCATATTTTATTTAATAATAAATAAAAATAAATTTATATAAAAATTAAAAATATTCAAATAACACAATTCCCAATACAAATTCAGATTTTCATTTTTTTTAAATATTGATCTCAAGGACTCTCTTCTGCCTTTTTCCCTCCCTTGGGTTGTGCTTGCCTTTTCCTTTTCTTCAGTTTCACTTTGCTTTTTAATAAAAAAAAAAATTACATTGCTTTTTATCTTCCAACGTTTTGAAATTTTCAAAGATCATGTTGGGACGGTGTCGGCTCTATGAATTTTGCCGCGCATATCACAACGAGCAAAATGGGGTTTTAAATGTTTTGAGGTGGCCTCATGTTAATTCGAATCCAAGAAAACATGCAAAAATTCCACGACAATTGCAGAAGTACTATAAAACAAGAAAAAATTTAATGCAGCGAAGAGATGATGATGACATGAAGGAGAATTCGCGGACACAAATTAAGTACTATCAATGCGTTCCACACAAATGCACAGTAGTTTACGCTACTACCACTACTACTAACTTTGCGTTAAGATTTGTGGTTAGACAATTTAAGTTGGTTTTGAATTGACACACAAGACCCGAATTAAAAGCTACCACACGAAAGTTAATGAGGCAATATTAAGGGTGGATGACTCATAATTTGTCACAATAATTCATGCGCTATTCTCATAAATCTCACAAACATTGAAGGGGGGAAAACACAAAAAGAGAAAGAGAATCGAAGATAAAGAAGAAGGGGATTTGAGATTATTGTACTAGCAAGTTGGGTCTCCACTGTACCCTTGATTTGGCCCTTTTTTATTTCGTAAAAGAGAAGACAAAAACAAGTTTGGTACAGAGAAAAAGGGAAAAGGGTGAAGAAAATAAACAGTAGAGTGGATAAAAAGCAGGGGGCAAGTGGAGAGTGAAGTAGAAGGCAAAGGATCACGTGGGAGATTGAGAGGTGGCGAAATAAAGAAAACCAAGGAGAGGGGGCAGCGTCGGCAGCACACGGAGACAAAGGTTTGGGTCTGCTTCACACATAACACGCTGTTTTTGCAATGAACCGATTAGGACCCATTCGCCGCGCATCACTGGCTATAGGATAAACCCAAAAATATCCACGCGTCCATTTGTCACCAGTCTAGTACTAGTACGCACACAAAAATGTCTGCTCCATCTGGACGGGTTCATTTAACAGCCAATGCATAAGCGCATGAATGGTACAGTTACCATGTCTAAGTCCTAATTTAAAGTTATGACGTTGATATCGATCAACCTAAACCTCTTTTTAATACATCATTAATATGGTAGTAGGATTGTACTTAAACTAATACTTTATTGTTGCACCAAAATGAAAAAACTAGTTCTGGATTGTACATCTGTACTAAAATAAAACAAAATTGCACATGCATGGTAATGTTCCTTGTCCAAAGTAATATTGATGCTAAGCCTGACAGGAGAAATAAAGTGGAATTGATAAGAGGAAAAATTTTGGGAAGGAAAAAAGAAGTGAGTAATATAAGAAAACATCTGTTAGATCTTAAAATACTCCTTTTGTATTATTATTATTATTATTATTATTATTATTATTATTATGAAGTTATCAATTATCATCCGTGGTTATTAGAAAAAATAATTGAATACTATTTCTGGTTTAATTATCTGTCACTCTGAATAAAATTTCTTAATTCATTTTATCTATTATTTTAACATATTAATAAATTATTTATTATTAATTTCCTTTTTTTTTTTTACATAATTCCAAGGACATTTTAGTTAGATACTAAAAACTATTATTATTATTATTATTATTAAGTTATCAATTATCATCCACGGTTATAAGAAAAATAAATAAATATTATCTTTAGTTTATTTTATCTCTCACTTTAAAAAAAATTGATTTATTTTATTTATCATTTTAACGTATTAATAAAGTATTTATTATTAATTTTCTTAATTTTACCATTTACATAATTCTAAAGACATTTTAGTTAGATACTAAAAACCAATACTGTAATAGAATGAATAAATTAAATACTAAAAGTTAAATAAAAATATTTTATTAAATATGTTTCATAATTAAACATTAGTTTTAAGATTCTTAATTTTTGTGCATATGACTAAAGTGGCTGAGAAAACAGATAGTAGTAACTACAGATATAACTAACTAGGACTTAAATACGTAGAAAACATACTTAATGTTGCATGCAGTGTCATCATGGTCCAGTTTAAGCCACGTTTTCTTTTAGTCATCGTTCTAATCATACTTCATATCTTCACGATTCACACATGTAGTCACAATTTCCTTTTTAGAAATGTTAAAACTTTTTAATATATCATTCTAATACTCTTCCTAATTTTTAAATAAGAAAAATATTGAATATTTTATATATTTATAAGAAATTAAATATATTTATTTTGATTTAATATTTTTATTAAATATTAAAAAAATTATTAAAGATATTTTAGGAGCATATAACAAAACTCTTTTTTTTTTCTTTCTAAACTGACGTGTGATCAGCATTTTTATTTATAGTATTTATTAACAAATTTTATTTATATATTTACACTACACCATATTTAATATTCAGCAACATTTGTTGTCAAAAAATATTGTTAAAACTCTTTAGTAGTAATATTTAAGAAATATTATTAAAAATATAAAAAATATTATCAAAACTCTTTAATAACATATTTTCAAATGTAGTATATAGGTTATATAACTAAAGCGTTTTACTAACACTTTTATATAATTCAGTGAAATTTTTCCAATGCTAGCAAATCTCTTTTATGTTTTAGTGTTATTTAATAATCTCTGAGCCAAACCCAGCAGAATGAAATAACAAAAATAATCTTTTATTCAGTCGTATGTATAAAAGTTGGGTGCATGATTATAGGACGCAGTAGGATAGAGCGTTCATGATAAAAATGAAGTTTCATTAAACTAATCGCTGATAGGAGATCATAACTATGGTGTATAGAATTCAGAGTTTCAAACTAGGTCGGCCGTGCATGATGTACCATTAGTGAGACCATTTATGAGAATTGGCTCGTTGTGACATGGTCCACTTGCTGACAAAGCACGAGACTATAAGTAGTACATTACTATCGCTATATATGTGGATCACTTTCAGCCATGCAACGAAGGAAAAGGCGCTGTGGAGACAATGACATTTTACTTTCATCGTTATGCATGCATCATTAGGCAAACTCAATTCCTTGATTTTGGATAAAGTGCTAGTATATAAGTACAGCTCGCAAAAAATAAAAAAGACTAGGATTGCTTTTCATAGAAGTCTGGCGAAAATGAAAGTTCCTTCTCGATTGTATCATTTCTTTTAAGTGATTCATTATGTACGAGGCATCGACATATACAGATCACATCGTGGAGAAATATTTTTCTAAACCATTAATTGTCGCCCTTTTTTCTTAATTTAAGGTGCATATTTGTATATTGTATGTGTGAATGGTATCAATTTGTGCTTTCAATGATTAAGGTGCATATTTGTATATTATATGCGTGAATGGTATCAATTTGTGCTTTCAATGATGAAGTTAAATTTTAATAACTATTAACAAATACCATTAAAATAAAATTAATAGAAGAAAAGTTTACTGTAGAAGAATTAAAGGCACATACATAACTTCAGTTAAATTATGCAGCTCCATTTCTGAATTGCTCTTACAAAGTGGACAAATGTTATCCACTTGGCGCGTCATTTGAAGGAGATAGCACTGCAGAGAAGTCTATAAGGAACGAGGGAACTACTGTTACCTTCTAGGCGTTTTTCCATAAATGTGGCTTTGGAAGATAATTTCATCAATGTTCTGTTGAAGAATATTAATCTCATAATCTAATCGTATTTACGGTATGCGAAACATTTTTATTAACATTCTTGTACATGTCTTTTTGTTTTTCTCTATAATGGTCATTACAGTGAAAGAAAGAGGGTTGTAAATCCATCCTTACCGAGGGAACTTGTGAGTGGATATGGAAAAGGCAGCCCATTTCTCCTTCTCCTGTTAAACTGGAAGTAGCCCTCTAATCTATTCATCTAGTGAAAGGATGCAACAAATATCACACTTCAATTTTACTAATATAAGCTTTATGCCAATACCAAATTTCCTTCACTTTCAAGATACCAACAATTTTTTTTCCCAATCAATTTTTTTTTTTAGTTACATGTTTATTTTCTTGCTTATCTTTCATCTTTTCCCTTACTATTACATATGTCCATTTTGCTTCATGTCATTTTACACTCATTTTCTCGTCATTATTCTGCTTTGATCATCCGGCTGGTTGTGGTCTGGCGTGCAATTTGAGATATGTGTACCGTATTTAATACGGCGTCGTGACTCATGTCCTATGGCATGCATTAATGAAAGGGGTCTACACAATACGTGCAACATTATTATTGTACATGCCAATCATTGGAATTTGGATGGTAAAGAGAGCATTTAATAGAGTCGAAACCCACCAGGCATCGAATTGGCACCAATTGTGGAAAAAAAACAATGAACTGAATCAACAAAGTGAAGCTCATAATGGGCACCTCCAGCTGTCTTACAATTTAGAGCCTTTTGGTCTTGGTTATTACCTATACCTTCTCCTCTCTTGCAATGCGTGGTGATAGATTCACATTTGACTTGTGTCCAATTGGGACTTGGGGGGACCATGGCATCTATATTCTAAGCACAAGAAGGGGCATACAAATGAAGTCACCTACCCAAGTACAGCTGCATGCGTCCAATTCTCTATTTTCGTCCACTTTTCAGAATTAGACTAAGTTGTTTGGGTGGTGGTAGTAGTACGGCCAAAACAACTTCAAAGAAGCTTATCTTGTTCATGCTTTTGAGGATTTGTTCTACTTTTCCATATTGGCTTGTTCCTCTTTTGCCTTCCTTTTTTCTTTCTTCGATAGAGCAAATAAACAATCCCTAATTATTTAAGCCATTAATCTTCCCTCCCTCTCTTTGGAAATAAAAAATTTCTAAGAAGATAATCCAAAGGAAGGTAGCTATAATTAGACTTATCAATTAAGAATATTTTGTACACTGTTTTGTTACTTTCTTCAATCTTAATTTAATGCCCCCTCGTATAGGTAAGGCACCTAAGGCACAGACTTTAGGCTTCAAAAATTTCTAAACAGGTTTTAACTTTTAGGCCTCATTTTCCTTTTTGGAGTTCATAATTTTTTCTTTTTTAATTATTTTCCTTAAAATTCTTTTTCACTAATAATCAATTCAAATAAAACTTTACAAGTTTTAAACATTTCTATAAAAATCAATTTTTGATGGTCACATTTACTCATTCATCATTTACGTTTTGGTAATTATTAAAGTTTGATTTGCAAAATTTCATCTCTTAAAGTAAATATAAATATATTTTAAATAAACAATATGTTTAATAAATGCATTTTTTACAATTATGCTTTAAGCCACAATAATATGTTGAGCCGCCCCTATCTTAATTCAACAAAACATGTTTTTAGTAAATTGTTCTCTAAATATGTTAGAAAAAACTATAATACTACATAAAGTTAAGAGTTATGGTATATCCTTTTAAAATATTCTCCTAACAATTCTCTTTATTACTAAACAAGAAAAATATTGAATATTTTGCAAATTACCCACACAACTGCTCGGGGTTAACTTCACATGTCAAATTCAATGTTACCTTAATGAACTTCGACATTAGCTTTTACAAGCTAGAAATTGAATGTTATGCATTCCCATTGTCATAAGGTGATTAACCTGAGATTCGGAAGGGTATAGGCACCTTTTCTAGTTAGTACCACTAAAAGAGTGATATGTGTTGATTTCACTGCCATGTTATATGGCAAAAAATCTTTTCCAAATAAATGTTTAAAATTAGTTTTACACTAATTAATACATATCAGTGTACCCAACTAATAGGAAAAAATCAGTAACTTAACAGAGATTGCCTTTTGATCTATCAAAAAAATCAGTATACCCAACTAATAGGAAAAAAGTATTGCTCAGTAGCTCCAATGGGTTGCCCAAGTGCACTTAACAAACTCACGTCACGAACGTTTACCGGAGAAAGAGAAATAGAAATAAACATAGATTGGTGAGTAACTGATGAAATTGATAATGAACCAAATACTGCCAAGTCAGTTGGTTCTAGCAACATTTTAGTCTATCAAGTTTTTGCATAGACCATAGGAAAAAGAGAGAGAAAGGGCGTCAATTTTCATGAAATTATTGTTTTGTTCTTTTTCCCGGTGAAGACAGGTTTGTCGCTTAACACTATAATCGCGGCACCAAGAGATAGAGTCATAGAACAATGACCTGCGGACGAGTCTAGTGTTAATCGTTGCTTTACTCCAAGTCACTTGATAGGAAAGAATAATTAATAGAAATATTCTAGAGTGAATATATAATGATGATATGTGTATGTGTGAGAGTGACTTTATGTAGGGGTTGAACATTAGATCCAGCGACAAACAATAAGTGTTTTGTCAATTTAAGATGGTTAAATCACAAATTTAATTAGTAAACTTGATTGTCTTGTCACCGTCGATCTTTAAATAGATTTGTTAATTTGCAAAAGCTAACTCTTCATATTTAATGTCATACGTTCCCTAAATTAATGATTGTTTTATAACTAGTTAATTAACGAAAACCACTAATAATATAAAATGATTTACATGTTTACTGGTAGTCTTAGAGGCCTTATCTTTCTCATCTTCATATATCGGGGACAATGATAATATGACATGTTAACTATTTCATTTAGGTTTAAAATTAATTGTTTCTTTCGATTCAAAATATTCGTCATTTTAAGTAATTTTTTTATTAAATTATTTGCCATTGTTCTATTTTTATAAAAAAGTTATTATAAAATTTTCAATTGGACCCTTGATATTAATACAACACAACAGAAAGTTAAACATCAAATAAAGATAATTTCATAAAATTATTCTATAATCAATGCTTAATTTTAGGTTCTTTAATTCCCATATAAAGGTAGCTAAAATTACAAATATTTTAGATCGGAGGCAGTATAAGAAATCCATGAAATCAAAGTGAGCAAAGGTTGAAATTTATGTCCCACAAATTCAACGTTAAGGGGCTAAAGTAATAGAGTCATCAAACCTTTTTTGGACTGTTGCAATTAATTCCATCTTTTAAAAAGTCGCATTACGTGGCTGATTTAAAAAATACAAGGCAATCTATTGTTAAAATCTCAATTTTGAGTAGTAAAGTTTTACTTTGATTAAGAATTGATTAAGTAAAAATTATATAATATAGGGGATTCATAAATTTATTATCTCAAAAGTTTGGATCAAAATATGGTGTATGGTCTGTTATTATAATTTTATACTGATTTATTGGTTTAAATTTTTTGAAATTTTGGGTTTCCTTTATAATTAGTATTGTCAGAACTTTTAAGTGTGAATAATAAAGTTCTATATATTTATTTTTTTTGACATGGTGAAGTCGCATATCCATTAAAAATAAATTAAATAAAAAGTATATAATATGAAAGATTCATAATTTATTATCTTAAAATTTTAAGTTAAGATATGATATCTAACCCACTATTATAAGTTTTAACTTATTTGATTCTTCCAAATCTTCCAAATTTTGGCTGCCCTTCCAACATCGATATCTCATATCGGTTTTCACTTGCTCAATTTCTATAATAAGAAGGGACAAACATAGGAGGGAGGGTATGCCTCATCCTATTATGAGATGGATGCTGAAATGGTGAAACATGCTAAACATAACCTAGTAGCTTTTTCTTTGATTTCAACATACCCTAGTAGCTTAATAACTGAATCTTGAAAAGAGATGTTGATGATCCATAAACCACGAGAAGCTGATAATAGAAAACAGCTGTGTTGCTTGTATAGATGGCAAGCAATAAAAATAATTGATGAAAATAATATTATTTTAATAATTGATTATGATAAAAATTAATTTTATGTTGAGATGTATTAATTAAAAAATAATTTTAATGTACCGTGTTTTGTTTGTATAGTTTTAAAAAAAGTTTTACAATAAGTTAAAAAAATATATAAAATAATTTTTTTATATTATATAATATTTGATACTTAAGGTTATTGTGATAAAAATGTTATAACTCTATAATAGTCAATTTTTGCTTATAATTAAAATACTCAAAAATATTTTTTTTGGAAAAAGATTTCATTTGGTATAAATAAAATAAATTAAAAATTATAATGAATTTTAACTTCATGTGTTTAATTAAAAAAAAAACTTGATGTGCCAAACAAATTGTGGAGAAAACAACTTTTGTTTTGGGAGAAAATAATCATTCCTAAACATGCACGATGTCTTTTTAAGGGGAAAAAAATATAAATTCTCTCTTAAATATATAAACGAATTAACAAAAAATATTAATTAGACCTTAATTTTGGAGAAATTAGAGTGTATTTTATAAAATTACTCTTATCATTTAAGTCAATCTTTTTCTTAATATCCTTTCCATTCACTCATATCTCTTATTTAGTTGAGAGACTTTAGGTAAATAAATTTATCTATTAAGGATAGAATAGAAAAAAAAATTAATTAATATTTTTCAGGACACAAAATTGAGAAAAATAATTTTAAAAAGTAACACTTATCTAAAATCTGATGGAGTCAGAGTATATTTTTTTCTTTATTGGTTTGAGGGAAAAATAAAAAATAAAAAATAAAAAAGTGTATCTAAAGTTCTTTTGTCGTTTATTATAAATTAAGTAACCTTTTTCAACCAAAAGTAGGGTCAAGCTTGGCAAGCCAATATTGAAATTACAGCTTAAACGACCAATAGACAGATTACTTCTCAACTTGCTAGCACCGAAGCTCAGTCTGCATCATTGATTGTTAAATTAAACTTATAATCTTGATAATGTAGAAGGAACTTTGACTTAGTCATACTGTTTTTGTCGTGCCACCAGCCTCCGATATTGTATGCCAGAGACCGTCACTCCAGATTGTTTTGATGGCTGCTGAGTTTTTTTTTTTTTTTTTTTAAGATCAAAAGCAGATATTATGACTAATTAATTATATGATTTAATTGAATTTGGATCAGTTTAATCTAAAGCCACTGGTTTTCAAAATCAAAATATCCCATCGTTTGTGATTTTCGAAGTCATGAGCGAAGCAATGGATTCCTCCCAGGAAACAGCTTGCAGGCCTTAACCAATTAAATGAAATTTGAACATTAGAAGTTGAAGATTGGTTCAAAACCGGAATCAATTATTTAGGACCCATTTGACTTCCAATTTGGCTTCTTCTTGCCATTAATTTATTGAAAAACGGATTAAATCAAAGTCTTTGAAAGAGGGCAATTACAACCCACGGGGCCACGCTATGTTTTGGAAAAAAAAAAAATGCCATAGACTTTTTCTTCGAAGTATCTGGAGGCGAACAGAGCACAGGAATCAAATCCAACGCAAGCTTCAATATGAGATCTCAGTTGAATGCATGTAGTGGACCTAAACCAATATAATAAAGTTAAGTTGTATTCCATTAAAAATAAAAATGTTTAGTTGTATTTTCCCTAATTAATTAATCACTGCCTTACTTTATATATATATATTTCAAAAGTAAGCTGTAAGAATATGTGATTAAAATTTGAAATATTGCCTAAAAACAAAAATATAAAAAATGCTATATATATTATCCTAATAGTATACGTAATTCTTGTTCTCGCCAAATTTTGAGACCGATGGGTCGTCGACGATAGCCATTCCAATTTCTTTGAATACTAGTACAAATGAGGTTTCCTCGAATCTATTGGGATTAGTAGCTGCAAAAGACACCTCAATGCTCAAATTATTAGAAAAGGTATGTGTATAAAAGGTGAATAATGAACATATCTATGCAGATCAAAGTGAAGGTACTTATAGTTGTGCTTGTATCCAACTAGTCATTGAATCTATTAAGGAGAGGTAGCCGTAATGGTCGTTGAACTTGTGACGTCTTTGGTCTACTAAGCCACATGCTTAAGTGGTGTCTGAACAGTTTACTTGAGCTAGTGCTAGCTTGATCTTCTCACACCAAATATTGGTTCGATGTAGTATTAAATAAAAATATGTTCATTTAATGTCTTAGAAATTTCTTGATTTAATAATTAGGACAGATATAAACATTTAATAGCTTAAGAATTTTAAAGTATTTAATATTTTCCTCTTTGATTAATTAAAATAATTTAAGAAAAATAATAAATACTTCTTGAGATGGCTACATGAATGCTTCTACACAAAACTCTCGTTCATTTTCTTCACTCGCTTCTTCATTTTACCTCATTGTTCTTCTATTCTTATTCTAATGATCAGTGACATGTACGGTACTATTCTATAGATCGGTCCAAATATCCTCATCTGGCATGCAAAAAGATGATTAATTAAGTGGGCTTGTTTTGTTGCTTACAGACATTATCAAACTAATATGCCGATTATTATGACTTAATGGCTCACTAAATGCAAACACAATATAGTTGCTAATGCACGGACGGGGATTGGAGTTATTATTAGAATAATTCGAGCCTTATCTTTGATGTTTGCTAATGGGTTGCTATAATCTACGGAAGAGCTTACTCCCTGCTTTCCCTCTCCTCTTTCGGCTGCTTGCTAACGCGTTTCGTGCGTTACAATTATCATTTAGTATTAATATAATTTGCAAGTGTTGCCCCTTTGACATTATATATATTCTCACGATCGTGCTCTTATTTTTAATTCAGGATTTTAATTCTATTTTATCATCAGAATTGAGTTGGTAAGTGGTTGAGTAAAGCGCAAAGCAAACAGTACTCCAATCTCACCATCAACGAATTTTGAATCGTTTTGTATAATAAAATGGAACTTTTCACTGAAAGTTCGACCACATCAGCACTGAACATTTTACAAATTACAAGTTCTGAATGAGGCTCAAACATATCTATATTGTAGTTTAGTAAAGGAAATAGAGATATATGATAATTTTAACAGATTTAGGAAAATATGGTATTTTTTAAAAAAAAAAAAAAAGGAAGAACTCGCAATGGAGCACCACAAATTCTAGAATTTGTGGTTTCCTATTGCGAATTCTAATAGAACTCGTAGGAAATCACAACAAATTCTTAGAATTTGTGGTACAGTACTGCGAGTTCAGAGTTTTAATGTACTTTATTACGATTTCAAATATAAAAAAATAAAAAATTAACCCAGCTTGCCCTATAAATAGCGTGCCATTTTACTGGATTCATTGCAAGGAGGTTCTCAGTATTCTCAGTATTTGATAAGTTATTTTCAGTGTTTAATAGGTAGTTTATAGTATTTAAAAATATTTAAGAGTGTAAGATAATTTGAAAAAAGTGAGTGAAAAAAAATATGGATAGTAATATAGTTACTACTATTGTATATTTTAATGATTCTATTGTAATATCTGATGAAACTATAATATTTGGATGTGATTATCCTATATGGGTATATTTTTCAGATACTATATCATTAGAAGAATTAAAAGTGGAGCTTTGTCAAAGTATAAATATTGGTTTTGAGAAAAAAGTGGAAAAAATACGATATAGGTGTCCAATTTTAAATATTAATGGGAATCTAAAATTTCGAGCAGTTACAATCAACAGTGATCGGAATATGAGAGTAATGTTTAGGATGTATCGCCAATATCAAACTTTCAATGCAGTTGTGGAGTTGTATGTTGACTTCGAAAAAATTATTGCTGAAGCTGGCCCTAGCTCATATCCGGATAATCAATATTATGATGAATTTGTTCCCAATTCATATTCGATAAGTGCTATTATAATTTGGTGTGCTAATTTTTATTCCAAAATTAATATATATTTTATTTTGTTATAAATATTATTGTTTATTGTTATTATTATATGATATATAAAGTATGCTCTACACTTGTCTCTGGTTGAGGATCCTGTGTATCAGAAATATATATATGATTAATAATCTTTATTAATTATTATTGTTGTTATTATTATTTATATTACTATTATTGTAATTGTTGTCGTTATTATTATTATTATTATTATTTCTATTGTTATTATTATTATGATTATTGTTATTAATATTTTTATGATTATTACTATTATTAATATTAGTATTATTATTTTTATTATATTAGATAATAATAATATTACTATTACTATTATTATTCTTATTATTATTATTATTGTTATATACAAAGTAGCTATATTATTATCATTTCTATTAATTATTATTATTATTATTATTATTATTATTATTATAGTAGATATTATTATTAGTATTATTATTAATCTTATAATATTATTTTTATTGTTATAATTGTTATTGTTGTTGTTATTAATATTTCTATGATTATTACTATTATTAATATTAGTATTATTATTATTATTTTATTATATTATATATCAATAATATTAGATATAAAATATGCTTTATTATTATCATTATTTCTATTATTATTATTACTTTATTATTATTATAGTAGATATTATTATTAGTATTATTATCAATCTTATATTAATATTTCTATTGTTATTATTATTATTATTGTTGTCGTTATTAATATTTGTATTATTATTACGATTATTAATATTACAATTATTATTAATATTATTAATAGACTACTACTACTACTACTATTATTATTATTATTATTATTAGATATAAAGGATTATTTTATTATTTCTATTGTTATTATTATTATTATATGCAAAGTATGCTTTACACTTGCCTCTTGTTAAGGATCCTGTGTATCAGAAATGTATATAATTAATGATCTTTATTAATTATTATTCCTTTTATTATTATTATTATTATTATTATTATTATGTTTCTATTATTATGATTATCATTATTGTTAATTGTATTATTATATGAGATGCAAAGTATGCTCTATATTTGCCTCTTTTTGAGGATCTTATGTATAAGAAATGTATCAAACTAATGATCTTTTGTATTTATAAATATTAATTGTTAGTATCAGCACTATGAAGAAGGTTTGCCAAGCCCATTTCTAGAAAGAGGTACAAAATGTGAAATTAGAGATAGTGAAAGTGATAGCGATTACTTGGAAGGAGAACATGAAGCTGAGAATAATGGTGCAGAAGATGATGATGAAATACCAAATATACAGGCTATTATTCAATATTCGAAAGGTCTTCCATCTTTCATGCATACTTTAGATCTTGAAGCCATGCATGCACCTGAGTTTCCTGAATATGCAAATATGGCTAGTGATTATACTGTAGACGGCGAACTATGTGTGGGAATGCAATTCAGCGATAGGGAGGCTGTAGTTCGAGCAATTAAGAACTACAACATTTCTAAATCAGTGGACTACAATGTATGTGAGTCAGAGTCAAGGACATTTTATTGTAAGTGCAAATACTATGGCGTAGGATACAATTGGCTTGTTAGGGTCAGTCTCAGAAAAAAGAAGGGCATTTGGGAAGTCAAAAAGTATAATGGCCCTCATACTTGTACTGCAGCGATGATCTCTCAAGATCACACAAAGTTAGATGCTGAAATGATTGCACATTATATAGAGCCCATGATACGAGCTGACGTATCCATTAAAGTAAAAGTTGTAATTGCAGAAATTCAATCTCGATATGGATACACACCGACATACTGGAAAGCATGGACGGCAAAGCAAAAAGCAATTGAAAGAATTTATGGTGGCTGGGAAGAGTCATATGCAGCTTTACTCAAATGGTTGGGAGCAATGTGTGCTTTTACAAGAGGTTCATATGTTGAGTTCGATACTAGTCCAGCTTACCATGGCACTAATGAGCAACCAAATGATCGAATATTCCGCCGAATATTTTGGACTTTTGGTCCTTGCATCAAAGCTTTTAGACATTGCAAACCATTAGTCCAAGTTGATGGGACACATTTATATGGAAAATACAAAGGCACTCTATTAGTGGCGGTTACACAAGATGGCAATCAGAATATATTGCCAATTGCATTTGCAATAGTCGAGGGTGAGACTGCAGATGCATGGTATTTTTTTCTGCATTATCTACGCAGATATGTGGTGACTCGAGATGGAGTTGGCATTATTTCTGATCGGCATGAGTCAATTAAAGCAGCAATTCAACGTTGCCATGGACAGTGGGAACCTCCAAGAGCATTTCATATGTACTGCATTAGACACATATTCTTACGGAGATTCAAGAAACCTTACTCACACCGACTTGTCGTGAGTATAGGTAATTCCCAACCTAATTATCTCTATTGTTAAATGTGATTTTATTCTTTTCTTTTTTAATATACTGATCATATTATGAATTATAGGATATTCAAAGACAGAACGTGAATTTAATCTTCACTATGAGCAGATGCGCCAACATGGTGAGATTTATACAAATTGGCTTGACAAAATTCCAAGAGAAAAGTGGGTTCAAGCCTTTGATGGAGGACATCGGCATGGACATATGACCATGAACTTGGTCGAGTGTATCAATTCTATGTTAAAGGGAGCTCGTAATTTACTAGTTACTGCCTTAGTTAAAGCAACGTACTTTCGGTTGGCTGAGTTATTTGCTACTAAAGGAAGGGAGGCATATGCACGAAAAGCTACAGGAAGTATTTTTTCTGAAACCATCACAACAAGATTGCGAGAAAACTAGCAAGCAGCAGGAGGCGTACGCGTTACTACTTTTTCAAGGTAGTATCAAAGTTTCCATGTTGAAGATCTATCAAATGGATCACAATTCAAAGTTGATATAAAGGAGAGGTATTGTGATTGCGGCGATTTTCAGACTGATCGATATCCATGCCGTCACGTAATTGCTTGCTGCTCTAATCAGTATCTTGACTGGCAAGCTTATGTCGATGATGTTTATAGGATGGACAAGATATGTAAAGTGTACAAGCAGGAATTCGGGGTTGTGGGACATGAAAGTACATGGCCGTCGTATAATGGCCCGAGAATTCATCCTAACCCCCAGTTGAAACACACAGAAAAAGGTCGGCCAAAATCAACTCGTTTCCTCAATAAAATGGATACAAGAGAAATGAGAGGACCAAAACATTGCGGCCTCTGTCGAGGTGAAGGACATAGCCGCAGACAATGTCCCCATAGAAATGGGCCAAGTTCTTAGATATAAGTGAAATATTGTTATCCTGTATTCACTAATATAATATGGACCTCTAACTTGTGACTAATGCTTTATTATTTATTTTAAATCTTGTCATTTTAAAATATATTATTTTTAATTTTTGTATGACTAACATAATATTATTTAGTTATGTTTGCCTCTATTATTAATTATTTTTATTGAATATTGAAACTATAACTAAATAACTGTAATTGATATTTTTTTCTATTAAAACTATATTATATCATATGATTACTTTATTATATCATAAGAGAATTAATACTCAAACACTAAGATAATATTTAAGTAATGAGCTTTGCAATTAATTGTAAAAATAAAAATTCTAAAAAATACAAAGATATTACAAAAAGTCATAAAGATATTACAACATCATACAACTAGATTAATATTACAAAATAATATTATAAAAAATATTACAAAAGAATACCATTACACAATTATTTCTTCTTCCATGCGGCCATGTTTCAGGGGTAAATTTTACCGGTGCCTTAAGTTTAAATTTATCCCGCAATCTTTGACAAGCACGACTCCAGACGTTGTCGCTCCTTTTTTGTCTTTCATTAGCCTCATTGTTCCCATCACCTTGTTCTTGCTGTTCCTCTTCTTCGTCATTTATTATAGATACATATTTAGCTATAATAAATTGCAAGAAATTATTAAATTATGATAATTATACCTGGATGCTAGAGGAAAACGTGGCACAGGATTTTTAAAAATAGGAGCCAAGAATGGAAGTCGATGCCATACCCATGACTGTAAAAGCTGTAAACAGCCACCAATGTCAGAAATTTTATACCGCATTGTACGGCATAAATTTCGATAAAGTACGGCGAGGCATGCTGAACCCCAACTATACTCCCCTGCCTCTTGCAAATTTTCAATTAATGGAAGAAATTTGCAATGAATTAAAGATGTGGTCTTATCTGGCGTAAGTCGCATCCCCAGTAATCGGAGTATATAGCCGCGAGTAAATTGCTGTAAGATCTCATCAGGCACATCTGGCCCAAAGCTGTCTAATCTTTCTTCATTAAAATGTTCATACAACCAACTTAATCTGATTGTGGATTTGTTAATGTCGCCCTCTTCAGGTCTAATGCCAAAAAGGCTTTCACATAAATTCTCAATCCTTTCTCTGGTAAAGGATGTAGAACCAATAACGGGTCGACCATCGATACGAACCCCAAGTTGCAATGCCACATCTTCTAATGTGACTGTACACTCACCAATCGGAAAGTGAAATGTGTGAGTTTCTGGCCTCCAGCGTTCGACCAACGCACTGATAAGTTGGTCGTTTGATTCAAATTGCTCCATCATAGAAACATCTAGTATTATGATATTTCGTAAATAGTTATGTATTTTGGATGGCGGTTTCTCCAAATGCAAGACTCGAGGTTGCAGTACTCTCATTTTCTATTATGATTTGCAAAACATAAAAATAAAAGAATTAGGATATATCAAAAATAATAAAGCAATATATAAATAAAAGAAAATACAGATATTACCAGAGATAATAATATTATTATAACAACGATAATATTAATTATTGATAAATTGATAATTTAGGGTTTCATTTTATATTTATTTATGTGTCTAAATTTCTTAAAAAATATATAGCAGATATATTTCTGATACACAGGATCCTCCTAAGAGGTAAATGTAAAGCATACTTTATATCTTATATAACCAAAGTTTACTAACAATAACGATAAACTAAAGTCTTAATCTCGCCATTAAAATTATTAATTAAAATTTTTTAAACGATATAATAACAAGATTAATAATAATAATAATAATAATAATAATAATCATAAAACTAAATAATAATAATAATTATGTTAATAATAATTACATAATAAAATCAAGATTATATTACGATTATGAGATAATAATAATATTAAATAATAATAATAATAATAGTAATAATAATAATCATAACAATAAATATAAAAGAATAATAATATTTCATTACTACTCCACTCAATATAACTACTTTTAATATATAGCAGATATATTTCTGATACATGATCCTCATGTTATAAGCAAAGTGTAGAGCATACTTTATATCTTATATAACCAAGGTTTACCAATAACAACGATAAACTAAAGTCTTAATCTTTTGTTAAAATTATTAATTAAAATTTCTTAAACGATATAATATAATAACAAGATTAATAATAATAATAATAATAATAATAATAATCATAAAACTAAATAAAACTAAACAATCATAAAACTAAATAAAACTAAATAATAATAATAATAATAATAAAAATTACGTTAATAATAATTACATAATAAAATCAAGATTATATTACGATTATAAGATAATAACAATATTAAATAATAATAATAATAGTAATAATAATAATCATAACAATAAGTATAAACGAATAATAATATTTCATTACTACTTCACCCAATATAACTACTTTTAATATATAGCAGATATATTTTTGATACACAGAATCCTCACAAGAGCCAAGTGTAGAGCATACTTTATATCTGATATAATCAAGATTTACCAACAATAATAAACTAATAATAATCATCATACTCAGCCACTATAACTACTTTAAATATATAATAACAACAACAATAATAATAAATAGAATAATAATAACAATATTAAATTTAGAATAATAATAATATATATCAAATATATTTTTAATATACAAGATCCTCATAAGAGGTAAATATAGAGCATATTTTATATCTCATATAATAATAACAATAATAGCAACTAAATATTACTCCTTCACTACGAATCTTCTCCAAAATGTGATCTTGTGCTCTCATTGTCTTATCTACTGCCATTTTTTCTAAAAAAATATTTTTTTATCAAATTAATTCAACTCACTTTCACAACTCTTTATAACTAATTCTTAATTCTCTTTCTCTTACACTGAATTCTCAAATTATCGATATGCATTTCATTCGTTACAATGAAGCTATTTATAGAAGGGATAGTTACTGTTTATTAGGACTGTTGAACGCGTGAAATAGTTTATTATTGTCCTATAATACAGTGTCTGGCCAATTTATGATCGTCCTTCAATTATTGTTGCACCAATGATATAAAACGTAGAAATTGTATACGCAGAACTCGCGACAAATCACCGCATTTTTGGTGAAATTGTAATGATGTGTCGCTAGTTCTAGAACTAGCGACACATCATTACAATTTCACCAAAAATGCGGTGATGTGTCGCGAGTTTAGTATTATTTCGTGTCCCACTGTTGCGAGTTCTATAATTCTCAGTTCTGTGTTATGAATTCAGTAATACAAACACCATATTTCACTAATATTTTTTTAAATACAATAAATCTTTAAATACTCATTTCAATTACCATAAACAATTTATAAAGCCTCTGAATGATTAACTTCAAAAAAAAATTGATGATAAATAATCTCACTTGATTGAGATTTCCTGCATCTCCTTAACAAAAATATAAATTAGTCGTCCTTGTTCTGGAGTAGATGTCAGTCCTATTCCCAGTAGGCTGGGTGTTTAGAATTAAATTAGTGATTATCAATTGTCTCCACTGTATCTTCATGACGGTAATTATGAAAGATTATGTCTATTGAGAACGAGATAAAATCTACTCAATATCATAACAGTAGGGGTTAAGATATTCTCGTTACTTATCAGTCAAGTGCCATATTCACTATATAAGGAAGGCCATAAGTAAAGCATTTTTTTCACATGTACTGCTTCGTATATCAATTGGCTGCCGGTATATATATTATTTAAAATAATTATTTGAGGTTTATTTCAATGTACTGTGAACTTCGGTTGGCTGAATTGTAAAAGACATGAGACAAATCAGACAATGATAATTACGCATGCAAGATTTTTGTTTTTCGAATAAAAAAATGAAGAGAAAACTACCGTGGAGCTTGATGTCAGCAACTTTACAGAAGCCTTGGTCACATCTGGAACTGTGATGTTTTTCCAGTGTCGGCAGTGTATTTTCATTTTTAATAAATTGGTCGTGGCAATGGTGCATAAAATAATAAAAAAGACTAATGAGCAAAGCGGTTGGTGTATTTACACATTGTAGAAATTATCAGTATATATAAAAATAAAATTTAATTTTAAGGTATTATTATTATAAAAAAAATATACAACTGTTTAATTGTATATTGTTATATATGACAATATAATATTATATAATTAATTGATGATATAAAATACATTATATATCAACGTTAACCTCATATAAATAAATCATATAAAAAATGAGGGCTACAAAATTAAATTCATAATTAAAACTATAAAAGCGCATGTTCTTGAATTAATGGGTTGCATTAAACGAGTACTTTTTTTACGTGTCCAGTCACCGTTTCTTTTTGCATGTCAAGTCAGATATAACATGTGAATTGATAATTGATAATTGAACTGAGATCTTTTTCCATGAAGTAATTATGTTTGCACCGGTTTTTCTTACAAAACTGTGAATACTTTTTGCAAGTCATTGAATAATATATTACTTTCAATGTAACTTCAATAAATAATTTAGCTAAATCTACTTTAAAATCTATACACAAATTGTTTCGGTTGGTATATATGCAAGCAAGTATTATTAATGTCTAAATTGTAATACTTGTAATTCAATTATAGGTTGGGAGCGTTGAAGGTGCAAAACAGGACATTGCTCAATAGCTTGATCAAATGATTATCAGCCTGGCTAATGCTACGTCTATGGCTCTGTGGCATATATAGTAATAATAATACCCAGTTTCACATCAAATTTTCCAAACAAATTTTAAATTTCATTTTCCTAATGCTCCATCTCGACTCCTGTCTCCAGTTAATATGCTCAAATAAATACAAGAGGAATATGAGAGAGAAGCAACTTAGGTAGACTCTAGATATAGTGGCACATCGCAAACAATAAATGGGCCAAATGGCCTTGCACTTACCCCAGGGTATTTGTGGCATGCCCTATTATTTGCATTGAATCTTATATTTTTGGCGCTACTTGCATGCCTAATCGGTTAGCGTGATCAAGTAATTGATTGGTTTACACTTCACAGAGGAGCCTCATTTGCATCTGCTAAGCCCATGTCATTGCAAAACTAGCAAGGGTTGGTGCTGGTGCCAATGTAATGCAATTCCAAGATATGATCCAAGTGTAGCATATTGACAATTGGGCTTCAAGCCTTTATCTTCTCCTTGGTCTTCGTGACTGCCAAGAACATGACTCTATACAAAACAATTATTCCCATCATGATTGCAAGATCAACCCACTTTGAGTGACCCATTTCCACTTGCCATATATTTTTCAGTATCTCTTTATCACTAATATAGGTGCCTGCATCTTGATCTCTAGCCAACTTCAAACCAAGAAACTCATTCTTGAACAATCCTTGGAAGGCATACTTGTGGAAGGAAACAGAGTACATGGGGTATTTCCAAAATGGTTTTGGAAGATCATTTGGCAGGCGAAAGAACCCACCAGTTAAGATCATCACTCCCACAATGCCACCGCAGATTGTGATGCCCATGTTGGGATTAGAGAACATACTTGAAACAACCATCATGAGGCTTTCAACCCACAAGACACAGGCAAATAGCACAGAAGAAAAGTACATGAAGCGTTCAAGGCCCGTGTGAAGTCCGCATAGGGAATAGGCAATCACTCCGGGATCAGTGACATCAATAGCGAAATATGGAATCGGAGATAGTGTGTGGCCAATGACAAAGGCAGAAACACCGTAGCGGCCATTCAATCTCTCACGTTGAAATACCTGAAACAGTCACATAAAAAGTTTCAATTAGAAATAGCTGTGTTATGTGTTGATCATCAAACACTTCCATTGATTTAATTGAATTGAATTCTCCAATGCCAACTTAGTTATGTTATTCATAGATTTCAATAACTTGAATGTACATTTTCTATCCAAAATATCCAGCCACTCCATCTACATG
Organism: Pterocarpus macrocarpus; assembly: GCA_031439585.1. Taxonomy (NCBI): domain Eukaryota; kingdom Viridiplantae; phylum Streptophyta; class Magnoliopsida; order Fabales; family Fabaceae; genus Pterocarpus; species Pterocarpus macrocarpus. Next base: position 39,428,489 of record CM062518.1, read on the forward strand.
AGGTAAGCCAATGTGGCAAGAAATGTAACAATTGATATAATGAAACTAGGAAAACTTCAATTTATCTTGTCAAACTAGGAACCAATCCATTTGTTGAACTGCATTTCGAAGAGCCATTTTACCTTCATTTGCTCCACAAATGGAGGGAATCCACCAAGAAGGGTTATGAAAGTCAGGACTGATGCAACAAAAGAGACCAGAGACCCTCTAGCCTGGAATATGCATGAAGATAATTATTCATCTACGTTATGATTCAAATGCCATATTTTACTTGAATTTATATTTGTCACCTGAATTGATGCATCACTTGAACTGATGTCAAAGAAAATAGTGCCCAGACTTAAAGCTGCTACAACAAAGATAGCTATACGTAACCAGTAATTACTTACATCACGAAACAAGTGCAATGAAGATCTTCTTATAAGAATGTGGCACTGAGTAGAAATGCATCTTGTTTTCCGTCCCTCTCGCTCAAACCATATTCCTGAATTCATCAGAAAGTCAGTCCTTCATGTATGTTACTGGTCTTTGATCTTGGGAAATCCTTGTTCTAGTTATATTGTAGATTTTGCGTTTTGATTGAAGAATGTAACTGTATACTTACACTTTCTCCTATTGTTGTTACTTCCTTCTGAACTTGATTACTAGTTTCAGAAGATTTATAAATCTTCATAAGTATATTAACAGCTTCTTCTTTCGTCACTCCTATGTGGAAACATTCATCATCGTCCTAGAAACAACAAGATAAATCAGCTGTGTGTTGCTGTTGCCACAAATGTACTCTAAGCATTGAAATCTTTACTTGCTTACCAATTTGAAATCCTTGTTTATGATCCTCAAGAAATGGTCAGCAGGGTTGTGGAGAGGTGGACAAGGAAAGCCACTTGTGGCAAAAAACTACAATCAATCAAAAATAGAATCTAAAAGTTTTCAATTTCAAGTCCGTTATCTTTGTGTTTGTTTATAGTGATCATAATATTAACCACTAACCTCTGTTGCAGCAGAAGTGGAGCCAAAGTATACTATTTCACCAGATGACAGAAGACAAAGGTCATGGAAGAGTTCAAAAACTTCACTGCTAGGCTGATGGATGGATGCAACAATGGTTCTTTTGATGCCATCTCTTGTCTTTAGACTCGCAATTCTGCTCATGACATAGTAGGAAGCTGCACTATCCAGGCCACTAGTTGGTTCATCAAGGAGAAGTTTTGGGCTTGTAAGAATCTCAATGCAAATGCTGAGTCTCCTCTTTTGTCCCTCACTGATGCCTTTAGTGCCCCACCCTCCAATTCTTGTGTTAGTGGCATCTTGTAGACCCATTTGTGTGATTGTAAAGTCTCCCCTTTCTTTCTTCTCTTTCTTGGACATTGAGTTTGGAAACTGAAGCTGAGCTAAGTAGTACACTGCTTCTCCAACTGTTAGTGTTGATAACATAGCATCATCATGTGTTACATATGCCTGAATTCACATAGTGAGGGAAAGAGATAAATAAGATTTCATTTCATTCTGAAAATAAAAAATCAATTCCCTTCAAATGAATGACTGCTGGTGGCTACCAACATAGGGCTATGCAATTTTTATTTCATACATAGTTTTTCAGAATTTTTACTCACTGATGTCCCATAAGCCAATGCTTCTCTGTGGCCATTGATTAGAATCTTCCCTGCTTGCTTTGTGCTTGAACCCAATCTTCCTACAGAATATTTCAAAATTAAAGATTTTAGATTTATTCTTCTTGTTTGTTACATGACCATTTTATATTTTCCATAAAATAACAGCAAGTTTACTTTCATAAATATGCCCATGATTAAATGGCACAAATAACTTTTTTAATGAGCCCGCGAGAAATTTTACGATTTATTTAAACTGTTGATAAAATTAATTATACAGTTATGTATTTTCTTAAGAATTATCTTTTTAAAATTTGAACTCGGGTATGTTAGAGAGTCAAAATTATTTACGGACTCAACTAACCTTCTGGGCATAAACATTTAATTTTTTTTTCTACGGCCATGTGGTTCCAATACTACCTTACACGCATTGGACTAATTCATTTCCTTGATCTAGTTAAAAACTAATTAGTAATTATCCACATTACTATTAAGAAATTTATAAAAATATTTTTTGCAGCATGACCCAAAATAGTTAACTTAATTATAATTAGAACTTGTAATTATACACCTGGCCATGCATCACTCTTGTCCACCAGTAACTAGCGTATATGTACGACAATTTTCTCTAATCAACAGCTATTTGAAAATATGACCATTACTTCCTCCAATACAGATAATAAATCAAAAGTTATTTTCATATTTGAGTGAAAAGATTGAAACAATACAATACAACCCAGGAAAAAAACAAAAATGCTAGCACCTTTAGGCGCAGGCGTTATCATGGGGCCAAAAGCCAATATACATTCAAATAACGACAAAAGGTTGTTTTAAAAGTATAGTTAATTGGCGACATTAATGTTGACATTGTAAATAAGCCAATAACATTCATGTGAATATTCCAATAAGCAGATACTACCAAAAAAAAAAAAAAATGCAATCCAATATGCAGTTACCTGCTAAAGCATCGAGTAGTGTGGACTTGCCCCAGCCAGAAGGACCCATTATAGCCAAGAGTTGCCCTGGCTTGGCATAGCCCGTGAGACCCTTCAGAATTGGTTTCCTACCCTTCCTTCCATTTGGAACAGTCACATTCAAATCCTCCCATGTCAGGAAGATGCCCTCCTCCTCTGCATGAGTACTTCTGTTTGACTTGATGATGGCTTCCTCCTCAATTGTGGTAGCAAACTCTAGTTCGGATTCAATAATCGTAGAACTATCATTGGGTTCATAGTCAGAGGCATTACATTGAACAGTTGAATGAAGGCGGAAAGTCATGTTCACTTTCAATATGCTGTTTGATTGTGTTAAAGAGAGGGTACGTAACGTGGTGGAGGGCTTTGGCTTGTTGAAACTATCCTATAAAAGCTGTTAGTGTTACAGATGATAAAAGCATATTTTCAGGATTAAGCATAAGCAATGAAGAACGTGTACCTTAAGATATTATGATTTAGATTTAATATTGCAACATTTTAACCTCCGAATCTTTTATCTTGTGTGATTCTTCAGCTAGCCTGAAGTAGCGATCACGACTCTACTAGAGAACCTGTAAGTACAATGGGAGTAAACATTTACTAGAAAAATATTATGGATTTAATTTTTATTCATTGTTGCTGTAAAAAAAATGTTATTGTCATGTAATTATAGATTGATACATTATAAAAAATGTTTGACAGTTAAAATAATTATTTCAAAATTATGCATATACTGGTTTATGATTAGAGAGGTTAGTAGACGGCATAAAAAACTTATGTTAATAATATATTAAAATTAAATCTAAATATCGTACCATCAGAAAAATTGTTTTTTAGACATAAAAAAAGATTTTAGAATAAATAAATGAAAGTAAGAGAAACTACTTATTTATTAATGATTTATAAACATGTTTCGTCAGTTTAATAAAAAATATTGATTATCTAATGTTTTTCTTAATTAGAGTGTGGAAGAGATGATAGTGGAGCCAGATACACGGAAGGTCAAATCAACAGAATCTGTGCTCGAATGGAGGCATAAGCCAGCTCCACAGATCAAGTCTGCTGCTATATAACCTGTAAAAATCTCCAACGGGATAAAACTTGCATTTGACGCAGCAATTATAACTACATCTGTTGCGATTATTTTAAAAGAGAGAGAGAGAGAAAAAAAAAAAAAAAAAAAGGGAAAAGAGGGGAGGAAGAGAGGGGGAGGGGGAGACTTCTCAATTGGATCTCTTGAAATCTTATTTTATATTAAGAATACATATATTTCATTGATAGCACGATCTGATTTTTAAGTTGGCAATGCTTATCTTAAAAAAAAAAGTTAAAAATATGATAGTCATTTATTCCCGTCTTGATTTCAATGAAGAAAAAAAAAATATAATTCTTCAATCTCACCATAAGGGTCCTATTATATATTACAGAATAATGATATATGAATGCACAAAATTATGGTGTATATGAAATATATATGGAAAAAAAGGAGAAAAATAATAAAAAATAATTGAATTATGGATTTTATATGATCATTATTATTTTTGTTTAATTTTTTTAATTCAAAAATTTTTCAACGCAAAAAGTACAATGTTGATAAATTTTTGGATTAAAATAAATTGAATAAAAATAATAATAATTATTTTTTTATAAATAATAATGATAATTATTTGAGACCTATTATTTAAATATTTTTATCATTTTTTTTCACTTTTTTTGATTACATCTTGTATGCATCACAATTTTGTGCATTCACTAAATATTATTGTATATTATGTATCGCAATTAATTGGTGCCACGACAACAGAGATAGCATTCCACACCATCTTTATTTCAAAAATTCAAAAACAATATTGCATCCATTTCACGATGATAAAATTATAAATATTAAATATTTATTTGCTGTATTGCGTAACATCTTCATTCCTTAGAATCCCACGTTGAATATAAAAATTAAATTATATTGCATCTATATGATGTCACGAACAATCACAATCCACACCATCTTATTCCAAAAACAGAAGAAAAATAAACCATTTCATGAAAGTCATTTTATATGTTTGTAATCTTATAGCTACTTTTCATTTTCTGTTTCTCAAAAGGTAAATATTATTCATTAATGTAGCAAATATATATATAGCATATTTACAAAGAGAGAGATAACATAATTTTGGCCAATTCTCCGGTGCCAATTTAAAATATATATTTGGTGCCTTTGTGGGGGTTATTCAATGGAGAGGCAACACGTGGGTACTATTTGCATGGGCACCTTTAATGTGATGTACAATAGAGAAGTCTGATGAGGATAATTAAGCAATGATGTGTTAACGAGCCATGAAGATCCGTAATATAAGTAGTAGTAATAAAAAATGGAAATAATAGTATGAAAATAAAAAAGGAAAAGAAAGGTTGAAGTAAAGACAAAAAAAGGAATCCTACGGGGAGATCTTTGAAGTAGGGATAAAAAGGAAGCAGAAGGGGAGATATTTGGATCAGAAATCCTGTGATAGTCGCAGTTGCGAGTGGAGATGTGCCACCGGCGATAGAGCAGCTAGATCTGTTATGGGTCGGTGCTTGTCTGCGAGAAGAACAAATGGGTCCTCCACTACGGCAGTAGGAGCCGCCGGTCCGAGGAATGGTTGCCGAAAAATGGAGATTCCGGCGAGGGAGGGTAAATGGGGTGGCATTAATGAGACGCTAAAAAACCCACCTATGTCATTGGAATGCTTCATCTTCATATAATAAGGCATTTTGAAAAAAGCCGGCCAGGTGGCGGTGCTGCCACCAGTCAGCCACCGTGGAATGTTGGTGGTTGATGAGGTTACTGCGAATAATAGCATCATTATGGACAATCCCTACTTACTCTCTTGCAGGCCCACTATATAACTTAATACAAGTGGCAATATCTTATCCCTTCACACCACAATAACACCAAATATATAACATTTATGAGGCATCATAGCATTTACCCATAATTTTTTCCTCTCATTTTTGTGAAAGGGCGAGCCTTTTTGATTCACGTAATTTTTTGCTATCATTTTTGTTTCAAATTTTCACTAGGTAGCAAGGCCACAAGGATTTTTCTTTCCTAAGTTTGGCGATGCCCAAAATTTTGGTGTTCAAAAATGGACCAACCTATTGAGAAAAAAAAGAAAAAAAAGTACTTGCTAAATTGTTGTCCCTATTGACTAATCTCATGAATGGAAAGGAAAACTCTATGATAGATATGGGCCACCTTAATTAAAATTTGTTCAATAGTTACATGATTGACTTCTGTGAAAACTAAATTTGGACGGTTGAGTGATGTATTTGAATGGAACATAATCTGTCTCAGAACTTTTCTGTTTGGATAAGAATCGAACTTACTACACAAATAATAAAAACAAAAATCCAAGCTAATATAGCAACAATTACAATGGCCAAGAAAAATAAGTAGCTACAATTGCAAACATGATCTTGGTGACAAAAAATGTAACTTAAAGACATCCATTGCAGCCCCACCGCTTTCTTACTCCATCACTTGTGCCCAAGTGACTTATTGAGCTCTTTCAATTCCAAAACCAAAGTGTTGTAGTTATTGTAAGAAGAGCCACCAAATGATGTGGCTGCCTCAGCTTTGTGCTTCCACTCCATAGCCTTGTTCCTCATTTCTTTCCCTTTCTCTCCCCCCATCAGTTCCCTCGCAAGCCCCTCGACCTGCTCTCTCTTAACATCACTCTCAATTTCCATCCCAATCCCCCATTTGTTGCAGGCATAGAAGCAGTTGGTTTGTTGCTCAGCAAAGAAAGGCCAACATGCCATTGGCACTCCCTCACAAATGCTCTCCAATGTGGAGTTCCACCCACAGTGGGTTAGAAAGGCTCCAACCGATGGATGGCCTAGAACTCTCTCTTGTGGACACCACCCCAATATCAAGCCCCTCTCACTAGTTTCTGTCACATATTCATCACTTAATATGATCTCAGCTCCACAATCCACAAGATTAGGCCTAATGACCCACAAGAAATGGTACTTGCTATTAGCCAATCCCCAAGCAAATTCTCTCAATTGCTTAGCAGTCATGATCACTAAGCTCCCAAAGTTCACATAAACAACAGATCCTTGGTCTCTCTTATCCAACCATTCCAAGCACTTAGCGTCTTCCTTCCACAGATTGAAATCAATGAACTCCAGTTGAGCATTTGAATTCAAAAACTGCTCATGGAGCATTGATAATGGACCAATGGGGTAAAGCTGAGGGAAATTGGTTCTGATGGCATCCAAAACCTGCCCTTCCAAATCTTCAAAGGTGTTAAGGATGACCCCTTTGGCTTTCATAGCGTTGTTCATTGACTCTTTGTTGTAATTGAACATTATATCAGAAGAATTAGTAGTCCTAAAGAAGGTGGGAAGGTCTTTCAGTCTCACTCCTTTCATTGCCGGTATCCAATCAACTTCAGTATCAAGATATCCATCAGATAGATTCTTCTCATCTAAAAAGAAACAATTTGAATAATAAAAAAATTAAAAACAATCTTGATGAGCTTCGTTGATCACAGACCCGGAAAAATAGTTATGCCTAGTATACTCATCACAAGATCTCACAACATTTTCTCCACAAAAACATCATATATACTTCTACATGTTACTGGAAAAAAATGAAGAAGAAGAAGAAGAAGCTAGAAAGACATGAAATTTCAATAATACAAGCGTCAACGTTTGGAAAGACACTACCTTTCAATGGAAAATAGCCTCTTTTCACAAGCTCTTCAAAGTTAAGGTACCCCAGCATGCCACAGCCACTAGGAGTGAATAGCATGAACTCAGGGATGTTGAACTCTTGTGCAACTTTCAAGGTGAATCCCATGACACCATCAGAAACTATGCAAGTAACAGGAGGCACATCATCTGCTGGAGAAACAAGCCTTGCTATGAGGTCTCTGAAAGAACTTAACCCATCAACAGGCATTGTTGTGCACAACTCTGGCAGGTCTAGTATTCCTCGTTGGTTTTCCGCAGGCAACCCATCAGATATGGTCTCAAACCTAAAGTCTGGGAGACCCTCGAGAGAGTCTTGGCCTCTGGATTTGACCAAGCGGTCAAAGTTGAATTGTGTGTGGACAAAGGTAATGTAGAAGCCACTGAGATGGAGGAGTTTTGCTAGCTTTAGCATTGGGTTTATGTGGCCCTGTGCTGGAAGAGGAGCACAAACCACATGGGGCCTTGGTGCATCCATTTCACCGTTCATAGCTTCAATTGGCGCATACAAGATCTTGCATTCTTGCTTAGTGTTATTTATTCATTTAATTTTTTTTAAAAATAATTATACACACTTCATTTTATATTTACAAAATTTTTATGATGATTTTTTTTTCCTGACATTCATACATTTTAGTTGTGAAGAGTGTTATTTGTATCACTCTTTATTGTAGATATCCAGGCATCTAAAGATAAGATTAAAAAAATTATAAAAAAATAAAAATAAAATAGCAAGAGGAGAGAGAAGAGAAATAGATACATCAAAATATATCAATTGGTAGAATATAAAAAATAAAAAAATTTCTTTTCAGTTATATTAAAGAATTCATGAGAGGAAGTACGGCACCAATTATTCTGATTTTTTTTTTTCAGTTGAATAGCAAGAAGAAAAAGACAAATCAGCGAAGTCACCAATGCTTGGGGCTCCAAAAGCATTTTTAAATTATATTTTTTAAAATTATGTTTAGATGTAAAATTAATCTATATTTGAATATAATATTAAAAAAAATCTATTCTTAAATATATTTTTTATATTATAAAAATATTTTTATTTAAAAATTATAAGTTCTCAAAAATAATTTTTTTATATTTTTTTAATAGTTTTATTTTTATTAAAAGTTTTTATCCAAATATATAAAAAATATGAAAAGTATTTTTCATTAAAAAATTTCTTTTTTATTAAAATAATAACATCCAAATAAATATTTGATAACAAAACAGATAATTAATAACAAAGTAATATTATTTATATATAAAATTTATATATTTAGATTAGATATCCAAAAAAGAGAGTAATATAAAGTATTTGATAATAATAAATAAAGTTATGATTTTGTATCATTCTCTTTCTCAATAAATGTCTATTCTAAATGGCCGTCACAAATGACGTTATTCTTAATAATGATTTACAGGCCGTCGATTATGACGAGAAGCTGAGGCCGTGCTGCATATTCACAGTGCATTGCACATGTAGGTAGGCAGATAAGCAATAACGAAATCCGTTGCCTTTTGGAATTGGGACCTAAAAATAATATAATATAAATTTTTTTTGTCGTATTCTGCTTTGATGTTAGAACTAAGGAAATGTTAAACTCGCCGGCGGCATACCTGCCGGGTCATTTGAATGAGCTTTGAAAATCATGACCAAAAAAAAGGCTTTTAAAATAAAATATTTTTTATCTGATTTTTTTAAAGCATTTTAAAAATAAAAGCTATTTTATGTAATATTTAAAAAGTATTTTTTAATGTTTGTAAAATTTTTCTATATTATTAAAAAAATTCCTTTTGAGAAGCATCAAAATTTAGTTAATCTTTTTAACACTTCATCTTTTTTTCTTTAATGAAAACTCACCCGAACATAATAAAATAAAAAATTAAAAACATAAGTTTGCATTTTTGTCGTTTAAACTAGCTCTATGAATAAAACACAAAAACAAAACTTCTTACTATTAAGGTATACGGGGGTGGATTCCTTGCTCCATATTAACTACTAGAGTAACGTTACTCCCCTTAAAAAATCATGAAATGTATCCTGAGTTATAACTTTTTAAATTGCAAAAGAGGTCCTTAGGTTTTTAATTTGCAAAGCGATGTATTATATGGACGTAGTTTGCTAAGAGTGGGACAGTGATTTCAGTCGTTGTTGCCAGTTGATTGAAGTGTAATTGATTTTGTATTTTCTTTCAAGAAGAAGTGATGGCTAAGGAGACGTGGGATGAGTAGTACATGGAAATGACTCAAGCAGTCAAGCCATTTCCTTTAGCATGCCATTATTAAGTAGTATCTTTCTTGTAACACTCTTTATTATATGCCTACGCCGAAATAAACTGAGCTATATTAAAAGGTTATCATTTGCGCTTCAAAAACTTTAAAATATAAAAAATATAATATATGGCCCTTTAACTGTACACTTTATTGTTGACTAATAGTTGGTAAATTTGGTCGTCTCTGATACATAGAGGATAAAATAATTACAATTTAAAAGTAATTGTGACTAACATAATACACAGAACTTGCTTTCGAATGGTCATTAGCTAGTTTCAATAGTCTTTTGGTCTGGTTTGCATCCGAGTCTTGCTCAGAAAATGTCCCAGTACTCTGTTTTGTACTTGATTTCCAAATTAGGTACTGGAATGTTTACGGAAAAGAAAAACATACAAACAAGTAATGAGAACCTAAAGTTCTCAGTAGATAAACTCGAACTATTACTCATACAGTGCTATCATAAACATTCCAGGCGCTTCGATTTCTTATGAAAATGTGAGCACATATAATGCATTACTGGCTCAATTTTAAGTTGAAAACATCTTTCTCGAAGCGGGTTATATTTTAACAATCACTTAGCATATTATATGATAGACATAGAAACACAAATAGTGTAATATACTTCAGTAAGAGTCATAATAATGTTATGACATAATGAGATAATTAGATATGCACATATGGATGCTTGTACTTGATTGTATGCAAGTGCACTTAACTTAATTCATCTCTTTCTTTAACTTGCAACTTAACCTTGCTGTTCTATACTTGATCCCCCGGAGGTGAATGGCCTTTCTCACCCCTAATGATGCAAGCCAGGGTTCGAGTTAGACCTATACATGAGTGACGGGTTTTACTTTCCCGACCCTCATACCGGTCTATTCTTAAATCTGACGACGGCCTAAGTCTTCAGACGACCACTCCCACGCTTCTGCCTATATCATGCCTCACGTGGTAGCTTGGTACATCTTTCTTGTAAGTTCTTGTAAATCTTATTCATATTTGGATATGATTATACATGCATATGCTACATGCATTCATTCATATACTTCATATCATACTTAAATCATTCTTACATATATGAATCTTAAGAGCATAATATATAAATATTTATAACATTCATATAATTCACATATTTCTACCGGGATTTCGGCAGCATAATAGATCGAGTCCGCTTCCCCATAAATAGTGCCGGACTACCAAAAGGATCAATCAAGCAGCAAAACCAATATAAAATATCAAGTTTCATAATAATAATATCAATCATATAACATATCAACATAAATACATAACTTAAGTTTTCTGTTCATTCTACTCAATTCTGCCCGATTTTGTAAAATTCACCATAATTTCTATTCAATTCATTTGGACCTAAATTTTGAATATGTTATAGTTCTATGTGTCTAGTTTCTAACCCTTTTTGTCCCATCTCATTTTGATTTATGTAACTCAAATTATTCAAAGTTTACTTATGTCTGCCCCATAACTAGTTAGAATTGCACTCTTAGAAATAAAAACTCACTAAAAATCGAAAACTAGTTCAAATCATACGAAATTAGTGTCATATTAAAGCTAACAAGATAAGCTTTCATTTTCAAAAAAGTTCCATTCCATTTACCTTAGTAGGGCTCTAGTTATAAGCCCCGAAATTTGATCTTCCTGAACTGTCCTGTTTTGGCCTAGCTTGGACATAGGGCAAATTTCTCAAACCACTGGGAGTAAACGAAACCTTATCTAACTCTGAAATTTTTATAGGATATTCTCCTATGTGTAAACTTTCTAACAAAGTTAGTTTCATTCAATTCCAAGTAGTATAGGGCGAGTTTTACCCTGAATAACCCAGTCTGCCTAGAATCAAACTGAAAAACCTAGGTCGAACTTCAAAAATTCATATCTCTCTCAATACTAATCCAATGATCTTATATTTTATATGTATGAAAATTCCTGGATGTCTAGTTTCATATAAAAATGGATTCATCAAATTTAAATAGCTGTAGGTGGAGCCGTACACTCTGCCGTACGGATCATCGAGGGGAAAACCTTAACAGCTTCTTAAATTCTTCTTGATTTCATGTTTTCCTCAAATCAATCCATCCAATCTTCAATTCAAACTCACATATACACCTTAAACCAGCTTTAATTCATCATCATCACTCAAGATAACATCAGAATCATACAAGAAAGTGGGAAGAAAGTGGAGTTCCAATTAGCCCAATTCAAAGAAAACAAGAAAAGAAGTTGGAATTCCTACCTTATCTAGTTGAAATCTTGTTGGAACTTGATCTTGGAGTGAAGTTGATGGTTGAAGCTTGAGTTTGGGGATGAGAGGAAGTGGAAGAAGATGAAGGAAAGTGAGAAAATGAGGCTAGTTGTGGGGAGGCCGAAAATTTAAAGGGAGAAGGAAGAAAAAAAAAATGAAAACTTATGAAGGAAATTGGTTCTTGATTGGTGGATTTTAACCCTCATTCAAACTTGGCTTGGCTTCCCTCTTTTATGGCTGATTTGTGCGCCACTCGTGAGGAGTGTTGGCTGAATCTTGGTCATCTATCCTAGGGTTCTCACAGTATAATTTCTATTGGTTCGTTGCCCGAGCTTTAAAATCTGCAAATCTTATCGATTTCTTTTAAATCGATAAGCCAATTTTAGAAAACTCCTATGAGGTTTCCTATGGTTCCAATCCAATTATATCAAGCCTAATTTTTCTCAATCACACTTAATTGACTTTAAGTGAATGCTTAACCAAATCCTAATTAATCCCAATTATCCGATGAAAATCGAACAACTCGGTTAATAACAATAAAATTTTTCGGACGTTACACTCTCCATTCACTTGGCAGCTAATTGGCGCCATCCATAGGGGTAGAAGTGGCTCAATTTTCAGCCACTCAAACTAGTGGTGGTAGTGTGAAATTTACCGATCTTGGGCTCATGGTTTAAAATACCGAATCTTCGCTGATTTTCTTCAAATCGGCAAAACTTTACTAAATGACTCTAAGAGAATTTCTATATCTCTATCCTAATTGTTTCTAAGTCTCATCCCTCTAATTAACATCTAATTAACTCTTAATTACCCTTATATAACTATTGAAACCAAATAAATAGATTAACGGTGTAAATTAGATATTTTCGCAAATTCGGAGCCTTTTTGTTTTCTGTTTTCTATAATTAATGGCATTTCCGTAATTTTGAGCAAGTCCAGGGACATCCCACGTCATTTCACACCAAACTGCCTCCATGGCCCAATCGGCAGAGATTTAAACTTCTACGGTTTCACCACGTAATTTAGCTCTGTTTAAAATCCTATTATGCTAATTCTACAGATGTGGGGACATAAAGATTATTTCATGAAAAGTTCTAGGATTATTGTGGGAATAAGTTTTTAGGGTCAAAACATAATTTTTAAAAATTATGGACATCACTGTAATTAACAAAAGTTTACAGAGGCACTTTTGTCATTTCTTAATTTTTAATATATGGCAATGCCATATTTTCAACGGCAGTGTTACACTACCCTATAGTTCCAAATGTGAGGATCACACAGATAAATACGTCGAGAAATTCTCACACTACCTAAGAGAAATAATTCAAAGTTCCCATTACGTTTTGTTTACGAAAGTGGGGATGTTACATTTCTCGCTTATAATTGCAGGTAGCAGAACTGCTCGAAGGGTATTAGATGCTCAACCACAAGTCAACCAATTAGCAAGAAAGTAAAATCTTCATGCTTCCGTGGTCACTAAATGTTAGCTCATGCATTGATAAAGATCATGACCTAGAATTTTTATTCTATTTTTTTTCCTTCTAAACAAGTTACCTGTCCACAAACACATGAAGATGAAAGGGAGAAATAACACTATAGTTAATCATGGCTCAAAGAATTTTTTCCCCCTATCTTTTTCTTTGCATTCTGTGGATTTGATTGGGTGCTAAACTGAGTTTATGGGATTGAAGATGTGAACCATGTTCATTGCGCATTGTGAGATGCACAAGTGTTATGCAGGGAGAGTTTAACTGCGGATGTATTTATCTTGTCCTGTATTCTTGAGTTTGTATAAGATTAAAACGATATCATTATTATACACATGATTATAATTAAATGGAGAAATAATAACAATAATGCATATTTCATGACACAAAATAGGTGGAAGATGCTTTTACCATCTTTGGAATAAAGATCAAGAAACCATAATATTCACATATGGTAGAAAGAAGCTTGAGGATATCTGTTGTTACCATCTAATGTCATATGCTTAAGAGAAGGTCTGTTATTTTATTTTTATCACTATGCTCAAGAGAAGTTCTAGCATTTGGACATATACTGTTTCTTATGAGTATAAATAAACAAGACTTTTCTTCAAGCGAGTGTGAGCAACCACACGAAGTTTAGTGGCAAGCAAAACAATAATGCTATTATTTTTCAATGTAGGATTTTTATTTTTATTTTGTTTTTTTTCTACTGGGGTACTAATCTAGTTAATTGGAGGGAATTTTATATATACTTGAAATAAATTGACACTAATTATAAATCCATGCATGAAAGGAATCGAAGACGAAAAAACACTTGGCTCTTGAAAGTATAACATTAAATGGTAAGAATGAATATGAGCTAAGGTTTGTAGACTATCTTCAAATATAGGAAGCAGGTACACCGTCATTAAATACAGGAAGCAAGCATGAGGCATGTGTTCAATTAATCCATCCCAATAAAATGATCACATCTTCAAATAATCATAGCAAATAGAAATTGCTTTTAAACATTGTGGACCACTAATTTACAGATTTTCAGCCACTATTTACAGACTTTCATGAAGATTAATGGAAATCAAGTCAATTCTGGATGCTCATCGTCTAGATTTAAAAAAAAAAAAATAGGGGCTAATTTTACACCAAAAGAGAATACAGTAACACAAATAACTTCAAGCTTGAAAACAAATAACGCTCAATTTCTCATGTCCTGCATCACTCTTAGTCTTTCGATCGTATAATCCCTTACACATTGATCACCAAGTTAAAGCCCCAAATCACATATGCTTGCTTCAATTACAATTAACACAGGATCAACCCAAATTACAACATAATGAAGGCAATTTTTCAAATCGGTTCAACAAATGGCTTGTCATGACAAATAATTCCAAATATAACAGAGCATACACTGGAAATCCATTTCGAAGTCTAAGCCAAGATTTTGGACACTAATTGAAGGAATTTTTCACGATTCTTCTCGATGGAGGCAGTACCATTCAGCTTCCTCACATCCAATAACTATAAAGATCAGTTGGATGACAAAACCATATGAAGTGAACAAATAAATCAGTGATACTAGGACAATGATAGTAGCAGGTCATGTCAAGCAAGCAAGCAAGAAAGAAAATTTCGTATAGAAATCTGCAAAAATCATAAAGCAATAAATTCCTTATACTACATGAATCAATGGCTATGAAGTAAGTAAATTGCTATGTTTGTTACATTGAGGGGGCTGTACCCAAGATCCTTTACCAGATGTAAATTGTGCGTTCCAACATTGAATATGAAAAAAAAAAGCAAAAAAATAATTGTCAACTTCAATGATGCAACCAATGGCTTCTCATAACAAATATTTCCAAATATAACACAACATACATCTTTAATCAATTTCCAAGTCTAAGTCTAAGCCAAACCACATGCATAACAACACACAACAAACGCCGCCCATTTACAAAAGAACATCCAAATTTACAAGCGTTCCTTAAACTAGCTCCCTAACATAACCATCGAAGGGCTTCCACAAATAATCAATCCAACAAGGGGGAAACATTTGCAGGGGAAATGGGGAGGGACGAATTAGAGCTTCCTCTTCCTCGAGGGTGGTGACAGTGGTCTTTTAGGTTTGGGAGGATAATCCTGGAAGACTCAGTAGCAGATGAACATGGTGGTGCCGACAGTGAAGCTAGACGACAGCAGCTAGGGGATGGTGAGGAGATGAAGCACCTCCGTTCGAGAAAGAAAAGGACCAATATGCAAATATTAACACCACATATTTAATATTATTTTTGTTGTTCAAAAGCACGAGATCAAATAGGGCCGTCGGATTTAAATAAAAAAGACCATCTAATGGACGAGACTGTATTGTGCTTGACCAGACTATCGTTACTCCCAAACATGGAGGGAGTAACGAATCAGGCACCAAGGTATGCATATGATAATTTCCATGGACTGTATATAAAAGTGGTCATTGTCAAATCTATTTTGAAACGTGACAAGTGACAACCCATGAATTAAGCTAGCTAAAGTTACTTTGCAGTTATAATCCAAATGAGATTAGCTTGGTTGTAATTTAAGTAAGATAGAAAACATTATCAAGTCTTTTTTTTTTATCAAGGAAAAAACATTATCAAGCTGAATTGACAATCGCAACAACTAGACAAGATGTCAAATTCAAAATTAAATGATTATAATACATGGGCTGCGTTTAGCACGGGCTCTTAACGGATAGTCCCACCATATGTACTCTGAGAAATATATGAAAATGTCCTTCTTCCCTCCATTCCTTATTCCTCTATTTCTCTTCCTTGCTTGCTTTTACAACTTTATCAGTTTTCTCATTTTACAAATTACAAAACCCCCCTTACAATTCACCATTCAAATCAAATTAACCAGGTTCTTCATATAGCATCACACAAAACTTCCAAAATCGAAAAAGGTAGCTTTGTAACCCCCTAGTTTAAGTGGATATTAGCATGAATATGAACATCATTCACTTTACAACGAACAATATTATGCAATGAATATGGGAGTGATAGCACTATGGCATTGTAACGGTTGGTTGCCATTTGGTTCATTTGTATTTAGTTTTAGAAGATGGAGAGAATGAATATGGGAGTGATAGCACTGCATTTGTTGCCAGGATTTGTGTGCAAATCGAATAAAATGATTTTTTTTTTTTTGGGTGGGGTTGCTTCCATTTGGATGTGGATAAATTTTTGGATATTCCTAGAGCACCATATGGATTGTGAGCACAATCAATAATAGAATAATATTTTGAATAAAAATATAAGTTAATGATTGATCCTATCTTAAAATATTATTTTATTATTGGCTATGAGCATATTCATGTAGTATTACATGAGCATTTAAAAATTTCTCTTTGGTGTGGGAGTGGTAGGCAAAGAGGGGTATTGTCGATTTGGGGAAGGTGTGCTTGAGGGTGAGGAGGAGGAGGCGGGAGCCTTGGGGGAGAAGAAGGAAAAAAATGTATAGGGACTTATATGTAACTTTACTCTATAAGATAAATTATTTAAATTTTGATCATATGTTAATCACATTTGCCTTGTTAATTAACTACATTTTCCAAATTTCAATAAAAAATAACTACATTTTGCAAATGTGGCCAAATGAAAAAACAAGGGTGATTAACCATGGACCCAAACTTAGGTGTCCCATGCTAAAACTCACCATAATACATGACCGATATTGGCATACTGTTTTATCGTCGAATCTTTTACAATTGTTGTGCTCATCAAAAAGCGATTGCTATGGTGCAAATTGCAAAAAATTAGCATTGTGATGATCGCCATTCCTTTATGTATTTTTAATGAGCAATAGCTGCAAACGTGTGCTGATAATATGTTTGGTTGGTGTTCTTTACAAGTGAAGTTAAGCTCATCAGATCAAGTCCCACTTTTATTTTGTTAGCCTTTTTTGTTCATTTTTCAAAGGTGAGTGCTGTGGTATACTAGGTTAATCTAGTGCATCATGCACCACCCCATTTTCTTTCTCTTTCCCTTGTCTCCTCTTCCTTCCTTCACGTTCCCCTATTCCAACAATTTTACTCACTGTAATTATAGTTTTCTTATGTTTGAAGCCTGTGCATTATTTGTTAAATTGAAAGGCTGGCTACTTGACCTGCTTGTACTGTACTACGGTGTTGTATTAGTCAATAAAGGGTGCAAAAGTAGCCTTTAGTTCATGAGCTTCTTTTTTTCCTTTTTATTTTTTGTTGTTTTGGGACGGGGGCGATGGCACTCCCAACGGGTTTAATTATGTTGGGCCGGCCCAATTAGGAGGCGGTTGGGTCAATTAGATCACACAGGTACTCCGGTGGCGGCATCAATGGTGGGTAAGGCAATTTACGGGTTGGTGATGATGAGTTTGATTGAGGAAGTGAAGGTTAGGTTTAAGGTTTTGAGGGCAGTATTATGGGTTTTCTTGGTGGTGGTGGCAATGGGGTTGATGGTTAGGGTGTTCTTGATGGTTATAGTGAAGAAAGCGGTGATCTTGATGGCGCTTAGGGGGGGTGGAGTTGTAGAGGCAACGACAGAAGCTGAAATTTGGAAGAGGATATGTGTTGGATTGTTTTAGGATGTATCACATATATTCAGGGGTATTAATACACCAAAGCATCTTCCCATTAGATCAAACGGTGCGTAGTGCAACATGCTTAACTTCGCACACCATAGCACGTGCCTTTATGATCAGCACGATGCTGATTTTTTACAATCAGCACTAGAGAACTGCCCCCCATCAGAATATTTGCCTATTATCGCAAATAGCAACAGATAGATTTTTTTTTTTTTTTAGTTAAGCAATTCATTTGTGTAACTGTGTTGCCTAAAAGCTTACTTCAGGCCCACTTTATTTGTCTTTTTGAGTAAGTTTTTTGTTTATCTATATTATCTATCACTTTTATATATTAATAAAATATTTATTATTAAATTTCTAATTTTATCTTCCACACAATTTTAAGCACACTATTAATCAAGAAATATAATATCTTCACCAAAAAGAAAAAAATATCAAGAAATATAATGTGAGATTAAATAAGGGCATTTTAGTACACATATATCATAGTTAAGTCTTGCTTTAGAGTTCTTTAATTTTTTTGCATATAGTTAAAATAACAACTAAAATAGACTGGAAGTAGTAATATACATCACGGAAGTTATGTAGGTAAGAGAACTACTACCTTTGTCCTGAAATAACTATCCAATTTTAAATATAGACATGAATTTAGGAAATAATTGGAAAAGTCTCAATATTAGAGAAAATTAGGTGTATTTTACAAAATTATCCTAACTTAATCCTCTTTCTTATTTCACTTACTCTCTCTCCTTGTTTAATAGGGATATAACTGAAAAAAAAAATAACATTACTTAAATTTCTTAAATAGACAATTATTTATAGACAAATAAAATTTAAAAAATGGACTGTTATTTCATAATAAAGATTGTATTAAATTGCCTAATAAAAAAACCGCAACCATTTGTATTAAATTGCCTAATAAAAAAACCTCAACCATTTCATTGTCTTGGATTCAGCAACAAAATGGAGTATAAGCGAAGAACATAGTGATAAGAGCTCTGAAATAAAGCTAAAATCCATGATGTTTGAAAACATGTCCATATTCGAATCATGACAATTTACAAATGATAAGGATTCTCAATCAGTATAGTAAATTTTTTGTTAAAATATAATTTTAGTCCTTATACGTGTCAAATTATCAATGTTTTTTAATTTAATTCTTATAAAAATTTTAAATTAATTCTTATGCATGCAATATTTTGTAAAAAAGTCTCTACCTACCATCATAGTCTGTCATTTGTCATATAACAAGTGAAGTAGTCTATTTATACACCATTACTCACGTAAAACAATCTACTAACAAAGTTATAACTCCGATCGACATTGTTTAGTTGGTTAATATATGGCAAATAACAAGCTATGATGATAGGTTGGGACTTTTTTACAAACAATTGTATATATAGGGATTGATTTAAAAACAATTTTATGTAAGGACTAAATTCAAAATTAATGACATATATAAAAGTTAAAATTATATTTTAACTTAAATTTTTTAAAGGATGATCTTTTCTCACACAGAAGAGTTCTATATGAATTTCTCCTATAACTTCTTGAATGTCTTTTTTTATGAACATGGTGTATTTAGTTTGAGTATACTAAGTCAAGAAATATTAATATAAAATTGTTTTTATTAAATAGTTATACTAAGGATTTAATTTTGATAATACTATTAGTGTAAAAGGTTTTTGCATAATTATCAAATTATATGTTACCATATCATTAAAAATATCTAACTTTTATATGTAATTGGTTGATAATATAAAACAATTATATTGACATTGCATTAAAAATTTAAAATTAATCTCATTTACTAATATGTTAATAATTTGTCAATAATTTAATGATTTTGTACAAAATAAGATGAAAGCTTGTTTGGTTTTACTTTTATAGAATTGATTATAGATATAATTAATTTTGTTGAAATTGATTTGGTTAAAATTAATTTTGAAATAAAGTAATTTATTTTTTGTAGTTCCTCTAAAAATAATTATGACATAAAGTCATAAATTTTTACTTATCCCAAAATCAATTCCAAAGATAAGAATTGATTTTCATTTCTAACAACCAAATATCATCATAAAATAGCAAAATCAATTTTAAACCCCCAAAATATTGATCCAGATATACTAGAAATCAAAGTGACGCTCTTGGAAAATATGCTATTTTTTTTATTATTTTGGGTCAACAGGAAGTATGCTATTGCTGACAGGGCTTTTAGTACGGGAGTGCACTCTGTAAGGTTTGCGGCTCCAAAGGCCATGGAGAATTTTCCCCAGAAAACCAATAAAATAGGGGTGTAGAGGGTACATTGGAGTTGTCAATAGACTTGGCTGGGTTTAACTCAATTTTAAAAAATGTTTTCTTTTTAATTGTTTTTGGTCGTGATTTATAAAATTGGTTCAGCGAGAGACAGTTACTTAAGTTACTACCAGAGATATATCGCCCAAGACCAATGTGGGGTTAGGACAAAAATTGTGGCCATTTTTTTTTGGTCTGAAAAAATTGCGGACATTGACCGAAGAATAAAGGCAAAAATTCTGGATCGCTTTGGTTTCGGTCAGAATAATAATGGATCGTTAAGTAGGTATGAACTTGGTTATTGGGCCACTGCTGGGCTTGACGTAGCCTTGACCTTAGTTCCCCCATACAGTGGTAACTGGCAACTGCCATCGATAACTCAGCACGCAGCACTTGAGACGCTGGTCTGTTGGAGAATATATCTGCCTCCAAAAGACGTCCACCCGGTTCGAGTTAGCAGAGTTCAGCACGCAACGCACGATTCATGAATCTGTTTTGAATTTTCAAACCCATTATTTGTTGGTGTCCTATTTTACTTTGGGGTTCCTCAACCTATAGTCATGCCATTCGTACCCCACCAATGTGGCCATAATAAGCACGGGAAACTTGCTCAGGAATGGCTACGGTTATCGTCCAGAATCATCTCATCCCCACATATAATATGTTCTCCATGGTATTGGGGAACTGCATGCATATTGCATGTCATGCCCGAGACTTTTCTTACACCTTGACTTTTTCTCACCTCTAACTCTTGCCTCAAACTTGCTAAAATGGCCAAGAATATGAACACATATATTATGCATATATATAGGTGGGTGGAGAACAAAAAATAAACAAGCACCGTATATATATATATATATATATATACTCAAAGAAGAAGAGCTTAAGGAAATTAAATGTTATTTTGTAGCGCTTATAACTTGGAGACTCTGCTAGCAAGGCTGCTACCTATTACTTCCACTCCATTCCATGGCTCTCTTCTCAAGTTTTATATATGGGATGCTTTTCTGGCAAGAGGGTGCATGCGTAGGACAAGGGAAATCAAGCAACAACTGTGAAGTTGTTAGTGAAGCCAACTCCAAGTTGAAGCACAAGAAAAAGAGCACTTCTCCGCCTATCCCAGCAGCAACCTACTTCGCCAGTGCAATAACTTTTTCCTTCCCTTTGATGAAAAACGCAACTATCCTATTTAGTACTGCAAAATAAAGGGAAGGAAACACATAATTTTGAGTCAACGGAGATGACATTTATGGTTTATTTAAATGAGTAGTAGCCTAGTAGATGAATTGTGACCACTGACCAATAATATTTCTGGTTGCTCAGTGTTTTTATGATTGATCCCAACAAAATTAAAAGTGACAAGGTCCAATGTTACACATGTATATGTGTCCAGCTTGTAAGGTCCGTAAAAGTCTTGATTCAGGAATACAACCTGCAGATTCTGCTGAATTTATATGTCCAGCTTGTAAGGCAAAAATCTCTGGTCAAATCAATGTGTTGGACAGTGGGCCACGATCATCCACGAACAGTGACCAGTTTTGGATTCATAAGTCCTGATTCTATACACGGTTTTGATAAGAATGGCTTCAGTGATCATTGTTGCCTTCTCAACTGAAAGATACTACTACTACAGTCACTACTTAGTACTGAAAAGATAACATTATCCTGATAAATGTTACTAATATTCCAAAACTTCTTAATTGGGTTTTGTGAAGTTAACTCAAAATATGGGACTATTATCTGAATCTGATCCACTTGTCTCTGACTAATATTGTTGTTATCATAGTGCTGATCAGAACTGCAGTGGTAAAGAAAGCCTATCACATTTTGTGTTAACTTCAAACTTTGCTTTTTTACCTTGGCATCGAATGATCTTTGAAAGACTACTTGAAAGAGAGAATCTACTAGAGAGATGCCAGCTTTTCACAGGTGGTGAGTGAATGTAAAACGTGAGTTGATAAATGACAATATATATGATTTAGTGAGACAGTTTTTAAATATTTGTCATTTGTAGTTCAAAAGATTTCAAAAGATTTCTTTAATTCTTTTTCCCCTCCTCTATGATGCAAATAGCTGCAGTATTCTGCTCAACCATAGTTACACGACTTCGTCGAGCACTTTATATTCTTGAATCCAATAAATGAAGCCAAGTTGGAAGCCAGACTGTATTAGATTTTAATTTTTCTAGGGAAGAAAGAGAAATTGTAACCCATTTTGAGAAGCAAAAGAAATTAAAGTCAAGGGCATCTGGTTCTTACAGCAGCTTTAATTGTGAGAATAACGAATAGAAGCATATCTTTACTAAGATGCTAATGAGATACGCCATTGAGAACACAATTTTCAGTTTCTCCTTCTCTTAAATTAAAGTCCTTAATCCACTGGTGTAGGGTTCCCCTACGCTAGAGAATTGACTAACCATCAATTGGGACTTGTTAAAAGTGAGCATTTGGCATCCCCAATCTTCGGCCAACGGTGAGAATGGAGGCTATAATTGTGTCTTTTTTTATTAAAACACGTTATGTGGGAGCCTCACTTTTTAAATAAGTAATATACATGTAATGGACCACATATTTCGACCATTGGAAAAGTTTACTTCACGTCAAGGTAAATGCATGCACAAAGGTGATAGCTGGTAGCCCAATCTGAAACCGCATATACTATTCATTTCATCATATCATATGCCTACGAGTCTGCATTCATTATATATATATGTTGATGCTTCCTGCATGCTTGCCCAATAGGGAAAGCTAATTAACACTGCAAACAAATGGAAGCTACACTTAAATGCAGAAGATACAGAAAGGTTGTTTCATCTCCCACAGACACTACTATGCATCGTTGCTATGCTTGCAAAAATATTTCTAGTTCTCAGCCTAGTGGGGAAGCAAAATTTATCTGCAGATGGTGCAAAGCTGAGTGTCTAGTGCCTTCAAGAACAAATCAATACCAGTGCTCCATATGCCATAATATTAGTAATTCAACTTTGGGACATGAGAAATCCAGGGAAGTGTGTGGAATATGCAGCCAAGTGAAGAAAATTGGAACCAAATTGTTCAAACATGGTCATCAGGACAGCACCAACAAGAGTGGAAATTTGCTGAGTCGGCCAGCTCCTTCAGTGGCCTTTTCCTCACTCTTCCCCGGCAGACATAACAAGCGTGCGGTTCTCTGTGGAGTTTCTTACACAAAAAGGAAATTCAGGCTCAAGGGAACCATTAATGACATTAACAACATGAGGGAGCTGCTGATTAAGAATTTTAAGTTTCCAAATGAGTGCATACGAGTACTCGCAGGTATTTAAATTTATTATCTGTTTCTGTTCATTTTGCTTTCACCTATTACTTATCTTTGCAGTTTGTCTGAATGCTTAATGCGTAATGGAATAAAATTGAAAGGACCTAAGTATAGTAATTTGGTCCTCCACAAGAAAAAATAATGTCTTTTTGATTATACTATTGAAATTGAATGAATATTAAGTTAAAACTTAATTTTTTTTTTTTTTTTTGGGGAAAGCTATGTTAATATGAAAGCAACTATTATTATAATCACTACTGTACCACTAAATTGTTTTTTCTTTTTACCTTGACAAGTCTGTCACATCTACTTTCAATAACATGATCTACTTCCCCAATGTGCTACAAATTACTCTCATTGAATTGCAGAGCAAGAGCAGAATGCTGATTTAATAGCGACAAAGCACAATATAATGGAGTCCTTAAGGTGGCTTGTGAAGGACTGTCAGGCAGGAGACTCATTGGTCTTTTACTTCTCAGGACACGGTCTGCAACAACCAGATTTCAAAGAAGATGAAATTGATGGGTTTGATGAAAGTCTTTGTCCTGTTGATTTTGTGAAGGAAGGAATGATCATTGACAATGACATAAATTCTACCATTGTTTGGCCACTCAAGCGTGGTGTCACACTTCATGCTATTGTTGATGCTTGTCATAGTGGAACAATCCTCGATCTATTATATGTTTATAATCATGAAAGGTAAGTACATTTTTGTAGTTTCTTCTTTGTTATACTGTTTGGTATCACACTTTGAGACATATTTGAAGAGACACTTGAGGTGTCCCTTAAATATTAATTGAGAAAAAAGTTGAGAGTCTACTCTCAATCAATGTTTAAAAGACACCTTAGGATGTCCCTTCAAATATGTTATGTCATTTCTCATTTCTCATTTTCTGTTTGCATTTCAACCTTACCACATCCCTTTAAAAGTCAAACTATTTGCCTCTTGTATGCTTGAAGGTGCATTTGGGAGGATAACAAGCCCCCTTCTAAAGAACCTATCAGAAAACATACTAGTGGGGGAGTGGCAATTTGCCTCAGTGCTTGTGAAGATAGCCAGTCAGCTGCTGATAGCACAGTAAGAATCTTGGAAGCCTTCATTTGACAATGCAATGCAGTTCAATGTAGCTACTTGTTCACCTCTTCGGTTTTGCCAACCTACGTAGGTCTTTGGTGGAAAGGGAATGAATGGTGTTCTTACTTATCTTTTCACAAAAACAATCAGAGAACACCCTCAAATAACTTATGGGGGTCTACTAGAAAAGATACATGGTGAAATTAAAACGATTAACAGAAGTAGATGCCGTAACAGCATCTTGCAACATGTCTTCCATCGTAAAATTGCACAGGTTGGATTCCATCTTCTTCTGTTGCTACTAATTTCAAGTAACATTTAGCCTTATATTTTGTTTAGCAGGTGCTCTATGGGTCTCCGCCAGTAGCCATCCCTGTGAAATTGGTGGTAACATTATTTTAGGAGACACTAATGTTATTCTTTGCCTTTTATCTGACAAATTAAGCTTTTGGATATACTGTAAAATATCTGTGATAATCTTTGTGCAATTGAGTTAATTTGATTCTTTCAATGTATAAGATCATGCATTATTAAATTAATCCAATGTCCAATTGTCTTGCATGCTAGTGAGTATTCTCTGCTCACTGAAACTTGGGATTATTAGTGTGAAGTGCGAACAACTGCGGTGACCAATTTGGATTCTCTAAAACCAGTATTTTCTTTTTCAATTTCTAAAGCACAAAACCAAAGTGTATCATTTAGTATCTGTTGTTTATCCCCAGAAAACAACTATTTATTATATGCAAGAAGAACTGTATGTCTTCCCCCTTTAATCTCATAATCTTTTTCTCCCCTTTAATTATGTTTTTGTGGATATCCAACTCATCCAATTTATCTATACATTATTGTTAGCTGTTTATGATATAATTTTCATGATGAAATTAAATATACATTGCAGGATCCTCTTCTCTCATCATCTGAGAAATTTGATGTTTCTACGAAAATATTCACGCTGTAAGCATGTGAGTTGGAAAAGACAATTCTGTCATAAGTTAATTGGATTGCAAGGACTTGAATTGCTTATCTCCAATTGCTATATATTCTTGTAACTTGAGGTGGACAGAACAGAACTTGTACTACTCAATTTTCTATTCAATTTCAAGTTTTGCATCAATAATTATGGCATTGTAGAGTTTCCGGTTATGTTTACTTTTAGTAACTTTCAGTATTTCTATTTCTATGCGCTATTGTGACTAAGAGGTCATTCCAAAAATTATCTTATATAGAATTTGATTTGATTTTCTTTCTAGGACGTAACTCAGTTACCACTGCTTCCAATTGTTGTTGGTTAACACAATTATTCTGAATTTTTAATTTAACTAGAAAGTATACACCATATACGATATATTAATGTCATTTGAGCTGCATTCTGTCATCTTGGTAGAGGTGATCCTCTACCTATGATTTTCCATTTCATTGAAATCTCTAGATGAATGCACATATTTAGACAGAAAAGAAGGGAAACATGATAAGAAATTGGATTTATTCCCAGAAGGAGTGCCAAATTGCCAAGTATGTTTTGCTGCATTATTCTAATATATGGTGTCTTCCCCAAAGATAACTAGTATTCAATAGTGTAGAAATTAATATTTTTTAAAATTATCTTCAAGATGATTTTTATGAAATTTATGACTACAAGTTATTTATTTGTCTCTTTTTTTAAAAGAGAGAATCAAATATATAGTCAGAAAGAAATGACTGACGAATTCTTTTTCAGATCTATCATAAAATTTGATTAACAAATAACTAAGCAATTGTTACCAATTAATTGGTGGATATTACAATGATCCCATAATTTTTTTTTCTTGGTTTGTATAATAATCCCACAATTTTTTTTTTTTTTTGGGTTTATATACAATGATTCCAAAATTTAATTATACATAACATATACACATCCACCTAATCCCCTACTATTTAGATTAATTGTACAGAGTTCTCTTGAATCTATGGTTTCAATTTTCATTGAAGAAGCAGTTGCTTGCGAGAAGCATTGCACCAGCGAGCATAGCATGCATGCAGATTAGGCCAGTCAGAGGAGGGACAACGTGTAAAATGGTGGAGCCACAGGGACAGAACCTGCTCCTGCTCCTCATCTTGTTCCAACCCTTCTATGGTTTCCTCTAACACCCTCTCTAACTCTCTCCTCTCACTAATGCTTAAAACTGGTGCATCGGTACCATTGCTGGCTCTGCACAACAATGGTAGCCATGATTGTAGCATCTTTAACTTGACCTGCATGTGTTCCTCCATTTTGCTTGCCTCGGTTTCATCCAGGTCCATATTTTTGGCTTCCTTGAACAAAAATGCTGCAAGGAAAATTCAAAGTTAAAATAATTAAGCAGGCAAGGTGTAATTAGAATGAGATCTAGCCAATTTTAAGTCCAAACCCAAATTGCAATTTTCAATGGAATAATGATAGGTGAACATATCTTTTATGGACACCATATCGATTTACACACTATTCACTATTGAATTGAGTGTGGACTCAATTCAAATAAAATTCACAATCCAACTAATGATGGATAGGATGTGAATTAGTATAATGTCCCATAAAAAATATATTCACTTAACATTACCCTTTTCGACGAGACTATATCGAACAAACTGTAAAAGTTGCAACAGCGACGCCAAGACTAGAACTTCTCGAGACAACTTGAACCAAAGATGACACATAGTAATTCACTACAGTCATTAATAATATAACGAGAAATAAGATAACTTAGCATCTGATATGAAATAGAATTAAAAAAATGTTTCATATTGCTGTCATCACCAGCGTTGCAATCACGGTAATTGTGAAGAATCTTGGAAAAAAGAAACGGTGCAAATTGAAATGGCTAAAGAATATACCAATCAGTAATTGTGACCATCATAATATGAAGTAATAAGGACTGCTATACTATTTCTATACGCTTTTGCTATTTTGTTTGTTTTAAAATGTTTACTATTACGCGGACGCGTACTTTTCATTTATTGCGACATAAGTGTAATATTTTCATCTGACAGCAAGGAAAAAAAAAATCAATGTTAAACACAACGCAAATTCTTGAAGTAGGCATATATTACTCATACGAGGAAGGACTACACTAATCAATGTCATTATCGTTTCCAGAATGATATATTTCAATTTCAGATAAGGAAAGTCCTAGAACAAAAGTGATCATAAGGGAAAAGAAAGATCAAGAAATCAAGTTAGAAAAAGTAGAAAATAGGAATATTCCCTTCATTTTTTTAAAAAAAAAACTATTAATTCTAAAAGAAAACGGTAATTCCTCCTATCAATGATTATACCGTAAAGTTTTACTTTTTGAGAGATGAATATGTTGACGCTTTTTTTTTTTTTTTTGGGGGGGCACACTGACACTGTTTTGTTGAACTGAGAATTTAGTTAGAAATATTAAAATATATGGTCGCACATTCGCAGTGAATATACCTGCAAGTTTGAGAAGCGAGGCTTGCAAGCGCGGCTCAGCCGAGAGAGACAACCAACCCAAATCCTGAGCCGCCGCCCACATCCTAACGGCTTCCTTCCGGCAGCCGCAAGCCGCCATCTTCTCAGCCAGCCACACCAACTCCGCCGCCAGCTTCTCCCCCGAGACCCCCTCGCCATTCCGCTTCCCATCCCCCACTGCCCTCATCCCAACGACCCGAAGAACCCGCCACCTCACCCCGCACTCCCCAGCTCCGCCGCGCGCCGCCCCCTCGAGCCGGCCTAGCGTCCTGGCAAACGCCGACGCCATGACCTCTTGGTTCACGCGGCGCAGTGCGTGGGCCCCACTACTCCCCTCCCTGTGGTTCTCCTCGATGATCCTCTCAGCCAAACCTCGGACAACCTCGTACTTGCGCGAACTGACCGGGATGTCGTTTACGGTGGACAGCAGCTGCGACAGCGCCCGCCCGATCCCCGAGTCATTTCGCGGCGCGTGGGCGTCGTACGCGTGAGGCTTGCTGGCGGGTGGGACTAAAACGCAGTGGAGTAAGGAGGAAGGGACGAAACGCAGGAAGAAGAAGAATGCACAACGAAACGTTTGGAGGAGTTGGGATTTTTGGGCGAAGGAGAGGAGGGAATTGGCGCCGCAGATTAAGAGGGAGGCTATGAGGTTGCGGAGGAGCACCGGCGGAGGAGTCTCCGTCGTGCCCATCTCGGTGTTTCTGTTTCTGTTAGATTTATGGTAGAGTTGTGACAAATGTAGAATGGTTTTTAAAAAAAAAAAAATTGAAAATGTTTTGATTGATTTTGATGACGGTTGTTGTTTTGAAAAGTTGGAGTAATGGGGACGATTATAATATTGAGTGAGTTTCTTCTCAATTTGCACCGTTCAATAAATGCTGGTCTGGGTTTTATAGTAAAAGGAGGCAAGTGGTTTTGGTCGATACGTAACCTTGGGCTTGTGAGATGTCGTGTGTAATAAAATAATATTTACATATTATAAGGTTGTTATTTTAATAAAAAATGTTATTTATATACAGTGAGTTAGACGCTTTGTTAATATATAATAATCATAATTTAAAGAAAATTTAATTTTGATATATGAATTTAATTTGAATATATTATCAACGTAAAAAACTTTTACACAGACATCCAATTATGTATTGTTATATCAATAAAAATCTTTGATATAACCACTCATTATTTGAATAGTCATATAAATGGAAGGTTTTGATTAAATGACAGTGTAAAAAAATTTTACACTATCAATGTATTCCAATTAAACTCTTAATATATCAATAGTATAAAATTTTTTTATATAAATATTTAATTATATATTATTATATAACAAAAATATTTAACTCAATTACTTATTATTCTTAAAGTTTTATAAATAAAAAGATATAATTAAAAGACAACTTAAAACTCTTTTATATACTTTTATAGATTTTAATTATATAAATATAAGAGATAATATTAATTGATAATAAAATATACACAACTTATAAAATTAATTTATATTTATATAATTAAAATTCACACTTATTTCAACCTCAACCATCTTATTTCAATGAAGGTGCCTAACTCTCTATCCACATATTACATAAATCTATGGGTTATGTTATTTGTATATACTCAAAACTCCAACACCCCAACACCCTCTCTCAATTTTTTCTCTCTCCATCAATCATTTCACTTTTTTCACTTTCTTTTATAATTTTTTTTTTTTTTATCTTTGGATGTCCAAGATATCTACCTACCCTAGTGGTACAAAAAATATTTCTCTAAATCTATTCCAGAACAAACAAGTCCTGTTCACTGAAATAGATTGTTAAATGTATGACCATGTTTCGCAGGATCCAGGTGCAGTGGTGTTGTGACACCGTGACAGTGTTTGTTGTGGAGCAATATAGGTTAAAAGAATGTCTGTTCGATTGTTAGATATGTCTGGAGACCAGTGATAAGGTATAACGTTGCACGTTGAAAAGAAAAATATGGTAGCGATGCCGAGTACTTAACCAAAACCGCATGTGACGAAACAGTTACATTTTTTTTTTTTAATAATGATGGTGAATGTAATTTTTGCGATGCAGTACACTACCCATTCGACAAAAGCGAAAAAAATGACAAAAATATTTGGATGATAATTTCTACATGATTATTATTTATTTTATTTAGATTTTTTTTATCTAGAAAATTATCAGCATATTACCAGTATTTTTTACAAAATTACTAATATTTTGGATAAATTTATTAGTATTTCACATAATTATTATTATTTTTATTTAAAATATTACCAGTATTTTAGGCAAATTTACCGATATTTTTTTTTTCCCAAAAACTTACCAATATATTGCTAAAAATACTAATAAGTAAGTAATACACTAGTAAGTAATTTTTTGGATAAAAATAACTTGACAAAAAAAATAATGATCATATAAGATCAAATATTTTTGTCACTTTTCTCATTTTTTGGCTATACATCACAATTTTATGCATCCTCCCTCTCGTTACTCTTTTTTATTTTATAGGACAAAAACGAAACAATTACATTAATCCAGTGATTCAATGAATAAATACATTTCTATATAATTAAATCAAATATTATTATTAATATAATAATATATAATTAAAAATTTATATATAAAAAATTTATATTGACAATATATATAAATTAAATTTATTTAGTTGTGCCCCAAAGAAAATTTAAAGCTGTCTTTGAATTATAAAATTGTTAAATAACATATTTACTTGGGAGATGAGCTCCTTCCCTGAAGCCAATTTTATCTTCTAGTTCTAGTGGAGGCTCTATGCCAAATTCAACGGAAATAAAAGTAGAAAATGCTGGTAGATATTGATGGTAATGCTGGTGGTGTGAAATGCTAGGAACATTTATTGAGTTCTTAATTTTCACGTTTCAATAAATAGTTTGGTTTTCATAGCGAAGGAAATTTTTTGTTCTTGGGTAGGAAAGTATAGTTGTCACCTTTGAATTGTGAGATCAGTACAATGTAATACGTTATGCGTTGAAAATAGACATTCAATTTACATTCATTGATGGCGGTTTAAATAAGTGAAAAATTTAATAATATAAGTGATGAACATGATATTAATTGATAAAGGCATGTATATAATATATAAAATTAATATGTTGATTTGGTACGTACGTAATTGAAATTTATGTTTATTTAAAGCTAATATGTTGATTTGTTATGTACATAATTAAACTTTTATACGTCAATTCAACACTTATATAATTAAAATTTATATTTATTTAACTATAATTACCAAATATTAATTAGCATATTTAATTTATTATGTACAAATAATATAACTTCTATATTATTACAATGTCCAAAAAAAAAAAGTGCACTTCTCATCTAATGTAAAAAGTATTATCAGTCAAAATTAAAAAAAAAAAATATAGTGTGTGGCCACGCCTCGCACGTGGGGTAGTTATTATATAATTTATATATATAATCTTTAGTGATTAAGTATAAATTATTTTAATTAATCCTTTCAGTAACATTTTTATTTTCAAAATGACAAAAAGATATTTTTTTTAGGATAAAATTTATACCAAGTTCCTTATATATATTTCAATTAATTCTCAAATCAAATAATAATATATAAATATTTGTCTTGAAATAAATAATTTAAAACTTAAAAATATACACTTTTCTCAAGAAAAATATACACTTATCATTATGTAATTTAAAAATTGAATAAAATAATAAACTTGATCTAAAATTTTTTTTAATGCATTTTTTTTTTGTAATCAAATATTAAAGATACGTTAAAATGACATAACAGAGCCTGTAACATTGTGACACTGACGGTGTATGCGCGAGCAATCGACGTTGAAAGGATGTCTTTCTGTTGTTCGGAGGGCCAACACCAATTATAAGGCATAACCAAAACGGCAGTGACAAAATTGTATTAGCATTGTGAATCCATAAATAAATATGATTTCTAGATTGTATCCCAAAAAGAAAATATTAAAACGGTATTTGACCTATAAAAATATGATAAGATGGCCCTCTGCAATATTTATTATTTAGGCCCAACGAGCTTTTTGGGGGTAACAATGTGCTTTCTACCTTTTAAGCTTTTGAGCCCCCTGCAGTGTACCGGGGCCGCTAGGCAAACTTATACACGCATATTTCAAAATTATTGGCATTATCAAATAAGGTTGAATAAGATTTCTTACAAGATATGCACAAAATGTAGAACAAAAAAATGCAGCACATCATCAACAAAGGCTCATCTTTCTTTCTCCTCTTCAGTTTAGCTTCTTCACTTCGAAGGTCAGTGGATGAAAGGAGCCACAATCATATTTCCACAGCTACTGACATTCTCTTAGCAGGTAAGAAAGAGATCAGGGGGGGTAAAAAAGAACCCCTAGTATCAACTCATCAATTTTCTGAGTCTTCTCTCACCATTACCGGCATCCTTGTTCTGTGGCTCGAGAACGAGAGCATGCTTGAAATCTGCATGTCATGACAAAACAGTAAAGGAAAAGGAAAAACTTGTAAGGATATTATCATGAATCATCTCTCCTAAGTAGAGGCACATGATGAATGACTTTTATATCTAACAGATAATAACAAAGTCCTCAAAAAGGCTAATTAACCAAGAATGAGCAGACAAATGCTGCAAACATGGCACCTATTTGCCACAACAATGAACTCGCCATAAATCAATGCAAGTATTAGAGAAATACTTGGACCTCAAATAACCTCTTTCACCTATTTTATTACTTTGCCAAAACATTTTCCACTGCCTCAGAAATGAAAGCAATATTTGAAAGGATCACAATAAGAAGAAGTCAACTACACTAACATATGGATATTCTAGTATCTACATCTCCTGCAGCCAAACTTTTGTCTCGAATTTTACCTTATGCCATCATGCTCTACATCAATAAATAATCCTTAATTTCAAGATTTCGCACAAAAAAAAAAAAGCACTTGACATACAAGAGTTCAAATATTATTTTGGACAGTCTCTGAAAGTGGTGATGGGCTTTTAATTGGATATGTCCTTGTTGAGAAATTTCGCAGCATTTCAAAGTAGATTCAAATGGCACTAAAAAATATTCTTTAGAAATTAATACTCACCTTCAAGAGCCTCCTTATAACGTAGCAGTGATTCTCTAGCAGTTCCACGTCTCAGATATGCCTTCACATTCTGCACAGAAATAATAATGCACTATTTTTAACAAAGCAGATAAATGTTATAGATATTTATACTCAACAGATTCAGCTAATATCATAATCTCAAAGATCCCTAGCAACTATAGGAATCTAGTAATGAAACATTATCAAATCAGTCATTATCAAGTAGCGCACAATACGAGCAACTAAATCAGATCCAATTTTGAACTTTTCTGCGAATTGCAAAAGACAGATATCCATCAGGTAATATGATGTGACCAGCACTACGAAAGATCAGAGGATATTGTGACACTTTGTATTGTATGAGGGAGACCCATTACTGTGACTGGTGGTTATTAGAGTTTCAAAAATATAATTAGACATCAGATATTAGAAAAAAAAGGTTTCTAACAAACTGCCACTATCACATGCCCATCTTCTCACCTTCTTATCAATCAGTATTGCCTTATCGCAGTCTTCTTCAGCTTGCTGAAAACTGCATGATTTCACCGGGGAAATACCAATCACACACAGAAATGGTGAAAATACCAATTGACAAACAGGAGAAACCTCATACCATGCTAGCTTCAAGTAAGCAGCTGCTCGGTTACAGTAGTAAGTTGCATTCGTCCCATTCAATTTGATAGCCTCAGTGTAGTAATTAACTGCCTTATTCCACTGCTTTCCTTTAAAAGCTGCATTTCCCTGAAAAATATGCCTTATAGTAGCTTATATCAAATTATCCACCCTATATATATATATATATATATATATATATATATATATATATACTGCAAGCTGCTGCTCTTAAAACACGCTAATTCAAGCACACTGATATTAAATGATGCCAAGATAATTTATGGGTTCCTCACAGCAACACTTTGAAGTAACAATGGCGACAAATTTGCCATTCAAAAACATACAATAAAATCTTGAGTTGATACTAGACCAATGAAGTCAGCATTTGTTAACTACAAGAAACAAAAACAGAAACAATTATTGATATTCACATCTCGTCAAGAGACTACATCATTTAAATCTGAAACCCTAAAAAATACTGCTTTCAACAGCATCCAACCTCACATAACGGGTTTCACTAGATAATAATTTATATATGAAATAATATCCAGACTGAAAAAGTGCTAAGAGAGAACAAACCTTTTCTTTTAGAAGTTCAGACGTTTCAATGTTGCCATTGGTATCTGGTAGTGGCAAAGAATTGGAGGCAGCACTAACTTGCTCTTGCAGAGTTGAATACATATCCAAGACCGTATCAAGAAGAAATTTATCAGCCCCATGGAATGATATGAATGAAACAGAAACACAACAATCATTGTGATATCCCAACGGAACTGTAACCTGCAAATAGTGTAGAAGTCAATACATAAGTCAACTGAAGTTTAAGAACAATACATAGAAATTGAGAAAAGGAACAATATCACATCTGGAGCCTAAAGATATCAAATTACCTGACAACATCCAGACATACTAGCAATGCTCGATAACGCAAAAGTTCTGTCATGAAACTCAGAAGACAACCCTTTCTTTGTATTACGCTTTAATGGACTGTCTGCTACAGAGGGAATAACTAGTATTCCATCATCCTGGGGGCCAATCAAAACCAGGATATAATTGGGTAGCATGGATGCATACAGTAGACTTTGCCAAAATTATTTGGTCATTTCATTATAAGAATCAGAGATCTAAGTTATCTTTCAACATAAATAATGAAATTCCATGACAAGATGTATCACTCATTCCAAAAGTTAATTTGAAAATCATATTGTTATACAGGACTATTTGCTTATCTAGTTTCCAATAATCCCTAAATCTCATCTATAACGACTTAAAAAAGGTTCATTCCCATACCAAAAACTCTACAAGAAAGGAGGGTGAGAACAGCTTATTACTTGAATTTTTTTTTTTTTTAAAAAAATTTGTCTCCTGTGATATAGGAACATGAACATCATTTGAATCTTGATAACATTAACTTGAGAGCCCAACGGATGAAATAACGACAGATATTACAGTACCTTTAACAGACTTTGTAAAGCACCGCGCATCTCAGTCCTGACCCTATACAAGGTTTTTATATTATCATGACTAGTATTAATGGCCGCAACAGCACGATCAAAAACATCACGGCCTAATTTGGGTTTGACAGAATTGACCCATTCTTCATGATTGGTTTTAAACTCATATCTGAAAATTAGATGAAAAAACATCTGTCAAATAAATATACAGCCCCCAACAGACAACAATTACGAAATATATTCTATGAAAAAATAAATAAATAAGATATGATTTACACACCACACAGCATGCTGCAGTTCAGAGATAAGTAACCATTAATTGCAAAGGACAATTGCTTTGGTAGGAAAGTTTTAAGAAAAATATCCCAGCCACAGGCATCAATTAACAGAACAAATTTTCTCTACTATCAAAAAGAAAAATAGACAAGCATACAGTACAATATGGTCTATTACAATCAATCGAATGATAAAATGTTAAAGCATATAATAGAATACCCCTGTAATGAAAGCATAACCGAAGACAGAGCTTTCAATATAGATGCTCCATTTTGTCGGTGTGTTGTTTGTTCGTGAAGCCTTAGACTGGGCACTTTAGAAGCAACATACTGACAGAGATTCATATGCTTTGGAACCTGATCTGCAAAACCAAAATGAACAAAACACTTCATAATGTACAATAATCTCTTTTTCTTTTGGTCCAGAGATCAACTTTTTCTTTTAGGTAACTACTGTTACCACTTGGACTTCAAAGGTCAAGAAACTTACACCCAGACATATTCTCAATAGCTTTACCAATAACATATATCGTCTTCTGTGTAGGAACATTAGATAATTGAAAGAGATCATCAGCAAATATAATACTTCTTGACCTTTTGGTCTCCACTGAACTCAATTGAAGTAAAACATGTCCAACACGATGTAGAACAGATGGATCACGGGCAAACCAGCCTGCAATGCAATTATGCAATAAAGTAATCAAAAACCCAAAGAAAAAAGATTAGTTTTTTTTTTTTTTTTTTTTTATAACTTAGAAACAAAAGGTTACAATAATTGAGTCCCATTCACCTCACTATACAGTAATTTCTTATTAAGTTAATCATATTTTCAACTGGGATGGCAGATCAAGACCTGGAGCATATATAGAAAAGAAGTTCAACCGTAGAAAAGCACTACCAACCGCATATTTTACAATAGGACTCACATAAATTTATTAAACACAGGTATCTAATTGCTCTATTTTCTTTTCATAAAGCTAGTCACAAGGAAAAGATGATACAGAATCTTATGATTTGGAACATGTATCCAACTAAAAGCATAGCGATAATAACACAAAATTATGCATCTTACCAACAGTGTCTAAGCTTTGTGCATTTGGAAGAACTCCAATGGTCGATACAGCTCCATGAGATGGTCGAAAACCCAAAACACCACAGAATGATGCTGGAATTCTCACACATCCTGTAGTATCAGTACCTACAAAGACCCAATATTCTTCCATGTTCACATATATAGTTAAGAACGTAAAATCAAGCAAATAGTTTTGAAGCCCACAATATAATTGCAATTGTCTGTTAAGTCTATACTGGAGCAGTGCATGGCAAGCCATGCTGCAATAATATATTGAGGAGATCACAGTAACCAAGTAAGACTGAGAATCATGGAACTTATGCAGCTATAATATTGTGTAGATCACAACAAACATAAACCAAATTAAATGAAGAACAAAAAATGAAGAGAATATTAATCTTCCATCCTTCCTTTCTCTCATCAACCAACAGAAACTGCAGTACAAATCTTACATACTAAATTCAAATTAAAAAGGCATGAATTTTAGACATTTGAAATATTGTTAGATACAACTTTATATTTTACCAAATTGATACGGGTAGAAACTACTTTTAATAATGTACCACCAAAAAAAAGAACAAAAGAAAGAAAGAAACTACCTTTAAGAAACTGTTGTGAACAAGTTAACGGAACAACTAAAAATTCAAAGAAATAAACCAAAAAATTAACATTCCCAGGAATATAATTTTAACAACAGTCATTAAATACAATTTCATCAGAATTGGCAAAACAAGAAAGCAGTGTTGATTGCTAGACTGAAAGTGGCAGACCCATAAGTGATAAAAGGTAATAAACAAACCTACAAATTAGCATTTCAAGCAATTCAAGGTAACCACATAAACTTACCAATGGCAAAGTCAACAAGCCCCGCAGCAACTGCTACAGCTGAACCACTAGAAGACCCTCCCGGGACACACAATGGCATTTGAGGATTCGTCAGAGTTCCATAATGCTTGTTCTCACCAGAAATCCTGACACCGTAATGCCTTGAGTAAGTCACATTTGAACAATTGTTTCAGTTGAGTACACCAAGCTAAAGGACTTCAAAAGCACTCCTTACCCAAGAGACAATTCATCCATAACAGTCTTGCCAACACAAGTAGCCCCACTCTTGAGCAGTGCCGTCACCACAACCGCAGTCTTCTCCGCGGCCTCGTGTGTCCTCTTCCAATCAGGATTCCCAAACCCCGTCACATAGCCCTTCACATCAAATCTGCCAAACCCAACAACAGAACACCCCAAACGAGAAAAAAAAATCTAAATCAGAAAGCTCACCATACCCAGATAAAAATATCACACACTATAGCTCTCAGCAAATTTTTTCCTTCAACCCCAGCAAAGAAAAACCATAAAAAAGTCAACTTTTTTACTCAAACGAATACAAAAACTGAACCCCGAGCGTTTAGAAAAACAGAAATATTCGTAGAAATGAACATGCCCTTTATGATAAATCAAATGTTATGTACACATATCGCATACTATAGCCATCAATAAAATTTTTTCCTCAACCCCATGAAAGAATAACAAAAAAAAAGGTCAATTTTTTTTACTACTCCAGTTGAATCAAAGGTAAAAACTTTGTTGTGCAGAAACGAACATGTCCTTTATGGCAAAGGTCAAAGAAGAGAGCATTTGCTTGGCAGCAGGCGGCGGAGGCTGAGGAAAGGGAAGAAGCTCAAAACGCTCAACAAAAGCTCCAAAGTCCTCCTTCTGCCTGTTCCGCCGCCGTCTTCTCCGGCGAGTCTCGGCCAGAACAACGGCCCCCGCGACTCCTATTCCGATGACCAACCAGAGTTTGGGGTTGGAGGCATGTTCTTTGATCAGCTTCAATGATTTGGACATGATCAATCAAAGAAAGAGAGTGAATGGTTTGGTTCGGAGAAAACTGTCAACGAATTTGAGAGAGAGAGAGAGAGAGAGCACAGTGGGTTTTGGAAGGGTTTTAGAGCGGACACAAAGGAGATGTTGGTGGCGGGTGCATAGCAAAGCTGACAGAGAGAAAAAAAAGGTAAAGAATTTTCAAGGAAGACACCAGACACTGTAACACGAGAGATTCTCTCTCTCTCTCTCTCTCTTCTTTTTTTTTTTTTTAAAAAAAATATTTTGCAGGTTATGCTGTCCAAGGGCCATGATTTGCAAATGCAATCAAACAATTACAACATGATGGAAATTGAGTATTTAATTTTTATAAATTAAATTTTAGATCAAGGGAAAGAGATTTACTTCAGGGTTAAAACATATCTGTGTAAAATCGAGAATCAAATTTAAATTATGGCAATCTAAGCTCCTGAGGATTAAGCAAATATTTATTCATCATACGATGACTTTTTCATCATTTTCTTTGGTAACAACTCTCAGAGTCTCGTCCAAAAAAAAAAAAACTCTCTTAGAGTTAGCGTTTATTACAACTTAAAAAAAAAAAAAAAGAGTTAGCGTTTCTTGCATTCAATTTTTCATTTAAAAAGTTAAAAGGAAAATTAGGTACATGTAATTTTTCAAAAGAAATATATCAAGTGTAAGAGCAATATATTAAATAGGAACTATGGCCATAATTTTCAAATAAAAATTATATAAAATGTAGTAAAAAAGACAGTATATTTGTTATTAAGTTAAGATATTATAAGATAAAATAATATAAAATGATAAAAATATTAAATTATTTCTTAGTTATATAAGGTATTAAAAACTTTATTTATCTCACGAGAATTTTTATTAAACAATTAAATTAATAAAAGTTAATATGTATAAAAAATGAAGTTAATGCAAGATTTTCTCTTAGAATAAGTGAATACCCATCCTCATTATTTTTGTTGCAGGCTTTTAATTTTTGTTATTTGGTTTGATATCAACGTATTTTGACTCATATTTTCACTCCTTGGAAACGAGATTAATTAGGTGTGTAAGCAAATCAGATCGATGTGATAAGCTTGAAAAATCTAAATTGGACTGATTAAATTGATTCGGTTTGGTTTATCAGGTTAATCGAGCCTAATCTAATTGAAACTAATCAATATTTGATTCGAGTATCAAATTTGGAGATTAACAATCTATTATGCTACGATGTGGATCTTTGTCCAAGACCGCCGGTCGATCTCCGCTAGTACAGCCCACCCTTGCGGCACAGCACCTTTCTACTCCATCTGTCTTTTGAGTTTTGAGAAAACAAAACAAATACCAACCATAATTAACTTGGGCCTAGCTTCTTACATTAATTGTATTAATGGATGTTAAAGTTGGGTATTGTTATGTTAATGCTTTATTATTATTTTTTATTGTATTTTTTTGCTAAAATTCAAAAAAAATTAAATGGGTAATGAAATCATCCCAATCGAACCAACCTAAATTTAAATGGTTTGGTTTGGTTCAGATTTGATAAAAAAAAAATTCATAAATTCAAACCAAATCAAACCAATTAAAATTAATTGATTCG
The DNA here is from genome assembly GCA_031439585.1 of Pterocarpus macrocarpus. Taxonomy (NCBI): domain Eukaryota; kingdom Viridiplantae; phylum Streptophyta; class Magnoliopsida; order Fabales; family Fabaceae; genus Pterocarpus; species Pterocarpus macrocarpus. Next base: position 39,468,469 of record CM062518.1, read on the forward strand.
GATTTATTTTCTTCCTAAACCTAATCCGAACCAACCTATTTACACCCGTAAAATTCCCTTTGAAGTACTAAAATTATCCTCTTTGTAGGACATTGATATCAACATTTATCAGCCAAAACATAGCATTTGAAAAAATTAAATAAATAAACTACCTACTCAAGATAATCAACGCATTCTTTTTTTTTTTTTTCCGTGACGGAGGGCGATGACTAAACTGCAAATAAACAAAAAAATATGGAATATGCTTAAAAGAAAGAGACTCTGAAAAATGAGAAAAAGGGATTGCTAAAAACATTTGAAATAGACTTATTTCTAATTATATTTTATTTCCATGTTGAATTTATCTAATATAATTTACTTTTTTTGTTTTAGTTAACAAGGCATCTCACAAGTTTAATTCGTCTAAATTAGTATAGGATAATTATCATTCAATTGCGAAAACATGCAAGTTACATAATATCCTCACAAAAATTATTTTTTCATAACTCAAACTTGAGTCATTAGCCTAAAACTAAAATTGCTTGCTACCTCACGCTAAAGCATAATTAAGTTTTTAGGCACTATTTGCTATGCTTTGGACTTCAATGGTGGGATATGCACCGATTTTCACCATAGTACTTTTTCAAAAGGTCTATTGGCGCACCATCAGCTCCCTCTCCTCCTTCTCAACCCCAAAACACCCAAACGTTCTCATCATCTTCGGCACCATCGCAGGTGCGTCCGTGTTCGACAATAAAGTTGGCCTTTTCTACGAGAAGCTGCTTGCTAGTAATAACGGCATCACCACCACCTACCGCACGTCCAACCTGCCCCCGAGCGACTTCACTTTTGTCTTCTACCCCAAATCTGCAGCCACCTAACTCTATTACTGTCATAATCCATGTGGGGGGTGGGTCGATGGTGGCATCAACGGTGAAGTGAAGAAGCAGCGAAAGAAAAATGAAAAGAAGAAGGAACGAGAAGAAGAAGAAGAAAGAGGACAAACTATGATGCATCACATATGGTGGACGTAGAATTACACCATTAGATCTTTGCGTTTAGATATCACAGTACATAAAGTACCATTTTTAGCAGGATGTATATCGAAGAGTGCCCAAGTTTTTAATATATGAGAAAATCGAAACCAAAGCTTTAATATTTGAAATACAATCTAAAAAGCCTAGATGAATTCATTGGGAAAGGGTGCTCATCCATTAATAATAGAGTGGGTTCCATTTAGTAAGACCAAATCTCCCTTTTTTATTTTTTCACCTTTTAATTTTTAACGCTTCTCCATTAATAACTAGTTAGTTTTAAAAACATTGCAAAATATTACAAAATCGTTTTTTTAATTAAATGTTACTTTACTATTTTTAAGTATGATGATAAGCGACTGGGAATAGGTAAAGTGTAGACAACAACTTAAACGAAAGCGCATACCTACTATAAAAATGTTGATTAAATTATATAATACTCATTTTATTGTAGACTGGTTTCTTTAATGAAACAACTACTGTTTACCTCTCTGTATTATCATAATGCAACTTTGTTTGCTTGACCCTCCCAATAAAGTTCAAGAAGTTGCAAGAGTAGGATAATTATTCTTTTATCTCTAAACAAGAATAAAACAAATTAATCATACTTAATCTTTCATTTGCGAATAAAAGCAGCGGCAAATGTCAGCCAGGATTTGTCCCTGTTAAAACCTCAAGAAGATGAAGACTTAAATTGACGGAGCATTCAAATATATACCCTCTAAAAAGGGGGTATAAGGGAAAATGAAACCCCCGAAAAGAAAAAATAAAAATTAGCATTATAAAAATCAAAAGGAGAAAAATCATGTCTTGCTATACTCACTTGAATTGCAGCTGAAGCAACTCAAGCTAGTGTCATTTCAAGTATATCAGACACTGTATATAACAAATGCATAAATCCCATGTTCAGTGTGTAAACTATGCCCATCTTCACACTGCTCCATGTCATAATGCATATTACAAAAGAAAAATTATGGTATGAATCTACATAACCAAGAAATCAAGAAACACTAAATGGCACCACCTAAATTCAATAACTTCAATTTTACATATGAAGGGGAAGGAGCAAAAGCTATATTGCAGAAAATATTATTGATAATGGATTTCAGTAGGGTATGGAAGGTCTTGATATGCAGAATATATGTACCCTGGAAACTTAGGGAGTATGTATGTTCCCTTTTTTCATCCCTTGAAACGAACTACAATGCAGGAAATATCATCTTTACTGTCTCTGTTCAATGCCTCAGCGGCTAGTTGTTTGGCTGCCCTTTGTGGATCCTTTATCCTTCTTGCAATATCAACAGCCTCTTGATTTGCCATTACCTGGAATGAATGAAAATCTAAGCACAGACATAGTTATTTGTTTGAGGTAAAGTTGCATTTTTACATTACATAGCTTTATCCTAGATTTCATTTTCTTGCAACTACATTTCATTTTCGTTCTAAATCTTTTCAAAACTCATCAAATTTGTCCCGATCAGCTATCGTGCACATATCTAATTTTACACATGCTCACATAGCATGCCACTGTTAGCTTTTTCGATGGTGTTAGTGGTTAAGACAAATTTGTTGAATTTTGGAAAGATGTGGAACGAGAATGAAACAAAATATAGTTGTGGAACAAAATAAAACCTATGGCAGAGTGTTGAAAAGCGAGGTTTTGCCTTTACAAAATAATGGACACAAAAGAGAGATTGATAGAAAACCTTCCATAGACCATCACTAGCAAGTATCAAAAGCTCAATATCTGGGTTAATATCAGCATACTGGATATCAGGATCAGATCGTAAGTGTGTTTTGAGGTTTTTGTCTCCAAATGCTCGAGAAACTGCAAGCTGCCCATTCACCCTTGCAACATCTCCTGATATGATCCACAGTCGAATAAATTGTTACAAAATAGAAAACACTCAGACATAAAGGAGTGAGGCTATTGTTGTGTGTGTGTGTGTGTGTGTTTGTCTGGCCAAAACTCTGTTTGATATTTGGTCTCTTCTCAACATATAAACCTTATCCTGAAAATGTGGGAAATTATAGTTGGTATAGAAGTTGCTTTGAAATTTAAACAATTCTTCTATTACTTTGTTCTTTAATTAAAACTATTATGTCCGTAGATGAGAATTTCAATCATTCTACAAATTGAATAGCCATGATAAATCAGAACAGAATTGAATTATTGTTGAAATGAGTAGCGTATGATATCCCACTGACAGCGCAATCACACACTGGCATGAAAGTCAAACTTAGATTTCCATTTGTTCCATCACTTGTCAAGCCAATTCTAGACCACTTTGACAAATGTTTTAGCAACCTAAGCGGTTGTTGACATGTTTCTTCTAGAAACAAATGGTTTGACGAAAAAGCAAGGGGAAACTTGTCCTTATAGTCTACAGAGGACAAGCACATATTTTTTTATTTTTTCTGGAAGCAGCAGAAGAAGGCTAACAGCATGCTTTGGTGTGCTCATTTAATGAGCCTGAGAAAAAAGGATTTAATGTAATTTGCAAATTTCACCAGTACCAGGCATGACAACCTTAGATTTTGAAGCATCAAAATAATAGCAGATTACTATAAGTTAAATCATAGATATTATCCCAGTGATCCTTCATGCAATGGAAAGGCAACCTGTTGAGTTGTGGTCAGTGGTCACCCGTTCTGGTCTCTGAAACATTATGTGCATGTAACTGGAACATAAACAGGCATCAATGCATCATTATTTGTATTTATTCTTCTTTCCTTTTGTTAGTTGATGACCACATTCACAAACTAATACAATCAACTGATTAATTGTATAGGACCCAAAAAAGTATAACTCTTCTTCCTTTTCATCAACTGCGAACTAAAATGCCTTAACACCTAAATGGACTTAACTCCCCCACTTTCTTTCTTCTCTGTTTGAATGATAATCATCACACCAGTAATCCTCAAATAGTGGCTCTTTATAATCTACAAGGAAAATGCTAATCCTCATGAAACTAATTCACAGCATGCTACTTACACACATTCTCCTTACTGCTCTTCACACTTACAGTCCAAATTCACCAACTTCTAAAACAAATTAGATCTAGCCAAAAGTTTTCCAAAATAAAGAACACAATGTATGGCTTCATCACCAGATGAGAAAGAAGAACAATTTCCCTTTCTTTTCTTCTCCTTCCTTCTCTCTCTTTCTTTTGTCTTCTTTTCACCTCTCTCCCTTTCCCTCTCTCGATTTGACCTAGATTGTGGATGATTGAGAATCCAAGGATGAATATCAAATAGGATGATAAGAATACCAAGGCATTTACCAATAATCTACCGAAGAATCTCTACTTGGGAAGCCAAAGATTATGTTAATCCCCTTTACTCTTTATCTTTTCTTTTACATCAAAAAACATGTTTTATTCCAGAAATTATTTACTCAAGGACAACTCTGGAAATTCCCATGTCAAAAAAAAAAAAAAGGACAACTCTGGAAATTCAATCAGAACTTCTTTTTCTAATAAAATGTTTTATTCTGTAATCGTTTTATTCAAGCAATTACCTAGACACTTCACTACAATTACCGATCATCAAATACAAAAGATCTTTTTAATCAAAATGGTGACACTATATCAAACAAGATACACAATTGCTTTCATCAAAATTCAGGTTCCTTGGGGTATTGGCCACTAAATATGTACATATCCAACGGATTTTGTATACAAAAGGAAAGACAAAAACATTCTTCTATTTCCCAAGGACTGCAACTTACTTTACTACTATAACCACTTAAACCTTCATTCAACCCATCATTTGTTCCAATGAACACATGCATATAGCATAATCAGAACTACTCCCTCTCTCACTCATTTATATTGTAATTTGAGAGGGCACATGAGACCATCTCTCTCTCACACACACACTGTAATATGAAAATGCAAATGAGACACACAGTAATACCATAATACCATTCTGCAGCACAAGACATGAATGAAATATAGCATGAAAACATAAATCAGCATTGAACATCTAAAGCAACAAATCATAGAAAGTTTGATTGAAGAACCTGGCATGTTTGAGACAAAGCCACCTCTGTTCTCAATGCTGCCCCTCTCAGTATTGGGTTCATGATCAGTAGTCATCTGTGCAGCCACCCCTCCCCTTGACAGAACTGCCCGTGAATCTCCAACATTGGCTACCCATAATTTCTGATTATTTATGAGAATTGCAGTCACAGCAGTTGAACCTCCTCGTCCCAAATCAGGACTGTGAGAAAGAATTGCCTGATCTGTTGTCTCATAAGCTTTAGAAATGGACATGAATGGATCATCCCAAAAGTCCTCCTGGATAACCAGTCATAAATAAAATTATGGGAAAAGGCATCATGAAGATTTAATAAGCCAAATTTACTATTACCCATCCTTAAAAAGTTCTTGTGACAGGAAAGGTATCTTACTGATTGCATCAACTGGATTATATTTTTATATGGTTGATATTTATTGCCAAAAATTGTGGGAAGTCGAGAATGCAAAGAAAATGGGAAAATTACACTTTATCCCCCTTAACTATGGGCCATGTGCACTTTCGCCCCTAAACTTTAAAAACGTGCAAATCTACCCCTTTGATAATTTTCCGGAATGTGCAAATTGACCCTTTTCATAATTTTTCCATCAATTATTAACAAAAATATCGCACATTCAAGAAAGTTTAGGGTATCGAATTGCACATTTAGAAAAGTTCAGGGAGTCAATTTACACATAACCCAAAATTTAGGGGGGTATAATCCACTTATTTTGGCTAAAATGCACATTCGAGAACGTTCAGGGAGTCAATTTGCACATTTTTAAAAGTTAGGGGCTAAAGTGCATATGGCTTATAGTTTAGGGGGGCAAAGTGCAATTTCCCCAAAGAAAATTGTCATACTACATGCAACATAAAATAGAAAGGAAGAAAAGTAACCAACACATAATATCTTCAGTTTGATTAAACAACTCACTTCCTTCAAGATATTAGAAAATAAATGCTTTTGTAAATAGGCCGGTACGCTATCTCCCAGGTGTCCATCATATATAGCAAAAAGTCCCAGCTCTTGCCCTTTGAACTGGACAAATTTTGCTACATGATAGTCCTCCATCGGGTGGTTTGCTTTCCCTTTAACAAGGCTAAAGCCATACTTGGCCGGGGACTGTTGGCTCTTCCCTTTTCCAGAGTTACATGAAGAACGTCCTCCTACCACCTAAAGATATAGAAGTTAAAATACAATAACAGAAGTTTTTATAGGTCTTGTTTAACATATTTCAGCAATATATATTAAAGAAAAGAAAAATTTTACAAATAGCACACAAGTAGGAAGATGCCAAGCCACAAGCAGATCTAAAAAGGAGAAACACACTCCTTACTCAATAATCCCATATCCTGTCTAGTTGTGGAGTCTCAAATTTAATCAATGCGAGAGGAACTGCAACAAACCATCATTGACATCCCACCAAAATACTGCCTATCAGCACTGACAACCACAATAATGACACCAAATGGACTATTAAACCCACTAAGCAGATATCCAAGGTTTAAAAAGTGATTACTTAGACCATTTTTGGTCTTACATATCATTAATCTAGCTATTTGATGAAGCATAACACACAAATGCCAGTTCCATCTTTACAGTCTACATACTGGAGGAATCTCTCTCTCTCTCTCTCTCTCCCAGACCTGTTTCAGTATCAACATTTCTGAACCAGCAAAAGAATTATCAAAAGCCATGAATTATTCATCTCAAGAAACCAACCATGTTCTCTCTCATGATGCAAGTAACATTTCATGCCAGTTTGTGATCAATATTTTCAGGCAGCAAAGGAAGTATAGAACACTGAAATAACCAGTCAGCCCTTTCTGAGGGTTGTGGAGTGCCCTAACCTTGGAATGGGGCAACATCCCCTCTCCCTAAGCTTTTCTATACCAAGCAAGAAACCTAGAATTTACCGTCTGCACCTTGAAACACCAAACCAATAGCAGATGCTCAAATGTACCTATTACCTATGTCTTCACATTCCCATGTTGCCTTTGGTCAGTATATGCTAAAATGTAACTATTGCCTATGCCCTCACATTCCCATGTTGCCTTCATGATTCCATCTGTATGCATTCTACTGCCAAACATTAAGTACCGTAAAACATTGCTGGTCTTGTTTTGTGCCTGCTCAGGAAAATTTTATTTTGAGCTTGAGCAGCACCTTTCAATCACACATAATACCTGAAGCATTCTTGCATTTCATCCACCCACCTTAAACATCTCTATTTCCCATAACTTCGTATGATAGATCCAAGATACTTAAACCATGTTACTTGTGGACATGTGAATTGTCCACACTTGAGCCCAATGGGTTCTTGCATAAAGGGGCATGTTAGAGACATAAAAACCACTACTCAGACTCCACCTAACAGCTTATTTACTTAAAAGAGTTGGTCCTTAACAGCCCATAAATACAAAAAAGTAATAATAATCTGTATCTTTCAATTCTTTCATCAAATAAGCTCAGGAAAGAATAAAATTTGAGAAAGTCCCGATCTATTCACTACACCACAAGAACTTAATCTTCAAATAGACATATGATACATGATATCTAACCAGATCATACACCTCTTAGGCCCTTATATATCTAACGAAATCCCTTAAAACGTTAAGTAATTGCCAATAGTATATGCATAGAGATTGATTATTCTGAAGATTAAAAAAGAAAGACCCCCCCCCCGGGGGGAGAAGAAAAGATGAGAAAGCGGGGCTAATTTGCTCACCTGACTGACAGAGCTGAAGCAGCAGAGACTATCCATATAATTCAGCCCCACCTCAACTTTTCCTTCTATCATTCAACATCTAACTCTTCTGCCAATCTTCAAAACGCAAACAAACAGCACAAAACAACAAAGTCAAGCAAAGTCCACAACTTACCACAAAGCGCAAACACCCCCCGATCACTCACACAAGCAAAATTATTATTATTATTATTATTATTATTATTAAGAAAAAAGGGTAATTTACAACACCCAGCTAATCAACAAGTAATCCAAAAATTCACTTACCGATCAAAAAATCTAAACTTTTCCAGAGAAAATAAAAGGGAAGATCTGCAAAGGAACTGGGTCGTCTCTGATTCTGCCGTCAACTTTGAGAGATGAAGAGAGAGAAAGCGAATTGACAAACAATCAACTTAGAACACAGAAAAATATATTATTATTATTATACCCAAACCAAAAATAAAGAAAAGGGCCTGTTTTAAATATGATAATATGGGAGTTACAAATAGGGGATGGCTGTAAGAAATACTAATAAGTAACCGTCTGGTGTCTTGGTTGAGAAAGTCTTTGGGGTTGTGCTGTGATTGTGTTTGCTAAAGACATAGATAGGTTGCCCTTATTGACTTTGCAGTTTCTGTGTATTGTTTAATTGCTGACACACAGTTTGTTTTCATTATTACAGCTGTTTCTGTTTTGAGGTTTTTTCACTTCACATAACATAATATAATACAATACAATACATACATAGTTCCTATAAACCTTGGCATTGCTTTGGCTTCGTTTGGTTGGGCTTCTCACCCCCGGCCGTGGGGAGCCACTGTGGGCTCCACTCAAAAGTCGGCCAGACTTTGGATTTGAATTGTAAATATTTTTATAGTGCGAAATTTAGGATTCAACTATTTTTAGATCATTTAATTAGATTTATATATAATAAAAATTATTATTTTAAAAATAATCAATTTATTATTTTTTTAATTTATAAATATATCTATTTTAAAAAATACAAATCCAAATTTTTCACCTCTCAAAATTATATTTTTATTATTATATATAATTCTTCTTATCAATTGAGTCAACTTATTTTATTGAAATTTAGCTCATATATTATTATAATATAGGTATAATTTTAATTTTTCATAGATCAATAAATATTTTTTAAAATCTCGAACAAAATTTGACTATAAACTGAAATAAGTCTTTTTTTAATTTAATATTATTATATTAATGAAATATTTTATTTTTATACTAATTATTTCAAAAGTTGTAAGTATAATAAATTGTTATTATTGTCTCAGAAGGATTAAAAAAATGGTAATATTTTGTTTTATATATTTAATCTTAATATTTTGAGTATATAAATTTTTTTAAATAATTATTTAATTATATACAATCAAATTAGTTAAAATATTTAATTTTATTATTATTATCTTAAAATATATATATATATATATATAGACAATAGTATAACTTTTTAAATTAGTAATATATTAAAATTAAATTTAAAAATAATGCTTAAGCTTAACATCTCTTTAAGTGATTGAATAGAAAATATTTATTTTTGTGATAGTGATAATGATAATGATAATGATAATGATGATTATAGAAAAATGGTTCTGCGTTAAATAAGTCAAACCAGCAGGTTTTATTTTTCACACAAGTCATTTAGCCCTGCTGTCAGTGCCATCTGAAGTCTGAACAAGGAAGCATAAAAATCTGCAATAAACGACAAACAAGTGCCATGGGTTTAAAGATTGGAAAAAAAAAAAAAACTGAGGCAAGTAATTTTGTGGGTTTATTCTTGGATGCAGTTCAACCGTGAGGGAATGGATCTCTTATGCCAAAAAATGACATGATCTTATTATATGATATTTTTAATTATTGATCAAATTTTTTTATAAATTTTAAATTTGATCTCACATTCTTAATTAATGATAAAAAGTATCACATAATAAGATTTTGTCATTTTTTGATATGAGAGGATCCAGTTCCAACGGTGACGATAGGCTGATCCATAACAGGTACTGCTGGCAATTCTCAGAAACTTCGTCCGAAATTCTGCCCTTCTTTGTTTTTGATGGAAATTCTTCTGCAAGCCCCACCCATACGAGTCACCTGTGAAGATTGAATGGTCAAACTACGTTACTTGTGTTATGTGATTGGGATCATCCATTAGGCCTAGAATCGCCCTCAATGGGTCCCCAATAAGTAACGGAAGAGAAAATTTAATATGTCAAGATAATTTTAGTGTCTACTATCCTTTAAGTTAAAAATAGTAATGAGCTTATTTGTTATGCAGTTTGAGGCAATTAAAAGATTTTTTTATTGATATTAGAATAAAAATATAAAGTAATTAGTATATTTAATTTCTTTTTTTAAATTTATTTTTGGAATTATAAAAGACTTTTTGGCTAAAGTATTTTTCAAAATACTTTGTATTCTACTTCTATTAAAATAAAATAATGTTTTATTATGTTATCTATACTAATATTTTATTTTATTCTTTTTAAGAATTTAATTAAAGAAATATTTTTTGAACATATTATGTATCGACATAGTATGGGACATAGTATATTTATGTGAGTATGGGTGAATATCGAGGTGCATATATATCGAGATAAGGTAATAGATTATATATTTATGTGAGAGAGTGTTGTATTTGGATATCCCACCTCTATGAACAAATAATATAACTCATTCAACTATACCCTTTTGATAATTTTATATCTAAAAATAAGTTTATTTTATATTATCTAAACAAAAACAATTATCTTCAATTTATTTTTGATATATCTAAATTAAATATAAATTGATTCTTTCAATTTTAATTCTTTCAAAAATAATTCTTTTAATTTTATTCTTTTAAAAATAACCCCCTGAAATTAAGTCAAGGCGAATTGATGCGATAAAAACTAATAAGTATGAAACGATAATTTTTCTATTCTAAAAACATTTACGAATTTCTCATCATCCAACGCTGTGAAATTGCGGAATAGTGGGCATTTCAAGCACATCACAACACTTAATACACTTGAACTTGGTTGAATAATACTAGAAATGAAGAAACTACAGAATGAATATAATATATGTCAATTAAATCCTACTAAAAACCAACTAAGGCTTAAATATAATCTTATAATAATGTACACGCATTATGAATATTAAAATTAAAATTTTTAAGCACGAAAGGGTCAACTTGATGGCACCTATGCGTGCACTGATTGATCGGAAGAGTATGATAAAGTCAAGTCAAAGCCCAATGAGGGCATGTTGGCATCACTCATCAGTCATCATCATGATCATCATCGTAGTTATCCCTTCGAACAAAGCAAAGCAGAGCATGTCCACTGCATGATAAACGAATATGCCACGATGTCACACGTGTCTAACAAGTTATCCACGTGTACGACCTGGGCTGTCGCCACGTGTCCACCCCATGCTTCCATCTCCTCTGTTCTGTTCTGTTCGGTTTGCTCTGTTTCTGATGAACAGAGGAACATCCCTGCTTTTTCTTTTTCTTTTTCTTCTTCCTCTATCTTCTCCATCGTTGTCCCTTTGCAATTGAAGCTCCAATGGCGTCTTCACTCAGGACAAAGAGTTTTGGGTTTGTAGAAGGAGGGGCTGAGGTTGTTGGGGCTGCATTTCAATGGTGGAACGAGATTGATGAATCAGATCAATGGCAAAGAGGCATTTACTATGCCCTTTGTGCCGCTTATGCCTCCGTTTCCTTTGTTGCCCTAGTACGTGATTTTCTTTCATTTTCAGGGAAAATTTTTGGCTTTCTTGTCAACTTCTTATAGAGCTGAGTGTTGATGAAACTGCTGCTTTTTTTTTTTTTTTTTCCATGATGGCCTTACATAGGCATTGATTTGCAATCACTTCTTTTTGTTTTATTTTGGTTAATGGGTGTACATATCCCATCACGTCAATTCCATTGAGGCTTAAACTTGTAACTACGGACAAGTTTTTGATGTTCAAACACTGATTTTTCATTCTGAAGATCATTGTTTTGCAACCCCTATGAACTTATTTAACTGAGAAAACATTGGCCATTCTTGTAAATTATTATATTTTGCAGCTTGAGATGAGGATATTGTGAAGAACTTAGTGGAGTGTGTTCTTATGAGTGTTTCCATGCCGAATTTTCTCAAAGGAATCATTAATCATGATTTGTTTTTGTTTATTGTAATGTCAGGTACAACTGGTGCGGATTCAAATGAGGGTACCTGAATATGGGTGGACAACGCAGAAGGTTTTCCACTTAATGAATTTTGTTGTCAATGGATGTAAGAGTTGTGAATTCTTCTATAAACAGCTCTTCTAGCTTGTATTCTTATAAGCTTGCTGAACCAATATTACATTTGCAGTGAGGGCAGTCCTTTTCGGTTCATACAGAAGTGTTTTCGCAATTAGACCAAAGGTATTTTCCTGTTCTCAACTACTGGCATTCAGGCATTAATTCCAGCTTCTTCATTTCCTGGTTTGGTAGGTTAGGGAAGTATGAAGAAAATAGAACATATTATGTGTTTTGGTAAGATTTGATTTTGTATGTGTGAATTTGGGAATGTATTATGGGTCTAGTTTCATCAAGTTGGGAATTTTATTTATTTATTTTTATCTGTTAGTATTATTCATGACTCTTAAGTCAATTGCATTTTCGTGCCCTTGACTATGAGAAATTACACTTTCCACTATGATTTATAAAGGAAAAAAAGCAGTTTGAGGAAATACATCAATACAATGACCTGAATATTAGAAATTGAGTACCCTTTTGTTGTATCCTTCATTTTTCTGTCATTTTGTTGCAACTTATTTCTACTTTATTTCCTATCATGTTCTGACCTTATTATCATATATTATGTTATAGGCACTGGAGCAGGTGCTAATGGAGGTTCCTGGTCTTCTGTTTTTCTCTACTTATACATTGCTTGTCTTGTTCTGGGCTGAGATATACCACCAGGTATATTTACTTTCTTTTGAAGAACTACAATAACAGTCATTTTTATCGATTTGCTGTACATTATATTCTGTATTTCAGGCAAGAAGTGAACCGGCACATAAACTTAGGCCTACTTATTTTATTATCAATGGATTTATTTACTTCATACAGGCAAGCATACAAATTTTATCTCCATGTCCTTCATTCTAGTCCTCAAAACTAGAAAGTGTCCTTAAAAGTTAATGTAATGCAAAGAAATTAAAAATGTTTTATCTTCTGACCCTGATAATTATAGATCTGCCTCTGGATTTACATGTGCGTAAGCAGAACTGGCACTGCCGTTGAAGTTGCTAGACTCTTCCTTGCAGGTTACTTCCATCAACATTAGCTGATGACCTATTTTACATTCAAAATTGAAAAAATTATTTTTCATTTATTAAAACATCTACATGGCTTTTTAAAAGACTAGAGTGTATATGTATAATGAAGTATACGTAGTACCTAGAAACTTCTCATGTATAGTTGTCTAGCATTGTGAACTTGGTTTTAATGTTCTGTTGCAGTTATTTCATTTTGTGCTGCACTTGGATTCTTGCTGTATGGGGGAAGGTAAGCTGTTGTCTTTGCAATGGCACCATTCTTGTTCTGTCATTGAACACTAACCTTCTTATGATGGCGTAGGCTGTTTTTCCTGTTGAGGCGTTTCCCCATTGAATCCAGAGGTCGTCAAAAGAAGCTTTATGAGGTTTGTATCGAAGTATAGAAAAGTATGCCCTCATAATATCAAATTCAGACCATGCTGCAAGTGTCAGGGAAAAAATTGGAGGACTTTGTTGATAAAAAGTAAAAGCTCCGATAAAAGTTGTTGGTGCCTAACTTTTCGCCTTGGCAGGTTGGCTCGGTGACAAGCATTTGTTGCACTTGTTTCTTGATAAGATGTGCATTGGTGAGTTCCTTTCAGTTTAAATCTATTGTATATTGTTATGTTCTTGTTTTCTGACAAGATCTTAGTTGACACCTTTAATGTAGCTTGCAATATCTGCATTTGATGAAGAAGCAGATCTTGATGTCTTGGATCATCCCATTCTTAACCTAGGGTATTATTTGGTAAGTTTCAATGTCTTAGTTTTCTTTGTCTGCCGCGGATTGAATAGGGGATCATATATATGTTATATCATGTGATTGCACATTAAAAATGCTCTCCTAACTCCCAACACAATAGGACTACCTTATTTTTGTGTATGAAAATATGATTTGCTCGAGTATTATGCCTATGCCTTATGTATCTAGTGAAGCTTTAGGAAGATACATCTTTTCGCCGTCCAAAAAAATGTTAAAGCTGAGTTCATACATTTTTTTCCCCTCATATTGAGGTTGCTTGAAAATCATTTGCCTTCTATCTAGTCTTCTTAATGGCTATCTTTCTTGATTATTCTGCTTGGTGCAGTTGGTAGAGATTGTTCCATCCGCGTTGGTGCTCTTCATTCTGCGAAAGCTGCCCCCAAGGCGAGTTTCTGATCAATATCACCCTATCAGATGAGCTATGTATTCCAATTTCTTTCAGCACCAAGCAATCTGTGTCCTTTTCTTTTTCATTTTTAGTAGGTCCTTCTCATATGTCTGAGCTCGTCCATAAATGTTAAATTACTATTATGTATATTCATAATTTTATTTAATTGAATTAACACCAATTATTCTCTAGACTACTAGCATAAATTTTTTCTTTCTTTTTTTTTTCTTTTTCCTAAGAGAAACGATCTTCTGTTCTTCTAGAGGAGAAAAGTAACAAGAAGAAAAAAATGTTGAGTGAATTCTGCGCGTCTCCTAACAACGCTCTTCTGCTTTTAAAATAAAGAAAAGAAGCTTAGAACAAAATATTTTTCTATATGCTTCTGTCTTCTACAAGCAGTTGTTACTAATTCTTGGATTCAACCATTTAATAGCATAACTTGAGTTACAAATTGTTTCTATTAGACTTCTTCTGTCTTACATGGTTTCGTATTCTTAAATCCGTAATGAAGAATGTGAAAGATTTTTCCATTTTATCTATGATGGAATAAAATGAGAGCCTTTCTGGAGTGATATGAGTTGCATTGTTTTGGGTTAAATCACTTTTTCGGCCAGTTTAAGTAGCTTTATTGTGTTGATCTAAAGAGCAAGATGATACATCGTTTAAACCGTGTAAATTAGTTTGGGTTGGTTTGATTTAATTTGATTTGTACTAAAAAATATCAAAAAACTAAACCAGTAAAATCCGTTAAACTTGTCACAAGGTTTCCTTATTTATACTATTAGTAGCCCTCATAGGAACCGGTCCACACAAAAGTTCACACGCTCCTTTCTTGCTCAAAATCATTAATTTTTACGTTAAAATTATATGGCTTAAATGGACTATGAATTGCAGGGTTAAAACTCTGAAATTTGTTTTTGATTGGAGTAGTAAGTCTGAATGACCTACCCACACACGTCAATCGATTGGTATCTCCTCTTGGCTTTACTACCGTACTGCAGTTATTTGGCAAAAATATCTCATATCCCTCTCATTCCCCCTTATGTCCGACAGGATCTCTTTATTAAGAATAGGAAAAAAGGGAAACAGAAAAAAGATATAGTAGTATTGAATTGAAATATATTTTTCAAGAGCATGGGTATATATTGGCAACTTACGACATCATGTTATAATAATTCCACCCAACCGACAATAAACAGAATCTTCCTGTTATATAAAAAACCACCATGTATAAAATCAAACCATGTCTAGATTACAGTATTTGAACTGTCGAACATGAATGCATTCTAGCTTTAATAATCTATTTATATCCAGCCTCGGATCCAACTAGTTTTTGGGTACAAAGCAGGAGGGCCAAGGATCCAAGTAGTTCTGACTATAAATATATACAGCAATAGACGATGTTAGACTCTTCCAATGCCAAATAAAACCAACTGGCCATCTATTTACAGTGGAGGGGGTAGGAGTAGCCACTGCAGAGGATCAATCAAATGCTATAGGCAAGGAGTTCTCATCGTCCAAAAGCATGTCAATATCAATCAAATCCGCCACCCCATCAACCGTCTCTTCCGAATTTGTACATGCCTGCTAGAGAGTAAAAGAACCTATCATTAAGCCAAATATTAATGAGTTTAGACCGAAGATCATAAGCCATATGTTCGAGAATACCTTGGTTTGACGAAAATCCTCTACTACATTTAGCACCCGCCGGTACTGAGCCCTTGCCTCTGGATACTGAACCATGGACTTCACCCTTGAAAGGGCTTTTTGGAACCTTTCTTCACTTTGTTTCCTCCCTTCCTTGAGGAAATCATAATCATCCTCTTGCGAAGGATCACTTGGTTGGTGGGGGGCCTTATTAAGGGTATCTGGTCGGAATCCACGTAAACCACTGCCCTTACGTCTCCAGCGTAATATGACCTTCTCCAGGATTCCCACAGACCAGATGATTGATTTGTACTGCTTTCTTACCTGGTGCCCTCTTACATGGGCCTTAACATCATGGAATTCAAGTCAGTGGCAGGATGCATCAAATGTTACAGCGGCACAAAAAGAATTAAACAGATAGATAGAGAGAGAGAGAGAGAGAGAGAGAAACCAAATTGTAAATATTTTAGAAAGAATAGACGGAGGTAGCCTAGAAAATGAATAGAAAGATGAGATCAATATAAAAGAATTTCTAATCCCTTATTTCCTTACAGCTTAACAGTGGGAAACATTACTAATGTTGACGCCCACCGTGATCCCATGTACATCCCAAGTTGTATAAAGGGGAAAAAGAGATGGAAAAGCTTTTAACGAAAAAGCATTTTAGCATTCCTCCGTCAGTTTTCATCAAATGAACCCTCCAATGCAATATCACAAGGTTTGCACCTCTAATATCCCAAATATAGCTAAGAAATTATCCAGTTTACTGAACAAAACTTCCATAATATAAGAAAAATGAAAAGATAAGTTAAGAACGAGAGCAGAATGGTGAACCTGGATTTTGACAATTCTTTGACGAATGATCAGGAATTCTTTTCTCTTCTTCCAACCACGAAACTTTTTCTGTATTTGTACTGCAGCAGCATTGGCTAAACCTTCTCCTTGTCCGGATTTGTAAGTCCTAGAAGCTAGAAGGGAAAGAGCTTGCTGATCTGACAATCCAAACTCATCATCATCTTCATACTGAGCTAATTGCTTTCTCTGAAATGACTGCATCCTAAATACTTGATGTATACGATCAGCAGCTTGTGTAGCATTACGGACAGCAGTTAGAGAATCCTTAAGGCAGAGTGCATCTGCCATATCACCATAAAGCAGAGGTGTAGCACTTCGCTCTGAAACTGTCTGCACTGCTTTCACTCCTGAAGTTTCTTTCCTACCATCTTCATTTGGATCATCCATTGTAAGTTTTGCGAGGTGGCTAGTTAATAATGACTCTCCAAGAAAACCAGAGATTCCTTTGTGGCCATTGCTAGAAGCAAGATCAGCAGCTGTTCTACCAGAAGGAAATGCTGGAGATGGATCTGTCAATGCTCCAGCAGCTGCACCCATGGAGACAAGGACAGCAACTGATCGCTCTCTGAGCATAGGACAAAGAATAACATAAGGAACCAATTTCAATTTGTGTTATGCTAATGAACATATATCTTAGATTAGTTTTGAGAAGGAATACTATCATGTCTTGACTAATGCAGCATGCATAATAGAATATAGAGAGATTAATTAACCAAAGCAATTGCTTTAAAAATAGTTTGAACTAATTTACATGCATAAATAAACCATTGTGAAGTTTGGCATCAAAACAGTTTAAATATAAAGAAAAAAGAATGATTTCCAACCAGGCAAAGGGATGGATCGAAACAGTTTAAATATAAAGAAAAAAGAATGATTTCCAACCAGGCAAGGGGATGGAACTTTCTTGTCACCTAATGGCTTCATACGTAATTGAATCCAGATTTCCAGGACTTCATAAAAATAGGGATAACCCAGGTAGTAAATGAAAGGTTCAAGCAGAATAGTTGTTGCAACATATGCACAATCAACTCAACACAATAAAGAAAATAATATTGATCCCTTACCTGCCACAGGATGCAGCCCAATGTAGAGCCGTCCATCCATTCACATCACGGAAGTTGATATTAACTCCAGCAGTTATAATTGGAGCTATGGCCCAATCATAACCAAGAGCAGCAACTAAATGTAACACACCCTGCCCATCCTTGTCTAGTACATTTGGCCCTTTTCCGTCTTCAGTTACTTTGTGAAGAAGCCATGAGTACAACTTTTCTTTAACCTGCCTGTGAAATATATGCTCTTCCAACTTGTGTCGTGATATATCCATCTCTGCAGCTGGCTCTTCCTTACTCAAGTATTCCTCTTCCTCTTTCAGTGCAATAAGTTTAAAAATTAAGTTTCTTGTCTCCATATAACCCTCAAAAACTTGATTTGAAGGGTGCACTGATTTTGAAGAAAGCAACTCCTCAAGTCGCAAATGAAGCATCATTTCAGTTGAACTGTTGAAAAAATCTTCAAAATCTACATTTCTAGCAAAGCCCTCTCTGTACTCGAATTCCCTCACTTCACTACAAGCAAACCTATTGGAACATGTCACATAGAAAGGTACACGTCCAACCTTATGAGGTGGAGCTTGACAGCACATAATTCCATTGCCTAAAACCTCGGCAGGTACCTCGACTTCGCCAAACATACAGGACCAGTTACAGGTTTCCACCTCTGGTTGACTCTTCAAAAATGCTCCAATAATCAACACCTGTATGGTAACAAATGGGATAAGATGTCAATCAAACTACAGGTGGCTTCTTTTCATTTTATGATGTAGCAGAGACCCATAGGAAAAGGAGTAAATAAAACCATTATTTTTTTGACAGAAAGGAGTAAAACCATCATTCATGTATAATAAAATACTAAAGCAGACAAAGAAAATTAACATATACATCATGGAATACAAGAAAGAAGAATTAACAAAGCAATACATAAAAGACGGAAAACATTCAAAAAAAGGGGTAAAACAACAAAATAATGTGCATCTGACCTGGACAAGAACAGTTGGCATCCAAGGCAAATGGTAAAAAAATAATCTCAATCAAAACTCCATGTACCATAAGTACTTAGTTGCTTATGGCCAGCACATAAGAGAAAAGAAAAACCAAATACAGAGCCACAAATGGTGGGCTAAGAAAGTAGTTATATAATTGTGATTAAATCTCATCAAAATTACCTTTTTTTTTGGTCTCTTTTTTATTGAAAGTATTAACAACATAAGAACCAATACGTACCTCAATTTCTGAATCAGCATAAACCCATTTAGGTGAAAAATCATTTATGCTAAACAGCTGATCTTGAGATAGGGACAGGTTCAATGATGTGTCATCTATCACTTGCCCACATTCATCTGTGCTCCATGAAATACCAGGCGAAGACTGCAGATGCAGATCATCCACCTCTGCAAATTCTTTAGTAATCCACCTAGAGAAGCTATCAACCTTCTTCAGGCTCTCCTCTCTATCCAGTAATGTGCGCTTTATAGTCAAGGAATAGCTGACACTTTCCTCCTGAGGAACTTCACTCTCAGAATTGGATTTTGGTGCATGTTGAGATTGCGCATCTGTATGCTGCTTTGAGAAGTTTTGTTGCATAAGCTGCTCTTTTGGATTGCCATTAGAAGTGAACAGGTCAGGAGCAATCTCTGGACTTGCATTATCAGTTTCACCCCCTAGTAAACCCACGCTATAATCAGATCCAAAGTCTAAACTCGATTGGGTTAAGCTCCATTTCGGCAAGTGTTCAGTATTGTCTTCAAAAGGAATCTAGATCAACAATTAAAATAACAAAATGAGAACAGTTATATATTGTTGACAAATCTCTCAAAGTGGTGTAGGTTGAAGTGCTGACAATAAGAGAGACCAAACAAACTACAGGTTTAAACATCAAGCACGAAGATCAAATTTAAGAATGACATGAAGCCAATACGAAGCCACTCCCCCCCCCCCCCAAAACAAAAATATATATTGGGGGTGGGGGGAGAAAAAAGAAAAAGGCATTTAAAAAGCCATTTAGCAATAGTTCAAGCTACTAAAGACTCATCTCAGCAGATCAGAAAAGGATACATTCGGAGAAGGATCAAGTAAAAAACAAAGTTCGTAATAAATCAACCACAATACGATATGGTCCACGGTGATTCATCATTCTATCAAATTAAAAGTTATTAATACACATGGACCTACAACCAAATTCCATGGAATGGATGTAACTGTGCTACCTGGTCACTTCAACAACCGAAATATCTCACAAGCATCTTCTGAACCCCAAAATGAGGTATCACATTCCAGAGATCGTACCTTATACTTTATAATTTGACATCATAAATCTCTAAATATTCCTTCAATATCAAGTAAAACCCCCATAAATTCCTGCCTTCCCCTATTTCCCCATGCTCCAGCAACTCTTCCTTTTTTTCCACTTTAAAAGAATAGCTGAACCATACGCCTCATCAAGCATCAATTACATCATTAACAATGGTGTGCGGTGTGCTGATATTCATGGATATAACATTGCATAACCACCACCACACACTTAGAACTATAACCAGCAATGTAATGTTCCAGGAACTGCAATTTCCATATCTAGCGCCATTCTACAATATACCAAAAGTGCTCCTAAGACAACTTCACAAACACTACACTAATCATCTATATCCTGGGAACTGGGATTTAATGGAAGCAAGCAACAGGATTTTATCGAAGATATAGCATGCAGTAACAGTAAGTACCTGCCAATTTGATTGGAGCGAGCGAGAACCTCCTGCCTCCTCATTGAGGGCACTTTTACTCCCTAAAAGGTTCCCTGTAACACTATGTTCTTGTTCAAGGGTATTTCCCATTGAACTGGATGAAATGGAAGGAAATGGTGCAAGAGATGGATCAGCATGCAATCCTGCAGATTGATCCATCATATTGTCCCAGGATGCCATGCCATGAGATTTCTGGCCCTCAACATAAGTAATACCACTTACTCTAGATTTATCCCCTTGGACAAGTGGGATATAATATGTTCCAGAAATTGTTGATTGTCCATGATCGCCTGAAATATTTTCAAAATATACAACAAATTTAAATTCCAGAAAAAGCTTATGAGTTGAGATTTTGATTAATATTAGATGTTAAATATAAGTTACAAAATAATCATCTTAGACAAAATGAAGAAAGAGAAGACAAGGTAACCTGAAAAGGGATGCATAAGATATGAATTATTTGAATGAGCATCAATGCTATCCATTGGACGACCATTCCCCATATTTTGGGAGTCATGAAAAGAGTGTAATCCAGAACTTGCTTGACGAATATCCTCTGGGATGAAATTTGATCAAAGCTTTTAAAGGTGAACAATGGGCCAAACTCTAATGTAAATAGGAGTTGTGACAGTAGATCCAGATATTTAAAGCCTTGGCATATTTATTCAGTTCACAAGGGATACTCTCTACAAAACAAATATATCATACTTACCAGAATCAGCATCTTCACATAAGGACGTCAAAGTGCTAGTCGGACTCATGGAATCTGTACTTTGTGAAGGCACACTGTTATAACTTGTGGGAAAGCCAGATGATGCAGAACTGCCCTTATGGGATTCTGATGTAGCCTCATCAGTATCTATACTTCTACTGATATTGGTCTTGTTAACCTGAAAATTAAAAACCCACAAAAAATTAATTAATAAGTCACTAAACAAGAGTCAACACGAGCTTAACAAGCTTTCTGCCTGATTTCAAAAAATGACATTAAGCAAATATACGTCAGTATCTTCTAAAAAAGAATTATGCAACTTCTCCAGTATCGTCGAGATTTTCAATGATTAAAAATCAAGGGCCTTCCCATGGTAGGAGGAGAATAAGTGAATAACATAATTGAGCAGCAAAGAGCAGATATTGCATTTCAGCATTTGGTGGAAGTTATAATGCTTAAGCATGGCCACTCAAGTTCACCATATAGAAAGAAAGCATACTCCTAAATCCTCATGGCAAGAAATTGAGAAGGAACTTAGATGGAAGATAGATTCTCCTTCATACTATAGTCGATGGTTTAGGGCCAGTAAATATAGTACAGATTCTCCTTCATAATATAGTCGATGGTTTAGGGCCAGTAAATATAGTACTTGCAGTCATACTCTATTCCCTCCCTCCAGTTTAGAGGGAAAGGGAAGCTTTAAATACGAAAAAGCTTCAAACAGAGTAGGCTAGCATTGTGCGTTTGTTCCAGATTTTTTTGACAGAAAAATGTGATTTTTTAAAACTAAAAAATCACTTTTTATAGAAACTATTCATCTCAGCTTCTACTCAAAAGGTGAAAAAAAGCTGTTTTCAACTTTTGAGTAAAAGCTCAAATAAGTAGCTTTTGTGGAAAGTGAATTTTTTTTTTTAGTAGTTCAAAAATTACTTTTTTTCAAAGAAAGCTAAAACAAACGCACCCTATAATTTTCAAGTTGAAAATACAACAGCAACAAAACGAAGTAAAGATATTCTTCTTGCTCTAGTGAGGTTTTACAACTCAGAGTCCTGATGCTTTCTATTTGACAATAATCATATTTAAACTTCCAGCACTCACTCTATGTCAAGCAAGCCTAAATAAGAATTTAAATTTCCTTCCATAAAGATAAATTAACATTAAGCATAACAATGTTCTCTACTTGTACACTGACACAGGAGAAAAAAATTAATAACAAACAATACCAAATTACAAATAGCAATAACAACAGTACAAAACAAAGAAAACAAGCAAAATACCTTAACATCCAAGTAGTGGACAAATACTATGTGCATCATATCCCTGCAGTAAAACAAATTAATAATGAAATCATATCTGATTTTTAAGAAAAATAAAAATGATTTCATCAGAACTATATTGAAATTTGAAAACTAAAAAAATTGCTAAGAAACATAAAAACAATTAAAACTCCAACAGTATATAGTTATTGACAACAAATTGATGCCAAATATGATTACAGATGCACTAATGCAGTACTTAGAAGTTAGAAAGAACCTCAGGAGCAACTGCCACGTGAAATATTGATGTATTTTAATTTCAAAGGTAACAAATTATCATAAAATATTGAAGAAATAAATAGCTCAGACTCACGGTTCAAGCATCCAATAGCTTCGCCTCTGGAAATTTTCATTTTCTTCTCCATGGGCATAGTAGCAGTGTAATACATCAACACTTCCCACCTAAATTTTGCTTGAAAGACGTTACAACCTCAGCAAATAATTATTTTTGAGTATGAAGACTTATTTTCCAAATAAAAAATAAATAAATAAATAAATAAAATGAAATAATTTGCATTCTCTTATAAAGACTTTATTAACCACAAACTCAAAACACAAATAAATTAACCTACCTTCAACTTTTCATGAGCTTCCTTCACAGTCTTTCCGTCCTTTTTCTTTCTCCAATTATGTCCATCCTTTCTAAAGTATCTCAAAACCTTCCGATCAAAAAGAAAAAGCGAACCACCTGCAATCACCAGATACATGTCAAGAAGCAATGGGCTTTTTTTTTTGGAGGGGGGGTTCCAAGGATGAGGAACATGCCAAGTTCAGACAACGAACAATTAGAAACATCTATGCAAAATTATAAGTCTTAGAATTGAGTGGGTCTAACTCAACCCTAAAAACTAGCTCACAGGGAGAGGGCTGCCCAAGTGCTTATAAAGGCTATTTATACCATATCCTTAAACGGTGTGAGACTCTTAACACACCCCCCTCACGCCCAGGACTGGACATTAGAGAGTGAAGTTTGCAGGATTAGACATCTGCGGGTGGCCCAATAACAATCACAGGATAGGCTTTGATACCATCTTAGAATTAAATGGGCCTAACTCAACCCCAAAAGCTAGCTCATGGGGGGAGGGTTGCCCAAATACTTATAAAGGTTATCTACGTCATATCCTTAAACGATATGGGACTCTAATAATAAGGAAATAACTATTGTGCGAATTCAGCTTAATCTAAGGAGGTCCAACCTCAACAACTGGCACCTAGAAGGTTTTCAAGCAATTTTGTAAACACCTACTTACAACAAACATTTGATGGACGATTAGTAATTTCAAGCTTCTTGGGCAATTCAGTCTAACCATATATGTATAAGACTTAAATACACTTGATGAGGAGGTAGTACTAAATTTATAAGTAATATATGCAGGAACCATACTCGGTGGCCTGTTAGGCGGTTCTGATGTGATATGAAACATCCGATAATTACGAAGAATTTCACATATTTCTGCAGGGCGCAACCACCGATGCTGAGCTTCAAACTGTAATTGCTGAAGATCTGCAAATTGATAAATAATATAATATGGCATTCAGTTTATATCTTTTTGATTACTATATTATCATCTACACAAGCACAATGATTGAAGCAAACTTTAAAAATCACACTATAGTCACAGAAATCACATGTATTAATAAGAAAAGTGTTAGTTATTAATAGCTCACATGTATAAGAAATTTGACTTATCGATGAATAACTAGGGCTGTAGGAGATGTCAGACGGATTAGTGCTGCTAATTCAAAATTCGATGATTGCTATATTATCCTATATTTCACATAGGCAGCACACTTATTGCAGGATCTAGCACACCAGATCTAAGATAGTATATCTAGTTGTAAGCAGGTCCACAGCTAATTAGGGAAGCAACATTGGGAGACTGACAAGAGAATGACAAATAGATCCGTTGATAGCTGAGAGGTAATATTAACAATTAGCATATCATCGTCACTTTGTATTAAAAATGGTACTCTGCATGTTTTTATTGATGCATACGTATTTGGAGATAGATACTAACAACAGACGAAGCACTGCTGTCTACAGCTTGAGTCGAAGTGCTAGTTGAGCATATATGGCTCTTTCAAACACTAAAGCAGAGAATGTTGCCATCAGTAATGCAAGCAGAGTGATGAACCAGCTGAAAATTTTTCGTTGAGGAAACAGATCATAAAAAGCAATGAAGTGGCATTCTTTTCTGAAATATTCAAAGGGAAATTTATCTCTTACCATGTATAACTCTCATCATAAAGTGAAAATCCAGTGACACACCATGGTTGTAGGAAAATTTTCTTCGAACCATATAAACTTGTTGTGTGTTGATTTGTTCTTTCTTCTACTTTACCCCTTTTTTTTTTGGTTAATTCTACAATTGGTACAAATATTTCACACCTAACAATGCCTCTCTCCCTATACCAAATGATTGCTACATCCAACCATGTTGTTTCGACCTTATAACAAAATAGAGAATAAAAGGTTCTTCTTTTGAGGGGGCAGGAAAGCAGGGCTGTATACAGTTTTTTTATCATTTGGAATCCAGCCAGCTAGAAAATCAGATGCTCAATGTAGCAGAAATTCTTACACGCCATAGATTTTAACTTTTGCGACAGGCACACATTGGCCTGTCTGCCAATAAGCATAGAGTATCACAATTTTGACAATAATAATAGCTTTATTCAGCAGACGAACATGCACTCTACACAGAGTGTCCAACACCAATCTACAGTCTATACCATTCAAACCTCCCAGACAGAATCACATAAATGCCATCAAAGACGCTTGTTCTTTCTTCAATTTTCACCCAGCAAACCTAACTGAGCTAACAAGATCATCAAAACCTCATTCAGACAACGAAACCGACACCGACTTCGACAGAAAGCTACAGTGATGGACAATGATAGACAACAAAACCAATAAACCGAAATTTCACGAAGTTGCGTAAGGCGAAATCGTCCCGAAACTACAAAAACAATCAGTAAGTACAGGATCCGAGCATTCCACAAGTCATAAATTAAATATTAATTTCAATTAGAATTAAAAAAACAAGAAAATCAATGAATCAATAAAGCAATCAATGAAAAATCTGACCTAATCGAGGACCAAGTCCGTAAGAAGCACGCTCCGCCATGTCGAAGATTGAAGAATCAGAGAGAGATCCACGCGGAGAGAGAAAGAAGAAGAAGAAGAAGAAGAAGAAGGAGTGTGTATCTTTGAATTTCAATCACTGAGAGAGAGAGAGAGAGATTTTCTTGCTTTGTGTCTTCACTTTTTCGCTCCTTCCAGTCAGCTTCTCCTCCTGCACCTCGCTTTCTCTCTCACAGTGACGTGACAAAGTTTATAACCCAAACACACACATGCCTCTTTTCTCTTCGTATTTAATTTATCGATTTATATATAAAAAATGTGTTTGTTTGGAATTTCTTTTTTTTTGGGTAAAAAATGACCGTTTTTATTGAAAAAATTATTTTTTATATATTTAGATAATTTTTAAAAAATAATAAATTT
The DNA here is from genome assembly GCA_031439585.1 of Pterocarpus macrocarpus. NCBI lineage: Eukaryota > Viridiplantae > Streptophyta > Magnoliopsida > Fabales > Fabaceae > Pterocarpus > Pterocarpus macrocarpus. The sequence continues at coordinate 39,494,505 of CM062518.1, forward strand.
TTAAAAAAATTATTTTTAATTTTTTTAATTATATATAAATTTTAAATTTTAAATTTTAAATTATTTTTTTAAAAGTGAAACAAATGCAACCAAAATTTCTTGTAAAAAAAAATGAATTGTTATTCTTTCTTCTAATAATTTTTTGACGCGTGGTGGGTGGTGGATACCCGATCCGCGAACCGTCAGGAGAGAAACTTAAAAGGTATCCGATTTGTACCTGCAGAGATCAGATCGTGCACAGTTTTTTGACAAGAGAATGAAGAGAATATATGCTGCATAAATAAAAATTATATCCATATGCGGAATAATTTATAATTAAATATTAAATTTAATTTAGATTTATTAATAGTATAAATAATTTTTATTCAATTAATTCTATTATTCTATTTATATAATTATTTAAATAATAAATATAAGACTTAATCATATTTATTGATATAATAAAATATAATTGAATGATAATATAAAAAAAAATGTATACTATTAAAGTATCTAAATTAAATTTTTAAATATTATTAAAATAATTTGAAAAGAAAGCTTATTTTTATTCAAAATTTAGTTAGTCTAAACATGTTATTAAATCTATTATGGTATGTTTGAAGAAGATAAGAAATGAAGCACGATCAATAGAGAGGCAAGATAAAAAAAAAATTAAAAAAATAAATATCTATTTTAGTCTTAATATTTTAAAATTTATATCAATTTAGTCCTTAAAAAATTTTTAATATTAATTTGATTCTAACACTTTAAATCTTTCCATCAATTTCATATTTCTATCAAATTATCATTAATTTTCATTATAATTTATCCTAATTGATGTACTAGTACACTGTTATATTACTTACTTGTTTTTATTGATTATTGAAGGTAGACAATTTTCACTTTATGAACTTAAAAATAATAAAATATTAAAAAAAATAAATTAGAATATAAATTTGATGTTAAAATTTAAAGTGTTAGGATTAAAATAATGACAAAATTTTTTAGGACCAAATTAATATCGAAATTCAAAAACTTTTTCAAGGACCAAATTGATATCAAAAAATTTTTTAGAACTAAATTAATATCAACTTTAAAATGTGAGTACTAAAAAAATATTTACTCTAAAAAATATGATATTGTGCTATAAACTTTAAATCATTTAATATTCATTTATATAAATATGTTATAATTTTAACGCATTAAATACTTGTTTTTATGTAATATGTTTTAAAAATTTTAAAAAATAATAAACTTAGCAAACTCATAATGGTAATTAGAAAGTGCATATGAGTTAGTTCCTCCTTTTCTTTTCTTCCAAACTCTATTTGCACTATGGTTACTTGCATTTTTGTCAAGAGTTACGAACTTAAGGGTTCCGGTGCCATTTTCTTCTTTATCTAAAAAAATCGTGAAAAGAATTATGGTTCTGGTGCCATTTTCTTCTTTAGTTAAAAAAATTCTAAAAAGAAATAATTCCTATAAAAATAATCGACTAAATTTAAAGTGGGTCAGTAGGGAAATCCAAAGAAGACATTGGACTAGCCCATTGACACTTCAACTTAGCGCACCATTTTTAAATTATTAATATGACCCAAAAAAGATGTTTTCAAACCCCCAAAAAAAAAAGATGTTACATAGTATTAGTAACTACATGGTACATAGCATTGATTCGTTAACTTGTTTGGTTTGTTTGGTGAAAGGGTCAAAGGTGCAAAAAAATGGCGCTTGTGGTAATGAGAACCACATGCATTGTTGGTTTAGGTAGGGATATTACCCGCACAAGATGGGGGCAGGGAGTGCCCCCCTCCCCATCCTTACTTCCCAAAATGCTCCTCACCCCACGTCCTTGATCCCTGTCGTGGGGAGTTTTTTTTTCTCCCGTCATTCCTGCTTTTCCATCGGTCCCTAAACTCAATAAAAATATACACCTTTTTTTTTTTGTTCTAACAACATAATCAACAAATCAACAATAGACCATGTATCCAAAAAAAATGAAAAAATAAAATCAAATATTAGAAAGGAGCAACATAGATCCGAGAAATATGACTTAATCCAACAACAATAACAACAACAACAATTGCTGCAATAGCAACAACAACAATTGCTGCAGCAACAGCAACAACCTAGATAGATATGAGAATAAGTAGCATAGATTTGGTTGCGATTGGAGGAGGAGCAACACAACTGTTCCTAGTGGCAGCACTAAGCTTCGTAGGAGGTGGAGGGGTGGCGGGAAGGAAGACGCGCGATCAAAGTGGAGGTGTGATGGGAATAGGGGTGGAAATAGGCCAGGCGGCCTATCAGGGACCTATGGCTTGGCCTGTATGTGGCTTGGTCTAGCCTGTTCTATTTAAAAATTAGAACCAGGCTTAGACTTTTTTAAAAGCCTGTTTATCTTATCAGGTCAGGCCTGAGCTTACCATAAGGCCTGTAAAGCCTATCAGGCTGGCCTGTTATAGTTTTGCATACATATTAGGACATAAATATAAATAATGAAATTATCAAACCTGAGATTCGACCCCTTGCAAATGACATTAGTTGAGAGCCCCCTCACCACTAAGCTACAAATCTTCTTATTAGTACTATGCATATTTTTTACCTTTAACTCTTTAAATTGCACCATTTTAAAGAAATTGAAACATGAAACCCTAGATTTACTCAACCTTTGTTGCGCCGTTTGTTGCAACTTGCAATCCTCATTTTCTTATTCTCTTTCTCTCTTTCCATTCCTTCATCCCTCCTCTTATCCCCACGCCTTTTCCTCTAAATCCACACACCCACCTCTTTTCCTTCTTCTTCAACCCCTCCATTATCCTCCACCTCTTCCCTTCCTTCTCCACCACCAGAAACCGCTGCTGCTCCCTCACCGCATTCGCGCTGCAGCTCCCTCACCACATTCGCGCCACCCGCATTGCTGCTCCCTTACCGCGTTCGCACCAGCCACACTGCTGCTCCCTCACCGTTCGCACCACCTTCGTCAACAAAGGCACCAAAAAATACAAGATTGAAGCTACCATCGCCTGTGGATGTGAGTTTTGCAGATTAGGTGGTAGCATTTTGTGAAGATTTGCGATTCTTCTTCTTTTTCAATTCCAAGTGCTTCCTTTTTTTTCTAGATTTTTATGGTCATGGAATCTGAAAAATTTGACACAAGTTACTTTGGAGAGTTATTGATCTTTTCAACTGATGCTATTTTTTTTTTCGAAAAAAATAAATGTGATTTAGTTTCTGCTTGATTTTGTTTGTGATCTGATTTTGATTTTAATGTTTCTAGCTTTTATTTTATTTACTGTATAGAAACAAATTCTGGTTATAGAAACAAATTCTGACGATTTCATGTTTGGAATAGAGAGTTGGGAATGAGGGAAATAGGGATGAGAAAGTATCAGGCTCAATAAATAGGCTTTAGGCCAGGCCAAGCCTTTGAACAGGCCAGGCTTAAGCCGAAAAAATAACCTATAACAGGTCACAGGCCAGGCTCAGGCCAAGAAATGTAAATACAAGCCTGGCCTGTTTCCACCCCTAGATGGGAAGGAAAAAGCACAAACGAGGTGGAGGGGCGACAAGAAGGAAGAGGTGGGACTAGAAGGAAGCGTGTGATTGGTGTTGTAGTGGCAGCCGCTGGTGGTGGACTTGTATTGGCTGCTAAAATAGACAAGCTTTTGCCTTTTTTGTTTGTGGTTAACACAAAGAAATACACCACTAAAAGGATATCACAAGTAGCTAAGTAGGGTTTGGTTGATTAGATTTGGGTCATTGGGGTGATTGGGTCTGTGCTATGGAGTAGTCTAATAAGGTTGGGCTTTAGACAAAAAAAAAATGAAATTAAATTATCATGTGTAAAATGTCATAAAAATATAACTCATATATATATATATATATATACATATATATATATATATATATAGTATTTAATTGAAGGTTATTTTAGTCTTTTATGCGCATGAGTCCCCGCATGGTGTGGAGGTGATCCTTGCCCCCATCCCAGTTCCCAAATCTCCCTTGGGGGATTTTTACCCTATCCTCGTAGGGAAAAAGTCCTTGTACTTGGGATCCCTACCAGATAGGGATCTTTGACATCCCTATTTAGGAGCTACCATCTTGGCATTGATGGTGTTTGCCTACTTCATTTGCGACCGTCGCTCCAACTCATCAAAAAAGAAATCCATAATGACATCCTTTCTATTTTTAATCAAATGAAAACTGCAAGTACCTGCTAGGTTATCAGCAAATAAAGATTGTTACCAACATAATAAAAAAAGGCTATAAATAAATTTATTTAACTAAGTTACTAACTTGTGCAAATCAATCATTTTTTTTTTCAAATCTTTGTGCCATATATTAACAATAGGCTTTTATAAAAGACATAAATAAAGATACAATTGCGATTCCGAAAAAAATCAAGTACTTGTTAAGTTACCAACATATTAACAAAACTACTAACAAATTGTGCCAAGTTACTAACTCTTGTAGATCCATAATGTGTCTGTGTGTGTGTGTTTGTTTTTTTTTTTTAATATTGGTATCAAATGGTAATTATAGGCTTTTATAAAACACATAATACAAGTGCATTTCATAAAAAAAATCAAACATCTGTTGAGTTACAAACCTATTACAGAAGTTATCAATAAAGTGAGTAAAGTTATTAACTCTTGTAGATTGATCACGTGGGTCTTTTTTTTTAAAAAAAATGTTGGTGCTAAATAATGGTTATAGACTTTTACACACAAATTATGCTATAATACTATTCATAAAAAATTCAAGTACCAATTGCGTTATTAACATATTAATAAATTTACTAACATAATAAAAAAAAAATTACCAACAAGTTTAGCTAAGTTACTAAATATTTGCAAACCAATTATTTATTTATTTTTTTCAAATCTTTGTGCCAAATAGTAATTTTGGCTTTTATAAAACACCTAAATAAGGATATAGTTGCGATCCATAAAAATTTCAAGTAGCTGTTGAGTTACTAACATATTAAAGAAGTTGCCGACATAATAAAATGAAGCCGCCAATAAATTATGCCAAGTTACTGACTCTTGTAGATCTATCATGTGTTTTTATTTTTAAAAAATCATGGTGTCAAATAGTAATTATATGTTTTCATAAAACACATAAATAAGTGTACAAGTGCATTTTATAAAAACTTCAAGTTCTTACTTAGTTACCACTAAGGAAGCCACCAACATAATAAAAGGAAGTTAGCAACAAATTGGGTGAAGTTATTAACTCTTATAAGTCGGTCATTTTTTTTTAATATAGGTGCAAATAGTAATATAGGTTTTTATCATTCATATATATATATATATATATATATATATAACATGTGCTGTTAATGAAATATTCAAGTACCTAGTGTATTACCAATAAATGAAGATTGTTACCAATATAATAAAATAAATTTACAATTGCGATTCCTAAACCGATATATTAAAAAATTTACCAACATAATAAAAAAAAGTTATATTATTAGTGCAAATGTACAACTATTTTAGTAATAGTGATTAATTTCGATGTACTCTCAATGTAAATGTATTTTACATTGACAATTAATAAGATCTTATTATATGTGTGAGTTTCTTGACAATAGATACTAGCAGGGGATTGGCTCATCTAGTCGGTGTTCCACTCATACATTGCTATGACTTAGGTTTGATTTCTTAGTTTTCCATCGGTGAGTTATTTGTAAGTACCTTTGTAAGTACTCTATGAGTTCGAAAATATACCCTGACCCAAGATTGGAGTAAGCATTTCCCTCAACCTAAATTTTTGTTTATACAAAAAGAAAATTATTGTAATATATAACTAGATGACTATATAAAAAATATTTATATTAATAATATATCAAAATTAAATCCTCATTAATATATCAATATATTAGTACATAATATGCAATAACTTTACATTAATAATACATTAAGTTTAAACATTTGAAAAGGAAAAACTACCGGTTAGACAATGATTAAAGCTAATCATAATAATGTTACACAATGATAATTATTACTATCATTAGGAGTAAAGTGATACTTGATATTTCAATAATTTAACGAGTTCGATTTGTGATATGTGATGGTGGTGTTGTTGATTTTGAGCTGACAATATTAACTGGTTCAGACTTGTTAGTATCCTTGATAAAGTAGAGCAATTAATTCAACTGGGAGCTTCATTTTGAAAGAAATTGTTTTCTGAACATCTAGGTTTGGTGGTTACAAAATGTTGCTTTAAGGTATGTTTCGAGATCAGTTAACAAATGGAACTATTGATGGAATCTGATGCTACAAAACAATTCAAATAAGTCTACTTTCTGGTATCGCTGATTGGTGTTGTTTGATGGCTTTTGAGGCACATGCTCTTACTGTGTCGATGCAAGGCGCTGGAGATTATATTTTCGGGCTTCGAGTGCTGTGCGCTTTGCAGTAAAAAGTGTATAGTGTGTCTTGTAGTGTATATGATGATTTAAATTATAAGATGTACCAATATATCAATTATGTATAATATATTGTAGTAATATATTAATTAAAAAAATTTAAATATATAATTAAATATATTTTAAAAATTAATTATTATATACTAACAGTATAAAATTATACTGATAGTAAGCATAAAATTATATTGATAGAATTTTTTTGAATAGTATAAAATTACACTAACATAATTTTTTTAAAATGTTATTGACTGATAGTATAAAATTATTTTATATTACTAGTATAATTTTATATGGTCAGTATATGATAATTAATTTTTAAAATATATTTAATTATATTTTTAAATTTTTTTAAAATTAGATATTACTACAGTATATTATAGGTGATTGGTGTATCGATACATATTATAATCTCACCATCAAATTATAAGGTGCATCATACTCTTTGACCAACGAAGAGCACTTTAGATGGCGTCATATTTTCAATTATACAATTGTAGGTAAGTCTTACCTTTATACCTAGTTTTGTTTTGTTTGTTTATGATTTCCGGATGTACTTAGCTTTCCTCTCCCCGTGGCTTGGGATTGAGACTTATAGTGTATTTGGTTTTATTTTTGTAAAATTGATTCTAAATAAAATTGATTTTATTAAAATTAATTTGATTAGAATTGATTTTGAAGTAAAGCAATTTATATTTGATAATTCCTCTAAAAGTAATTTTGACAGAAAATAAAAATTTTTCACTTATCTCAAAATCAATTCTACATATTCTAATTGATTCTGAGAGTAAATAATTAAATATTATCAAAAACCCCATAATTAACTCTGAGAATCTAGAATCAATTATAGGGAACCTAATCAGATTCCCAAACACATGCTTATTTTGATTAAACAATCAAAAAAAAAAAACGACACCTTAAACCTAATGTGATGAAGTTAAACAATAAGTAATTTTTGTCATCTAAAAATTATAAGTGTTTGAATCCCATTAAAACTATTATCTTGGAGAATTTTTTATTTATTTGTTTTTTAAACCTGATACCATATTAACTTCTCAGACACAATAATTAGGAAAGTGTCATTTAATCTACGATTTACTGACTGGGAAACCTCTTTTTATAAAGTAAGAAAAGTGTTCAAAGAAAAATTGCAATAAACCACTACTCTTTCAAATATTTGTTTTATTGCTCCATCTCACCTGGGAATTGACTTGAAGTTGGGTCAGCTGCAAAGTTGGTCACGGCGGAGAACATCACAATTAAACGAGTAATAGTAAACAAAGAAAAAAGTCCAGCGACACCGAACTCGAGTAGCTGCCGCGGCAGTCACAACAGAAAATATTATATTATATTCAATTTACTAAGTGCCATTTTTATTAAATTATTTTATGTTAAAATAAAAACGTACAAATAAAATGTTGCAGTAATAATTTTTGGATAAAAAAACCATCTTTTATAAAATTAAAGTAAAATTAAGCATGTGTTAAAAATATAACATAGTGTAGTCATATATATTACTAGAATTAAATTTAAGTCGTCAAGATATAAAAATATTAAAAAAATAAAATATCTAGATTTCATCCTCAAAGAAGCAACATTTGCCTAAGAAAAAGGAAAAACATAATTTATACATAGAGATAAATATAATATGAATATATATAAATGAAAGAATAAAAACATTGAATGTTAAAAGAAAAAAAGAAACCCACCACTATATATATAGGTTCAGTCTTAAATGTACCTGACAAACTCAGGTGCGTGATGCACCGCCAGTCCAGCATGAGTGCACAATAGATCTGAAGAATTCAGTTGTGGTCAGTGGTAATGGACAGTCACAATTAAGTCATGGACATCGGTTGAAGAAGTCATCAGATTTGTGAACTAAATGTAATATAATAGACATGTACGGATGGTTGGCCGATGGAGTGTAGTTGCTTTAGTGGGAGGGTTGGCCGATGGAGAATGAAACTGTAAACTGTACAGTAAATTAATCGAATGATGTGGAGCCAATGTAGTGGGTAGTTGATGTTTGACCGACTGTATGTAAGAAGCTGGTGGTTGATGTATGAAGCCATGAACAACAATTGATTAGCCGCGGTTAAAGAAACCGTCGTCAGTTGTAAATAGAAAAGGTTTAAGGCTGCGGTTGTCCGATATAGCTACAAGTTCCCCTTTTGCAATTCATTTTGGCCCTAAATCATTATCACTCACGCGGTCTCGTCTGACATTATTCCTTCTACTTGCAGCATTTCAGTGAAAAAAAAAAAACTTCGTTGATTCAAGAAAAAGGAAACCCTTTCTTACTATATTGACCCATTCTACTCTTGTGACATGAACCAGCAGTGGCTCACATCATCCTCTCCTTTCCGGCTTCTTCCTCTCGGTTTGGGCACTGTTGTGTACTATTCTAGTGTTCTATTCTAAGGGTAAAAATATTGCAACAACCTCTTTCTTTGTCTACAAGTCTTTGGTTTGTCCGAGTTTTGCAATTAAAGGTATGTTTCTACAAGAACTTAGATTTCATTGTTGATTTTGATAATGAGAAAGAGGTTAGAATGCGAAATTTTAGTGCTGTTTGTAAATCACTGTAAAAAATAAGTATAAGTGAAGACTGAAGAGATATGGACGTTAAATGTAAGGCATTTGATAAAAAATGGGTATTAAGTAGTGGGTAGTCAAGTTTTTCTTCGGCTGGTGAGCATTTCAGTTCAATGCCAAATAGAAGTTATTATCAATTCTATTTTTGCATTATCAAGTGTTATTTAATTCTGAAGTGTTGAAGTGGGAATTTCATGAATTCTATTTGATTAGGTATAAAAATATAGTTGTCCTTTGTGGCCTTCAAATATTGTTCTGGAGGGACCGTGAGAGGGACTACAAAGAGCTCAATGGTGGGCAGGTTAGAGTGGCCATTGTTGGTGACTCAGGTATTATGATTCTGTCTCTCTTCCTAGTTCTTAGTCACTTGGTGTCTGGATTCCCAATTTTTTTGTGTTGTGATCTTCTGATTTTCTTGTGGAAACAGGGGAGGTGTTGCCCTCTTAGATTGGTTGTGTGAGTGAGTTGTAGTGAAAGAATCACTGCAGCTTTATAATGATGCTGGTGAAGGAAATTCATGGATCAGGGGTTGAGAAAAGTCACCGGAGCTTTATAATGATGCTGGTGAAGCCTTTTACCTTTCTAATGTCCAAAGGGGGCTCCAAGACTTCTTGTTTTGGCATATGGTGTGTTACGCACAAAGTTATTGAAGAAAGTTGTTATATACTTATTTGGTCAAGTGTTCGCAGTGTTGGGTGGAAATGAAGTGTTGTGTATGTATGAATTAATGAATGAATTTGTAATATGCATATGGACAATTTGATAATGTAGGGAGCCCTTGATTTGAAGTTCCTGAATATGTCAATTAAGTTTAAGTTGCTACGCAAGTTGTTGAGAATAAGTATCAAATAATGGTTTATGTATTTGGGTGATGAACCTATGATGATGTGAATGGAGCTAGCATTTTTTTCAATCAGTGTAAGGTGTGGAAATGGTAGGAGATGTATTGGCAATAAAGTTCTATGTTAGCTAACGGGCAATGGGATGTAGATGTCCTTCTTAGATGGTCATATTTGGGCAGGGTCAGGGGTATGGCCGTGGCTTTGGCATTATTGCTGATAGTTGTGCAATAGTTAAGGATATATATAATAAATTGATTGATGAGTAGATTAAAGAGCTGAAAAAGAGGTAAAACAATATGAATTGGCTGATGCAATTATAATTGGAATTGAAATGTGAAGGGTGTATGTTCATGTGCAATGTGCAAAAGGGTATAGGAAAATGAGAAAGACAGTACGAAATGAAAATGATTAGATCGGTTAGATGAAGAAGAGAATGGTCATAGCTAACATTTCCATAGTAATGAGGAAGAATACATGCGAAGGTAGGGCTGTATCCATTGTAAAAATTTTGTTGAATCTTTTTTTTTGTTTGGGGGCAGAAATTTTGGTGAGAAGTAATGTGGGTGATACAAGGAGAGGGCCTTTATTTATTGCATGTCAACCCAATAAGGTTGGGATGGGGCCATTACGCATTACAGCTTAGTAAGTGATGCGGGTGGGCCATGTACATTTTCTTGGGACAGAAATTGGGCTAAGGTTGAATGAAAGTAGCTGACAGTCTTGATAGGCCAAGGGGCGTGGGCGTCTATATTATTGGAATATGTCTTATCTAGCATTGAGACTACACTTCAGTTATTGATACATACCAGAGAGCAAAAGGGGAAAAAGAAAATAAAAAATAAAAATAAAAACAAGATTTGGCACATATACAAGAGAGGGTGTATGCATAGGGGAAAAAAAGGATTTGGCACGACTAAGAAAACGAAAAAAAAGATTTTGCACGTCTGAAAATAGATAAGAAAGTAAAGCATGGTGTATTTAAAATAGAATAAATTAATTTCAATGAGGTGAGAAAAAAAAAATAGAAACGCTCATTTGTAAACCAAATTAAAATACTCAATACCTTAATTTTATGCTACAGTTGGTAATGCATATTTTATATATATGTATATTTAACATAATTGAGGGTCCATTTGGTATGCCTGTTAGTATAAGGCTTGATAGGATAAGGGCTGATAGTATAAAGTTTGATTATCTGGCTGATAAAAATTTAATCTTATCACGATATTTGGTATGTCACTGTATAAGATATTGTATTATATAAAATATAATCAAAAAAAGATATTATAATAAATATAATTTTTAAATAGTTATTATAATTATTTAAGCTATTTTTTATTATATATAAAAATAATTTTATATTAAAAATTATTTATTTATTTATTTTTAATATTTTTTATAAATATAACAAATATAAGAGAGAGAGAGAGAGAGAGAAAGAGTGTGAGTGAAATAGATATGGAGTTTTTATACATCAAAATCTAAATAGGCTTAGTATCACATTCCTATATTTGATTGTATTTTTTATTATATACAATTAAATTTATATTAAATATTATTATTTAATATTTTAATAATAAATTTGTATTCCTATATTTTTATTTCAATTTGAATAGTTATTTTATAATTATTTTTAAAAAATATTTATTTATTATTAAATAATATTATTTTTTATTTATATATTTTTTATTATTTATTATTTATTTAATAATTAATTTTCTTTTAATAAAATATATTAAAAAATAAAAAAATGAAAGAACTTTATACATTAAAAGCTAATCAGGCCTAATATGGCTTCCCTAGGCCGTATTAAGTTATCCATTATTATAACATATAAGAGAGGTTTGATGGATAAACTCATACAATACGTTGACTGCACCAAACAACGGATAAGATCATAATGTATCATATTACCTTATCCTATCATGCCTAATACAACATGCCAAATACCCCCTAAGTGTTTTGGTGCTACCGACAATGTTAATGGGATCCCAACTTGTTGCGGCGAGGATTTGTATCCATTGTGTGTAATACCACCGTTCTTTATTAAATATTTTGTGCATTTAATTAATTATAATTGGTTGAAATATTTTAATTAATTTATTTAAGTTAATTTTTACAACAATAATTAACTAATCAAATAATTAAATCATATATTAGTAGATGCATTGAATTTGGAAGTCAAATGAATAACATATATATATAATAACTTAAAAAAAGAGACAACACAACAATAACTTCATGTCATTGCAGGGCGTTAAGTCATCATTGGAAATAACAAAAGAGCTTAAGTTGTAATTAATACATAATAATAAAAGTAAAAAATTTTAACCATAATAATAATAAAATAATAGTAGAAAATGTCACGGATGACATCTCTTTAGTAGTTGAGAACTCTATTGAATATAGAGTTTTTAGTAAGAAAACACAAAAAAAAAAGTAGAACAAGACAAAAAGGTAGAACAAGATAGCAAGTGTCAGGAGAGAAGAAGAAGAAAAGAAAGAAGAAAGAGTATAATTTGCTAAATAATTTATTCATCCATACTCAATATAAGGGAGATAAAAAAATTATTTACAAAATAAAAGTATGGTGTTATTTACTAATTATAAGAATATGTTGTTACTCATTATTATCTACTCTTATCATGTATTTTATATTCTAAGTTATTTTATTTAGTAACATTGGTCCATATTATTGTTATTACAAATTATTCTATTTATTGTTTGAAGTTATTTGATTTAATGTATCTTTTTATTGCTTATTATTATTACAATCTATTTTACTATTTCAAATTATTTTATTGGCCTTTTATATTAAAGTCACTTTTTATTAATTATTATTGCAATTCATTTCTTGTTTCAAGCTATTTTAATTATTGTTATTAAAATTGGTCCGTATTAGTTATAGGGAGTGGCTATTGCCACATCTTTTTATCCATTGCCACTTCCTATTTAATGAATTTTTGCTCAATTGTAGTAAAATATCCTTCCTTCTCTTTTTTAATTAATCTACAAGTCATTTATTAATTCCATATTACTCAAACTTATTATTATTAATATTTCTAAATATATCATCTTTTAATATATCGGTTTTGTGTTTCAGTATTTTTTATTTTGGAAAAAATTTCATAATAATTTTATATATATTTGATTAAATGGTAATTAATTTAATATTAAAATGTGATTAAATAAGTATTTATAATTATTAGATAAATACATATCGAAGATTTTTTTAATCTTCTATTTATAATTTAATCTAATATTAAATTAGCATTTGTCATGTGTCGATCAATCAATTTTATTATAGTTTTTATTTTTCATTTATATTCTTAAATATTAAGATAACTTAATACATTAAATTAGTTATTTACTGAATAATTATATATATTTTTAGGATAAAAATTTTATACTAACATTTGATAATATTTTTTTACAATATTTAAAGTGTTTCAACAATATATGAGATATTAAACTCATTAAATAAAATAATTACTAGATGATAGTAAATTTTTTCTACATTGATAGTGAATATTAGTTAAATTTTATAATTATTATTAATAGATATTTTATTTAACTCAGCATTTATTATGTTTAACAATAATTTTCTTAACTTAATTTTATTTCATATCATATTTGTAGAATATTACAATGGAAAAGGAAAAAAATACTATTATGCTTAAACAAAGTTATGTGGGGAAAAAAATTTAAATCCATTTGAAAAATATATTTAAGAGCAAATCAATTTGTTACATAGCGACATTTTTTGGTCTTTATGTGAAAATATAAATTTAATATGTTCCATGACAAAAATGAGTTAAAAATGAAAAGATATTCATAAAATAAAATACTTGAAAAGAAAAAAAAGTGAAGAAAATACCAATAATATTAACTATGAATAAAATTAGAAATAACAATAGAGCATTAGTTTAATTCTGAAAAGAACATATGAAGGGTGTTTTAGGATGATTAAATTAAAGCACATTAAATTAGGAGTGTCACTTGCTACCATAATTTCTATAGGAGATCAATATTAAAAGCAAATTATTGCATGTAACATTTAGTTTGAGTAAAATTAGTTGCATATGAACTTGAACTATTAAATTATTTATACCTTTATTTTTAATGTTATACTTTGACCTATACATAATGTGATGATTCTTGGCTTATAAATGGAATTTTGACCTTTACAAGGAGATGACCTTTGTGTAGTAAATGAACCATGATGAGAACGATAAATAGTCATGGCTATTTACTTTACTCAAGTTTATAGCATTTCAGGTTCTTACGTACTTTGTTTAGTTTAAGTATATGAATTAATTTATAACTTCTACTGTTTATTCCGTTTATTGCTTAATTCTATGTTTTATTATTTATTTTTTTATGAGATAAATTGATTTATATTATTCAAGTTATTGTTTATTTTATGTTACTTAAGTCTTTTATTTAAGTTATATTTATGGCTCAAGTTTATGCATGTGTATATTTTTTGTGAATTTATACATTATGAAAAGTAAGTATTTTGAAAAAAAGATATTTAAAATTTGCCGTTAACTGGCAAGAAGGCACATGGATAAGATGTAAGATCCTTTTATATTACCTCCTTTGTTAGTGCGGCGTAAAAGTCTTGCTTTGCCGTCATGATGTCAAGAGTAATATCAAAGAATGAGAATTTCCTAAAAAAAAGTCTTTAAATATATGTGAGACAAACATACAAATGAAAGTGAAAATACTCCATAAAAAGATTTTAATCATATTAATGTTTTCTGTATTATATATTGCATAGCATATACCTCTTGTAGTATTTACTAGTCATAGTATTATAAATCATAAAATTATTTATAATTTGAGATTAGTCAAATAATATCTTAGATGATGATAAAATATATAAATTGGTAATTATATTTTTATTATCGTTGTTATATATATTTTTTATATTTATTTATTTATTATTAGAAAATTTTTATTTTATATTATATAATTTTTTATTTGCTAAATATGCCATATATTTTCAATAAATCACTTATAAAATCGTACAAAAAAATCAATGTTGTTATCTACTTAAAAAATATTGAAAACTTTGGAGAAGCAGAAATATTTTAGCACTGGCATGCGATGGAGTTTGTTTGAACGATTCCTTCTGTAGGTGGCTGTGCACATCTTGTAGGAGTGATGGATGTGACAATGCATGCCGGCAACACGGCTTTTACGTACGGGCTATGACTTTACTTTATGTCTATCATGGTAGAAAACTATACTCTTTGGTCAGGCACGTGGATGTGCAGGTTGCTCCCATCTAATTGGCAACTACGAGGCCGTTAAGATGGGATGAGGAGAAGGACGTTGCAAACAGCCATTACAAGCGTAGCAAATGGAGTGGTTAGGGTGGCTGACTTCTGGTTCAATAACATCAGGATAGGGAAGGAAAATTAGGTTGGACGTATAAAAATAAACACCTTGGCTTGGAATGACTTTTTTTTAGTATTTTGTTGTGTTATAAAAAATAAATCTTATTGTATAAATTCCAAATTTGCGATTTAGGGTACGTGACTGTAGCTGACAACTTTTCTCATCTATGCTATCACATTGACGAATCAGTCTATCATTACCGATATCAAAGATTTTGTCAATTTCTGTCATCCTAGTAGATAGTGAAAGGAAGGTTGTATCTGATATAAATGGGTATCAATCATCCATGAACCATTTGCGATTTTTCCTTTCCTCTCTCAACTATAACCCTGGTTTTGAAGGATGAATAGAGGCAGTCGACGTAAAGAGAAAGAGTACGAGCTAAGCAGCCACAAGTTTGCCTACTATGTGGTCTTCAAGGGAAGGCAACCTGGAATTTATTCCACATGGGATGATTGTGATGACCAAGTATGTGGATTTCCTGGTTGTCGCTTTAAGGGTTTCATGACATGGGCAGAGGCATGGACTGCTTGGACATATCATCTGGAGAAAAAAAAATTCTTCGGGGGAACGGGCTAGTCAACTTGCGCACTGGAAAGAAAGGAAAGAGCAAGGATCCAGCCAGCTCCAACCCTCATAACTTGGCCACACAGCTTGGAGAGTTGAACATCAGTTGCATGCAGTCTACTGACAATTCAGCACACATCGAAGTTGTTGAAGGTAAACTGAATTTATTACCTTATAGCGTTTTACTCATGCAAAATATAGTCCGGCTGTTATGCGCAATGTCATGGCAAGTGAAGCTTTTGCTTTGTAGGGATAGATTTTGTTCCGAATCGTTGCATGCAGCAGTTCATGTTGGTGAAGAGCATGGATAAGTGGCTTGCTCGTTGCTGTTATCACCTGAACATTCCCACTTCGATGTACTACGGTGAGCAGCATAGCATAGATAACGGAACTTTGATCTACAGATTCAAGGTGACTTTGGCCAACAATTCATTAGTGACAAAAGTTGTTAGCTTGCAGTAGATATGCTGTTCATCCGCAGGATGCCGCACTGGCTAAGATGGGGAAGCTCGTTAACAGTACTGGCATGGCTATATGTGATTTTAATTACAACAATGTTGTATCCCTGACTGAGCGGTTGAGGAAGATGGAGATACAGATTTCGTCATTGGCTACGGAAAATGCTCTCCTGAAGGAGCAATTGGCCACAGGTTGTCCACAGTGTTGCTGTTGGTTTAGTTAGGGTTTGCATGGCATGATGCTTTGAGGATTTAGGGGTACCATTGTAGTGCTCGCAAATTAAATGTTGTTGCCTGGGTAGTCGTTTATCTCTAACATCATCCTTGTTTAACGGTCTGTAGACCAAATGGGATCAGGTTGACTTGTAAATTATGGGATCGAATGCTATTAAAGCTTAATCGTACCTGTTCTTCTTATGCTATCGGTTTTGCCATTGAACCAGTAATAATCCATCCTTAAACCTCAATCATTCTCGTTGAATGGGAAGTGCAGAAGTATGTAAAAGCATTGGAATTACTTCCTAGAAATATAAGCATGGATTTGAATCATGAAGACCAGTAAGGATGGGATTAGTAAATAGGAGATGACAAAGGTACGCTGTCTAATTCAAAGCAAGTGTTATTAGAAAAAAAAAAATTTGTATTTAGTATTTTTAAAATAAAAAATAAATAACATAATGTTAAATTAAAAATGAATAATTATTATTACAAAAATCATATATTGTAATGGAGTATTAAAATATAATAAATATATTTGAAAATAGTAATTAATTAATCAATTATAATATTGTATTAAGTTTGGTTATAAATTTTTAATTGATTAATAAAATATTAGTATTGTTTTGTTGTTTTCTTATTATAATAGGAACAGGTTATCATATTCTTGCTAGGGTGAATTACACTCCTCCCGATTGTGTGATACACTTATTACATGATTGTCTTGTCAAATTTAAAAATATATTCTCACTAATCTTGAAAGAAAATAATGTGCAACACTTTCATCCAACCATTTTTAAGCTTTTTGTTAAATATCTGCTGTGCAGTTCCTCCTTCTTGGCAGATATTTACCTGAAATGTATGTTATAGTTGACAATTTGGTATCATAAAGTAATAATAACGGAAAAAAAATTGAAGAAAATAAAGTAAAAAATAGTGGCAATGATAAATAAAATGAAATTTTATTTAGGCATTTTCTTTTAAATTTTTTAGAGGTTTAAATTATTATTGGATTAAGAAGATAAGTTATTAACCACAACAACAATAATAATTTTAAAAATGTAAGAATTGCATAGCAAAATTTAACAGAAAACAATAAAAAAAATATATTAAAGTTTATCATATATTTTTATCTTTCAAAGAGAAGACTATATTTTCTTGAAAATATATACGAGGACCATGTAATTAGACATCTTTTGCATTATATGATAATGAAAATGTGAAATTGGTAATTAAATTATTAGAGCTAAAAAGCATTGAGAGAAACCTTTGTACTGTTATTATCGATTCGTTTTTATTTTCAGTTCTCCATTTTTTTTTTTGTAAGGGTTCTAGTGTTGAAAGTTGACATTTTTTAACTAATTTAATTCAAACTGAGTCAATATACTATCAGGATAAAACTCAATAAGTGTCAATTTCTCTATTTACAAAACTCGAATTTCATATCCGGTTGAGAAAAACAAATGTTGAACCGTCTAAAATTCACACCTAATACCCTATAAGTAAAAAACATTTCACGACCTACTCTTTACCCGCCCTTTCTTGTATATTTGCCTAATAAAGTTAAAAACTTTTAAAATAATTAGGGTTAGTCACAATTATACAAAATACTAAAATTAAATTATATACAATTTTAGGGGTTGAGCATTTAAGAAATATAGGGTTCAGGGTTTCAACATCTTAGAAAGAAATTCAACTTTGATGCTTGAGGATTAAAGCATGGAGGAGGTTAAATTCAACTATTCAATATAGGGTTTTTGTTGGCAAATCTTTGTGGGGTTGAATTCATGCTAACTCAGAAGACACTTAATATTTTAGTGAATACGACACAATCAATTGATGTAGATTGAAGATTTTAACCAAAATTGGGTTTTGTGCTAATAAAACCAACTTATTAATATTTTCATATGATTATTTTGCTTATCAAAAATAAACTTGTGGGTAATAAAGGACCCTTGTAAGCCTTTAATCCTTGTTTGTCTCTATATTTACTTTTGTTAGTGCTTCCTTTAGTTCAACTGATTATTTTGTTGTTCATCCTTTAATTACCTACCAAATTGATATTTTCCAAGCATGTACGTGGTAGTTTAGTTGATCAATGGTAGATTTCTATACCAATTCATTCGGAGACTATACTCCTTTTACTAATCTCTCATTACTTGATTGACCTGTGCAATTGTAAAAAAAATCATCACATCACACACATGCGACATATGTCAAAAAATATTCCGTTTTGCAGATTTTTTTTTTTTTTTGTTGAGTACATAACTTTTTTGATCCAAATATTTTCAATTTGATATTAGTTTGGTCCTAACAAAATTGTTGACATCAACTTTGAAGTAATATTTTTAATTTTGACATCAATTTAGTATGTATATTTTTTGTCCTTTTTTTATTATTGGCAATTTATTTGACAATTTGCAATTGAAAAACAGTTAAACAATGATTTAATTTTTTTTAAAAATACATAAAATTATATAAAATGAATTTTATTTTTTATTGCCTCCACAAATGTGCTCTATGCTTAATAATTTACATATTTAAAAAATAAAAGTTGCATTTCAAATTTAGGTTATATGTGATAACTTGATGTTTTTAGTATTGAAAATGTTGCGTTAATATCACAAAATTAATTACAAAAAGTTATATGATTTAATGTTTTGACTGTTGACCATTTACATTAAATTTAATAATCACGTTACTATATTTAGCCATTTGTATCCATTCCAGGGTGTTATTTACTCATGCTTTTGGATTCTATCGCACCTGCTGGAGTTACTATTACTACGTGTGTTCATTGTAACCATATTTTCAGCCATGTCTTTCGAATTTAGGGATAGTTGGAGAAAAAATCACCCTAATCCAACGACTATTATCTTACTGTGCACCAATCCGGTTAGGATATTACGATATGTTCAGTCGACTGGCTTCTGTTTCGTAGCTTGGATCTAACTTATGCACACATTTTGATGGCAATTGCCGCCATTACAGAACAAGTGGACCTAACATGACATCAAGATTTGCTTAATGGGTACATTAATCTGACTAAACGAGTGTTGCCACTGTAAACCAGTGTAATCATGCCTTGGGAAGGAAGAACTGTCTTTTAACCATATGACCCTAAACACCTCTTCCAGCCATTGTTTTAAATTGCGGACCGCATCACGTGATGCGGCCGCAATATCGATAACCAATCGCATCACACCGCAATTGCGGTGTTTCGCTCATTCACATAAATTAACCGCAACGTAACCACATCGGAGCCGCAACGGGCCGCATTAGGGCCGCAACGGGCCGCATCAGGCCACAACAGGCAGCAACGAGCTTAATTTCAAACGACAAACTTAAAAAGAAATCACACCGCAATGGCCGCAATACGCATCGCGATAGTCGCAATACCCGCAATCACAACAACCGCAACCGCGACCGCATCCGCAACCGCAACCGCAATTTAAAACACTGCTTCCAGCATAGGGTATATGGTACTAAGGCAACCCAGAAGGCCTTGGTGGAGTACAAAGGGCAACCCAAACAGCTTTGGTGGAGTACAAAGCATATCCTCTTTCTCCGTTGCTTGTTTCTCATCACATGCGCAATCCATGGATAAGAAAGACACTCAAGCTCCTACATAGAAGGTGCATTCGATGGCTGCATGCAGGTGAGACCTCATGTTGTGCCCTTATGTATTCTTACATTTGGGTTACTAGTTACCTTGTTGGACCTTGACTGAGCACGTCATCTGATGTTTTTGTAGCGATGCCAACGAGGAGGATGACCACAATAAGAGTAGTGACTTGTCCAGAGATGCCATTGGCCTGATACTCCATGCCACCGTAAACCTACTCCCCTCCACCCCTCCACGAGTCAGCTTGTGAATTTCTTCTTTTTTTCGTTTTGAGTATAAAGCTGGACTATCCCTCATGCATTGTCGGCCAAAATAAGTAACCAGTTTATATACTTCGACAGGGGAAGTCAAGCTCACAAGAACGTACACAACAACTGGGGATGCTCCCATCAGATACGTTGCACAGAGTATTGGTTGCCATTGAGGTGAAAATGCACTCACCGAGGTTTATTTGTGTTATTATTTACAATTAGTGGCAACGTTCGTGTAATGGAAGCATGATCACCATTTGCTGTCTATTTTTTCAACTTTGGCCAAAGCATGCATACACGACAAATTAGAATGCTTGTGCACGGGTATGAAGGATTCTTTACAACTTATCGAGAAGGCCATGTCGACTGGACTAAATCCAACCATTGGACTTGCTGCATCAGTGCACGAAACACACCATAGTTTGATGCAACACGCTCGCTCGCAACAAGCTATAATAACTGAAAGCAAGTCCGACAAAGGGAAACGAGTGGTCGACCACAATGAGCTTGACAACGAACAAGACACAACTATAGTGTTGGGGGGAGTGACAATGAGGAGATGCAACCACTCACTCCTGGCTTTGGCCTGACGACAGACTTACCAGGCTCATGGGATGAATACATCATGAACCTAGAAGGCCCTAACGTGAATGTCATAAACCTTGATGATGAGATTCTCAAACAAGGTGGGTCAGCAAACTATCGAAAGTCAGCTCGTAAAAAGGTAATGCCCTTGGCCACCTACGCCCAAAACTGCTCGTTGAGGCACCCACCTAAATACTGACTAACATAACCTACCATCGGTTTGCAGCAAATGGGAAACCAATCAGCGACAACGAGAAATATAGTTGGGAAGAAGTTGTTCATTTCCCCGAGTCCTTCATCAAAGCCTCGCAAGAAAGCCCATTCAGAACAAACACCACCTACTGCACCCCGGGATGTAATGCTAAAGAGGCCCTCATGACGAGTGTCATGGGATGTAGACTGTTGAAGAACGTAAAAGGAGAAGTCATTCCTAAGGTAAAAATTCGTAATTGATCTTTATGGTTATAATAATATAATTATACCAATTTAGCCCAAGCTTTCAAGTTTGATTAAAGCATTGCATTTATATCGGATGTAGGATCTAAAATGCAAGTTCAGGCCAACTCCGGAGATGCTATTATCAAAAGAAGAATGCCATATCTGCCTCTAAGTGTTTGGCCATGAACTTGAAGAAAGGCGACTCTTCAATTGTAAATATCAATGTCAGGGCTTTTATGGGTAGTTATCTATTTCCAAATAGGATAACCAATTTCCTTGTGACAGTGAATTGCTAATGAAGAGCGGAGACACAAAGCTCTCACGGAAGGACTTCCTCTCACTTTGCCCTGGAAAAGAGATAGATGAGAAGGTATTCAATTTTACAGTTTAACCAATTATTTATAAAATGGCAAATTAGAAGCTTATTCTGCCAAGCTTGATTCAGCTGTTGATGTTAAAAGCCCTAAAGATTACATGGACTCAGAAGAGCTCAGGGAACATCACCGTCTGGACTTTGCCACCGTCATTTGGGGTAAGTCGTATGCTTTTCATCAGTCATTTGGGGTAAGTCGTATGCTTTTCATCAGACCTCTTTGAAGTTGCTATTTACACGGGACAAAGCCATCAGGACCCACCTGATAACATAATATTGCTTCAGGAGAATGTCAGGGGAGTCACAAGCCCAGCTCAAGCATTTACGATGTACGGATCAAGGTGGATGCCCCCCACTCCAAACCTCAAATATGTAAGCACCCATGTGTTTATTTCGTATGAAATCATTTGCACTTACAATTCATAACTTCACATCGGCGCATCATTGCTAATAAAAGCCTCTAACTACATGTGCAGTTGCTGCATATTTACATCCCACTGATAGATGACGTGTTCCACTGGTTCTTAATTGTAATATCCATTGATGAGTGCAAGGTTTACAAACTAGACACCTTCCGCAATGTGGGTAGAGTAGACTTCAAAGAGTTTGGCATAAACACCGTGGTATGTGGGGTAACACATATACTTATGAGCAACTATTCAAAATAATACAAAATTACCAGTCTTATATTCAAACATGGTTTCTATTTATTTTAATACTTCAAATAAATTTCTGAATCACGATTCAAGAGATCTTATATTATATTCAATAACTATAATTATTTAGTACTTCATGCATCGAAATATATAATTTTATGCCTTAGCATTACATTTAGAGCATTTTAAAATTAAGTCCAATAGCATAACTTATCGTTAACATCACAGTATAGTTATATTCCCCATAAAACTACAAATTATGGCAATGTTTTTTTGTCACACATGGTTTAGTGTGGAGCTCTACAACAAATATTGGCTACCGAGTACTTGCATAATGGGGTGCAGATGCTGCGAAACAAGCCACCCATGAAAAAATGGCCAATATGTGAGTGCAAAAATGTACCAGGTCTCGGGACAAGGTATATGAATAAAAAGCACCCATTTTAAAATTATTATAACCGCTGAAAATTTTGCATAAATAAAACTCTGAAGATCGTAAAATGCTATTGAAATTCCAGTGCAAAATCAGCCTTATGGGTGTTGGATTGGCTGGATATGGAGTTTGCCTTTCAGCCAAATATACTTGGACGGGTGAGTCTAATAATTGTGACCATTATCACACCTGCCATTAGCATATCAACACCATATATTTCTATAATTATTTCAATGACTAGTTTATATATTAAGCTAGTGTTCATTCATACAGCATCACTTTACCAGTGCCACCTATCATAATTCTTCATTTCTTATTATAGCTTGATGAGTTGCCCGTTAGGATGAGAGCTTTAACATCCCTCATTCTAGGAGAGCATAATGAGATACGGGATATGGTACAAGCAAGGGCAACTGCAAGGTGGAACGCACTTCTACCATCTTAGTGCATGGGTCCAAGGTGGCAAGGACTATTACAAATGCAATATACTCTACCTGCCATACATACATGTATTTTGTGTTAGGCCTTAAGTAGGTTATGGACCTTTCATACCTAATCCCTATTTTGATGAGTGTTAGGCTAACAAATATTATCATTCTACTGGAGCCATTAGCAACCATTTTGATGTTGGTTGGCCTAACATTCATGTTGTTCTGGGTCTCTAAATATAGTGTTACTATATAATCAACTCAATATGATGGAATTGCAATGGGCTTATCCCAATGTTACATAGTGGCAATGAAATAGTCTAATATGATATCTGTGATGTGTAACCCCCAGCATCATAATATATTGGGCCTCAAATATTGCAACGTTATATTGCTGGGACTAGAATATTGCTGGACCTAAATCAACCAACCCCCATTTTTTGTTACTCTTTCTTTTTTGGTCTGACCATTTTTTGTTACTCTAAACCTTATACTCATTCACTTAATTGTCTCGGTGGGCCTTTAACTCAGTAATTCATTATACTCAATTGTCCAAACTTTAACTGGGCCTTCTAAATTTGGGCACCGTCCATTCTTTCTAAAATAGGTGACCCAATACTATGAATAAATTTAGAGCAAATTGACCTCAAATGCATGTGTGTGTATATATATATATATATAAGATGGGGATTAAAAATAAGTAAACGACATTCCAAATAAGATGGTAAAATAAGAAAAATGAGAACAAAATAGGTAATCCAATTTAATCAAATAATAATTGATTTCCCAAATTATTGATCAATAATAATTGGCAAAATATTACAATTTTGAAAACCAACATAGTATATCATGCGAATTTGCTGCATTATAGTTTGATCAACTAATGTTTCATCGGTGCTTGCTTACTAATCACATTACGCAAGATATTAATGTGGTTGTGTCTGCTAACTTTATCTATTTGCTTTCACTGACAATTTGACATAAAACATTGGGCACAATTGCCAGACCATAATCACTCGCAGTTGTACACAAGTTTCCTATCAGAAATTTTGTATATGACGGGAATTTCTATTTGGAATAATTACCCTTATTTCATTCACTATTTCCTACGCAATATGAAGCAACAGACGACACAAAAGCTGTCAAGGTTGCTTCAATACTTGCTTTAATTCTTATTTCTTAGCTTCCTTTTGGTCTGATATACACATCCTATCCCTTGAATCATGCATGATTGACGCCAACAACTTGGCCATGTATGGACTATCACGTAGTATACTCAACAAAATCATTGCCTATAGGTCTGCAATCTTGTTCAGATGAATTCGACCTGCTTACCTTCATAGTGCTCACTAACTATTCATGAGTTATGGGAATTTTGTGGCTCTCCACCCAGAAACCTGGTTAACATTTGGATGCCTGCATCCTAATTATGGGTATTTTGGTGCTCAAAAACTCACTTAAGCAATGACTCTATGTAAAAAAGAGTGTATCATCTGAAGAGTCGAGAATTCCACCCATGACCAATAACTTGTCATTACAAATTACACATCAGAGGGCAACACCAACAATAGACCAGTCAGTAATTCATTAATCAGAACAACAGGGCATTGAAATTCTAGTGTTCACTCCTGGAAAATAATAACCCCTGAGCAACAATTAACCAACAATATGCGCCAAACTAACCAATCATAAATAATATAGCAATAATTACCAATCACATCAAAAACTAGCACATAGCTAGTAATTCATGAACATTTCAGCAACCACATAATTACCCTTCACCAATAACCCACCACCATAATAATAATCATTAACCAGCAAAATTTGGCAACACATAGCAATATAAAAAAAACCAAACACATAACAGAACCTGCCAAACAATCCCTTACTGTGCACTCCAGTAACCAAACACAACTTTAAGGTCTCAATAATCCCCCCAGTCACTATATTCTGGGAACAAACCACAACTTCACTGCCTCGCTACAATCACAAAACTAATGATTTCCTAACAATCATAATATTATCTAGAGATTAACACTTAAACTCGAAATTAATACATTAAAACAAAATACTCTCGTTTTATCGCTACCAAAGGATAGGGATACCGCATCAAACTGCTGCTTAATAATACCCCAAAGATAAACTCCGTAGTGACAGTGATCAGAGCCCGGAGATATTAACAACCCCATCACCAAGTGATGAGTAAAAATCATGATTCATCAATTACAATAGGATTAGCAAACAGTTTGAAATAAATAATAAATTAGATTACAAGCTTCAATGGTGCACAGATACTAACCAACTCTTCATCATCAAAGTCAGAACCTCCATCACTACTATTGAAATCCTCATTCTCATCATTAGCATTTTCAGTCTCCAAACTTTGTGACACAGCATTACTTCTTCTCTTTCGACCTTCAGGACAGACCCTATGATTATGACCTTATGCTCTGCATATGCTACACCTTATCAGTCGCTTTGCCTTATAATGACCTAGTGTCATGGTTGAACCACATCCTTTGGTCCTCACTCGTCTAGGGTTCATCAGGTTGTAGTGTCCCCCTTGCCCACCCTCTTGTGGGTAGAAGATTTTCTGTTTATGCTTGGCACACAATAGCACTGTTCTACTGGCAATCCAATCCATTACATCATTATAGTCATCAAGGCTTCTACATGCAACACTAGTCAACTCTCGCCAACTATCATTCATAGAAACTATTCGACTGATCTAGCAACTATCTTCAAGCCCACTTGATCCGACATTTATCATTGCAACTCTTTCCTTTGCTTTCATGGTCCATCTTTTTAGTATTAGGGATTTAGGCAACTTATCAATACCAAGAAAGACCAAAACAACAATTACATGAACACATGAAATGCCAAATGATTCCATGCGTTGAAATGAACATCTGAACTCCGCATTCTGGGGGCAGTAAGATACATGCCATAACTTCTTCCGATCACAATATTTACCAATAGCAAAGATCACAGTTGTTGCCGTTTCCTTCCAAAAAACAATCTTCATACTTGATACCTTTTTCAGCAGGGACCGAAATAGAAGGAAGACTTCTTGGGTGTATACCTTCGCAGCAGATCGCTCCAGTGCTCCCAGATGCGTTTGTGTCACAAGAAAACCAAAAGTGGACCTAAGATCAGCCTGTACCTCGTTGTTACGAACGGAATCCAAGCACCGGTTAAATTGCACCAAGAACTCAGTCAAGTTATACCCAAAGTCCACATATCTCCCAATTTGTGAACGTAGGCCTTCGCACCTTGACATGGTCCTCAAACCAGCAAAAAAATTGCCTCTCATATGTGCTGTTGCCCACATACCTCTGTTCTCATAAATATCCTCAACCCACCCAACATCTTGCACCCCAAACTTGGTAACCATTGACGCCCACTTCTCCTCAAATTCGTCAATATCACAATCGCCTAACATACACCTCTTGAACTCTTGAACAAACCGTGGATTAGAAACATGCGATGTTGTATTCCTTAGCAAGTGCCACCCACATAATCGACGGTATGCCTTTAGAAAAACTCTTCCAATAGCCCTTTTCATTGCAGAGTCGCCATCTGTAATCATTGACTTCGGCAATATACCCTTCATTACTTCGAGAATCTTCTCCAACAACCATACATAAGTCTCTTCAGATTCATCGGACACTATACCAATACCAAAAACCACGGTCTGAAGATGATGGTTGACCCCTGAGAACACAACCACAAGACACTTATACTTATTTTTCCCATATGTAGCATCAAATGCCAACACATCTCCAAAAACTTGATAGTCAACTTGGCTTCTCCCATAAGCCAAAAATAGCTGTCGCAATCTACTCTCCGCATCAACCTCATGCCTCCAAAACATTAATGGATCTAACCTCTCCCGCTTGCGAAGGTACCTTATAGTTGTATTTGCATCCCCACCAGCCAATCGTCTTCTTCTATCAATTTGGTTGTAAATTTCCTTTTTCCCAAAACCAACTTTTTGGAAACCACCAGATTGCATAGCCAAAAACTCATAAATCTTTGGGGTACTAATGCCAGCTCTCCTCATGCTATTCACCTTTAAAACATCACCTTCACCCATCTTTCTATGTGACCTAAGCAAACCAAAGTAATTTGAACTCAATAGATCGTGATTGTGATCATCATCAAATTTTGTTACATACCACTGATTCTTCAAGCTATCAATATGCACATGAATCTGAGCTTGGCATCCACACCTAGTAAGCGGTTTGGGCTCCTTTTTTCGATCAGTGTTCTCCAGATATTTCGCATCTCATTGCCTATGTCTACAGCAAACAAATGTTTGCCAAAGTATATGCCCATCTACTGCACCCCGGCCAATCTTATACCTTCGAACCCCAAACCCATGGATTTTTCCATACAAATTATAAAATGCATATGCCATGTCTAGATTAGCAAACTCATATTTTTCAACATCTTCTGTATTCAAGGAACTGAAATCTACTCTCCTAACTTTCTCAATCGAGTCAATAAACAACGCTTCATCATCCACATCTCTGCTTGCATGACCTTCTGCCATACTTTCTACTCCCTGCAACAGCAAGTTAAAGATCATTCTATTAATAAAATTACACAATAAACACAAAAATCACAATCTAACCAACACTCAAATAGAACCTCAATTTACCTCTATAACAATATTTGTCAAGTGGTTAGAAGATGACTCTTCAATTCATCCATTTCTTCCAACCTTTCCCTTCTTACGAAAACAACTACATGCACATTGAAACCTTAATCAGTATTCAGTCCCTTCTGGTTGATTCAGTGCTAAACACCAACTTCAACACCCAAAGACACGAAAAATAAATGTGCATAAGCCACATTAAAGTAAAGAGTTAGTCTTACTTACTATTGCCAACTACTAATTACATATACAATTATTGACATCAGTAACTAGCATTACGCCTAAACTCTATTTTGTAAACTAAATTACAAATTTAACTCCTTCTCAGCACCCTAAAAACAATGATACACAAATTTCTTTCAATGCATTTTACAATAATCACTGCAGTTCACCCACCCCTCCATCACGGACGCAACTGATCAATCATTTATTATCAATTTCTCTTCTCACCATAACTCTCGCCTTCATTAGAAATTAGGTTACCTCACTCACATTCAAACATTTCTATTTTAACTCAAAAGTTCAACATGAGTAACTGACTATTCAAACCCACCCTTTAACATGACCCAAATTTATACATCATAAACAATGCGGTCCAACATACACATTCTGCCTAGATACAAGACGTAGACATCGTACCTGGATGCCTCACCTGACTGCCTCTGACCAAAGAAACTAATTGCATGTGGACAAAGGCTGAATAGGCGCCAAAGCTTCCACCGTCGGCTCAGTCACAGCTCAGAGCTAGATCGCAGCTTTCAAAGGGTACAATGAGTTGAAGAACTTTTCAAGGAAATCATCTTCAAAGAGGGCAAGGATCAACAGCACTGCGATGTCAACAATTTGTATACACCGACGACTCAATCTTCACTCAAAACCCACCCTATTGAAGCTACATCAGGCATTGTGAAGGCATGAACAAGGTGGCCGACATGTCGAACATGTTTGAAAAAGAAAGGTGTTACATAACATAAAAAACAAATACTCAAATAAATTATTAATAAATCCAGTGTAACCTTCACTTACCTTTCATAACTGGTTCAACCCCATGGTAAGTTCACCGTATGACTCAGTGCATCATGCTCCTTAATTTCTAAGGTGCTTCGCAGCAATCACCACACATCTGTAGGCGCAAGTATACACACACACATATATATATATATATATATATATATATATATATATATATATATAACTCTCTTGAAAAAATATCTAAACCATACAAAGACTTTACTTAAAATGATAAAAATTTTGGATCCTTGGAGTCAGCGCAGACCAACTTTTCCATTCCAAAATTTTGGCGAGTACAGCACCTCATCACGCATCATTCGTCCACAACCGCTAATCATTGCCGACAAATTAATTAATCCAACGACTCAAAAGCATCTTAGGCCAATCCACACGGTCCCATTGTGCGACCTTCCTCTCTCTTTCCCTTCCCCATTCGTTGAACAATGAGCGTTATTCTCCTTGATATCAAGTGATTCACGTCATCTTGTGGCAAATGGCAAATACGAAAGAGAAAATTACATCTGTATATTTTGTTTTTTAAATTTTAAAAATATATAAACTAATCTTTGAATTTTTGTGAATATATATTTTAATTAAAATAAATATATTATATTGTTTAAATTTTGAGTTATACATAAATTATTCATCTAAATTTTTTAAATATATAATTTAATATTTAAAAATTTTTAATATATAATATTTTTATGAATAATTAATAAAAAAATTAATAAAAAAAACTGTTTAAAAATTAAAATACATATAACCTACAACTAAATTCATCCAATTCGAAACTGAATGCGATAATAAAATAGTAATATCTTGTATTCATATATAAAATGCCCAACACCCAACCAGTCTTCACACACAGATCGAGATTCAAGTTCAACATGAAGCACATAATTATTGCAAGGTCAGCGGCACGAGCTCTGTTTAGCGGTGGCCGGAACTACCACCGCCAGTTCTCCACGGCGGCTATCGCGAGACAACAACTGGAGAACGTGGAGCCGAGACACCAGCATGGTGGCGGCACGTTTGGAAGCTTCTACTGGCGTAGGATGTCCGCCGAGCCTGAGATAAAAGATCAACAATCAGAGGAGAAAAAGAACGAGGTCAATAACAACAACAGGAACGACGTCGTCGTTTCAAGTTACTGGGGGATCGCGAGGCCTAAGATTCAGAGGGAAGACGGGACTGAGTGGCCATGGAACTGTTTCATGGTAAGGATCTTGCAACAGAAACAGTGATAGGATCATCATGAACATACCTTGTTATATTATGTTTTCTAGATCAGTGATGACTGAGGATGTTGGTATATGATGTCTCTCGCAGCCGTGGGACACTTATCGCGCAGATGTGTCCATAGACGTCACCAAGCATCACGTACCAAAGTCGTTTACGGACAAGGTTGCTTTCAGGGCTGTCAAGTTTCTTAGGGTTCTCTCAGACTTGTACTTCAAGGTTTGTGCTATATACATAGTTTTGAAAAAAAAGAAAAACCCTGTTAATCATGATAAGAACAGTACACTACAATTATTATATATATATATATGATTTGATGGATCTCATGATTAGTGTTTGCCTAATTGAGTTACTTTTGCTGATTTTAAGTGATTGTACTTGATTATGCTAAGTTTGATGTGTGTCCATAATTAGTATCCCAAGTATAGATCATGGTTGGACTGTAAAAGAATCTAACAAAAAAGAACAGACAAGATTCAATGGTATGGGAGTATGGAAGAAATTTAATTCAATATTTGAATTATAATTTCAGGAGCGATATGGGTGCCATGCCATGATGTTGGAAACAATTGCAGCTGTCCCTGGAATGGTGGGAGGGATGCTGCTGCACCTAAAGTCTCTGAGAAAGTTTCAGCACAGTGGAGGTTGGGTCAAAGCACTCCTTGAGGAAGCAGAGAATGAGAGGATGCACCTTATGACCATGGTGGAGCTTGTGAAGCCTCGCTGGCATGAGAGGTTGCTGGTTATTACTGCTCAAGCAGTTTTCTTCAACGCCTTCTTTGTGTTCTACCTCCTCTCACCAAAAGCAGCGCATAGGTTTGTTGGGTATTTGGAGGAAGAGGCTGTGATCTCTTATACACAACACTTGAATGCAATTGAGAGTGGTAAGGTTGAAAATGTCCCTGCCCCTGCCATTGCAATTGACTACTGGAGGCTTCCCAAGGATGCAACTCTCAAGGATGTTGTCACTGTGATTCGTGCTGATGAGGCTCACCATAGGGATGTTAATCACTTTGCTTCTGTGAGTGTCAATACTGTCTTCTAATAGCACACGTTCACCAAACACTTTGTTTGATTTGTTTCTATTTACTTCATTTGGTTTCACTTCACATTAGTGTTCTGAATGCTCTGTTCTCCTTTATGCAGGATATTCACCATCAAGGAAAGGAATTAAAAGAGGCACCAGCTCCTATCGGCTATCATTGAGTCCTTGTTTTTGCATTCTTGTCCAAAGCAAAAATCTAGCTTTTGTTACCTAAACTATGTTTGTGCCTGAAGGTTCAATAAAATGTCTTTCCCAGTGTGGATTTTGAGACCACAATTTTTAGCAATATCAAATATAAAGTATGCATTTTCATAAAGTTACTAAATAAAGCGAATAATTGATTTATTATTAATTAATAGAGAGTCATGACTGATCGTCAGATGGATCTCACTGTCACTTGATTAGTTAATGATTTTATTAAATAGATCACCAAACAAATTAATTGATTGCTAATAGTTTTCCTACCTAATCACGATGTAGCCGCCTCTCCAGAGAGTTGCCACTGCACATGAAAAACTTATTGGTCCACCATTATGCTCCCCTTCACCAACCGCGCAGTCGAGCACATATATACCTTGCCCCTCCCTCGAAAGAGAGCGAATATAAGGTACGCTTACTTCAGTTCTTGTATCTCAATTTGAAAAGAAAAATTAAAAAAAGAAGAAAGAAGAAAAGCACAAGAGCATGCGTGCTTACATTTTAGCGCCAATTGAGCGAAAGATTTATTTGTTCTTGGACAGGCTTCTTCTCTAAGGTGATTTTAGTGTGCACTTCCACACTCGGATTTCTTAGGTGTTAATCCATGGTTTCAACGAAAAGCTGTTATAGTTAGGATATTACCTCATCAATCACTATATTAACCCTTGAGCTATTATATTTAGATTTATTTACACTAACTTCACATAATTTTAATAATATGTATCAGTTCACCAAATATGTAGAAATATGCTTAAGTTAATCGTTACCATACACATGGACAATGATATTTATACATAATTTGTTTTTAAATACACAAAAAGATTGAAAAAAATATGAATTTAATTTTAATATACTATCAATATAAAAAAAATTTATATAAATATCAAATTATATATTATCATATCAATAAAAATATTTGATTTAATTATATATTATTTTAAAAATTTTATAAATAAAAATATATAATTAAATAATAATATAAAATATTTTTAATTAATTTTAAAAAATATACTCTTCCGTGCATATTATTTCTTTGTTTTCTTCTAAGGATTTAAGAGAAAATATAAGAAAATTATTTCTTCATATATAAAAAAAATTTAATTTAAATGTATTGATAATTTAAAATAATTTTATATTATTATTTAATAAAAATAATAAAAAATATTAATTTATATAAATAATTATTTATTATAATAAAAATTTTATTTTAATTTTTTATTTTATAATATTTTTATTAATTAATAGTATATCAATATATGTCAATTAAACTCATGTAAAAGAGTGTGTAGAATATACTTGCACCTATTTTTAGGCATATGAACGGTTGATTTAGTACACTGCCAATGTAAGAATTTTGAAAATTATTGAGACCTTCAGATCATCCTACCGCCCACATATTAAAAGTCAAGCAGTCAACAAAAATACGCAGGTCCATCGGCCGGCGGGCGCTGATTGGACATACTTGAGCACAGCGTAATCTCCGCTGCACCTAAAACTCCCTCCGCCTCTTTCCCACCATCGCACCCGTGGCCCGTCCATTACACCTCGACAGCCTTAAATCGACGGCCACAAACACTTCTAACTGCTCGTCATCACGAGACATGCACCGCACCGATACTTTCCCCTTGGTGCTTCTTTTTCCTCCATATATAACCGCTAAGCTTGCTCTTCCGCAACGCAATTCCAGGATTCGTGGTAAGTTGGAAGAAGTCTCTGGAAGAAGAAACGCGACCCTTCTCTCGAAACGATGAAGCACTCTGCATTCAGTTATGTGGTTCTGCGAGCTCTGATCAACGGCCGCCATAACTGTAACCCTCGCGGTCCGGCGGTTGCGGCAGTGACGCCGTTTATTGGGGCGGAAATGAGGAGCCGCTGTGCTGGCACCGGTGGCTGGAACGGAGGATACTTCTGCTGGAAGAGAATGATGACTTCTGAGGGGGTGCAGTCGCCGGCGGAGGCCAAGTCCACGAAGAAGGAGGAGGAGGAGAAGAACAGTGACAGCAATAGCGTGGTGGTGTCGAGTTATTGGGGGATTTCGAGGCCGAAGATTACGAGAGAGGACGGGACGGAGTGGCCTTGGAACTGCTTCATGGTGAGTATTCTGATTCTGATTCTGATTATGCAAAAAATTTGTTTATAGTAATTGTTGATGTAGCTGTGAAGTGTAAAGGTATATGCGAATTTTTGTGCATTGATTACTTTATTATACAATTCATGATCGGTTTAGATAATGTTAAAATCGCCACAAGATTTTGATGCTGTTTACGAGGGGGAGATGTTTGTTAATTGTCGTGGTGTGCTGATGATTATTGATTATTGGAATTCCTTTGAAGAGCTTGTTTGGAATCACTAATTTTTTGGAATTTGGATTCCTTTTTTTGAGAGAAATCTACTGATTCTTGAATAATTAAGCTACGTTTATCTTTGAACGATTATTATCAAGATTTTCTTTTGTCAGTGTAGCCGTGGGAGACTTATCATTCAAACTTGTCAATAGATCTGACCAAGCATCATGTCCCAAAGAATTTTCTGGATAAAGTTGCTTATAGGACAGTGAAGCTCCTCAGAATTCCGACAGATATTTTCTTTCAGGTGTGTAATATATCTTACTTGATTCTACAATCTCCTATAGCATAACCCCCGGCAAAAGATAAAGGAAGGAAATATTTGTTGTTTGTGGATAAAGGGGATATATAACTAGATATTGCAACTTCATTAGAAAATTCTGTCCAAGGTATTCTCCATCGAAACTGTGTATATTGTCTTTCATCACAATCCAAACATCATATTTTCAGAGACGGTATGGTTGCCGCGCAATGATGCTTGAAACAGTTGCAGCTGTCCCTGGAATGGTAGGAGGGATGTTGTTGCACCTGAGGTCACTCCGCAAGTTCCAGCACAGTGGTGGTTGGATCAAAGCATTACTTGAGGAAGCAGAGAATGAGAGAATGCACCTAATGACGATGGTGGAACTTGTGAAGCCCAAATGGTATGAAAGACTGCTTGTTCTTGCTGTACAGGGAGTTTTCTTCAATGCATTCTTTGTACTTTACATACTCTCCCCAAAGCTGGCTCATAGGATTGTTGGGTATCTTGAGGAGGAGGCTATACATTCTTACACTGAGTATTTGAAGGACCTTGATAGTGGTGCAATTGAAAATGTTCGTGCTCCTGCCATTGCAATAGACTATTGGAGGCTTCCGAAGGATGCCAAATTGAAAGACGTCATAACAGTCATTCGTGCTGATGAGGCTCATCATCGGGATGTGAACCATTTTGCTTCTGTGAGTGTAGTTTGTAACTTTGTAATCATCTTTTCGTTTGTCTTATAAAACGATGCTGCTTCGAGTCCACCATCTTATCCCTTGAAATTGTTTTCATGATATCTTTGTTTTATACTTCTTTCATTTCATATTCTCTGTTTAAAGATATCAATTTATTTTTTCCTTGGAACATAAAGTATGAACATTGTGCATTTTAGGAAAGATGGGTTTTTGTAAAGTAATATACCCAAGGAGCAATAATCTAACAAACAACCAAAGATGGTAATTCTTGTCCCAATTTCCTCACAGCCCTGGCTACAATTTCAATATGAAGGTTATGTGGCTGAAGAGTGTGCAAGCAGCTTTGACTGCTAAGAGAATACATTTGATTTCAGACTCGGACAAAGCTAAATAGGTTGAACAGATAACAGCTAAGAGTATACATTCCATTGTTCAATATCGTGGTCAGGTTCATTGTTTGTTTTATAACAAAAGTTTAATTAATTGACCATGTTTCATATATCCAATGCATCTGCATGTTCAGATTGCTTTTGCAGTGGTGTTCCCTAGTTTGTTTTTTAACAATTATGTTCTTCTCATGCAGGATATCCACTTTCACGGAAAGGAACTGCGGGAGGCACCGGCTCCTCTTGGCTATCCATAGGCCTGTACAGTACGGACTGTATTGTCACCAACTCTCGAGTATAAAAATTTACCCCTTTGGTGCACATTTAGATAGCTACAAGTACCAATGTTTTGATTGATATTGAATTCCTTGTTACACTAGTATTATACTAATGACTCTATACTACAACTCGTCTGAAAACCATGTTTAATATGTTTATAGAAAAAACTTCGTTTAATATGGTACAGTTACACTTAAGTTAAAGCACTTCTTCCACCTCTGGAAAATTAGAGGACTTTGACTCAGAATATTAAAGAACTTCTTACATGGAGCTTATTGATTGATAAGTTGTAGTTCGAAGCCGACGTATCATCATCAAAATGCATTTAAAAATCTAAAGCGAGCATCAATTTACAACTTGAAGGATCATTTCATTCTTAATTCTTTTCCGTATGCGTGCTTGCCCTGTTAACCTTCCACCACTGCATCATCTTTTAAAAAGTTCGAACAGGATAGATTATTGGGATGGCAAAACTTCCGTTTAGACAGTTGACGGTGGGAATTATTTGCGATGTGAGCAGGTACGGGGCAGCTTTAGTCCCTGCACGATGAGGATGAAAAAGTGATTGAGTATCAAATTGAAGATAATTTAAAATATAAAAGATGAAATTTAAAAAAAAATAAAGATAAGAGATCAAAATTAAAAAAAAAAACTACAAATAAGGGATTAAAAAAAGGGATTATGTTATTTGTACATATCTAAAATTTTAACACCTCAACACTTTCTCTCAGTTTTTTCTCTCTCTATTAATTATTTTACTTTTTTTACTTTTTTTTACAATTTTTTTTCCTTTCTATCTCTGAGATGTCTATTTATTCCAGTGATACAAAAAATATTTTTCTTACAAAAGTTATTTTACCCAAAAATTATCTATATTAAAAAGCACGTGATCAAGGAAATTCACTCTATATTATTTAATTACACTAATTATTATACTTATGAATATTTTATTTCTAATATAAGTGATAATAAAATTTGAATTTATGCTCTTATTATTATTAGTTTATTTTTAAGTGGTTTATTTATGTTACAAATGACATTCTTTAAGGATATCTATGATAAATTAATTGATGAATTTAATTTAAATGAACTGACAGTGTAAAATAGTTTTACACCATCACTCAATAGAAGTAGTAGAAAATGTCAATTCATATAAATAATCATCTATTATAATGAGAGATTCGTTATAATTTTTCATTTTTCAGTATTTCTATTGGTTAACAGTGTAAAATTATTTTATACTGTCAGTATATACTAATTAAACTCTTAATTGATATGTGAACAAGTTATTTTGAACATTATTTAACCAAAGTTAAAAAAAGATTAATATAGTCTTTTCATTAATTTTGCTTTTATAATAAAAAATAATTTATATATATTGATAATATAAAATAATTTTATATTATTAAATAAAAAATTTTTAAGAAATTATCATATTATTATAAGTAACTATCTATTATAATAATAATAATTATCTATTATAATTTATTATTATTTTAAAATTTTATTAACTGATATATAAAGTTATTTTATATTATTAATATATGATAATTAATCTTTTTATAATATCCATTGATCCTTATTTTAAAGTATTGCCATGAAAGTGATTTCTACTTGCTAGTGTCTAAATAAACTCAAAATCTCAAACAATCATTTTACAATTATTTCTTCCAACGTAACCCAAACAAAATCCAAGATATTGTGATCCAAATTAAATCATAACAATCCCGGAACCATGGGAAGAAAAACAGTGATAGTACGATCACGCCATTCTCGTGTCAACTAGCAACAGTACCTAATACTATTAAATATCAATCCCCTAGGCCAGCATCAATAAAAACGTGTAAACAGTAGTGAAGGTCAATACCGAATCTATACAGCTCGGTTTGAAAGAGATAATAAACACAGCTACAGCTTACGACTTGAAGATAGCTGCCATTGTGGACGACTCTTCTCCCCTTCTCCAACTCTCCTATCGGTATCCAATGGATTCTGCGATCTCCGTCACCACGACGGCGCAGATCGCGCTATTCAAAGCGCTAAACCGCCACTACGCCGCCGCAGCTCCTTACCGCGTTCCGCTCCTCCGCCGCAGCCTCAAATGCGTCGTCGCTTCTTACGGCTGCCGCCGCGTTCCGACCTCCGCTGCTTCCTTCGCTTTCGCGCCATTGCTCGATGCCTTCCGCGCGCTGCTTCCTCCGACGCCGTGCCGCGTGCGGTGTATTTCGAGCTCCGCCGCTTCCTTTGCATCTTCCGCCGGCAGTGGAGGTGGCGGCGCTGGAACAGGCGGCGAAGGCGGAGGTGGCGGCGGTTCTGGCGGTGAGTCTGGAGATGGTAACTTGAAATTAGTTGGGGATGCTGCTCAGGAGCTTTCGGCACTTTCGCCTGATGTGATCATTCTCGATGTTTCGGTGTGAAACTCTTGTCTCTGTGAAGTTTCATTTCGTTCTTGTTCGGTAATTTTAACTCAGCTTTCTTTTACGTTCTATATGTGTGTGTCTGATAGGGAATGACGTGCGGTGGATGTGCCGCGACTGTGAAGAGGATTCTGGAAAGTCGAGTAAGTTGTTGGAATTTGGATTTTGATTTGGTTTAGGTGCTTCCGTTATGTTATGTGTAAGATGATTAGTGTTCGCACGCGTTGCCTTTGATGTTGAGTGTGTTCTGCTAAGTTTTCGCGGATTGTAGATTGGCATTGGATATTTTATGAGCCTGCCGTATTTTAAATTTCATAAGTCTGTTGATGTTCTTGGAGATGGTTGGCATTTAGGTGGAAAAATTATGTTGTTTTTTTCCTTTGTAATCTCTTGTTCTGAACAAAACGATAAAAGAAAAAGGAGAGAAAAATCAAGGAAACGATATGAAAGGGAGATGACAAATTCTATTTCTTCTTTAAATGCGGGACCATATATAGATTTTTTTTTTTTCTTTTAAAAACAAAAGCCTTTTCAGTAACCTAAATCGTGGTTCTTTACTTTTTATGTCAATGGACAGCCACAAGTGTCATCTGCTAGTGTAAATCTAACAACAGAGACAGCAATAGTTTGGCCTGCATCTGAAGCGAAAAAAGCACCAAATTGGAAGAAGCATTTAGGGGAGGCACTTGCAGAGCATTTGACTAACTGTGGTTATAGCTCCAGCCTTCGAGGTATATTTTCAAGATCATGAACATAGTGTCTTTTTGTTTGTGTTTTTGGGATGGAAAAAGTCTATATAGAGGAGAGGTTGTCCTATTCAAAGGTCAAGGGATGCTACAAGCTTAATGATGACCTTCCAA
Organism: Pterocarpus macrocarpus; assembly: GCA_031439585.1. Lineage (NCBI taxonomy): Eukaryota > Viridiplantae > Streptophyta > Magnoliopsida > Fabales > Fabaceae > Pterocarpus > Pterocarpus macrocarpus. Next base: position 39,533,172 of record CM062518.1, read on the forward strand.
TGAAGGATCACAATCAGGAGTCAAACCCAACATCTTTGGGTTGACACAGTTCAATCCTACCAGTTGAGCAAACTGTAATTGGCTCAACATGGTATTTCTTACCTTTATTACATTGCTGCCTGAATAATTCTCAAATTTTTTTTTTTTTTTTTGGCTTGGTTGGTTATTATTCTTTTTCCACCCTTTTATTATGAATCACACCTATGCTCATCCCATCTTAGTGATGTCCTTCACATGTCTGTTATCTCTTAATCCAAAAAATAATTAAAATATTAAGGGACACTATTATGGACATCAATCTGTTAAAACTCAACTTCGTATTACCATTAGAATTGCTAAAGTGATTGCTTGATTATTGGTCATAGTGCAAGCATACTATTAATTTATAACTCATTTGAAATTCTTGACTTGTTTGGTATGAAATTTTGTTTCAACTTTCAAAATAATTGCTATTGGCAATAGAAATTTCTTTTAAGTTGAGACTTTACCAAGATGTTATTGTAATGTATATTGTTGTTAGTATGACGGGCTTGCTATCTTTGGTCTTTGTATGTCTGGGCCTGGGATAAATAATTGAAGTATTTAGTAAAGCAGTAAATAATTTCTATCCGTATTAGTTGGGTTTCCATAGTTGAATGTGGATTGCTTCTTTCTTCATGCATACTTTAAATTTAAAATGTTCAAATAATTATTTGTGAGCAAACACTCTGAATTAGGGGTTCATACCTTGTTTCATGTTTATAAGTATACATCCCATTTTGTCCATTTCTATGTTTCCAGATTCTCACCATCTCTAAAATTTATTAGCTGTAATTATTTCTGAGTCCTTGTTGATATTAGCAATTAAGGTTCAAGCAGGGATTTGGATAGTATGCATGAGGTTAGGGATTCAAACCTCAGTGCCAATAATATACCAAAAAAAAGTATGCTTTGAGGATCAAAGTTGAAGCTAGTTTTTTGGTTGGAAATTATTAAGGGTGCGTTTGTTTCAGATTTTGAAAAAAGTGATTTTGAAACTTAAATTTTATATATAACAGAAAAAGCTGAAAATTAATTTTTTCCATAAGCTACTCTTTTCAGCTTCTCAAAAAAAGTTGAAAACTGATTTTTTTGAGAACCTGATTATTTTTAAAAAATTATCCAAATATATGAAAACTGATTTTTTTCAATGAAAAAAGTGATTTTTTGCTGAAAAAAGCACAAACAAACGCACCCTAAATTGTGTGTGAGAATAATTGATTGACAGCTGATTTTTCTACCGAACTTCAATTTGGGAACAATATGAAGAAGCTGTATAAAGTGTGAATCTTAAGTATGGAGGTGCATTTGAATTGCCAAATAGACCTAACATATGATATTGGACACATATACTCCACTGATTGTCCACTTGGCAGTCATCACTTCAAATGAGATTAGATGTTAGCATATGTAGTAGAGTTCATTTTGATTTACATGAAGCTTGGTGGGTTAAGTGGCAGGTAAGGAAGATAGCAACTGAAGGAATTATTTCATCATATAAATGCAAAAGAGTGGTTGTCTGGAGTCCATGGTATGTCCTCAATTCATGAGGTTCTAAGATCACAACAATACCTTTTATATGACTGAACTGTTTCCGAATCTTATATCCGCCTTTCTTAGATCTATAGGATAGTTTAAAAATCATTATTGATGTTATCATTTCTCCCTTCAGTAGGTCAGTCTCCATGGCTTCTTGTGGTGGGTATTGGAGTTCCATGTCTGTGTTCTGGCAGCCCTGCATGATGAAGAATTTGCTGATGTTGAATCTGAAAGTAGCAATCCTTTAGTTATCAAGAATTTGAGGACTCTTATTCATGTGAAGTTGGTTGTGTTTTGTTGTGTATGTGTGATAGATGTTCACAAATATTTGTGTACCCAATTAATGCTTTACAGCTGCTGTATTTTATTTTCGCCCACTGTCTTATTATAAAAAAAAAATAATCAATATGTTTATGATGGTTGTAACTATATTGTTCTACTATCATGGTGTGTTTTTCATCCCCCTTGTTGATCTCTCTTTATCATGTATGATGGAAACAACAATGCTTTGAGTTTTTCTGCTTTTTGACTTGAGGCACAAAGTCTATTCTTTTTAATTTATAGACCATAATTCCCTTATGCATATTTGTTACCTCCCACTAGTGAACACTATGCAAACCAATTTAGCAAATAACTGGGAAGAATAATCGTATTGCAATCATCTGTGATTGAAACTTGGTGCAAACCCTTCTCCATTGCTACAAGTTATTTTTTCAGAGTGATCATATTCTTTTGCTAAGTTGAAGCTTAAGGCATGTATGGAGTTTAAATCACACCAACTTTCTCCACTGATATGTTGGATTGCTTGACTATTCTGCTGTTTCTTAAGTGCAGATTCAACAAGAGACAATTTCCTCCAAATTTTTGAAAGGAAGATGGAGGAAAAGCGTAAACAACTAAGAGAAAGTGGTAGGGACCTCATTACATCTTTTCTACACTAAATGTAGCAACAATAGCCTACTCATGATATATCTGAGCGGTTCTCTGCTGATTCATCTGCTTTTAATCTTGATGCTAATCATTGTGCTTCCTTTCTTTTGCCTGTGCTGTTTTAAGGTCGTGAGCTAGCTGTTTCTTGGGCTCTTTGTGCGGTTTGTCTTGTTGGCCATCTCTCTCATTTCTTCGCAGCTAGGGCACCATGGATCCATGCATTTCATTCTATTGGGTTTCATGTGTCCTTGTCTTTGTTTACATTGCTTGGTCCTGGCCGCCAACTTATCCTTGATGGATTAAAAAGCCTTCTTAAAGGGGCACCAAACATGAACACCTTAGTTGGTCTCGGGGCTATATCATCATTCACAGTCAGTTCATTTGCTGCCCTGCTACCAAAATTGGTAAAATGTCTGTTTGAAGTTTAGCACCAACCTGTAATTTTTAGTTCATTTAGTTGCTGGCTACATTTGGTAACTTAGTTACCCTGCAAAAATTAAAGAAAATAGAAAACTTAAATTCCTTATGCTGCTGAATGTCTTATTATCCGTCATTTAGTTATGACTTATACAGTTACGTCTAGTTGATGCTGGATATGAAGCTATAATTTGCAAGGTTGCTAGCAGGTTCACAGATTATTATATTGTAATTCCCTTAAGGCGAGTTGTCCACTGTAACAATTGCAATACAAGACAGCAGCATTTGTTATTCACATGCTAACAATAGAAACTTATAGAAGTGATTATGATATATGCATTCGTGTGTGGTTTGGTCTGAATCCCCAAACCATGAACCAAATTGTACGATATCTTTCTGTAAATCAAACCATCCACTGTGGGATCCAATCCATTGGTTTGGTCTGGTTTTATGAACGCCCCTACTCTGTACACATAACAATGCATGATTAATATGTATCCTCTTTGTCTCATTTACTTTACAATGGCGGATATAGTTTTTCTTTTTCTTTTTCATTTTGGTTAAAGACTAAGAATGGTGGGTATGACTTAGGCTATATGCTTACTGTTGGTTAGATGCTTCTTGTTTGCTTTCATTTGACTTATTAATCCTAAGCTAGAGAATATATTTGTTTCCTTGAAATTATGCAACTAGACATGCGATAACAATCAATGTAAGTTTAGTTGTGTTAACTTTATATTTTTCTAGTGCAGGGTTGGAAGGCTTTCTTTGAGGAACCAATTATGCTAATTGCATTTGTCTTATTAGGAAGGAATCTTGAACAGAGAGCAAAAATTAAAGCAACCAGTGATATGACAGGACTTCTTAGTTTACTGCCATCGAAAGCTCGCCTTCTTGTTAATAACGGGGAAACAGAGGTTGGCTCAATTGTTGAAGTTCCTTCTGACAGTCTTTCTGTTGGAGACCAAATTATTGTGTTGCCTGGAGTAAGTAATATCAAAATCTACATTTTATTGGAGACAACCCTGTAGCTCCTTCACCTTTTCGGGTATCAGTAGAAGCTTCAGTTCTTTTTTATTTTAGAAAGGCCAACTTTTAGTAGCATATCTTTGGATGGTAAAACTATCCAATGAAATATGAAAGGTAAATTAAAAATGATAATAGTGATATGCTTAATGTCCACAAGTGGGGGAAAAGGGGATTACCCATCTAACCACACCGCTTTGCCTCCAAATTCCTGAAGTATGGTGCTGTTTGTGCTGCAAATCATTTCCTTATAGTGGTTGGAAGTTTGAACACACTCTGCTTGTATATTGACAAGTGACATGCATAAAATATGTACTTTGATATTACTTTTAATCCATAATATACTTCTATTCTCTAGGACCGTATCCCTGCAGATGGAATTGTCAGAGCTGGTCGAAGCACTGTAGATGAGTCAAGTTTCACTGGGGAGCCACTTCCAGTAACAAAACTACCTGGGGTACCATTCTATCCCGACATATTATTGTAATTTGAAATTTATTTGGCTTCCGATACAATTTGTAGGTATTGTTGATTCCTTGAAACAGTAGTCTATGCTGTGTTCATGGTTCTAAATTCTTCATCGCATTGTGTGTGTTTATCAATAAAACTGGAAAACCATTTGGTTATTGATGGTCATGTTTTATGTCTGCATCTTAACTGATGATGGACACACTTCATTTTCTGTGGATATATGATTGACTCTTCCACAGTTCTGTACTTGTGGCAGTACTAGGCAGTTTAGGTAACTGTGATTGATGGATTTTATATCTGTAGAGTGAGGTTGCAGCTGGAAGTATAAACCTTAATGGAACTCTTACGATGGAAGTGAGGAGACCAGGTGGTGAGACTGCTATGGGAGACATTGTTCGTCTCGTTGAAGAGGCACAAAGCAGGGAAGCTCCAGTACAGCGACTGGCTGACAAGGTTTTTTAATTGAATCTCATTACTTTACAGCAAGTTTGTTTGTATCTACAAGAAGTGGTCTGGCTAGAGTTAGCTTCTTCAAATTTTGATGCCTGATTTATAGATTTAGCATTGTAATTAATGCTCTCTTCTGGCTTGGAAGGATATAAAGTCTTGGTAATTAATGCAGGATTTTTGTTTCGTTTTTTTTTGGGGGGGGGGGTGTTAGGGAGGGGAGGTTATAGTTGACCTTACTAGGGGGTCAGGACATCAAATCTGTTATGAGAATGTTTATGCTCTGTGGCAGATTATAGTTTACCTTATTTAGGGGTCAGAGCATCAAAGCTATTATAACTTGTGAGAATGTTGATGTTCTGTGGCTTCAAACTTATAATTATTAGGAATCGGCTCTTTTGGTTGGAGTATAATTCTCACATTTTTAGGAGATTTCTCTGCATGAGCAGCTTCTTCAGGATAAGGTTAGGCGCGTGTGGCTTCTAGTTAGTGTGAAGCGCATGGTCTTAATGGTTTTCACTATTGGGTAGCTTTTGCTTCATGTATGTTTTCTTTGTTTTCATTTTTTTTTTTCAAGTAGGATCTGTCATCTTCTTAGTTCTTTGTGGCCATCTTATCTTTGTGTTAATGAATTTTATGCTTATATACCTGTCACTAAAATAAGTATGGCATTTTGTGCATCCAGGTGGCTGGACACTTCACTTATGGAGTGATGGCAGTCTCTTTAACCACGTTTACGTTCTGGAGTCTGTTTGGCAAACACATTTTACCTACTGCTCTATACCAAGGAAGTGCAGTTTCACTGGCTTTGCAGCTTGCTTGCAGTGTTCTAGTATGTTTTCAAATGTTTCCTATGAACCTTATACTATCCCTAGATGTATTTTGAGAAACGAAGCTTGAGCATATTTTGCCTACATCGATTTGATGTTAGCAAATTAATGTCATAAAATCTGTTTTTGTGGCTCACATAATGGGTTGATCCTTTAGATTGAATGGTTCTTTGACATGGCATAGTGTTGAGAACAAATGGTCTAAACTTCAACTTTATGCACATGGCTAAGAACTAAGCATATTTGCATAAATAGCAGTATTTTTTTTTATTTTTTTTTTGGCTATGCTTCAAGCTGCACATGATTTTATGTAAGAAGGCTAGTAGTGTGTTAGAAACATAGGATCTATAATTTGGCCTTTTCAGAAGTTTCAGAGTTTCTTTAGCAATTTGTTATTCAAATCAATTTTATTCATTGTGTGTGTGTATTCATCTTTAGCTACATAGCTCCTTGTTTATGCTTCTGTTTTTTGGCTATAGATCTACCCTTCTGTGTTTTGTTTTGAATGCAGCATAACACATTTGTTGGGGAGCATTTAAAGTTAAGGAATTTACAACTGCAATAGCTTAGGAAGTAAAAAATTGAAGTTAGCATTCTTTTTTTTTTTTGTTTTTCCGTCTCATGAGGGAACTTTTTCTTGTTTAAGAGACACATATACTTAAGTTTTGTTAGTCCAACTAACTGATTCATTTAACGTAGACGAATGGCTTTGGAAGGCAAAGTTGACTATGATATACAGCCTGGCTGTTGTTTCTCTTTCTTATTTTCCTTTTGAGATGAGAAATAAGAGAGAGAATAAGCCTATCTAGAGCTTTTAATTCAGTTACTGCCTAAACGAAAGATCTTATATCTGTTCCAGTAGTAATACTTGTTTATTGGTGTAGGTTATTGCTTGTCCATGTGCACTTGGGTTAGCCACACCTACTGCTGTGCTGGTAACTTCTTCATAAAGACCACATCTGTCACCACCTTAGCTATCCTTGTGTTTTATTTAAGCCTTATTGCACAGTTTTTGTGTGGTTAATTGTGTGTTTAACAGGTTGGAACTTCTTTGGGGGCTACAAGAGGTTTACTTTTGCGTGGTGGAAACATTCTAGAGAAGTTTGCCATGGTAAACACAGTTGTGTTTGACAAAACAGGGACCCTCACGGTTGGTCGACCTGTTGTGACAAAGGTTATTGCTCCTACAAGTAGACAAAATGCAAATTCAAGGTGGAGTAGGGCAAGAAATTTTTGTTCATGTGTCACAATCAACTCGTTTGGAAAGATTCTATTCAAACAATGTTGACTTTGTCTACATATTTTTTTCATCTATGCAAGATGATATCCTTTTTGCTGTCAGCTTAGAAACATGCAGTTTTCTGTGTATATTCATGCATTCAAATGATATTTCTCATTTCCTCTACATTCAGGTATTTTTTTGAGTAGAAACATTATGAATGTCTAAATAAAATTGGCCTCTGTTTGTACTTATCTTTTCTATTCACATTCTGTCTTTGTTAAAAAAATATTTAAGGCGAACAAAGAAATCTGAACGCATTTTGTGAAACATAAATCTAGTTGTGCAAACAATATGTCTGTACTCTGAATATGATTTCTTCTGTTGAAGTGATGCAACTCAAAAGTGATATAACATTGTTTTTTTAATGCAGCCAAACAGAAGAAAATGCTTGGTCTGATGTTGAAGTTCTGAGGTTAGCTGCTGCAGTAGAATCAAATTCAGTACATCCAGTTGGGAAAGCAATTGTGGACGCTGCTCAGGAAGTTAATTGTAATAATGCTAAGGTTCTCATTGCTTTATTCATCTTTTCCATGTTGGCATCAAGTGTTCTCATTGCTTTATTCTGTTCCCAAGTTTGTTTCTCTTCTCTCTTGTATGATCCTCTTCTTATGCAAATCACGTCAAACTTCTGCTTTTCATGTGCTGCTTCCCCTTGCTATTGCTGTGACCGTTGAGTCACTGTTTGACTCATTATTGTGTAGTCCAAACGTGATTTGGGCAGTTTAAAGCTTGGAAAATTGGATTGTATTGATAAACTAAATATATTAATTATCATTTTTTTTTTGTTGTAATAGTAAATATCATATTGTTAATTTTATTTGTTATATTCTTTTTTATTGATTTTGTTTTGTTAAAATTTTAAATTTTTTATTATTGATTAATTAATGATATTAATAACATATTTTAATAAAAAATATTTTATTAAAATATTGGAAATAAAGAATAAAAAATATTTTAAAAATTAAAATAAAAAGATAATAACAATGCATGAAGTATAATTTGTACCCACATGTAATAACTATATTGCCTTTGTGTGGGTGGGTGTGTGTGTGTTTTCTTAAATAAATAAATAAATCTTAGTTTGTAATACTGGTGGATTTTTGTCCTACTTCCATGAGCTGCCATCTGCCATTGGCGTTTGAATTACTATTCTTTTGTAGAAGACATGTCAGTTAAATACCCTTTTACTGTCAGTATATGCTATCTATAGGAGACTGACTTATTAATAGGCAATGTTTATAATATTTTGGTAGTCTGACTCAGTCACTTAAGGGCTTTGTAAAATAGATTCTATTTTGGTAGTAATGTGTGCTTTCAAGTTCATCAAATTCTTGTCCTAAAGGCTAAAATTGATGAAGACAACTGTCAGCTTATGCCTTACTGCAAATATGCAGGTAGCAGATGGAACATTCCTGGAAGAACCTGGATCTGGTGCAGTAGCAACCGTTGATAACAAAAAGGTTTCTGTTGGGACATTGGAATGGATTACCAGGTACTCGAGTTTTTGATTCTTTCATCATGATCTGAAGATACACACGATAGGATGTACCTCAATTTTTTAATATTCTTATTAATTTATTGTAAAGGTGGTGTTTCTTTCAAATGATTGCAGCATATTGGTGTGTTTACTTGCTTTAGACTCATCCATTTCACTAAGACATGGGGGGGTAGCTTTGGTTTTACTCTAATAAGTATACATTATAAATTATGTATTATTTTCTTGTAGAATTTTTCTTTCTGTTTTCTTTATAAAATTCATACATCAGCATATAACTTCCTTTGTGCAGGCATGGAGTTAACAACAGTATACATCAAGAAGTGGAGGATTTGAAAAATCAATCTGTTGTCTATGTTGGAGTTAATGATACTCTAGCTGGCCTGATTTATTTTGAAGATGAGATAAGGGAAGATGCAAGACACGTTATTGATGCATTGTCTAAGCAAGATGTTGGGGTATACATGCTGTCTGGAGACAAAAGGAATGCGGCTGAGTATGTTGCATCTCTTGTTGGAATTCCTAAAGAGAAGGTAAAGGGTTTTCGGCATAACTTGACATAATCAAATCTCACAGATGTAAATAATCACTGTCAGCAGCATTGAGTTGAGTCATCAATTGTTTGATTAGTCAGAAACTTCTACATTTTCACCTTTTACAGTAGAAACAAATGTGGAGCTACAAACTGTGACAATGTTCATGACCCTGCTATGCTTAAACAAGTGAAGTTTTATATTTGGCTGATTATAAGCTTGTAAATATTTATATTAGCAGCCATTCGAGTTGAATTACTTACCAATATTAAACTGTGTGTGGTTGTTAGCAATTGATTACCACCTTGTGGCATATCAGTCTTCTGCAGGCTTTTTGGGCTTTAGCATAGGTGTTTGTATAGATGTCTTGGGTCTGAATTCTTTTGTACAAAAAAGAATTTTTGCTAGTTCATAATTTTTAGTACTTGGAAAATTTTTGCCGATTGCAGGTTCTATCTGGAGTGAAACCAGATGAGAAAAATAAGTTTATAAATAAACTACAGAAAGATCAGAAAATTGTAGCTATGGTTGGTGATGGAATTAATGATGCAGCTGCCCTGGCCTCTTCACATATTGGTATTGCATTAGGTGGAGGTGTTGGAGCTGCTAGTGAGGTGTCTTCTATCGTACTGATGCGCAACCAGCTCTCACAGGTATTGTTTGTTGCTTTTTTTTCCCTTTTAATGTCCTTAAAACTTTGTCATAGTTCTCTGAGACTATCTTGCTTCTTTTATTGTCAATTTATTGCAATTTTTTTTTTATCTGACTAATGTCAACCATAAAATTTGTGTTTAGAAGAAATCGAGTGTTAGTGAAAATGGCATGTTAAAAATCATTTTCTGAACACTGAAACTCATAGGGCTTTTCTCATTTTCCTTCTGCATATACATGCCTTTTATTGCTTATATGTGGGGTGGAGCTTCATGATGATAGGTGGGTGCCATGAATTTCCCCGAAATTTTGGAAATTCTTAGATACATGAGAGAAGAAATTTGGACGTCCAATATGACGTAAAAGTTGAATGATCCTCCATTTCTTTTAATCTCCCTTTATTTTTTTCTTGGGTGTGTGTTTTATTTCTTAGACTAGTCAGTTAGAATCTCAATGTGTGCAGTTTATTCACGTTCATCAAGCCTACTTTTGCTTCTCACTTGAAAAAAGAGTCGTCATGAATTTTAATAACAAAACTTTTAGATGATACTTTATTCAATTATCAATTTGTTGTATAGTATATGCCACTGTAAATAAATTTACATATTGAGCAATCTTTGTATCCCCCGTCAGTTTTTGTTCAAGCTCAACCACTGGGAATACGATGTGCATAAGTTACATCTGTGCTGTTTCTGACTATCTTATCTCTTAAACTTACTTTTTGTCTGTCCCGGAAAACCTATCTATCTACCATGAATGCATGCTACAATATAGCATCCCTTTTTGGACTTGAAAGCAGCCCTTCTGATGGTTGCTTTGGCCTTGTCAAAGAACGCCTTAACCTTAAGCTTATAATGGCTTGAGAGTTTAGGTTGAAACCCTCTTGGTACATTGCTCATATGTGATGTATGAACTGAAAGCCAGTGTTACTTTTCACTTATATATGTTCCCAGTGCATCTTGTATTGGTGACATGGGTCATAGAATTAAAACCACTATTCCTTTTTTCTCTTTTCCTTTTCAAAGAATGGAAACAAACACATAGAGAAGGGTCAGGAAGAGCAGGTATAAGAAAAATACATGCTTATTTAACTGAAGTCTTGAGCTATTAGGTGTGAGAGTCAAAAAATATTGTTTAATATCTCCAAGAGACATCAAGAGTGGATTCAGAGTTGTTGATTTACAATATGTAAGAGAAATGTTTACTTCGATTGTGAATTAATTTACTTCAATTATGTGGACCCAGAATACTTTTTGAATGTTGATTCAGATAATGGAATGTATTTTAGTAAATATTCTGTTATGTCTATGCAGCTACTCGATGCTTTGGAGCTTAGCAGGCTAACCATGAATACTGTAAAACAAAATCTTTGGTGGGCTTTCATATACAACATTGTAAGTTCTTCCCCTGTCCAAATATAGAAATCAATCAGCATGAATACATTGTAAAACAGGTTGCTGCAGTGCACATATAGCTAAGATTGTTTTCATGTGCTTATTTTGCTGCCATATTTTCCTCTCAATCTCGTTTTGATGGAAATTATGTTTGGTTTCTATTTTCATTTTCTATTTTCACTTCCTATTTTCAGTTTTAACTACAAAAATGCCACATTGTTTACTGTTTTGAGAATAAAATCTAGGAAATCCTGTTTTCTATTTTCATTTTTTTTTTTTTTACTATTTCCTTTACAAAATTCTGAAAACAGGAAACAAGGTGGCATTTTTGTAAATAAAACTGAAAACAAGAAATGAAAACAAAAAATGGAAATAGAAACCAAACGGACCCTAATTTTTTCCCCCTAAAAGGGAGCTTGTTGAAACTTAGAAAATGTTCTCAGTATTTTCTATTATGATAATGAATTTTGACCAGTATCGAAGAACCTTTCATTAGAAGGAATACAACTCTTCATCTCACAATGCGGAATACTATCAATGTCTAAACTAATTTCATTTAAGGATAACGTCCTTGATATCTAACATCCAATACCAGCATACCACCATACTCCTGCTAGCAAGAATGTTGCCATGTAACTACTAGCACTACTGGTCATCTTGACTCATCTCCATTAGCAGCTTGGCACTGTCCATTGCACATTTCTTTGTGTGCATGCACTAAAATAACTACATATATAACATGTATCATTTTTCAAGTGGACATTTCGAGTAGGAGAAATTCTTATTGTCATGTTACTATTATTATTATTATTATTATTATTATTATTAATTCGACGAATAACAAGACTTTTGTATAAGGGAGAGGGGAAAAAAAGAGGGGACCAAGAATACATAGAAAAGGTTGCTGTCTGGGAAAGTGCAAATTTTGCATTTTTCTTCATTATTTTATGGATGTATGTCACGATTTTGAAGTTGAACTTGTGGCATTTCTTTTATTAACTTTTTTTTTTTTTTAATGGATCTTGAACCTTCTGCTGTATCAGATACTAGAAGTTAATATAACTCAAAACACATCCATATTTTTTCTTGTGCAACTGAGGCATATATGATTTCCCCTTGTTTACTTCTGTTATCATTCCCCTGTCAAAATGGTGCTCATTTTGTAGGGAACTGAGAGTTAAGTCGCGTGGGATAAGTTCATTTCTTTGATACCAAATTCAACTGAGTTTGGGGCTGATTATTCTTTCTTTTGTTGTTTCAATGTTTCTATTATTAGTTCTGATCTTTGAACCTCTGGAAAGGTGCTATATAATTTTCGCGTTACACAACTGTGGTGTAATTACACTTCTATCTTTCTACAGGTAGGAATTCCAATTGCCGCTGGAGTGTTATTTCCTATAAATGGTACCGTGCTGACTCCATCAATTGCAGGGGCTCTCATGGGGTTGAGTTCCATTGGCGTAACGACTAACTCATTACTTTTGAGATTCAAATTTTCCTCAAAGCAGAAACATATACATGACACGTTGCCAAAGACCAAAATCCATGTGGATTCTGATCTGCCACAGCAAAACCAGAAACTAAAGTACCCGTATTAGATGTTAGATGGAGGCACATAATAACACGGTAGAAACGAGGTTCCCCGTCCTGATTTCAGGTCAGGTAGAGAATGGCAGGACCTTCTAACCTTTGATCTTGCATTGATCATCTAAAGTATGAAAATAAATCGGTAGTAATGAAAAATCGTATAGAAATGAAAGAATCACGCCATCAGTGAGATGTGTGGACCTTTGTAATTGATATGATATGCAATTACAGGATATCAATGCAATTTTTTTATTTGAAAAAATAGAAGCAATTTTATAACTATTTTGGTTTTCCAGCAAGTAGTTTTAGGGGACTCCATTATTTCTCTCATTTCTTATTTTGTAACTAGTTCTTTGCATCTATGAGCGGGATCTAGCACCTGTTTTGTGTAGAAGATCCATCATCTTTACTCATTATATTCACATTTTCTGCTTATTGTTTATCTTTAACGGCTATTTAGTTCTGGCTTATATACCTGACTATAGATCAAGCCTTGATTCTGTTAATTTGTATCTTGCCATTACCCATGCGATTAGGATTGCTACTTAACACCGGCTTTGCATGTTGATTACGACAACTTACTATGCCGTCATACAGTTACACGGATATAGGTGATGGGAACTTTTACATAGGTTATGCTATTTGAACAGATGATAATCTTCGCTGACCTAACCGAACAATCATCACTACCATTTCTGTTTCCTTTCTCTTTTTATCCCCTCCCATCAACAGCTCAGCGTGTCTCTGCGTGGCCTGTGTTATCAAAATGTCTATGTAAATAACTCATCCCTTTGAGTGATGGGTTCACCTGCCTGAAATGAAATTTATACAACTAGTTTGTAATTTTTTTTTCTATTTGTAAATATTCTGTTCTTTTCCTTGTAAAAAATATCTTGGTATTGTAACCCCCCAAATAAAAACTCTGTACTTAAGATATTAATTAATGTTTGACATGATAATGGAATATTAACATCAAATATACACAGAACAAAGAATGTAGAGGTTTTGAATTCGTTGAATTCCTGCATTCCCATGGTATGGCGTGTACATATTGCAGAAAATGTCAGAAGATTGTGTAAGAACCAAATACAAACTTAGTTAAATGACTATTAAAATTTTGTTTTGTTTTTGTAGATTTAATTAAACACGAAACATTGTAGTTAATTATGTTATTAAGCTGGCTGGTGAAGGAGTAACCATTAGTTAATAAATTAATCGCATTAGAATTTGACTAGTCCCTTTTTTCCATAAGGTTGAGCACAAGATGGTCGTAGCTTTTGATTTTGTGAAGTATTTTTTATCTCAAGGATAGTTCATATAATTTTGAGCTGGATGAGATAATTAGATAAAGTTCTTTTAAAGTAACAGCTTTAAATCTAACCTCTTGTCCAGGGTTAAAATTTATTCAAGACCAACAATTTTTAAGTTAATTTTCTCTAATATTTACCGCGGATTTAGTTATGGTTCCAATTTAATGATTTTTTTTTTCAATTCTATAGCTTCAGTTTCATTTCGTATAACTTTCCTTGAAATGGAAGTATATTTTGGTTCTTCAAAACATCAAATTTTAGTGTCATTTTAGTTATACTAAGTTAAAAAATTGCTTTGGTTGATTGGTTATAAAAATTCAGTATAACTCGAAATAAAATAACATGCCAAGAACAGTTTTTGTTCTCTCTATCTTCCAACAAGTAAATATACTGCGAAGAAAAGTTCAGATTATCGTCCATCGAAAACTGAGGGAAAGACACGATAATTGAATATTTTAAATGGAAAATATGATCTCATAAATGTTTCAATCATTAAAATGGCACATGAAAGATGTGGTACAGGCAAAAACAATGCAAACTAGAGAAATTTATCTAAGGAAAGATGCAAGTATAAGAGCAATCAAATGCCACTGTACAAAACTCGGTGTTTATCACGTTGAACTGGAATTTGACACCCATATGTGCACACACCGATCTATAGTTTTCTACCCCTTTTTCTTTTTTTAATGTTACAAATATCAGTTTCTCTCTGCTTCCGTATACCCACAGAGCAACCCCACAACCATAAGGAACCTCAAAAATCTCTGGATGATGAGCTCGAAAGATATTCAGCAAATTGGGGACCCAAAAGTGTCCAAGCAAACAATTCAAACTGTGCAGTCCAAAATGAGACCTTTCCAACAAGACCCACCCATTGCTACCGAACTATCATTCCAAATTAACATTGGCATTTGTTCTATTTGGGTTGCAAAAATGAAGTTCAAACCATGTACGTCATGCCAACCTGCATCAGATGTGAATGGGGTACACTTAAATTCGTGATACCCCTCCTGCAGTTCTTTCTCAGAAAGGCATAAAAATAGTTAATAACTAGCTTCTTTAAGAACCAGGAGTCTTTCCTTGCCCGTATATCCCCATGACCAAGAAGATAAACCACTCCAGATTCTTTAGCCTTGCGTATAAAAGATAACTCTCTTTCAAGACTCTGCTCTGCATCAAGACCTGGGGGATTAGAAGATGCTGGATTCACCTCCTCTGATGTGCTTGCTTCAAATATGGGATTGCTTGTATCATTGAAGTCAGCCAGAAGAGGAACACCGAGTGAGTAAACACTCCCATTGGGAGCTATGAGAACCCTAGAACCAGAATACTCATCCTCCGAATCAGTATCATCATCCCCATCACTCTCTAGTGACCTCTCCTGAGCCTCACGACGTATAAACTTCTCTAGGCTCTCCATCAGCAGCTGCTCAAAAGTCTGGTGATTTTCTTTTCGAACATCTTTGTAACCATACCTGTTGACATATAAAAGTTTGGATCAGACTAGTAAGATAAGAAGACATTCTAACCACAAGGATTAGTATGTATTATTAGGATATTACACAAAGTATGTCTCCATAAAAATAGATGTCCAGCTTACGAACAAATAACTACTCATCTGTAACTATGTCAAAATAATGTCAACAAGTTACCATTTAGTGACTTAACTAACCACTTATTAATAGTTCCACAACAGCAATTTTTTTTTTCCCAAGAATCCCTTCTGTAATTTTCCCTATATTATTTCACCAAGTTATTCCCCTGACAGATTTTCATGTAAGACTTCCTTTTCACAATCTATTCAGCCTTTCCAAAGCTAAACCACTTAGCCTGGATGTAAGTTCACAGATACTGATCTAATACAGGTACACACCACAAAAATGTCCCAAAATACAAAAATTTGAGCTTGTTACCTGGCAATACAACGAAATATATGATAGCTCTTCTGGCAGACTCGCCGGAAAAGGAACCTTTCACTTTGAGGCACCATAGGAACTGGAACATACTTGATACTCACAAATATGATCATGGAGTGTATTGCAGGAAGTGTGGTTAGAAAATGTCCAAAAATTCCTGGAATTCCTTTGACCAACTCATTATAAAGCAAACCAATCCCAGGAGCTCGTATTGTTCCAAGATTGCAGCCTAATTCTCGCATTAAATCCATTGACAGCTTCTGCTTGACTTCAGTTTCATATTTAAGTTTGCTTCCATAATTCCATACAAACATGATAAAAAACATTATAACAGCAAAGACCAATATAATCCAACTTCCATCTGTTATACTCCCCAAAACCGATGAAAAGAAAGTCAACTCCAATCCCAAGAAGAGTACCACAAAAGTCAGCACTATGACGATGTGTATCTGCCATATAAGAATCATTACAAGAGTTACTAAAATAGTGGTCATCATCATCACCCCCAGCTCAGCAATGCCTGAAAAAGGACGAAGGCACAAGCTGAAAACAAATATATTTTATATTCTATAATAACACAATAATAAGGAGGTGAGTTCAGTGCCTAACAACCCAAAAAATTTCAACTTCCTCCATCTAACCCTACAGAATCAAATAATTATTGATCTATATATATTACAAATTCAACATTCAAAGTGAAAGTTTCTCCCAAGCAATGTTTGATCAATGAGGGTTTGCTCAACCAATAGGATTGAATAAGCCAATAAATAGGTCTTTGGTTTAATTACTCCTACTGGACTTTCATTTGTAGTTCATCCACAAGTACCACTATAAGCCCTTGCTGAAGCTCGTGGCATATCCTGACTTTGGAATGGGTCAACCTCCCCTTCCCTTGAACTTTTAAATACGAAAAAAAAAATGTTTGATCACATCCATTTGGAATAACATGACAACCACCACTTCTTAAAAGTCTTGTAGATGGGAGCATACATATATTTATATGTACATAATGATTTTTTGAGGATACAGACAGTTTTTAAAGAACTCTGCAATGATGATTTTCATAACACAGGTTTCTCAATGTAAATTGGGTCCTCTTAAACACGATTCCACCTCCACTATTATTATTTTTCAACTATAATTAAGGATATACAAGAGAAATAATAGCAGAGAAGCTCAATGCCTTTCCAAGTAATTGCAGTAACATAGGCTTCTCAAGCAATGTATTTTATATGGTTGATCCCCATTGAAAATGTGACATTATTTACAATTTGACAAGTGATATGCATATGTGGCTGATAATTTTTGATAAATTATCTGCATAGATTAAAACAAAGAAATTGAAATAAAATAATTACCATATGCATTTCCAATCTCATCAATGTTGGATATAGAGCAGACAAACACCAGGGAAACAACCAAGAGAAACCAGTTTATGACAGGGATATAGATCTGGCCCATAAATTTCCGAGAAGTATGAATTATTTTAAGACGAGGAAAGCAACCAAGTGCAGTTGACTGCTTTATACACGAAAATGTGGCCGTTGTCATAGCCCGACTTGCAATTAGTGCAGCAATAATAGCAATGAGGAAAGTTGGCCAGAATGCACCACCTGCAGATACAGAATAGTATTAGGTGAAGATTTTGTAAACTGCAAAGACATGCCACTGCGAACAATGATATACACTAGTACAGAAGAAAATATATACTGACACTTACTTGGAACAGAAGAGAAGAAGGCTTGACCAGCATCCGCATGGTTTTCCATAAGGTATGCAGCTTGACCCAAATAACCCAATAGTAGGCATGGCAAAACAAGAAAGACAAATGCAAGCTGCAAAAAAACCACCATCAATGTGATAAATTCATCAATATAGTAGCCGACACGAAGATAAACGGAGTAAAAGAAATGAAAACAGAAGCCATGTTAGTGATAACATAGGCATAATTCATTACCTGAACTGATCGAACAGAGAAATAGCAAAGATCTGCAAACATGGCCTCAGAGCCTGTAACACGATCCAGTAACAATATTAATCTATAGTTTTAAGAGACTGTATACATACCAGCAATAGTGAAACTCAAATTGCATATTCACCACGTTACTATAGGAGTTGGGGGGGGGTCGGGGGAGGGGTGACACTAATAGACCAAGCATTTTTTAATATCAGTAAAATTTGCTCACAATTTTACCAATAGTATGCTTCATTTGTTCTACACATCCCATAAATTAATACTCCTAATTTGTTTTGACACTGGCTTCATGACACCACCTATTTTCTGAAAACCAAGGGTAACTTTATTACATGCATCCTTCTATTACAAAGGCATAGGAAGAAACTGCTTCACTTAGAGACGGATCACATTTTAGACCTCTACGTGTCCAACTTGTTTTCCAATGATAGCCATTAGCCAACATACACAAACATCAACAAGAATTTACAGTGCAGATCCAAGAAGAGCCTTAGAATGCATTTGCTTATACATAAAGAAAGAGAGCCACACCAATAGAATCGAATTTAGAAATATACATGACAGGACAGAACACATATTATTGCATCCACCATATCAATGATCCTGCATATATGTGTTTACCAGTTGCACACAGAAGACAGCCCCCAAGAGAATACCATGCTTTAGTTGAATTCCTTGCGAAGAAATAATATATGTGAATAGGATTGAAGGCCCTCAAGACACTACTGTCATATTTGACAAGATTGTATATCCCAATGCAGGCAAGAGAACAAAACCATATGAACAAAGCGGGTCCTACAGCAAGCCCCACTTTACTTGTTCCATACTTCTGTACACTGAACAAAATAACGAGGCAGGCAACAGAAATCATCACTACTTCATCTGCATAATCAAGGAAAAAGAAGAGAAGATCAATTCAACTACAAAAGTGACCACTACATGGGGGCAGGAATCAGATCATTAGTATGCATGCATCACTCCCCCCCCCCCTCTAAAACAAAAAAAAAAAACCCAAAAACACCCGCACCGAAAAAGAAAGAAATAGAAAAGAAATAAGATTAATTGGAAGAGTGCACACATGATACTAAATGATAGTAAAATTACAACATTTAGCAAGTTCCTGCTACAATCTAACCACATCCCATATCATCACACTTGGGCTGGACTAACACAGCATAACCATTCCATCAAACAACACATGACTTGAATTTGCACAACGATAGAACCAAAGATTAAAACTTCCCCCTTTCAACTTAGATACATCAAATTTCAGTTCCAAAAAGAGAGGGACCAAAGCACAGTTCAAACAACATTTCAAACGCTAAGAAGCCCTCAAAAACTATCATTACTAAAGCAAAATTTACAATTATTTATTTGAAAGATGAAAGAAATATGGATAATAAAAGTCTAAGTTCTCAGGATGAGTCCATCAATAACAACATCAAATGCAGTTAATAACTATTACAGACAAGAGTTCATCAATAGGTTAACACAATACCTTGCCCAATTGCATCTACCCCAACTTTCAAACCATTAACAGATGATAGTACTGCAGGAAGAAATAGACATAAAGTAAGAATTAATATGAAGAACTAAAAAATGGCTATTGAAAAGAGCAGTTGACCTTGAACACAAACAACAAGATACCATTACAAGCATGAGATAGGTATCAGTCCAAAAACATTCTGACAAAAGCAATTCCAAAGAAATTACAAAATACATGACAAAACAGCAGTTAATAACCTGACATTGCTGGTGTAACAACCCCATTAGCTATTACCATAGAAGTACCAGCAAGCACTAATAGCAGCAGAATCTTCTTGAGAGTCACCGAAGACTCTAGCCTTTCCTTGATTTTTAATGACCTTTCAAGCTCAGCGGAGGGCACTTTTAGCCTAAAGCCTGATATTCGGGCATCTGATGGCAACTGATTGGGAAGTAGACTCACCTTAGCATTACGACAAATCAAAGAGTACAAGGCAAATGTACCACCTGCAGTGGTTTTAAAACAACTATAAATCTGAGTCCAGAACATTAAGGGGAAAAGAGGCAGAACAGAAAAGAACAGTGAAGGTTAATCTTTAAAACATTTAATTCAACATACCTTCGCCGTCATCGTTGGCCCACAGAACAACCAGGACATACTTCACCAAAGGAATCAAGATTAAAGTGTACAAGACAAGTGATAATGCCCCAATAATATCCTCATTTCCATTAATAGGGGCCTTTCTGAACATAACACTGAAGGTGTATAATGGACTCGTTCCAACATCACCAAATACAACACCAAGAGTTTGAAAAGCCAATACAATCCTCTTTCCCACGCTCACATCCTGCTATTAAGACATAGCAAATACAACAGCCACAAACCATTAACATGTCAAAATTGTTCCAATAGAGTTTACAGCTCAACAGTCTTATTTCATACTTGGAACAATAAGAGATTTTAAATAGGGTGCACAAAGAGCAAAAGCCACATGCAAACAGCACAAAACAATTAACATCACTAATTCCTGATAATCCATG
This sequence comes from Pterocarpus macrocarpus, assembly GCA_031439585.1. Lineage (NCBI taxonomy): Eukaryota > Viridiplantae > Streptophyta > Magnoliopsida > Fabales > Fabaceae > Pterocarpus > Pterocarpus macrocarpus. Next base: position 39,553,519 of record CM062518.1, read on the forward strand.
GTCATGCCAACCCATTAATAATCAAACTTTTCCCATGTGGAGACACAAGCTAAAAAAGGAAATCAAACAACTCCAATCCTACTCAAACCAAGCAATAATGCAACATTTGAAAAAAAAGGAAAAAAAATCAAAAAATCACCTCATAGTCGTTTCTCTGAGCACCAGGGACCTCAAGAGCTTCGACATCGAACGAATCGATTCGTGGGCCAGTCCGAACGAGCCTCTGCTCGCCATTATCCTCGTCCTCGGAATCCAGCACAGAATGCTGGCGCCGCAAATCGGCATCGGATTCCTCAATCTCGGAGCCATCGTCCTCGTCCTCCTGGAAAACCCATCTCGATTCCGTGGAGTCCATCGACGATCCCCTCTCGGGATCCCCATCCTCAGCCATCACCCGCACACAAAGCTCAAATCGGAGATTCAGAGGGGAAGCAAATGCGAAAACGGATTGGGAGTTTTAGGGTTTAGCATAGAAAATTGAGATTTGGGGAGAGGAAACTGCCAAATTGGGTCGAATTGGATTAGAAGAAGAAGCAGAGGAAGGTGGAGATCACGAGCATGATGGTGGTGGTGGTGCGATGCAAACAGCCAAATCGAAACGGCACGTGATGTGGTTGTCGTTTGTGTGTGAAATATTAGAAGCTAAACTAATAACTTGTGTGCGTCGTAGTCGTGGCTAGGCTAGTTGTGAGTTGTAACTGATTTTTTGTGGGTATTGTGCTCGATTCATTCAGCTGCTGCATGCATCTTCGATAATCAATAATCAATAATCAATAATGCGCTGTGGCTGCGTGTTGTGCTGTGTGTGGGCAATCAATACCACGATAAATTCTGGAGGAGAAAGAAAGTTCTTCTTTAAATTAGGGGTGTCATGGCCGGCCCGACCGATAACCGTCGTAAGGTTATTGTAGGGTTTGGGTTTGAAATTTTTATTCGGTGTATTTTTTGGGCCGGGTTTAGGTCATACTTCGGATTGGCCCGATCTGGTCCAAAGTCATATGATTATTTAGAATTTATATTTTTTAATAATATTAATCATAAATTATGATATTTTTATACTTCTATTAATATTTTTATATAATATAATATTATTTTTGTATTGATATAATTTATTTTAAAATATGTATTATAAAATATCCTTTCAATTTTATTTGTAATTTCTAAAATTTCATAATTTTATTATGTATAATGTTCAAATTTACATATATTATGTAAATATCACGTTGACCCGGTTTGACCTGGTTATTTTTCGGGTTATTATCGGGTCAGATCTGGGTTCTAAAAAATGACCCAATCAAAAAATCGGGTCGGATTCGGATCTACCTCAACCCACCCAACCCGTGCCTTGGACACCCCTACTTTAAATTATATTTTGTATCATTAAATAATTTTAAAAAATAAAAAAATATAAATTAATAAAAATAGTTGATAAATATTATATATATAAAAAAAATTTCTCCATAAAGAAAGCAAGAGTTTCTCCGATACCACTGTGTTTTGTGTGGTGCCGTGCAATGGTGTGCATGAATTTTCAGTTTTCACGTGCCAAAGACTCAATCTTGGGGATGCTTTATTTGGGATCTTTCATATGCAAAGGTTACAACTGGTGAAAAGTGGTACTTTGTTCCTTTTAAAAATTGAATCTTGGAAATGCTGCAGTATTTTTTACATTAAGGCAGTTTTGGGAACTTGGTTGTATAATTTATTGGAATTGAATTAATATTATGTGATAATAAAAAATTTTATGTAAGTATTAGGGTGCATTTGGTTGTAATTTTTTTGGATAAAAAATTACTTTTTATTGAAAAAATCACCTCTCACATATTTAGATATTTTTTCAAAAATAATCAAAATTTTAAAAAAAATCTATTTTTATCTTTTTTATATAAACTAAAAATAATCACTTCTGAAAAAAATGAGTTTTTAATTTTTTTAACTATATATAAAATTTAAATTTTATAATCATTTTTTTTAAAAGCTGAAATAAACACACCCTAATTTGATGCCACTAATAAAATTTAAGTGCATTTTACTTAATGAGGATTATAGTATAAGGCATATAAAAATGGTAATAATGAAGTGATTTTTATTTTATATATTGTAAAAGTGTATATAACATTTAATTTGGCAGATTAGTAAAGTATTAAACAACTTTGATTTGATGAAAATTTTATCAATATGATTTATATAATAAGAATTCTTAATTTATTAAAAGCAAAAAAAAAAAAGACAAAAACCTGAAGTAAGCAAAATGCATTAAAGATAAAAAAAGGTAAAGTCTTGTCTTTAAACAAGATGTTAAGGAAAGATAACATAATTACTTTTACAAGTTATTTAATGAAGAACATGAGATTTTGCATTTAAATAGTCTAAACGCTAGAAATAAAAAACAAAGTTATATCTTTTATTATAAAATCCAAGAGTTCGGGGTGTGCCAAAATATAAGGGGAGTGCAGGATACGTATTTTAATCCCAATTTATAAGAACATAGGGGACAAATAAGATGATGCAAAATTCAGAAGGAGTAAATTTATGAGCTACACGACAAAATTATGAAATAAAGTAATAGAGTGAAAAATAAGACAAAGACTCATATTATAGAGAACTAGTACAATTTTTTGGCCTAAGAGGTTGGCTATGAAAATAATCCATTTGCTACATAGATTGATAGAGACATATTGGAGACAACCAAAGAAAAAAAGGAAGAAAGAAAATCACATGATTTTCATTAATTTAATAAAAAGTATGTGATTGAGGATTTTCATATTGCTTGTATTTGAGCAATGAAATATATGTATAGTGAAGATATGACAAGTGTGGGAATACAAGATAGAGCCGAAAAAAACTTTCTCATAACTATACTATTGTACCAAGGATTAACATAGGATTCCATCTACTTCACTGTCTTGAATATGCTAGTTGAACATGTCCAATAATTGGCTCCTCAATGCACAAATTTTGCATATAGTATACTCCTAGTTGAAAAGTTAAGAAAGAAAATAATTAGGAAGCTAGAGCTACAAAGAAAAACTTTAGAAATACATGACTTTTGTCTAAGTATAAAAAATAGGAAGGAGTACATAAATGTAACTTCATTAAGAGGCGTGTTAATTATAACTTAAATATGAAATTGGATATTGTATTATCTTACAAGTCTCGCAATTTAAGTATTTTGGGCCAATAATCCAAAATGATGGAAAAATAGAGGAGGATATAAGCCACATGATTCAAGTTGAGTGGAAGAAATGGATGAATGCTATGGTTGTGATATAAAATTATCACTCAAGCTTAAGGAAAGATTTACTGTAAAATTATAAAGACTTGCAATATTGTATATAACTGAATGTTAAATTGCAAAGACACCAACAAAAGAATAAACCCAATGTTACAAATATAACGGCTTTGAGATGAATAAGTGGGCATGTTAGACAATACATAACTATAAATGAATATATTAGAGAGAAAATCAGGATAGCAATTACTTTGAAAACAATGTTAAAATCTCACTTTAAATTAATTTAGTCATTCTCTAAGATTTGAACATTGATCCTTTTTACTCAAAGCATAGTTCACTTACCAAAACATCCAACCTTTATTGGTATCCTAGCTTATTTTATTTATACCAAGCACAATTTTCTTTTTTTCAAAAAAGTACCACTTTTAGCATTTTAATTATAAGTAGAAGCTAGTCCCTATCTGAATCAATAGAAATTGAATCTAATGAAAAGGGTTAGGTTGTCACAATGTAGCAAACTATGATTCCGATTCTAATTGAGAGAAGTGCTCATGTTTAATGTGTGATCGTATCTCAAACAAAACTGATTCTAATAGAGGATATATTTGAGAAATTAAAAAAAAAGTATTATTTTTGAGTATTTTATTTATAAGCAAAAACTAATTACTTTAAAATTATAACATTTTTACTAAACCAATTTTAAGTATCAAATATTATGTAATACTAATAAACAATTTTATACTCCTTTTTAATAATTTACTATAACTAAATAATTTCTTAATATAATCCAAAGAAAGCACACTTTTAATTATATTTATAAAAAAATTTAATTTTGAAGCGCTGATAATGCAAGAGATTATTACACAATCAATTAATAATATTTTTCTATTTATATGATCATTTAACTAGTACGTATAAGATTTAATTATATTTACTGATGCGGTAATATATGATTAAATGATTATGTTGAAAAATTTTGTTGTTAGTGTAAAAAAATTAATACTTATAATTAATTAATAAAATAATGGTAAATTTACAGCTAATCCAAATAAATCTTGATGCTTATAAAATTCAATTTAAAAAATTAACGCACAAACACCCTTTTTTTTTCTCTCCCTTAACTAAAAAAAAAAAAAAACGAATAACTTGTACATGAATGAGGAGGCGGAAGCAGAGAGCGCGTTCAAGAATGTTCCGCAGCCCGTAGAAATAATACTTTTTCGACACCACAAGCTCAAAACCTAATCACTCCTCGCTTGTCACTCTCTTCTCTCTTATCTTCTCCTCTCTCTCTCTCTCTGCAGCCTTAGCTTCCTTCTATCTGCGGACATGTCTCACTTTGGAAGGTCAGGCCCCCCGGACATCTCCGACACCTACTCCCTCCTCGTACTCAACATCACTTTCCGTAAGCCCAAACCTTTCTCTCTCTCTCTCTCTCTCTGCTTATGGAATCTTCTTCTTTTTTTAACCTAACATTCGATCTTTTCTACGTTTTTGGTGTTCCAATGTTGTTGAAGGCACAACCGCCGACGACCTCTTCCCTCTCTTTGACAAGTACGGTAAGGTGGTCGACATCTTCATCCCCAAAGATCGAAGGTACCTTCTTCTTTCATTCACCTCACCCTTTTCTAGAATTCCGATTCCCTTTTAAAATTTTTAATTAATTAAATGAAATGAATTGACTAATCTTACATTGATGAAGGACTGGTGAGTCGAGGGGTTTTGCCTTTGTGCGTTACAAGTATGCTGATGAGGCTCAGAAGGCCGTCGAGAGGCTCGACGGTACGCTTCTTGTTTCTATTATCTTGATTTAGTTTCAAAAAGATAACACAATTTTGAATCTTTTTTGAATTCTTGAATTTCATTGTTCAGGAAGAATGGTTGACGGTCGTGAAATAACTGTCCAGTTTGCGAAATATGGCCCAAATGCTGAGCGGATGTATGTTCTCTGCTTCTCTTTACATTCAGACTTCAAGATTTCCTTTGTTTTCTTTATATCTGCTCGTCTTTAGACTTCGAGTTGTTTATGTTTAAATAAAATTGCATAACCTTGTTTAATAGATTTTGCTTCAATACAATCTTTTTGTTGTTCTTCTGGTTCTTACATATGGTGAATGTCAATTATTATCTTCCATGGGTGACCTAGGTTACGCATGGCTTAGGTTTGAATTCTTATGCATCTGTAGTTGATAAGTTTGGTTTATTTGATTTACAGTCACAAAGGAAGGATTATTGAATCACTCCCGAGAACAAGGTACAAGTCAAGGAGCCGCAGTCCCAGGAGAAGGTGTGTTCTGCTTTTTTGATAGCTGAAACCCTCTTTTGAATCTTAACTGGTACATTTGAATGCATTCATTTCATGTTCAATTGACAGCCAAACCTTATTTGATGCAGTCTGAATCTGATTTTGCACCTCAATGAGACATTAATGTAACTTTTCTGATTTAAGCATGGTGACTAGTCTAATTGGGAGAATCTTGTACAGCATAAACTGGGTTGGGTGCAGTGTTGGTGCCATGCTTATAGTAGATTACGATATTTCATCTGAGTTTTTTAAGACTCTGGACCAACCTTTTAAAATTCTTCTTTTCAACCACCATTTCTGCCATTGTAATAGATTATTTGTTAAATGTACAATTACCTTGTGGGTGATGTGTTTGAGGACCTAACATCTTCATTTTGAAAAATTGCTCGTGGTAATTAAAATGTATTTAAAATAGTCGAAGGCGTTTGGCCATTCATTTTTCAAGTGGCTTTGCTAGAAATTTGTATTCATCAATGCCCATTTATTTGCAGGTATCGTGATGATTACAGAGACCGGGATTATCGGAGGAGAAGTCGCAGCAGAAGTTATGACAGGTATGAACGTGACAGATACCGCGGCAGAGACAGAGATTATCGTCGCCGCAGCAGGAGCCGCAGTGCCAGTCCTGATTACAAGGGCCGTGGAAGGGGGCGCTATGATGATGAGCGTCGTAGTAGAAGCCGGAGCCGATCAGTGGATAGGTCTTCATACATTGATGCTTAACTTTGTCAACTGTGATTTTTTACTATTAAGCTATTTCTTTGACCTTTTCATTGTTGATTCTCTACAGCCTCTCCCCTGCACGGAACAGTCCTAGTCCTCGAAGGAGCCCTTCCCCCCAGAGGAGTGTGTCTCCTCAAAGGAGTGCTTCCCCAAGGAGAAGTCCTCGAGGGGAAAGTCCTGATAATCGTAGCCGTGACGGACGGTCTCCCTCACCTCGCAGTGTCTCACCACGTGGTCACCCTGATGCTTCGCGAAGCCCATCCCCTCGAAATTCAAATGGTGATGTAAGTAATGTTTCTTCTAAGCTTTGCAGTGAAAAAATTGTCATATTACTTTGACCTTCTGGTGACCCTTAGTTTATATTCTTTTGCAGGAATGAGCTCTTTTTTGCATGGGAAATTCTGGAGACACCTTGAGCAGTGCACTTGTAGCTGTTATGCTAATGTTGAATCATTTGGTCAATGTCAATGGTCTTATCAGTCATTGAAGGATTTAATGATCTAAGTGCTGTTTGGTAGGGTCAGACTTCCTTGGTGTTTGAATGTCTCCATATTTGGACCTGTTGTCTCTTCTACTTGCCTATTTAATAACTATTGGACCTTGTAGTTGGTAGGTTAATGTTTCAGTCTATGAGGGCTTTTGCTATTTTAGTTTCGTTATACTGGTTGCATATTTCTCTCTTCATATCTCTATTTTCATTTCACTTTATAGGAAGGAATGGTTGTGGTTAGTTGAAGCTCAGTTAATTTATGATGAACAACTTACTGGGTTTTATAGTTATGATCGGGAAAAGTGATGGGGGCCTGATTGGTGCATGTTGACATTGTTGCTGTCGTTGCTGTTTCTATGTCATTGATGATTGGTCGTGAGTTGTAGCTGGTTGCAAGAGTAAGCTGGTTTTAGGAGTATGATTGTTTTACCAGTTTGCTGGTTTGACAGACAATTAGTTGACTTGGTTTTTCCTGAATGATCTGATTATTGGTAAGCTTTTTGGTTTGCTTTCTTATTTCTCCTGAGAATTCTGATCTTTGATTTGGTAACCATGTTTGGTTTTAATCGGAACAAAATTGTCCTGAAAGGGATTCTTGGTGCTGTGATGGACACAAGTTGAACGAATTTTGACATGTAGCTGAGGCCCTGTAGGAGTTGGATCTTTCATTTGTTGATTCAGATGCAGATACTAAACATAAACCGGGGGAACTAAATATGAATTGTAATTTGCTGGTGTTTTTGTTCGAATCATAATGAAGGGTACAATGGTAACGCGTTCATGGTTGCTTTTTTAGGGTATTTTTACTGGATGCTTATTTAACATTGACCTTTCTAAATTATAATATCTGCTACTTAATGTAGTGAGATATGTTTGTTGTAGCACACTGCTCCATGACTGTAGCTGTGAGGTGGTAGCAGATGCATCTTTTTTGTGAAATGAGTGTGTTCGTGAATAATTTGAAGAACTAACCAATTACTGTAGCTGACTGTCGCTGCCCTTTTTTGCTGGGGTCGGGTTGGCAATGGTACTAGCAGTTGGTACTGATGATAGCTGTCTAGCTGTGCTGATGGTTTCTGTTGATTCCAAAGCCGCCTGACAGAATTTTCACTGTTAAGCTGGTGCCTGGTGATTGGTTCTTGTATTTGAGTTATTCATTCAATCATTCGTTCATTCTTATACCATTAATCGTTATCGCTTGTCATTTGTTGCTTTAGCATTGTGACCACCACCGCCAATTGTGGTGCAGTTACTGTTTGGCACTGAAATAACTTCCAAATGTGTGTTTCGTTGCTCTAAATTTTAGTTTCCTGGTGTAGTTTGATGAACCGTTTAAACTTATTAGCATTGTTGGCCGTTTCTTGTCTGAGAGCAGCTGTTTGTTATATGTCTAAAAATGTTCTAAATAAGACATGCGGGCTGGTAATGCTTGCATGACCAAGAAACATGGGGCTAACCTGTCAAGAGTAAAATTCGTACATTCAATTAGGTTTTTGTTTTCTTATAATCCAACTACAGCTTCAGTCACTAAAATTTGGTTCAGTTTTTCAATATTTTTGTGCCCTTGATATACGGAATCTAAGTGATTTTAGTACTGATGATTTTAGTTACATTCGTAGCAGTCAATATGAAGGAATTTTCTCTTTATCGTTCCTTATTTTTGTTGGAGAGAATTATTGAATGATATGGGAGTTAAACGGAATTTTCTCATCCCCTGCTGTGTTAGACGACACGTTCTAATGAAGTGACTAGGGTGTTTGTGTGTACTGTGTTGGTTTGACAAGTTCGTAGAAGCTCAATTCAATCTGAATTGAGAAAAAGCGCAACTCAAGTAATCTAAGAGACGTAGAAAATATGATACACAACAAAATTAGTATATAATTGAAGTTTGTCCTGAGTGTTATGATACATATTCAAGAACGTTGAAGGAATTGATTTACATATTTTTAAACTTTAGGGGTTAAAATGTATATAACATATAGTTTAGGAGGTAAATTGTAATTTTTGCTTGTTATTAATTCAATTGACTAAACTTGAAAGAAAAAATTGTCTATAATAAGTAAACTTCATATAATGTGCATGTAATATATATTTCGTTATTTTTATTTAATACTATTATACAATATAAATATATGTTGTCAAATTATATATAACGTAGTAATCAGTGCTCTAATTTTTTTCCCTCGCAGAAGCTTATTGTTAAATGACTAAGATCCCCTCTCGTCGCATGCCTGTGAATGACTCCTCTCTCTTTTCTCTCCCTTGGTTGGTACAAGGCTTTCAATGCTACTCTATTTGTTAAATTTGTTAGTACGCTAACCGAAACTGTTTCGTTTTGGGGTCCATCTAACATGTTCTTCGGCTACCAAGTTGCACCATGCACCTTGATTTTAGCCACATTTGCAAGTGCTGGTAAATTCATCGGCCACACTTTTTTGTTTTTTTGTTTATTTAGCCACAATTTTCAAGGTATTCAACCACACTTTTTGTTAAAGTGCATTGTGCACATTACTTAACAAGGTGCACTATAGCATTTGCCTTCATTTTGTATTATGCCAGAATCCAATCAGCCCTAAGCCTTACTTTGAAGTCTCGCCCTTAAGCTAATATATGGGAGGAGCAAAGAAAAGAAGGCCAATCGGTGAAGTCTTCGTTCCCAACTCGCGTCTTAAAAAACGTGTTTAACTATGAGCCAATTTTCATGAATAATGAAGTGAATAAAATGAAATGCACGACGGTCCATATTTGTAATTACCATATTAATGTGGTGACATTGTTTCAGTTTGATGTATCTATTTAGCTCTCGACAGGTGCGCTCCTGTATATCTGGTTCTTTGAGCAAACTTTATTTTTAATACTTCTTTAATATTGTAATTGGGACCTTAAATCAAACTTATTTGTTGAGTTACATCCGAGAAGCAAAGGGAGAGGAATTTCCCGTGGGATTTCTTATTTTCAGGTGGACATGCGACTAGTAGGAATTATTTAAGTCAAAATGACATTTCAAAATGTAAATTTTATTTTATTTTAGCTTTGTGAAATTAAATTTGTCCTTCAAGGGCATCACATCATTCAGCAATTAAATGCAGTTTCATGCAGACCAAGATAGTACGAGCATTAATTTTGCAGAAAGACCCGAGGCCTCAATTTAGCTGTAGATGCGTCTAACCTCATTGAACATTGTGATTGGTCATGGTTTTCATGGAATGAGAAGGGAAAAGAATACAACACAGGTGTATATTTCTGTCACCCCTTATTGGGAAAAAGATGTATAAAAACACAAGGAGAAAACCAAAAAAGAGAGAAAGAATATATTAAATTTGATGGGGTTGGGGATGAGAAAAGACTAGAAGAAGTTGAAGGGGTTGAATCTAAATCTGGCATAATTGGCACTGACATAAGCATTAAGCAACTCATTCTGAGCAGACCAGAAGTCAGCCTTGAGACCCCCTCTTCTAACTGCTTTTAGGATTTTGTTCTTGTGTGTGTATCCAGTGACCACTACCTTCTGGCAGTTAGCATCCACTTCTACCTTCTCTATCCCTGCACGTGGATCCATAAACAGTAACACACATCAATACAACTACTAAGAATTATTGTGGACTCATTGGCGATATCAATATCAGACAAACAGACCTTTCAATTTTGAGAGGCATTTCCTCACTCTTTTCTCATGCACACAAACCATCTCCACCTTTAACTCAACAATCTGCAAAGCAAAACAGTGATTGAATATTATTGGACTGAATTTTCTGCTTTTATTTTTTTTTTGTGGGAAAACTATTTAACTTAGGTTTCATTGGCTGGTGTTAATAATTGTAAATAAAACTAGTATTATTGCCTATGACATAACAAGTTAGGAAGAATACCTCCATGAAAGCTGCTGGGAGGAAATGATGCTACGGATTGGTGATTTGGAGAGGGAAGACAGGACAGGAGCGACAGATAATGATTCAAAAACGATTGAAATGATGGTTAATCTGACAAGACAAAGACAGAGACAGAGACAGACAGGGTTACTTATATCCATATGTAACATCAAGGACAGGCTCAACTGAAGTTGGAAGAAACATTAAAGTGCGGGGTGTCTTGGGTTTTGAGTCTGCTGGCTAGTTGATCTAGAGGTACAAGGCAAAACCACATGCTTTTTCAGGTATAGGAGCACACTCACACTGGGCTTTAGAATATGCGACACAAGCCCCAAGACTTTCGATCCACGCAAAGCAATGAGTGTATCAGAATTTGAAATGATTGGCTTTGACAGGTCCAACATGGCTTTTTCCTTTTGACCGAAGTTGTACTCACACAGACAGAGAGGGGAAAAAGAAAGAAAGAACACAGACAAGGAGTTCTTGGCTTTGATGAATGATGACAGGTGCACGCAGCATGTTTAACATCTGGTGTATATTTTCTGTCTACTATCTCCATTCTGTCTATATTACCATATTAAATTGGTGTATAGATATGTCGCTAATCTCACACAATTATTAAATAATGGAAATTTTGAATAAAAGTCAGAAGCCGTAATCCCTAACATGTTAGTTTTGCGCAAGACCCACTGCGGATGCATGCAACACAATGGCACAGTAATAAATAATGGCAACATGGTTTTAGATTCTTGGATAATTTGTTCTTCGATCTCCAAATTTTTAGGTGCGAGAAACCTGTGTTTTGTCTTGCTGCTGTATGCAATGTTCGTGTAATTTCAATGACATATAAATTATTTGTACTCCTTGATCTTTTATGATAGTTGCATTGTTTTTAACTTCATACTAAAAAATATAAAATTAGATGGAGATTTGCCATATAAGCGGCGAGGATTTGCCATTAAAACAGACATCGACGATAAAATTCTTACACTAGCATATGTGTAGGCAAGGTACTATAATTGATATAAAGTGATCTAATTAATTCTTTGCTTGTTATCTGACACATGGTATTTCATTCGCATCATTGTCGAGCACATTTAGCAAAGAAAAGGAAGAAAAGATCGTTAAAGAAAAAGAGAATAGAAACGTCTATTATGCAGAAACATACCAAGCAGCAAGTTTGGTATAATGGGGTCGGCTCGGGATACGAGCCTCCTGTCACAAAGAACTTTATTTTAATTCCTCCAATGTATATTTTAAGATTTTCTCTCTTTCTAGGGCCATTCCTAGGGTAGATGTTAACACGCACCCAAAAACTTAGTGACAGAAAAACATAAATCGGAGCCGTTGAAAGACATTTACTTAATTAGATTTCTCTTTATAATAATGTATCAAGGGCTCATGAGTGTCTTAGCCAAGCCCTCCTTGCCCTCCTAGTTAAGGAAGCTAGAGTGTCTGCCGCGAAGCAAAGTTGCAAGAGTCATGCACTAAATTAGATTTAATAGATTGTGAGACTTGATTATATTTGTTGATATGATTAGATAATAATGTAAAAATATTTTATATTATTAATACATCTAAATTAAATTCTAGATTTTAACTATAATTATAATTATATGAGATTTGAAATCTTAATATAATATAAAATATGTAATTAAATAATAATATAAAAAAGTTCATAAATGCTAGATTGTCAAATTTTTTGCTTGAGTTTATTTATCGAAATACATATTGACCTTTGTATAGGTAAGTAGGTCATATCACTTTATTTCATTCAAAGATTACCCTTATTTTTTGTTGAAGATTCTTGCAATGTTTTTTGATAGTATACCATTACTCAAAAAAGTTTACACTAAGTATCAAAAGTATTTCTTTAAATAATTTGTCCCTTTGGTTATTCATTGGCATCACGAAAGGCCTATACTCCCAAAGGGTAGCATGCCACGATTATAAAAGGAGGAACAAGGGAGGCTAGCGCACAAAATAGCCAGAGAGGATGGAAGAGTGAGAGCTGAGAAGCTAAGATCTGCTGAAGTGATAGAATGCGGGAAAGCTTGCACAAACAGAGTTACGAAAAGAAGAACGAAGAGGAATGAGATATACAAAGAAACTGAAGAAAGTGAGATCACGGGTTTCTTAATTACTATGAATTAAAGCCAAAGCTAGCCACAAATAAAATGTGAAGAGCAATTATTTTGAGGCTTGAGGGAATGTTTTCACCTCGTGAATTTTAGTAAGTGTTCATCCTACCTGCTGCTTATATTGATGTGGTTTTTGGGTGAACCGTCAATATAAAATCAGAGTCGATTAACCTCTAGTACAACAGAAATAACCATAGAGTGCAGGTAACATTTTTCATTTTTCATTTGTCTTTTTGAGGGAGAAAAAGATCGATACTTCACTCTGCACACGCACTTGCTCTATAAATGCAAAATCTATAGAGTTAAAGTGAGGGATTTTCCCAAGGTTTTGGAGACACCTGCTCCAGGTATGACCCTGAATGGGCATTGTGGGGTAATGATGCCTTCAACATGTCTGACACCAACATTTGACACGACACGAATGCGAACATTATATATATATATTTAAAAAAATTTATAATTCATAATATTATAAGTTAAGATTTACAATATTTTAAAATATTTATAAATATTAAATTACCAATTTTTATTACTTTTTAAACACTTTTCAAAAAAATATAGAACAATATTTCTATTGACATCTCAAAAAAAATTTTAAACAAACTTAAATTTTTGGGCATTTAAATATTATTTTGATCCATTAAATAATTGAGAAAAAAAAAAGTACTAAATTGTATCCTAACCACATCCAAGCAATATTCATATAATATCCGAGCCGTGTCCAATCATGTCCAGTATGTATATGAGCTGAAAAATAATATTTTCTAAATAGGACATGTAAGACTGCGTCTCTCCAATACGCATCGATGTCCCTGTAGACTGCAGATTTCAAAAACAGTTGCTCCTTTATGGGTAAGTGAAAAGAGAAGAAAAGCAAAGAGCCAATCACAAGCGTTGAAATCAATTTTGTTTTTCTTAAAGGGGAAAAGCATATTTTCCTCCATAAGGTAATCACTGCGATTAAGGGAGCTATATACCCTGAACTCCTGAAGCAATATGATCAATCATAGCTTATGATGGCTGCATCTAATAAATGTATTCAGCCAACGAATGGTTTTTCATGCTATAGTTGAAAGCTCAACACCAACAAACTGCAATCTACCTTCCACTGATATCTTCTATTTATCTTCATTTAGCACACATGAAGTCAATTGTTGCCTACCAGAGAAATAAAATGATAGAAAAGAATATTCAGATAGAAGCAATAACATTTATTACAGTTTTGGGGGCTAACAATCTTCACATATTAGTATGATTCAATTTACATGGTAATGAAAAATAAAAAGGAGAATGGACCGCCCCTACAACAACGGCATTTACATAGACGTAGAAATAGATTCTTTTCCTCCAAGCGTTTGAATAATAGCTTCCAGAAGTTTAATGTCCTTATCACGCTTTGCGATTTCTTCTTGCTTTGCACGCAATTCTTCCATGTGCAGCTCAAACACCTCTGCGATGAAAATCAGAAATATTAGCTTTGCTCATGAGAGACCAGAACTGTTTCAAATTTCTACTGTGAACAGAGGAACAGAGTATACACCAGTGGATCCCCCAGCCCCTTCTCCCCATCCTAAACAGGATTTGAAATTAGGACCTCCAAGTTGAAGTTTCCAGGCACAATGGCATCAACAAAATTCCAAAACAGAGAGGGCAGGTAGATGTTCATTGGAATTAAGGTTTCAATTACAAGTTCAGCAAAAACTCATGAAAACAGGCTTGAATCAAGAATAAGCATATAAAGTATTCATGCAATTGAAATACAAAATTAAAATGCATAATACACATCTTATTCCCTCTCTCTGCAGTAATTGTTATCCGAAACACAAGAGTAATTAAGGAGGGGAAAATTACATACAATTTGAATAAACTTCACACATACAAGAAATACAATACACGATCAATATCACAAGCTGAAATAAAGGAATTATTATTGCATTCACATCCAATTCACCTCGCGGAGTACATCTATTCTGATACAGATAAATGCATAGAAAACCCAAATGCAGGAGCACTATCAGCATATTTTAGTAGCTTTGCTAAACTCACGGCCATCACAAATTGAATATAAAGTGCCAAAGCCAACATGTGATGTAGAGGCCAATACATCAATCAGGCATCTGTTCTCTATAACTCTTAGTCCCTAACCCACCAAGAGTGGAGCTGAATGCGGACTTAATAACTCCTTCACAGATCTCCGCAGACTTCATCAACATTCGAAGGCAGTGAAAATGAACAACTTATTCAATCGAAATTACAGTTAAATCATCCCAGGCTAGCAGTGCTTTCATTTTATCAAAGGAAGTAAGGGACATAAAGCTCAGCAGTTCAGTATTTATCACTAGAATTTAGTTGTTATCATAAATAAATTGACCACAAAGCATCTCATTCATGATGCATCACACACAAGGAAAGCAGATATTAAAAAATGATCAGTCTACCCAGAAAACAACCACTTCCAGATTTATGATTTGGAAAGATAATAGAGCTGATCTATTGATTCATTATAACCATACTTGTGGTGTTCTCAAGCTCTTTTGTAACCTCTTGTGCATGCAACTCAGCTGCTTTCTGCGCTGCTTCAGCCTGTCGTTTCTCGGAACGAGCCCGGGCCGCAGCAGTGATGGCGGCATCGAGCTCTCTTTCCAAGGTCTCCACTCTTTGTTCCAGAACCTAAGGGGGAGGGGGGGGGGGAGGAAAAAAATAAATTGTATCCTGAAATTCGTTAGCCTCACATAATTCATAAACATACAGCTGAACAGACACTAATTATAGCAATGGTTAGGGGAAAAATACAAGTATTTTTAATCATGTTCCTAAATCAAATGTAATTGTGCGGGCAGTTTTACCAACATATGAATATTCTAATCTGTGGATGGAAAATAAATGGTTGAGAAAGTGATTTTATTTTATTTTTTTCAACAATTTGTAGATTTTTATGGATAGAGAATAAATGAAGTATAGATGGAAGGGATTGATTGTACCTTGATGGTGCGGGCTTGGTCAGCGGTGAGGGAGGCCTTGGCGAAGGTGTCGTCGTCGACGAAGACAGCCTTGGTTAGGAGAAGCTTCTGGAGGGACTCCAGATTGGATGCCATCTCCGTCAGATTCGTGATCGCCCCGTTCCATCGCTCGCTCCCTCCTCTCCCTCCTTTCTCCTCCATGCTTACCCACACCGCCTCAACACATACAACAATACAACATCAGCATTCTTCCTATATACTAGTGCTATTCCTACTCCCCATTTTTTTTTATTTTCATCATTTCACTTCATTTCATTTGCTTTGCCTTTCTCACAGCGGTAAAAACAAATGCTAAGCATTAGTTGAGTTGTGGGTAAAATCTTTACTGTTAACTCTGCTTCCTTAATCATCAGCCTAGATGGACCTAACTTTTTTTCTTACTGGGTAAAAAGAATTGACCTTTTTTTTTTTGACAAAAATAGAGTAATTCAAGTTATATGATATGATAAGGACTTGTATCTAATATAAAAAAGTTATTTTATGAAGAATTTATTTGACTATTTATCTGTTTTAAAAAATAATTTATAAATAAATGAAGGGAAAGTTGGTTTCATCTCCAAAAATGACAAGTTACATTTACATATATTAATTAATATTTTACGTAATTTATAAAAAAAGAAAAAGAAAAACTATTGTTGGGTAATCCATCACGATTCGTGGGTTTCACAAACGATTAATAAAACTGGGCCGACTGGATGGCTAATTGGGCAATGGAGCAAGATTTCTCCTTCAAAGAACGGACCACTTGTCTCGGGTGCTGCTTTGCCTCCAAGGTAATTGATTAGCTATTCATTTGGGCTTCGGCCGCCCCCATTCTACCCAAATAAAAGTAAAAACAAAGGAAGAAATCTTGCCCAGGGGTAGCTTGTTTGTCGTTTCTTTACTTTGGGCTTCAGCCCCATTCAGCAGCCCAGCCCAAATGTTAGTGGCAAGTGCCGCAATAGACAGCGGTGAGTATTAGCCGGAGACTGAAGTCTGAACTGTGGAGTTGAAGAGAATTGGCTTCCACAATCAGATTCAATACGTAACACATCAAATGCTGGCTTGTGCAAGGCTCCTCCAACTCCTCCGCAACTCAAAAGGACCCCTTCTCTATTCAATTTCAATCCCCGATGCCAATGGCAAAACCCTAACAACAACCACCACCAGCAGCACCGCTTCGAGAGACGAGTACTTCGCGGCGATCCACCACGTGTCGAACATCGTGCGGCGTGACTTCTACATGGAGCGCACCCTCAACAAGCTCCGTCTCACCCTCACCCCGGAGCTCGTCTTCCGCGTCCTCCGCGCCTGCTCCAACTCCCCCACCGAGTCCCTCCGCTTCTTCAACTGGGCCCGCTCCCACCACCACCCTAATTCCTACACCCCTACCTCCCTCGAGTTCGAAGAAATCGTCAAAACCCTCGCCCGCCACAAAAACTACCAAACCATGTGGAAACTCATCCACCAAATAAAAAACCAGCACAGCAACAGCAGCACCCTCTCCCTCTCCTCCGACGCTGTCTCCTCCGTCATCGAATCCTACGGCAACCACCGCCTCGTCGACCAGGCCGTCGAAGTCTTCAACAAGTCCCCTTCCCTCTTCAACTGCCCCCAAAACGTCGCCGTCTACAACTCCCTTCTCTTCGCTCTCTGCGAGTCCAAGCTCTTCCACGCTGCATACGCCCTAATCCGCCGCATGATCCGGAAACGTGTCTCCCCCGACAAGAGAACCTACTCCATCCTCGTCAGCGCGTGGTGCTCCAACGGGAAAATGCGTGAGGCTCAGCAGTTCCTCAAGGAGATGAGCGATAAAGGGTTCAACCCTCCCCTTAGGGGCAGAGACCTTCTCGTTGAAGGGTTGTTAAACGCAGGGTACTTCGAATCTGCAAAGGAAATGGTGACGAAGATGGTGAAGCAAGGGTCTGTGCCTGACGTGGAGACATTCAATGCGTTGGTGGAAGCTGTGTGTAAATCAGGGGAGGTTGAGTTCTGTGTCGGGCTGTATCATGAGGTGTGTGGGTTGGGGATGGTGCCTGATGTTAACTCTTACAAGATTCTGATTCCGGCGGTTTCGAAGGCAGGGTTGATGGATGAGGCGTTTAGGTTGTTGCATAATTCGGTTGAGGATGGGCATAGGCCGTTTCCGAGTTTGTATGCTCCGATAATTAAGGCTCTGTGTAGGAGGGGGCAGTTTGATGATGCGTTTTGCTTCTTCGGTGATATGAAAGCTAAGGGGCATCCACCTAATAGGCCTGTGTATACGATGTTGATAACTATGTGCAGTCGTGGAGGGAGGTTTGTTGATGCTGCTAATTACTTGATGGAGATGACGGAGATGGGCCTGGTGCCGATATCGAGGTGTTTTGATATGGTTGCGGACGGGTTGAAGAATTGTGGGAAGCATGATTTGGCTAAGAGGGTGGAACAGCTGGAGGTTTCGATCCGTGGTGTTTGATCAAGGCTTCCTTCTCCCCCCTCACTGTGGAGTGAGAGTGAGGTGATGGTTGGCTTGCTTGCTTGCTTGTGGCAGATATGATGTTAACTGCACCTCTGTCGTAGCTAGCCAGATGCTGAAAATTCTTGCCGAGAGTCTAACAACGGAACTTAGGTCCTTGTTCTTGCCTAACTTTGCCTTTTCTTTTTTTTGCATTCTATCTGTCTGGGCCTATAGTTTTCAATTAGTTTAGTTACATCCAATTGCATTCACAAGACTTGATGAATTTCCTCCTGGCACATCCCTTAAAGAAGCTTCATCATTACACTGCTTTGCTTGCTATTGTATGTACATTTCATTGCAATTGTCATGTCTTTTCTAGTAACTTTCATTGTTAAGCTTAGTAACTTACATTACATAGCCAATGAATGTCCGGGCTAAACCTCAGCAAATAGTTTTTGGAATATATGAATAAAGCAAGCACTCTCTCGGACGCAGAACTATTTTTTTCCAAATGTTCTGATGAGGTGGGGATTGGGCATCGCAGTTCTGTTGAATACCACTTCAATCACTTTGGGGCATGGCGGCTGAATGGTTGTTTAGTACATGATTGAAGTGATTTTCACCACCAGTGTCTTTACGCTAGAAAATTTTTAATCACCTCTAGGGGAAAAGTTAAACCCGAAAGAAATGAAAAGTTGAACCATTATTAACTTACTTGTAATGCATTTGATGAGGGGAAGAAAGCTTTTCTCTCTGGGAAATCATTCATACGTTTCCTCCTCAATTTTGGTGCAGGGAGCTTACACTTTCCAGAACTTACAAGTACGAATGTGCCTGACTCCTGCATTTTTTCACTGAATCATTCCATTCTTTGCTTATGTTTTATGATATTCCAATCCATAGATACCTGGAGCGAGGCTGAATTGCAGATGAAGCCCCAAATCTTCCATGTTCTTGGACGTAACTACTTTACCCTCTCTCGACTCTTTTGGAAACCTTGTTAGGATTGGCAGCTTTGGCGTATGGCTTTGGAAATTCACGCATCTGGAATTCAACAGAAAGTACATTTGTTTCCTTCGTCTTACATATACTGGTAGAATATCTCGTATCGGCTTGTAATTTTGCTTGCTGAGTCTTAACAAATTTCAACTGGTTGTAGAATTAATAGAAGATTGTGCATTTTTTGGAGTTCCGATCTCAATTCGTATTTTCTTTCTCCTTTGACTTTGTTTGTAATGAAAGGAATATCATGTATGTTGTTACACTCGTTTACACTCAATGTAGTATAAACATCTACAAGTTTTACATCTGTTTCTTACATTTAAATTGCTTCAGATGTCCCCTATTGTTAAGTTGCCATATCTGATACTTAACTTTCCAGTGTCGCTAAAAACTAAGAATGCATCACCACTTCAAAACTTTTCAACTAAGAATGCATCACCACTTCAAAACTTTTCAACTAATCCTCATCTTCAAATGGCTGCAATAATGATTAATCTAACTCAACCTTTGGGTCGAAAGATTGAAAAAAGAAAAAGCGAAACAGGATATCAAAATTTATCAATGGATCTACAAGATGTCAAGATCAATACAGATTGATGCTACTAACATAACGAATTAAATGAAACCAATGAAGGATGCCTCACCCTTCGACCTTCAGCTTGTGACAAACTGACAATTGCAAGTTGAGTTCGAATTCAGATATTATTAATTTTTTAACTGATGTGTATATTCAGTGGAAGTCGTCATAGCACTATTTTTTTTTCAAAGGTACCAGCATTCTAATGATTTATCAAATATTTGGGAGAAACAAGAACAATGACTCAATGCTTGCATGGGAGAAATAAAACCACAAGCAGAAATAATTTGTGCAGTACTGTATTCGAAAGGAAGAAGTAGCATAAGAAAAATGGTTAAGGAAGGAAGACGAATAATATGAAGTCATATGGTTAGTAACCAGATCATATACACATCGTCGAGCTTAAATCTCAACAGCAACACAGATCCTCAATGCTACTTATTGGCCGAAAATGAAAACGCTTCCGCGCTGGTCCTGTAAACTGCCATTCATGCGCGTTTACCTTGTAATGGCAGAAAATAATATAAATCCTTGAATTATATAGCAAAGCAATATTTATACCCCTATTTAGCTTCAAAAGGACAATGTTTATTTATACGCTAAAAATAATGAGCCTTTGGATCATCAGAAAAAAAGACACTGAAGCTGCTAATTTCTTTTCAATGGAGGCAAAATACCATCTTCAATATTCATAAATTTTGCCCACCCGCCACTCAGTTTATCTTTTAAAGTGAAAAACTACGGATCCGATACTAGGATTGCTTAAGAAACAAGAAGGAAAATAAAACAATAATATCAAACGGCCAATCCCCTGAAGAGGCTAATAATCAAAACTGAGGCCTATATGTGGTTGGCTCTACCCATCAAACAACATCTGGTGCTTAATTGCAAACAGCTTGATCAGTTGGTACCATTCTGTCCACCAGTATTACCCGTGTTCGGATTTCCACCACAACAGTAGAAGTGTGGAAGCCTGACACGACCACAACTCCTGCAGAAGAGGTGAAGTTAAATACCCATATCTGAACCAGACAAAATACATAATATTTAACCTCTTGCTCTAATTACTCATATCTGAGCCAGAAAAATTCATATATTTAAATCTTTTGCTCTTTCCGCTACAGTGCATAACTAGACATATACTTGGTAACCTAACTATGTACAATCCTTCACAGGCAGAAGATGGTAGAAACCCAAACATACCATGTAGGGGAAATATAGTTTGCCACCCACCACCCTGGCTCTGTTTCTTAAGATATTATTGCATTGCAAGCTCAACACCTCAAGTAATCCTCCTTAAATTCCTATAGTGAACCAGTTCAATCCCCCCTTAAATAAATCTTTGCTTCTCGCATTATACCATACACTAATTCAGTGAGCAGCTCCCTTCAACAGAAACTTAAAACTATTTCTATGACAGGATATATCAATTTTTTTTTTTGAAAGATATGATCAGGCATCATTGAGTTGTTCACTAGAAGTATCACACCTTAATTGAACTATTTTATAACAATAATAAACTTTCAATCAAATGCCAGACATTCAAAGGATCTGCTATAACTAACAAAAAGGAACCACCAGATATTTCCAGAGCATAACAAATGGCATAAATCACAAATAAAAACAAACATTATGGGGAAGCAGTCTAAGGCTTACTTGCATACGACAATCACAGGAACAGGTTTCAAAGCTTTGGGTCCATTTCTTATTCCTCTTTTATGTGGAGAAACCTACATGATAGACCAAAAAAAAAAAAAAGTGAACTGCAAAATTGAAACAATGATACAGTGTATAAACTATTACACTCACATTAATTCAGCTTTATTTTGATAATTACTATACTCACTATCTCTAGAGTAACAAGCAAGAACACGAAATCCAAAAGCCGTGCACCTTACCTTTCTTTTCGGGACAGCCATGAGCTCCATAGAGCCGCCAAAAGAGGAACTTGGGGAACTGAAGTCAGGCAAAACGGGTTGAGATGATGGAACCCCATTGTCAATGATTCCAGCTAAAGGTGGAGATTGGGGCACAGAATGCATCCACCTCCTGAACCCTAAGATGCTACCCATTTTCCCTCCGGTGCTCCTCACCATTGCGAATCTCGCTGCCATTGCTGAACAACACGACCGGGTAGCCATTGAAGATAGTGAGAGAACAAAATAATTATTGAAAACTGGAAAATAAAAATAGTGGGCATTTTCAAATGAATTAAAGTCAAGGCGGAATTTGAAGAAAAAAAAATTGAAAATTGAATGGAAAAAAAAAAGGCATAGTTGAAGTTGGGAGTTACCGAAATGAAAGAGTGGAGGAACTTCGATGCTTGCAATCGATGATTGGATAGAGTGAATTGAAATGGTAGCGTGATTCGAAAAACAGTATTAGATTGGGATGGTGTTCATGATCGAATTAAAGGTATTGTTCTGCAACTCTCCAAAACCCTAACTTAAGGGAGCAAGAAGATCATAGCGGAGGTGGACAAACCCGTATCTTCCACGTCATATATATACATAAAGTAATTTTCACACCACCAAAAAATAAAAAATATAAAAAATTCGAGGGGAGTGCTAATCTATTTTCTTCCCATATATGGGATTGATTAAAATAATAAGTGCTTTAACTCTTTAATTAAAGATATTGAGCTCGAGTTTTAGAAATAAAAAAAAAAATTTAATAGGAGACTCTTATCCCTTTTCAGGGACATCCACTAGATTGGGTTGAATTTTTCGAATTTCTAGTAATAAGATTCATATACTAATAATTTTATTGAGATCAAAAATATCTATTTTCTTCTTACATATTTTGTGAATTTTAATATTTTATAAGGTAAGTCGATCTATAATTATTTTCAAAATTAATGAAAAATCATTTGAACATTTCATTATTAATTGAGTTTACTTTTAATTTCTTATAATCAATAAATATTATTATAAACATCTAATAACTTCATGAATATGTTATAATATGTGTGGTTGTGACTTTCATCCATCCATAATTAGTTTTTAGTTAGGCTTGATTCGGTAATAACAGACTCAACTCAAAGTCATACTCTATGGATAGTCAATTTTTGTTTTTCCTAAAATTTGATAGTTCACTAAAAGCTCATCCAATTTAAACTAGTCTATAAGTCACTCAAACTTGATAAAATAATTTGAATTGTACACAATGAGCTCAAACCTTAGTTAAAACTCAACTCATAAACTTACAAATTCAATTTATTAGACTACTAATGATCGAGTTGAAAATAACTCACAAGTTAACTTAATTTTCAATTTTAATACTAACTTTTTTTCATCTATATAATTTGAAATTGATATTTTATTTAAGAAAAATAAGTGTTAAATTACTTAAACTAATTCAATATTAGTAATTAGTTACTAGTTAACACTTTGACTCCTAAGTTTTGGTACTATTTAGTGTTGTCTTTTGTTTAAATATTTATATTCCAACATGTTACTCCTTTTTCTTTTTTTTTTGAGACCGTCAATTTTTGTAAGTAATGGAAAACAAAAACCTCGATCATGCATTTACACATAACTTTTTTTTGTTAAAACAAAAATAAAGATGTATTTATACGTATTTGGACAGACTTTTAACAATTCCCTTTGATAATATGTAATAGTGTCCACACGATTTGGGCTTGAATGACTGGAATTCAAGTTCTTATTCCAATATTCCATGCACAAATTAACTACTAACAGACTCAGAAAGTGAACTCCAAGAGTATATGATATTATGCAGAGAACCACATCTATTTACTATTATTATTGTTGTTGTTTGGATACTTCATGGATATTAGGTTGTATTTCAGAACCAAAGTCTTCAGATTTTAGAATGGTATGCAGTAACTATCGTTTAACCGGCCCATTCTTACCAAATTACTAATCTATGTTGAATGAGTGTATGTCCTGCATCGTCTATTCCGTCATGTGTGCGTTGGATGGTTAGACATGAATCATGATTCACATAAAATATATTAATATCTGGTCCAGAGAAACACATAGGGAAATTCAAATTGAAGAGCCTTAGCTCGCTTAGCACATTTTTAGTTGCGCTTTTGGGCCTCCCAGAATGATTTTGTGAGGCCAAAATGGATTGTGTCATTTTTTGTTGTTGTTGTTGTTTAGTTTTTCGTTAATGCAATAGTCAAAATTAATTATAGCCTCAAAAGTAATTCCGGATAGAAGTGAAATATTATTGCTTTTATGGTTAATAACGTAAAATTTTGTCAAAATTACTTTTTGTCGTATATATATGGGTCTCAGTATATTTCAAACTTAATTTGTTTATATGTATTTAACTATAAAAGAAGTCCTACATTGCTCATAAAAATGTTTTAATAAGTATTTATATATGATGGTACTTAATCAGTAAATACTTTATAGTATTGAGGAAATATTGTGACTCGCCGTTAAATACACACGCACGTCATCTGCTTGTGCATGTGGGCCAAGCTTTTACTACCCATATAAATTTTATTTTTAATTTTAGCCAAATTTCCTTTTCTAGTTCTAACTCTTTAATCTTCCACCGCTCTTTTCTAACAGTTATTCAATGGCTAGTTTCTGTGATTCTTTTCAACAATTATTTCTTTTCATATATAAAGTTCTCTACATGGCACAACACCATATACAGAACAACAATCATCTCCTCATTCTCTCTCTTCGTAATAAAAGCCTTGCCTTTTGCTTCGCTTTTCTAACTTGCAAAATCTGCTGCTCAACGTACCGAGACCATCGTGTGGACGAGTTCCCGTGGAGACCCACATCTAATCCTAAAGGGTTAACCGTCAACACCATTCCACTGAGCATAGTTTTGGGTAGAGCAAAATTAAACCCTTAAGGACAGTGCTTTGCATACTTCGTGATAATCTAATTCTACTACCTCTTATTGTTACTATCATTTTATTCTTATTATTTAAAGATAAAATACTAGTGTTTAAAATAATTTTTACAACACTTCTAAAATCAAAGTATTAAATGTAAATTATTTTACTTTAAAATTAATTCTAACCAAATAAACAATAACAAAATCAAGTCTATAAAATCGAAACCAAACACACAATTAGATGTTAGAGTAATTTTTGCATAGATTAGTGTTTTGACTCATGATATTTCAATTTCAAACCACATTAGGGATAAAAAACTGACTTTTGATCATGGGTCTTCATGAGGCTGTAAGTTTTATGTGCTATTTGTTATTTAATGTTGAGTTTTCCAATATTGGCATGATTAGATAGAGCGAAGTTAGCATTCTCCTGATCAAAGAACCAAGGTTGGAGAAAAATATCAAAATAGAAACACATGGCTTCGTAGCTGTTGGATTCACGACAGAAGCATGGTTTCGCAACATTATTATTATGCCAGCAACGTTGCTGAAAATTTGAACTTGGGACAACCCTTTAATGAAAAGAGAAAGACCACAAGGGCACACATTCTCCTCGTGCCCATGGCAGTGTCATGAATGAAAGAGATGGGAACTGGCCCAACGCATCCGAATGGATTTTGAGCCATTAGTTTTATACACATTTCGTTGAGCACTGCGAGTTATTATTGTACCGAAGTTTCTTCCTCCCGAAACTGTTTTAATCATACGATCTTCTGCATTTTGTATTTTCGAAAGGGTCAAAGTTATACTATTTTATGGTTTTTCTTCCTCCAGCATGTCAGAAATTTTCTAAGCATGCAGTGCAACTAGTCAACAGAAGGTAATATCACGAACTAACTTAAGGTAATATTATTTATATAAATAGAATAATGGTTTCTCTATTTTAATTATTATAAATCGTGTTAATTACATTCCAAAATTTGAAGCATTTTTAATTAACGGTTTCAACTTGAAGTTTTATACTGTAATTTATCAACTGAAATATCAACAAGCCCAAGAGAGAAGCGTTCTGGCGGACTTAAATAATATACAAAATATCATAAATTTAAATATTAGTGTTACTAATATAATAAAGATAACTATTTTGAAAATGTGAAAAGGTTAAATGCAAAAGGATTTTTTTTTTTTCTTTTTAACGTGTGAATGAGAAAGTTCAACATGGAAAGAGCATTCAATCAGTAGTTGCAAAGGGGCAATGATCGATGGACATTCCCCTGGCCATATCATCAATTCTGGGTTTTGTGCATGCAAATTTAGCTAGTTGGTGTGCTACCCTATTGCAAAAGGAAATATATATCTGACCGTACCTCAAGACGAAAATCCTATAACCCCTACGCACAAAGATAATCCCTTTGAAGTGCTACTGCATGCGTTACTTTCATGTTTAATAGGAGGAAAGAGTGGATCTAATCGAAATGAAGTTGTATTGTTTGTTGCACATAACTCACATTTTTACGCCTATTTTCGTACTTTTAATTGTCTAGTGAAACACTTTTCAATTTTTTTTTGGAAAAAAATACAAACTTAATTAATGGGAAGTGCATAGGAAAATAATTTTTTCGCACAATTTTTATACTTTTTTTAGTACTGATTAATAATAATTCAATTATAATACCCAAAAAATCAATTATTAGCTAATAAGTTATACAAATCAATTAACCAACTAGTATTTTATTATTAATCAGTTAATAAATTACCAATTTAATGATTAGTCTGTTGTACATTATTAATTCATAATATTTTTTATGAGCGTCATTAATTCATAATTAAGTCATTGTTATAAAAATACTGTAAAGTTTTGGCGTGTAAATAAATATTAAATACGATGTATGTGTATCATTTTTTGCTTTCTAAAAATCAACCTGCCGGCATATGTGGGCCCGTACGATTTCCCGCTTTCCTTGCAAGGGAACGAATAAAACGATCTTTGCAACTTTGTCGCATTATTCTTATTTTTCATAACCGAATAAAACCTTTTTTTTTTTTGTGCGCCCTTTTTAACTTCTACATGTTCATAATTTGCCCTTTGGAAATTCCGACATGCCAAACACGTCCTTTTCTTTGAGGCCAAGGTATACACAACGATGACAATACATACAGAATAATACATGATAAAGAAAAAGAAAAGGTTGGTTTGGCGAAAATTCTATAAGAGGGAGCCTCCTCTTAGATAAATCAACAATAAGTCTCTTTTTTCCGTAAAAACAAAAAATCTGTAGATGCGATACCCACATCACAAATTTAAATTAAAATCATGTCGTGGGATTACATTTTTTTTAGATATTTAATTTTGATATATTATTAGTATAAATTTTTTTTATATAGATATTTGATTATATATTATTATATTAATAAAATTAATTAATTATTATAAAAAATTAATTTTAATATATTATTATTATTATTAAAATTTTTCATACATTTACTTAATTATGTATAGTTGCATTATTAAAATTGTTTAACTCTAATTATAACTAAAATAAAAGATATAAAAAATAAAATATAATTGATTGTTAATATAAGATATTTTTATATCAATAATATATTAAAATTAATTTTTTATAATTATTATATCAAAAATTATAGATATAATAATATATAATTAGATGTTCACATAAAATTTTTTATAGATAGAATTTATTAAGAGTTTAATTGATATGTACTGATAGTATAAAATAATTTTACACTGTCAACCAATAAAAATAGAGGAAGGTGAAAAATTATAATGGGTCCCCATTATAATGAGTGATTATTTATATGAGTGGATATTTTTTACTATTTTTATTGGCTGATAATATAAAATTTATATTTAAATTAAATTCATATATTAAAATTGATTTTTTTTTCTCTTTAAACCCCTTGCTGATCTATAAAATGGAAAGTTATGCAAGTGTTGGTTTATTTGCATGATCCACTTTTGAGATATCGTTTATATTAGGCTAGGTGGGTAGCGTAACACTCTTCATTTTTAGAATTAGTGATTTGAGGTGGATTAGTTTTCGGACATCTTGCTCGTCAAAATTAAAAGAGAAATAGTAAGTGTACCATGATTATCGGGACATAGTCGCTGACAACCATGTGATTGACATAGAAAAAGTTTAAAAAAATATTAAAAATACTTGATATTAAATTTTAAGGATGTATAATATGATATGTCGATAAAACATCCAACTTCTTGAAATTCAAATAACAGTGCCCAAATTAAAAAGACAAAAACAAATTCTGACATCATGGCACGTCAGAAAGTTAGGGCTACGTGCTCAACTATTATCATTAACATTTTTCGTCCATAATTAGATAAAAGAGTAAAAAAATATTTTAATTTCTTGCACAGGTATTTTCGAACAAATCTTATGTTAATCAAGAGTAATTAAGTCACTTATAAATTATTTTAGATAGTTTAATTTTAATATGTTATTAGTATAATTTTTATATTGTTAACAAATTTTATATTATTATATATCAATTTTAAAATAATTATTTTAAGAATCATACACTTTTAATAACATAATTAATAATAAATAATTAAACAGTAGTTGCGTAAAAAAATATTTCTATTAACTTGATAAATTTACAAAAATTTAAATTCTCAAATATTAAAAGTCATGGTTAAGAAAATCGGACTGGACCGACTGCCAATCAAACCGATTTGATTGGAAACTGGACCTCAAGCTGGTTTGGTTATCTCAATTAAATCGCCTAATCTTAAAATCGATGGTGAACCAGCTAGAATGAGGTAAAATCGGCAAATTGGATCGGTTCGATTATTTTAAAAACAAAAATTGGTCAAAATATTATTTTTTTTTAAAAAAAGGAAAAAGAATAAGCTCAATCAGAATAAAAGTTTATTTTTTTTTAAAATTTTGATTCTTTTGGCATGCTTATTTACTATATACTCTTAAATTAATTTAATAGTGAAAAATTGAAAATAATTATTTTGTTATCTATGAATACTTCTCAAAAGAAATGTAAATAAAGATTAAAATATATGAATTTTACACTTGGGATATTTAATAAAATATCCCATAATAAATATTATTTTGTATTGATTATATTATTTTTAATGACTTAATATGATTTTTTACTTTCTACTTTTATATATATATATATATATATACATACACTATCGGTTGAACTAGTCGAATCTCTAAACTATTGAATCAGTGTTTTGACCGATTTGATATCTAGTATGATATTCTTAACCTTGCTAAAAAGTTCGAACACCAGTAGTTAGGTTACAAAGTCCACCTCTCCTTAATAAATTAGTCAGCTCCATTGAATTATTGAAACACTTATTCTTTCAATTCGATAACTATGAAGATAAAATTGATGATTATAATGTAAGGGCTGATATGAATTGAACGTCAACAATGCTTAAGCATGTTTAACGTGAACGATCATTTCAAAAAGTAATTTGTTTATAATAATAATAATAATATCAATAATTTCATTACCACGGTATCAAATAATACGTCTTTAATATTATATATCTGGAGTAAAAAAAATAAACGTATATTACGTGTATGATATGATAATATATGATTTGATTATATAATAAAATCATAATATACAAATTTAAAAAAATGATGTACTGAAATTAAATTATCATATTTGTTAATAAATTATAGTTAGCTATAATTCATAAATTCTAGACATTTTATGCCATTATATTATATATGTACGACAAATACTCTTTTGAGGCTCAGCACAGCTCACAATGGATAAGTGACTAATTTGCTACAATATACCTAGATACAACTCCTAATTAATACAACTTCTATGAACAGGCAAGTGCTATGGTGCACTTTGCTTGTGAATGTGCATTGTTTTTTAGAGGTTATAGTCGTTTATTTTTAAAAATTGAGAGATTTAAAACAAAAAATTATTTTTTAGAATGAAAAATATATTTAAGTTGATAAGTGATAAACTCTATAAAACCTAACGTCATATGTACCGCCTACCACAAAACCGTGTCTAAAGTATATATTAACGCTAAAGTTGTTATTACTTGCAATAGATAGAAAAAGACTCTTATATAATAAGATATTGTTTAATAAAGTAATATAAACAATATAGTATTAGTACGTCAAAAACAATTGATAGATTGAAGAGTCAAAACAGATATCGAAAAATAAAGAATAAAATAAACGCATGTTTTTTAAAAAATTAAAGGAAGGAAAAAAAAAAAAGAAAACTTTAAAGCTTTAAGTAATGTGTTGAGAAATAGAGCATATGATCCATATTTGATTGATTAAAGTAGTTTGATATTTATTTTTTTTAAGTAAAGTAGCCAATTCAAGTCATATTTTTTTTCAAAAAAAAATAACACTAAAAGTTTTATCCTCTTAGTAAATTGACTCGACTCAAATCAAATTGAATTTGTTGGAGCTTAGTAAATTTTAGATACTAATCTAGATGAAGAAATATAGTACATGGAGTTGTTTAATTTTGCTATATGTGCAATGCTATGCAATGTTTTAGTTTGTATACTATAAAGTAACTAACATTTAGTTAATTCAAATTATTTGATATTTATTTCCATTAAATAATAGCTTGGATTTTATCCATGTCTATGGAAAAAAAATCACTAAAAGAGTTTTACCTTCATAATAATCTACTCAGTTCAAATGAAATTAATTTAAATTCCGATAAATTTCAGATAATGAAAGTTTATTAAAAAAAAAGTTTGTACTAGAAAGTAATACATGCCTGATGAGCATAATAATTTAAATTTTAAACATAAAAGAATATTTAATAATTCATTTTTACAAAATAAGTGTAAAACATAATATAAATTAATTTTATTTACTTGAACTTTCATTTATTACAATATTATGAGATTTGAAATAATATCTTTAATTTTATATTTTGAAATAATTTTAAAAATTCTTGAATGATATAAAATAAAAATATTTATTATATTTAAACTTAATGTTTTGAAATTCAAAATATTAACAATAAACATATATCATCTATATTATTGAAATTTTAAACTTAATCTTTTATATATTAATTATACCTTTTGACAAATTATATCGATAAACATAATGCTTTAAGATTTGAAACATTAATACTAGTTATATATTATTTAAAATTTTCAAATTTTAAATTACAGGTTTTGAGATCCACATTAAAAAAATAAAATTTTTTTCAGATATTAATTTATATTATTTGATTTATAATGGCATTCTCCGCCAACTTCCATACAAGAGAAAACAGTAGCAACATATTTTACATTTATTATGTAGCAACTTATTAATTTATATTATTTGATTTAAAAATTAATTATAATAATGTATCAAATAATGAACTTAATTTTGATAGATTATTAATGTAAATAATTTTTATATTGTTATCAAATTATGTTTTACTGTATTAATAAAAATATTTTACTTTTATAAATATTGCATAAAAGTCATGTATATGATAAAATATAATTAAATGACAACATAAAACTCTTTATACTATAAGAATATCAAAATTAATCTCTAAAATAGTTTTAATTCATCTTTATTATAATTTAAAATTTAAATCGTTTGTATATGATCATTACTTAAAATATCTTTAAATAGTTTAAATTTAAATTATTATTATTATTATGAATTATAAAGAGATAAAAAAAATTTGAAATATTAATTTTACTCATTTAATTTCTGTATACTTTAAAAAAAAATACACAAATTATATCTTTTGATCTTAAGAGTTACTCACATAATTTTAACCCAAGTATAATAATTAAGTGCATGTTTGAGAACATGTCATAAACAACTTTTTTCCTAAAAAAAGCTATTTCTAAAAAATTAATTTTGTTTGGTAAAATGTTACAAATAGATTATAATTAAAAGTTGATAATTTTAAGTTAAAAAATAGTTTATAATCATAAGCAATATTTTGGAGTTTATGATTATAAGTAGAAACAGATTATTTCAGAATTATTACGTTTTTACCAAATTAATCTTAAGTAACAAATATTATATAATATAAATAATCATTTTATAAAATTTTTTAATAATTTTACCATATAAAAGTAACCTTTTTTTATCAATTTAAACAAAATAAATTATCTTAAAACCACTTTTTAACTAAAATATTTAAACATAAATTAATTCTTATATAAATAATTATATAAAAAAGTAATTATTAAAATAATTTTAATATTTCAGCTTTCCCAAACACACATTAAATAAGCCATTTCAAAATAATTATTTCAACATTTAAACCAAGATAAAATTGATGTCAATTACAATACACTTCTTTCGCAACTAACTAATTTTAAATACATATAGTTGTGATTGTTTCTCATATATTATCAATGATGAAGAGATTTAGATTTATAACTTTATGAATATTATCTAAGTTTTTTTCCATTAGTATACTTTTATATATATTATAACAGTGAAAAAAGTAAATCTATATCATATAACTATATAAGATGACCAAAATTAAAAATTATTTAATAGTTACATAGCTATTTTAAAAAGTTATAATTTTATATTTTAATTTTAATCATTTATTAAGATTAAACGACCAAAATTTATTTTTTTATTCTCATATTAATCACTCATTTCACTTGAAGTGTGCATGACAATATATTGGCAAATAAAAATAGGATTTAATTTTGATATATTGTGGGGATAAAATTTTTATTTAATCATACAATTATATATTATCATATTAATACAGGTATTTAACTTTCATGTTTACTATCGCAAAAATCCAGCATATAATAAAGCATTTGTTTTGGGTGCCATTATTTTGATAAAATAAGATTGTTTAATAAAAAAGTTTTTTTTTATATTTTTTGATATATCTGGGTAAAATTATTTAATAAAAGTAGAATCAGTAGAAAAAATATAAAAAGATCTTTTTTGAAAAGTTATAACTTTTATTTTCTGAAAAAAGATCTTTTTATAACATAAAAAATATTTAATAATAAAAAAATATATTAATATTATATTTAAATATAAATTAATTTTATATTTAAATATAAAATAATTTTTTTATTTTATGAAAGACTTTTTAAAAAAGATATTTTTGAAAAAATTCATCTAAATAAGCCCAATATCGGATTAAAAGATAGTATAAATTATAAAATTATTTTATTTTATTAATATTTAAAAATTAAACTCAACAAAATATAAATTTATCCAAAGATGCTAATTACAAATTAAAAAAGAAATATTATATTAAAAATAAATTTTTTAAGTTTTCGATATATTAAATGTATTGGGGGTTTCAAAATTTTCTTTTCTTCATTTCTTAACCGGTGCCCTAATAAACCCAAAAAATATATATACTATTATTATGGGAAAAATAGAAAGCCCAGAGCGTCTCGTCTTGATCCAGCTCTAGTGGTGTGTGAGACTACGCTGAGTGTGTACACCTACGCTTTCCAGTAACCGCATGTAAATCTTCAATCTTTGCATGCTTCACCAACTCCTCACAAAAACAAAACCCATTAACCCAAATCATATGATTCTCTCAAAATGCAAAATGCAATTGGAATTCTCATCATAAAGGAACCATCCTTTTCAGTTTTTTCTCAACCTCTGACCCAGATGGCCAAAGAGTGGTAACCTCTCATAAGGTTGCGTTTTTCATCCTCTTTGAATCAATATCTGAAATGGGTTCTTTGATTCTTGGACTGCTCTGATTGCTTTGTGTGAGTTTTCCTTTGCTCTCTCTCTTTTTTTTCTTGTTCTTTCACTTCATTGTTGGTTTCTTGGGGTGTGAAGGCGTTGAGATGGGTAAGAAGATGATTGAAAATATGAAAGATGATGAGGAGCTTGAGATGTTGCTGAATGAGATCCCTCGGGCAACATCACACAATCTTGTTCACCTTTACCATAGGAATCGGCATGTTCATGGTGGTGTTGATGATGATGATGATGAACATGACGATGATGGCCATTTTGTGACTCAGGCAAATCATGGAATGTGTGGTGTGTATGATGATGGCCCTCTAACTCAGATTCAGTATCCATGTGCATCATCTCCTGTCAGTGGTTTATCCCTGCAATCTGATGGCTCTTCATCAAGCTTGTTCCATGGTGGACATGCCTTGTCTGACACTGGATCACCAACCCCTCCTTCATTGGAGGATCTTAAATCCACTGTGCCTTCTGGAAGTTCTTGTCACCCAAATCCTTTCTGCTTGGATTCACTGACACCTGATTCACCTCTTATGAAGAGTGCCAATAAAAGCTTGGTTGATGAACTAGGCCTCTGTGCTAATTTGAGTCAAATGTACATTGGTAATCGACACGAGAGTCCTTATAATTCCAATGATGCTTTAATGGTCATGAATGGGGTTCCACTTCGCGATTGTTCCTTCAGTGGAAA
The DNA here is from genome assembly GCA_031439585.1 of Pterocarpus macrocarpus. Taxonomy (NCBI): domain Eukaryota; kingdom Viridiplantae; phylum Streptophyta; class Magnoliopsida; order Fabales; family Fabaceae; genus Pterocarpus; species Pterocarpus macrocarpus. The sequence goes on from CM062518.1 coordinate 39,587,529, forward strand.
TAGTCCAATCAATGTTCACAAACATGGGGATTATTACAATTTCGATGGAGAATTTTTAGACTGTGCGGGGGTTCAGTCCCCGGTTCCCAGAAGTCCTATAAGTCATGGTGCTGATATGAATCCTGCATTGTCAGGATTAACACAGGATTACAAAATGGCCAATTTATTTGGACCAAGACAGTGTACTAAACGGCCTGAGACAATTCTTTCTCAGTTAAACGGATTTAATGGTTCAATGGATTCTCCAAGACACAAAAGGCAGCTGATAAGTAACTACTATTATAGAGGAAGTCAGGGACCAGAGCCTACTGCTTCTTTGAGCAGAAATCCAATGGTTGATGCCATACGTTGTGCACAGAAAAATGGAATGAATTTAGTGGAGGAAACAGGCATGTCAAGATTGCCTAACTCTTCCCTTTGTACCAATTTAAGACCTTATTTGAGTGTTCAAAATCTACTCCAGTATAGCCATCCTTTGTGTAATGCAAGAGCTGTGCCACCTTCAAATGCAAGAATCCCACAAGGAAGTCTAGATGCTATCACCAGTGAGGGGAGCTTCATCATACAAGGTGAAGGTTTGAATTATGTTGTTAGCAGAGGTTCGGATCATTCAAGATGTCAGAGTAAGGCTGCTGTGCGTGGCACTGGCTTTGGTAAGCAACTGCGGAGATCAGAGCTCGACATGCGGCGCCAGGTTGTTGGAGCTTATGGAAGTCCTAGGGGTGCTAGGATTGGTTGCTCATTCCCTTTGATGCCCAAGTATAATTCCCTAGCTGAAGCGCAAGGACATATATATTTAATAGCCAAAGATCAGCATGGTTGTAGGTTCCTCCAAAGAATGTTTGAAGAGGGTACTCCACAAGATGTTCAAGTGATATTTAATGAGATCATTGATCATGTGGTGGAACTCATGGCGAATCCTTTTGGGAATTACCTTATGCAGAAGTTATTGGATGTCTGCAATGAAGAACAGAGGATGCAGATCCTACTCATAATTACTGAGGAACCTGGCCAGCTTGTCAGAATCTCTTTGAACACTCATGGGTAGTGCAGCAACTTATGCAAGTATTACAATATTATATTGATTGTCTGATATGGAATTTGACAATAGTTCTTTACTTTTTTCCTTTTTATCAGCACTCGTGTGGTACAGAAGCTAATTGAGACTCTCAAAACCAGGCAGCAAATTTCATTAGTTGTATCAGCTCTTGAACCAGGATTCTTAGCTCTCATCAAAGACCTAAATGGAAACCATGTGGTTCAGCGTTGTTTGCTATGCCTGAGCAATGAAGATAACAAGGTATGATTTCTTCCTGTCTCAAACTATGTAAAGTTTATAGATTGGATGATAATCCAATACATGATATGTTGCGAATGAAAATTCAATATTCTTGCTATATTTTTATAAATTGTTGTTGGTAGAGTATGATAACTGATAATCTCATGTGAAATAGCACATCATTTGTTTCTCACAGATTCATGTCATTCTGGAAGTTTATCACACTTCTTCCTTAACATGCAACACTTTATTTTGATGTTCTAACTACTGAAATTTCAGCACTTTTGTATTTAAGTTTTCATTTATTATTATTAATAAAATTTGAAAAATGGTGTTCGGCATATTAGAAGGCTTTTTATTTTGTTTTGAGAGGATACATATTACAGGGAAGCATTTAAGGGTATGTGCTATTCAGTTTGTAGGCAGATATGGTAGCTTGGCTAAATTGTTTAAGCCTTTGTTTTACTTTATTCTTCCTATATTGGAGTCTTAACGTTCAGCCATGCTCCTGTCTCTTGGGTTAGACTATTATTCATTGACAGTAGTGCTGGGTTCACCAACACAGACATCAAGATGTCTAAGCATATTCAATTATTTATTTCTTGTCACATAGTCCACTTTCTCCCTTTATGCACAGAAGAGACTGACACTCTAATATCAAATGATACATTTCACATCAGCATGCAGAATTGACTGTTATTTTTTACATGATAAATTATTGTATCATGTCATTATGTGAAAGATATGCTTCCCCATTTTTTGACTTGGTTTGTCATCATAAATTTAACCCGCTATCCTTGCAATTTTAACGCTACCATAGTTTGAGATTTTTGCATTCAGTGGAATAAATTTGTTATGTGCTCTTCAAGTTCATTACCAAGACTAACAATGGGTTGCATTAAGATACTTGTTCTATCTTGGATAAAACATTTGTTTCACGAATGTTGTGGGTTGCAACGATATTTGTCTTTTAGTTAATTTAAAACACTTTGCAAACTAGATTTCTCATGTTCCTTACCTCCATTGTAAAATTAAGGCATGTAGGATTATCCGCGTTCTAGAAAGTAGGGACCAATGAACCAAGATAATTAGCTTGTGATGATCTGGGGTGGGGTGAAGGGCTTGTCAATTATGATGGAAGTGGTGTCTGTTTTGGTATGCATTGCTTAAGGCTAAATATATATTGCGTAATGAAAATGTGCATTAAGCATACATCCCTATTGTATGCTAAATTTCTCAATAAATGAACTGTATGGATGAAGTTATGATGACTTTTTTTATTTTTTTTAATTTTCGGTGCCCTCTTGTTTCAATGGGTAGCCATGCTAGTTGATTCAGGCAGGTTATTTTGTGCCGATATTGATATTTCCTGTAGAAAAGTTATATTTTCACCTGTTATTTGCATTGAGCAGTTTATATTTGTTGCTGCTGCGAAGTATTGTGTTGACATTGCAACTCATCAGCACGGATGTTGTGTTCTGCAAAGATGCATTGCCCATTCAAGCGGGGACCATCGAGAAAAACTGATTGCAGAAATATCTGCTAATGCTCTTCTGCTAGCTCAAGATCCATTTGGGTAATTATTAGAAACGTACTACTTACTTATAAAGCACAGAAGTTCTTCCGCTGAATTTTTTAAGAAATATCTGCTTGTCTGTCCATCTACAATCATGTATGTTCTGTTTTGTTCCAGAAGCTAGAATTTTAACTGTCTTTGGCAATTTGTATAGAAGATTTTAACCCAATTTACTGGAGGCCGAGTTTAGTGGGGACTAGAAAATTCAGTGGTCATGTAGCAACCTTTGTTTTGCATCTGTGCCTTCTGCATATGACCATTCTTTATGATAGACTTGTGGCAATGTATGGTGTAATTATGGAAAAGTGAATACTAGCACTGTGGAGCAAGATCGTCAATAATTTTTAATGAAACACTAATTATACATAGACCTTTTCGTCATATCTAGAAATTATGTGTACTTTGAGACGAATGATGCCTCCACCTCTTTGATTTTATTACCCTTTCATCTCTCTGTTTGTTTCTACCTGCTGCAGAAATTATGTTGTTCAATATATCCTGGAGTTAGGGATTCCATCTGGCAGTGCAACTATAATTGTTCAATTTGAAGGTAACTATGTGCACCTGTCGAGACAGAAGTTCAGTAGCCACGTGGTTGAAAAATGTCTTGCTGTATTCAATGATGAGAATCGGTCAAGAGTCATTCAAGAACTGCTTTCTGCTCCTCACTTTGAACACTTGCTTCAAGATCCACATGCAAACTATGTTGTTCAATCAGCTCTTCGCTATTCTGAGGTTTGCAACACGACCACTTTATTTTCCTTTTCACTTTTGACAAACCCATAACAAACAATCAGTTCAACTTAAATATCTTCTCAGGCTATTATCTTTTTGCCAAAAGTTTGTGTCATATACTAGAATGCTGTTATCTCTTCAACTCCTACTTTGTATATATGCAAGAAGTGCATATAATTTTCATAATCATGCTTTTTCTGTTTTTGAACTTTCATCAATGAAAGTTTTAATCCTGACTACCTACTACTCTCACGTTTGCCTTTTCCTTCCAAACCAGGGCCCTTTGCATGATTTACTCGTTGAAACAATCGAGTCCCACAAAGCCATTTCTCGAAATAGCCCATATTCCAAGAAGCTTTTCTCGCCGAAGCTTTTGAGGAAATGATGTATATTCTCCTCTTTTTGCAAAAAGTGTTGTTGTTGTTCATAAGCATGTTGGAATCTGCCACAGGAGTTGTATGTTTTGCACGGTAATTTAATTGTAAGTTGGGGATGCTGATAACCATACAAAGGACTCAAGGAGCCACACTCTGTTTAGAAGTGCTTATTCATCTGCTTAGCTAATTTTGGAAAAAAGAAGGAAGAGAAAAAAGAACAGACAAGTTTTGCTCACATTTAAATTTTAGACATAAGCATGTACTATTTTTGTTGTCTTGTATCTCAACTTCTTGAATATTATCATCCTGTTAATTATGCCATTCTCACTGTGTGAGAACGTACAGTGTATAGAGAATATTAGGATTTTTGCTGTTATTGTACAAATACTAAGAGGAAGGTTTAACTTCCTTTCTGTCTTAGGCGCTTTCAGAATAACTTTTTCTTGGGCGCTTTCACAATAACATCCTTTGTCTTTGGCGCAAGGGAATGAATGATGCTAGTTCTTTCGTAGTATTTAAACTTATTATAGTTCCCCATCTTGTTCATAATTTTAGAGTCTCATGTCTTCTTGTGCTTCTTGCTCCCCATATGGTGGAGGAGCTGTTGAAGTCTGCAGCAAATTTTATATTTTAGAGGATACTGAATAGGTTGGCCTTTAAAGAACATGAAAATACGTTGTGAGTAATCTAGAAAGTTTAATTTATTAAGGACCATTGGAGTGATGATCCTTCCCTGCCGCAACCTTAGGCAATGTTTGGATTAGTGGAGGGCGATGGAATAAATGAAGTTTCTATTATTTGAATATATTAAAAAATAATAATAATGGATGGAATGGGAATAACGAAAGAAGGTTCTATTCCTTGGGACAACAAAGTTTGGTTTGCCGGGTAAGCAAAGGGAATTATAAACTTTTCTCTAATTATTATTTCAAGATGGAGCAAAAAATTACTGTAGTCGATTCTTGCATTTTATGGCAGAATTTGATCTCGTGTTCCATGACCAAACATCAACATCCTAGGAGAAAATGTAAAATTAATTCTCCCATTTTTTTTTTCAAGTTAAAGAAACATGAATGCTCTTTCTTTTCCTGTTGTTTTTCTGAATGTATACAAGTGTCCGAAACCACATAAATCTTTTTTTTTTTTTCCTCCATCTCTTGGTAAGGAAATTTTCTTCCTCAATTAGCTGATAAGTTACACAGGAGGTGGTAGATTTCCATCAAGGTTAGGATAATGACAAGGTCCTAACAGCTTTAATTAACAAGAGTGATTGCGATTATCAAACAAAATAACAAGTTAATGTGACCCCATAAACAACAAGTCTGTCATTAATTTGCAATTCTAAAAAGAACACATGCACATCACGATATTTATCCATGTAATAAACAAGGTGGTAGAAAGACGTTGACAGTCTTCAGAGTTGTCACCTTTTGTGTCACTTTCCAAAGGGACACTATTTCTTCAATAGTACTCCTCCCTTATGAGTTCCATGTCAGCCTCACCAGAACTTCTCGTACAAGCATCAAAACATAGTTAGCTAATATTTAGAGGCACATTTTACTGTGCACCGCACTAAGTATGGTAATTAACAATGATGGACATCTAGATTATTATTATTTAGATTAGTGTCCATGACGGACATTTCGCGCACTCAAAGTATGTGTGGGATTTATTAAAAATATATTTTACTCGAGTGTACATGAAGGTAATTAACAAATTAACCATTTTCTATTTACAAAAATTGTGGGTAGCCACATGTTCATTTTCTTTGCTCACAAGAAATCTCAAACGTCAGATACGTAACATTAGATGTCCAGGTGACACTAACATTATTTCATTGCAAAACTATAATAATAATAATAATAATAATAATAATAATAATAATTCAAAGGATGCAATGAAGAGAAATTTGCATCTCATTGTTTGAAAATATAATAGTTATGGAACGATAAAGTTTTTAAGGGTTAGCAAAACCCATTTTTTAAAGGTTTAAATTTGTTTTTAGTACTTATAAATATTGCTTGTTTTTGTTTTAGTCTATTTTAAAAATTAAAAAAAATTCTAGGCTTTTGGTTTTTTATTTTATTTTTTTATCAATGTTAGGTTTTTGACCTTTGTTATTAGCCTAATACTATTAAGTAGCAATATTTATAAGGACCAAAATAATACTTTTAAATTATTGATAAGGACCAAAAATAAATTTTTTAATATTTATAAAATTAAATATATATTCTAAAATATTTATAGAAACCAAAATTTAAAATAACAAGATCAAAAACTTAACATTAAAATGAATTAAAAATAAAAAAATTAGAAAATTTAAAAAAAGATCTATATTTATAAAGATTAGAAATATATTTAATTCTTTTTATAAATTATATATTCTCAATTCATTCTATTCCATCACATTGTACTAAAATTAATATAAGAAGGAAAATAAAGATACGGAATGGAATGAAGAAGATTCCATTCAATATATTTTCAATTATCAAAGTAATAGAACCTAGTATTATTTTATTACATTATACACTTTATTTTTTGGGTCGTACATTATACTCTATCTTAACATCAACGGGAACAATGTCGGCAAAAGTCAACGGAAACAATATAGGAAAACAAAGGTGTGATTTCCGGTCGTGTAACGACATGTCTAATGATTGGGTTGGTTCCGTCCCGTGGGGAGAAATATATTGTAATTTATTCTCATTCATACTTCTTTTTTTTTTTTTTTGCCCCTTTCTCATATTATTATTAAGAGTTTAATTAGGATGCATTAATAATGTAAAATTTTTTTATATTATTATTTAATTAAAATTTTCTATTTATATGATCATTCAAGTAGTAAGTAATTATATCAAAAAATTTTTTTAATATAATAATATATAATTAAATATTTATATAAAAATTTTAACAGAATATTCAAATTAAATCCTATTATTATTATTATTATTATTATTATTATTTATGGTCACTTACACATTATTATTTGGAGCTGATATTAAATTTGATGATGGGTTAGGTTTTATTGAGTATGAGTTCGGCCTGGGTCCGGCTTTTCAATGAATGACACATTGTTTGGGTTTATGTCGAAAATTGCGGCACTTGTCGATGCAAAGTTTCAACAACTCTGTAGTCCGTACTCTAGAGAACACCCCCCAGGGCTTTCTCTCTCTCTTCTTTTCCTCGCCCCAAAACAAAATAAAATAAAAAATAGTACATTTAATTTGTTTGAAATGATAAGAAATAATACTTCCCTTTGATTTTTTTTCTTATATTTATTAATGTGAAATTAATCGAAATAGTTACGTATTTTATTCCTTTAATCAGGTGTTTCAAATTCGAATCCTGAAAATAGAAAAAATTTCGATTTAAAAACTCAAAGTTCTCTTTGGAACCTATATAAGTCAAATTTGATTAGTCAAATTCTTGATAAATGGATATGATAAATTAATGGGTTCATCCAATTTTTTTTTTATTTTAAAAAATGCTTTTATAAGTTTTAAAAAATATGTTTGGAAACAATTTAAAAAAAATACTTGTAGAAAAGAAAGTGAATTTTGTTATTTTCTAAAAGAAGTAGAAGTGATTTTCGAAAGTTAATCTTAGATGTATTTATTTGGGTTTCTAGAAAAAAAATACTATTTTTTTAATTTTTATCAAAATATTACTTATAAAATTTTTAATGTTATTTATTTGTATTTCTTAAAAAAATAGAAATAAAAAATAATCAATTTTCTGCTTAAGAAATAAATAAAAGTTGCTTTTTCTAAAAAAATAAATAGAATAAGAGAGAAAATTTTATTCTTCAAATTTAGGTTTTCACTCTCGTTCTCACACTCTCTCTCCCTTTTTTTTCATATCTTTAATTATAATTTTATAAAAAAAGATACTTCTATATTTATCTCAAATAATTTAATAACTTCTAATTTTAGTAAAAATATTTGTATAATTATATATTCAAGTGCAAAACACTTCTCTACTTTTGCTTCAATTTTTGATTCTAAAGAAGTATTTCTCTTAAAATCTTCACTAAATGAATTTTTTATTAAAATTTACTTCAAATTTTTTTTTTAGAAATTGGATATAACTAATTTTTTTAAAGTAGCAAATTAATTTTTTTTAATAAACATTTTTCCTAAAGTTGTATGAAAAAAAGGCTGGGTTTTTTTCCCTAAACAAAAAAGCCAAACGTATTTTTAGTGAATTGGAATAAAGTGTATATTTTGTAAACAAGTAAAGTAGAGTATTATTTCTTATTACCTTAAAAACATTAACTATATTTTACTAAAAAAAATATATATGACTCTGTGCTGTGCATGCGTGGCGATAGCTCAGATGATATACTATTAGCTATTCCAAGGGGTCAAACACCCCAAACCCTTAACACCACACACACACATACACACACAAAAACCCGACTGTGTACTATATCACGCATATATTTGGGGTGCATTGGTGAGAAAAGAAAAAGATCTGGGGTGAAATACTCAACAAATCTTTTGCAAATTAAAATATGTTATAGTTTTGAGTGTTAAAATATTTTTTTGAGTTTAATTGGTATATACTGATAGTATAAAATTATTTTACATTATCAACCAATAGAAATAGGGAAAAATGAGAAATCATGGTGGGTCTTTCATTATAATGGATAGTTATTTATGTGAGTTGGTACTTTCCATTATTTCTATTGATTGACAGTGTAAAACTGTTTTACACTGTCAGTACATTTAAATTAAATTCTATTTTTCTAACAATCCGTTAAAAACAAAAATTATTCTAACAATCAATCTAAAAATATTACTAATTCAAAATTCACTCATAATGACATGAGATGTAATTTATATAATATTTAAGGATTATTTAATATATGTGACAGAGTTTTCAAATTAAAAGAATTTTTAAGCACACCAATTATGAAAATTTAACATTTTTCTATAATTATTGTCTTTAAAAGTTGCTCATTTAGATTTTAATGGTTATAAATAGTGGTTCATTATTCAACTGAAGTATAACATGATAAGTTTTCTTGCAAGTTTCAACGAATTTAATTAGATTTAATTTGTTCCACCGGTCATGAGCTGCAAATTCCTTGTTTACCAATAATATATAAGCTTTATTGGAAACTAGACAAAATCACACTTTTTTTCGCTATCTAACGGTTCTGTTTGGGCAATGGATACAACCGAAGAAGTAACAGTACCTAACTGCATGCACCTAAAGACTGTTCATGAATAGTGGTCATAAGCTTATAAGATTGCTGCAGTTATTTATAACTGAGGCTTCATATATGTATAAAGTTAATGGAACGACATTCAACTAACTGGTTAATTTTAAATGAAGCTATCTGTGCACAATTATGATAACAATCATTTAGATAAAATACTCACATTTATATTTCATACACATCACATCAAGTTGGTTTAATTGATAAAATTAAACAAAAATTCATGAACGTTTATTAACATGTAAACCTCTATGTATATATATGAAAGCAGGAGCATTGAGGCACTCAAGCTTTTTATATTTGTTCTCTTCATGCATTTTGGTTCTTCGAATTTGCAATTTTCACCTATAATTTTTTTTTTTTTTTTTGTAAATAATAATCCTTTCTACTGTGTCAGCTACACAAAGAAGGATAAGCAGTTCAAAAATTAAAGTTTATGTTTGGAAAATATTACATAAAAATAATAAAGCAGAATTTTAATTAATTTACGAATTAAATGTTATGAATAGAATTTTTTTAACAATATTTTATTTTATTTTATTTCATTAATAATATATTTAATAAAAATTAAATACAATTTATGCAATAGATTAAAATAAAATAAATTATCTTCAAATCTTACCGACATCAATAAGATTTGTGAAACACATGTAAGAAGATTTATGAGATTTATTAAATTACTTAAAAGAATTCCAAACACAAATTTAATTTGTAAATTAAATTTATTTTTCTTTTATTTTTTGGAAGTTGAATGGGGCTAACGCTGAACAATCAGCGGCACATTCATTGATAATTAAAAAATGTTGAAGGAGTCAAAAAATTAATGGATCAATTACTGAATAAACACGTTACCTGTTTCACATAAGAATAGTGGAGATTACGCTTTAAAATTTAATTGTTATACATCGTGTGACATAAAATTGATGTATAAAAATTGTGAGATATAAAGTAGGAATTAAGTTTATGTCAGATTATTCATTGTAATTTAATTATGTGCAACTTTTTAAAGAATTATTAATTTTGTTTAGTGATATACTAATATCTAACTAAACAATAATATAAACATTTTATAATAACAATCAATCAAAATAAAGTTTGTGTAAAATACAATTAATTTACAATAACCAGAAGTTAGAATTCATCTAGTTAATTTTTCACTTATATATAGTAATGAGTTGGGTTTGTTTCATAAGTTTTTTTTTTAATTAGGGAATGATTTATAAATATCTCTACAAGCATGCAATAAATTACTCCTCTTTATGTTTGTGAGTATATATGTATTTATTGAAAAAAAAAGGGCCAATTAGTTCAAATGTATGTCTTGATCTTAGATTAAATTTCTCTTTAACTTAAACTTTTGTTAATAAAAAAGGGTTTAATTGAGATGTAGTGATAATATAAAATAATTTTACGTTGTCAGCCAATAGAAATACTAGAAAGTAAAAAATTATGGTGGGTTTTTAATTGTAATGAGTAGTTATTTGTATAAGTTGGTACTTTTTAATATTTTTATTGACTGACAGTGTAAAATAAAATTATTTTACACTATCAGTATATTTAAATTAAATTTAATAAAAAATGGGTTTAATTTATATATACTGATAATATAAAAAAATCTTATATTATCATCTAATCATATACTGTTACATGCATAAATATACATGATCTTCACCCCTATTATTCCAAAAATTATCCAAATAAAAGAATTCAATTGAATGATAATGTTAGTATATATAAATTAAATTCTAAAAAAATTTGTAAGATAAAATTAACTTGTAAGAATTATTTTCATCACACAAGTAGCTTTTGCTCAAAATTTTACATGATTGTAATCACTTTATTATATTTCACTTATTATCTTTACCACGCCAAGTGCATGTACATGGCTGGAAGCTATCACGGGGCAAAAACAGAAAGTAAAATAAAAAGAAAAAAATGATAAACAAATTCTGCAAAGGACGAAGAATGCCTGCGTCCCACAACCAAGCGCCGATTTTTATGACACTCAAAATAAAATATTCGATATTCCATTCATTCCGTGATTATTTTTTATTTTTAAAAAGTGCACAGCGAACCACCAAACGGCACGTGCAGAGTCTACTACGAGGTAGCACAGCATTCCCTACGAGTGGTCCATGGACACGTGTCGAGATCGTAGCGCACAAAACGGAGCGTGGACCAATAGGAACGCAGTAACTGATAGGATCTCAGTGCGCTCCTCCCGTCCACGAACCACGAATCCTGAAATCTGCTCCATGCCACGTGTCTCCTTCTCCGTGATACCTTTCGCTTAAATTCCAAAAACACTAAATAATAAAATATTCACTAATTATTTCTTTCGAGAATAAAAAATTAAACCAAAAAGAAAAGAAATACAATACCTGTGTGCTGGTGCGTTCGACGGAAAAGAAGGCTCTGGAAGGTCCTAGGAATCAAAACTGCAGAGCTGAAAGCCTCAGAGTTACACCACTTTGTTTTTCTCTCTCTCTCAAATCTCTGTTTTTTCTCGTAAACTTCTCATTTTCCCGGAAAAATCGGTTCTGTGGTTAGCTGGACGCTGAGATAGTTCTTATTTCAGGTTTGTAAATTTTTTCTTCTTCTTTGTTGTTACTGCCTCTCTATCTTATTTTTACTTCTTCTTGTGACTGCCTCCCTATCTTATTTCTTATTTCTTATTTCTTATTTCTTATTTTTTTATTTTTTATTTTTAAGAATTGATTTTTACAAATTAAAAGTAGGGACAGAGCTTCTAGATGTCTCTGTTTATTTTGCGTAGTTTGATTGCTGTGGAATTTTTTACCTTAGTTGTTGCTAAGCGATAAAGTCGGTGCCATGTTTGGATGGAGAGGAAACGCTGAAAAGGATCTTCGGAGTTTAAATTTTGTCATTTAGATTCGCAATCTATGGGGCTAGGGGCGAAATTTTGCGTTCTGGATCATCAGCTTCTGTGTTCTGTTTTGTTCTGTCTTTTTTTGTTTAATGAATTGATTGTAGTGTTTTTACCGAAGAAATTGTAGTATCAGTTCATAAATAAGTGGAAATTTTGCTTCGTGGTATTTTGATTTTGAGGCCTCTGGTTCACGGTTCAAGTGTGAAAGAAGAGGATAAAGGGAAAGAGATTTTTGGCCTTTTTATTGTAAAAAATTGATATGGTCACCTCTGTTTGGTTTACAGCACAAGGTAGGCCTTAAACATGGTTATTCTATAAATCCCCTCAGCTAATGCGTTGTTTTGTCAAACTGATTCGTAAATTGGCAATGAGTAATTTCGATAGGTTCTGTTTTAATGTTAATAATAAATAGAGCTCGCTAGCACCGGAAACAATCTTTATGTTAGTTTGTTCTGTTGAAACAGAACGACTTCTGTCCTGTTTTGAAGACAGAATACCTATAATTATGGCTATGACAGTGGCAAGGTATTTCATGGACTGAAAAGGTAGTAGTCGATTTAACTAAATTATTTGACAAACTACTTTTTATGTTTGAAATTTCCCAATTGAGCAAATATTTACCTCTTGGGGATCAGAGGTGGCGGGATTGGTGTTAATAATCATTGGCTGTTGCTAGACTCAGAACAAGCAATCTATCATGTTAAACCTAACATTAAGATCTCACAGATGGGTGATCTTGATTCATCTGATCATTGCTATTCTTAATTTCTAAACCCAGTGGACGTGTGAGAGGTGATTGGCATAGACAAGGCTATGTTTTAGTGTTTAGAAGTTCAAAGTTCATTTGTCATCAAGGGTGCTATGCTAGGGTTATATATGTGTCGCAAGTGTTCACACTACATACATGTTGTGTTTATAATATTTCATGCAAAATATAATGGGCTTAGAACATAGTATGTGATTTTTTCTTCATGATCCAAACAGTTTTGCCCTTAGTTTATTTGTCAAAACCTGCAACTTAAGGCTTTTTCTTTTTCTTTTTCGTGTATTCTATTCATGATAGAGAAGCATCTTTGAGGACAGATTTTGCAAAAGAAACATGACACTGGATCAAGCAGCTGCATTTGTCTTTAGTGGTGGATAGAATATCTCAAAGGAATGTCAAACTTCTCTATGTATGAGGTACAATATATTGCAGTTCAATTCAAACACCAATATTTGGAATTTTGGATAACCATAGATCACATGCCTGAGTTTGTTATCTACACTTAAAATTTGAATCTCCATATAGTGAAGAATATATAGCCCTAATTCCTCTCATTACATATTGATCTACTCATAATCTTATACACAGAAGTGGTCAACCTTCTTCCCGAGTTCAAGCTTGGATATATTTTTCTCCCTAACTTGTTAAGACTTCAGATAGTTGGAAAATCTCTCTAATTGAAACTTTCCTAAACATTTTACCTAGATGATCTTAATGCGACCAAAAGCATATATCAATGTTGTTTCTGTTTTTCATTAAGTTTCCATGTATGTCTTTATTTATAATTTTGAGTCAGGGTTTAGTGTAAGACAGTTGTCTTCACTGATCATAGGTGCCGTTTCTGAATTTAATAGAGATATTGTGTCATCTTTTTTTCAATACTCCATTCAGAGAATCATATAGGTTAGAGCCTTAAACACTTCCCAGAAAAGTTTTCTCCTGTTAGTGGCCTGGTTTTCCCAGAGCTTCATTACTATATAAATGATTCACATTCTGAATTAATGAAATCTACATTTAGCAGTTTGTATGGGCTAGAGGAATGTGACAATTGATAATTCAGTGGCAGATCTTGATGATAACTAGTAGTGTGCTTTTGTTTAATGCAAACAACTCTACTGTTATTGGTGATATCATTATTTGGACTTCATTAGATGTTTTCACTGCAGTATTAATGTTATCTCTGATTGAATTTTACTTGTGTACAGAGATGTATTTTTGTTCTGTCATTGTAGCATAATCTTATTAGTAGGCTATTATGCTATCCCAATTCGAACGAGCCAGCGATGAATGAATGGCTTGTTAGTTGTTAATGAGACTCCAGAAACACTATTATTGAAAAGCTAGTTGTTGATTGATGGTGAGTGTAGCTGATGTTGCTTTTGGTGTGAAGATTAAACTATTTGTGAAATGGTAAATTTAAAAATAGTTGCATGTACCTTTCCTTCTACTTTTTGCTTTGTATTGCTCCGCTTTTGTGCTTCTTCGCATCAAAATCTTGATCCTTGTAAGAACTTTTGGTAACTGGTGAAGCCCGCCTGTGTGAAGCTTCCTTGAGGTTTTCAGTTTGAATTTTAGAAATACAAGTTTCAGTTTTACAAGATGCAGTTCTGTTTATAAGATTCTTGTAAAATTTCTAGATGGATAACAATGGAGCAACTTTTTGGTTCTATTGCTATTTCATATTTTCCTTTTTCCAGCTGATTCCAGCAGAGTTGTGGAGGTTGTATTAACAAGATTGTGTCTGACTTTTGTGGTCGCCGTGTCGTAACTTTGAAACACGTGATTATGTTGTTGCGTGTCAGAGTGCAGATATCTGCCTGTTGTTTTAGAGTGTTTTGAAACATGTGTTGTAACTTTGATATATTTCTTGGTGCTAAGGCATTTTACTCTTGGCACAGTGGTAAGTGGTAACATACATTCATTTCCTAGTGCAAGACTGCTTTGATGATCCCAGCATATAAATCTAGTAGCTTAATGAAGTTCCTTTCCAAAAGAGTTTGCAAGATGTTGGAGAAGACTTCTTAATTTTCTGTTTGCATAGTCATGTCTCTGATGTGTATGGCAAAATCTGATTTTGACTTGTTAGACCCTTGAAGTATTTAGGTTATAATTTATCTACTTGAACACTTCTGTCTTTAGCAACACCATAATGCAGAACATTTGAAGATGTTAATCATGGGAATTTATATGGATGGTGAATGAAATTGTAATATTAAGAGGCTGTTTGAATGCTCAATTCAGTGCTAAAAATGAAAAGTTTCAGCATTGAAAATGATTTAATGATATTTGTTTATACCAAAAGTGAAATTAAGTGAGGAAGTTCTGAAAACTTTTAGCACATGGGAGCTCGCGTTAGACATTCATTCGTCAGCATACATTACCTTATTCAAGTAATGAAATTATAGTATTTTCCTTTAATATTGTAACATTAAACTCTTCTATGTTGTATTTTATAGCAAATCTTTACATTGCTAGTCTCAAAATAGAAGGTTTGTGTTAGGTAGTTGACAGCCAACATAAAGCTTTGTCGAATCTTCATGAATATGGATTAATGATCATGTAAAAGATGGTATAGTCTCGCCATAGGTGGTATGGTCATGTGATGAGAAGACATATAGAAGCTCTAGGAAGAGTAGTCAGATAGAGGGCAGCCGATGGGTAGGGTAGAGGAAGACCAAGACAAACTATAGAAGAAACCATTAAAAAGGACTTAAATTTTAGTGGCTTGTCTATAGCCGTGATTTATGATAAGATGTAATGATTTCGTTTGATCTTTGTAGCTGACCCATCTAACGAGAAAAACCTTAGTTGTTGTTGTTGTTGTTGTATAGTATCATTTGTTTTAATAATAGAAACAATAAGGTTGCTGCCTTTTGGTTGAACTCGGGGTCCATGACCCTTTTCACATAGTGTTTAGGGTTCTAGTTGCAAAAATAGCCATTCTATTCACAGGAGTAATGTTGCGTACATTTGACCTATACTGGCACAGCAATTTGCAAATACTAGGAGATTGGTGCACTAGGTTGCCCTTTTCATTCAAATTCATTGCTTCATTTTTCATCACTATTTTTTTTTTTTTTCAAAAAATTTGTAAAGCACACACTAAGTGTAGAAAGAACTGTGAGATTAGTGTAGCCAGTTGAGTGTTCCTCTCTCTCTTATGATTTTACTAATTATAATATGTTTTCGTATTTTGCAGATTGAACAAGATGCACATACTGTATTTAAAATTTTAAATACTTCTCACCGGGGTTAATGTCATTCCTGTTTTAGCTTTTTATAAAACGTCATTAAATGTCCTGACCCAAAGCTTTATAAAACACACTGTTGAGGATCTCCAGAATTTCAAACACATCAGTAGTTTGTTTCCTTTTTATTAATTTCTAGGACTGAATGTATCCTGTTTGTCATACATCACAGTACAGCTTTGTATGTGCCACTCGGTTGCTGTAAGTTTTTCATGATTTTGTCACTTTCATACCCAACAAATGGAGAGACCTTACCAGGACAGAGAATATTAGCAACATATTAATCAAGCATTGTCATTGAAGGCAACATATTTTTTCCTTTCACATATATTGGAGTTTGGAGTTACTTTTTTCCCCCTCTTTAAGTTAGTTGAAATTTCTGAAATGATTATCACCTGTTTCTTTTTATTGCTTTTGATGCTATGCTTGTGATGATTTATTATGTTCTGTGATGCCATGTTATTGTAAGTAATTTTCTAAATATCTGTCGTGTTACAGCTTCATGGTAATGCGTGGGATGAATATGGTGAAACTGATGATCATATAGTGCCCAGTGCTGGTGATGACCACACCAAGCAGTTTGCATTACAGGGTGATGATAGCTGTAAGAAATCACTTCAAGAATTGCATGGTATCAAAAGAAGGACTGATTTTGTGAGTAGCTATGGTCCTCAAGGTAAAGAGGAGTTGTACCTACCAAATCTGAGCCAGAAAGAAAGAATGCTGGAGAAGGGTTCATGGTCTCACACGCCTGAAGGTCTGTTTTCTTCATGTGATGGTGACTTATGCAAAGAACTGAAAATGCTGACATCTGATAATACAAGGATGTCTGATCATTTCAAGAGCAGCAATGTAGATTCTAGCAGTGTGGATGATACTATCTTAAGAGACAAGTCGGTGGTGGAGGATGATAGTGTGTCAATGGATCAAGTACCTCAAACTGACACTGACCTCAGTTTTCTTGATAATGATGTGTGGTTGGATATAGGAAACTTTGAAGATGTTGACAGGGCATTGTAAGGAATTCTCCTATTTGACTGAATTTTTTTATCTTTTCCTTTACCTGAAATTCTAATCAATTCATCATGATCCCCACAAATATCTGAATAGTACTTTTAAAATTGCAGAAATTGTGACTTAACTTTTGGAATGGGGAGTCTCAATAGTGAAGAAGAGGAGTTCTGCTGGCTCTCGTCTACACATGGAACTGAAGGATCTGATGATGCATTGAAGTCTGGCTTCAAGTTTTCTTCTGCTGAAGTGAGTCCATTGAAAAGTATGGCAGATTATAGTTTAGCCCCGAAGGAAAACATTGAAGGTCTGCCAATTAATGATTGCAACAAAAAGGCATCTCCTATTGATAAAAAACTGAGGTCTCAAATGAATGTTGATCTTGATGCTGGCCCACCTCCATTATCAACATTCAGTGAATCAAACGTGAAATCCACCGATACAAATGACTTGATACCCAATGATAAGGTTGGTTACTCCTTCATTTTAATTTATTTTCCACTGTATAACTTGGATTCTGAATTCCTGAGTTTCAGATTATGCAGTACAATTCTTTGTGGATTGTATTACCATACCATGCACAGAGGCATATATACACTAACAAAATGGCCTTTCTAAGAAATATGACAAAATAAGTTGACATTTGTCTCTGATCTTGTTAAAGTTGTTAATGGCATTGAAATTAATTACTGAAGTCTAGTGTTACATTTATGCTATGATGTAGGCGCTAGACCTGAACCCGTTTTTCATTTCAATGCTATAATGTCAGAATTCATGTATTCTAGAATTCGATTCAGTTGATATCTAAATATGATCATACATTCACCCATTTCGAAAAGGTTTGTAGTTAATGAAACCATATTATATTCTATCATCATTGACCCCTAAAAGGCTAAAATTTTTTGAGAAATCAATATTATATAGAAATTTAAATATCTAGAGATTTTACTCTTCAAGATGATTTTATGGTATATTCATATCCTAAGAATTTTTATCCTGTTTGAGTTGTAACTAATAATAGTAGGCATTAAGGGGAACCGAGTAACTAGTTATCCTATTTGATGTAAATTGTGTGTTTGCTGATTTGCAGAGAGATTGGAGAGCATTGCTCTTTTGATGTATTTTTTTTTTTTTTATTCTACTTTTGTTTTGAGGATCTCTTATCCTCCATGATCTATCTAATATCCTTCTCTTCTTGTTAATGATATTCTTTCTTTTATCCACCAAAAAAAAAAAAAAGAAGAAAGATAAAAGAAAATGTAAATTGTGTGTTTTGATAGAAAACTTGGCACGAACTTATTTAATACGCAACATCAGATGTTTCTTTTATTGGGTGATTTATTGCATTCCTCTGGTTTGCAATGTATGTTTTGTAGCAACTGGAAACTAGTCTGACTGCCTGGTCTATTTCATTCAGGTGAATGTATAAACTGGAAAAGATTGTCTCTTAAATCTTAATTTGTATATTACAGAGTCTCTTTGTATTACAGATGCAGGGTAAGCTGTCAAAGCCATCAGTGGGAAAGAGAAAAAACGGCTATCTAGAAAATGGTGATTCTGTTCATTCCTACTCTCAGATGGAGCAATATGCACATCTGAAGCAACCCTTTGGAGCAACATCCAGTGGGGTTACTTCTCAGGATAGCATCCACAAACATAGACCAAATATGGATTCTGATTCTTTAGGATGTGTACAGATGCAAACTCCCCTAATGCACCCAGATTATAGTCATAATCCAAGTTACACTTCCCTGCTTCCAACTTTGTCCAGATCGAGGTCTGAACACAATGGACAACCGTCTCCTTCTTTTCAAGAATCAGCGTACGCACCAAACTTGGAGAGTTCTCATGGTCATCCTTTGGAGGCTGCTGCCTTGGAAACAAATGATAAGAGAGAAAATTTATATAATTGTTGTGATGCGCAACTGTTAAGTAGGGGTTTCAAAAATGAAAATGTGGCTAGTCCTATGCCACCATTTCAAAGCCCAGGTTCAGCTCAGCTGGTGGGTCATCAGTTTGAAAATGAGAATGAAGGCCATAGTGAAGTTGGAGGAGTTAGCATAGGATTTTCACAAGAGATAGACTCATCAAATGTGCAAGAAAGCTCATCCATGAGCTCTGCATTGGATGAAATCTCACTTGAAGCAACTAGCTTTCGCCAGCTCCAACGGGTCATGGATCAGGTAGTGGAATATTTTGTAATGTCGAAGTTTTATCCTGTGCTCTTTTTGTAGTGTCTTTTGGACAATGAAGTAAAATTTAACGTGACATGCATCTAGCTAACTTCAGTTTCTTCATGATGATAGATTTTCTTTTGTATGTCTTGTTAACTTCACATCTCTAATTCTGCTTGGCCATATGGATGTTGTAAATGTGGTGCTTAACCTATTTTTAACCAATATTCTGAATTTAAGGAGGTTGTTATTATGGGTGGTCCAGAAAAAACAAAAATTCTATAAAAGACCCACCAAAAAAAGAAAAAAGAAGAATGTCCCGTGTTGTGATGCTAAGAAAGTTATTATCCACATATCCTCATTGCTGAAAATCTTTCACTTCATTGATTATAATTCGCTTTTGCAAACAAAATTCGCTTGATTGCAGTTGGATATTAGAACTAAACTATGTATAAGGGACAGTCTATATCGATTGGCTAAGAGTGCTGAGCAAAGACATAATGATGCAAATGTGAACGGTCAAATTGGTGATGATGTTGAAACGCGCAAAGCATTAATGACACAGGGTGCAAACAGGTATTGCTCACTTTATTCACTTAATCAGATTTATATTTCTCTTGGCTACTAGACAACCATCATAGAACGTTGATATGCTGGTACATCGTAGTTTTGTGGTCTGCCCATCTTGCACTTGCCGTGTACCGAAAGATGTATTGTTCTTTTTATTTTATTCTTTAGAATCCTATACAGATATGTGAAAAGTGAAATATTGATGACATGGAAAATGATGATAGGACAATATTATGAGGAAACATCATTGAGAATAAATTTACTGATATAATAACATTAAAAAAAAAATGTATTTTGCTGATACCATGCGCAAGGAATGTTTCTCAATAGAAGGGAGAGAATGCAACACAGGTGTTTTCGTGTTTTGCAGCCCATACTAGCTCTTAGCTTCTAATATCTATGGAGAATTAGTATTTTTTGATTAATCGTTTTGATTAGTATAACACTTAGCTCTATTCAGGTGTACTGGCTTCATGGATATGGAAACTAACACAAATCCCATTGATCGGTCTATAGCACACTTACTGTTTCACAGACCCTCAGATCCATCAATGTTGCCCCGTAACGATACTATCCCTTTCAAATCCAGTTCCATGGTACGTTTCTACGAATTATTAAAATGCTTATTAAAATGAAGTAAATACTTGTCGTTTGCTGCGAGCCTCATTTTCTGATTTAAATTACAGATACATGGATCAGTGATCAATCCACCAGTGATGACTGAGAAACAGGTTTGTCAGGAAGGATCTTCGGCTGCAGTAGAAAAGAAGTCTTTAGGGGTAACACCTAGTGAAAAGTGAAACTAGCATTGGCGTTACCGTGGTGTACAATTTCTTTTTATCAAGTAAGTCATCATATCATATCCTATGTATAAATGTTCGAGGCTTACTCAGATCCTTTTGTTAATTTGTGATTCATTTTTTGTACTCGATATCAAAAATACTGATGACCGATGTGTAATTTTGCTGATCAAGATTAGGTAGCAGATATGATGATGTACAGTAATGCTACATCCGCAGCCCTTTTTATAACTTTTTTTTTTTTTTCATGTGAAAGATACAATTGTGTGTTGCAACTTGCAGGCCGTTTATTAAGTAATAAGCCATCCGTTATATAGGAAGCTGATTTTATATGGTAACGGGAAAAGGAACGAGACTGAAATTACTCGTACGAAACTAGATTTTATTAGGATATTGTTGATTGCTTCTCGATTACCAATTGGACCTTCTTGAAACATAAATGCGAACAGAGGCAATCGTGATACGATGTTGATCTGGAGTATCATAGTACTCAAAACTCAGCCTTGAACACCCAATTAATTGGATAGGAGCCGTCAAATTTAAGAAAATCCAATTTAACGTCGCGTGCATAGAAGGTTTTGTGATGATTGGTCGAAGATGCTGCCTCCGAGGTTGAGCTCTTTGCAACAGCTATAACTTGGGTTGTGAGTTGCTGATTCATAGATCATGCTACCTTCAGAAATTGGTTGGGTCTTTGATGAGGTTACTCCCGCGCCTATAAGTAATTCATGCCACCAGCGCTGCATTTCAGCTCAGCAGTATTTTTAAGTACGTGCTCCACCTCATCATTCCCCTCACTACGGTATACTGGTTGTCTTTTTTTTTTTTTAATTCATTGACATCTTGATGCAAATTTGGTTTGCATTTAGTTCTCATTTTCAGTCAATATGCTTTTTTTATTTAAAGGATATAGGAAAATGCTGACTATTTCGTGTAAAAAATTTTAAAGACATAATATAGAATAAAAATACTGCAATATTTTTGTTATGGTAAATAGACATGAATCGTTTGAAAATTAAAAGTAAAAATAAATCGAACACTTTTTAATTCTCCCTAGTGTTGGAATAGTAAAATATTCCTTTGTAATTTTTTCAAGTATGTGAACTTGTATTGGGCTTTAAATATTTTTATATTTTATATTTTGGAAAAAGGAGGTTTAAAATAAAATTATTTTTAAATGAGAAAATAAAAATATATCTAATTTAATTTAAAATGCATTTCAAGTATAATCATTACCTACTGTAAAAGTAAAGTAATCTTTATTTATTACTATGCAGTTAAATTGGATTTGAACAATTTTAATTTAAATATTTATACACAAATTCGTAAGAGCACATCCAATGAGTGAGTTTTTTTATCCCAATTTGCAATGTCTCCCTGAATAGGACTGTTATTTTTTGGGTGGGTGTCCATTGGAGTGCATGTGTGAAAAGGGACCTGTTCCACTAACTTGGGATTAATACCATTTATTGGTTGTCCAGTCATAACGTGCCACTTGTTAGTGGCAGAAAAATGTGTTTTATTGTCCAATCATATGGGACTCGCGTTGGTCTCTTCGATCAAAAAGAATAGTCTCAATTTTGGAAGAGCGTCAATTTTTATGATTAATTGATTAGGGTACTGGCATATAATGAAGCTAAAATTGAGATTCAAAATGGGACATCCATTGGAAATGCTCTAATACATGCTCGATCCTGCCACTCTTGAAACAATCTAGTACTGTTGCCCATAAATGATTGAGGGCAACCAAGCTCTTTCATTGCCAGCACAATCTTTGTCTGTCTCATCTACCACCTTTTTAGGCCCCATAAACAACAGTTTCTTCTTCATGTGATAGGACCCGTCCAATCAGACAATCATGTGCCCCCCCCCCCCCTCTCTTCTTTTTCTCTCCTTTTCCTCTTTCCTTCCTTAACAAAATATATATCACATTTGAGGAAGTATAGATATAGACAGTTTATGGCA
Organism: Pterocarpus macrocarpus; assembly: GCA_031439585.1. Classification (NCBI taxonomy): domain Eukaryota; kingdom Viridiplantae; phylum Streptophyta; class Magnoliopsida; order Fabales; family Fabaceae; genus Pterocarpus; species Pterocarpus macrocarpus. The sequence goes on from CM062518.1 coordinate 39,610,144, forward strand.
TAAATTCAACTGTTGGGATCATCACAATTACTTCACTGTCACGAATCTTTGTACTGCTTAATTATTCACCTTCTCTTCCATCTTCTCCTTGGTCAAGGATTAATGATGTAATTTTGTTAGCCTCCTGGATTCTTGTTAAATACCCCTCTAGCTATTTATGAGTGCCCCCAAACTCAAATGCCCTCGAACTCCATTTATCGGTGGCCCCAAACTCCGAATGAATCCACACCTCAAGCACCTTCAAAAACAACAACCTTGTCCTATCAGATAGTGGATCAAACAATGCTAAATGTCTTGTCGAGAGAGATTACCAGAACATCTTTTCACCATCCATCATTCCTCATATTTTGACTTCGATCAAATTGGACGCAAGATGAGCGACATATGGTAGGCACGTTTAGATTCTAGAGAGCCAAAAGGGATTTCTTAACATAAGAAATCTAGCTTCGATTACTAATGTATTGTCGTAATCATACAGTCATATGTGGCAACTTATACTCGTGTTGACATTCTTAACAACGAACAGTTTTCAATTTAATTGAATGGTCCTAAACATATCACATTATACCAGGTAACGTACAAAGGAAATCTTTAGATAATGCTAATCAAACTGCTGCCTTAGCTGCATCTCTGTTTCACTTTTCCAGGTTGCATGAGATGACTGCCCCTTCATCCTTTTAGATTTCTCCTTATCTTTGATAGTTGATCCTTTCTTCTTGGTCTCTGTGCTGGTATCGTTAGCAGGGCGATCGCCACATACAGGGCAGACCATTCCACGTGCACTGGAGTAGGTCTTGGGAATCCCACATTGCAAACACATCCTATACAGAAAGTGAAGTACTAAGAATACAAGGAAGGACAAAACAAGAAAACAATATCCATCCACAAATATATATGAAGTAATACTATATCTTATTCCTCAAGTTACTGCAAATATGCTCAGACAATAAACTGGAGGTTCCTAGTTATCTATTTGAGAGTTCATAAACCTACTTTGAACTTGCAATAGAGATTTATGTACAGACTACATGCAGCAACAGTTGGTATGAAGTGGGAAAAAAATAAATATTTTCAGGTCCTTAGTTATTACTTGCCAAGGCATACTGCTAGTGCATACCTCAAAAGCTCAGCAGCATCTTCAGCATTGGGATTGGTTGCAGTTGGTGCCCGCTTTCCTCCTTCTGGTGTGCTCGATGCAGCTGATATTGGTGGTTGGCTACCATTCATGTCACTTCTTACTCGTTCATGAATCCCAACTAGTTGAGGCTTTGCCTCTACCACCGCACCTATATGTATTAATAAATATTAAAACTTTAAAATGAATGAGAATGTATACTAATATTCATTTAACCAAATTAAACCCCACAAAGTTTAATAGAAGGCTCTTCATTTTAATGTATTACAATTTACCATCGAGTTAACACATCAGAGTAATGTACCAAACTACCAACCCTAAGAGAAAAAAATGATTTTCACTGACCATTGGTGGTGTACTCTGGCAAAAGAGCATTTAAGACCAGCACCTTAAGCAACACCACCCAGCAGCATTTTGAACTAAACCTCTTTAAACTTGACAAGCAACCGTGCAATTTTTTTCTTTTATCAAAAAGAGCAATTTATTAAGGAAAAGAAGATCTGTGCATGATATATTTCACAGGAAAAATAAACAAACTTAAAAACAAAAATGAAACAAAGGAGGAAAAAAAAACTCAAAAGTGCTATTCAATCCCTTAGCTTGTCCTAATTTTGTTTTGAAGTCTCAACTCTCTAGTCTCAAGCAATGGCGGAATAGGACTGATAATAGTAAAGTAGATTCAAGGCTTTTTAGTTTTATGTTCTGGTAACCATTCTGTCATATATAAATCAAAGATTAACATGCATGACCATTTAGTAGCAGAAAGTATCTTATTAGTTTCACTCCCAGCACCATCGGTGACCAAAACTTTCATGCAAAGAGGTCACCACTCACCAGTAATCAAAGATTATGGAATGATCATCAAATCTATATTCTTTACAGCACAACTGGTGTCGAGTAACAAATTAACAAATTCAGCCTGGCAGCTCTACCTATACTCATATAAGTAACAAATTTACAATACAACAAACCACAACAAAATTTTACGATTAAGTCTAAAACAGCCAAATAGATTTACAGTTGATAGTTGATACTCGTTCTAGTTTCCATGCTACACAAGGGGTACTTGGGCAAGGAAAAGCTACCCAAAATCAATAGCAACACCCTTTAAAAAACTGGCTAAAATGCATATAACCCCCTCTAAAAACAGGCTAAGGCTAACTATAGAAAACCCCCTTGTGGTTCAAAAGGCAACACCTTGACTCCCTGAACTTATCAAACTGTATAGTGTAAACTTAACACCTCGTGCATGTACAAAATCCCAAATGTAGGAAATCAACATGCACGGTTTTGTAAGTTCAAAAAAATTGAGTTGTCTAGTTTTTAACCATAGTGGATTTTCTTCAATTTACATATAGTTAGAGGTTACTTGCATTTGAATTCCCTCTCTCCCCCCCCAAAAAATAAAACCCGCCCACCACAACAAACAAACCATTGATGACAAAAGCAGGGTTGACACTTGAAGTTGAAGCTATCTGAAAGTAATTCATGGTAAGTACTAAGCACATCCACCCTCCAAACCAAATATACCCTTTTACACCATGAGGCCACAGCTATATATCTCGTACACATAATGGGAAAAAAAAAAGTAAATAAATAAAGAAGAAGAAGAAGAAGAGAGAGAGAGAGAATGATACAACACCAGTCGGCAAATCCTTTTTGTCCTTTCGATTCCTCCTACTGCCATGCCTCCCTTGCTGCTGATCAGCATCTCTTGCTGGGTTGTACTCCTCCACGCTGTTGTTCAGAAATTGGGGTGGCCCTGAAACCTCCATGAAAGTAAACACAATCACCCAAAATTCAACAACTCGCAACAAAATTGAACATATTTTTAAACTCTAGATAAAAAAAAAGACTTTTTTTTTCCCTTGAAAATTGAATTCCCAAATTTGAAACTTATTTCCGGTGGAGAATTGCGGGGTAACAAAAAGGGTTGGGTGGAGGGGTTTACTTCGGAGAATGCGTCGAATGCAGAAGGAAGACCAGGAGCAGAGGAAGGTTGGGGAAGGTCGAAGATGGATCTGTCGCCAAGAGACGGGTGACCCGCCGCGGAAGGTTCTCCGGCACCGGCACCGGCGTCTTCGTCGTCGTCGTCGGAAGAAGAATCGTGGAGGTGGGTTTGTTCATGTTGGGGTTCGTCTTCGCCGGAAGAATAGCCTTGTATAAGAGACAAGCTCATTCTGGAGAAAGGTTGCAGCTTTGATTTTTGAAGTTGAAGGGGTAGAGATGATGAATTCGATTCGTAACCCTACTTTCCCACTGAACACTAACAATGGAGGCACCAACACACAAGCCACTCGGTGTGTTCTACAATTTTATTTTTTTTTTCAACTAAATTATCCACCTTCGTCCCTTCATGGTAAACTTGTCTCGTTTGGCATTTGCACCAAAGTAATCATGGTAAAATTATTTTTAGGTTATTCGTAAGTAGTTAGGGTGAGTTCGTTTGTACTTTTTTTTTTTGGTAAAAAATTATTTTTTTATTAAAAAATTAATTTTTATATATTTAGATAATATTTTAAAAGTAATTCGATTATTAAAAAATTTTATTTTCTATTTTTATGAAAAAATTGAAAGGAATAGTTTTTGAAAAAAAATTAATTTTTAGATTTTTTAGTTATAAATTTAAGTTTTAAAATCACTTTTTTCAAAATTTGAAATAAATATATCTTTAATTTAAATATATTAATAGTACACTGTTAACCAATAGAAATAGTGGAAATTATCAACTAATACAAAATCATTCAAAAGAACCTATCATAATTTCTCACTTTCTCCTATTTCTATTAGTCGATAATGTAAAATTATTTTACACTGTCAATATATACCAATTAAACTCTATTCATAATTAGGTTTTTATTTCCATAATTATTTTTTTTTCTATTATTACTTAACAATAATTACTTTTTTATAGAAAATCTTTTGCAACTAAAGTTTATTTGAATATTATTAAATAAAATAACTTCTAAAAATATAATTTTAATAATTTTAAAAATTATTGAATTTATTTGTTTCAATAATATTTATATTATAATATTAAGTAAAAAATATTTTTATTAATACACATCTAAAAAATTTTTACCCTATACAAAAGTAATAAAATGTTGCTATCATGTTTAAGGACAAGGCAATTTTTCAATGCAACCGAGATTTTGAGTTTTGGTTATATTGTGAGTATGGGGGCGATTGTTTAGAATTATTTGAGCAAAAAATTATTTTTTTTATTAAAAAATATTTTCTTGTATATTTAGATAATTTTTTTAAAAAAATTAGAATTTTTTTAAAAAATTATTTTTATTTTTTATAAAAATTGAAAAGAGTTTCTTAAAAAAAATATTTTTCAATTTTTTTAAATATATATAAAATTTAAATTTTATAATCACTTTCTTTAAATTCTTCAAAAAATGTTTCAACATTTTTTAACAAAAAAAATGATTTTTTACACTAAAAAATTCACTTTCTCAAAAGCTAAAAGATATTTTTAATTTTAGAATAAAACTTTTAATAAAAGTTGAAATGAATAATTTTTATAAAAAATATTTTTTTAATAATTGAAAAATTACCTTTTATGAAAAGACAATGTGTTGAAACAAATAGACCCTAAATGAGGTATTGTTTGGGGCAGCAAACGTGAAACTTCAAAAGTTTGAGTGCTTGTTTGGTTTATTCTTTGATAAATATAAAAATTCTTTTAATAAAAGCAAAAAGTATTATTTCTATACAAATATTTTAAGAAGATAATTTTTCTTTTTTTATTTATCAAAAATTAAAATAAATAAGTCCTAAATCTGCTCAGCTATTGGGATATAAATATCTCATTGTAAATACATCTATTTCCTTTTTCTCGATATTGCTATTCACATAATGTATCTCATCCACTGAAGTAAAGTTTGACTGTTGTTGTATTGATATTCAAATAATATTTTTTTTTTGGATACAGCATGACACTACATTTTTTGATCCAGCATATTCACATAATATTGAATACAAAATGATTTGCAATGTACATTCAAAATTATATTGTCTTTTTTTCCTAGAGATTCTGGTCGTCTCCTTATTGAGGATGTGATGGAAGTTAATTTACCTTGTAGAGTTATTAATTTCTTGAGAGCTTTTTCCTATATATATATATATGAACATGCCTGTCAATAATAGAATAAAGCTACTATTCTAAATTTTGTCGGTTATTCAATTGATTGCCCTTCTTTGGTACTTAAATAATAATAATAATAATAATAATAATAATAATAGATTTGCACCTAAAATAATAATAATAATAAGAAAAAAGAAAAATCGTAACATCTATACAGGAAAGGAATATTGTTCATGACCGAATGCTACTGTAGCCTTTACTTGCGAAGGGTATTACACATCTTATGAAGGTATAATATAATATATGGATGTGATTTAAAGATATATTTATGTATCAAATATTTATAATGTGTTGTAGTAATTATTTAGTTTTGGTCAAATTTTAAAATTGTGATTAAATATATTTTGAAAGTGATTAAAATTTATTTACATAATTATAAAATATCTCCAAAATATACGTTTAATTTTATGATCATATAAATAAATTTTTATTTAATTTTAATATCATATGAATAAAATTAAGAATTATTATAATGTATCATATATATTTTAAAAATAATTAAAATTTATCTATATAATCTTAAAATATCTTCATAAAAATTCTATTTAATTTTAAAATTATGTAAATAAATTTTAATTTAATTTTAAATTATACAAATAAATTTTAAAAATATTATGATATATTATAAATAATTAATATACTAATACACAATCAAATTCCACCAATTAAATTACTTATAAGTTTCATGATGCAGCTTGCAAGTATATGCACCAGAAATAGCGAGCTTGTTTGGATTGCAGTTTACATCTATTAGAAGGCCTTTTAGGAGAGGAAATATGATCTTGTACAGTAAAGATAGTATTTGATTTAATTTCTTATTTTTTAGAAGATTTTTTGAAATTTTAAAAAATCTTTTAAAAAAAGCATCTTTAAAATTATTTTTCATTCTAAAAAAAATATTTTAAAAATAAATCTTACTATTACTTTTATATTAACAATCAAAAATAATTTTATTTTATTTTATTTAAATAAAACTCATTTTTTTAATTTTATTTTTAATATATTTAAATTAAATAAAAATTATTTTTTTAAAAATAATTTTTTTAAATTTTTTTAAAAATATAACTTTTTAAAAATTTTCCTCCCAAAAATTAAACAAAATGGACCAACGCCATTGCCCATATCGAAGAAATTAGATCACCGAACTGTAACTAATAACTATAACACACGTGATGCACGTTTGACGGTTACAAGTTGTTGTTTTTATTTGTTTGTCCTTTCTGCTGCAAAAAAAAAAAAAGAAAGAAAGAAAAAACCTATAACACACGTGAATTTCTTATAGGAAAAGGAGTTGAATTATTACCTCACCATTCAAAACCTCTTACCTAATTCCTAAAAACAAGATCGATGTTTGTGCAGTGCCATCAATAGAGATTAAGACCAGTAGTGAATAGTAAGGCTTGCTTCTATATTATTGCGATTTTTAAAGGGTTGTTGAACTTTTTTAATTTTTAAAAAGTTATTTTTAAAAAATTATAATAATATTATTTAATAAAATAATATAAAAATTATTTTTAATAAATATAAGTTATAAAAATAATATTTAATAAAATTATTTTTAAAATTTTAAATAATTATAATAGATATAGATTTTAAATAAAATAATTTTTATTTTTAATATTTTTAAAGATAATAAAATTATACTAATACTTTAAATTTTGAATAGCATAAACGAATTTTATAAAATACTCTATAAGGATTTTTAAGAGCACCCCTAATTTTTAAAAATTAGGAGTAAAAGCACCTCTTTTTTTTATTTATTGAATAAAAAAATTGACTTATATTTTCTATAAATTAAAATATCTCTTCAGAGAGCACTATTAAATTAAATCTCATTTTAATTATATCATGGACTATGATTTAATTCTAGCTAAAAGAGGGATTTATATTTAATGGTCAATTATATTTCAAATAAAATTATTTTTAATAAAAAAATATATAAGAAAAATATAAAAAGGTAATTTTTCATTTGCACATTTTGTTTCAAAAGTTTTAAAATCTTTCTTATTAATGTAGACACTAATAAGATATGGGGCAAAATGCATTTATCACAGAATCTATCTATTTATTTATATAATTATATTTAAAGAATGCTTTTCATTTTACTGTTGAACTTTTATTCTTTTAAGCTATCATTATTAACTAGTATTTTTATTCACAAAATATTAATTAGTATTTGGTAATTATAAATATAAATAGAAAACATATTAAAATACTTAGGTGTAAAAATGAAAAATTAAAATACCTTAACTCTCCAATTATATACCTATATTATTAGATTTGAAAAATTAATATAAACAGAATAAAAATATATCCATAAATGATTAGGGAACGCAATCAATGCAAGATTTTATCCACGTCAAGATCGGAGAAATAGGCATAATCCATTAAACTAAATTAAACTCGAGAATACAAATTTATAAAATTAAATGCTTAATTTTGCCAATCAATCGATCAAAAAGATAAAAACAAAAAATTGGAAAGAAAAATAAAAAAGCAAGGAGGTTATTAGACGCCATGTTGGACTCAATTGACCATGAATGATGTGGTGGTGACCGTGTTTTGGGTCTTTCCTCATTCTCCATCCAATCAACACCCAATCCCTTACCTTCCGTAACCACCCACTCGCCGCCCTCTCCGGCCACCGTTGCCGACGGAGCGCCGTCCCTTGCTCACATCGTTTCTGAAAGGCTTGGTGCTTGGCGATTGCGAGGTTCCGTCGACCAATGGACAAGGTCTTCAGCAAGCTCCGTAATTTGGACGCATACCCAAAAGTCAATGAAGATTTCTACAGCCGCACACTCGCTGGCGGTGTCGTCACCGTCGTCTCCGCCGCCGTCATGCTCTTCCTTTTCTTTTCCGAGCTAAGTATGATCCCATGTCCCCTCTTTATTTATTTTTTATTTTTTAAATAATTTTGGTAAAGGTTGTAACTTTGAGTGATATTGGATATCAACCCAGAAATTTAGAAGGGAAATTTCGAATTATTTGGATTTCGGTTTCTGGGGTGTTGAGAAAATCGCGTCAATTTATGCTTTTTTGATTGGCAATTTTGTTGCATTGAGGATTGAGCTGAATTTGAGATGCCTCATTATTCAGTGGAAAGGAACTTATAACAGAGTTACCCCTTTTTTTTTTGTTGGGGTGTAATGAGAGCTTAATTTTTCGCCCCTTTCCTATCCCCATTATTCTTTCTCTTCCAGCAAATTGATACTTTTGCTGTATTTTGATTTATAGATTAGGCCATTACTGTGCTTGAATTAATTGTTGATAGTGCAAGGCAATGAAGGACCAATGTTTTGATCACGTATTTCAAGTTAGCGATTAGCATAAGGATGGGTTTGTTTGGGCTTTCACTTGGTTGCATTGATTTATCCATTTCTGATGACATGGACCCTTGATATATGTTATCAACTATTGGCTCAATGGTTATATCAAATTCAATCAGTGATGAGTGCTACCCTCTTTATCCACTTAAGCCTATTTTTCTTCATTTTTCATATGATGTGGTCGTTGCTCTGGGATGTGGCTATTCATTTACTACTACTTTAGGGATAAAAGTTATAGACATAATCTTAAAATGTATCCAGGGAGTGATCTTAAACGTCATAGTTTATTGAGCCTATCTTTTGTCTGAATCATTACCTTGCTGTCTGGAGATGTGGCTACTGAATTTCCCATTAAGCTTGAATAATGTTATCTGTTACTGTGATTGCAGGATTATACTTTTATACTGTCACGGAGAGCAAGCTTTTGGTGGATACTTCCAGAGGAGATACCTTGCACATCAATGTATTTATTTTCCATATGTTTGTGCTGTAACTTTTATAGTTTTATCCAGCTCTTCACATTTGAAGTCCACTGTATGGATATGTCATGATTCATGGGCTGTGCAAGATTATTTTCTGTGAAGCTTATTAGTTTGGTGATTTATTGTTGAGCAAAATGCATAAATGCCGTTTTGCCAAAACCTTTTTTTTATTTAAATCATTTTGTGAGTTGGTGATTGTCTTTATAACCTTTTATCCTGCAAGCTTGCCAACATTAATTTTAACCTTGAATATACTTTTTCAGAGTTCTAATTTGATTATCTTTCCCCCTTGAAAATGCAGTTTGATGTCACTTTTCCTTATGTTAGATGTTCAATGCTCAGTTTAGATGCAATGGATATTAGCGGCGAGCAGCATCTTGATATAGTATGTACTGCTTAAATTTTCAGTTCAGTAATTCTAACTGCATATATAGATTTCTTGATTAATTGCATTCTTTCCTCATGTTCATATTATTCTAATTATTACTGACATTACACTTTCTATTTTCAGCTGCATAATATTATGAAAAAAAGGATTGATGCTCATGGTAATGTGATAGAAGTGAGGCAGGATGGAATTGGTGCACCAAAGGTTAGCTTAAATACTCGAGGACTTTTTCACTGCATAATGGTTGCTTGTTTTGTGTAAACTGTAAAATTTGATCTCATTTTTGTAGTTACATTGCTTTTGATTGCATTCAGTTGCTTGGAAACGGAAGGCATTATGCTTGTGTTTCTTTTATGTATATGGATGACTGGTAGGTGGTGGAACATGAATATAGTTCTGGCCAGTTAGGTTCTTCATGTTAGCTATCAACTTTGAACGAAGTTCTGATATTTAATGCGAAAGGACTTTAGCATAACTAGCAGATTTCTTCAGACAGGAATGATATTACAGATTATAGCATGATTGTTGCATATCAATGAAGCTCTTGCAGACTTTTTAGTGACTTACATGGATTTCTATTCGGAGCAAGAATCTTTAGGTTGGATGGTGGTAATTCATTGTTCAAAAGTCTGAAATACTTGTGTTCCCTGGGGTTGACATTGTATTGTTAAGTCTCTGATCACTCATGTAGATTGCTTTTCCAGCATCATATATGTTCTCCCAGGTCATGTCACTCTTATCAATGCTACTAGGAAATCAAAGGTTCCCCAGCTTGAATGCTTTGGTTTGATCTTTGTACTTAAAACATTATACATAACAATGAGTTGTATGCATTTGCTAAGACTGCATATGGAATTTGATTACCTGATATATCTGCCTTGATGAGAGTTAGTTTGTTGATCTTGGTTTATGTCTCTTTATTACCAAGAATTATACGCATAAATTAAAAGCAACTGTTGTCAATAGCTCTGAATGACTGAATCTGATGGGCAAACTTTTTGGCTAGAATATGAGGCTAGTAGTTTGGGACCCCTTGTTGTCTCTTCTCTTGGTGGAGTTGAAATCAATTTTTCTATTTTTTTCATCATGTTTCTACTAATTTTTCATGTTTATCTATGTTCATCTATGTATGATGCATTTACATTTCCTAATACAGATTGAGAGGCCCTTACAGAGACATGGTGGCAGACTAGGGCATGATGAAAAGTATTGTGGTTCTTGTTTTGGTGCAGAAGAGGTAAAATTGATCATTTGATATCCTTAAATTTGATCTTGTTTTCTTATAATTTTGTAATTACCTGTCTGATGTGTTTCTTAATTTCTTCCATGCGCAACCTCTCTCTGTCTCTCTCATATGCAGTCAGATGACCACTGTTGTAATTCTTGTGAAGAAGTGCGTGAGGCATATAGGAAAAAGGGATGGGCGCTGACTAATATGGATTTGATTGACCAGGTCAGCTTGATACTTATTCAATTACTTGATATACCCTGGAATGTTGTGAATTCAAGTACCACCCTTATGAGGTTATAGACATTTCATTTATGTTGTTGCTGAAGCATATCTGTTTTAATTTATAAGAGCTTAAGAGTGCAATGAGGAGGCTAATGACAACAAAGGAACTCCCTCTTGACATTGCAGGGCCATGCTTTATGCAAACTTATTTGCATTGGCAACCTTTATATGGCACCAAATTCAAGCACAACCTTCTTAAGAGCACTAAATACAATGTGCGATGCATGGCAGAATTACATCTCAATCAGCATCCTAATTAACAGCAATTAATAACCCTTTATTTTAGCAGTCATATTTAACTTAACTCATTAGATTTTCCTTAATACTTTCCAATATTCTTAACAGTACACATGACACAAAATTTCTCCTTGGTTATTTGTATGTCTATGATTTCCAAGCTATGGAAACCATTATCTCGTTTTATAGCATTTGGCAACCTACACTGTAGTATTCTGACAATTTGGCCTTGCTTCTAGTGCCAAAGAGAAGGCTATGTACAGAGGGTAAAGGATGAAGAAGGTGAAGGATGCAATATTCATGGATCTCTTGAAGTTAATAAAGTGGCTGGAAATTTTCATTTTGCAACTGGAAAAAGCTTTCTTCAGTCAGCTATCTTTCTTGCTGAGCTGCTTGCTTTACAAGATAATCATTATAATGTAAGACTGAACTGGATTTCTAATATCCCTTGTCTGAATTAAAACATCATATTCAAACTTTGATAAAGTTCCGATATTTTCCCTTTTACTTGTAATCTCATGATTGATTTCTAAAGTATGGTGTATGATGCAGATAAGCCATCAGATCAACAAATTAAGTTTTGGTGATCACTACCCTGGATTAGTAAATCCTCTTGATGGGTAATTTTTTCTGTCTTTCTCTACTGGAAGTCTTTATTTTCTGGTGACAAGGATACCATGTCCATATGTGTTTAAATACTCAAATCCTTAAATTTTGATGTAATGCCATTAAATGTAATTCTAAATCAAATTACTTTTCCCCTCCCTGCACTCACTCACTACACACACATCCATCTATCAAATGGGGGCACCGAAATAAATGTTCAACTCAGCTACACCAAATGAATGGGTTTTTCCTATTTTCTCAACATGTAGGGCAGAACAAGGGTAGGAAGGACTTTTGATCACAAAAGCATCGATGAGCTTATAGCTAAGCTAACAAATCTGGTAGGCTTGACAGCATTTTGAAGATAGTTATAGCCTTTAAAAAAATTAACAGAGGGTTTTTTATAGGTTTTCATTATAGAAGATGAGTTTAAGTAGTATATGTAAAACAAAGTGGAGGGAGAGTAACTTACTCATAATTCTAATGTACTGAAAATTTGAAGTACATTTCATGTAGTATTTAAAAATTTCTTGCTGCAGCAAAAGTTAGCAAAAGCAGCAAGTTCTGAATTCATTTTCTACTTTCCTCTTTCCTTTCCTTAATGACTAGCAATTTGACCATGAGTGTGAAGTTATTTTATCATGTATTATACTTAGTGAGTGATGACCTTCATAAAAGAAAATGACCTGACTAACAATTTTGCATCCTCTAACCATTTGATCTCTCTTTATTCTCCTCTGCTTCCCATCCTTTGCAGGGTAAAATGGGTGCAAGGACCAACTCATGGCATGTACCAGTATTTCATAAAGGTCGGTACTAATGGGGGACATTTTCCTCATTAATTTTCTTGTTTGCGTGTACTTAACTAATTGCTTGGTAATGATGTTAAATTCAACTTACGCATTATTTCTCTTTTTCTGTATATGTGATATTATGAATTATGTTCCTGATCATTTCTAGTGATTTATTATCTAAAACACAAACCATTATTTTTGTGGCAATGATTAACAAATCTTGATTTTATCATGATACAACAAGAAGTCAATAACAAAACCTTAGTGGGATTGGTCACATAGATCAAATGGCTTTATTGTGATCTATCATAAACCATGTCTATAGACAAGTCATTACATTAGATCTAAGTCCTTTTTATTTCTTAATGGTTTCATGCCTTGGACTCCCTTTACCTCTAATTATTACATTGTCTTCCATTTAATCTACTCTTATTACTGGGACTTCTACAAGTCTTCTTCTAACATGATCAAACCACTTAAAGCAAACTTTATTTTTTATTTTTTATTTTTTTAATAAAAGAAAAATTTTATTGATATGAAGAGAGAAAGTATACAAAATTATAGGAGGATAAGAGATCCTCTTTACAGGAACAAGAACAAGAGGGATATTTTACCATCTTTTTGACAATAGGCACTACCCCAGTTTTCTTTTTAATGCATTTATTTCTAATTCTATTTTGTTTAGTTTGTCCATTCATCTAGCACAACATTTTCATCTCTGTAACATTGAGCTTACTGCCGTATTCTTTTGTTGGCTTTTTATTGTCCAATATCTAGTCCTATACAACATCGCAGGTCTTATATAGCTGTGGTAAAATTTTCCTGTAAGTTTTCCTGTGTTCTTATATAGCTGTAAGTTTTCTATCATGAATAATACTCGAAGCACTTCCTTCATTTCATCCACTTAACTAGAATTTTGTGGTTAACATGTCAATCTATTTTTTGTCATTTAGTATTGGTGGTTTACACTTTTGGTCATTAAATAATATTTAGATTTCAATGGTTTAGGCATGGCTTATGATAGGACATTATAGCATTGTTTGATCTATGTAGCCGACCCCACCTAGTTGGCAAAGCTTGGTTGTTGTTGTTGTTTGTATTAATGGACAGTTGATTCTTAAAGCGTGTGACTTGTGGTATGATGTAATCTCTAATTTTCAGCTCTAAGCTAGTATTAGCTTGTCTGTTGCTCAACTTACATTTTATATTCGTTCTCTTACTTCTACTTAAACAAAAGTTGTGTGCTTCAGAACTAGTCTCAACATTTCTAGCTTTCCATTTTTTCCCCTTTCTCGACTCTTCAACTAGGACTACATCATCTATGAAAAATATGCATTGTGCTATCGACTCTTGGATATTTTAAGACATCCAATTGCAAGGTAAAAGATAGGGGCTGAAAGGTGACACTAGATGCAATCCTATAGTCACAAGAAAATCTTTTGTGATGCTATCTTGTGTTCTCAGACTAGTATCCCATCATACATATCTTTGATTATTCAAAAAAATCTCTTCGTTTGGATATGTGAGGTATCAATCCACGTACTTTCAATATATTAATGTTATTATGAATTTCTATGGCGCTATTACCCTTTCCTACTTGCAATTGCATTTCTAATGACTTGATATTGCATTCATTTCTAACATACTGTGTTCCAGTGTTTGCCTTGTATACACTAAGAGAGAACCAACGAGTAAACATTTTGAATATTTGCCTTAAAATATTGCATCAGATGTTGTTTTTATGTTTGTTCAAACTGTTTGAACTTTTTTGTGTATGCATTTATGCACTGAGTTGATGCTTGTTTGACAATTGATGTGTGAATATTGCAGGTGGTCCCTACAATATACAAAGACGTTAGAGGTCGTGTTATCCACTCAAACCAGGTATTGTCAAATATCATAAACATACTTTCATTTATGTTGTTCTTTGGATAATGCCTAAGTTGCATCATAAATGTTATTGCACAGTATTCTGTGACTGAGCATTTCAAGAGTTCAGAGCAGGGTGCAGTTCCTGGAGTATTCTTCTTTTATGACATATCTCCAATTAAGGTAAGAGTGCCTAATTCTAGATTATTTCATCTATCCTGTCACTGTTTTGCGCTTTTTGTGCTTTTGTTTATTTATTAGCTGTTATTAGAGGAGAAGGGAGGACAATAGCATGCTTTTTTAGCAGTCAATAATACAATAAAAGTCCCTTCTCCTCCCACCCTGGGGTTTATCTTCTTTCTTTATCAACTGTCACAACTAGAGGCTAAGAAGTTTTTGAAGTATTAAGCCTTGATTTTCTTTCTTAATGGACAAAGTAAATCCCAAGATTTACTGTAATTTTAGTACTTACTAATTGAAACTATAAAAGCTCAGTTTACTTTGGAGTAATACTCGATCTCTGAAAACTTCACAAGTATTATATTCTTTAAACTTCCAAGTTCTAGCGGCCAGACGTCAAAGTTAATGTTTCCAAATTACCTAACCAAGCAACACAACTTGAAAATAGTCAAAATACCCCTAGGTGTAACATTGAATAGTAAGCAAAATGCAAGGTTTGTGAGATAGTGGAAAATAAGTTGCCTTGTCTTTGTAAATTGATCACTTGGTAAATTAAAGTGTTTTATGTTGCAGGTCATCTTTAAAGAGGAGCATACTCCATTTTTACATTTCTTGACCAATGTTTGTGCAATTATTGGAGGTGCGTCTTTGTTCTCTCTCTCCCATCCTGCATCGATTATCAACAACATAGGGGTGAATAAATGATTTTCTTATCAAACAATTTCATAAATTGATAAATATAGTTCTGAGCAGTGTTGAAAACAGTACGATCCATTTCTTTGATCCGAAAAAAAAAGAAGGTAGAATTTATGGCTGGCATGAACTAGTTGGTTACATGTTTAAAGTAGGAAAATTGATCAATTCTCCATCTGCTGGTTACTCCAACTGGTCCATTGCCAAGATAATTGTATTTCTGTTGTGGACCTTCCCCTTTCTGCATGTGTATACATCGATGCATGCCTCTCATGCAACTGATTCAAAATGGATGTCAACCATTTGATGTAGGTATATTCACTGTTGCGGGAATAGTAGATTCATCAATATATTATGGTAAGAGAACCATCAAGAGGAAGATGGAGCTTGGCAAATATAGATAATGTGGTGACTATCCTACATAGGTGCTCCCTAATTGACTCTGCTTATGACATACTTGTTTGGTTGTTGCGTTGAACGTTGTTCCATAATGTGATCACATCCACGTGCTAACATCGACATTAAGCAGAGCTGTAGATTCAGTTGTTGAATGAGGTGTATTTTTTTGTATCCTGATTTTTCCTTTGATATGTAGCAATTTCAATTCAGTTGCTACTTTGGTGGGTTTTTTATGTACGGATGAAGATGAGGAATGCACAAGCAAGAGTTGAAACTTCTAGATATTTTTGCTGGATAATACATGATTTGATTATGCGGCACATATTTCTCATCTGGTTCTTGTATTGCTGTCACCTATGCGGAACATACATGATCTTACAGTGTATTGAAATTAATTTTTTTAAATACGAATGCTAATTTGAGTTCTAATAAAATGATTGTATGTGAGGACTACCCAATTTTCATTTTCATGATCACACTATCAAAGAAAAATTAATTTCTTAAGCTGTTAAGGAAAAAAAAAACTAAATTTAAGAAATACCTGGTAAAAAAGACAGTGTTGGTGGTAAAATTATAAAGAGTTGTATGGACACATAAGATGAGAAATATTGTGTTGATTTATATCTTATTCATTATTAAATGGGATATGAATTTCAATAATAGGGTTTTAAATTGATATAGTATCCTGCATCCAATATATACATAATATTTTTCAATTATAAACAGTGACAATTCTCTTCTCCCCAGGTCATTATGGAAAAGAAATAAATGAAAAATATATAGAAAAGCCTGATACCCTAACGCACAAGAGCGAGAAAGAGAAATAAGAATTTCTTGCTCATTACCGTTGTTGGCAACAAGTTGGTTCGGGGTGTCAAACGGTTTTCTGACACTGCAGGATGACGAAGCTGGTAAATTCAATTAGTTATTCGATGTGACTTCAATACTGTTTAATATTCCCTTTGTACATGGAATGACTTCTACACTGTTTAAAGTCCGTAAAACGCAACCTTCAATTCTCTTGCATATAAGTACCGTTTTTATGTGGATTCGCACCGCAATAATACGATTCTCTGGTTTCCAACTCGAACACTTAGGCAGAAAATTTTTGTTTTCTATTGAATCATTTCTTTACGTATAGATTATTAAAATATAAGACAAGTGTGTTCAAAAGTGATTCCAAACCCAACAGCATATGATTACTGGAAACGTTCACGTTGCTCTAGGCCAAAAATTGGATCTTTGATAATCCAAGTAGTTATAGTCATCTAGATAAAAAATAAAATATTGTATGATTTAGATTGAATAGGCCATTCTTACATAACAAGTATTAAAAGATAGACCATCGATACACCATCGGGATAATCGATTATCCGGTGATGGATTTAAGAAATAAAAATTTTTGCACCGTGAAATGACATTGGTGGACAAGCTTGCGGATTCCACAAGGAAACAACATATGGCCAAGTTCTAGAATTGCACAGTCCCACATATGCAGTCCCTAATCAATGGTACTGGTCCAGGCAAACGCTCTTCGTGTGAAGTTTTTTTGTTTTTTTTTTTCAAACAATGATTAATATAATTAACAAAATTGATGTAATTAATGTAATTGATGTAACTATTGTAGAGTAAAGATTTATTTTAGTCCTTGAAGTTGTAGGTATATTTCACTTTAATCCAAAAAATTAAAAAATTAATTATTTAATCTTTGAAATTATAAATTGTGTAGCACTTTAATCCCTAAAAAAATGATTTGGAGACTAAAATAACACATAATTTGTAATTTAAGGAACTAAAATAAAACATGCCAACAATTTCAAGAGCTAAATTGAATATTCATTCAATTATTGTAATGGTGAAATAGTGAATAAATAGTAGTGCAAAGACAAATTACTCATTAGTATTATAATTTTGATATTATAATTATTATAAAAATGATTAATTAATTTTTTTAATAATTTAGTTTAGACGTACTGATAATATAAAATATTATTTTTATATTGGCATCCAATTATTATATCTTGATACATTAATAAATTTGGTTAAGTTTCACATCCACTATGTGAATAGTCATGCAAATAAAAAGACATAATTGATTGAGCGTGTAAAAATCTTTTATACTATCAATGAATTATATTGTTAGTGAATCCAAATTAAACTCTTTTTTAACTTAAAAAATGATTAATGAAGTAATTAATAATGACGGACCTTTGGAAATTCATTTCATGTCATTATATTTTGTGTTACGCGGAATGTGGAAAAAGAATAGTGTGTTCAGTATTTTTTTATATGTACTATTTGTAGAGTGAAGTGTTATGGGTTAATTGATATATAATATCATTTAGCAATTATTGATTAATATATATTGTTTAACATTAATATTAAATCCTTTCAAAAAAATAATTAAATAAAAAAAGTAGTATTTGCTGTAAGGGTAAATTCAACAATTTTATTAAAAAATAATGAAATAATTATTTTAGGCTATAGAATTAAAGAGTTAGTAGAGTATATTCGAATTAATAAATTATTTAACTTATTAATTAAGTAATTAAGATGAGATTAAGTTCAATTTAAGTTAATTGTATCAATCACATGATTTACACAAAAAAAAAGGTGTTTTTTTTTTAGTTAAGGGTGGGTTCCCAACCACTGCTAGGTGCTAACTCGAACCCGAGTGCGCTTCTTTGAAGGAAGACATATCCTCTACTAGACTAACGTCTTAAGTGCACATTTGATATATACACATTAAAAAAGTGTACACATTTGATACCTTTTATTTTGTAGCCCAAGTATCTTAATAATGCCATTGTCCTACAGAAGTGTTTGCATTTTTCAACTATGATTTTGAGTGCAATAAGTAATGAATAATAAGCAATAAATAAGTAATAAGTCTATTTAAGGCTTGTTAGTAGTAGGCCTAAACAGGCAACCCACTTATTCTTTTTAAAAAAAGAAATTCTAAATACTTTGAGAAAATTTCTTTTTCATTAATAGATCCCAAACAATATAATTTATAATTAAATTTGAATTACATCCAAATGAAAATTCAAAAACTATACAAAAATGCAATTTTCTAAAATTAAAAAAAAATTAATAAAGAATAACAAAGTTATGGCCCAAAAAATTTTTAATTTTTATTTTTAAAAATAAATAGGTAAACAATTGAGCTAAAAATAATTTATTTTAAATGAATTGAGTTAAAGATAATTTATTTTAAACGACTCAAAAATTTTAAAGCTCAGCACACCTAATTTTTGTTAGTAAACAAATCAGCACTAGTCCATTTAAAATTAAAACTTCTATTTGGCCATAACTTTGTCTTTTTTTGTTAATTTTTATTTTTTAAGAAAAACTGCAGATTTATTTAGCTTTTGAATTTTCATTTAGAAGTGGATTGAATTTAATTGTGAATTATATTGTTTGGGGCCTATCAAGTGGGAAAGAACATCCCTCAAAGTACTTAGGATTTTTTATTTTAAAGAAAAGGATAAACAGGCTGAATCATTTAACTTGTAAGCCTAAATGGATTAGACTTAAATAGGTTAGATAGGCCTGTTTAGCACCCTTAAGAAAAGGGAGGGAGAAAAAATAGACGGGGTAGTGTAGTAATTTTAAATTGTTATCTTAATTCATAGTTTTATAAAATTATTACATTTTTAGATGTAAACTGTTCAAATAACATCTAGTGCTTAAAAGTAAATAAACCATCGATGATGCAAGAGATGGGATGGACAATCTTATAACTCATATTTAATTATGGCTGTGTTTGGATGTTTCTTAAGACGAATCCACTCTTAAGCTTATAGGGTGGAGTGTAATATTGTAGAAGATTGGGATTTGGTGTCATTTTGATCAGTAACGGATCTAAAAAATTTAGGTAATGGGAGCAAGAATAAAAAAATAGATTAATTTATTTTAATTGCATTTTTTTTTATCATATTGTGGAATTAAACTTAATAAATAATGGAAGCAAAAATATACATACACCTATGTACTCTTAAAAAAATTCCAATTTTTGTTGGGGGCATGTGCCTCCACCCTCTACAACATAGATCCGCTCTAATTTTGACAAACCTCAAAAGTGATTTTTGCATTTTACCCAAAAAATAATGCAATAATTGCTTTAAAGTATAGGATTAAAGAATTAGTAGAGTATATTCAAATTAATAAATCATTTAACTTATTAATTAAGTAATTAAGTTGAGATTAGGTCCGATTTAAGTTAATTGTATCAATCACATTATTTGTTAAAGAGAGAGAGAGAGAGAGAGAAGAAAAGAAAATAAGGTATGTTTTATGTATACACATTTGATACTTTTATTTTTTAGCTTAAATCCTAAACCCTAAACCCACTTAAGTGTCTTAATTTCTTAACTATAATTTTGAGTGTAATTAGTTATGAGTAATAAGTAATAATAATAAAAATATCAATAGTAATGATAAAAATAATAATAAATGCAATAGTAATTGAATTGGACTCATTCTTTGCCCCTTGAGGCTAAGCCAAAAAAAAAGTAGAGAATGGTATTTTAGAATGAAGGTGCTCGAGATAGATTATTAATTGAAATTTCATGAAAATCTCAACCATCAAGCATGACTAACAACAAAGCTAACAAATCCGATGAGAAATTGAGATAATTAGGATCTCATAAGCAACTGAGTAACCCTTAGTTCTAGGATAACTGAATTCTAATTTAAATGGAGAGCTCCAAAAATAGTAGTGAAGGGAGGTAACTAATCCACTTCAATTTGTACTCGAGTGGAAATTTAAGCGTCAGAGTCTCTTGTAAGTCTCCAATCAAAATTGTGGACTCAAGCAGAGCTCGTATCCACAAGGACATCGCCATATTAGAGTAAACAGATCATAAATATAAATATAATAATAATAATAATAATATCAAAGTACTAGTTTAATAAGAATAATAATTAAGTCAAGAAAGAATAAGTATTATTAATTATTAATATTTAATATAATAATTGTACTAGTTTAAGTAACAGTTACGACAATAGTAACAGGAATTACTGCTACTATTAAATAATAATAAAATGTATTAATAATATTTATAAATAATTAAAAATAAAAAGATGAAAACAAAATAATAATAATAATAAGATAATATTCATCTTACTCCTTTTCATTACAATTGAATTTGCCCATGAGATCGTTGGCACGTGTGCATTATACTTCTCGTTGTCATTTCCAAAATAAAGAGTTCTTATGTCTGGTTACAGTTTTAAAATTTATTCCACTGATAGGTTAAATAGTCTTTGTACATTCTGAAAAAACAAAAGGTTACCATTAACCGGGAAAAAATTGGATTACCAGTGGTCCAAGTTTTGGCTTGGACCAATATAAACATTTCCATGATTACTTGCCTAAGTCCTTACATTTATGGGAAGAGTTTATATTGGTCAATAGACTACTATAAATTATAATGTACCAAATATTTATAATCATTAGATATTAATTAAAATAATATAAACGATTTAGATTTATTCAAATAAATCTTATTCACCATGGACCACTTTTGCCGCCGATCCACTATAGTTATCCCACCTCCTCCATCTATTACTCGCTTTAATTGCCACATGTGCAGCTGGCATCCACCACAAGTCTCTCCCCACTATTGATTCCTGGTTTCAACCCTACCTCCGCAAGCATCAATTTTGATGATGCGAATAGAGGGACTTGGTAAAAGAATACTTGACTATTGGGTGGAAGTAATGGCTATTAGACAGATAATAATAGTAGCTGCTGAACGGAAATAATGGTGCTCGTAAAAAAAAGTGTTGAAAATTTTGGAAAAGGTATCTTGAAAACCACTGATTGTAAAGAGGAGAGGGTGATCAGCAAAAAATTTTGGAGAAAAAGTTGGGGGTGCATTGATGGACTTTTAGAAGAAAATTCTATGATACATTACTAAAAGAAAAAAAAATTGGAGTATTGGTGATCCATGGACCAATGTAAACACTTCCACATCTATGGGCCCGAAACAAGAAAACATGCTCCAAGGTTAACTTGTTTCAGTGACATACGCGGGCGTTTCACACACATCGAGGAACATATTACTGTTAAACCTTTTTGGAAACAACCAAACAAGTGATTAGGGTCTATATAGAGCATAGACCCACAACTGCCGGTTCCCTGGTGTGTTGGGGCATTAAATGGAAAAGGCACATTTTACTCAGAATGACATCCAAAAGTCTAATAAAGCATACAGCAGTGTCGTCGAACGAGGAATCTCTACTGTTTCAACCTTTGTACAAACATTCAGTACTTCTGGCAAACTAGTATTAAAGGTTAAAAAAAAAGAAAAAGAAAAGAGAAACCCATCAGTGATAGAAGACAAAACAATACTATGAGAAATTTTTGCTTAAGGATCATAGAAAAATTCCAAAAAAATCAATAGGCAACAACTGGAACTTGACTAACAAATTTAATGTTAAGATTGGCTGACAGGAATACTGGAAATGATTACATATAATATATATCTGCATGCATACAACTAGTTATTTAGTCTCTATGAGAACTTGAATTCCTCCCTGACTAACCGAAACATTGGAAAGCTTCAACTTGATAGCTTCAAACTCTGCATCTTCCATCTCCTCGCTTGTCAACCAGAGAGGTAGACAGTGATCAATCAAGTCCTGTCCGCAACTCAAGGGTGAACCTCCCTTAAAAACCCGGGTTCTCCCAAACCTTGTGATTCTTGCTAGGTTGGAATCAGAAGGCTCCTCAGCATAACACTCCAATATTTCCTTGATGGCATCACACCAGATAGGTCGAGCTACCTTAAGGAAGTCATGCAAGACTAATTCTGGAAGGTTCACGCTTCCCAGTTCAGATTCATTGTGCCCTCCTCTCCCATGATAGTCCGAACCTCCGATCTTCAAAAGCTCATAGGCATCGGCTATATCGCTATATGCTGCACCCGAAAGCTTAATATAAATACAAATTTAATAAGAAGATTTCAGTTCTATTGTACTTAATTAAATAATTTCCCACAAGAAGTGTGAACTCATGAGACCTAGTTGGTAAGATTCGACAGTAATTGAAAGCTTTCAATGTGGGCATTGAGAATTTATGAATGGATATGGACAGCCTTCAGCTTATCAGGTAGCCTACTGTCTGAGTAAATTATGATTCAAATTCATATGACAATAGACAGAGTGCATCCACACTAGTTTTGAGTTATAAGGATATTGATAATCCTAGACTACATAATAACATCAGTTTAGTAATTAAGCAAATGAGAAAATTTTGCTATTGAGTGTGTACCTGCCAGCTTTCCGTCACTTCTGTACACCTCCATTCCATGAAGGCCAGCTTCTTTTAACCTCCTTACAATGGGAACGGGGTTTTTTAATGCCCATGGATGAGCCAGTACAGCAACACCCCCAGTATGACAAATCATTTTTATTGCTTCCTCTGCTAGAGGCTCACTTCCCCTGCAACACAGTTGTCATATCCTTAACCATTTTCCTTAACTATACAAACATTTACAATCTACAAGAGCAAGAAATGCAATATTACGTGGAATAAGCAGGTCCACCGTCAAAAAGATATCGGGCAAAGGCTTGTCTGAGATTTTCTACATAACCTGCCTCAACCATAGCACGGGCTACATGGAGCCTCCCAGGGGCAACCCCCTTGCCCGCAATCCTGCAAACATGCTCCCACTTAAGCGGCAACTTGAGCTTGTTTAGTTTGAATACAATGTTCTTTGCACGAAGAAAACGTCCCTCCCTTATATTTGATAAAAAATTGTCTAGCTCCTCAAACCTCGATGGTCCAATGCTGCTGTAATATGCTAAAATGTGAACCGGTTCCTCTGCTTCAGAGTCTCCGCTGCAACAGTATTGAAACACATCAGAAGTATTGGAGAAAAAGAATATTGAGCATAGCTGATTTAGATGTTTATAAAATTTCCCACTCTCCCTCTACCTCTAGAGAGAATCAACACATGTAACTTGAAGATTAGTGCCAATCCAACTACTAAGCATAAAAAATCCGTAATATTTAAAGATTACCTTGGAGAAAATATTGTACTAATTTCAACACCTGGGATTATCTTGATACCATATTTACGAGCTGATTCTACAGCCTCAGGGATGCCTGACATAGTGTCATGATCTGTCAGAGCAAGAACTTTCACCTGTTATGAGCAAATAGTATTAATTAAAAATATGCCTAACACTAGAAAATGTATATCCTATGCAAAGCTGATGCCTTAGCCTATCATATTTTGACATCACTGGTAACAAGGATTTTGAATAAACTGTAAACAATGAAATGGACCTTAACCTTCATCTTCACTTAATTTTCAGGCCTTTCCAATGTAGTTAACTTTCTATCAGCCATGCCATCTCTCGAGTAGCCTCTTTATCCTTACAATATAATCATGGTTATACTAGAAAACATCTTAGTTCAAAATGCACATATTTCAAAGACGTGGTTTATTTTTCTATAAGAAGTCAATCACACAGCACCTGCTGGTTTTTCAAACCAAGGATACCTCAAATAATATTAAAACATTGGTCATGGTTTGTTTAATGGTGTTCCTTTAGCTACTATTCAGAGGGATTGGCACGAGTTATCATATGGTTTATCCCTTTAGGCTTTAGCCGTATCTTTTGTATCTATGTGAGGATGTCTCATCCTCTTTTGTGAATTCTCTTCTCTCCCAATAAAATTTCTTTTTCTATCAAAAAAAATATTAAAACATTGGTCCCTGGTCTGATCTTTTGATTTGCGGATATTAGCAGAAGTTCCAACATGAAAAAAGCTAATGCAAAAGGAAAAGAGAGACTGGCACAACCTAATACTCATCTGTCAGGGGATAACCAACCACGCTAATCTTTCAACCAGAACTTGTTTTTTCTGCTTTACTCTCAGTGACAGATGAACATGAGAGTGAGGGGAAAAAGAACAGGCATGCGGAGTTGTAAGATGGTAGAGAAGTGAACTAACTTGACAAATATGAGGTCTCAACCATAGCATAAATACTACATCAAAAAAGGGGAAGAAGGACTCATTATGCTCTATGGAACAACATAAAAAATTTATAACCACTCTTCTGAAACGCATTAACAATAATGCTATATAGAAAGCAGCACACGCTTGCCTACTTATGCAGCAAGCGTAATCCAAATCCATGTTACTTTCATGTGATCTTTATTTTTTGGTGCTAAGAGCAATTACCATGAAGAATATCCAATAGAAAGGCAACTCCTTTTGAGGCTTTGATCAGATGTAATTACAAAAAAGTTTACCATCGGACTTAAGCGTTAAAACACAACTTCGAATCATTAAAAAGACAAAAAATAAAACAATCAAAGCAATCCTCTGACAATCAAAAAGCAAACAAGCAACAAAGAAACATTGAAACTTACGCCGTTCATGTGAGCTCTCTCAACCACCTTGGAAGGTGACAGGAACCCATCACTGAATTTGGAGTGTGAATGCAATTCAAACACCACCTTCTCCCCACCTCTCCCCACACCCTTCTGCACCCCAAAATCATCCACAACACAGGAAGCAGCAGAAGGATGAAGAGCCACAGCAGAAGAAGGCTGATCCAAGAACACCCATTCACTCACAAACTTTAAGGCAACAACCTGCTCATGGGTCATCTTCTTCTTGCTCCCACCACGGTTCTTCTTCTTCTTCTTCTTCTTGTCCTTGCCCTTGTTGGGGTTGCTCCCGCAACCATCTCCCATCACTGGATTGAGCTTCTTGCCCAACGCAGTGCCAAAAAGATTAAATTTTTAAGGGAAATTTTGGTTTTTTTCTTAGGCCATTATAGGGTGGGCTTATTAGGGTACGTGCCCCCCTACAGCACAAGGAATAATAAGAGGAAGCAGGTTACTTACCCTTTTACTTGAGGGCAGTCTTTAGTGCCACAGGTGTCCTCACCCTTAGCCCTTTGGTGCATTTGCTCAGATACGTGTTCCCTGTAGTCTCTGCTCTCTGCCATATATATATATATATATACGGCTGCCCCTTGAGCCCTATGATTTCTGGGGAACACTTTGCCTACCATGTAATGTAATCTTTAATTAAAATAATAAAAGAATACATATTGTGATTGTATCAGTTCTTTTATTAATTTAATAAAAGATTGAAATATTGTGATTCCATAAAATAAATAAAAAAATCCCACTGTGATTATTGTTTTGTTTATTTTTTGAGCCGGTGATTTTTGTCTGATTAGTTGCTAAATAATATTATAGGTTACTATCAAGAAAAATATTATATGTACATATAGGATGTACAATATAGTGTTGGCTCACCTCTCATTCAATTATATTTGAATTGAATCTATACCCCATCTAATGGTAGATGAAGTATGAGTCAATACAATTTTTCACACTTTATATGTACGCATAACATAACTTTATTATCGAAAGTTGGGCACAACTAAGTTGAAAGAATCAAGATTGGGAGCACCTCTTAGTCACAATAGTAAGGTTTAAATTATTAATATCTAAATTCTACTTTATTCTAATTAATTTTGGTTTGAATAAAGTTACGATAAAGCTCTTTTTATCTACAAGACTTGAATATAAAATATTGTCTAAGAAGAATAAATATCAAATTACTTGAACCAAATAAATGTTACATGGACAAATTTATCTTAAGTCTTGCAAAATTAAAATTTATATAGGCACTAAATATTAAAAGTAATTAAATTAACTTATTTATTGTAAATATTTACATTTATGAATTAAATTATTTTATTTAAAAGTTTTCTTAATAAAATAGCTGCATAAAACAATATAAGAGTGAATGTTTTAGAAGAGCAAAATTAAGTAAAAATGAATAACAATGAAGATATTCACTAAATCTTAATGTAAAACACCCATATCAATGTTTTACCGTTCATTGTTTATATAATTTAAAATAACATCAAATAAATATATGATATTATGAATTGTTACCTAAAAGTGGTTGATTATCATGAAAATGAATTGTAACTCAATGTAAACTTTATCTACAATAGTAGAGTTTAGATTTTGAAATTGTTACTTTGAAGAAAACTTTACTTGACTACCAACCTCAGCCCAAAATTGAACGATTAATTCCTAAGACTAGAAAAAAAAATTAGAATAATTTGATGTATTAAATTAGTTATATATTTAATTAGTATATGTATTGTCAATATTACTAGTGAATTGAAAGGTACATATCCATTTGTCAATTCATAATTTTCAATTTTTATTTTTTATAGTAGTTAATTTATTTAGAAGTATTAAAATATAATTTACCTAACATAAGAAAATTATTTAGCTTTTATATTGTTTGAGTGTTAGTGTAATGTATGATAGAGGAAAAAAATTTAAACTTTTTATCTTAATGTGGGTAAATAACTAATTTTATGTATCAAGTTGCCTTAATTTATAAGAATAGAAATAAAGAAAAAACAATAATAAAATTTAGTTGGTCAATAGATAAATCCTATTTTCACATATTTATTTAATAATTTTTTATTATATAAATACTATGTATTGAAAATAGGTATGTATATTGTATATAATAATTTTTTTTGATAATATATATTATAATTTATTAGTATGCCTTTATTATTACTCATTTTCAGTTTTTTTTAAATATATTCATTGCTATATTATTTCGATAATTATTGTATCAAGAAAAACAATTCAAGATTTTGATGTAAATAATTATTTTAAACAAATTAATCGTCTTGTAATATCGAAAGACCCTATATAAATTGAAAAATGTGATCAATATTAAAGATTGATAAATAATAAAATTAATTTTTAATTAAATTTATAATAATAAATTACGATAAAATTATGATTGATAATAAATAATTGATGTTATATTATTATTTTGATTACAATAGAATAAGGAGGGTACTTTAAAAATATCAAATAAAGGCCATTCAAATGAAAGTGACAACAGACATAGGGATGACAATATCCACTCCCTTCAAAATTTTGTAGATTTATAATTGTTTTATAATGATGCAATGATTGCACTTTACGGCTTTTTTTTTTTTCTCCGGAGATTCTCCCAAAATGTGTTTTTAATGAATTATGGAGGAATATTTCACGCATCACTTTTTTATTATAAATAAATCAAGGGACAATCACAGAAACTTCTAATGAGGGTTAACATAATTACGTCTTGTTTTTTTATTATTATTTTTTGTTATACGTACTTTTCTTATTATACAGAAAAATTATTTGTATATTGTAACTCATCGACATCATTTTTATTTTTACTACTCCATGTGCTTTTTTTTTTTACCTTTTTTTCTCATTTTTTATAATTTATTATATACATTAATTTTATTCTCATCTCGACACTTCATTCTTTGAAAAATTATACACACATTTCGTACTTTATATATGATTTTTTTATATAAGTTTTCCTTTAAATTATTAATGAGAGAAAGCAAATATAATTTCTTATACTGAAATTGTCAACTATAGTTATCTCAAACTCATGGAGAAATCAGTGTAAAAATTTGTGTATTATGTTTCTTTATGATAAATTTAATTAATATTGATGCTCGTGTATCATTCATACTGGAATTGGACTGTTAAAAGGAGCGGCAAGATTATAAAAACATAGCATTTTAAATAGAGAAAGAGAATAGAAACAGTTCACTGCACAGCAAGAGGAACAAGAGTTACAAGACAAAGGAAATAAGGGAGACGTACCAAGTACCAACCGGAAAACGACCAAACAAAATGGTAAAGAAGAAAGTGGATGAAAATTAAGAAAAAAGGGTCGCTCTTCGACAATTTATTTTAACACACTTTAACCAAATCGACAGATGTATTTAATGCAATTGAACAACATGAGCGAAATCGGAGTGCACTTAACGCAAGAAAGTCAAGCAGCAAACCGTTTTTTTGTTTTTTTGGAGTAATTATCTGTGTTTAAGTTTAAGTACTGCAACATAAATTTTTCTTTTTAGTCAAACAGTGCAATATGATTTTTGAAAAACTGCAACAAAGAGTAAAGTTTATACGGCCTGCATATACGTTTGCAAGTTGCAACTTGTGTATCTTGGAATTAACTTAAACAAATGGTTTAAGGTTTATTTGTTTAAATTAATAAAAAGTGATTTTAAAATTTAAATTTTATATATAATTAAAAAAAATTATTCTTTCAACTATTAACAAAATTGAAAACAATTTTTTTTAAATTTTGATTATTTTTAAAAATTTACCTAAACATATAAAAAATAATTTTTTACCCAAAAAATCACAGATAAACAGAACATTAGTGTCCTGCCATGTACATTTCCCCCCAGGACAGTAAATTTCAGGATGTGGCTGGTATTGCAGCTTTTTGTTATTTGTTTGAATGCGGACACTAGTGGCATCCCAGTTACAATGATTTTGACTACAACGACTCAGCCTTTAAAATTGCGTGGCCACAGTTTTTCTCAGTTAATCTGCTGGATGGTGCTTTTCCATGGTCTTATTCTTGCCATTTTCAGCAGCTAAATTCAATTTTTCTAGTCCTTCTTCCTTTGCCATTTTTTTTAACATTAATTTTTTTATTTATTTTATAAATTACTGGATAATATTTTAGATGTTACTATAATTTTTAAGTAATTCATATTCTTCACAACACATCCGCATGAAATGATGTGATCATTTATTAGTGCTGTGATGTGAACAATATTTGGTCTTTTCTGCTCCCCTTTTTTTTTCACTATTTTTTTCATTGCTTTCCTAAATAGTCCACAGCTCCGTACATTGTCCCCCACTCTCTTCCCTTCCTCTTTTTTCCTCTCTCATGCTCTAAAGAAAACCTTTGTTCTTTCTCTTCCCATGTTCAAAGAAAGCTGCCCGAATGCAAGAAGGACATGAGCCTTATTTTAATCATGAATTGCATCGGAAACTCAGCATCTGATTTTCTTTTCTTTTCTTTTTTGACTGCAACTGGTTTTCTAGGTAAACAGTCAAATGAATTCACTAGTCTTAAATTCTTTTTTGTATTCTGCAGAGCTGTGTGTATTATTTAAGCATTCTCTTTATTCTCAGCTTAGTGAAGACCAAATTTCTAGGCTAGGGCGAGGATGCCCGTGCCTTTCCTTTTAGTTTATTTTCCCCCTTTTGCCCGATGGGAGAAACAATGATTCCCTGCTGATTAAGCATAAGAAATACCAGAAAGAGCCCAAAAAAATAAATGCAGCAATCCCAGAATTATATATATACCTGCTTTTTCCTGTATCTGCTACCGATAAATGCTACTTATCCAGCTCCTCATGCACGTGACACTCACCAGGGATCTCAATGTATATGCAAGCAGTGGGGGACTAGGTAGACAGCAATGTTACAATATAATAATAATCATGAACATAAAGCTGGAGCCTCTGACATATATACTATGATGATGTTTCGATCAGACCTCTATAAGTGCGCCAATAGTCTAGAGAAACATTATTTGTAGGTGTAAAATTGACATTAAAATTAAACATTCGAAAGAAAAAATAACGCAAACCATTTAAGAACAAATAAGGATAAGATTTTGCAATTTTCTCTTAGACATCTATTCTTAATATCCATTTTCTATATACAAACAAATAATATTACCCATACATAATATGAATTGCAGTGCTAGGCTTCGATGGCATTTTGATTCACATCAGGGTTGCACACTGCATGTGAAACACGCATAAACACAGAAAACTCAACAGATTACCCCCCGATTGACCATTTGGTACACCTCCTTTATTATAACATCTTATGTCAGAGCAGATATATATATATATATGGAAGCAGTGGCTATAGATCGGTGATGCGATGGATGGGCATGCAGGGAACACCTTGGTGTCCTCCGGGCTACAGCTTGCTTTCTGTTCAAAGCTGAATTAATGAAGGGGGAGTAAGACATTATTGCAAGCTCTTTGTTGGCACTTGACAGGAGTTAGTTGCTCGTGAGGATTTTGAAAGTCTGTCTGCACCTGATCTGTGTTGATCATATCAGCTTTGTTTAATGTGAAAGTTTGTATGCATGTGGAATCTGTTATTAAATGCAGTACTATTTTTGAAACCCTGGCTAAGTAGCTGTACCTTAATTTAAAGTTAAACCCTCACGAACTTAGTTTACAGTTCACAGTCCTGCCCCAGTGAATAGCGCCCAGGAAAACCCTTAAGAATAAGCCCGGCATGCTGTATATTGAACAATAATTTTTATATATTTTTTATGGAACTACAAATACTTCAAGTTTACTTTAATTGTATCATTCATTTGATGCGGTGAAAAACTGAAATTAAAGAAAAATGAAAATTCCAATAATAAAGTATTTGGTAAAGAAAAAAAAATGAGTACCATGTTTACCGCCACAAATAATATATGTAACTTAGAAGCTGGACCCATTATAAAAGTAATCTTTATTTGAAAAATTTTACGAGATACCTTAATTTGATTTGTGGTAGTTTCCAGCTGGCAATAGTAAATGACCCAAAGTATCCAATGTGCCCATCCAAATTTCAGTGAATATTTGACATAGGATATATTTGGATTATTTTTACTAGCTTTCTATGTAGTATATTTGCCAACTGTGGGTTGGTTTTGTGTAGTCATGAATTAAGTACAGTACTTGAGTGATTTCTGGTTTCACATATCTGTATGTATTTGAAATTTTTTTTTTTTCTAGCTTTTGATGAATTTCTTTCAGCAGTTCAGTGAAAAGGTTACCTTAATTTTATTTTTTTAAAAAATTTACTTCTTTATGCGAAACCACTCACGGACCAAAAACCCAACTCAAGATTTTATGTTTATGAATGAGTTTATTGATTAAAAAACCTTGAAGTTGACATGAGATATTACAACCTAAACATTTTTTTTTTCATGCTAGCAAGAACGGATAAGATAATAAAACAAGAAAAATAAAAATAAGTAGAGAAAGAACAGTAACAGCACACAGCAAGAGGAACAAAAGTTACAAGACAATGGAGGTTGGGCAGAAGTGCCAAGTACCAACAACACAACAGGAAAATGACCATACAATAGGATAAAAAAAGGTGGATGAAAATATTAACCCCCAAAAGGGATGGAAATAAAATTAAAAGGGAAGCTCTTCAACACCTTTTGACCAAGGGGCACCCAGACTTGAAAACAAGTATATATGAAGATGAAAATATTTTCAGTGTCTCGGTTGATTTGATAATTCATAATTGCTACTCTAGAACAAAGTATGAAGATGCATTTATTGGCTTTGAATTCCGCGATGTTATTTTCTTTTTGATGCAAGAAAAACCAAACTTAACCAAAAGACAGTGGCAAAGGTTTTTGGTAACTTTTATGAGATTTTTCAACCATTTAAAGAAAATTATTATGATTAAAATAGAGGTGTAAACTTAAAATATAGGTGTAACCTTAAATTTATATATATTTTTAATTCAAATACGTATTCTATTGGCAATGGTACAAACAAGATAGCCTTTTCTTTTGGAGATGAAAAATTTCTGCTGCCAAGAACAAGAAGACAATACAAGCCTATAGTTACATACCCTAATAAGCCTCTAAAATCTAAATACATTATTGTAGTAAAAAGCCACACCTGCCGGGGCATGAGGCTTCACACGTATATACACGAGAACTGAAGCCCAGTCCAAAGAGTCGGCTTCATTGGGTCAATAAAATACGTGGCGGATTCAGACCAAAAAAGAGGGTGGCAGGACATTTTGATTTCATCATTAAGACAGCAATGAATTGCGGACCCAAAAAAAAAAAAGACATTAATGAATTGACTAGTCTTAAATTCTCTCTTTTTTGTTCTGCAGAACTGTATATGTATCTTAAATTCCTCCATTTATGTTGTGCAGAACTGTAAAATTTATGAAAATATTTTTTTTCCTACGTTTGTGAAAACACATTTCCTATTTTCTAGATCAGGATAGGGCTGTCGAGAAATTCTTAGATCCACTGTCCACATGGATCTTATAACATTAATTGATCTTGAAAAATAGAAAAGTTGATAAAATTAGTGAAAATAAATGGTAGATATTGTGTGTGAAGGAAAAAAAAAAAAAAACTTCCGTTGACACTCCCTCTTCACCCTATTCCTTCCTTTCCCTTTTGTGTCCCCACCTCCCTCATTTCTCTTATCATAGGGTTGATGGGAGAAACCACTATTTATTTATTAGGCGTATGAAATCCCAAAAGTAGCCAATAAGATAAAGAGTAGTAGAACTATCTATAGAAGTCCTTTCCTCTTATGTACTCTGCCATGAACTGGATTTACTTGCATACTTCTTAAGGTATCAGGCTCCTCATGCAGAGGTGACATTCACCAGTGACCTAAATGGACAAGCAAGCATATATCACAGTATAATAATTGTAAGAAAGCTGGAACATGTGACGTACTATGTTGTAATCAGAAGCAGATATATCTTTATAGCGTGTCAATATTCAATGAGGCAATGCAGTCCTTGGGCACTTTGGACCATATCAGGATTTCAAACTAATGCAAAACACGCTTGCGCACACAGATAGAAGACTCAGCAGGGACCCCAATTTGACCAATTGGCACAAATCCTTTTTACTGTAGCATCTTCTGTCAGGGCAGGTACATGCAGTCACTAGCTATAGATTGGTGAAGGAGGGAACATTTTAGTGTCCCCTGGGTTATAATCTGCTTCTGTTCAAAGATGAAGGAGGATAGGACATTGTTGCAACTTGCAAGCTACCTGTTGGCACTTGACAGGATTTTTGGTAGCTTGTGAGGTTTTTGGAAGTCAGTATGCACTTGATCTGTGAAAATTTGTATGCATGTGGATGCTTTGACCCCTGGGAAGGTGGGTTTTCCTTCTTTTATTTTTCTTTTTAATGATATACATAGACATTATATAAGACAATATATGTTAATACAAGTGTGAATGCATAACAAAGTACATGTATATTAAGATGAGATAAATATACAATAAACTTTATATAAGAGAGATGTCAAATTTAATGTCAACATGTGATATACAAATAAGAGGACTTTTATGAAGATAAGAACCAAGAAGGCTATTGAAAAAAAAAAAATAGGAGAGACTAAAATGCTATATCTACAATAATAAACTTCAGACATTTTTATAATATGCTAAAATTGAAGTTATCTACTAAACACAATACTTTTTCTGACAATAATTGTTAATTTGAGTAAAATTTTTTTGTTCATAATAGTTATCGTTTTCATATATTAATACAATATTTATAGTTAATTTTTTAATTTTATCTTTTATCTTTATTAATCAGAAGAGGTGGCTACTTGCCATCATATAATAATATTATATTTTTTATCATACAATAAAACTTAATAAAAGTATTTTGGTAAACCTCTATCATATTTACATATTAATTTTAAATTTCTTAATTTGTATAAAAATAGTCAAATTAATAACTATTGTAAATGAGATTGAAGAACATGTGTGCTTTTACATTATTCATACTTTGATATTTGAACAATAGTATATTTTGGTGGTTTGAAAATATATACCAATGGAGCATAAAATAATGAGTTTAATTTTCATCAACTTTCAGCGTATATTTATTTTTTCCAGTCCATTATATTCGATTATAGATTAGGGTACCTTATCAAAATGCAACTCGATACACATCGTGGGTAGGATGAGGTGCTGAAGAGTAATAAACTCTTCAAAAATATTTTGTATTGTTACCTGTATTATTACTGTATCTTTATAAGAGTTTGTAATTACGACAACAACAACAACAATTTAGGAGTTGAACTATCAGCTTGTGATTGAATCCAAAGAGATGTAAAGGACACAAGGTAGAAACCAACTAAATTTTATACTGTCATGTGAATGGCATAGATGAAACGGTTTCAGGCCTTGATTTCAAGGGAGAAATAATTAGGGGTACACAAATCTGAACTTTATTTTGGATCATTGTAACTTCATGCTGAGAGAAACATACATTTGTCCTAACTTCCAACTTGTTCAGTCAGAGGTCCAAGTCTGCACATATCATCTTGTTCTTAATTTGCAATAATAACCCCTGAGGTACTGGTTGAAAGAGAATCATCTGTTAGAGACGTGTCCACAGATTGATCATCCTCATCCACTTCTGATAACACTGGTATTGCCTGTAACTTTTCCACTTCCCTCACCACCTGGCTCATCCCAGGACGATTCTCTGGGAAACTCTCAGTGCAACGCATTGCAATCTCAAGCAACCTTATCATCCCTTGATGAGCATTCTTCTGCCTATAAATCTCTTTGTCAAATATCTCAGCTGTCCACTCTTCCCTCACTGCTCTATGAACCCAACTGCATAGGTCAGCCCCACCAGAACCAGGTGTAGCTGAGCATGCTGATATTTTCCCAGTTAAGAGCTCTATGAGTAAGCATCCATAGCTCCAAACATCAGAATGCATTGTGACTCTCCTTGCATACCCGTATTCTGGTGACTTGTAAACAACCATGCGCTGAACTGCAATGGGTTGTGCTATCAAGGAGGAAAGGCCGTAGTCAGAAACAAGAACTACATCGTTTTCGTCAAGGAGGACGTTTGAGGTCTTCAAGTTGCCATGAGGGACAATGGTAGGGGACTTGGTGTTGTTGTGCAGGTACTCCAGTGCTCGAGCTACGCCTTGAGCAACTGATAATCTTGAGTTCCATTTGAATGGTACCCGGTTTCCAACTCTACCATCTGAAACAGCTCACAAGAAAGTGATGCTAGTTTGGTTGCTGATTCACGTAGAGTTGTATATTATTTGCACCGGCATACTAAAATATAGTACCCTCTTATATAAATATACATATATAGTGTATTATCTTATCTTGATATACTTATATTTTGATACTCGTCCATACTCATATTAATATACTGTGTCGGTGTCTGCTACTATATTTATACATCCTACTATGAAAAAACACTTCCCTTCATGTATGTTATATGGAAGTGAAAAAGGAAAGGTAAGTGGATAAAATATATATATCCTTTATTATAGACAAAAATTACATTGAGACTTGTAGCTAATTTTGGTGTCCTTACACATCTGAAAGATTAATTATTTCTAGCTTTATATATATATATATATATATATATATATATATATATATATATATATATATATATATATATATCAACTTCGCAGTTGGACTATTAGGTTCATATTTGCACTAGGAGGTAAATTTATCAAAAAATAAAATAAAATAAGGGTGAAGCGAGTTGTGGTAAATTACCATGAAGTCGAGAGAAAAGATTCCCGTTCTCTGCATGTCTATAGAGCAGCAGCTTCTCATCTCTGGAATGGTAGTAAGCAAGCAAGGGCAACAAATTTGGGTGCTGCAGGCCTGCAATCAGACGCAACTGCATTGCAAATTCCTTCTCAGTGAGTGGTTTCAAGTCCCTTAGCCTCTTCACAACGACGGTAGGTCCGTCATGCAGCATAGCCTTATAACTGTTCCCCATGATTCCTTGACCCAGTGCATCAGCAGAAGCTCTAAGAAGTTGACCCATTTGAAAACTTGGCTTATCTTTAAAGAATACGAGTTCCTTTCTCTCTTCTACTGTCATCCTTGTCCCCTCCCCTATTTCTATCTTCTTCTCAACACTACTCTCCACATCTTTATCTTCTGCTTTTAGAATCTTCACCTTCATCATTTTACTGAGTTTTCTGGCTGTGTTATAGTAAAGGATCAACAGCACTATAATTGCAAGCAGAAGAACCACATTCAAAATTAATAACATAGTGGAAGTGTGACTTTTATCTGAAGGATTGCTTTGGACGCTACTGCTCTCTTGGTCTTGCATGACTGAAGGAGTAGGAGAGTTATTGCTGTCTTGGTCTTTCATGTGTGAAGCGATAGGAGAATTGTGGCTATTGTTGCAGGAACTAAGAGGTGGACCACATAACTTAGGATTTCCAGAATATGATGAATTGTCAAATGATTGAAGGGTTTGGGATGTTGGATTTGGACCCTCTTGGGTTGTGGCAAGCGTGCTCAATGTAGCAACAATTGCAAAAGTAACAAGTTGGAGACCAAAAGGGGAAAGCCTCATGATGCAATTGAGAATGAAAGCAGTGTTGCTTGCTAAGGCATGCACAATTTACCAGTAAAAAAAAAGAAGGGGGCCTGAACTGCTTAATGAAATTGCAGAAATTAATTTTTCTCAATTAAGTCCCAATCTATAGCTATCAAGCTTTACAAATCATAGTTGCAGATGATGATAACAAGGGCATATACCTATTCATATTCTCCTGAGAATACTAAGAGGCTTGCTTTACATAGTTTAGTTTCAGTTAGTAAGGTTTAATTTCCAGCTAGGGGATAACTTGCGTGGGCATAAATTTTTGTGATACAAAACAGGTGGATTCTTCTTGTAACGCTCACCAAGGCAGACATTGTCGTAGCGTGCAATTCTTTTGTGGATTATGTGCTTGGAAGCTTAAAGCGAGGCCTGAGATTCAGCCGGCATATCACTACCTGGTGAACATAACATTTAGTTACGTAGCATCAGGTTTTATATTGCATTCACATTCACTGCCGTGCAACTCAGTTTTGTTTGCTAATTGTTTTTAAATGCGCTTACATGGTGAACAATTTAATTTGAAAATACTTTTTGACATTAATTTAGTCCTAATATATTAAATTCCAACATCAATTTAGTTCTATAATTATGATTTGATGAATGAGTTGATTGTGCATAAAATTTCTTAGGACTAAATTAATGTTAAAACTCAAAGCATTAGAATTAAATTGATGTTAAAATTTAAAATATTAAGGCTAAATTAATGTTGAAGTTCAAAGTATTAATTTACAAAGTGCTACACATTGAATGTAAATTTGTCATATTAAACAAAAATTTTTAATATAGACACAAATTTAATAATTTATATTTAAATACACTTACAATAAAAGTAGGTTTCACTATTTTTTTTGGTTTTTGAGTAAAATACAATCTCCTTCCTTGAGAAAAAATACTTTTGCACTTCCCTTGCCCTCTCCATTAAGGAATAATATTATTACATTCCTCTTCCCTCTATTTCTAAATATATACTCCCCTCCCTTAAAAAATCAAGATAAGATACATTTTAGTATATTTTTAAGTTTTCTATTAACTTTTCATTATCTAATATTTATTATTTTATTTTTGAACAAAACACCCTTTAATAATAGTTATATATATTAAATTTTCTACAAAATAATATATATATATATATATATATATATATATATATATATATGTATATATATATATACGTATATATATATGTGTGTGTGTGTGAGACTTATAATAATATAAAATATTTATATATAGAGTTTAATTTAAAAATTAAATTATTACTATATGAAGAAAGTAATAATAATTTGTAATAATCATTTATTAAAAAACAAAAGGTACATATTATTTTAGCTATTAATTTTAGAATATTAATATATATATTTTTATAGTAAAATCACAAAAAAAAATGTTGTAATCTTCTTCGTGATTCATCTTTATATATGATATGAATAGATAATTTTTATTTTTATATACATTAGTATTCTAGAATTAATAGTTGAGGAAATATGCAATTGTTATTTTTAAAAAATAATGATTATAAATTATTGTTACTACTAATAAATTTTTCTATTAATATTATTGTTATCAATATTTTATATTATTTTTTTATTAATAATTTTTACAAATTATGGTTATCAATATTTTGTATTATTGTCAGCCATATATATTTTATTTGATAAAAAAATTAATATATATAACTATCAATAAAGGATATTTAAGTCAAAAATAAAATAACAAAATATTAGAGAATTAATGAAAAACTTAAAAATGAATTAAAGTATACTTTATTTTAATTTTTTAGGGGAGATGAATATATTTTAAAAATAGAGTGAAGAAAAGTATGATAATATCATCTTTTAAAAAAAGAGATTATATTATACTCTTTTTTTCTTTTTTTCTTTTTTCCTAATACACTCTCCTGTTTCTAGTTTCATTAACTTTATTATAAATGGCATTTTTCTTTTTTGGGGTAGCGCTTTGTAAATAATAATTTTCAACAGCCACACATATGCTTTCAACAACCACATATACTTTGACCCAAAAAAAAACATAGTTAAAAAAGGTATAGGCTAAACTAGTTAGGCGATAGAGATCCACTTACGTTACCGGGCTAGTTATATTACAAAGAACCTAGTCTCAATTTAAAATTTAATCAGTCAACTCGAGATCAGCCCAGTGGGTTGGTTCATTTTTTTTTTTGGCAAATCCTAAACTTTTTTAAGGATTTTAAAAAAAATCCTAAATTTTTTTAAGGATTTTTTTTAATCCTACTTTTTTTTTTAAGGAGATTTAGATGCCTATATGGATTTCATAAGCTCGTGGCCTAAATAAATACAAGAACAAGTCCAAGAAAGACATGCATTATAAGTTGTAAGGGCCTTTCTGTAACTAGACTCTAAAAAATCATGTCTATATCTAAATTTTTGTTTTTTGAAAGAGGATGAAAGGAGTGACAGAATGAGTAATTTGAATGAAATTTGAAGAAGTGGAGTTTTAAACTCCAATAATAAATTTTGAAGCGATAAATAATACCTTCTTTTATATATCTCTTTATTTTCAGAATAACCTGTGCCCTAATTAGGGAAATTAGCAAGTTGACCTGCTTGTCACTATCTTGGTAGCCTGGCATCATTTTTGGAGTCCTGCTCAATTGACAATCATCAATTTAACGGCTTCACTGCATATCCCATCATTTGGAAGTGATCTTTAATCTATAAACTGAGAGGTCCTAAAAGTCGTCATATTCCTTTCATAAGATGGCAAAATACACACTCCAAAAATTTCCACGCATGCAGAAGAGTTTTCTCTGGATATTCTGCGCCCTCTCCTTCGAACTCGCGGCATTGGGTTTACATTCTACATCTTTAACTTTTAGCGATATTTATCAATAAAAAATATTGTTAAACAATTAAAGATTATGGGTTTAATTTTTATATACTAATAGTATAAAATAAGGAGAAGAAGAAGAAGAAGAAGAAGAAGAAGTTAATTATGAGAAAGAGAGAAGTAAATCTTAATTATTGGATCTTATATTAATAATTAAGATTAAAATATAAAATTATATAATATTTTTAAGTGATTATGTGATATTTAAATTTTGACCATACTATATATGGTTATATAACCTAAAGTTATGCGTCAAGTATATTGAGTTATGAACGATTAAGATATTAAAAGATGTTAATGGAGATGTGTCATTTGAACCCATTTATATCTAAAAGAGCCTTTTAATTCAAGCGTCCCATTGACATGTTTTTATGTTTAAAAAAAAACGAAAATTGATGTTTGCGTATATAAAATTACAGATTTGGATAATTTAAAGTGAGCATATTTGTAAAGTGAGAAAGTGAGGAGTTAATTACCTTTAAATCAATACATGAGAACTACACATGATTTAAGTTATTAATTCAAAGGTGATAAATTCCTCATTTTTTTTAGGAGTGTCCACGGATATGGGGTCAACCTGCTAACCTGAAGACCCGACCTGACTAGTGTTTTAAAAAAATTGGTTCCGGTCGGGTAATCGAATAAAACCTGATTGATCTGTCCAATATTCAGTCTAGGTAATGGGTTTAAAAATTAAACACATTACCCGATCCGATCCCAACTTCTTTTTTTTTTTAATAAATAATGACTCATTTAATCTTATTCATATATATATATATATATATATTGACTCTTAGACTCTATTAATATATTAGTGTATAATTAGATTTATTAATGATTGGTATTGTATAATGTATAATATATAATATATTTTATGGTTATGATTATGGAATTATCAATTATGTATGTAAATTTTTTTTAAATATATTTGATTATATTCAGATTTCAAAAACATAATTTAAAAGTTTTAAAATATCATAAAATAGAGTGTTTCAATATATTTTTCATCTACAAAAAAAAAGAAAGAATTTGATTGCGTATCCGCATATCCGATCCGATCTAACCTGAAAGTGTTCGGGTTGAGTTGGTTCGGGTTGAGAGTAAAAAAAAAAGCCAAAAATCCGACCCAACTTGATTATGTTTGATTGGTTTGGGTATTTTTTTTCCCTAAACCCAACCCAACCTGACTCATGCATACCCCTAACTTTCTCACTATACAAACATACTTATTTTAGGAGATCAAATCCTAAAATTACTGTTTCTTCCCTCGGTTATGTTGAAGGAGGCTGTTATTTGTATATAATAAATAAATTTGACATAGTATAAACATACAAAATATTAAAAATAGTCAAATTTATTATACTTTTTTCTCAATAGTTGCTTTATTTCTTTCTCTCACTAGATGTATCACTGTCTAACTTGGTATGTTGTTCAAATGCTATTTCTCTATTTGAATATAGCTATTATACATAATTTTTCTTTCTCATTAAAAAGTGCTATTATGAATAATCTTAAATATAGTATAACGTGTGGTTAAAAAATACTCATTTTTCTTTTTTAAAAAAACTATCTCTTTCCTAACTTGATACATTTATAACATGTTCAAGATGATTTACGTGATGAATGTACAAAAATAATTCTGATTCTTCGTTTAGATATCTATACTTTTTGTTGACAGAAAATTCTTATTCCTTCGTATAGAAAATTTTGTTTCTTATTTTATTATTATTATTTATCTTTAAATTTTCTCTCTGTTCTTTTTTTTTTTCTTGCACCTTTAAAATTAAAGATCAAGATTATGAGAATGTTATGTATATATAACATTTGTTGAATATTATGTCGATATATATCTATTTACTATTAGGGTGTAAACTCCATTTTAATTAGATCTCACATCTTATTTAATAATAAATAAATATATACCAACATAATATTTAATAAATATTATGCACACATAATATTATCCTATATGAAAGAATGTCACCGGTTTGCCTAAGCTAAAACCTAAAATATGGGATATTATTGGTGGCAATATGGGAGCATCCTCATCCCATCTCTTTCCGAACGAAAGCAATGCCTGAGTGCGACAGTGGCAATTTGAAAGTGGTGGTGGCCGAGAGAATATCACAACCCATTGACGAATGCAGTCAACGACAAACCCCTCACGCGGACCCATTTCCCCATCTGCACTACAGACAAGTGACCATAGCCATCGCAACACAAAAAGCTGTGAGCCCAGCTGCAAGCTGCCACTACATTGCACCCCAACTCAACCCCACCCATATAGCTTGAGTTGAAACTTTGTGATCCTCATTGCATGCACATACACATTATTGGCACGTTTATAGCTTGTAGCAGCCGGCATTGCTTACTCATTCTCCCAACTTTGACCCCAAAATGATAAAACAATTCCTATAAATGCCTGCACTTCATCACATTCCTCACAACCTCACCCTCTCATTCAAACTATAGTGGAAACAGCTGTTTTATAGAAACTTGCACTTCGACCCTTATATCGTAGTGACTATATACAAAATGGAGAGTGGTTTCTACAACAAAGGCTTCTTTCTAGTTTTTCTTTTGCTTGCTTTGTTGGCTTGTGTCAACACTGTGCATGGCCAAGGCACGCGTGTAGGGTTCTATTCTAGTACGTGCCCTCGAGCTGAGTCCATTGTTAGGTCCACGGTTCAATCCCACCTTAACTCTGACCCTACTTTGGCTGCGGGGTTGCTTAGGATGCACTTCCATGATTGCTTTGTGCAAGGTTGTGATGGTTCAGTTCTCATTATTGGCACTAACAGTGAGAGAACAGCACCACCAAACCTTGGATTGAGGGGCTTTGAGGTTATTGATGATGCAAAGACACAGCTAGAGGCTGCGTGCCCTGGTGTTGTGTCTTGTGCTGATATCCTTGCCCTTGCTGCTCGTGATTCTGTAGTTCTGGTAAATAAGTAACTAAGATTGTTTGATTCCTATATTGCATTAGATATTTATTAGTTAAATTGTAGGACAAAGTCTTGTAACCTAATAACACCCAAAATCAAGATACATAATATTAGAACACTAATATACAAAGCAAAAACACATGCCTTTTTCAAGGCAAAAGGTATATATAAATAAATCAATGGTTGTCCATTAATTTGTAGCATAAATCACTTGATATAATTAACTTGAGTTCGATAAATTTGTGTGTTGGTTTACAGAACCTTCTTTTTTCCAACATTTATAGAACTTTTGCGTTCATGCATTGCAGAGTGGTGGATCGAGTTGGAAAGTGCCAACTGGACGCAGAGATGGCCGCGTGTCACGGGCCTCAGATGTCGATTTGCCTGGACCTGGTGACTCTGTTGATGTGCAGAAACAGAAGTTTGCAGCGAGGGGCCTCAACACTCAAGACCTTGTCACCCTTGTTGGTAAGTTTACACTTTTACACCCTTAACATTAGGTATCATTTCCTTATCCGTGTACTATAAATTTATTAGAATTAAATCATTAATTAATTAATTAATCTCTCAACTTTGGATCTAGCTTACTTTGTTTATAAAAAAATCTTACAATCAAAATATCTTACATAAAACTTTTGCTCACCACAATGAACGTAACAAGTAAAAGCTTTTGCGAATATACAGTTTGAGAATCATAAAGCTCAAGTTTGAGACTTCAATTGACGAATCAGTTTTTTGTGAATATACAGGTGGACATACCATTGGCACTGCAGCTTGTCAGATTTTCAGTAACAGACTATACAATTTCAATGGAACTAATGGTCCTGACCCTACCATTGACCCTTCATTTGTTCCCCAGCTACAAGCACTTTGCCCACAAAACAGTGGAGGTTCGAACCGAGTGGCGCTAGATAATGGTAGCCAAAATAAATTTGATATATCATACTTTAAAAATCTGCAGAGGGGTAGGGGAATTCTGCAGTCTGATCAGGCACTGTGGAGTGATGCTTCCACAAAGACATTTGTGCAGAGGTACTTGGGCATAAGAGGTTTACTTGGATTGACATTTGATGTGGAGTTCGGAAATTCTATGGTCAAGATGAGCAACATTGGTGTGAAGACCAGTACTGACGGTGAAATTCGCAAGAAATGTTCTGCTTTTAATTAAATAAGAGCAAATGCATATAATATAGCATAGTTTATAAAAGTGTTTCTATGGTCTATGTTGGCATAAGCCGGTGATTGTCTGTATCTGAGTAGGATGTATTTGTGGTGTGGTTTTTCCTTTTCATCAATTTTTCTGATCAGAGAAATACCTTCTAGTGTAAAAGTTGGAACAAACGGAAGAAGTGTCAATACAATATAGAAATAAGAGACTCAGATAATTGAGTCATGCTGCTCGAGCTCCTTGTGTGCCTATGATGATTTAGCAATTCGCAGAGAAGCGTCTATCCGAGCAAGATAGTCAACGTAACAACTGCAGTCTATGCCCCACAATTACGCAAAATTAGCATGCAGAGACATGTTATTCTGGTGGGTTCGATTTCGGTAGGC
This sequence comes from Pterocarpus macrocarpus, assembly GCA_031439585.1. Classification (NCBI taxonomy): domain Eukaryota; kingdom Viridiplantae; phylum Streptophyta; class Magnoliopsida; order Fabales; family Fabaceae; genus Pterocarpus; species Pterocarpus macrocarpus. The sequence continues at coordinate 39,654,320 of CM062518.1, forward strand.
TCCACGTGTGGAATGAGAGTATGAGACCCGGCTTAGGGGTCTAAACTATAAATAATCGTAATCTATAGGACCTTATTTAATTTGAGTTGAATGAACCAACTATCTGAACAGTAATTTTTTATTCACAAGACTGTAACCTAATATCCTAAAAATAAATTATCATCTTTAATTACGCTAAAGTATATGTTGATTTCAAATAACTTAGACACAAATTACCGATATAATTATAAGTATAGCGTACAAGTATATATTTTGACTACAAAAGCTGAGTTGATTTGAAACCCAAACGAGTACGTGAGTTTAAATCACAGCAAAAAACCATTTCTATACAGAGAATACATAGCTAAACAAAAAAATAAAATAAAATTTAAACAATCAATTAATTCAAACGATTGTTTGCCAAACATACGAGAACGCCACAATTGTTCAAAGATTTTGGTGATTATCTTATCCCGAAATAAATGTAAATTTGGATTCTGCAATATTTTATTTTTCTATATTAATGTCTAGTTCTTTTGTTTTTTTTTTAAAAAAAGTTTAATTCCAATTTAGGTTGGGAGCCACTGTGCATAACATAATTTTGCTTTTTAACCAAAAAAACTGACTGGGTAAAGTATCAGGCATAAACAAACACATAGTATCAGGCGTAATTTTGGCTTTTCCGATACATTGCTGTTTTAGCGTAATAGTTCTCCAGATAGCTCCCATTGAATTCGGTTACATTATGCCATGTCCACCACCAGATATCCCATTCCAGAACCATCAAAAAAGGGGAAAAAACCAACTAGTATACTATACACATCATTTTGACCTTACTCATGGAAACCAAAAGTAAGCAATTGGAAGAACTCAGAACATCTCCCAGAGATATTAAACAACCATGCAAGGGCCGGTTAGGAGGGGAAGTGGAGGCACGTTAGACAAGAAAAAACCATCCATGTTGACAACCAAGAAAATGCTAATAGAGAAAAGGAAAAAGGAACCTCTTAAACAAGACCAAAACAAAACCCCTACCCCCTTTAGAGACCTCAGTCAAGTCGGACTGAATTAGTCAGGTTCTTTACTTTTTCTACTCTTATATTTCCGGTAAACCTTAGAGCCAAGTAACCTACAAGATCTTAAGCTCCTTGAAAGCACAAAATAGCAGGGCTTTTAAACTTCTTCCTAGCTTGCTGTCATAACAACGACAGTATTTGCTGCCCTTTATTACCAGCAAATTTGTCTTGAGTGTAACTATACTTGATATTGTCCTCATTGAAGTCTACAATCTACAACAACGAAGACAAGGCCTCAACCTTCAAAAATATCCAGATTCAGATAGTTAAACCACATATCAGCAATGCATTCTCAACTCCAACATATCTGCCAAAATCCAAGCAAAATAGGAAATGCCCGCCATGTTTTATCCAACCCATCACTTTACCCGAGCCATCTTCGAAATTTCAACAAATTTCTACGGGTGATATCACACAAACAACTTAAGTGTCTAATATCCACGCTATCATTCCCTCTGCATCTTTATTGTTAATGCCTAGAATATAATGTGTAATGATAACCAAGGTGTGTGTGTGTGTGTGTGTGTGTGTGTGTGTGTGTGTGTGTGTGTATATACCTTCTTGTAAACTACCAGTTCATGCTGAACAACAGAATGCATGGACTATTAAGTCTATATAACAAGTTTATAGTGAACCAACAGAAAGTGAATATAACAATTACCTTTTTAGTATCTAAGCACTATTAAAACAGACTTATAAAGACAAATACACACAAGGGACACAATGTTCAAGTTGATAGACAGCAGCTAAAGAAGACCCAAGTGCACTGTTACTGTTGTACTCTCAACAATTGCAATCGCATACATTACAATGCTTCCAATTTGGGCAAATTGAAGTTTCTACTTTCAGCATATACAGTTGTGGTTGAACTACTTATTCATTTAAACTCGACGCTTCTAGAACGGCAATAGCCAGTTAGCCACACAGTGTTGAGTTCAATTTGCCTAGGGTGTATTATTCTTCATGACGTGTTCTTCATTTCTTGTAATGAATATTGCTGTAAATTAATTCTTTGTAATCATCAGATTCCGCTGTAATCTTTGGCAGAGCATCAAAAAAACTGTTAAAGCTCTTTGCCAATCCTCAAAATTTGAAGTGGAAGATTCGTAAGTCACAAAAGCATTTATAGTTAAAACTAAAAACCAATTACTGCAGCTGCCGCAGGGTTAATATCATGGATATGTTCATATATAGTCTTCTAACTACACAATTGCGTCCATTTTTATAGAATGAACAGGACCTCCCCTTCCATGAATGCAATGCTAGAAACAAGCTGATTATGGATAAGAATTCAAAAACTACTTAAAAAAAAATTCATAGAGATAACACAGGAGAAATAGATTTAGCTGCAAACATTGTCAGCCTGTATAAGCAATAATACAGAGGCGTTGCAGCGACTTCTCAGTCAGCATATTCAAAAATAACATTGGAATTGTTAATAAATTATTAACATTAGAAAAACAAGACACCTGATCTCTATAAAGTATAGAAACTAAGCTCCAGCAAAACCAACCACAACCAAATCATGAATCATAAAGAATACCTCATTCAATTTCCTCAATCTTAACAGAGTACAACAACAAATTCAAAGACAAAGCTATGCGGCGCATAGAAATTGCACAAACATTAGCATTACAATCAAATAAACAGTACTAGAAAAGCACACTATACTTTCACGAATAAACAAAAGTTAAAACAGCTAGCTAATCACTTGAGAAAAAACAGTATATATATAACTTACTGGGAAAAAAAAGAAAAAGAAAGAAAAAAAAAAAAGAAAGCACAACTAACTACCAAGATTCTATTATAGAAACTGAATTCCGCTTACAGTATTAAGCTACACAAAGTCCTCCTGATCTTGAACTGCTAAACCGATACATACTATACAGCAACCGTTATCTTCACACTCAGAGTAGTCACAGGAATCAAATCAATCACTTGGAAACCAATAGAATTTCAGGCTTCTTGACTTTGGTGGGTGTGTTAGCATTTGATGAAGAATTTGCAGTTGTCGCAGCAGCCGTTGCCGCCGCTGCTGCTGCGGCAGCCGCCTTGGCAGCCTCCTTAGCCCTGTTATCAAGCTGAATGAGACTCCTGGTGGCAAGTATGGCCTGCGGCACCAAATCATGAGAAGCCCTCGCATACAAGCACCTCACTGCAAAAGATGCAGCATCCTTCACATCCTGAGTGTTCAAAGGACCCAACAAGCAGTGCCCCAAGATTCTCAGCACCGGCTGCAGAATCTCCCAAGGCAAAGGGATCCTACCCCCCTTAGCACTCTCACCATCACCATTACCCTCAGGATTAGAATCAAATTCAAAATCACATTTTTGAATCTGCAAATTCCCCATATCTTCAACAACCTCCTCAATCTCAATCTCACCATTTCCATTGACCCCATTCTCGCGGGCCTGATAGTCGCGGCGGTCGAGCTCCCGGCGGCAGGGGCAGTCCTGGCCGGCCCAATCGGCGGCGAACCGGCAGAATTCGAGCTTGGACCAGCTCGGCATCTGCGAGATCTGCGTGTAGTAGCAGTGAAGGGCGGTGCCGACGATGGTAGCCCTCTTCGTCGACTTCATCGCCACGTGCGGCTCGAGCGGCGGCGAGAGAACGCCCACAGACGACGGCCTTTCGCCGGTGGCGGCGGCAGCGGAGGGTTTCCTTAGGGGGGCGTGGTAGATGGAGGGCTGGGAGAGGTCGGGGATCGTGACGAGTAAGGGCTTTCCGGCGCGGGATTTGGTCTCGGCGGCGTAAATTGCGAGGAGAACGGCTTCGAAACCGGCGAGGGAGGGGGATCGGAGGGGTGGCGGTGGATGCGGGAGAGGTAGAGGGCGGAGAGGAGGGGGAGGAAGGAGAGGACGAGGAGGCGGAGGTGGGGGTCGGAGGAGAGGAAGGTGTCGTAGAGCCAGTGGCAGAGGGGGTCGGAGGCGGAGCCCTGGAGGGAGGAGGAGAGGGCGGAGTAGGCGGCGGGGGAGGAGAGGAGGGAGAGGGCGGGGCGGTCGGAGTCGGCGAGGGCGGAGAGGGAGTCGGCGGAGGAGGAGGGAAGGATGGAGGCGAGGGCGTGGATGCGGGAGCGGGCCTTCGAGACGGACTCCCACCAGGAGTGCATGGGGTCGTCGGAGGGAGGGTGGGGCGTGGTGATGGTGGTGGTGGAGGAGGAATTCGATGAAGACGGGGATGAGTGGTGGTTGTTACGGTGGTTGTTGTTGTTGTTGTGGTGGAAGTCCATGGTGGTGGGTGAGGGTAGGGAACCGCACCTTCCTCCGTTCCTTCCTCCTCACACCGAGAGGCGAGACTCTGTCGTTTTGGGTTTTGGGCAAGTGCAGCTCAAAGTGGCAGAGAATTTGAGCGTGAGACAACCTGGATTACTGTTCACAAGGTAAAGCTCCTTGACCTTGCTTTATTGTCATTATTTTCATTATTATTGTATGAACAACAGATAAAAAATTTAGAATAAATGAAATATTATGTCACTTGAATGAAATTAAATCTTTTAGAACTGAAGTTTGAATTCAATTGAAACAAGTGCGTTTTGCACACTTGAAAAATCAGATATATAAATTTGAAGGGATTAAGTTTTAGATAAATATAGTCCGGTAATTAATAATTTTTTTAAAAATTGATTTTTGTTTAAATCAATTTTAATTTAGAACCAGTTTCTAAAAATTTTAATTTAAAGTTAGTTTTATGTGATCTTAATTTTTCTATCTTTATTTGATGAGCTCAGAGCCTTGATTTAGAATTGGGGCAAGTTTTCCTTCAGCTTAAACTTTTGTTAATTAAAAAAAAATCTTAATTTATTGATTTTTTTTCAATTGTTTGAAAAAATTGACTAAAGTAAAAATTTAAGTTGAAAAAAAGGTTCGTAACAATTTAAAGTTAGAGCATGTATCTTGTTTATTGAACACTTTTGATAACTTATTAATTGAAAAATTTAAAAATTAAACTCACATCACAACAATAAAAATGGCTTAACTGAGCTAACTCCCATTAGCAATTAACTTTTAAATTGATTTGAAAGCAAAATTAATGTATTTATTTATAAACTAATATTTTTAATACAATTTAACATAATTAATTTTATTTTATATTATATTAAATTAAATTTTTAAGTTACTATACAGCCCTGATGATATTTTTGTCTTTTGTGATTGGAAACAAATATTACTATGTTATGTATATTGTAACGGCGTTATTTGTGGCTCTATTATTTCAATATGAGATTATTATATTAATATAATGATAATATTGTATTTTGAATTTTATTACGAAAATGTGGAGTTGTTATTAAAGATTTTACCACGAATGGAGAAGAATACAAATTACTAGTTACAGGATGGCGAAACATGAGACAAAATTTTAGGAGGTATTCACCCCTAACATAAAGAAAAGTGAAAAAACTAAATCTCCCTTCTTACATTGTGGCCAAATGTGAGAGAGGAATGTTAAAGTGAATAGCCCAATTCCCAATGAGCATGTAGTTTGAGCTTGAATTCATATTAGATAGGTAAAGGTTTTTTTTATTTTTTTATTTTTGTGGGTGTTGAGCCCAAATTTTTTAGTGAAATTTGGCAAAATTAAATTAATTATTTTTATTGTAGATATTATTTTTTGAAAATTTAACTATACTAATTAGTATATAATAATTATATATATAAGCATATAAAATTTTAAATTGTGTAAAATTATTAATTATTTATATTATTTTATTACATTTATATTAACTTTAGTATATTTTTATATATTTATTTAATTATATTTGGTTGAGCAAGTGATCCACCTATTAAATCAGTGATCCACTGCCTTAACCAAATAGGAGCCTGTTTGGATTACAGGTTTGGGCTTAGGAGGAAAATAAGCTCAGACAAGAAAGTCAGTGTTTGGTGTAACTTTTTAGCGCCTTGGAAGACTTTTGGAAGAATATCTTTGGCGCATTCTTCATTTGAGAAAAAAACCTTTTGAAAAGGAATCTTACTATTACTCTCACATCAACAACCAAAAGTAATTTTATTTTAACTAATCCAAACAAAATTCATTCTCCTAAAAGGTCTTTTGACATATTCAAACCAAACAAAAATCATTCTTTTAAAAGTAATTTTTCTAAAAGACCTTCTTTTAAAAGATCTTCTTTCAAAAGATCTTCTCCCAAAAGTTACTCCAAACGGACCCTAGATCATCGGTCTAAGTTTTATAACTATACTTTCAATAATCCTTGTATCAATATTATGTTTTGAAATTGGAACCAGATAACATGGCCATAGCACTACTTATAGTTTATATCCAATAAGTAATATGATATTTTATTATATTTTTATTTGAAAGTTATTTATATAATATAACTTCTTCTTATTTTGTAATTTATTAATAGATTTAATTGATATGTACTAATAGTATAAAATAATTTTACACTATCAGCAAATAAAAATACTAAAAAGTGAGAAATTATGGTGGATCCTTCCTTATAATGAGTGATTATTTGTATGAGTTAGTGCTTTCTATTATTTCTATCGATTGACAGTATTAAATTATTTTATACTATCAGAATATTTAAATTAAATTATTTATTAATTGATTTAATTGTGTAATTGTGTGCTCTTGCAATTAATAGTTCTTCTTGACTTAAATTATATTTTGATGTTTTTTAATCTATATTTATATATAAGTATACAAAATTTTAAAGTGTGTTAAATTGTTAATTACTTGCATCATTTTAGTGAATTTATTTAAATTTTAATCATAGTTGCCAATAGCGAATAGCAGCGCATAGCGGTCGACCCTAAAAATGCTATAGCGGGATAGCGGATAGCATTCTAGCTGCTATTTGATAAAAAAATTTATAATTATCATCCAATTTATATAACACATATAAATGTTCAAAAATAATAAATCATTCACAATTAACCTCTTTCACATCAATGATAAAAATTCATAATCTATTCTGTAGTTTAAAAACAAATAATCACCATCAATTCAATATATAACTACCAAGTACAAAGGTCAGCAAAATATAAAAGACAACACCATCAAGTACCATAAGGGCAGTAAAATATAAAAGACAACATCAAATCCTAATTAAACTTAAGTCTCTAAAACAACAATAAATAGAAGTGGAAAAAAAAAGGTAAATAGAAGGTGATAAACATAAACTAGAAGCCTGGAACAAAGAAGAAAAATTAATGTTGCTGCTGTGACTAAAGCCTAAAACAGTAACAAGCAAAATAGAAGGGTAGCATTAAGGGAGTAGAGGAATAGAAACAGTGAATAGAAGGGAAAAAAAAAAAAACAGAGGCAGAATAAGATAGAGTAGAAAGAATCGGACCCAACCGAGGAAGATAAAAAAAAAAAATAGAACAAAGAGAGTAAGGACCAACCACTGTCCGTTGCCGCTGCCGCTACTGACACCGAAAACTTAGGCCACTGTCGTCATTGGTCTCGTAGTCGCCGAAGGTTGGAAGGTCACCGGGGTAAAAGGGTTGAGGGGGGAGAAAGACCGATTGATAGAAAAGAAGAAAAATGCCCTAACACCACATTCAGATCGAAAAAAAGAGGAGGGAAAGGTTCGAAATGACCTTCCAATCCCCCTCAGACTACCTAGAACAGTCTAAAAATAGGGTTACAATCGACTTTTGGCCTTCGACATCGATAGCAGCTGAGATTTGCCCCGACAAGAAAATGCCGCCAGCTCTATCGCACTCCACCTCTGCCCCCGCTCTTCTCTATCGCTATCACGCGAGATTGACAACTATGATTTTTAATATATTTATTTAATTAAATCTGATTTAATCGGTTCAATCAATGACCCACTAGTTGAATCAATAACCTAGTAACCCAGTGCTTTGTCTTAGTCAATTCTCAGGTCAAGTTTTACAACTATGATTGAGAGAAAATGAGTGTTTTTAAAATACACCACATTTAAAAAGATTATTGATACACATTATATTATGACCATCAAATAATAAAAGTGAATCAAGCACCCTACTTAATAGGGTGCATAGCATATATCATCCACACTTTTATATATACTTAAAAGAATGAATTTTTTGACTACACATTTTGTGGTGTAGCAAGGCGAAATGCTTGGCAACAGAGTAGATAGTTGATGTCTCAACTTTTGCCATACAAGAAGTAGATTTGATTTAAAAAATTATTGAATACTAAACCTATAGAATATACCACGAAATGTGCATAATTTTTCCACACAACCATATTTATACAAATAATCATATACTATCATATTTTTAACCCATAATTCCCATATAAAAAAGAAGCCGTTATTTGTGGCATTTTTTCCCCCCTCAATTGAGAAAAGGGGTGTTAGTGTTAATAGCTTTCTTTTGTTGGTGAAATTAAGATACGTTGCATTTATTTATTTGATAGTTGAACAAACAACGTTGGAGGCTCCGTCCTTCCAACACAAACAGCAAAGCTGGAAGTGTGGTTGCATTTGCAGCCTTGTTACTTTCGCCAATCTTTAGTCTTTACATCACAAACACGGTAATAAATGCATTCATAGCGCACAGCACACACCACTCCCTTCACAGCGCCTACCTCAGCTAACCTCTTCACCTCAGCAATGGCAGCCTCTGCTTTCTCCACCACCTTCCTCTCTCTCACCAGCTCTCCCACTTCTCCATCTCATTCTTCTCTCCCCAAAATCTCATCTTTCAGATTTCCCAACTCTGGATCTCGCACTCTCGCTACCCAGCTGAGGAAGACCAGTGCCGCAACATGGTTTACAACGTTTTGTTCGTCAGATGCTACAAATGCTCCAAAAGAAGACACCCCAGTTGAATTGAGTATGCATCTTTGTTGTCCTCTTATGATCTCGGAATCTTCTCACGTTCCAATTTTCAATTTTTCTCACAAACATGGTCTCTGGGTTTTGCTGTTGTTGCAGGGTACCCTGCATTCCCAACGATATTGGACATCAATCAGATTCGTAATATTCTACCCCACAGGTAAGTTTCGGGTTTTCTGAGTTCTTTATTGTAATGGATTCAATATTCATCCCTTGACCGTGTTTTTCCTTTTTATTTACGCTTTTTGTTCTTTTGGTGGGGGTGTCATTCAGGTTTCCATTCCTTCTAGTGGATAGAGTGATTGAGTACAACCCTGGAGTTTCTGCTGTGGCCATAAAGAACGTAACAATCAATGACAACTTCTTTCCTGGACATTTTCCAGAAAGGCCTATCATGCCTGGTGTTCTCATGGTTGAGGTAACCACTATGCTGAGGCTACCCTTTTATGGTGTCTCCTGAGATACGAATTTTTGTAAGATATTGTAACATAGAAGCGTGTCAAGTAGACATGCTGCAACTATAGGATAGTTATCCCTTAGTCAGTCAGGAACAATGTTCATAGATTCTAGGATATACAACAAGTTCATATTCTGCTGCTTAATATCATGTATGATTATGATCACCAGCTTAAGCAGAATTCTTTTCATTCCCCAGTTAAACACAGCACACTTTTCTAAACCAGGACTCCATAAAACGAACCTGTTTAGTTCATATTATAACAACCTCATACCTGGTCAATAGGAAAGTAGATAAAAGGAACAAAGAAATCTTGAATGATTTCTGTTGTAATCGTCTTTTATTAGCGTTGAACTGTTGGTAAATGCGAGAGTTCTTTTGATGCAGGCAATGGCGCAAGTCGGTGGATTGGTTATGTTGCAACCTGAGGTGGGAGGTTCTCGTGAGAATTTCTTCTTTGCTGGAATAGACAAAGTGCGATTTAGGAAGCCAGTGATTGCAGGGGACACCTTGGTTATGAGAATGACACTTATCAAATTGCAAAAGCGATTTGGAATAGCAAAGATGGAAGGGAAGGCATATGTTGGAGGTGAAGTTGTGTGTGAGGGTGAGTTTTTGATGGCTACTGGATCTGGGAGCGAATAATTAGAGAAACCCCTCCACCAAAAAAAGAGAGTTAATTTTGCTGCATTTCTTTTAAGCTTCTTAGCATTCTTCTAGTTGTTTAATCCCTATATTTTGTGGATCAGCATTCGACATTATGTTCTTTTTCTGAGCTTGCGAAGTATTCATTTATGGCATTCCAAGTTATCTTTACATTTTGTATGAATTTGGCTACATAATACATGAAACATGGCCGGTTGCGTATTACATAGACAATTGAAACTTTGTATGAATTTGGCTAAATATAAACATGGCCCAACGTGCATCTTTCAAGTATCCTCAATGCTTTCATCACACCTGGTTTCGGAATGAAAGGTAGATGCAAGTATCTATATGAGATATCAACATCATAAATTTATAATTCAGTTAGAAGGTGAATGCATCCAAGATTAGAACATAGAATTTGAAATTTTTCATGAGGGAAATCTGGCTCTTCAGGCCAAAGATTCATGTGCAACTACCTTGCCTCTCGATTCAAATTATCTACATTCATATTTGTTTACAAGCCAAGGGCACCAAGGGGTGTCTTCCCTTGCCCAGCTTCAAAATAGAAAATCAGCATAGCCAACATAGCAATCCTAGCATGCTTAATCTCAGCCAATTTCAGCCTTTCCAGCTTCTCTCTATCTGGATTGTAAACTCCATCCTTGAGTGTGCCAGCAAAGCCCAATGGGTCAAAGAATTTCCCCCCAGGATAGCCTTGATCCCCAGTGGCATTTGCAAAGTTCTCAGCAGTTCTGGACCATGGTGTGGCCCATTCAACTGACTGTGAATCTTGGTTGAAGAAGTCTACCCATCTCTTGCTCTCAACCCAGCCCATGAGGAGCAGCTGGGTGCCCAGAAGAGAACCAAAGGAGAATGGAGCAATTGCATTAGGGTCAGCCCCAGCCTCAAACCATGGAACTCCACTCCAGGCCTGGCCTACAAAGATGCCTACAACTGCAGCCATTGCCCATCTCCCATGAATGAGCTCAGCTTCTCTGTACCACTTGAGAAATGCTGGGTCCTTGCCTAGGCCTAGTGGGTCAAAACCATAGTCACCCGGCAACCTGCAATTGCAACATTGAACATAGAATCCATCAAACTCTAAAGAGACTCTCAGAAAGAAAAGAGAACAAATAGAGAGAATGAGTAGAGAGATAGATGGGCGGACTCACGAGCCATCAAGCCATTCAGGATCAATGAAATTTCCACCACCTTTCACAGCAGGGATCCATGACTTCTTTGGTGCTGCAGCAGCAGCTGCTACAATGAGTCTTGTAGGACTAACAGCAGCACCAACTTTGCCTCCAATGCCAGTAGCCAGCAGGGTCTGGCTCCTCTTTCCTCCACATAGGAAGGGAGATCCCAACCCATTTAACACAGAACCAGATGTTATAGCTGCCATCTCTCTTTTCCCTCTTCAAAAGCCTTCTGGAGGAAACAGTTAGAAAACTGGGGCTGGGTTGAAGTCTTCTTTGCAAATGCACACTTGTGATTTACCTATGAGTAGAAGTGAAGTGGGAGAAAATCTGAGGGGGCTCTCATAGGATGCCAAGTAGGACAATCAAATCTATAGAAGAAATCCTAAGCTCTAGTGGATAGATTTTGGACCAATTGGAACTGGATCTCCATATCCCCATCCCATGTTGCATCTAACTCCGTGGACCACCACCATATATATTTTGGTCTTTCTATACCTTATGCTGTTGTCCAGCTTTCTGTAGATTAATAATTCCCACCACCATAAAGATGCACAAAAGAGGAATATGTTGTTTTTCCTTCCACTCCAATGCGAACCCCAAAATATTCAATATTTAGTTCATGTTAGTTTTTATTAATTTTAAATAAAATAATTGCCTTTTATAAAAAGTTCTCCCACCAATTTACTTCAAAATGAGAGAATATATATATATATATATATATATATACGAAATTTAAACATTGTTAATGATGAGTAATAGTTTATAATTAGCTTATATCAAGTATGATTGAATTATAATGTATGACTCAATTGAAAACTAAAACTTCATGTAAAAAGCTTACTAAACACCCTGTAGAAAATTTAAACAAGTTAAGATGGAGCAAAGTTTACTAAGGATATGACAGTTTATATAAGAATCTCATCTCAAATGCTCGAGGCTACGGCTAGTCTCTTCAAAGAGTCAATTAATTATATCAATTTAATTAAGTAAATATTTTTTTTTGAAATATTAAAAATCCAAAAATATAATTCATTTGTAATAAATGGAAATTAAAAAAAAATGTATCTCCAATCCAACCCACAAGATTAATTCGAATAAGTTGGATTTTAAGGTAAATTGTGTTTAAGGAAGTTCAAACCCTTTTTTTGGTCAAATAAGAGGTTCAAACTAAAACATGGTTATGTGATTTTAACGTCCTAATGGGCCTTTAATTTGACGATCGTTATGAACAAGAAATGGCTTCAATTTTGGACAAGTTCTGCTCTCCCCCCCCCCCCCCCCAAAAAACAAAGAAAAAAAATTCACACTCCTGCGAGCTTACTTTAATCATGTTGATTTTATCTATCCCTTCGTCTTCATTTCGGGTTTGTCCATCTTTGTAATATATTAATCGTTTTCTCCTCCACAGCTCCACTTGACGTAATGCTCATTGTGTATTGTCAAAATTCACTATCTTATTTTTTTTTAAGTTAAAAATAAAAGAAAAAAAGCAACTCCGCAACATTTTTTTATTATTGAAGAGAAATGCATCTCTATAGCGAAACTGATTCATTCTGCTAAGTTAACTTATGCGTATGGGCAATTTGCATCAAATTGCAGAATTCTTGGCCTTAGCCCAAGAGGTTGGAAAGATCATCAAACAAGATGTCCATTTTCTGATGCCGCCCAACTTGGCAGGCGCCATTGTTGTAGTGTTCTTACTACAAAACAGATCCATAACTGTATAGCTTGGCTTCTTGTTCGTTGGGTAAATACTAAATATAAATATTTGCGTGAATTTGTCATTGATGCTTTGCAATATTTACTTACTAACGAAGTTTCCATATTTTGGAAAAGAGTGCGGTTACGCATATGACATTAACCTCATCATCTGATCCCTGTCTATTCAATTAGATAAGAGTTTCATTTTTTCAAGCAACCGAGGTGGTTAAGTCAACCAGATATGGTTTTCAGTTATCCTTTCTGTTACCTTCCGTATACTTATTGTGGTTAAAATGAAAAGAATGAGTGAATATTAATGGGAATATACATTTCTTGCAGAGATAACTCTGTACAAATGTAGAAGTGGTTCAATTTGGGTATAACAAGAAAAGCTCTAGAACGGGACGTCAAAAGTCCAATGCAACTACTAGTACAGTGACGAATTGTATAACATAGGTATCGTACTGGTACAGACGCATTGATTTAGAACAATATGGAAGAGTCTAATTAAGCATTTATTGGAGTCATAATTGTTCGTAACTGAAACATAAGTCCATTTAAGCTCAAGTTAAATTGAGACAAAGCCATAAAAGGACAATTATGTACAAGCATTACTCATGTCAGTACAGTATTGTGTAACAGAACAGTTTAATGATATTTTCACTGTGTTTTTTTGTTGGAAATTTTTGAAATTTGTTTAACGGTCATAATATCTCCTCTGCAATAGTAGTACTATTGAACTTCGGCAAATCACCAACCAAATTTGGGTTTGCAGAATGAGAATGCGATTGATAAAGGTCAGAACATCATTATTTGACAATGACATGGACCACATCTCATTTCCCACTGAAAACCTTCCAGGCACTATACAGTTAACGTTATTAAGAAAAATAATTAGAATAATCAAAACAGAACATCGTTTGTTTTAATATAATCTAAAGTATGAAAAGGGCCTATCACCTAAGTGATCTAACACACACCTCATCATCATTATCATCATCTCTATCATGTATGAGAGGGTTTCAAAAGCGAGAATTTAGCCGTGCGATTTGAATATTAAAATATACAACAAGGAGCTCCAAATTTGCTCAGCTTTTTCATTGATATTTGTGGGAAGGTGCTGGTTTGATAATGCAATGCCTTAAAATAATGGAAAAGTCCCAAAAAAAAAAAAGTTAATGCAAAGGCCCAGCTCGTCTAAAAGTCTACTAATGCGAGTTTCATTGTCAATTTTTCATTGTTAGCATGCTAGCCGATGCAGCAGCATGAGCAACCCATCAATGTCTACCCATGTTTCTATCTTTTTTCTTTTGCTTTCGGAGGCACACGACAGCACAGAAGGGTATAATAAGTGTTGTTTGTTCCCTTTTGGCGAGGATTGTGGAATTTGCTTTCACATAATTGTCACTAATTGTGCCTGTGCTTGTGATTTCGAATCCCATATGTTAATAATCATTTTGCAGTCACCGGACCCAATCTCATAATTATATGCACCCCTGCCATTCAAAGATTTGAGTCAAAAGTTTTCAAACAAACGAAATTGCCAGTGATTTACCTTTCTTTTTCATTCTATGCATTGCACCATGTACCATAGTTACTATAGGCTAAAAGCCTAAAAGATTTTTTTTTTTTTGGACGAGCTAAAAGCCTAAAAGTTAACTAAAACCAAGCCAGTCATGTCCTACAAATTTTCAATTTTATTTTGTTTTTGGTCATTACAAATTTTTCAAGTTTGAAGTGTGAACACCTTCCCCTTCTCTCTCCATCATTATCAATTATCACTATCTGTTTGACGTCCTCTTCTGGCGTTGATGTGTCCATGCCAATCAATAAAACAAGAATAAGATGTGGCAGCTCCACTCCATATTCCATGTAGCAAGGATGGAAAATCAACATGGGAGGCAATTTTATTTGGGGACCATACTTATTTATTATCATTGAAGATCATCGTGTGAACGACTCATGGCCCAGCAAGCATTCCATATTGCTTTGATGCTTTCCTTCCCTTTTTTTTTTCGCTCTCTTTTATTTTTTAATAAAATTACGTTCTTCATTCTTGTCCAGAGTTAGTAAGTTTATAAAGATTATAAAGTTAAAACAAAATAGTCAACTATTGTAATATATTATTATAAAATAAATCTTTAATAGTAGAGTAGTCGCATTTATTATTGAACAAAATTTCAGTTCTTTGCAGTAGATGAGATGGGGGAATGGGCTCACTTTAGGAAATTAGTACGTGATGCATGATTTTCATATTATCCTTGGTAGATATCTATTTTCTTTATCCTTATTGTTTCACTTGGCTTGGGCATTTGAATTTCCGGATGGTTCGTTTGTGCGGCTGGGCCACAAGAAATTGCTAAGAACGAATTGATCATGGTTTTCGTAATATGTTAACAGTGTAGCTCTGAAATTTTACTTTATGAGCTTTGATTAACGTTCGTATATAGGGGCAGGATTTGATTGGAATTTCTAGGTTTTCTCTTTCATCCTTTTTTTCTTCTAGTTTATCTATTGATTTGCTTTTGCTTAATTGCAAGGTGTTATGTGGTGCATTAGTTTATGCGCGATCACGCTAAAATGAAACAAGATAAGTTAAAACACAATACAGTGGTTAACGATTGAGAATTAGCTTAATTTGTACAATGTTGATTTCATGGTATTAAGTTTTATTGCCATTGGTGATCCTTAGGCATGTGGCATGTGTTGAAGAAATTCACGCCATGGATCATTTTAAGTTACATTTTGTGATGTGCAAATGAATTTTTCCTGTACAAACTCGTGCTTATGGTGAATGCACTCATAAAATAGGTCATAGAGTAGGTCCCATTTTCATGTAAATGTGCTCATCAAGCTTCAAAGAAGAGCTTTCAGCCAAAATGATTGCCTCGGCCCTCTATTGGCCATTTTAAAATTCACTAGGCTAACCATACCCCACCAAAATAGCAATCGGAAAGTAGCTATCTTATTTGTATATAAAGGTAAGATATCTAAATATAACATTCTCTCATATAAATATATAATATATTACTTTATTTTAATACATATATATCTCGATATTCACCCATAATACTATGTCTATATATAGTATGTTCAAAAAACATTTCTCACTGAAAAAACATAAGGCACCGAGCTATGCAACGGTTTGGTGTTCAAGTTCAACTCGTTCTATGCAAGAGTGAGTCGCAAATGGTAAAGTAATATGCAGAGTTTTTGTATCAAAATTAGTGGAAATGTGGAATTTTTTGGAGTAAGTTAAGATGCTATCAGTCAATACACTAGCTATATTAGCTTTAATTTTTTGGAGAATTATTTTTAAAAGAATAGTTTTTATTTGGATAAAATAAAATAAAATTATTTTTTATTATTGATATAAGAGTAATAGTAAGATTCATTTTCAAAAAGTATTTTCCTATAATGAAAAGTAACTTAAAGGATATTTCTCCCAAAAGACCTTCTGAATTTCAAAAAGTCATCTAAAAAAATATCTTTACACACCTAAATACATTAGTTACTGATTATTTTTATTCTCATATCAATAAAAGATTTTTTGACCCTCTCAAAAGTATAATTAACCAGGCTAGTGTGATAACCAATAACTTTTTTGTGGCTATTATCTATAGATCACCACTTTTCAGTTTTTCAAACCCTAATTTTCTTCCTACCTCTACTGTTCCACCATTAATTTGGCATTCAAGCAACAACCACTAATGTGGGCTTATGAACCTTAAAAGGTGAATAAAGATGCTGATAACTAACTTTATTAAATGCGTTATTATTTTGGTTATTTTGTAACAATCTCAAAGGGTACTAGTCCACACTGTACAATTTACCTCCACATTACACCTAACAAATTGGTGTTATTTTTTCAAGAGTTATATCATTTGTACATCCAATTTTAGAGACAATTATAGATATTCACACATAAAAAGATGGATCTCTATAATCTTATCATTATCATATCACATTTTTTCAAATTTTAAAACTCTAAAAATAAAATATGCGTATGATTGTCTATCACTTTAAATAGTACAAAAATCATTTCTCTTAAGGCCACCACTCACCTTCACCGCAGTCTATTTAAGTTTCTATTTTCTTGACATTGTACAAGTTTAATTCAAAGATAGGCATGCTCTACCATGCTCTTTGAGAATCAAGGAGCATTACGCACCCTATCATCCAGCGATGATGATGTGATGGTCTACCAGTAATACCAATGAGTGATAATGCACCATAGAAACATCTTTAGCCCACTCTGTCCCCTACTCTGTTCTATCGATCTCCATTTTCCCTTGCCATCTCCTTCAACCACCCCTTCCTCCCAGCACCAAATCGGTCATTAATAGATATTTGGGATAACGGTTGGATGATATAATTGAACCTGAGGCTTCGATCACATGAATGCTCCAACTCTTCAGTGGTAGAGGGCATTCTTTTGCCCAAAACAAAAATGAAAAAGCAAATAAAAGAAAGGAAAAAAAAAAGGACAGAGGAGTAATACCACCCATTGAAGCCTACTGTTGATTTTTTACGTGGTTTGGGATTCAGGAGTGGATCTCTTTATTGTGGAAGAATGGGTGTGAACAGAGTTGTAGAAGTGAGGGGGTCAGTGAAGAGTTGAATGTTGGTGTGATTGGGGACTAGGGAGGAGGGAGGGTGCACAGGGCGGTGCCCGAAGTGGCGGAGATGGTGGGAGCGCTGGCGGCAGGAGAGGGAAGTGGGTGGGGGAACGGAATTGTTCAGGGTGACATTGGAGGCGGCAGTGACATCGGGGTTGGCGGTGGTTCCGGGGGGCAGCTGTAATGGTGGTTACGCTAGCGGTGGTGCTGCTGAGGGTGATGGCGGAGAAGGATAAGAACACAAATGGAGAAGACAAGGAGCTAGAGAGCAAAGGTGGTGAAATTTTAGGATGCATTAACTATTATTAGTTGTATACATATATCATTGATCTTTACCCTCAAATCTATACGGTGCGTGATGCTCCTTGACTCCCGAAGTGCATGGTAGAACGTGCCTCAAAGATAAGCATTAAAAGAATCGAATAGTATTTCACTTGACAATGCAACAAAGCATTTGAAATGAAAAGCAAACCCTACGTTCATCACTTTTTTTCTGTGAAAAATTTTAAAACAGCAAAAGAAAACTGTTTGGGTTCGTTGGAAATGGCATAAACTGGACAAAACAAGATCGAAGAAAATGAGAAGTGTTCCGTGCGTACATACTTTGTTGTTTCTAATTTCTTCTGGTTGGTTTGCTTTGAGACTTTGACACAACTTCTTAGTCTTTCATAATTTGGAAACCATTGGAAATACTAGGAAAAAAAATGAAAAACATTTCTAGTTAACTTTATTACAAACATTTAAAGCATATCTATTAATAATATATTAAAATTAATCTCATATTTAAAATTTTTTAAGTTATTTTTTTTAAAACAATCATAAAAATTGACAAAATTAAACAGGGTTAATGGATATATAGTTTATCATATTTCTCCCCTTCAAATTTGATTTAACTTAAAAACTAAATTTTATGTTTGTAAGACATTATAATAATTTTAAAAAAATCACAAAAAAGGTGCCTAAAATTGTCCAAATAATTTCATAGACATAGGTAGGGGTGTGCACGGGTCGGGTTGGATCGGGTTCAGGGAAAAAAAATACCCAAACCAATTAAATATAATCGGGTCGGGTTTTAATTTTTTTCTAACTCTTCAACCCAACCCGAACATTTTCGGGTTGGATAGGGTCGGGTATAAGAGTAGATAGTAATTTTTTTTTTTTTTTGATGAAAGATATATTAAAATACTCAATTTTGTGACATTTTGAAACTTTTAAATTGTGTTTTTAAAATTTGAATATAATCAAATATATTTTTAAAAAAATTACATACATAATTGATAATTCCATAATCATAATCATGAATATATTATATATTATACATTATACAATATCAATCATCAATAAATTTAATTATACACTAATATATTAACATAATCTAAAAGTCAATATTTATAATTATAATTTTATAAATTAATATATAAGTAAATAAATCATTATTTATAAAAAAAAAAAAAAAAAGAAGGGTTCGGGTCGGGTGAATTGGGTTAAGACCTGATTTACCCGACAGACTTAATTCGAACCGACTTTTTACATTCGGGTCAGTGCTTGGTTCATGGCGACTGCACTGCACACCCCCAGAAATAGGCTTCTCGCTGATGAGTTCCATCCATCCATGAAGTTTTTATTTTCGTTATTTACGCTCAACGCTCAATTGTAATAATAGTGTTTTCAAAATCAGACTGACATGCAAACTGGTAAGAGAAAAGATTTAAGGTTGAGGTTAAACTGGGATTGAACCAAAACTTATAAAATGTACTTTTATAAACAATTTTTTTATGAACATTTTTATAAACAATAACAATATAAAAAATATTTTTATATTATGATTCAGGTAACACTACATATATAATAAGGCAATATATTATGAAAATACAATAAATATTAGACTATATAAATATGTTTTATCAAAAACCTATAATAAACATCGAAAATAAAATATCAAAATGACAAATAATACAAATTTGTAAGACGTGTATGGGCATTGGGCGGGAAGGTAGTTGAATTATATAATGAAATTATGGTTGAATTACATATCAGATTCGATTTGAAATGACTGATATTAAATAATAATAGATAAAGAACCAATGATATTTGGCATCGTAGAAACTCACGGAAGAGTCAATATTAAGGTTTGTAGTTATCACTAAATTAGAAGCTTCTATACTTAATTAAGTGCTAGAATTTTGGAAATTTTCTCAGCATGAACCAGTTTGCAGTTTGGCCAATTGCCCAATTCCAAGGCTAATCGGACTGGTCCTTGGAATGTTAACTGGTTGGACTTCTGATTTTTAAAATTATGATACTTGGAATTTAGAAATAGACTTATTGTGTGCTTATATCGTTTAATTTACTTTTTTGATCTATTATCGTTTAATTTACTTTAGACTTGACTTGAGCCGTTAAATTAAATATATAAGTTAAGTTAACATTATTAAAATAAATTATTTTATAACATAAGTCAAGTCTTATACATTTAAAATAATCTTTTTTCAACTCACATTAAAAAATCTTTTTGAATAGCAAAGTAATTAGTCTATTTCATGTTAAAAAAAGTAACTAGTCTATTTATATTTTATGATATTAATAAATATACGCTAATTGTTATAATTATAATTATTTGATGAATCCACAAACGTACTCTAAAATTATAGTCTGAAATGACTTTTTTAATTAAATTTTTCATCACAAATTAAAACAAAAGAATATTTATTCAAAAATACTAATCGCAACAGAGGTAAATTACAATTTTAGACGAACTTTATCTCTAACATTAAGAGTTTGAATTTTAGAATTGTTATTTTGAGAAATATTTTATTTATCCACATCTCCATTTTAAAATTCCATGTATACTTTTTATAAAAATGTTAAAGAATTAAAAATTTTGTCAACATAATTATTTATTAGCATATTCGATTCATGCAATGCATGAGTTTTAAAATGATTAAAGTTAATATGTGTAAATTTTTAAGAATATTAGATAAAAATAGTTTAAATTTTTCTATAAATATCTAATTGGTTTTAAGATTCAAATAATAAGAGTCATATTATGACACTTTAAAAAACAAATTTGTTATGTCGTCATATCATTTTATATTAAACATAATCTATTAAAATCAAAGTGAAGATAATATAGATAAATTAAAATATTTGAAATTTAATTTAAAATATATTCTTACAATATTTAAAGGAAATTTAATTATTAAAACAAAAAATTAACTCATTTTCTCACCTTTTTGTGTTTTTTATTAAAATTAAATTAAAGTATATTCATGATATTTATTTAATAATTCTTGCTTAGGAATTTAATATAACCTCATTTTCATTATATATATATATATATATAACCACAATTTAAATATATTTTATATAAAATTTTCAAACTTATGTATAATAATATAAGTTATTCTCAATATTACACAATAAAATATATAACTTTGTAAAATATTCTACAGAAATTTTTAAGTGTACAATTAGCTTAAAATGAAATAATTTTAGAAATAAAAAGTATAGATGGAAGTCTCTGATAGAATAGATAAGGAATGCAGCTAAAAATAATTTTAGATAAGGAATGCAGCATGAATGGAAAAACAGAATAGACAATCAATCATCATTCATTTGAGGATAGCTAGAAAACACTTTTTATTGAATTTGAAAATGGGAGTCTCTGATAAAATAGATAAGGAATACAGAAAAAGAAAAGACAACCGAATGAAAATCTTTAATAGAAATAATATTATTGGCCAACAAAAAATTAATGAGGTACAATTAAAAACAATTGGGCAATGAATTTAAAATTAAAAAAAATCTTTCTCTCTTTATAAAATTATTAAAATTTATTATTCAATTTTAATTTTTGGCACAAATTATACAAAAAGAAAAAAATAAATCTGATTGAATAGTTCAAAAATTTATTATTAATTATTAATTGTAAATTATCATAAAAAGGGAACTATAAAAAAGAAGTAACTAACTTTAATTGGTTAATTTATATTTTAATCATTAAATATTCATTGAAAAAAATAATAATTAATAAGAATCACAATAAAGATAAAAAGATAAATAATTATCCACTAATACCCCACTAATCAGGTATCTTATTAAATTTTAAAACGAAATATATTAATTGTAAAGATTTGAAGTTAATCTTTCCATATATATAGTATTTTTTTAAAAAGCTTTTAATGGAATGTATTTAATGTAAAATTAACTTAATTGCAATATACGTACACTGGACTAGGATATTAGAACCCATATTAAGGTCTAAACATTAAACCCTATTTAACATTCTAGATCAACGAAGGCCCAAGTTAGATATCATACAACGAAGGATCAAAGCCCAACTCAGAACCTTTACATAGCATACTCATAGCATGGCCGAAAATCTCGGGTATCATTTACATAGCTACTCACGTAGCCCATATCGTTGCATATCTCCGACTCTTCGATGCGCATGGAGTCGTTGGAAGTTTTGAAGCGATCTCCCTATGTCACAAAATTTAGATATACTCACCCTAATCCACTTTTATCTATAAATAGGAGATAGAACCTCTAAAATTAGGTATGTATAATATATTTTGAATCTAATATCTTTTGCGTTCTTTAACTTGAATATCAAAATCTTTGCAAGTACATTCCTCATTATCGTGGAGATCCAACTTCAATCTTTATCGATCTAGTCAAAGCAGCCTAATTAAGTGTTTCAACTACATACCAAGCTTTCAATTTTCAAATTCTAGCGGCTCATCTCTAAGCAACGGGTAAAATTTTTTATGTTATTTCTTCTATTTTATTAATAGTATAGATTATTAATAAAAAAGGTAAATGATATAACTTTATCTCATCTAATAACTAGCATAATTTTATCCAAAATCCTGATTATATTAGTTTACTGTATAATATTAATGTAATCTATAATTAAAAAAACAATTTTTTACCTTTTTTGCATGGGCAGAAAAATCTGAACTTTTAAAAAAAACTTAAAAAAAAAAACACCAAGCATCACACAAAGATCACTTTTAACACATATCACCACGTCGTACTGCACCTGCTAGCTAATGGGGGTGAAACTTGGAAGCACAACTACACAACACGTGCACATTTGCATCTTCATCTCACCCGGATGCTATGCCCACATGGCAGAGGCCAGAACCCTTCCTTTTCAAATAACTCTCTCTCTCTCTCTCTCTCTCTCTCACACACACACAGACACACACATGTAACTCTCTTTGCAAAGTTGCAGGCTTTTTTTCACTTGTTTTTCTTTTCCTATAGTATATCTCCAAAATAAAAACCCCGTCATTTCCCCGCAAAAAAATCCTACTTTCTCTTTCTCCCTTATTTAAACACCCCCACATTCTCACCTTCATACGTTCTTCTCCACTCTTCCAAAGCTCGCATCTCTTCGTTCTCCTCATTCTCTCAGTTTCCAATGGCATCATTGAAGCTCTCACTCATTGTTCTGTGTGTTGTGGCCATCTGGGCCGTTGATCTAGCTCATGGTGCTTCCCACCATGCCCCAGCACCCTCCGTGGACTGCTCAAGCCTGGTTTTGACCATGGCTGATTGCTTGTCCTTTGTGACCAATGGCAGCACCACAACCAAGCCTGAGGGTAACTGCTGCTCTGGCCTCAAGTCTGTGCTCAAGACTCAGCCTGAGTGCCTCTGTGAGGCCTTCAAGAGCAGTGCTCAGTTTGGTGTCGTCTTGAATGTCACCAAGGCCGCCACTCTTCCTGCTGCATGCAAAGTTTCTGCTCCTTCTGCTACTAACTGTGGATGTGAGTAATTTCTTATTCTCCTTATTCCTCATTTGGGTTTTTCTCTTAACTGTCTTTTATTTGGCTATTTTTTGGTCACTTTTTCTTCGGCTTTTTGTTTTCATTTTGTTTTCTTTTTTTTTTTTGGGGGTTATCTGCCTCTTTTGAGAGTGTTGTCAGGTAAAGTTTGATGCTGTGGAAAGTTGTGTTGGAGAAAGTTTTCATTTTTATGAGTATATGAGATACCCTGAATTTTGTGTGTTTGCATTTGATTTTGGTTTTGTGCCCTGTACCTGTTTGCTGGTGGAAGAAAGAGTTAAATCCTGGATGGGGTTTGCTTTGGTGTTTTCTCCCTTTTCTGGATTCATGTGATTTACTGTGGATTTTTTTGGTTTTGCAGTGTCCGAAACACCAGCTGCTGCTCCTGGTATATTTCTTACTACTCATTCCCCTTTTAATGTTTAGAATCTCAGTACTTTTTATGCCATTTACAAATCTGGGCATGTAGTTTCATGTTGATTTTTGCTTCAAATTACAAAGGGAGTCGCATGCTTATCTGATTCTGTGTTGGTATTTCTTCTCTTGCTGGATGTTTTCTTCTGGATATTCCTATCACAAACTCTGGATAGTTTAAAATTTACCATCATTATATTATTATATGTACTGTTGTTGTCTCTACAGTTTTTCAGTTTATATGCTCTACAGACATTCTGATGTTTGCCTACCTAATACGATTGGGACAATAAAAATTCTGCCAATCATATTATTGGTTAAAAGAATTGTCAATAATTTACACAGGGTTGTGGGACGATCAAAATTCTGTCATTATCCTCCTGCTGTTATTTTTAACCCTTTGGGATTTTGTATATGTTCATTTGACTTTGATGAAGAGGATTTAATTTTCTATATATTATATTCTTTGGGGACGACAAGATTTCGATTTTCCTTATTAACGCTGAAATGTGGGTATCTTCTAGGTGCACATACATGTAAAATTTTGAAAATCAAAAGCTGTTATTCATCCTCTATCTTCTGCATGCTGATTAAAGATGCTCTTTATATCACTTTTTTCACATATGCTGTCCCCGCATTGATAACTTATTTGTATTGACTGTATGAAAAATGTTTGACCATTTTGATCTCTGGAGTTAGACTCGGAGACACTTGGTGTTTCTAATTGTTTTATCATTTCTTTACAGTTGGAGGCCTCTCTCCACAAGTTTCTCCAGCATCTCCAGCGTCTGGTCCTGCAGCTCCAGCTGCAGCTGGTTTGAACGGTCCTGCAAATGAGGTATCTCCAACACCAGCACCAGCTGCTGGGAGCACTGCATCATCACTATTCCCAATTTCAGCTGGATCCTTGCTTGTGTGCCTATTGTTAGCTACAATCTCAGGCTTTTAAGCTGAGTTTCATTCCATTTTGAGAGTAGAGAGATGACATGAGGGAGTATTTTGATGTTTTATCTGGGTTCTACCATTGGAGATCTTCTAATTTTCTGTGTGACTTAAAAAGTAGATACAATTCATTCTGGGAGTGACTCGAACCTATATAACCTATTTGGAGGTTGTATTGTACCCTCTTTTCCTTATATAAGTTTATTATATATAATAATGAGTAGTCATAGTATTATTATTTACTGTTATCTGTGTTGATGGTAATATTTGAATGGGTGTCTGACAATTACATAATGAACTTTATCTAAGTCTTAGATGAGCACTACCAGTTAGTGCTAGAAGCTTCTTTCCCCTTTATGATCACCGCAACTACCTTCCCTTGCAAAATTATTAGCTGGACAAGGATATTCATCTGATGGGTCCTAGTGCTGCATTGGCTCATTTAAACCTTAGGCTTGTGAATGGAGCACTGGTTAACGTCATGTGCTGCTCTACGATGGACCTATGTAGACCAAACCCAAAAAGTGGGGGGGAAAAAAAAAGGTAAATAGCGGGCCATTAAGCGTTGATGCTGTTGTCATGTTACCGTGCACTGGCTGGTGCCATAATATTACACTAATATTAGGGGAAAGTAACTTTGGTATAGAAAATGTGACCTTTGCAATACGTTGACAAGGTTTTGTGGCCAAATTATTGCTAGTTTGCTGCTCGGTAAAACCGTTTCGGTGGCCATGTCCTGGCCCTTTACCTAGGCAGGAAGGCATTGATCAAATTTCACTTTTCGGCGCATGCTAATAGAGCGAATGAAACGGAAGAAGTTTTTGTTCTTTTTTACGATGCTTTAGCAGATTGCTTATTGATGTTAATGCAAGTGTCTGTGGCATGATCATGTAGGCACTACGCAACAATGCCTTGGCCCAACCATTAATAGCATCAAGGCATGTGTGCTATGCTATTTTTTCCAGTCTGTTGTTGAATTTTACACGTGTTTCTCCATCATCGAAGTCATATTAGAGACTATTTGCGCAACGGAGTTTATATATTGCGTAGAGGACATTTGGCCCTCATATCTTCCATACTATGGAAAGTGGGGATGCGAGTTATGCAGTTTACAACACTTTGCTACTGCTTTTCTTTCTTGGTCAAGAATATGGGGTAGCTTTCCTTTAATGATATTGCATCATTAAAGGCATATAAGGGAGTGCTCCAAGCGGCCACAGGACCCCAGTCTTGTCATATTCTAAAATGGTATAAGTGCCCGTGTGCATTGCTATTAACTTTTTGTTTGACATCAGTACCATTTTGGCAAAAAATGCTCATCACTATTAAGAAAAAAGCAGTATAGCTATTTTCTAGTACAGATACCCCTTTAAAAGCAATTTTAAGCAGTTCAATGGAAAAGAGGCTTCTACTTAATTAGGATACATTGAACTATTGAAGACATCTGTTTGTTTGGTACGTACAACTTGCAGTTGGTAAACTCAATTGTTGGTGTATCCTTAATTAAATTACAATATGTAATTGCTGCATATCAGATAACCCGAGTCTAGCATATTAAATTCAAACTCAAATCAAATCCTTTTGATAAAAAAAAAAATATATCAATGTATCCATATTAGCACTGTCAATGATGGAAGATTACATTAGAGTATAAGAGATGCACATCTACTTACACGTTTCAAGAGAATCTTAACCTTTAGGAGCAAAAAGGAGCACATATTCCAGGAATATCTAAAAATTTCTCAAGGAAGAGACTAAACTGAAAGCTAAACAAGCTGACATGTTTCAAGGAAGAGTGCAAAACGGAACTCAAAAAGGCCAGGATCCTTATTTTCCGAAGTGGCATGATAAAGGGGGCATAGGCATATGCTAAAACTGACAAATTTAGCGAGGAATAAGTTCCAAAGGGTTAAAAAACTTTGATATATTCCGGCGATCTTGTCTTTTCCACTGTTGTTTTGTAAGAAACATCTGTAGGGAAATTTATTCCTTACTTGTTTGTTTGTTACTCGGTTTAATCTACTTTTAGGCCACCCTTAATGTCCTTCCAAGTGTAGCATTTTCTTTTACCCCAAATAGAGGACCCTAGTCTAATCAGCCATGTCATTACTTGTAGATAAACAAACAAAACAACCATCCTCTGCAGATCCCCTCTCCCAAATAAGCAATTGAGCTCCGTGTGTTCTGTAAAGCACTTGTAACTGAGCCCCAAGCTTCTCTTGATTTTCACAAACTCTTCCAAAATTTCTATTCAAGCCATTGAATAGCACCTTGATCTTTTAAATTTGACCCAAAAGAAAAAAGTTTGATTCAACTTTTAACCAAAAAACGCTACTGAAATAATTTGTCTCGGAACAGCCCCACGCAACTATTAATATGGTCGTGTATGTAAATTTGACCCAAAAAAAAAATAGGTTTGATTGAGATTCTCTGATGAGTGTTATTATTACCTAAAAGATGCAATCACAAAAGTAGTCGTGCACAATTTGCGCTGGGATAGTGCCAAAGTAGCCTCAGTTTTTCCCCCCTAGTCAAATTCAATTAAGATAATTATATAGTTATGGATATATGTCACACTAACAAAGATTTTTATAAGCAGTATTTTTCTATAGTTTGGCATTGACGTCGTCCATAACAAGAAAAAGTGGGAGTGAAATACTTGCAGACATCATCGGATATCGACTATTCATTAAGGTCCAAATTTACCATCGTAAAGTCCAGTTATTTTGGTACCGTTTTGATGCAACTATATATTTCCTCTACGGCATGATTTACTTTTGATGCTTAATGGCCAAGCAGCTTTTTTTTTTTTTCCAAACATAATTTTATTGAATTAAAAATTGAAGGTAAAGTCTATAATAAAATAGTACAACAGAATCTGATAAAACACAAATTAAGTCTAACCAATGAATAATATATAACATTAGATACTAAATATCAAAACAAGAATAACTTTGTTTCACTCTAAAGAAGTATATAATGGTAAAAATGGGCTCACCAAATTTTGTTTTTTCCCTGCATTGCAACTGATTGGTCCTAGCAGGCCCAGATAGCATCGTTCCTAATATGGGCCTAAAATCAAGGTAGCTCTTGGTTAATGAACAAAAATTTAGGATAGTATTAAAGATTAGATAACTTACGCTTACTAGATAGATTGTCATCTGACCAAACCTCCAAAGGTTTGATGAAGGACGTTACCTCATTATCCAACGTTTTCCCCCCTCGCATGCTTCTTTCCTTCAAATAAAGTCCCCTATAAACTTCTTATAAAAGCTGCATGAGTTGATGCTGACTTTTGCGAGAAAATTACAACTTATACACAACCCCTATATATCTATCCGTTACAAATGAAGAAAAAGCTTAAAAAATCTGAAGCATTGATGTGTTCCTAATCGAGATGAAGCTACTAGTCCATATTGTTAACAGTTAAGGTAAAATCCTCAATTTGTTCTTAGCAGATGGCTATCCCCAATGTCATTGCCGTAGCATGGCTTTTCCTTAATTTGCTTACGTGAGAGGGTTGCACACGCAATTATAAATGGTATATAGGCTGTATCTCTAGTCGAGATGGAACTCAAACATACTCTCACATCTAGAAATAGACATCTAGAGCTTGAAATTTACATATGTGGGTGGCGCATTACTTTGCTGAGAAAGTGAGAAGTTTTCAAGCTGCTTCAATTTAAAAAAGCACCAACTAAATTGTCGAGTGTCACCACAGCACATAAAATTGAATTAGTTTATCTTTATTTTTCTCAATCAGGGTGTAGCTACTATGCGCCAAGAAATTTTCGATGACGCAACGCACTTGTCTTGAGTAAAGCTTCAACTGTATATACTCCATGTAACAAGACATTGGAATTCCGGTAGTTTTTTCGGTTTTCTTGAAGAAAAATATTCTTACACAGTAGTTTGGTGTTTGATAATTCGGCTATTCAGCAGGAAAAAGTAACAGGAAATGACAACAGGGAGGGAATGATAAAGAGTTCCATTTTTTGCACCATTTTATTTTATAGGACATCTAACATTTAAAAATATAAAAATATGGGATTCATTATTATCATTCTTCCCCCCCCCCCCTCTTTTTTTTTTCTCCACTGCCCCTCCCATTTTTCTCTCCTAGAGTATCGATGGACACCCATTCTTAAGGTTCCAAATTCTTTTTTCCAATCATAAATTAATATGAGATGCTGTATTATGGTGGGAGGTCAAATTTTAGTGACTGGCAACATTTTGCCGTTGATTTTTTTCTATAAAAATTTTTGGTAAAGCAAATAGTGGGATATAAATTTCTGCAAAAAATTAAAAAATATAATATTTTAAAGAAATCTATCAAAAATACATACAAATTCTATAAAAAAATAAGGAATGAATCCGTTATTCATACTAACGGATTATAAAAGAAATAATTAAAAAAGAAATCCAACATCATAAGTTGGATATCAATTTTTTTTTATTAATTTTTTTTTGTGTCATGTGTGGTGTGTGTTTTGTTTGTGTTTGTGTTTGCGAGAGAGAGTGAATGGAGAGAGCGAGAGAGAGAGAGGAGAGAGAAAAAGAAGAGAGAGGAGAGAGAAGAGAAAAAAGAGAGAAGAAAAAAAAATAATATGAGCGATTAAAAGCAAAAGAAAAAATATTATATACTTTAAATTTTGTTAAAATTATAATATTTCTCATATTTTTTCACAAAATTTTCGTATGAAAAATAATTCTCCACATTTTTTGATTTTGCGTGGTATAAACATTACTCATTTATATTAAAATTTTGTGGACCAATTAATTTTTATATAGTTTTGTCCAAAAATTAGGCTAACGATTGTTGAGTTATTATAATAGTATAAAAGAGACGTATATCTTTGAATTAACTTATTCTTTTTCATAATTTTTTAAGTGATCCCTTTGTAACGTTTTGAATTTTTTATTGCAAAGTTTTCCAAACACAAACTGACCAAACAACTCTTTCTTCTTAATGTAAAAAATCCTGCTAATGTAATAGTAATAGTTTTTTCTCCCCTATTATAACAATTGCTATTTTTAAAACAAACAGTGTAAAAACTTTAGTATAAAAAACTTTACAATATCAAAATCAAAATTTACGCTACTTCGTTATGTACACATTTTTACTGTCAATTAGGAAGGTAGATTTTAATCTGGTCCGTTAAAAACAAAAACTATTAACAATAAAAATTTATATATAACTGAATCATAAAAAAATTATCTATTTATCTATATTGTAAAAAATAGTTTATATAATAATGAAAACGTATACGTGCTACTTTCACATTAATTTACTTTCCCTCCAAAATTTTAGTCTCTACATCCACCAATCAAGATTTTTCTATCATATAATCATTTGTTTAAATTGTTTTGTTTTTTCAATATAGTTAACTAATGCATTCCATTAATTGTAAACAAAAAATAGACTCCATTAATTAATTAAATATTTTCTTACCTTTTTATTTTTCAATTAAGTAATTCTTTGTATGTTCATTTTAAGTTTTTTTTTTAAATTAAGTATTTATAATAATCTTAATTTAGTTTCTTGTTCTAATTTCTTAATTATCTTTTCATATTGTATTCCTAATTAATATTAATTTTCTATTCTTTTAAAATTTGGATGTCTATGTTTTATTTCCCAATTTTCAATTAGTATAATGATTTTTTTATTGAGGTTTCCCTTTCTAATATGTCAGTTATCTTAATATATATTTTCATATTTTTCTCTCAATTATCTCTTTCACGTTTTTAAAAAAGTAGTATCATTTTCTTTATTTTTATATAAAAAAATTATCTCTTAATATGCTTTCATATATTATTTTTTAACAATTTTGATTTTACTTTCTTATTTTAGTTTTTTTTATTGCAATATCTTTCATAATATAGCTAATATTGATATCTCAAGTAAGTGGTATTAAATATATATTATACGAATAATATAAATATAAAAATTGCATTTTGAGGCAATACAAACATATAAATTGCACAAATAATAATTAATATATATTATAATTACTAATAATTAAAACTAAATTCAGAATTAAATATTTGAACTCTAAAACTTATAGTATAATTTAGAGTTATATCAATTCAGTTTTCTAATTAGTAATTTAAATTACTGTTAGTTAATTTTTCTAATCTTACAACATTCAAATAGTAGATCTATGTCATATATATATAATATAATTAGATATTTGAAATTTTAATATGCAATATTATTTACTTTTTTATTAATAAAAATATCACAAACTTAATGACTCGAAAAATATAGGATGAAGAATTTTATAAATTCTTTTAAATTATCTCATAGATTGAAATTTTAAAAGATCATCAAAACACATAAAAAATTGTAATAATACATAAAAATAGCTATAGATTGATTTTTTAACTAATATTAATATCTCAAATAGGTGATATTTAATATATATTGCACGGATGATATAAACATAAAAATTACACTATGAGATGATACTAAATATATATTATATGAGTGATGCAAATATATAAATTGCATCGATAATAATTAATATATATTATAATTATTAATAGTTAAAATTAAATTTAAAATTAAATATTTAAACTCTAAAACTTATAGCACATTATAAAGTGATATCGATAAATTATTTTTTTTAATCTTATAACACTCAAATTATAAATTTATATCATATATTTATATTTGATACTTGAAGTTTTAATATGAAATATTACTTATTTTTTTATTAATAAAGATGCCATAGATTCAATAACTCAAAAAGTAAGAAATGAAAATTTTATAAATTCTTTAAAACTTACTTATAGATTAAAATTTTATAAAATCTTCAATTTTTTTCTATGATCATTTGTCAAAAAATATTTATATTTATCACTTAACCAATAGTGATAGTATTTAAGTTTATATGCTATAAATTTAAGCAAATTATAACAAATTATTTTTAACAATTACATATATTTTTAATTAATTCAATTTATTTAATATATTTTATTCATCAATTGATTTATCTTTATAAACCGGACATAATCATTCTGTATTCTCTTTAATATATATATATATATATATTTTGGGTCAATATACGCACATTTTCACAAGAACGAGAAAGATTCATATGCTATAAATTAAATTCTGCTTGATATTAAATTCAAATATAATTAATGAAAGACAGATAGATCTACTCCCAGACCAACGCTTCTTTGATATATTGGATTTCGCCGTGAAAGAAGGGAAAGTGGGTATTTCTTACGAAAGTACCTATTGGCACCTTTAGTCAATCATTTATTGCATTGATCCGAATACATTGTACCTTTTGACCCGTCGGCGGACCGTGCAAAATTCAGAAAGCAAATTCATTCATTGTATCAGTCAAACACTTCTTGTCACCTTTAAACTTTACCGTTTGTTCATATCCCACGCAACGGTTGATTCTAACATGATCCGCGACGAATTTTGGATTTGGTCCTTGTATTTTAATGGTAAATAAAAGGAATATATTAACATTTTTTTATATAATATATTATGGATTTAATTTAAATATATTATTAATATAAAATTTTTTTACATAGACATCTAATCATATATTGCCATATCAGCAAAATTTTTTTATATAACTACCCACTACTTGAATAGTTATACAAATAGAAAGTTTTGATTGGATGACAGTGTAAAAAAATTTTATATTATCAGTGTATCCTAATTAAACTCATATATTATAATATTTTTTTAAATTATATAAATAAAAATTAATTTAGTTTAAAAGTAATTAAATTTTTATTCTTATAATATTTAAAAATATTAAATTTTATTTATATAATATCTAAAAATTTTTAATTAAAAATATTAAATTTTATTTATGTAATATTTAAAAATTTTCAATTAATTTCAGGATTTTATAGAAAGTAATCAAATATTATTTGTATAATATTTCTTATATTTTAGAAATAATCAGATTTTTATTTCTGTAATACTAAAAAATATCAAATTTTATCTATATGATATCTAAAGACTTACAGTTAATTTCAAAATATCACAGAAAAAATTTTGATAATTTTCAAAATGCATTTAACCTTTTTTCTTTTTAATTTGACTAAACCAAAAAAATTATAACATTTCATATAAGAAAAGATATATGAATACACCATTTTAATTAACTATTAGATTTCAAAGATCAACTTGGTCCTTATTAAAAACTTCCCATATTAAAAACATCCTCCATACAATAATCATGTGGTAGTCATGTGCACCAACAATGATATTTTTATACTTCAATTTTTTATATTTTTACATTACAATTTCCTTTGATATAAAAGAAGAATAGGGAAAAAAAAATTAAGATCTATTTTATTTAAAAAAATAAATTCTTTAAACAAACATGTCCTTGCTCCCCCCTCTTTTTGTTTCGGGGGCCCTTTTTCCTCCTTTTATTTGAAGAAAGAGAAATATTTTATGTACATCTATTTTTTCTTATATAATTGATACTCTTTTTTTATCTCTCTTTTCTTTCTCTTTATTTTTTCACTTTTTCATATTTCTTCATAACTTTTTTTACATGCTCTGTAAATAGATATTAGAGGGTATCTTACTTTAAAGTGATACAAATAACACCACTCTTAAAGAAAAATGTAAAATATAAAGTGCATAAATAACATTAAGCATATGTACCATCTTCGGTATGACGATGGCTGACCCCAAATGGTCTTTTTCTTTATTATTTTTTATGAGAAAAATGGTCATATTTTTATATTGTCAAATAGTTAAATGGTTCATGAACTATTTGGTACAACCATTATGATAAGAGAGATATTATTTATTTATTATTGGATAAAATATAAATGTTATTTAAATTGAATTCTACCCCATCCAATAATAAATATGTATATATCAACATAATATCCAAAAAATATTATAGACATATAACATAACTTTAATAATAACAATAATAATAGAAAGGGCAACCATTACCAGCCATTGCATCTCCCTTCTCTTTAATAGTGTTTGGCCAAAGTTTAGCCTAACCCCAACAAAAATATAAAAAATCCCTGTTTACCTGTTACCTTGAAGAAAACGTGCCTTTGAATAATTCAACACCTAAAAGTTTCGTTTCGCTGAATTTTCAACGTGTTGGTTGCACTATTATAAAGTAATATAAGCTAATGGCTATTATCAGGGGTTCAAAGAAACATCCAAGCTCCTTCTTCACACACTCACAAATAGATGAATATATAAGTGAAGCATCCCTTCTGTTCTTCACACTCACTCTCATAGATCAAAGAACAATTAGCTAGAGAGAGCAATGGATGCTTTATCCTTAAGCTCAAGCCTAAGCATTTCCAAGCCATTTCATTGCCTTCCACTCTCAAACAAGCAGCAAAGGCCTTCTTATCTGAATCTTGCTGTTTCATGCAGAGCCACAAAGCTGAAAGGTTTGGAATATGAGAACAACAGTGGCAACTTCTACAAGATGCTGTGTCTGAGTCCCAAGAGTGCAACCACGGATGAGATAAAGAGAGCTTACAGATCAATGGCGCTTCAGTACCATCCTGATGTGTGCCATGATCCTTCCATGAAAGGGGAGTCAACGAGGAAGTTTGTGCAGCTGAATGCAGCTTACGAGACCTTGTCCAATCCCATGCTTAAAGCACAGTATGACTGTGAATTGGGTTTGGAAAGCAAAATGAGTGTTAATGATGATGATGATGATGGTGAGTGTTGGAAGAGTAGGTGGGAGGAGCAAGTGGTTGAGCTGAAGACAAGGTCCCGCAGGCGTATGGAACAAAAGGGGGGATCATGGAACAGCAGAATGAGGACACAAAATAGAAGGAAAGACAGGAACTGATCAATGATCATTGATCATTCTCTAGCTATGAGTGGGAGCTTGTTGCTATTTCCCATTTAACATTTTTGAATTGGTCTAGTTTTAGGAATTGATTCTTTCACTTACATTTAACTATAACTACTCTGTTACATATAGTTAACTTATGATTATTGTCAATTACTTTATTTACTGTTAAATTAGATCGTTCCTCTGCTCAGACATTATTTGGGGTTTGTGTATTGGATTACACACTTCTTTTAGTCTGTCCACATTTCACCCAGCTAGTAAGTTATGGGCTTATGGCTTGGCGACAATATTCTTAGTATTTTATGAAAAACTATTTCACTTTGTCCAAAAAGAGATCAATGCTAAATCTTTAAATTAGCGAAAATAATCTGTAAAAATAAACTGCTATACAAGCCTTAAAAGCATAGCAATCACATAATGCTGAAAAAAAAAACAAAATTGTCCTTGATGAATAAATATGACACGTGTACTTAACGATATAAGCACAATTGATCATCATTGTCGCATTTGACATGTGAAAAATTAAACAGTCGGGACATTGTGTAATTATAATCTTTCTCTGGAAAATTTCAGTTATAATTTTCTTTGACGGAAAAGAAAATTCAAAGTCAAGAAGTGAGGCAGCTTATTTCACAATGCTTTTGCAAGTTGCAACTAGAATAAGAATAGAATGCCATGAAAGAGAGAAAATTCAAAGGGGAATGGTGGTTGGATATCATTAAATTATCACAGAACATCACCACCAGAACCAAGTCACTTGAGCAGATTTCTACCTAACCCCATTCCCCAATTTTATTGTATTGAGGACCACCAGGTCCCCCACTCCATATGAAGATGCTAACATATGCCAAGGCAAAAGCTTGTGACATGTTGGCTGTGGCCTCTGCATGTCCTTTGCAGCCATTTAAGGTACTCTGAAGTGCTTTTAACAAGCAGTCCAGAACTCTGCCCTTTTCACCTTTGAAATGCTCTCAAGGACTCCCACTGGAGAAATGTGACCCATCACTGTCACCCTCTTAGACTCTACATCTATACTGAATGATGTAACTCCTAAGATTGTAGGTTTAAAAACATGTTAGAACCTTTACCCAAAAAAAGTTCAGAATCTCTAGTATAATATCATATATTAACTTTCATCTAGGGTTATTAGCGAATACATTCTAAATGTAAATATTTCAAATTACGTTCACCAAGAAAACAATTCCAACTATGTTAAGTGCTTTTCTTTTTTTCTATTTTTACTATTTGATGTTATAAAACTAGCATGGCTTATTACCTTCCATCTTAGACAGATGCTTTTTCACTTTTCGAGCACATCCTTGACAGTGAATAGCCACCCGCATCACAACCACCTGCATTTAACACCCTTCAAATTTCGTAATAATGAAATTTCAAATATGATGGTGTACAAGTGTATAACATTTTCTAATCCCTTTTAAAATATAGTTTCACAATTTTTATATCACATCACGTGCAATCTTAAGGAGATTTGAATATGACTATATGTATATGAGATTCCGTTATTCCAAGACGATTTAGAATCATACTATGTGCCCATATGACTCTAAGACGCGTACCTACCTTGGTGGAAAACGAAAAGAGAAAAAAATAAGACATGTTACGTAGAAGGGACAAAACCAACGGCGTGTCATCATGTAATACCATTTGCATTGTCTAATAAAATGCCCATTTGCATAAAAGGGATATAATCATTCTGTTTTCTCTAAGGAATATGCATGGGACTATGACAAATGAAAAGCACGTGAAACATCTGCAAATGACAAATATCAGGAGGACAAATAATGGAGATAATTTGTTTCCTTGCACAATCCACATGTGACACTACAGATGGTATAATCCTAGCCATTGCTCTTGATCTAAAGAATCAACTGAAGGGGAGAGGGAATAATTTCTAGTGAGTTTTGTTGACCACATAACACTTATAACAGAAAAGTTAAAAAAAAGAAGAAGCCAACAGCACTAACATTTATGAATAAACAGACTGGAATCCAAACTCCATTTGCATTCATAGCTTCTTTAGTTCGTTATGGTCCTGCTTTTAATTTTCATTTTGACACATAATTTTGATTGCTTTCTTGATTATCAGATAAATGTAGCTGTGTCAAAAAAAGAAGCTACCGTGCCATTATAATTGGCGTTGTGAAAACAGAAAAAGATAAAGAAGTGCAATTTATGAAACTCCATAGTGCATAAATTTATAAGAGAAACTACAAAAGAGAAAACATGTTCATGACAAAATGATATTTGCATGATTCCATCTCAACTAGTGTAGTAGAATGTGTGAACGTGACAAACCTGATAGACATTATGTGTTGGTGCTTTCTGAAGTTCCCTTGGTTCATTCACTTGATCTTGATCCTCTCCTATCTGCTTGATCTTTGGAACTGGTTTGGACCTGCGAGACTCACCAAGTTTGGAGTACTTGGCATGGTTGATCAACCTGGAATCATCAAGAGAAACGCTTCTGTCAGGCCTCCTAGGCACAATCACAGATCGAGGATCCCGGGTACTCATGCACACTGCTGTTGATGCCTGAGAGTGGCACATGAAACCCCTTCTCATTTTCCTGTTTCTGGTTTTCTGGCTCATGTTCATAGGTTACTAAAGAGAAGAGAGTTTTTAGGGGGAAGGAGAGTATGGATGGTGAGCAGAAAGTGTTAGTTTCGAAGGCAACAAAAGAGGGTGTGGTGTCAAAATATACTATTGTAGTGCTAATGGTGGTTTTCTGATTGGGGTAGTAGGAAAAAGTGAGTATACATAATGCTGTCATTATGCCTTAAGTCTTAAGCTAATAATGGGTTCACTTGCAGTGTAGAAATGTTTTTGTCATTTTATCTAATATATGTATATTACTATGATATAGAAGTGTCCAAAATCTTGTCCTTTTCAGTGGTTAATTCTGAGCAATTGACAATAACCTTCTTCTGACATGAATCAAAAGGACATGTTAGAGAAGCAAGTTGATCCCTTAGGGTGAAAATTATATCAAATTTTATTTTTCCTTTTGGGAAAAGGTGTAATGAGATGAGACAAGCCACGCCAAACAATAAGGATTGTCTTATTTAGTTTACTAAATTAACATTTTCTCATGCTTGAGTTATTTATTATACGAACCGAGGGATGAGGTGGAGACGTGGAGTTGTAGGAGAGGTTAGAACCAAAAAGGCTTCATCTTCTAGTGCACTCATTTGCCCACTTAGCTAGCAATTCAGTCATATCAAGACAGATACAAAGAAGCATCCATCTGTATCCTCCACACAAATACGGTTAACCTCAAAGAACTATGGCACCCATTATTACAAGGTCAGTTGTTGATATGGTAATTTTTTTTCTTGCCATTTTGCAAAAACGTTATGGCACTAGCCAAGGCTGCTGGGCAGCACCAAGTGGGGTAACCGAAAATGTGGTTGGATAACAATGAATGGTCAAAGGATCAGTTGAGGTACAAATTAAAGTGGGCTAAAACAGTGAGGAGGAAGCGCAGAGATATGTCAGTTACAAATGTCGAGTCTCTGATAATAGTGCTGGCAACTGAACAGATAACGCTCTATTAATGTTACATGAATCGACCTTCCTTGTTACTTGTCGGAACTTTGTAATCAATTTTTTGTGATTAGGTATCACGTTTCACAGTAGCTTTAGTTGCATCCAAGTGGGTTCTTTGCCTGTAACATGTACCCCACAGGTGCACAAGCATGTGAAAAAAGATCATAAAAGTCTTAAATCCTTTCATCTTAAATCTTCTAGCACTATTAGGCAGTAAAACGAAGCAATATAACAATAGCTAGATTACATGGATTAAATGTTATGGCAGAATTATGCAATATGAAGCTGTACCTATGAAGTGAAAGTAACGTTTTAGAACATTAGTGATGCAGGTGTGGCCCATCGAAACCGTACCTAATGCTGAGTGTGCACAAGCAGTTGCTTTATTTCCTTCCCTTCCTGTGTCAAATACTGCTTTCAGCAGAATTAAATACTAGGAACACCTCCATTCAGTCAATCCTCTCTGTAAGTCCTTCCGAAACCTTAGCAGTGACTTATAAAATTCCTCCACTTCGTAGAAAGTACACTGCTATAGTTAAATGCAGGACCACAAGGGCTACATGCGGAAATTATACCTAATCTGGTTTAAATTATTCAGACAATAAATAAAGCTTGATCAAGTTTCATGAAACTCTTCAACTGATAGTTTTTTCTTTATAGAAGGAAAATAACAGGTGAAGTTTTGGAGATGCAAAATCCTAAAGAATGATGATACATACAGGTAAACGTATAAGGTCCTCACACGCTCCCATCAGTCCCATGCATATTTTTAGGCAACTCTTAAGATTTTATATATATATAAATTGCCTAGGTATCATATTAGTAGGGGTAGACACATCAGATTTATTTTAATCCATAATTTTTCTATTTTACTTTATTATTCTAAAATTTTGACACCTCATTCTTTCAGTCACATTGTATTCTGACAAAAAAATTGGTGGTGTTGCTTTGTTGTTATGGTGCATGCTCTGGTACATTGCACCAAATGTACATTTTGTACATTTTGTGATGAGCGGTCAGATTGTGATATATTTTGTGGTGAGATTGTGAGGTACATTAATACATCAATCACTTATGATGCACTATAATAATATCTAATTTTAAGAAAATTTAAAAATATAATTAAATATATTTTAAAAATTAATTATCATAATAGTGTAAAATTATATTGACAGTATAAAATAATTTTATACTGTCAGTATAATGAAAAAATTTTATTAGTATAATTTTAATTATCATACACTGACAGTATAAAATTACACTGACAATATAAAATATTTTTACACTATCAATGTAATAAAAAAATTTTATCAATGTAATTTTAATTATCATACACTAACAGTATAAAATTATATTGGCAGTATAAAATAATTTTACACTGTCAGTGTAATCAAAAAATTTTATCAGTATAATTTTAATTATCATACACTGACAATGTAAAATTATACTGGCAGTACTGTAAAATTATACTGATAAAATTTTTTGATTACACTGACAGTGTAAAATTATTTTATACTGCCAGTATAATTTTATACTATCAATGTATGATAATTAAAATTACACTGATAAAATTTTTTGATTATACTGACAATGTAAAATTATTTTATACTGTCAATATAATTTTATACTATCAGTGTATGATAATTAATTTTTAAAATATATTTAATTATATTTTTAAATTTTCTTAAAATTAGATATTTTTATAGTACATCATAGGTGATTGGTGTATTGATACACCTCACAATCTATGACACGATCCTCACCGTTCATCATAAAAAATGCATAAAATGCACACTTTTACAAAGTTACCATAAAACTCACCTGTTGTTATACATATGTTTCTTTGTAAAGATTCAAGTTATACTCATATTTTACACAATTTGTGCAAGTGTATTTTCCCAAAAGCTATCCCGAAAAGTTTGTCAACATGAAGTTTCAGAGAGATACTAACTAGAGTTTACTATTCTTATTATCAACATCAGCTAGTATTCGGACTCCGGATGACTAGATACTGAGTGAAAAGTCGTGTCATTCTAGATGCAAGTATGCACCATTTAATCGTCAAACATAATGATTATAAAATTAATTAACTTTATTTTATTTTTAAGTTTTGCTTAAGGCAATAAAACATTAATGTAGACGCAGACGTGTGACGTAGTCTAGCCTATGTAAGAAGCTGCGTCCCAAGGCGCCGATCATAGTGCACAAAAAAATAAATAAATAAATAAATGGTCAATGTCCAAGTTTGCAATTATTTTTGCAAAATATGAAACGAATATAATTATGAATAATTTTTAGAGATAGAAAATGAAAATTATTGATCAAATAACATAATGCATTTATGTAGAAATTTTTAATGTAATATATAGCCATTTTAATGACATAAAAATAAATAAAAAAATTTTGTGAAATAATGGACTTGGTTATTTGTGCATAAAAAACTTATACACTTCTCACACTTTTTTGACAGTGGGTAAATAAAGGAAGAAAGAGTATGTGTTGGAATGTGTAGTTTTGTTTTTTATTATGAAGAGGAATGGTACAAAAATAGAATAATAATGATTTTGACATAACATTTTCCTTATAAAAAATAGAGTAGGTAAGAAATTTATTTTGCGTAGATGTTATCGTTTATGAATAATAATACTTACATGAAAATAAATCAAAATTAGCTCACTTGATCAATTTTGTACTTAATATTTTTTTCAAACTAGTATTTGATCGTTGAATCCTTCTATTCTATTTGCAAGTTATTTATAAATAAAATTACAAATATTCAATAAGTCTAAGAATATATTCTATCTTTAAATTGAAGGAAGTTTTC
Source organism: Pterocarpus macrocarpus (assembly GCA_031439585.1). Classification (NCBI taxonomy): domain Eukaryota; kingdom Viridiplantae; phylum Streptophyta; class Magnoliopsida; order Fabales; family Fabaceae; genus Pterocarpus; species Pterocarpus macrocarpus. The sequence continues at coordinate 39,695,166 of CM062518.1, forward strand.
ATCGCAACCTAATTTTTCATCAATTGAAAAACAAATAATTATACTTATCTAAACTTACTTTTCACATATTTTCATTAACACTAAGTCCCTCAATCATAATTATTAAACTTGGCTTGAACTGGCTGGTTTGATCGGTAAATCAGTGAACCGGGCATGCGATCGGTCCGAGTCAAGCAATAGACCGATTCTGTATTCAAATCGGTGTGAATTGGTAAAAACCAGTGCGAATTGGATGGATTCATTGGTCCAATCAGATATGTGCTCAAAAATTCATTTTTAGTGCAAATGGGATTCAAACTCAAAATCTTGAAGAAGGCAAGCACATACTCTAACCATTTGACCATGTGTATTGTTGTGTTATGATACTTTGATAATAATATATATTTTATGCATAAAATGTGCTAAATTACTAATTATTTATATCATTTTATTATATTTATTTGAGATTTAATATATTTTTATATATTTATTTAATTATATCCAGTTCAATCGGTTAAACCAATGATCCATTCCTTGAACCAATGACCCAGTGACCTAGTGTCTCGGTCGAGTCGATTATCAAGTTTGAGTTTAATAACTATGCCCTCAATTACACACACCATGGTCATATTATACATCTCAATTTTGGGTGATTCTCTGCTGCAAATTGTAAAAAATTTGCGTTGTGCAGATAGCATTTTTTTATATATATTTTAAATGACAAACAATTTTAAGGCGTGCATTGCAACTCATTTGGTTTACGCGCTTGCCTCGCAAGCTTGAGGTCAACAATTCGACCCTCACTCTTCCTTTTTCCTCTCATTTTTATATTTCAATGGCATATATTGTGGTACACCAGCCTAAGTATAGTACACGTATGCACCGTCTCTTTTTTCTTCTTTCACCATCTTTGCACCCCTTCCAGTTACCTTTGTTAACACTACCCAGAATCATTACTAATCCATGAACTTAACAAGAGAAAGTTCAACAATGCTTAATAAGTAGAAAAATATATTATAGTCAACATCTTGAATATGTAACTTTGCACAGTTGAGTAAATATCACATGAATATGTGCGTGAGACCAGAAAAACAAGATCAGACTATCACAAGTTGAACAGGGTCTTCATTCTTCATACACAATTCCCATGAAGAAAAGGAAGGAAATTTCCAACAAAAAAAAAAAAAAGCTGAAGAATCAAACTGTCCCTAAACAAAAATCACCATATATATATTCGAGTTTGTTTTTCCCTCGATTTACAACACAACATGAATGCACAACCAACCTCTCTGCTCTACAATTTCACGATTGTCAAATTGCAGATAAAAACAAAGAAGCTAATAATCCTTCCCCAAAAAATAAGAAGGGACAAAAACCAAATACCCTCGCCCCCCAAACAAAACAAAAGTTTTATTTTTGTCTTCTTTTTTTTATGGATCTTCAATAGGGCATGCGCTTGAACCCGTTGCAAACTCACAACCAAATCACGAACAAAGCTATGCACACAAACAAATCAAGCAGTAGCACCAACTACACCTGCTTCTTCCATATATGCTTTGCCTTCTAGTGATGATGATCGTTGACCGCACCCCCCTTCACCACCACCGCCAGCGAGAAATCCCTTCTGCCGCCGCATTCACTGCTGTTGACTTCCTCGGTGCACATATCCACCTTGTTCGGCTCGCGGCCGCTGTCTTTGCCATCTCTGTTGATGGCCTCCACCACCCTCTTCTTCTTCTTCAACAACAACCCCTCTGCGAGCTTCCCGAATAGCGACACCGTCAACGATGTCCTCTTCACCATCGCAAAGAAGGAATCCACGCCAGGCTTCCTCGAAACAGCATCATTTCCATCCAATTCAAGATCTAGGGTGTTGTGAAAGATAGAATCGAATTGGGACTAGGAGCAAGGGGGGCGTAGTCATGGCCATGGAAGAAGCACAAAGAGGCGAAAAGATAGAGAATGAAGAACACTGGGGAAGAGAGAGAGAGAGAGAGAGAGAGAGAGCGATGCATGGGTGCACTATATTTAGGCTAGTGACCGAAATATTTGCTATTGAAAATAAAAAAATGAAAAGAAAGGGGAAAAGTGAGTGCCGAACCCACAATATAAGCTTGCAAGGCAAGCACGTAAACCAAACAAGCTGCAATGCGGGCAATACCGTCAATTGTCATTTAAAATATATAAAGAAACACCATCTACACGATGCAGATTTTTTATAATATGCACCAAAGTATCCACCCTCAATTTTTATATTCACATGGCTTGTTGTAATTTGCAAATATTTATTTAAGTTTCACTAAAAAAATACAAAAACACTGTGCAAGCGTGTGAAAGATCTAGGTCGTACACTAAAGTGGGACCCAAAAATGAACGGACAAGATCGTCCCAACACCTGGGACGCAGTGAAAAGGATAGGATACCTTTCACGTAGTCGCGTTTACACTTTGAGACACACAGTGACAAAGACGCTCTGTTTGGATTCAACAAACCTCTGTGTCTGTCTGTCTCTGTGATCCATTCCGTGTCAGAGCAATCTTGTCGTTTCCAACTTGTCCCCTCCTTCATTTCTACACCAGAATTTCCCTTCTTTCAAACGTGGGTTTGCCAAAAAGTAAAGATTTTTCGATCAGTTTCTAAGTGATTCCCTTCTGAGGTGCCTAATTGACTTTCTGGGTCTTTTTCTATTTTGGTTTTTGAGTGTATAAAATGATGGGCATTGTGTTGATGTTTTTATGAGTCCTTTCAGTGCTTATTTCTATGCTGGAGACTTGGAGTGTAAGATGTTTGTATACTAAATTGCTGTTTTTCCTGACGTTTCTATGCGGTGTGACTGTTGAGTGTTTGTTGTTCTTGTCTTCACTGTTTAGCCCTTTTTCTGCTCTAGGCTCGCTGGAATTATTGTAATTCTGGCACAGTTGCTGGAATTTTGGATTTGAATCTTTGTCTTTTCAATCAGGGGCGTTTTGTTTTGGAAGTACAGGGACTTTGCTGGTAACTTATGATTGTATTCACTTTGTTTGAGAGCTTATGCCTTGTATAATGCATTGTTGTGTTTTGCTTTTAGTAGATTGTATGCTAAAGAATGTTTAAATAAATACCAACATGTACTAAATGAAGAATTAGCCAATATAGGTAACATATTGATTCCAGGGAGATGATACAATGATTGCACTTTATATTTATGCATATAGGATTTTCTTCTTTCTGTCTATTCTTGTTGTCCTCCCTGTGTCAGATATGGAGATTTTAGCCCCTAATCTTCTTTGAATATTCTAAACAGCCAATTTAGTTCCTTTTTGGCTTCTGCTTACATTTAACATTGGGCTATCTTAGATTTGTCGGAATTACTTTTATGTTTACTTTGTCGTAAGTAGTAATTTGTCCAAAATCTCTATCTCATACTTTGCACTCAGTCATGTTGATTAAACTTTAGGCATTCATTGATATGGTTTTAACATTTTTGTGTGTCTGGTGTGATGTGGTCTATCTCTCTTAGTCTCATATGTATTCTGAATTTACGCATCCATCTATTCCAGTGTTCTCTTTACTTTTTGATTGATTGCTTGGAGAAATGTTGGTGCAAATGGATGCTATGCTTTGATCAAAACCTTATGCCTATTGAGATAAATCCTTTCTATCAATTCAATGAATGATTTTCTTGGTGTGTGGTAACAGATGATATAGAATGACGATGTTCTCAAATTGATTTATCTTGGAAGCTTGGTGTGCTTCGCTTTGATGTGAATTTGAAGTGGTTTTAATGGGGAATATATTGAGTCTGAATAGGTCCAAGACTAGATGGAGTGATCCCTCTGTGGTTTTGCAAGATGAAGCTTGCAAGAGACAGAGGTTGACGTCAGGCTCTTGTGAGGACAACTCGAGACTGATACCATCCCTTCCAGATGAGATATCAATTCAAATTCTAGCTAGAGTTCCTCGAATTCATTATTTAAATCTGAAGTTAGTTTCTCAAGCTTGGAAGGCTGCCCTTGTGAGTTCTGAACTATTTTGTTTGAGAAAAGAACTTGGAACCATGGAGGAGTGGCTCTACATATTAACCAAGGTCAAGGATGATAAGCTTTTATGGTATACCTTGGACCCCCTTTCCAGAAGATGGCAAAGGTTGCCGCCAATGCCAACAGTTTCCTTTGAAGATGAAGCAAAGAAGGGTTTGGCTGCCTTCCCCCTTTGGATGTGGAGCATGATGGGTTCAAGTATCAAAATTGCTGATATCATAATGAGCTGGCTGGGGAGGAGAGATGCCCTGGACCGGATGCCATTTTGTGGTTGCTCCATAGGAGCTGTTGATGGTTGCATCTATGCATTAGGAGGATTTTCAAGAGCTTCAGCAATGAAATCTGTTTGGCAGTATGATCCTATTAAAAACTCTTGGACAGAGGCTAGTCCAATGTCTGTTGGAAGAGCCTATTGCAAGACAGGCATATTAAATAATAAGCTTTATGTTGTTGGAGGGGTCACTAGGGGCCGTGGTGGACTAAGCCCCCTTCAATCTGCAGAAGTGTATGACCCCCATACTGGCACGTGGTCCCAATTACCAAGCATGCCTTTTGCAAAAGCTCAGGTGCTGCCTACTGCTTTTCTGGCCGACTTGCTCAAGCCTATTGCCACAGGAATGACTTCATTCAGGGGAAGGTTATTTGTTCCTCAGAGTTTGTATTGCTGGCCATTTTTTGTTGATGTCGGGGGCGAAGTTTACGATCCAAATGTAAACTCATGGCTTGAAATGCCAATTGGCATGGGTGAAGGTTGGCCAGCAAGGCAGGCTGGAACAAAATTGAGTGTTACTGTCAATGGTGATCTATATGCACTTGATCCTTCCGATTCCCTTGACAGTGCAAAGATCAAGGTATATGATTATGAAGGTGATAGCTGGAAAGTCGCTGCAGGAGATGTTCCTCTTCATGATTTCACTGATTCAGAATCTCCTTATCTTTTGGCTAGTTTACTTGGAAAACTTCATGTAATAACTAAAGATGCCAATCACAACATTACAGTGTTTCAGGCTGACATGCAAAGTGATTTAGCTTCTAACCAACCCATCTTGTCATCTTCAGATAACTCATCCAGTGAACGTGCTGAATCTTCAGCAGAATCCATGATTTGGAGGGTTCTTGCAAGTAGGAGTGGTAGATCTGCTGAGCTAGTTAGCTGTCAATCCCTTAAAATTTGATCCTTTTGGGAGATTGAGTACTCTTATGGTTATGGTTTCTGAGTATGTTTTTGTTGGTTGGCATGATTGCTAATAAGCCACAATGTCAGTGAAGATTTTACAATTGTAAATGATTTTCTTAGCGAATTATTCGTGAGTTGTAAGCATTTAAGTTACTCTCGTATAGAAAAATTAAAACTATACAAAGATTATCATTCAAAACACAGTATATCAATTCTGATGGTTTTCCAGCTCCTTTAGTTACATTTGAGTATATGGTCATTTAGTAGCATTTGAACACCTGGTAATTTCCTTAACCGAGAGTTGAAGCTTTTGCAGAAACAAACTTGAATTTTTCGCATTGACCAGTGTTCGGTATCCTTGCATGTTGCAGCCTTCAAAATTTTCCAAAATAACATTGGGAGAAAACGGTTTCATGGAGATCATACTATTAATCTACGTGCACTGTTATAATTTGCATTATATTTGGGAAAGCTTGAATTCAAAAACCATCCAGAGAATGTAATGCTTTTCTTTAAAGAGGAGCATATATCAACCCAACCAAGTACTGGTTTTCAAAACTACTAATTATATACATATATCTAAAAACGAAAATAGAATTGCCTTTACTTTCATAAGATCTATACTTATTTCTATGTTCTAGTATACATACAATGACAAAAGTTATGGGCGCTTTGTGGCCTACACTTCACCTTACAACTTCATTACCCAATGCAAATTACAAATTTCTTCTTCTTTCTATAATAATCACAACATGATGAAGGGTATGTAATCCGTACATGAAGATCACCCAAAAAGATGAAAACAAAAGGCAGAGGGTGAAAATCATATGCACAAATCTGTAGTATATAGCTTTCAAACAGAAAGCACAGTCTGTCTGCATTGTGTATTTGCCTGCTGGATGAATATTCAAAGATTATCTAGTACCTAACAAGGGACGAATACGATTGTGTATTCGCTTGCCAGTTAAATGTTCAAAGATCATCTAGGACCTGAGAGTTCATCTGGTGGGATATTAGAAGTTGAGTCTAATAAATCAACATTGTGAAAACGGGTATGGTTGAAATCATGACGCGTCATCTCCTCTTTCTGCCATTCATCCCATCTTTCTGCCAGACCATCACCTTCTAGCATTCTGACCACCTCAGACATCTTAGGTCTTTCCACTGGGGAGCCTTGTGTGCATAATAAGGCCACTTGGATTAGCTGCTCTACCTCGTCATCATTATAATTTCCCCGCAAATCTGCATCCACCAGTGTCTCCAACCTCTTGTCCTTCAGAAGTCCTTTAACCTGAACTCAAAATAATGCCAGTTGCCAACAATGATAATTAGTCGTTGGTGTTAATATGTGAAAGTAGCCAAGGCAACAACAATGAACTAAAGAACAACCAGGAAGATGATAGGAGCAGCCAAATCAATTTTGTGTTGTACTTTTAAAGCAAAGATTATTCATACAACAATAAATAAACAGTATAGGCGACAAAATGAGGTTTCAAAACTTCACTAGGAATGTACAGTAAGGAATATACAAGAACTCCTCAATAAGCAATGAAAGTATCAATTGCACATCATTAAGAAACCAATAAACGAAAAGAACTGACATTGGAATAATATATTTGGTACAAAAATATTTCCTTTAACATGATGATCCCTCTCCCCCCCCCCCCCAAACAAAAAAAAAAAAACAAAAACCCCCTGGTTCATCTTCAACCTCATATTACTTGGAAAACTACTTAAGACAGTTAATTGAAAACGAACACCTCGTTTTCAATTAGCTAAGGAAAATCTTTGGTTGCCAGAAAAGGGACTTTAGAAAGCATGGAGTAAAGACAATAAAATCAAATATTCAACAAGGAATCAGTATGATAACGTGTGATGAGACTAATAGATATGAGGATTAGCAGAAGTTTTTCAAGTACCAGTGACTAACATCAAACAAGTACTAAAGGCATAATTTGCGAAAATGGAATGCCTACCCAATCAAGCAACATGACATCATCATCATTTGCAAGTCGTGCTAGATCAAAAGCCCTCTGTCCAGTTATTAGTTCAAGAAGCATCACGCCATATCCAAAAACATCAGTCTTCTCCGAAGACTTTCCAGTTGAGAGGTACTCTGGTGCTATATGCCCAATTGTACCACGTACAGCTGTGGTAACATGAGTATCTTTGTAATCCATCAGCTTTGCTAAACCAAAATCTCCAACAACTGCTTCAAATTCCTCATCCAGCAATATATTAGCAGCTTTGACATCGCGATGAATAATCTTTGGGTCACAATGATCGTGCAAATAAGCAAGCCCCCTAGCAGACCCAAGTGCAATACGTTGCCGTTTTGGCCAGTGAAGTGGTGGTTGTGATTCCGGACGATCTACGGCAACACAATCAATATATATATATATAGAAGTTTTGAAGTTTAACATAAGAACATGCAATAGCTTTTGAGCTATTTAGAAAAAGATTTAATGTGGATCCACCATCAATCTAAAAATTTTTGCACTAATAATCAATCATGTATTACACATCACATAAATGATGCGGTAACACAGGATTGAAAGATAGTATAAAGAGGAAATATGTGCTAACAGTTGATTAAAATTAAATAGTGATATATTTTCACATCATCATGTATGTGACCCTGCCAGATAGCATCTTAGAAATATGTGATTGTTATTTCATGTTCATGAATAAATCAAAATGAGCTGTAAATAAATTAGACATGGAAAATCAACAGTTAGCATTTCTACCAGAAAAGGATACGTGAGAGTTAAGCTTTTTACTTGAGGAATAAATAGAGGTAAATTATTAATGAAAGTGATGCATATCACATTAATTCTTCTTCAAGGACCAAATAAAGACCACAATAGAGTAATAATGGTACCTCGTAAACAAGATGCTACACTTCCATTAGCCATGTAAGGATACACAAGCAACCGTTCTGTGGGTGTCATACAGAAACCACGCAGCCGAAGCAAATTACGATGCACAGCCATGCTGATCATTTCCACTTCAGTTTGAAATTGAAGCTCCCCACCCTGGGTGCGTTCCTCTTTAAGTCTTTTTACTGCTACAAGAGTCCCATCAGCTAAGCGTCCTTTATAAACCTTGCCAAACCCACCTCTTCCCAGAATGTTTTTGCTACTAAAGCTATCTGTAGCAACTTGCAGCTCACGCAGTGAAAACTTTTTAAGCTGACCAAGGTGAACTTCAGGATCCTCCTCAGCTGCCAGTAAACAAGACACAAAATGTTGGTAAATCAGTAATGGCTATCATATACAGCTTTAATCAATGTATGTTAAGATATAAAACTATTTGTGTGCCTCTACCCAACAGCTTAAGCTTTTGGAAGAGATGGTTCACGACATGATATCAGAGCCTCTATGATCAAGAGGTCTAGAGTTTGACCCTCATTTGCCCTCATTCTTCTAAATAAAAGTTTAATTTCAGCATAAAGTAGGATGGATTTGTGCATTGTCCAATCAAGTCCAAAAGAGACTCTCACGTGAAGGGCGTGTCAAGATATAAAATCATTCATATACTCTTATCCAATAGCTTAAGTTTTGGGAGAGATGGTTCATGACAGTATGTACCATCTTTTATGTGTTAGTCAACTAACCAGGGACATCAAAGAAATAATCCTGTGGCTTCCTTCTTCGCCAATAAGCAAGTGCAATTGCAGGGCCTGCAAACAACAGAGCAGCACCTGCAGCAACTCCTCCAGCAATAGCTCCAGTTGCACTGTTGCCTACAAGGAGTTACAGAATTAAATGGGAAACCGTAAGTCTGTTCAAAATCTTCGATTGTGATTGAATAGAATTTTTTCAAAGAAAAAGGTTCAGCATTGTTATTAACTCCCTCTCTTGAATTAGATCATGAGTGGCATCTGTCTCAAGCCCTCAACAAGACATAAATATTTTTAAGCGTCTGGAAGAAGCTATGCTTAAGGTATATCAACAATCATAGATCACTTTTTGATAACAGTCAGTCCATCCTTTTGAATAAATTTAAATTTTTAAGAAAGAAAATGTTCAGTCACAGGCACCATCCACAATCACAGAATAAATATTTGGAAAAAGCTATATACTTTATAGCCTATCAGTTCAACACTTATCATGCCTTGCCCTCTGGTGGCAAAAGATGAAGACGTTGGTCAGTAAAGAAAGGAATGGAGTGAAGGTAGCTTTTAATGGTTTGAAATTTTAGGTAAAGTGATTCTTTAAGATGGTATCAAAATCAAGTTGGCCTACAGTCGTAGAGTTTTATTGTTGTTCCCATTTTTAAAATTTCGAAAAAAAGTTGAGTTTGCTTTCAATTTAAGTTAGTTGTAAGCCTAAACTTTGTCCACATTTCAACTTTGTCCACATTTCAAGCCTAGCGGACTCCTATACAAGAGGGCAATTTAAGAGTTATATCCCCAGCTTAAGCTTTTAGTTAAAGTTATTCTTTGGCAAATTAAATCCATCAACAACAATATCACAAACATCAACAAACCTGAAGTAGTTTTTTGCGGTGGAGGAAGTGGTGGAGCTGGAGTGGATGTTTCATTCAAGCCAGGATTATTTTTGAAACTGTTAAAAGGAACTCAGGCATTAGCAGAATTTTCATAACTCATCCCTTGATAATAATGGGAGTGACATAAACAAAATTATTTGCACCAACCTGATGGGAGTAAATAATGAAAATGAACCATTTACTGGAACATCTCCTGTTAAATTGTTTTGTGATAAATCACTGTATTCCACAATAACCATGATGTCAGGTTTCACAAAATAATATATATGACACTAATCTGGCTAGGCATCTTCTTTTGCAGTAGTTCATGACAACTCTAAGTAAAGGAGTAACACTCACAGGACTTGCAGTGAACCAACGGTGGTCAAAGACATGGGAATGTGTCCTGACAAACTGTTATTGTTGAGACGCCTATTTCAAGGAGCAGGATGAATTAGTTTAAAGATAATAAACTATTGATAGAGTTGAGTAATAAGAAATGCCAGCAAAGTGACAAACACTTATCAAGTAGTATGTGTGGTGCTACTACCAGGATAGAAAACAAGAATTCTACTTGACAAAGTGAATTGGCTCCATCTGATAAATATGTCTAAATCCAAGCATGACAGGTGAATTCACTTTTAGAGATTTGCATATAAAATGGTGCAAAGGTAAACACCCATTTGATTCCCCTAGGATGCAGGTTACATCAATTTGGTCCTCCAAAAAAGATTGAATCAATTTAATCCCACAATTATGAAATGTGACATCTTGACCACCATCACACCCTCAGTGTACAGCCCATCAGTGTGATGTTCCTGAATAACTATTGCATTGACTTTGCATCTTTAATTCATAGAGAGAATGAATTGGTCAATATGCAGTTATGCACATGAGACACAGTTAACAAATCTTCCATAAAGTTTAAATGACAAACAACTCTTGTATTAATTTCACAATAATCACCAAACTTGGGTGCCAACTTTGCCAACCAGTTAAACAGTCTGTTTTAAATTTTTTCCTAGACCAACCAAACCGTGCACGATAATCAATCATCATTAATTTCATGTGATTATGTCGAATGATACTTTTTCCTCGGTGTTATTGCAGCCTCTAGTGGAAATTAAATAGTCATAGTGCAAGCTGCATACTCTACCACTATTTTGAGTTGGAAAGTACAAGGTATGAATGCTAAAAGGTAATTGAAGAAACAAAATTGAAGCAGATTTAAATAAGTTTTGCAGATTAAAGATACGAGATAAAGGAAAGCATGTCATACAGGAAACGTAGTTTTTTTAGGTTGCCCAATGTGTCTGGTATGGTACCAGTTAAGTTGTTCAAGTAAAGATCCAAGCTCATCAAGTTCGTCAAACTTCCAAGCTCGTTTGGGATTTTCCCAGTTATATTATTACTATAAAGTTCCCTGTCATTGAAAAGAAAAGTATTTTAATATTCCCAAAGTAAAAATGTCCCATGAATAATTCAAAGATGGTAAAACACATGCATGAAAGGTAAGGAAGGGGTCAAAATCTAATCGAAGTTAGTGTGGTGAAAACTGAATAGCACAAAAATATATTTATGGCTTGTATAGTGTGGTGAAAACTAATGTTTAAGATCGTCTTTAAAGAAAGCAACAGAAAGAAAGAAAAAGGAATATCAATCAAGCGGCAGCAGAAATAGAGTTAAGCATAATATTCGCAGGAATAAAAAAAAGGGCCAATTTTCTCAGGAATATCATATCTGACTGACAACTTACAAGTACTGCAAATTTGGGAGTTGACCAAGTTGTGGAACGAGTTGACCCGAAAGGTTGGCATTTCCAAGATCACTGACCAACCGCAAACACGTTTTTCACTATGTACACAAACAGCCATAAAACTACAGGTAAAAATGACATAAATAACTTACACACGGATCACACTATTATCATTGCTGCAAGTAACATGAAACCATGTGCAAGGATTGACAAGGGTGGAATCCCAGCTTTGAAGAACATTATTAGGATCCGACAAGCTGTTCTTCAATGCACTCAGGGCATCACCTGTCATATAAGCAATATTCAGGTGCAAACATCCCTACTGTTAAATAATTTGGAGTAGAAAACAAAACAAGTGTCAACATTATGCTGTTTTATGAAATTTGTGAGAAATAAGGTAAATAGAAAGATGAAGCGCAAATTTTTTCAAATCAGAATCGATCACATAGTCATAATTCATGAATTCTAAGCCAACTAATAAAACATGAAAAAGATAAAAGCAAATGAAAATAAGCATTTTTTGTGCAAGAATTAAAGCATTTTACAAGCTGCCAGTGAGCTTGTAGACTAATTGGTACGGCGTTAGTCTCAAGATTAGGATCTGATGAAAACGTCAGAGATTTGCTCCTCAACTTGACCATTTATTACCATATCATACTCAAAAGTCCTATTCTACCAATCAAAAATTGGGGTGAAGTATCTTAACCAGACATTTAGAAATAAAGATTGCCCTACCAAAAGTCACACCCGGGCCATGGTTATCTCAAAAAGTGTTACAATCAACAATTGTGGTGAACTCCCTGAGGATAATATTAAACATTTTTCACTTTACAATTTGGAAACAAGCCAAGCTAATAATACTTTTAACAAAAATGATACAGGCAGAAGAAGCATTGGAGTGAAACATTTCAAAAGCTACTTAAGTCTTCAACAAGAAAGCCTGTCATTAAAACCTCCAGTTCTATTTGTCTATCAAAGATATGACCCAGTAACAAACTAACAATACAGCCTAAAAGGCAACCAACAGATTTTTAAAAAAATAAAATAAAAAAATAAAAAAAAGGGAAGGACAAGAAAAGCATACTTGAGTACTACTGTAACCATGTTCATTTGAAGGACCTGTTTAATTGGAATGGACATTTATGTAACAATAAAGACCCCATAGAGAAAGAACACAATGTCACCACCCACCTTCTGCGTTACCAGAAACCATAAGCACCACATCAAGTATCAAAATTGCACAAAGAAGAAACGATCCCATGAAACATGAAACCACACGCTCCATGTTTCCTATCCTCTTAAACTGCAGCACCCAATGAGCCTCAATACTAGCTGATACCCATGAAGCTCAAAAGCACGTTGACCAAAAGAAAATAGCAGTGAAACTTGAAGAAAAACCAAAAACGAATTCTCGGTAGTTCCAAGTTCCCGCCTTTTTCCTCTGTCAGTTCTTGTTACTTTGGAATCTCATGTGGGTGTTCTCAGTTTTAGCTTGAAATGCAGGTAATAGGGGTTGGTTGAGAATTGAGGTGGAGAGGTTCCCAAGCTTCAAGCTTTCAACTTTTGCAAAGTTGGGGGGGAGACTATAGACTCGTAGAGCCAAGTCAATGAACGCTGCATCCTTTACGTGAGAAATTTCTCCTTCTTTTCATTCTTTCATTTTCTTCATAACTTTGTTTTTTGTTTTTTTCCTCTGTTTTCAATTTTTGCATGAATTGTGAGCACTGTGATGAGAAAGCGAAATTCAGTCGAAAATAAGAATTAAAAGGAGAGAGTGATTTTGATTTTGGTATTGGTTTTGGAGCAGTAGTAAGAACTAAGAAGGGAGGGTCAAACACACGCTTGTAACTGTCCCACCACCATGACCTGTGTGCACGACTAAGCTTCCAAATAATTAAAACGAGAGAGAGGGAGAGAGAGCGCGTAGACATTAGTCAACTCCTGCTCATTTTAGTGAACTAATTAGTTTTTGTTTATTCTTTAGATGTGTTTGCCTTTTGTTTCACATCTGGCTTGTACTTGTTTGTCTCTGTAAACTGTAGCTGGTAAGATTTAAATAGTACATGGTGCTGGATTCGATTTTTATTAGCAAGTTTTTATCAACCAACAAGTTTTTCCATCATCTTCAAAATTTATGCATTGAGTGAGAGTTTCGTGAGTACTACACTAGGAAGGAATTGTGTAAAATTTTTTGGAGATTGTTTTCTCTACACTAGAGATACAAATTTTATTTTCTCTTCAACTTTTGTGTCTCGTATGATTATTTTATTGGAGATCATATGAAAAAAATAAAATACTTATTTTTGTCTCTAATAAAAATTTTGAGGGATAAATTAATCCCTTAAAATTTGAAAATCTATAAATAATTTCTCACCATTAAAAAAGAATGACATATTAATCCTTCCGTATAAATTCATACCATCAAAATATTCTTAAAATTTCTATTTAGAGAAACAAATATATCCTACTTTTTAAATGATGAAAGATTATTTATAAATTTTTAAATCTTGAAAGATTAATTTATTTTTCAAAATTTTTGCTAAAGACTAAAATGAATATTTTGTTTATGAAAAATTTTAAAGATTTTAGTGCATCCACCATGGACACAAAATTCACTATCTTCCTAACCTATCTTGAAGAGAGAAAATTTTAAATCTCAAGTTCCCAACCAATATGTTAAACATGAATACCCAATAAAATATAGTAAGGATCACTAAAATTTTAGGTAAAGGGACAATTTTATCTGTAGTCAACATACTAAGGTGCTGAGAAATTTACACTAGCATCCATATTCCCATCTTGGCTCTGAAAAATTTTTGTGACAATTGTGAGTATCAAATTAGTAAGGATTGTAAACAAATCCAATAAAGTATGGTCCTCCCTTCTCATTACAGAGCATGCAATATCACATACTCACAAAAGTCTCCACTTTTTCTTGGTCAGAAGGTATTTTATCGAGAAACTACATACTAAATTTTGAGGAATTCAAGTCGAGACTTAAAAACCTTTTATCACATCCTTTCTTGATTTTGTGCAATGATAATACTACGGATGCAAATGTTAACTTTTGAGAATTTTAGTAAGTTTATTAGGAATCTCATAGCTAATCAAAAAATTGAAAAGGCCATTTAAATCTCTAATAAATATAGACATGATACAATCTTTAGAAATTAACACTCAAATTTCCAGTGATACTATGACATGAAAAAAAAAAGAGAAAGAATTCTTAATTTTCCATTAATGAATTAAATTTTCCTAAATTTTGTACATAATTGCCTAATAAAGTATCCTCAATCACGAAAAAAATGTAAAGTGTTGTGAGTATAGTAATCTGGCCATCACTTTGAGTACAGTATAGCCTTACATTAGATAATAGAGACAACAATAGAGGCGGATTCTGTAATACACCCTGCAAAGTAAAGTAATGTGTATGATACACCACCTTTCAACTAAATCCTGGTGGGTGCACTCCAGTAGGCCCCGAAATTTCCCAAAGTCCTCCCTTTGGCTGTCCTCCTCCTTGAAGTCGTTAACGTTGTCTTCTTCTTCGTCGTTGGCTTCGGAAGCAGAGCAGAAAGATCGGCTCGAGACTGTAGTCTTGAACCTTCCGCAAGAGAAGAGTTCCAAGCCTTCAACGGATTGAAGTCTCATTCCTTAACCTTGTCGATGTGCTTTCCAGTCTTCACTTTCAAAGTTTGAATTCTCTTTTGTTTTTTTTTTTTTTTTTTTTTGTGTGATCAAAGTTCTAATTTTTATTATTTTCAAATTGTAACGAGTCATCCACTTTTGCGTGCTTTCATCGGTTAGAGGTGAATCACCCGCTGGAGAAGAAGACAAGGTGGCAGCTCGAGGAAGCCACGCTCGACGACTTCTCGTCCCCGTTGTTCAGCTCCTTCTCCGGTGGCGGATGTAGCATCATTATGTTTCTCTTGAATGTTGTCGTTGCTGCTAATTTCTTGAGTGCTCAACCACCAGGGAGTGAGCGGCCGCCGGCGACGTAGCAGAGTCGTCGCTGTCGGCGGTGGTCAAGCTGGAATCGATGGGGAAAGAGGTGAAGTGGGGAAGAGGGAGAGAGAAAAGATAATGTTATAGTGTATCATATGTGTTTGATTTCACCGATACACACTCACATTTGTTCATTAGATAACAAAATGCTTGATGGACCATATTTGATGAGTAGCATGGCAGAATCCGCCATAAATAGAGACAATCCACAAAGCTGTCGATACGCATTGATGTTGACGTTATGGATAAATTTATTATTTTTATGAATAATTATTTGATTTAAGAGTTTAATTGGTATGTGCTGACAGTATAAAATTATTTTACACTATCAATCAATAGAAATAAGAAAAAATGAGAAATTATGGTGGATCCCTTATATAACAGGTAATTAGCTATGTGAGTTGGCACTTTCTATCATTTCTATTGGCTGATAGTGTAAAATTAGTGTCAATATATTTAAATTAAATTCTTGATTTAATTAGATATGTTAATAAGTTTATATAATTTTTTATACTATATTTATAATTAAGAAAAAATTGTAAACGGCTATTAATTATTTTCAAATTATTATTTAATTTTAGTGAGTTACAAAGAGAAATAAATAATTTTTTTAATCAAGATATATGAAATTATAAAAAAAAAAAAAATAGTTATTACTTTGTATTATATGGTTATTTATTTTCATTCATTGCTTATTACTTTTATTAAGGATATTCGAATGAGTTTGATTTATTAAGTAAAATATAATGGTCATTCTCTTTGAATAAGTTGCGTGTAATCCTTCTTAATAATTTAAACATTTAGTATATCATAAAATTAAATATATTTATTAATAATCCTTAATATTAATTTTTCTTACATTTTAATTTCTAATTTATTCGCTATCATATCAATTAAAAAAAAAAGGTCATTCGCTATCATAACACCGATAAAGCTTTACCAGATAAATTATTAACACCTTTACTTGCACAAATTTTATAAGGTCTTAGCCTCTTAGGCTTTTATATTACACAATCTTTTTTTTTTTTTTTGTCCAGTCATTTCTTATTTCCTTTGAGTATATCGTCGTTCAGTAGCATTTGGACACTCGGAAATTTCTTTACCGAGAGTCGAAGATTTTGCAGAAACAAACTTGAATTTCTTGCATTGATCAGTGTTCAGTAAATTTTCCAAAATAACATTGGGAGAAGACAATTTCCTGGAGGTCATGCTATTAATCCACATGCCCCTATTGGCGAGTTCTTCCATGCATCTCAAGGTGTGTCAAGTTGCAGCAGGTTTTTTTTTTTTTCTCCCCTCTTCCCCCACCCGCAACTCCTTTTTCTCTCCCTCCTTCCCACTGCCAGTCCATACGCCACCATACACTGCTGCTGCCTCTTAGCCATCCAGGAACTCGCCTAGTCATGGCATATTGTAAACCACCACAAGGCATAGTTATCAAGTTATGAAAGACAGTGGTATGTATTGCATTGTAAGCCAGTAAAACATGAATGTTTCAAACATTACTATGCATCATCATCACTAATACTGAACTAACTGAATCAGTCGAAATGTCCATACTCATTCTGCATCACTATTCCTATTAGTTAAAGCACATAAATCAGATTTCTGTACAAGAAAGCAAGCAAGAATTGGAAGCTTTCAGTTAGAGAGTGATCCCATCTCGCATATAAGACAAGTAAGTCCAAAAAATATAATTCTGGAAAACATTAATTTTATTGGGAGAATAGCTGCATAATTGATGTGATTTTCCCAGATATAATGTAAACATGTGTAGAAGTAAAGACATTTTAATGTCTTTCTAGAAAACTTGCGCTGGTCGTGTCTCATCGCCTTATCGTTGTGCCATGCGCGCCCCTCTCTGTGTCATATGAACCCACATCAGCAGCAACCACACCAACGCAGCCCACAACTACCTCTTCTTTCTTACCCGCAAGATCGTGCCCCCTCCCTGCCGGAAAACCCGTTCGAGTCGGGTCGATCATGATCCAGCTTAGGCACACATTCTCCTCCAAATGCCTCAACCATTCTTCATTGTCATCACTTCGAGCAAACTTCAATAGCATTGGAACCATTCCATTCGATTCGAGGAGGTCAAACCAGAGAGGGGAGCATAGAAACCATCCCTTGCATGTTTCCATACGGTAGATGCAGGAAAAGACGGGTTTTCCCTTGTAGTAGATGTTGACGGTGGAGATGAATTTCGGTGACGGTGGTGTGTGGTGGTGGTGGAGAGGGGAGTGGTGGTTGGGGTGGAGGGAGGGGGAAGGAGTCAAGAAGATGGAGCGGTGGGCATTGGGAAGGGTTTCATATCGGACAAAAAGAGAAAAAAAAAAAACAACCAATTTCATTCAATCGGCTAATTGATCAACAAACCTCTCCGGTCTTGGAACACGGTGCACTCAAAGTGCATGACATACTTTACTTTGAGAAGTAAACTTAAATTCAAACACAAATAAGTCTGTACACCCCCCCCCCCCCCCACAAGAGGGGGAAAAAAATCCACTCTCTCTCTCTCTCTCACACACAAACCAGTCTTTTGTAGACACGGATAGCTTCAGCTACCATGATGCATCCCAAACAAACGTTTTGCACTTTCAAAAATATAATTGCTTTTGGGGAAAATGGCAGAAAAGAAGTTGTTTCCCTCAAACGAATTGGGTGGCATTAGATTTAGAAAGGCATGTCTACACAGACAATATAATGTTTATCATTTTAAAGAGAAGTTAATATCAACCCAACCAAGTACTAGCTTTTAAAACGGCTAATAACATATATCTAAAAACCATAATAGCATCACATTTATTTTCATAAAGATCTATACACATTTCTAACATAGACATACATCATACAACGACAAAAGTTATGGCCACTTTGTGGCCTACACTTCACCTTGCCACTTCATTACCCAACAGTACACAAACTATAAATTTGATATTTGCCTTTATTAATCAGTTGATGAAGGGTATATGACCTGGACACGAAGATCACCCAGAAAGGTGCAAAACAAAAGGCAGAGGGTGAAAATCGTATGCACAAATCTATAGCATATAGCTTCCAAACAGAAAGCACAGGCAGGCAGCATTGCGTATTTGCTTGATGGTTGAATATTCAAAGATCATCTAGGACCTGAGAGTTCATCAGGTGGGATGTTTGCAATTGAGTCAAATATCTCCAGAGTGGCAGTGTGAGGATGGGTGTGGTTGAAATCTTGCTGGATCATCTCCTGTTTCTGCCATTCATCCCATTTTTCTGCCAAACCATCACCTTCTAGCATTCTGACCACCTCAGACATCTTAGGTCTTTCCATAGGGCAGCCTTGTGTGCATAACAAGGCCACTTGGATTAACTGCTCCACCTCTTCAACATCATAGTTTCCCTGTAAATCTGCATCCACCAGTTTCTTCAACCCCTTGTCCTTCAGAAGTCCTTTTACCTGAACTCAAAATAATGTCCATTGCCAACAATGACCATTAGTCATTGGTGTTGACATGTGAAAATAGCCAATGCAACAACAATGAACTAAAGAACAGCCAGGAAGATGATCTGAACAACCGAATCAATTTTGTATTGTACTTTTAAAGCAAAGGAGATTTATGCAACAATAACGAACCTCATAACCAGTATAGGAAACAAAAAGGTTTAAAGTATGTTTTTCATTCTATAAATATAACACTTTTTTGTTTTAGTAAAATTTATTCAATTTTAGTCCATTTTTTGAAAAATGAGTGTAAATAGTCCTTCTCCATCCCTTTGATAGGGATCATTTACGCTCATCTTTTGAAAAATGAGGGACTAAAATTGAATAATTTTTTTTTTGATGGACTAAAACCAAAAAAGTGTTACATTTTCTGGGATGAAAAACTTATTTAAACTGCAAGGAAATTAGGTTTTAAAACTTTATATAGGAATGCATTGCAAGGAGTAAACCAGAACTATTTCACTGAGTAATTAAGTTATCAATTGTACCTCCTTAAGAAACCAATAAATAAAAAGAACTGTCATTGGAATAATATTTAGAACCAAAACATTTCTTTTAACATGATGACTCCTCATCCCCCTTGATTCATTTTCAACCTCATATTACTTAGAAAACTACATAAGACAGTTAACCGAAAAAGAACATAGAATGGGGACCATAGAAAGCATGAAGGGAAAAAAATATATATATATATTCAACAAGCAATTGGTATGCTAACACGGGGAAACGTATGATGAGACTAAACATATAAGAGGATTAGCAGAAGTTTTTCAAGTACAAGTAACACCAAACAAGTACTAATGGCATAATTTTCGTAAACTGAATGCCTACCCAATCAAGCAACATGACATCTTCATCTTTGATAAGTCGTGCTAGATTGATAAACCTCTGTCCAGTTATTAGTTCAAGAAGCATCACGCCATATCCATAAACATCAGTCTTCTCTGAGGACCTTCCAGTTGAGAAGTACTCCGGTGCTATATGCCCTATTGTACCACGTACAGCAGTGGTAACATGAGTATCTTTGAAATCCATCAGCTTTGCTAAACCAAAATCTCCAACAACTGCTTCAAATTCCTCATCCAGCAATATGTTATCAGCTTTGACATTACGATGAATAATCTTCAGGTCGCAATGATTGTGCAAATAAGCAAGCCCCCTAGCAGATCCCAGAGCAATGCACTTCCGTTTTGGCCAGTCAAGTGGTGGTTGTGATTCCGGACGCCCTATAGCAACACAATCAACAATATGAAAAATACAAGTTTTGGAGTTTAACATAAGAACCTTCAATAGCTTTTGTATTTAGAAAAGGATTTAATATGGATCCGCCATCAGTGTAAAAATTTGTGCACTAACATTCAATCATATGTTACCACGTCACCTAATGGGTTTGATTTTGATAACAGCAACCAGAGAGGTCAAACTGAAATGATGCGGCAACACAAGATTGCAAGACAGTATAAAAAGAAAATTTGAACCATTGATCCACATCATCATGTATGTGCTGCTGGCAGAAAACATCTCAAAAATACGTGGTTGTTTTTGATTTCATGAATAAGCTGTAAATAAATTTGACATGGGAAACTAACACTTGCATTTCTGCCAGAAAAGGGTATATGAGAGTCAAGCTTTTTACTTGATGAATAAATAGAGGTAAATCATTAATGAAAGTGATGCATAGCACAATAATCCTCCTTAAAGGACTAAATAAAGACCACAGTAGAGTAATAAATTAATAATGGTACCTCGTAAACAAGATGCTAAACTTCCATTAGGCATGAAAGGATACACAAGCAACCGTTCTGTAGGTGTCATACAAATACCACGCAACCTAAGCAAATTGCGATGTACAGCCATGCTGATCATTTCCACTTCAGTTTGAAATTGAAGCTCCGCACCCTGGGTGCATTCCTTTTTAAGTCTTTTTACTGCTACAAGAGAACCATTGGCTAAGCGTCCTTTATAAACCTTGCCAAACGCACCCTTTCCCAGAATGTTTTTGCTATTAAAGTTATCTGTAGCAATTTGCAGCTCTTGCAGTGAAAACTTTTTAAGCTGACCAAGGTGAACTTCAGGATCCTCCTCAGCTGCCAGTGAAAAATACACGAATTGTTGGTAAATCAGTAATGGCTACCATATGCAGCATTAATCAGTATATATACCATCTTTCCATTGTTAGTCAACTTACCAGGAACATTGAAGAAATAATCCTGTGGTTTCCTTCTTAGCCAATAAGCAAGTGCAATTACAAGGGCTGCAAGCAACAGAGCAGCACCTGCGAGAAATTCTCCAGCAATAGCTCCAATGGCACTGTTACCTACAAGGATTTACAGAATTAATTCCTAAAGCATAACTCTATTCAAAATCTTCGATTGTGATTGAATAGAATTATAGTTCAACATTATATTAACTCCCCTTCTTGAATTAGACCATGAGTGAAATCTGCCTCTAACATACTTTAAATAATTTTAAGCATGCGGAAGAAGCTATGCTTAAGGCATATTCATAATCACATATCACTGTTCAACGAATCTCAGCCCCTCCTTTTGAATAAATTTGAATTTTTAAGAATGAAAAGGTTCAGTCACAGGTACCATCCACAATTGCATAATAAATATTTGGAAAAAGCTAGATACTATATAGCCTATCAGTTATCAGCACTTATATGTCGCCTTGCCCTTTGGTGGCAAAAGGTGAAGGTAAAGAAAGGAATGGAGTGAAGTAACTTTTAAAGGTTTAAAATTTTAGGTCAAGTGATTCTATCAAAATCAAGTCGACCTAGTGTTGTCGAGCTTGATTGTTGTTCCCACACTTGCAACTTTAAAGCAAACTTGACTTTTCTTTCAATTTAAGTTAGCTGAAAGTCTAAACTTAGTCCACATTTCAAGCCTAGTGGACTTGTTTTTTGTTTTTGGGGGTGGGGGATAAAATTAATAATATTTTGATAAGCATCCTCAGCTTAAGCTTTTAGTTCGAGTTATTCTTTGACAAATTAAATCCATTACCATCAATAAAACAAACATCAACAACCTGAAGTTTTTTGCGGTGGAGCAAGTGGTGGAGCTGGAGTGGATGTTTGATTCAAGCCACGATTATTCGTAAAACTGTCAAGGCGAACTAAGGGGTTAGCAGAATTTTGATAACTCATCCCTCGATAATAATAGTAATGGCATAAACAAAATTATTTGAACCAACCTGAGGGGAGTAAATAACGAAAATGAGCCATTAACAGGAACATCTCCTATTAACAGGTTGTTTGATAAATCACTAAATTCCACAATAACCATGATGTCAGTTTTCACATAATATCATAAACGACACTAGTCTAATTAGGCATCTTTGTTTGCAGTAGTTCATGTGAAATCTGAGTAAAGAAGCAAGACTCACAGGACTTGCAGTGAACCAACAGCGGTCAAAGACATGGGAATGTTTCCTGATAAACCGTTATTGTTGAGACGCCTATTTTCAGGAATCAGGGTGAGTGAGTTTGCAGATAATAAACCATTGATAGAGTAGAGTAATAAGAAATGACAGCAAAGTGGCAAACACTTATCAAGTAGTATGTGTGGAGGTTGTGCGTGCTATAATTACTCGTTACTAAAATTAGCGGATCAGGGTAGATAAAAAGACTTCTACTTGACAAAGTGAATTGGCCACATCTGATAAATATGTCTACCTCCAAGAGTAACAGGTGAATTCACTTTAGATATTGACGCATAAAATGGTGTAAAGGTAAACACCCATTTGGTTCCCCAAGGATACAGGTGAGATCAGTTCGGTCCTCCGAAAAGATTGACATCAATTTAATCCCACAATTATGAAAAGTGACAGCTTAACCAATAACCACCATCACCCCTTCAGTGTACAGTCCGTCAGTGTGGATGTTCATGAACAACTATTACATTGACTTTGCATCTTTAATTCATAGAAAGAATGAATTGGTCGATATGCACATGAAACACAGTTAACATGTCCTCCATAAAGATTGAAGGACAAACAACTCTGGCTTTAATTGCACAATAATCACCAAAAACTTGTGGCCCAACTTTGCCAACCAGTTAAACAGTCTGAAGTTTTAATTTTTTTACTAGATCAACCAAACTATGAACTATCATCAATCGTCATCAATTTCATGCGATTATGTAGAATGATACTTTTTCTACGGAGTTATTGCAGGCTCTAGTGAAGTGGAAATTAAATAGCCATATTGCAAGCTGCATATTCTACCACTATTTTGAGTCGGAAAGTAAAAAGTATGAATGCTAAAAGGTAAATGAAGAAACAAAATTGAAATAGATTTAAATAAGCGTTGCAGATTAAAGATATGAGATAAAGCAAAGCATGTCATACAGGGAACTTAGGTTGTTAATGTTGCCCAACGTGTCCGGTATGGGACCAGTCAAGTTGTTCAGGTAAAGGTCCAAGGTCACCAAGTTCGTCAAATTTCCAAGCTCGTTTGGGATTTCCCCAGTTATATTATTATTATAAAGTTCCCTGTCATTGAGAAAGAAAAATATTTTAGTATTTCCAAAGTAAAAATATCCTGTGAATAATTAGAACATGGCAGAACACATGCATGAAAGGTAAGAAAGAGGTCAAAATCTAATAAAAGTTGCTGTGGTGAAAACTGGAAAGCACAAAAGTGTATTTGTGACATGTATATTATTCGGTATATAACTTTTTCTTCAGCCGTTTATTCAACTATATATAAAGACCAGCTAATGTCAATTTAAGCTTAGGAAGCTGCCAGCAGTTTAATCATTAGAACTGCCGCCATTTTTTTTATTATTTTATTTACTGTTTTCAGAATTGTGTAAAGAAAATAATGAGAAGTAAAAAAATTTATTTTCAGTGTTTCCTTTACAAAATGAATAAACAAAATAAATATAAGGTGACATTTTTATAGTTAATTTTGAAAAATAAAAAGAAAACGAAAAGCATCCTCTCAAACCAAAGAGGGCATAAATGATGGGATTAATCAGTTGAGTTGCTTTATTCACATGGTGTAAAAAATTATGCATATTGCCCCCCTGATTTATTATGACATTTTGTAATGTCTCCCTATCTTCCAAGTTAGTAGTTATTTCTAAATACTTTGAGAAACATGTATGCGATAAGTAATCTTCTGATGAAAAAGTTGTTGAGCATAAACAAAAGAAATTATCACAAATTCTAAATCCCATTCTTTAATCCCTGCGCCGCCAGTTGGTCCAAGGAACACAACCTAAGGCTTGTTTTTGTAAAAATGAGCGACAAATGAACAGATAAGAGCTTTATAAAAAAACCAAAAACCGATTTATCAAAGAAGAGTTGCATGTCTACCTTACTTTTGGGGGTGGCAGAATATGGAAGAGGGAAGGGAGTAAATGCTTTGTTATAAACTATACAATATTAAGATTCAAGACGAAACCTAGGTCCTTTCTATTCAGGAAATGTAGTCCACTTAAGTTTGGAGCTTTGAGGCAGTGAACCAAGGAATGAGTTTGATGCTTGACCACCCAATATACTATTGTTTAAGAGCATCTTCAAAGAAAGCCACGAAAAGAACGAAAAAGGAATATCAATCAAGAGGAAGCAGAAATAGTGTCAAGCACAATCTGCTCCACCAAAAAAAAAAAAAAAACAGAGGCAAATTTTCCCAAGAATATCATATCTGATAGACAACTTACAAGTTCTGCAAATTTGGGAGCTGCCCAAGCTGTGGAACTAGTTGACCCGAAAGGTTTGCATTTCCAAGATTACTGACCAAACACAATCATCGTTTTTCACATGGTATACAAACGGCCATAAAACCGCAACTAAGTATGACAAAAATAACTTACACAGAGGTCACACTATTATCACCGTTGCAAGTAATATAATACCATGTGCAAGGGTTGACAAGGGTGGTATCCCAGCTTTGAAGAACGTTATTAGGATCCATCATGCTGCTCTTCAATGCGTTCAGGGCATCACCTGTCATACAAGCAATATTCAGCTGCTAACACCCCTATTGTTAAATAATTTGGAGTAGAAAACAAACCAAGTGTCAACATTTATGCTGTTTTATGAAATTATTGAGAAATATGGTAAATAGAAAGATGAAGCCCAAATTTTTTCAGATCAGAATCGGTCACGTAGTCATAAATACTAAGCCAACTAATAAAACATGAAAAGGATAAAAGCAAAAGAAAATAAGCATTTTTTGTGCAACAATTAAAGCATTTTAACAAGCTACCAGTGAGCTTGTAGATTAACTGGTACCGGCGGTTGTCCCTAAGATTAGGATGTGATGATAATGTCAGAGATTTGAACCTCAACTTGACCACTTATTACCATATCAAATTCAAAAGTTCTATTCTACCAATCAACAATCAGGGTGAAGTATCTTAAACAGACATTTAGATAACGAAGCCCAACCAAAAGTACCGGGCTATGATAATCTCGAAAAGTGTTACAATCAACAATTGTGGGGTGAACTCCCTGAGCATAATATTATAACATTTTTCACTTTACAATTTGCAAAAACAACCCAAGCTGATGATAATTTTAACAAAAATGATACATGCTGCGAAGCATTGGAGCGAAACATTTAAATTCAAAAGCTACTCGTAAGTATTCAAAATGAAGGCCAGTCATTAACTCCTCTAGTTTTATTTGTCAATCCAACATATTACCAAGTAACAAACTAGACATACAGCTGAAAGGCAACCAACAGATTTTAAAAAAGGGAAGGACAAAAAACGCAGAATTGAGTATTCTTGTAACCATGCTCATTTAATGGACCTGTTTAATTGGAATGGACATTTATATAACAATAAAGACCCCATAGAAAAAGGACACAATGTCACCACCCACCTTCTGCATTACCAGAAACCATAAGCACCACATCAAGCACCAAAATTGCCCAAAGAAGAAACGATCCCATAATACATGAAACAACATGCTCCATGTTTCCTATCCTCTTCAACTGCAGCACCCAATGAGCCTCATTCTCATAAACCATGCTTAAGCAGTTGATTCCGTCATCCACTTGCCCTCGTAATACTAGCTAATCATCATGATACCCATCAAGCTAATAAGCACGTTGACCTTGTTGACCAAAAGAAAATAGCATTGAAACTTGAAGATAAACAAAAAATGAATTCTGGGTAGTTCCAAGTTCCCTCCTTTCTCCTCTGTCAGTTCTTGTTTTGGAATCTCATATGGGTGTTCTCAGTTTTTGCTTGGAATGCAAGCCAGAGGGTTGGTTGAGAATTGAGATGAAGAGGTTCCCAAGCTTCAAGCTTTCAACTTTTGCAAAGTTGGGGGAGACTATAGACTCATAGAGCCAAGTCAATGAACGTTGCGTCCTTTACGTGAGAAATTGGTCCTTCTTGTCATTCTTTCATTTTCTTTATAATTTTGTTTTTGTCCTCTGTTTTGAATTTTTGCATGAATTGTGAACGCCTCGATGAGAAAGTGAAATTCTGTTGAAAATGATGATTAAAAGGAAAGGGTGATTTTGATTTTGGTATTGGTATTGGTCCTTTTGGAGTGGTAATAAGAACAAAGAAAGGAGGGTCAAACATGCTTATAACTATCCCCACCATCATGATAAGAAATACTTGCATGGTCATAAAATATCACATAAGATTGTATGGGATTCATCATTAACTAAATTTACGTGGCATGCAATAATTGGTGGGAGCACAATCCTACGCTCTATGACCATATAAGTATTTCTCTCATCATCATCAATGTGTATACAAATAAGCTTCTAAATAATTAAAGAGAGAGAGAGAGAGAGAGAGAGAGAGAGAGAGAGAGAGTAGACATTAGGCAACTTCTGCTCATTTTAGTGAACTAACTAATTAGTTTTTGTTTATTCTTTCTTCTTTTAGAGGTGTTTGCCTTTTATGTTTCACATCTGGCTTGTACATGTTTGTCTCTCCAGCTGGTAAGATTTAAATAGTGCATGGCGTCGGACTCCATTGTCGTTGGTTTTCATCAACAAGTTTTAGGATAAGTCTATCATCTTTACATTGAAAATATCTGTGCTCCTCACAACCAGAGTATTGAGTACATACAGTGCTTATTATTCAGAAATGCTAAAACATCTTTTAAATAATTTTCCTAATTGGTAAATAAAGAAAATATTGAATTTTTTTATATTTACAAGATATTAAATACATTTATTTTTTTATTTAACACTTTCTTACTAAATATTGTAAGGATGTTTTAGGAGAATACAACAAAAGTCCTTTTTTTTTTTAACTTGGATGAAGATTTTACTGAGAAGCTACATAAGAAATTTCGATGAGTTCAATTTATTTTCATAAAGATCCATACACATATCTAACATCCATACAATGACAGAAGTTATGGCCGCTTGGCGGCCTACACTTGCCACTTCATTACCCAATACAAACTGCAAATTTCTTCGTTTTCTTTAATAATCACAACATGATGAAGGGTATATGATCCGCACATGAAGATCACCCAACAAGATGGAAACAAAAAGACAGGTTGAAAATCATATGCACAAATCTGTAGTATATAGCTTTCAAACAGAAAACACAGCCAGGCAGCATTGTGTATTTGCTTTGGTGGTTGAGTATTCTAAGATCATCTAGGACCTGACAGTTCTTCTGGTTGGATGTGTGCAGTCGAGTCAAATATCTCCAAATTAGCCGTGTAAGGGTGGGTGCGGTTGAAGTCTTGCTGGATCTTCTCCTGTTTCTGCCATTGATCCCATCTTTCTGCCAAACCATCACCATTTAGCATTCTGACCACCTCAGACATCTTAGGCCTTTCCAGAGGGGAGCCTTGTGTGCATAATATGGCCACTTGAATTAGCTGCTCTACCTCTTTATCGTTATAATCTCCCAGTAAATCTGCATCCACCAGTTTCTTCAAGTTCTTGTCCTTCAAATGTCCTTTAACCTGAACTCAAAACAATGTCAATTTCCAACAATGACCATTAGTCATTGGTGTTAAACATGTGAAATAGCCAATGCGATACCAATGAACTAAAGAACAGCCAGGAAGGTTACATGAACAACCAAATTAATTTTGTGTTGTACTTTTAAAGCAAAGGTGATTTATGCAACAACAAATAACCTTATAACCAGTAAGCGCAACAGATTAGGTTTCAAAACTTGACCAAGTAATGTATAACAAGGAACAAACAACAACTATTTCACTGAGTAGCAAAGTTATCAATTGCACCTCCCTAAGAAACCAATAAATAAAAAGAACTGACATTGGAATAATAATTAGAACCAAAATATTTCCTTTAACATGATGATTCCCCACCCCCTGGTTCATCTTCAACCTACTTAGAATGCCTCGTTTTTCAATTAGCTAAGGAAAACCTTTGGTTGTCAGAAAAGCGACTTTAGAAAGCATGGAGAAAAAACAAAAATATTCAAAGGAATTCGTATACTAACATGAGGAAACGTGTGATGAGACTAACAGATAGAGGATAAGCAGAAGTTATTCAAGTATAAGTAAATAACATCAAACAGGTACTAAAGGTACAATTTTCATAAACTGAATGCCTACCCAATCAAGCAACAAGACTTCTTCGTCTTTGGCAAGTCGTGCTATATTGAAAGACCTCTGTCCAGTTATTAGTTCAAGAAGCATCACGCCATATCCATAAACATCAGTCTTCTCTGAAGACTTCCCAGTTGAGATGTACTCTGGTGCTATATGCCCAATTGTACCACGTACAGCAGTGGTAACATGAGTTCCTTTGAAATCCATCAGCTTTGCTAAACCAAAATCTCCAACAACTGCTTCAAATTCCTCATCCAGCAATATATTATCTGCCTTTACATCACGATGAATAATTTTTGGGTCACAAGAATCATGCAAATAAGCAAGCCCTCTAGCAGATCCCAGCGCAATACACATCCGTCTTGACCAGGCAAGCGGTGGTTGTGATTCCGGACGACCTAAAGCAACATAATCGATAATATGAAAATACAAGTTTTGCACTTTAACATACGAACACTCAATAGCTTTTGAGCTATTTACAGAAGGATTTAATGTTGATCCATTGCCAGTGTAACAATTTTTGCACTAACATTCAATCATGTAATATATTACCACATCTTTTGATTTTGATAACAACTACCGGAGAGGTCAAACTTAAATGATGCAGCAACACAAGATTGTATGATAGTATAAAAGGAAAAGTAGAACCGTTGATCAAAACTAAACTAAGGATATATTACCACATCATCATGTATGTGTCCCTGCCAGATAACAATCTCAGAAATACGTGATTGTTATTTCATGTTCATGAGTAAGCTGTAAATGAATTTAACCTGGAAAATTAACAGTTCATTTCTACCAGAAAAGGACATATGAGATGAGAGGAAAGCTTTTTACCTAAGAAATAAATAGAGGTAAATTAATAGTGAAAGTGATGAATATCACATTAATCCTCCTTACAGGACTGAATAAAGACCAGAGTAGACTAATAAGGGTACCTCGTAAGCAAGATGCTACACTTCCATTAGGCATGAGAGGATACACAAGCAACCGTTCAGTAGGTGTCATACAGAAACCACGCAGCCGAAGCAAATTACGGTGCACAGCCATGCTGATCAATTCCACTTCAGTTTGAAATTGAAGCTCCCCACCCTGGGTGCGTTCCTCTTTAAGTCTTTTTACTGCTACAAGAGAACCATCAGCTAAGCGTCCTTTATAAACCTTTCCAAACCCACCTTTTCCCAGAATGTTTTTGCTACTAAAGCTATCTGTAGCAACTCGCAGCTCATGCAGTGAAAACTTTTTAAGCGGACCAACTTGAACTTCAGGATTCTCCTCAGCTGCCAGTAAAAAACACACAAATTATTGGTAAATCAGTAATGACTACCATGTGCAACTTTAACCAGTATATATACCCTCTTTTTATGTGTTAGTCAACTAACCAGGAACATCAAAGTAGTGATCCTGTGGTTTCCTTCTTAGCCAACAAGCAAATGCAATTGCAGGGGTGGCAAACAACAGAGCAGCACCTGCAGCAACTCCTCCAGCAATAGCTCCAATGGCACTGTTACCTACAAGGATTCACAGAATTAAATGGGAAAGCATAACTACTCAAAATTTTCGATTGTTATTGAATAGAATATAAGAAGAACAAAATGTTCAACATTATAATTAACTCCCTTTCTTGAATTAGACCATGAGTGACATCTGCCTCAACATGCTATAAATATTTTTAAGCATGCAGAAGAAGCTATGCTAAAGTTATATCCATAATCATAGATCACTGTTCAATAACAGTCAGTCCATCCTTTTGAATAAATTTAAATTTTTGAGAATGAAAAGGTTCAGTCACAGGCCCCATCCACAATTACAGACTAAATATTTGGAAAAAGCTTTATACTATCTAGCCTATCAGTTGTCAATACTTATCTTTCACCTTGCCCTCCGGTAGCAAAAGGTGAAGGAGTTGGTAGGTAAAGAAAGGAATGGAATGAAGGTAGCTTTTAATGGTTTAAAATTTTAGGTCAAGTGATTTATTAGGATGGTATCAAAATCAAGTTGACCAAGTGCTGTAGAGTTTGATTGTTGTTCCAAGTCTTACAATTTCAAAACAAAGTTGAGTTTGCTTTCAAGTTAGTTGTAAGCCTAAACTTTGTCCACAATTCAAGCCTAGTGGACCGTTACATGAGAGAGCAATTTAAGAGTTATATCCTCTGCTTAAGCTTTTAGTTCAAGTTATTCTTTGGCAAATTAAATCCATTACCAACAGTGAAACAAACATCAACAAACCTGAAGTATTTTTTTGCAGTGGAGCGACTGGTGGAGATGGAGTTGATGTTTGATTCAAGCCAGGATTATTTATAAAGCTGTAAAGAGGAACTCGGGAATTAGCAGAATTCTGATAACTCCCCCTGCGATAATAATAGTAATGATATAAACAAAATTATTTGAACCAACCTGACTGGAGTAAATAATGAAAATGAACCATTTACTGGAACTTTTCCTTTTAACTGGTTGTTTGATAAATCACTAAATTACACAATAACCATGATGTCAGGTTTCACAAGATAATATATATGACACTAGTCTAACTAGAGATATTCATTTGCAGTAGTTCATGCGAAATCTAAGTAAAGGAGTAACACTCACAGAACTTTCAATGAATCAACAGTGGTCAAAGACATGGGAATGTTTCCTGACAAACTGTTATTGTTGAGACGCCTGTTTCAGGGAGCAGGGTGAATTAATTTGTAGATAATAAACTATTGATAGAGCTAAGTAATAAGAAATGACAGCAAAATGGCAAACACTTATCAAGTAGTATCTGTGGTGGGTGTGTGCACTATAATTACATGGTACTAACTTAAATTAGAAAACGAGGGTAGATAACAAAAGTTCTACTTGACAAAGTGAATTGGCCACATCAAATAAATATGTCTAAATCCAAGTATGATAGGTGAATTCACTTTTAGAGATTTGCGTCTAAAATGGTGTAAAGGTAAACACCCATTTGGTTCTCGAAGGATGCAGGTGACATCAATTTGGTCCTCCAAAGAGATTGATATCAATTTAATCCCACCATTATGAAAAGTGACATATTGACCACCATCACCCCTCAGTGTACAGTCCATCAGTGTGGATGCTCATGAACAACTATTACATTGACTTTGCACCTTTAATTCATAGAAAGAATGAATTGGTCAATATGCACATGAAACATAGTAAACATGTCTTTCATAAAGATTAAAGGACAAAAAGCTGTGGTATTAATTGCACAATAATCACCAAAATTGTCACCCAACCTTTTTTTTTTGGATAAAAGAAGAATGTTATTAAGAAGAGAAAAATGATACAAGGAGATGGGAGGACAAGAGACCCTCCTTACAAGAGCAAAAACAAACACAACAAAAAATTATCAATGAAACATAACTTTCCAATCTCTCAACATGTCTGAGAGGAAAATTCCTTTAAAAAGATCATGAGCTTTACACTAAATAGAGGCAAAACGCCTAACTCTATCCCACAAAACTTGCTTGCTTGAAAATCTATCATTGAACTTGTCACCCAACTTTGCCAACCAATTAAACAGTATGAAGTTTTAATTTTTTACTAGACCAACCAAACTGTTCACTACAATCAATCATCATCAATTTCATGTGACTATGTAGAATGATGCTTTTTCTTCGGAGCTTTCACAGGCTCTAGCGGAAATTAAATGCAAACTGCATATTGTACCACCATTTGGAGTTGGAAAGTAAATAGTATGAATGCTCAAAGGTAAATGAAGAAATATTGAAACAGATTTAAATAAGTTTTGCAGATTAAAGATATGAGATAAAGGAAAGCATGCCATACAGGAATTGTAATTTTTTAAGGTTGCCCAATGTGTCTGGTACAGGACCAGTTAAGTTGTTCAAGTAAAGATCCAAGCTGATCATGTTTGTCAAACTTCCAAGCTCGTTTGGGATATTCCCAGTTATATCATTACCAAAAAGTTCCCTGCCATTGAAAAGAAAAATATTTTATTTCCAAAGTAAAAATTTCCCATGAATAATTAAAAGATGGCAGAACACGTGCAGGAAAGGTAAGAAAGGGGTCAAAATCTAATAGAAGTTAATGTGGTGAAAACTGAATAGCACAAAAATACATTTATGGCTTACATAGTGTTCAACATATAACCTTTTCTTCATCCATTTATTCAACTATCTCTAAAGACCAACTAATGTCGATTTAAGCTTAGAAAGCCACCAAAAGTTGATAACAAAAACTGCTGCCCAAGAAAATTAATTGTTTAACAAGACAATAATGTGGGAGGACAACAACTCTACCTGATAGGTTAAGCCTCTCTACAACCAATAGAAGTAGGGTAGAAGAACTCCAAATTTTGATATTGTGATTGAGAAATCTAAAACACAATGCAATTTGGAAAATTATTCTATTAGATGCCATGTTAGGATCAAGTCCAAGAAACTTAAATAATGTTAAGCAATGTTTCTGTGATAAGAACTAAGAAGAGAAGGGCCTCTTTGGTTTGGGAATACATTTTTTGTTTTAATTTATTGTTTTTAAAATTAATTACAAAACTACCACCATGTATTCATTCTGTTTCTTGTTTTCAAGATTTTGTGAATGTAACAGTGAAAATAGCAAAACTTTGTTTTCAATGTTTTCTTCACAAAATCCGGAAACAAAATAAAAATAAGGTGACATTTTTATAATTAACTTTGAAAACAAAAACTAAAAACACAAAGCATTTTCTAGAACCATAAAGGCCCTAAATTGTGCGATTTATCAATTGAGTTGCTTTATTCACACGGTTTATGTTAGGACCTTGGATATTGATATTAGTGGTAACATAGTCATTAATTCCCATTCACCTAGTAATGTTACCCCATGTGATAGTATTTTACCTTATGCACAAGTATATGTGAGAAAGAATAGAAAGAGAGCTGCTGTATGTAGGGCATGTGGTAAAAGCATGGGTGAGGGGTTTTGTAACTTACTACCAGCTAGGCAGAGGAGAGAGAATATGCTGAATCTGTTAGGGAAGAGAGGTGGTAAGCAATATAGGCAAGGGGAGGGGTGCTGAGAGGAGCATCTCAGAATTGTTGGAATAGACTCTTGGGAGAGAACTAGGCCTCTCGAATACCTAGTGATACACCATTATACAGTTGCTTCAGTTTGTGATCAATATTTAGAGGAAGAGCTTGATACTACTCTGGTATCGGTTCTTTTCCTCATTATTCAGTACATTCTTCTCCTAATTTCCTGTTACTGATACCAGCCCTTACAGTTTACAAAATTATGCATACTGCCCAATGTCCCCCTATCTTCCAAGTTAGGAGTTATTTCTAAATACTCTGAGAAACAAGCATGCAATGATAAGTAATCTTTTGATGAAAAAGTTGTTGAGCAAAAAACTTAAGAAATTATCTAAATGCCATTCTTAAATTTCTGCGCCGCCTGATGATCAAAGGAAACAACCTTAAGCATTTTTTTGCCAGACTGAGTGGCAAATGAACACATAAGAGCTTTATCAAAAAATTACATATATATATGTATGTATACAAAATGATTTGTCAAAGAGTTACATATCTACCTAGCTTTGGGGATGGGAGAATATGGCAGAGGGAAGGGAGAAAATGCTTTGTCAAAAAATATACAATATTAAGATTTAAGAGGAAACCTAGGTCTGTTTCTATTTCAGGTAATGTAGTCCACTTAAGTTTGGAGCTTTGAGGCAGTGAACCAGGGAATGAGTTTGATGCATGGCCACCCAATATACTATTGTTTAAGATCATCTTTAAAGAAAGCAATGGAAAGAATGAAAAAGGAATATCAATCAAGAGGCAACAGAAATAGTGTAAAGCATAATCTGCTTAAAAAAAAAAAAAAGGTAAATTTTCCCAAGAATATCATATCTGATCGATAACTTACAAGTACTGCAAATTTGAGAGCTGACCAAGCTCTGGAACTAGTTGTCCTGAAAGGTTTGCATTTCCAAGATCACTGACCAAACACACACACATTTTTCACTATGTACACAAAAGGCCATAAAACCACAGGTAAAAATGACATAAATAACTTACATACGGATGACGCTGCTATCACTGCAAGTAACATGAAACCATGTGCAAGGATTGACAAGGGTGTCATCCCAGCTTTCAAGAGCATTATTAGGATCCGACAAGCCTTTCTTCCATGTATTCAGGGCATCACCTGTCATAGAAGCAATATTCAGATGCAAACATCCTTATTGTTAAATAATCTGGAGTAAAAAACAAAACAAGTATCAAAATCTATGCTGCTCTATGAAATTTGCAGTAGAAAACAAAATGAGTGTCATTTTTTTTTGGGCAAGAATAAAAGATTTTAACAAGCTGCCAGTGAGTTTGTAGATCAATGGTACTGACCCTAGTCTCTGAGATCAGGAAGTGACTATGTCAGAGATTTGATCCTCAAACTTGAACATCTTTTACCATATCATACACAAAAGTCCTAATCCTACCGATCCACAACTGGGGTGAAGTATCACAACCAGCCAGTTAGAAAATTGATTATCTCAAAAGGTGTTACAATCAACAAATGTGTTCAACTCCCTGAGCATAATATTAAACATATTTTACTTTACAATCTGCAAACAACCCACGCTAATGATACAGAGCACCAGCACATCAAGGAAGTTATTAAAATCGTCAATTCACTGATCATATTCTTTTAACAAAAATGATACAGGCTGCGAAGCGTTGGAGTGAAACATTTCAAAAGCCTGTCATTAAATCCTCCAGTTTTATTTGCCAATCACACATATGACCCGGTAACAAGCTAACAAAACAATACAGCTGAAAAGCAACCCAGTAACCAACAGATAAAAAAAAAAATTTAAAGAAAAAAAGAAGAAGCATAATTGAGTATTTTTGTAACCATGCTCATCTAAAGCACCTGTTTAATCGAAACGGAACATTTATGTAACAATTAAAACACCCCAGAGAGAGGACAAAATGTCACCACCTACCTTCTGCATTGCCAGAAACCTTAAGCACAACATCAAGCACCAAAATTGCACAAAGAAGAAACGGTCCCATGAAGCATGAAGTCACTCGCTCCCTGTTTCCTGTCCTCTTCAACTGCAGCACCCCATGAGCCTCATACTAGCTGAACTCCATGATACCCCCATCAAGCTCAAAAGCACGTTGACCTCGTTGACCTAAAGAAAATAGCAGTGAAACTTGAAGATAACCAAAAAAAATGAATTCTGGGTAGTTCCAAGTTCCCTCCTTTTTCCCCTGTCAGTTCTTCTTGCTTTGGAATCTCATGTGGTTGTTCTCAGTTTTAGCTCGAAATGCAGTCAAGGGGGTTGGTTGAGAATGGAGAAGGAGAGGTTCCACAGCTTCAAGCCTTCAACTTTTGCAAAGTTGGGGAGACTAAAGAGCCCAATCAGTGAACGTTGCATCCCTTTACTTTGAGAAATTTCTCCTTCTTTCTTTTCTTTCCTTTCTTTTCCTTTTACTTTATGCTGTCTTTTCCTTTGCATTATTGATTTACAAATTGTGTGAACAGTGAACGCTGTGACGAGAAAGCGAAATTCAGATGAACATGAAGTCTGATTTTCATTTTGGTATTTGGCTTTGGAGACAGGAAAAAAATGAAAAAGGACAAGAAAGACACAAAAGGACGAAAAAAAGACGTTTAATTTAAAAAACTTTATCTGGCCAGTCAACTTCAGGTCTTTCTTTGTTTTTTTTTCGGAACAGCAGTCAACTTCAGGTCAATGCCGGTTATAACTGTGTGTGTGTGGTGGACTGTTGTCCTGGGTATTTGGGCCTCCAGAAAACCCAAAACATTTAATCTGACCCAATAGATCTTAATCTTATTGACCCACCAGAGGAGCTGAGTCCACAGTTGGAATTCCCGGCCTCGGCTGGCTGTATCGTCATTAGAGTCAGTTAATGACCCAAAAGTTAAAAAGAAAATTAAAAAGAAAGAGTTAACGATCAGGGTGACTTTTTCATAAATTCTACCTGATTACCCCTATTTTCCTGTTTAATTAATAAATTTTAAATTATAATTAACAGATTAATTTTTATATATTGATAGTATAAAAATATTTTTTTATTGATAACTTATAAAATTGTAGGAAAATGACAAATTATAATAGATAATTATTTATAATAATTTCTTGCTTTTTTAACAATTATATTGATTAAGAGTGTAGAATTATTTTATAATATTAATAGACAGAAATTAATTTATATAATTAATTCATGAATTAGGATTTATTTGTCGAACACTGTCAATATTTGACTATGATTAGTCTTGTGGTTGTTGCATTGTCACACAGAGCCCCACACAACAGGCGAAATGTCTATGGCGTTCCTAGTGAAGGATGGCCGACACATGTATATGGCCCAGCAACTTACAAAATATATTAAAAAGAATAAAGAAAGGATTCATCAACGAAAATGAAAAATTGATGGCGTTGTTAGTACTTGGTACATTAGTGGAAAAATGTCTTGCATATGCATATGGTGTCGTTTGGGCGAATCAATGTTTGGGCAAGAAAATGGATTTTATTTCAATAGATCTTTTATACCGACAAATAAATACTGAGGAATCAGACCCAAAAAAAAAAAAGAGCAAACACTGAGGAACGACCAAAATAAACAACAGACTCCAGGGATATGGACCAAAAATTGAAACTTTGAAGAGGGCATTTTTTGTGACACTATATGAACATGGACTGTCATTGACCAAAAAAAAAGAGCATGGAACGTCCACTTTTCAGATTTTTTAACTTATGAATTTATTGAAAATTGCAAAAGTTCAGACTTTTCATTTTAAATGAAAATTCTAATTTTTTTGCTACAATATTTTAAATTAACTTTGAGGTAAACTATGAAGGACAGTGAATACAATAGTGAAATTTTATGCCATGACTGCAAACCCATAAGAAAAGGGTTCTATCAAGCCTGCTTGACGAAACAGTAACAACGACTATGCCAATGCCACCATATAGTGACTGAATGAAGCTCAACCAGAACCACCAGATCCTCCACTTGCTCCCATAAAAATAATGTCAGACCTATAAACAAATCAAAGCCAATCTAACTACATAATGTGAATTACATGGCTCAAATTAAAATGACGTGCAATTATCCTTTTTCCCACAAAATAACATAGAAATGATAGAATGATAACCAAGGGGGGAAAAATCTCTAAATCAGAAGCTTAGCAAGTTCACATAATAAGTTACATCTCATTCCATTGATTTGTGGAATGTGATCCGCAGTTATTTCTTTTGACTTAATGAAGCACTGACGCGAGTTCATATAAGCTCAAATTGTGAATGGAGTTTAAGCTAAAATAATACTATAATGCCACATGGCATGAAGTCTTGTTTACGGTAAGCAACATCTGCCCCATGATCTCTTTCAAACCAAACAATACAAATCATCCTAACTGAATCATTATGAGTCTAGCTTTCGGAAGAAAATATTTTAAAAGAAAATTTTTTTAAAAAAAAATTTTAAAGGAATTATTTTTAAAATAATAATTTTTATTTGATTTGAATATATTAAAAATAAGTTTAAGAAAATGAGTTTTATTTGGATAAAATAAAATAAAATTACTTTTTATTATTAATGTGAGAATAATAGTAAGATTCCTTTTTAAAAGATCATTTTCTATAATAAAAGATAATTTTAAAAATATTTCTCTCAAAAAATCTTTTAAAATTTTAAAAGATATTTACATACCAAATATATTAAATACTATATATTTTCATTCTCATTCAAATAAAAGACTACAAGTATAACTTATAAGTCTAGCTTACGCTCTTACAGTCAAATTCTTTCCATATTTGGATCCGTTGGATTCTACTCTATATACCATGTTTTTCCATATTTGATCTCTTTGGAAATAGAAACCTGTACGGAAAGTGTAAGCTGGCTTCCCTTGTCCCTGCCTCAACAATAAATAATAATCATTGAAACAACCGGTATCCATTTTCAAATATGTTGCCTGTGTGTGTATCCATCGGGCATCAGTAATTTTCTTGTCTAAACATTTTCAGTTTGTTTTAGCTCTTTGGAAATTCGATAAAAAAGGTAACATTTTTATTCTGTTCAACTATTTTTATTTCTATAGTTTTCAAAATTACACACGTGTATCCAGAGCTTCTTTTTTTTATTATTATATTGGTGGTTTCTATGGTTTATTATTTTTATTAGGTGATTTTTATAGTATCCTTTCAAAAAATAAGAGATTTGGAATTCATCCTAAATGATCTAATATTATTCGATCATTTGTTAATTTTTTGTCCTCTCAAGCAGTAAATTGTGATTGCATCAGAATTTATAATTAGATCCACTTCATTTTATTTTGTTTCAATTTTGTCCAGAATTTATTTTACAATTAAAAGTTTCTTATTCCTAAATATCAAATCAAATATCCTGATTTCTAAACTCTTGAACATCAAACTAAGTTATCTATTTTAATTCCTAAACATTTAAACAATTTCTTTTCAAAAAAATCTTTAAAACCCTAAACCCCAAAATCAATAGAACCCTAGCCCAAAATATTCAAGAGAATCCTAACTGTTCTCCCCTAAACTTGCAGACCCTAATAAGAATCACCGACGCTCCATGAATCCTTGGTATAGATGCAAAATTGCAGAAGATAGAACAAAAATGGGTCTGTTCGCCTTAAAACAAGCTTATTGTTTTCCTAAATAACAATGTTTAGATTGCATATTTAAGCCTCATGTTTAGATTGAATCTTTAAGCCTCATGTACAGGAATTGAACAAGTGCGAACTCTAAAAGGATGGCACGTCTAACCACAAGGGGTTACAGGGTCTGCAAGTTTAGGGGGAAAAATTAGGATTCTGCTGAATATTTTGGGTTATGGTTCTATTGATTTTTGGGTTTAAGGTTCCTAAGTTTTTTTTTTCTTGGAAAAAAATTGTTTGAATGTTTGGAAATTAAAATAAATAACTTGGTTTGATGTTCAAGTGTTTGGAAATCAGACTTTAATTTGATATAGTTTGGAAATCATATTTCTCTTACTGTAAGTCGGTTGGTAGAAAATCTCTATATGCACTCATGAGACGAGCGATAGTTTTTCAAATCAAGCCTATGTAAGGCATAAGTACATTTATAAAGGTGTGAACTATTATTACCTTTCAATGTATCTAACTATATTAGTAAGAGAAATATGATTTCAACCATCAATACACAGATATAGTATAGACATAATATATAAATAAATTATATAAATGTGAGTGCAGGTGACTATCAAAGTATGCACTTATCGAAATTAAAAAAAAAATGTGTTATGTATATTTATGTAAAAGAACTGTTGTATTGAATGTTGAAGGATAATATATAAATAACATCACTCTATTAGTAAAAGTAAAACCCCGCTTTCAACTTGTCTGTTTATTTGTAGTTTAACGTTTTAAAAATATCTTGCATTAATAAAGGTCAGGTCTCCTCAAAGTGTATCCAAGCAAGAATAAACCATTTTTCAATATACCTCATTCTAGAGAGGTAAATTACCTTGATCTTTCATCAGCCTCAAGTCTTCTGAAAATGAGACTAATTGAACCATAAGAACCACTAGCACTGGATAGGTTAGAGCCTGTCTGTATCTCTCTCCCTTGCCGTCCACGCTCAAATGGAACTTAATCAACTTATCCATCTACCTTTTCCGTGGTCACGACTCACGACTTGACTTATTATCAATCATAGTCATGATTTTAATTAATATTATAGTGATTGATTGGAAGAATCACATACAGCTAATTCCATAACTTCTAGCCGAAAGAAAAGCTACAAATCATGCTTGATTCTTGTTCAAGTTATGTGATTGTGGGACCCCATCGTGCAAAATCGCCATACAATTGAATCCATATCAAAATGGGATTAGTCCAAATATTGGGACGCAGGAGGATACGGACATAAGGTTGGTCTGCCTACCATTTCTGCTGAATCAGTAGTTACCAGCTTATTATTGAACATAAAAATCCAATACAGCCTGTCGTTATGAAGGAGGATGGACGAAAGAGTGCCATTTGTGAAGTCCATACAAACATTGAAGGCCCAGAACAAAGTTAGTTAAGCTTTGATAAATACACACTATATATTTAATCAAAAAAACAAATATACACACTATATGTGCATGTAGTATATACTTCATATAATATTAGATGCTTTTCTGGCTTGTGCACTGTCGCTTGGGATAATGTTATCTACATATCTTCATTCATATTTTATTTTTTCAAAATTAAATAGAAAAAAAAGTTATACGGTTCTTGTCTTACAGCAGTTTAAGAATTCAAAGTTCGCCATTATTTTAATTTCATTTTCCTTCTGTAAACTTTGTGGAAACGCGCAGTACTAGTAATTGCTTTGCAATTCATACTATAATATTACGGGAGAGGATCCTTTCATATGCACGTCCTCATCAATGGTTGTGCAATTTACACACGAAAACTCTTTGAAGAGGGTCTTTATCTGTGGCACATGGTGGTAGATATAGAAGAGGACTTGGGGAAGCTGGCTACCATCCCCAATCATGTAGTAATCATTAGGATTATATGAAAATAATAATCAACATATAACACCAAATACTACCTACTATGGTCTCAAATTTGAATTGAGAGGTGGATATGAAAGGAATTACAATAGGCAACAATTTTTATGATATTCACCGACCCCAGCCTAATTCTTTGAAAAGATTAATCCTACCCCCCTCCCCCTAAGAAAAAACAAAAGTATGCTAATATGTTAGTCTATGTCCTCTGGATGCCAATTTTGGAAGGTTCAGTGAACATGAAGGAAAATCTTTTTGGTGGAATGATGAAAGAGACAATAACTTAATAATCATAACCATTTGGGGGAAGTTGGTCGTAAAGACAACTATAATTAATAATATAGAGAAAGAAATGCT
Organism: Pterocarpus macrocarpus; assembly: GCA_031439585.1. Lineage (NCBI taxonomy): Eukaryota > Viridiplantae > Streptophyta > Magnoliopsida > Fabales > Fabaceae > Pterocarpus > Pterocarpus macrocarpus. Next base: position 39,736,486 of record CM062518.1, read on the forward strand.
TCATAGCCACTAACTTTGAATTTTGGTGTATCAAACCTTAGACCTTGGAAAATATTGGCAGAGTTTCTCGGTTGAAGCATCTGATCATTTGATTTTTGTATAAACGCAGAATAGCAATGTCCAGAGTAGAATTTGTTGGTAATAACCAGGTGAGTCTTCCAATGCAATGGGTATCACATTATGTCAACTAATTAAGGAGCATGTTCGATACATGCCACTATGTCAGTATGTCGTATAACTATGTAATGTGAATGAAATTAACCATAGATCAGGAACCGCTCCCTTTGCCTTTTTAAACTTTTTATATATATTATAGAGGTTGAACAGCACATGCTGGCTAGTGCAGATCAAGTTTAGGTTATCTCTTATGAATTCACTATATATCATATCTTTGACTCAAAGAACCATGCGGTTGTTGCCCCTTAACTATAATGTGTTTTATTGGCCAATCATCCCAAAAGATCATATGTCTTCTACTGCAGCTTTTCATCTAAAATCAAGAAACCAGTAATGAAGCTTTGATTGGAGTTCATGAGGGTTACTACTTAATCAGTAGCTGGATGCTGGAAGAATGATATTAGGTGGCCTTCCACACTTGCCAAAAGAACCTGCTGTGGTGTGTTTTAGGTTCATTGACTTTGGTGGCATCGAGTTGTCACCAATAGAGAGACAGAGAGCACAAAAATCAATTAATCTATTAATTATGTCGAGTTTAATACTTGTAGTTAAACAAATTACTGTGTGATTTGCAAAGAAAATTGGCATATATATGTAGAGTAGAGGTGGGACGAGTTTTGGTATTCCTTGACTGTACAATTTTATTAGGAAAAAGAAAATCAATAATAATGGCTGCATTTACAATGGTCCAGGCTTTTTCCTGGTACAATAGTATACCAGTATTTTACAGCCATTAAGATATTAATAAATATAATGCAACGGCTTGGATACAAGAAAGTAAATGTAACGTAATAATGCAGAGTAAATGACCATCAATACACCTTAGGTCAACAGGTAAATGATTTATAGATTAAAATTTGCTACATTTTGAAATTACGTTACTAGGCACCATGAGTTGATGTTTTGGTTTTTCTGCCATTATCTTTCGAAGCTACTGTAGACTTTTAATGACTTCCGGGCCTTTTTTTTTTTTTTCCTTTAAACAAAAGGTAATGTATTTTATATAAAAGATTTTATAATTGTATAAGATCTTATTTGATATATAAGATTTTATAAAATTCAACATTAATGTTTACATATTAAAAAGAATTAAGCAAATAGTTTAATTTGCATTTTTTTAAATTTATATAATTTTTTTATTTTTGTAAATTTAAATCGGTGCAAATAGTTAAATAAATATTGAAGTTTGTATAATTGTGTCATTAATTTTTTCTGTCTCCAAAAAAGTATGTTATGTATTTTTTTCATTTAAATTTTTTTAACAAAAAAAATATAGTGCTGTTTGAGTTTTTAACTATGAAAGTGTTATAAAAATCATATATTTTAAATTGTGTGACTTTATGATACTAACGGGTTACCAGCCAAATCCACCACCACTGTCAGTCGGAGCAACACCATATCATCAAAAACCAAAACTTTGCCCAAAGGCAAAATTTCAAAGGAAAAGGAGAGAACCAGAAAATCGATTATTGGAAAGATCTATATAGTCTGAAGGTTGGGAATGGTTCCAAGCTCCGGTGGGATTGGCCCTAAGATATTGTTGTTATGCAATAACACTTGTCGAAGATTTGTTAGATTTCCAATTGTTGCAGTGAAAGTTCCAGACAGAGATTCGGCTCGGAGCTCCCAGGCGTATAATCGCGAAACAAAGAAGCAAGGCACTGTTGATGTCCTCTTCAATAGATCTAAAAATGTCACTGTTGTGAATTTCCTTTAATAATGGGCTAATTCGTGATTTCACTCTGCCACAAAAATGTCATCGTTTGGGTACCGAACAAAAACTGGTACACTGGTGTGGCAAGAATGGGCATGGACCATTGTAAATGCAGCCATAATAGTAACATGGACATGAGCATGTACATACAATCCGCTGTTCGTGTCTCTTTCATATAAATAATAAAGACTGCAAAAAGATCACACAAAAACTAAATCGTACTATTTCAGCAACATGATTTTTGTCCACAACGAAAAAATATAGCAATTTATCGTATTTAATTGAAGGAAGAATAAATGAGTTAATGGGTCAGTTTGGGGTGTGTCTGTCTCCCTTCAAAAGTGTTTGGCGGCAAAATTGGGGCATGAATTTCAGATGTCGAAAATTTCAGGCCTACCGTTGGACCGTTACCACGACAGGGTTCCGACGAACTCGCATGCTAATATTATTACATTTATTATTGAGGAACGACATGACATAACCCAAAAAAAATTAAAAAAACTACTGCAATTTTTGACAAACAAATACAAGCCAAAACTGCTCCTGTTTAGTGTTCATCCTACTTAACCACGAGAATTTTTTCGCCTAATCCGTTATAATTGTTGAATAATTTTATAAAATTATTCTAATTACTTAAATAAAAACTTTAAATACTTCCGTGTTTCTAAGATCTTGAGTATTTCTGTGTTATTAAACTCTTTATATAATATAATATTTTAATTTCTGGCCAAATAGGAAAAATTAATGAGTTTAGGCACTCTGGTAACTTTTTTTTTAATTTCAAAAGGAGATTTTTTTTACCTCAACCGAGGTTAAGGTCTTTCTGAAACAAGAGTAATGCCCTCAGGATTTACAGAGTATACTAAGTTCAGAACAGGTGTTACATTATTTTAAATATAAAATAATTGTTTAACACATAAATTTGTTGTTTAAAATAAGAGTAAATAACTTTTTTAGTCCTAATATTTTAAAAATGACATCAATTTAGCCCTTAAAAATTTTTTAATATCAATTAAGTCCTAAGACTTTGAAGTTGATATCAATTTAGTTGTGAAAATAATTTTGACATTAATTTAGTCCTAACACTTTGAGGTTTAATATAAATTTAGCCCTAACAAATTTTTCGTAAAATCAAATTTTTCATCAAATCATCAATGTAGGACTAAATTGATGTCAAAATTCAAAATAATAGGACTAAATTGATGTCAAAAATTTTTTCAAGACTAAATTTATGCCAACTTTAAAATGTTAGGACTAAAATGAATATTTACTCTAAGCTGGTTAATTGAACTATTCTGGTTAATTGAACTATTCATCATGGAAATTACCAAAAAAGAATTATTCATCATGGTTAAATGTGTTGCACGTGCATAAATAAGAGAAAAAATTATCGATTACACCAATAATACTGTCGCTAATGGAGCTATTATGTAGTAAAAAATTACTGTGTATTCTTAAAGTATGGAATATATACATATCTGTTAAATATCGTTGCACATTTCTTAACCATACACATCACTATCCAAATTATTAATTCGTGTTTTTATAACTCATAGAAAGTTATTTCTTTCATTGTAAGATTTGAGGCCACAACCAAATAAAGTCAGAAAAGGAAACTGCTCCTAAGATCCATTGAAATTCTTACGACCCCTCACCATTCATGAACAAAACATTGCATCCTTGTGACAGCTGCACATAGGATTTTACTTCCTTGCGCCATACATGATTTGCTTGATTTGTTAAAAAGAAATGCTGTGTCTTTAAAAATTTTTAAAATGTAAAAATTGAACACAAATTAAAGCACCAACTATTTAAAAAATTTAAAAATGGTTTTCATTCATCAAGTAATATTAAAAAAAATATTAAAATTGTTTGTTAAGAGAATAGGAGATATCCTTTTTATTGGGACCCCTAGTCGGACTAATGAGAAAGAAGAGATGATGGACAACCAGGGGATTCAGGGTGATGGACCACAAGAGGTACCGGACTACTACCTGTTGGCTTAGATATACGTATTTACTATTATTGAATTTTATTTTGAGTTTAATTGGGATACACTGACAATGTAAAATTTTTTTACACTGTCATCCAATCAAAACCTTCCCTTTGTATGACCATTCAAGTAGTGGGTGGTTATATCAAAGACTTTCTTGATGTGTGTCAGTGATTGGATGTCTGTGTAAAAAATTTTTACACTGACAGTGTATTCAAATTAAATCCTTTTATTTTTATTTTTTAAAGTGTGTTATTTGGTCATATATTTATTAAAAAAATGTGTTATTTGGACATTGAGAAGAGAATATACACAGGGATACCCTGAAACAAACTGCTTCTTCTCTTTCCATAACTCTTCCTCTCTATACACTATCAAAAATCAAATGTTCAAATGCCTTTTCTCAAATTTTTTTTTATTGAATTAAGTTGAGGTAATTCCTATCTTACTCTAGGATTAAAATATATTTTTAGATTTATCAAATACTTATATACATATGATTCATTAATAGGAAAACGTAAATCTCAAGATCAATAATAAGTAAGCTTTTTTTTAATAATAAGGTTGACCATATAGATAAAATGACGCTGACATGTTGTATCAAACTATAGTTATAAACGACGCTGACATGCTGTATCAAACTATAGTTATAAGTAATGTCTAAACCCTTATTAATAATTTTACCTATAATTATTTTTAAAACCTAAATTATATAGACAGAAAATGGATCAGGTAAATCAACCTCCTATTAGATCACCTTCTTATCATCTGTGCAATAGTTTGCTTTGCCCATGACAATGATAACCCCGAATCATTTATTTTGATCCAGCCTAGGATCCTCACTGATCAAGTTGGGATCTGCATCCCCCAGCTAGTAAACACAAGATCACAAGATTGACTTCTCCTCCCCTCCTCCACAGTTAGGGTCAAATAGAGAGAACCTTTCCCCATGCAAAATTTGCGGCCAGTTGACCCTTCAGAATAGCTCTCTCCTTTTTTTCTTTACTAAGAGGCCTCTCCTCTGTTTTTCACTTTTTCATCCCCTTTGGCCCCCCACAACACACAGGCTAGCCGCCATACCTCCCTCACGTGATTTACTACCTCAGGCAATTACTGGCTGTTTGCTGACCCTGCATTCCAATTTACGAGAATAATAAAAATTAACCTTCTACACATTATTCTTATCATTATCATGCAATATATATGAATATACTGCAAGTTGAGCTTCCAAACAAACACCCCTCAGTAAAAAGAAAAATAGATAAATAAAAAAAAAAGGTTATTCAGTTTCACGGACTAGTTTAAGCAACACGAGCTCCCGAGATAAAAACTATAGAGATTCCTTCATTTGTTCTCTCTGGCTTTCTGACAAAAGCACCTACATTTAATAGGGTATCTCTTCTTCCTACTCAAAACACCCATCACATTCACGGGCTGCTACAAAACAACGTGTTCTTAATGCACTGATGCTTCTTTACATTTTTTATTTTTCATATTCTTCTGTGATCCCTCCAAGATGATATCTATATATATATACATATATATACATAGCTCATCAGATTCATAACAAGCATACCCTTTTGCTTCCTTTTTGGTGTTTGAGTCTTCAAAGGTCACAATGGCCTTTGCTGAAAACAGAGCACCGAAGGTCTCTGTTTTCCTCTGTTTTGTAACTCTCTTGTTGAGCTCTAATGGAGTCTCGGGCCAGAACTCTCCGGTTTTCGCCTGCGACATTGCCAAGAACCCTGCATTGGCGGGTTACGGGTTCTGCAACAAGTCGCTGAGCGTGGATGCGAGGGTGGCAGACCTTGTGGGAAGGTTGACATTGCAGGAGAAGATCGGGAACCTAGTGAACTCTGCTTCGGACGTGAGCAGGCTTGGGATTCCCAGGTATGAGTGGTGGTCTGAGGCTCTTCATGGAGTCTCCAACGTTGGTCCTGGGACAAAGTTTTCTAGTGTGGTTCCCGGAGCAACCAGCTTTCCTATGCCCATTCTCATTGCGGCTTCTTTCAATGCTACCCTGTTTGAAACCATCGGAAGGGTAAGCTTTCTCTTCTTCTTCTTCTTCTTTCATTTTCTTCTTCTCATGTTCTGCATGTCTTTGAACTTTGTGCTTTATCTTGTGGTAGTTCTGATGCGGTTCTTTGAAAACTGGTCCAATGTGATCGCTTTTCATTCTTACTGAATGAAGAAAGTTCTTAAAAAGTCACTTAAGGCTTTGACTTTTGAATGTTAAATGTGTTTTGATTCTTTTGAACGTATTTGGAAGTTCGTCGCAACAGTTTGGAATATCTGCTATGGCGTTTATAATGCAGGCATTATTGATTTAATGAAGTTATTGAAAAAAAAAATGAAAAAATGAAAAAAGAATATACTAAGTGTGAGATTTTACGGGCCTTTTTTCCCCCTATGCAAAATGCAATGCAATGAGGCTGAAAGCCTGAAACTATGGTTGTTGATTAGCAGAAGAAGGTGGGGTAGTTACAGGTTTTATTTATTTCTTTATTTTTGACCTTTTCCCACTCTCTCAAATCTTAATGCTTTTGACTTAAAAATGGAATTCTTTTGGGTACAGATTTGTAATTGAACAACAAAATAACGAAACAAAAAAAATGCATGTGAGTTCTTAGTTGGAATTTGCAGCATTTTGATGTAAGCATTCAGAATCCGAGGCTACAGCTTGCACATTGGACCGGAAGTAAAAGACAGTGCTTAATGTTAATTCATTACCAGTGACATAAATTAAAAATTAATCATTACGAGCGCGTTTGGCAACAGAATATTTCAGATAAATAATTGTTTATTTTCCACAAAAAAAAAAAATTCTAGAAAGGTTTTGATAATCTTATCCATACACTCACTAGTTCACTTCTCAGATGGTACATTTAAACGGACAGTTATCAAAATCTCTTTAAATAATTGTAATGCAGAGATGATATTTTTCTTTATGATATGTAGCTGCAGAATGATCAATATTCAATATAACATGCAGTTACAATATGACACTAAACTTTTAGAAAAATTGATATTTCTAATGGTGTTTCTGGCTAATTTTGTGAACACAGGTAGTCTCAACGGAAGCCAGAGCAATGCACAATGTGGGGTTGGCAGGTTTGACATATTGGTCACCAAACATTAACATATTCAGGGATCCAAGATGGGGAAGAGGCCAGGAGACACCAGGTGAAGACCCTTTGCTCACCAGCAAATATGCAGCAGGTTATGTGAGAGGTCTTCAAAAAACTGATGATGGGGACGCCAACAAGCTTAAGGTTGCCGCTTGTTGCAAACACTATACAGCCTATGATTTGGATAACTGGAAAGGAATTCAGCGCTACACCTTCAATGCTGTGGTAATCTACCATTATTTGGTTGAACAATTCTAAGTGCATGCTGTTGTGCTTTTAAGGATGGGAATGTGGTGAACCATTTTCTTCCTTTTTTTGGTTGTTTTTGCTTGTTACTTTTGTTAGGTGTCACAGCAAGATTTGGATGACACGTACAACCCACCATTTAAGAGCTGTGTGATTGATGGGAATGTTGCGAGTGTCATGTGTTCCTACAACCAGGTTAATGGAAAGCCAACTTGTGCAGACCCTGACCTCCTTAAGGGGATTATCCGAAGCCAGTGGAAACTAAATGGGTAACTTTGAATCCTCCTATATCTTGTGTAATGTTTTCAGTTGTTTCTCTTTGTTGTCAATGTTGTGTCCTTACATTAAATATGAATGAATATATGGTCTGTACAGATATATAGTTTCTGACTGTGACTCAGTAGACGTGCTTTTTAAAAATCAACACTACACCAAGACTCCTGAAGAAGCTGCAGCCAAATCCATTCTGGCAGGTAACTACCTATGAGAAGAGTACATAATCAGTTAATCACATATTCATAGGCAATTGCTGAGTTATCAATTCATTGTAATATTGTTACTGGAAAATTTGATATATATACTATTGATAAACAAAGGTGTTACATAAATTTTTTTTTTATTTTTTTTTATTTTTTTGTGATGTACATAACTAAATCGTTTCATCTGGCAGTTTTTTAAGTCGGTGATATTATGGTATTTTTTTTTCGATATTTTCTTTTAATTTATATAAAATATGTCTTTTATTTATTTGTGTTATGTGCAAATTTGATTTTACAGGGCTGGATTTGAACTGCGGAAATTTTCTTGGCCGATTTACCGAAGGTGCTGTTAAGCAAGGGCTTCTGGATGAAGCATCCGTTAACAATGCTGTCTCCAACAATTTTGCCACGTTGATGCGCCTTGGTTTCTTTGATGGTGATCCAAGCAAGCAACCTTATGGCAACCTTGGTCCAAAAGATGTCTGCACTTCACAGAATCAAGAGCTTGCTCGTGAAGCTGCTAGACAAGGGATTGTGTTGCTTAAAAACAGTCCAGGGTCGCTTCCTCTTAATGCTAAAGCCATTAAATCATTGGCAGTTATCGGGCCTAATGCTAATGCTACTAGGACCATGATTGGAAACTATGAAGGTATCAAAACTCCAAACTATTGTACTTTATTCATACATATGACTTGGAGACATGAATATACGAGAAATAGGCCAAATTTGATGATTTCGTTATTTAATTCTATGCAGAAGCACCAAACTATAGCTTGTAGGCAAAATGTATAACATTGGTTTTTTACGGTTGAACGCTTATAATTTCCAATTTCTACTTAACATCACATTTGAACAAGTTCCTAAAATTTTTGCAGGCATCCCATGCAAGTACACATCACCCTTGCAAGGCCTAACAGCTTTAGTACCTACAAGCTATGCTGCTGGCTGTCCTGATGTGCAATGCGCCAATGCCGTACTAGATGATGCCAAAAAGATTGCAGCCTCTGCAGATGCAACCGTGATCGTAGTGGGAGCAAGCCTAGCAATAGAGGCTGAGAGTCTTGACAGAATCAACATTCTTCTTCCAGGACAACAACAACTTCTAGTGACTGCAGTTGCAAATGTCTCCAAGGGACCTGTGATTCTTGTCATAATGTCTGGAGGAGGCATGGATGTGTCCTTTGCTAAAACTAATGATAAAATCACTAGCATCTTGTGGGTTGGCTATCCAGGTGAAGCTGGTGGAGCTGCCATAGCTGATGTGATCTTTGGGTTCCATAATCCAAGTAGGTCACTCACTCAAAGTCTCCCCTCATATCACACAACTTCCATTCCAATAATGGCACAACTTGGACATTAATGTGTGATTTTTTTGATGCAGGTGGAAGGCTACCCATGACATGGTATCCACAATCATATGTAGATAAAGTACCAATGACCAATATGAACATGAGGCCAGATCCTGCCACAGGTTATCCTGGTAGAACATACAGATTTTACAAAGGAGAAACTGTTTTCTCATTTGGGGATGGAATAAGCTACTCCGGTATTGAGCACAAGTTAGTTAAAGCACCCCAGTCGTTGTCTGTTCCCTTAGCAGATAATCACGAGTGTCATTCCTCAGAATGCAAGTCACTTGATGTTGCTGATGAGCATTGTCAGGCCTTGGCCTTTGATATTCATCTTAGCGTCAGGAACAAAGGGAAAATGAGTAGTGGCTACACAGTGTTCTTGTTCACTACTCCTCCTGCAGTGCACAACGCACCCCAGAAACACTTGTTGGGCTTTGAGAAAGTTCACTTGGCAGGAAAATCAGAAACACTGGTTAAATTCAAGGTAGATGTTTGCAAAGATTTAAGTGTGGTTGATGAATTTGGCAACAGAAAAGTTGCCTTAGGACAGCATCTGCTCCATGTGGGAAACTTGAAGCATCCTTTGGGTGTAAGGATTTGAATCAAGCCTTCAAATCATTTGCACTGAGTTTTTTCTTTTTCTTTTTTTTCCCCCTTATTGGTTTCCTTATAAGAATTTTTAGAGGGGGCCAGAAATAAGTTTGAGGTAGCTGTAACAAATTTCTTTGATTTTCCTCTTATTCAAATAAAAAAAATTCAAAATCAAGTGTACAAGCAAGGCCCACATAATAATTTTTTTCCCAAATCCTCCGATGTGAGACTAATTCAAATTCAAGTTTATAATATCACATAGGCCTCTCAGCCACTAAACTCCTACTTGCTTACCAGTTAAGCCAATTATTATAGGAATTCACATAATAATTTGATCACACTTGTATAGTTTGTTGATCACATGGATCTCCATGACTCCACAGTACAATATTAAACAGATGAAACCTCATTTTCTATCTTTCTTATACTTTTACAGCATAGGCATGAGATATGACCCACATTTGCTAATTAGTGGTGAAAATGACCAAATTCTCGAAAAAAAATGGGAATGGCCCAATGGCCTCACACCAACAAACATTTAAGAGAAATGATACTCACCTCTTGTGGAACGATAAATGCCATTCACCACTATCATTTGTTGGATAGGATGTGGGCCTCAAATTGATGGTGGATGAGTAGTGAGTGAGTACAGTATCCCACAAAAAGTGAATTCCCTCAAGATTTCTCAACAATTAAATGATGTTTAATATTAACCAAATAACCAAGCTGCTTAAAAGGCAAAAGTGTCCAAGCTACTTGTACAAAACCCGTGCAATGCATGGGGAATTGCAAAACTATGAAGATACATAAGATTACTCATTTCTTGAATCTTTTTTTTTCTTTTGGGGGGGGGGGGGGTTTAGATAAATAATTCTTGAATTTGTTTATGGAGACCATAACACTGTTGTGTTGCGTGCTAGAAGAATGGATTTGGTTGGAAATATGACCTTTTTTTTTTCTCCCAAAAATAGAACTAGATAAATAAATGGAAAGATTTTGTAAAAGACTTAGGGTTGGTTTGATATTATCGTAATTTTTTAAAAGCCGTTGAGTTCTCTCAATTTTTTAAAATCTGCTCTCAAAAAGTCATAGTAGTATTATTTAGTAAAATAATGTAAAAATTGCTTTCAATAAGCAGAAATCATAAAAGTAGTATTTGGTAAAATTACTCTTAATATCTAAAATGACTATAATGGTTATAAATACTAAAGAGAATAATTTCTATTTTTAATATCATTAAATAAAATAAGGTTATATTGGACTTTTAGATTTTGAAGAGCACAAATCAACTCTGAAAGCACCCCATAAGAACTCCTGAAAACACCCCTAACTTTTAAAAGTCAGGAGCAAAAATACCTCAATTTTTTGGTTTACTAAATAAAAAAAATTAACTTATATGTTTCATAAGCCAAAACACCTCTGCAGAGAGTATTACCAAATTAAATCTTAGTTAATACGATTTTATTAGCTGAATTAATTAGCCATTATTATGTTTTTCACCTTTTTATCTTTAATCTAAAACACTAGTACTGAAGTTTGAATGTGATTTGAACTGGGTTAGTCTACCATAAAAATAGAGTTCCTCCATCACTATTTTTTGTTTTTAATTTATAACACAATTTGAAAACTTTATCTGAAAAAATAAATATTAAATTATTTAAACTAATTAAATGTTGATTATTTTATTTAATTTTTTATTTTATATTGAAATTGACGGTCTAACTACTCACACCACTAAAACCTGAAAAGTTTATATGCGTAGAACGCTGGGTTGCGAACTTCTCATTGATACACTTTATCATGTAACTTATGATTTCTAGATTCAAATGGAATCTGGCAATTAATTAGATTGAAAATAAGACTAAATGTTCTCATTGCATGCCTGTTATAATCTATGTACTATATTATTATGTTATATTATTTTATTTTATATTTTACATGTAAGTTATTATTATGAAATTATTTCGAAAGAATGGTAAATATTTATTTAATTTCTTAGCTACTAAATCACAAACAACGTATAATTCTAACTTTACTATCTTTCATATTAATATGACTCTTAATTTTACGCATAAATATCCTATTCTTACATTAATTTGTTACCACAAATTGTTATTTATAGAACTGTTTTCATATATATATATATATATATATATATATATATATATATATATATATATATATATATATATATATAGCTACTTGTGCAAAACTCGTGCAATGCATGAGGAATTGCAAAACTATGAAGATACATAAGATTTATATATAGCTATTTGTGCAAAACTCGTGCAATGCATGGGGAATAAGTTTTGCAATTCCCAATGCATTGCACGGGTTTTGCACAAGTAGCTTGGACACTTTTGCCTTTTAAGCAGTTTGGTTACTTGGTTAATATTAAACATCATTTAATTGTTGAGAAATCTTGAATGGACTCACTTTTTGTGAGATACTATGTTCACTTACTATTCATCCACCATTGAATAGGAGGGTCCACATCCTATCCAACAGTGGATGAGTGATGAGTCGACACGGTATTCCACAAGAGGTGAGTATCACTTCTCTTAATTGTTTGTTGATGTGAGGCCATTGGGGCATTCCCATTTTTTTCCAGAATTTGGTCATTTCCACCACTAATTAGCAAATGTGGGTCATATCTCATAATTATGCTGTAAAAGTATAAGAAAGATAGAAAATGAGGTTTCATCTGTTTAATATTGTATTGTGGAGTCATGGAGATCCATGTGATCAACAAACTGTACAAGTGTGATCAAATTATTATGTGAATTCCTATAATAATTGGCTTAACCGGTAAGCAAGTAGGAGTTTAGTGGCTGAGAGGCCTATGTGATATTATAAACTTGAATTTGAATTAGTCTCACACCGGAGGATTTGGGAAAAAAATTATTATGTGGGCCTTGCTTGTACACTTGGTTTTGAATTTTTTTTTATTTGAATAAGAGGAGAATCAAAGAAATTTGTTACAGTTACCTCAAACTTATTTCTGGCCCCCTCTAAAAATTCGTATAAGGAAACCAATAAGGGGGAAAAAAAAGAAAAGGAAAAAACTCGGTGCAAATGATTTGAAGGCTTGATTCAAATCCTTACACCCAAAGGATGCTTCAAGTTTCCCACATGGAGCAGATGCTGTCCTAAGGCAACTTTTCTATTGCCAAATTCATCAACCACACTTAAATCTTTGCAAACATCTACCTTGAATTTAACCAGTGTTTCTGATTTTCCTGCCAAGTGAACTTTCTCAAAGCCCAACAAGTGTTTCTGGGGTGCGTTGTGCACTGCAGGAGGAGTAGTGAACAAGAATACTGTGTAGCCACTACTCATTTTCCCTTTGTTCCTGACGCTAAGATGAATATCAAAGGCCAAGGCCTGATAATGCTCATCAGCAACATCAAGTGAAAAGAAAGTCATAATTCCTAAGGAATTAAGTATCTATAGCTCTTAACAGCTTTTAAAAAATTACAACAATACCAAGTCAACCCTAAGTCTTTTACAAAATCTTTCTATTTATTTATCTAGTTCTATTTTAGGGAGAGAAAAAAAGGTCATATTTCCTACCAAATCCATTCTTCTAGCACGCAACGCAACAGTGTTATGGTCTCCATAAACAAATTCAAGAATTATTTATCTAAATCCCACCAAAAAAAAAAAAAAAGATTCAAGAATTGAAGCTAGCTTTTGTGTTGACAGAAATGGACGCCACCGTAAAAATTCTCTGCGTGCTTCTTTTCCTTGGCCTCTCATTTCTCAATGTAACTTTTTTTTTTTCCAATGGAAAAAATTTAAAATTCAATAAATTGTTGTTCATAGCTTGTCACATCAATATGAATAATTCATTTTCTTTTTTCTTTTGTCCAATTATCTCAGTCTCAAGTTGCCTATAGCCAATGCCCCACGAGTGATCTTTCCGTAAGCCAATCTCAAACAGGAGCAGGGAAAGCCAGAGTGGAGTGTGACTATCACCAACAAGTGCGAGTGTGTTCAACTGAACGCGAAACTAAATTGCGTTGGATTTCAAACCGTGGATCCAATGTGAGTGTCGTTGGCGATGTTTGTCTCGTTAATGGTGATCAACCTATCTACAAATACCCTGTCACCTGATATGCTTGGAACATGTCATTTCAAATGAGGAGAGTTATTTATACTACTTTTTATTATAAATATTCAGATAGTCAAAGACAAGGTTGAAAAAAAAATTGTGAAAAAAAAAGAGAAAAAATAAAAAAGTAAGGAGATGACAAAATATATCAATTAGTGAGATATATTAAAAACATTTTCTCCATTTCAATTGAATCCAATTTACTCAGAAATTGCTTGTTTTTGAATAGCCAAGGGTGGCTCTTATTAATCTGGATATGATTCGCTGTAGCTTGGTTTATGGACAATATTATAGTTGCTAAATAATATTGTGTACATGGTTGAGTAACACTTACAGGTATTGAATTCTATCTTATCAATAATTGAATTCAATTATGCTACAATTTGAATTATTAAGTTTTGAATAAATTAGTAAATTATAAAATTAAATTCAATTATATTGTTTAAAATATAAATAAAAATAAATTAAATTCTTTATCTTGACTATTTTACCCTTTATTAGATATAAAAAAAAAAGAAAAAAAATATTAGAGAGTCAATGGTATTTTGGTATATTAATTTTTAACACTAAATATACCAAATTAAAAATTATAAATTAGACTTATTTTAATCAGATTTACTTTTGAATATTTTCAGAGAATTAAATTCTTTTTAAATTTTGATTCTATATTAGTTGGTTCCAAACCAGAATTTAAACCTTTTCAAACAACTCATTATCTATTTCGATTTGAATTAATGCTGGCTGTTGGAACACCGTGGCATAAGTTGCTGCCAAATATCACTGAGCATTACAAGATTGTACTCAAAGCAAAGCAACAAAGTTGGGCCACCAAAAAAACAAAAAAGGCCCAAAGCAACAAAGTTCAGCCCGCATGCTGTTGAATTCAAACGATGTTATGACACAAGACCAAAAAAAAAAATCGATTTTATGACACAAACCACAATGCAATCCAGACCCAAAAAACAAAAAAACCACAATGCAACGACCCTTTTTTTTTTATTTATGTCTTTAATATTTTTAAAATATTTTAATTTTGATTTTTTGATAAATAATACTCAAATTATAAATAGAAAAAATTAAAATAGAGATTCAATTACAGTGTTAATAATATCTAAATACTATCAATAGAGATTGTTCACTTTCAATTCTTCCAAGGAAAAGCTTCAAGCATATGCTTTAGTATGAGAAATATTAATTAAGCATTATAGAAGTTTACGAGAGAAAAATCGTTTATATTCTACAAAAATATAAGAGAAAATGATATAATAAATAATGTTATCTCATTTAGCTAAGTAATAGATAATTTAACTTCGACATCAGCTTTTTTTGTTTATAATTTGAATGTCATTCATCTAAAATGTAAGATTAAAATATTTTAAAAATATTAGAGATATAAATAGAATAAAAAAAATTTTGGCATCAAGGACTTATTTAAATACTTCTAAAAAGTAACCTATGAATAAATTATTTTATGTTTGGATATGTAGTAATAGCAATATTTATTTAGAATATTTTAAAAAGTATTTTTTGAGAAGTTAAATATTTTAACTTTTCAAGAAGCATAAAAAATGAATTTTTGGGAAGTAATAAATTGTATAATCAAATGAGATAAAATAATTAAAAATATAACTTTTGATTTCCAAAAAATTAAAAAAATCATAATAATGTTATTCAAACAAATTATAAATTGAAATCTTTGTACAATACAAGAGATATAAATAAAGGTTTATCCCATTTATATTTTTCTCTCTTTATATATGTTTTTATAGTGAATATTTTTTTATGCCCAAATATCTTTCTCATTGTAGAACCTGATGATAACAAGATGAAACTAACATGGCAAAAAAGCATAGGATTCAATATCCATGATATTAGAAAACCAAAATATAAAACAATAATATATATATTTTTAAGACATTTGGTATAAAAAAAATCATAAAAAGAATTGTGGGAAAGTATTCGTACACATGCGCACGTTAACAGTAAGAATTTTCTAATTATCTCTTAAGAATTTGATGTCAAGAGTAGGATTCAATATCCATGTTTTGGAACGTTGCTACACTTGCACCATTCCAATTCTTTTTTCATAAGTATATTGGCAACAACAAAGTTTGAATCTAAGGCCACATACTACCAATTCTTCTAGCTTTGCATTCCAAAACTTTTATATAGACCTATTCCGAAACCTTAGACTACTAATAAAGTAGTAATTTTTTCTTTTTTTGAGAAAATTACCTCCTTTTATAAAAGAAAGTTTCCTAAATGTATCTATTTTATTTAAATAAGATCCAAAAAATCTAATGGATTAATATTTGTTAGTAGTCAATTTGAATATAGAATTTTTTTTTAAAAAATTCTATATTAAAAAAAATTCAAATTAAAAAGTTTTATAATATTATGATATTTATGTATTTATTATAATATTCTAATAAATAAATATATAAATTATATATACAAATAGAATTAAATATATTAAATAAATAGAATTAAAATTTCATTATTTATTTTTTAGATGAGGATAAAAGCTGCTTTTAATAAAAGTATTTTTTAAAAAGTTACTTTTAAGATTATCTTAAGAATACACTTTTAAAAAGATTTGTCTAAATGCACATATATAATTGTTAAAACCCATTAACACTAGATAATGATTTGGATATCAAAGATCAGACAGAAAATAATAATAATAATAATAATAATAATAATAATAATAATAATAGGAAAGGAGATACAAACTTAAATCCCTACTAATTAGGGAACTAATATATATATATTGTTACACATATTTAATATGATTACCATTTCAAATATGTTTCCCGGTCAATAGTAGATATCATTAAAAAAAAAAAAAAAAAAAACTCTATTGGTAATCATTATTAGTGAGATTTCAAGATGCAATTTATCTCCAAATTGGGCCAAAATTAGTAATCACAGATTTATCTTAAATAAAAATAAAACATGGATTAATTAATATACCATCAATAAAATATCCTAATTCCTATTCAATTATGAAATTCTGATGATCAATATTTGATCCTAATAATTAGTCTGTGAATAAATTTTCCCTTCTAAAAATAGTAATTCAATAGGATTCTAATAGACCGAAATCATTGGCCATATATATGGTCAGTCAATTCAAGAAATTAAATGACCATTGTGCGATCTTTTATAATTTGATTATCATAATGATGCAAATAGCTAATAAAGGAACTTAAAATCAAGTCGTTTCTATATCTTATGAAAAATGAGAGGATTTCAAAATTAAAACACTTGATTTCCATGAGATTTGGGAAACAAAATTATTTCCTATCTTAATCAATTCCAAATATTACCATAGCTTAACTATAAATAACGCAACATCATAGCATCATAGCATTATACATTGACGAAAAGAATTCAAGAATTGATCAAGCTAGCATCTGATTTCTCAGAAAAACTGGCTGCCATCACCATGAAAATTATCAGCATACTTCTCTTCCTTGGCCTCATTTCTCAATGTAATTTTGTTTTCTTCCAATGCATGAAAATAAATTTTTTTTTTGGGTGATATTTGAAATTTCAAATTTTATAAGTTGTTGTTCATAACTTCTAACATCATTATGAATAATTCTTTTTGTATTATTTTGGTCCAATTATACATATATCGCAGGCTACAGCCAGTGCTTCTTGAGTGATATCAAGATAAGCCAGTCCCTGACAGGAGCTATAGTGCAGGGAAAGCCAGAGTGGGGTGTGAATATCACCAACAATTGCGTATGTATTCAAGAGAATGTGGTTCTAAATTGCAGAGGATTTAAAACTGTAGAGCAAATTGACACCTCCATTTTGAGCGTCCAGGGCGAAAACTGTCTTCTTAATGCTGGTAACCCTATCCCCCACGATGCTATCAGCTTTAGATATGCTTGGGACACGTCATTCCCATTGAATCCGATTCAATCAGAAATTGCTTGTTCTTAAATAGCCCAGGGCTGGTCTTATCTCACTTGCTCTAGCTCGGTTTACAGACATTATAGTTACCGAATAATATTGTGTATGTGGTTAACTCTTCAGATGCGTACCCATTTGGTTCTTGTATAAATATGTTGGTTTTATTATTGTTATTATTATTATTATCATTATTATTATTGATGTGCAAATCAAACCAACAAAGCTTGGCTACGCAATGAGATGGAAAAGATCTTTATGACACATACCGCAATGTGGAAGGTAAAACTAAAACCCGGTGATAGCAAAATCAAACTAATAGAGCGAAAAAGAACGATTAGTCGTAAAGAAGTTTATGTTCTGTACTGCACTGCACCGTTCATCATAAGCTTGCAGCGGTAAATCTACAACGTTCCAATCTTTTTGTATAAAGACTTCATTTCTGAAACCAATTAAGTACTACAATTAAGTGTAGTGGTATTAATTACTTAGCTCACTTCTTGTGAATTTGGAAATTCTTCACCTACAATTGGATTCCACAACCTTCATATACTTGTTGTTGGGCGGTCAATGAGTCTAATTGGAAAGAAAAGGTCAAATCTCATCCGAGGCATCTTTTTCTCCAATCATTGTTTTTACGCAGATGAAGCAACAGTGTATACCGTTTTTTAAGATATTTGATATAGAAAAAAAATTCACTTCAAGAATTGCAGAAGTTGTTTATACACATATATAAAATATTTGGAATACTAAGTCAATAATATACATGTGTAAGGATTCATACCTCTTTTTTTTAAATATTGTGCCAGACTACTACGTAAATTCATGTGTAAGGATCATTAACTATTAGAAACCGTGATCAAATCAAAGCAACAAGTTTTTTTTTTTTTTTTCAATCGGTAAATCAAAGCAACAAAGTTTGGCTACACAATGAGATGGAAAACATTTTTATGTGATACACCACACCCGACCAAGAACTATAATTTTAGTTGGCCAAACCTACGAATTAAATGCATGTGTTTAGATTTTTTTGTGAAAAATAATCAATTAACTATTACACAGTAAAAGCTCAAAAATGAATTATTTCCCTATCCTCATATTTTTATTTTTCTAATATATGTTTCTGCAAAAATTTAATAATAAAAAAATTAAAATAAGCATTTCCCTATCTTCATACTTCTAAATTTAATTATATTCTAACAAAAATTTCAATCTTATATATAATATAATTTTTTTAATTATAATCTCATATATAATATAATTAGTTCTCAGTATTACATAGTAATATATATATCTTTATAGAGATATATAGAAAAATAAAAATTATAATTGTGTAATTAATGTTGAAGAATAAGTGATTTTTTAGAAAATATTATAAATATACTCTTGAAAGCATATGTTTTTCAAAGCATAATTCAATCATATAAATCCGTTTTTAATTTTTAAATAAGAATCAAATAACTAAAACAAAACTATTCCATTTATTAATCTCACTTCTTTATTAAGAAGTTTATTTTATTTATCTCTCACTCACTTTTATATAGCCTCTTTATATAGCTTCTTAATAATGATATATTAAAACCATAATGTAAAGAATATATATTAATTATGAAAAATCTGATATAATTAAAAATAATAATAATGTAAAGAATATATATTTATTATAAAAACTAAAATTAAAATTAACATTAATCCCTGCAATATTTATGTCATATACCACAATGTGGAAGCAGCTGCGGAGCCAGAATTATAATTTTAGTGGGCCAAAACTATAAGTTAATTACATGTGTTTAAATTTTTTAGTAAAAAAGAATCAGTCAATTATTGCACAATAAAAGCTTAAAAATGAAACAAATTTAGTTCATAATCAAATGATATAAATTCGAAACATTTATATGAAATTTTATTGAATACAAAGCCATTACAAACATGTACCTTCGTTTTTTAAGCTTCAATTGATGTTGCTTTATTATACAATAAAAGTCGTCTATTTATTATACTTGTGATAAATTTTTCAGTAATTTCTTTTTCAATGTAAACCATTGTATAATATGTAAGAAAATCATCTTTTATCTTATTCCTTAGCCCCCATGTTTGAATTGACAAGTTCAATAGTTGTTGATATAGGAAAATGTGAAGATGCAAAATGAAAACTAAGTAATATACAAAAATGTGATGATGATTTTTTTTGTTTGTAATTTTTAAAATTTGTCCAAGCAAACAAATAATAGAGAAAAGAGAGTATTAAATAAATGAGAATAAGTTGACTAGTGAAGTGAGGGACTAAAATAAGGTTTTAGTCTTTTAATTAATATCGTAGTGATTGATTGGAAGAACCACATACAGCTAATTCCCTAACTAATAGCCGAAAAAAAAGCCGCAATCATGCTTGATTCTATTTCTTATTCATGTTATGTGATTGTGGGAACCCATCATGCAAAATCGCCTTACAATTGAATCCAAATTAAAATGGGATTAGTCCAAATATTGGGAAGCAGGACAAGATAACAAATGCATATGGACAGAAGGTTTTTTTTTTTTGGTTAAATAGATGGACATATGGTTGGCCTGCCTACCATTTCTGCAGAATCAGCTGCTATCAGCTTGTTATTGAACTGAAAATCCAATATAGCCTGAGGTTATTCCAAAGAAAAAGCACGATAAACGAAAGAGTGCCATATCTGAAGTCCATACCAACATTGAAGGCCCAGAAAAAAAGTTACTTGTACCATATACACACTATACGCATGTAGTATATACTCCATATAGTATATACTCCATACCAACTTTTTGTATAGATGAAAGAATTGATGTGTAGTCGAAATAGATAGAAGTGTAGATTATGATTGTGGTGGAGCTTAGATATGTAGTTTAGCACACATTATAGGCCTAATATTGACTACTTTTTGTATAGATGAAAGAATAGGTGTGTAGTCAAAATAGATAGAAATGTAGATTATGATTGTGGTGGAGCATTAGCCCACAATGTCTCTCAGAAAAATATGATATTAAAAAAAAAATCTGTTGACTTCAAATTTCTAATTCAAAGATACCCTTAACACATATTTCCATAGAGTTTTAGTCATAAGTAGCATCCTTTCCAACTTTTGAGAATGAAAAATTCCTCTGTTTTGAATTTTCCAATTGAAATCTATATAATAAACAGAATCAAAGATATGACGTAAATTAGCATATATCATAAGCCTAATAATAGCTATTGTTTGTGCAGGTGAAAAGAATAGGCATTTAGTCAAAATAGATAGAAGGATAGATTATGATTATGGTGGATTATTAGCCCATAATGGTTCCCAGAAAAATTTGAGATTACAAAAAACTTTTGAGTTGAAAGATATAATAACATAGGCTGCTTGCTAACATGCATCTTATAAAGTATGATGTATGATATATAATATATTATTAGGTGCTTAACATAGTCTATCATAGATAATTTGAGATTTTCTCCCAATAGCCGGTTATGAAAATGACAAAAACACTCAAACAATTGGCCCCATGATATCATTGTTTCTTTTGACTTTTTGTGGTGCAAAAATTTACCAGCATAATGCTGAAAATACCGATAAAAAACTACTAAATAAGACTTTCTTACCAGCATTTTCAACAAATACGCTGATAAAAAAGAGTTTTTTAGTCATTTTTTTTCAGAATATTAGTAAGTAAGTTATATATATATATATATATCAGCATTTTAAGCAAATTTACTAGTATCCCATAATTTTTGTTACTTGAAACAAAAAAACTCGTCCTTACGTGCATCTTTACTGAAAACGTTGGTAAAAAACTATTTTCTTACTAGCATTTTCAGAAAAATTACTAGTATCCCATAATTTTTATTACTTTTTTTCAAGTTTTTATTTTTCAGAAACTTACCAGCATTTTGGACAAATTTACTAGAGTTTTGGGCAAATTGACTAGCGTCTCATATGATCATTATTACTTTTATTCAAATTATTTATACTAGTTAGTAAGTTATATATATATATATATACATACTTAACAGTGTTCTGAAAAAATGACAAAAAAACTTTTTCTTAACAAAAAAACTCTCTCTTATTTGCGTCTTTACTGAAAACGCTGGTAAGAAACTCTTTTCTTACCAGCATTTTAGGCAATGTACTAGCGTCTCATAATTTTTGTTACTTTTTTTCAAGTTTTTATTTTTCAGAAACTTACTAGTATTTTGGACAAATTTATTTATTTATAAAATTTAAATTTATAATTTTATAAATAAATATAATAAATTTAAATGTATATATATATATATATATAAATAAAATATGATATTTATATATTTATATTTATGTATATATATAAAATTAAATAAATATATTTATTTTTATAATTACAAATATATTTATTTAAGTATATATATATACATATATAAAACATACTTAACAGTATTTTAAAAATATGACAAAAAAAAACTCTTTTTTATTTGCACCTTTACTAAAAATGCTAGTAAGAATTTTTTACCAACATTTTCAGCAAATTTATCAGTTTTTCTTACCAACGTTTTCAGAAAATTTACCAGCGTATGATGATCTTTTTTATTTTTTTCAAGTTTTTAATTTTTTCCAGAAACTTACCAGTATTTTGGCAAATTTACCAGCGTTTTAGATAAATTTACCAGCATTTTTTGCAAATTCACCAACCTCTCATAATCTTTGTTACTTTTGTTCAAATTTTTTATTTTTTCCAAACACTTACCAGGATTTTTGGCAAATTTATCAGCATTTTGGATAAATTTACTAGCATTTTAGGCAAATTTACCAGCATCCCATATGATTATTATTATTTTTGTTCTAGTTATTTATTTTTTCTAGAAACTTATTAGCATTTTTGGCAAATTTACCAGCATTTTGGGCAAAGATGCTGGTAATTTTCTGGAAAAAAAATTTAAATGGAACAATGATCATGTGGGATCAGTTATTTGAGCATTTTTATCGTTTTCCTCACTTTTTCTTTATGGTCACGTACGAAAAATATGACTTCTGAAAACCTGGTTATTAGACGGCTAGTAACAAATCTCCATCGTTTAATTAGTATTTTACTTAAAGGAACCGTTCAATCTAACTTAAGGTATAGGTATAACAGTGGTGTATGACTAACTACGGTGCATGATAGAAAGCGCCTAAACATAGAATAAAGAGAGACCTAACATGATTTAGGGTGTATTTGAAATTTTTTGGGTAAAATATTATTTTTTAATAAAAAATTAATTTTTATATCTTTGGATAATTTATTAAAAATAATTAGAATATAAAAAAAATCTATTTTTCGATTTTTTGTAGAAACTGAAAAAAATAGCTTCTAAAAAATATTAATTTTCAACTTTTTCAACTATATATAAATTTAGATGTATTTGTTTGGGATTTTTTAGAACTAACCAGCTGGGGTGCTTTAACCGACTTGTGCTCAATACTGAAGTAGCTCATTCCATTCCCAAATGAGAAAACAGTTTCTCATTTGTAAAACCTATGTGTTCTACCAGGGTAACTAGCGGCAGGATCGGGCCTCATGCTCTTATATGATTGTGGATACCATGTCATGGGTAGCCTTCAACTTTTGAATGGTTTAGACTTTAGAATGGTTTGCATTTGTGTTATTCTCAGAAACGGGCTATCGTTTGCTGTGTGTTGTTGCTGAAACGGGCTATCATGTGCAGTTCGAACTCAAATTTATTAGGCTATGCGCAATTCTTTAGTTATCGTTTTTTAGTTTTGGGCTAGGGGTCATCTTAGTAGATGAGAATTCCAATTATGGACCAATATCATCTCGTGGCACGCTAACAACTAGTCGCTACCGTGAAAAAAAAAAAAAAATAGCTAGTCGCTACAGCCTACAGAGCTTCGAAGTGGGACCAACTATTATAGA
The DNA here is from genome assembly GCA_031439585.1 of Pterocarpus macrocarpus. NCBI lineage: Eukaryota > Viridiplantae > Streptophyta > Magnoliopsida > Fabales > Fabaceae > Pterocarpus > Pterocarpus macrocarpus. The sequence goes on from CM062518.1 coordinate 39,760,093, forward strand.
ACGGTGCCATATTAAGCAGATTTTTTTTTGTTAAAGGAGTGAACTTAGCTACTTGCTAGAATCTATGAAAATTTAAATGCAAACGAATAAGGACCGATAAGAAAATTAATATCACGAATTCATGTATCACAAGTTTTAAGTATTATTTTTTCATCGTATTTTATTTTCTTCATTTTTTTTTTTAAAAAGGCGAATAGTCCTCTTTTAAATAAATTCATATTTATGCAAAGAATTATTTGAGAAAAAAGCATGGTAATTAATGGGAACGGTTTTTGCGCTATGAAGGCTCTATTGGTAAATAACTTGGGAGTTTTATGCCCATGCAACCCTCTTATCCTCTATGAGAGAAATATGGATTTAGCTCAGGAGAGAAGAAAAAAGTGAACTAGATAAATAATTTTGGGGAGGTTCTGAGGCCACTGTAAAAATGTGGCTTCTCTGCAGGTTCTAAAGAGTTATATATAACTGTTATCAGAAGGATTCTCTCTGCCAATAGCATATTGAATTGTTGGCTTAAGTGCATCTCTGGTGGCTTCTTAATCTATGATCAAGGAGTATTAATGATATGGTGTGCTAATAAGAATTGTTTCTTGAATGGGGGTGTTTTTTTTTTTTTGTTGGGGGGTTGGGGGTGGAAAGGGTTCAATATCCACTGCCTGCCTCCAACAAGCTTGAAGCCAAGATGCAATGCTGCAAGGCCAACAGATTGGCCAGCTGATCTAGAGCCTTGCGTGCTTGAATGGGGGTGGTTTGAGTTTAGAACTTTTGATTTGTGTCCTTTTGGATTTGCTTTTTCAAGTTGTATTCTATTCAAGACTTATTGGTGAAGGAATTGGGAGCCTAGTTTCTGTGAGCTTATGGGTAAAAAAATAATTTTAGGGAGGAAAATATAAATAATAACTACTAAGGATTAAATAAAAAATAGAAGAAACTTTACGTCTCTATTCTCCATAGCTAATTATTCCAGAACTTTCATTCTATAAAAGTTTCAAACTGTTAAATTGTTTTATAAACACAAACGTGTGTTAGTTTGAAAAAAAAAAAAATCACTTACTTCAAATATCAAAAATTGTTTTATCTATACTTTTTTTAACAATGTTTTGTCTATCTATTAATAAAGAGAATTCCCTTCTATGACTGATTTTTGATGTCCAAATTTTAATATTCCTAAAATACCCATAAAGTTGGAGAAATTGAGAGAAGTTAAAATTTTTTTAGGGAAGTTAAGAAAAATTAAAAGGAAAAAACAGTTATTTGATTCAATTTAACTTTAAATTTTTAAAGATAAATAGAAATAAATTTTAAATTTATAATAAAAAAATGTGGATTGATATCAATCCACTACTAAACAATAATGAAAATTTTTATAATTTTTTATTTTAAACTAAAGATTTTGCTAAAGTACTGGTTAAGATTTTAATAGTAAAATATTTTAAAAATTTTGATGTATTGAATGCATTAAAAATTTATTTTTTAATAAAAACTTTTTACTATGAATATTGATTAGAACTCTCATATATATATATATATATATATACCTACCACGCACTTTCTTCCTTTGTTACATTAGGATGTCAATGGTAGGAAACAAAATAAAATATAAAGTTTTGTAGAAATCAACCTCTATTATCCTGCTTCCACGTTCATAGTTTTTACAACCTAATCTACCAACACCTTATCTCCTAGCTGATCTAAATACTCCATACTTTCAAATTCATTCAGCTAGCCGATTGTTAAGATTGCAATTTCAAGTTTGACCACACTTTGATGCCATCGCCGAAATAATTTGACTTAAATGGCGTTTTAAAAAGAAGTCAAAAAAATTGTGTCAGTGAAACAAAAATACAATTATTATGGCGTTAAAACCAACCAATAGTAGTATTGTACTACTCTTTGTGAAACGCAGTGACAATACGCGTCGTTACTCCATAACAAATGCAACTTAACCACTAATTAATTGCTGAATCTCCTTGCTTGCACTAATTAATCAAGGTGTTAGCTGGAAGACACTGACAAGCACAAATCTGGACAAGGTGGGGCTTAAACTAAACTAAACTAAACTGCGCTTGTTCAGTTTCTTTAGAATCAATCATAATTTAATAGCATCATCGACTTGTTTTGTCTCAATGCCTTTTATAAAAAATAAAAATAAAAATAATCATCAAAATTTGGTGGTACCAATAATTACGATTATTTATGAGATTCTATTTTATCTATACTTTTTTTTTTTTTTATCGCAGTACTTTGACACAGTGTTCAATATTTATTGGATACAGATTTTAATTAATTAATTTTAAATATTTATTATTAGAATTAATAACTAAACAATATTTAATAAAAAGCCTGACGTGGTAAATCTCAATTATTTATAGTCACATAATAAAGACAGGCATCATATAATTTGATTAAAACAAAAAAGTTTGCATACTTGATGAATGTCGTTATCTAAATGATAATTTTGCCCTTCCATAAACTTGCCATAGATTTGATTAGATCATGGCGAGCAAATATGACTCGTATGAATGCCAAGGGACAATTAGACTTTTGTAATTTCTTTTATTAAATTCTGGAAAATAAATCCAAAAAAATTCAATGAATATATATAAGAACAGTGGCTTGCTTTTGATCAACGCCAAGAGACAAGCCAACAATTGTCTATTTGCTTACAATATATGGAATATATTTCTTTGATGTTATCGATTACTTTCAGAGTTTCACTAAGTTGACTACATTATAAATTGTTTTTAGTGACAATTATATTATAAATTGAATCACGGCAAAATTTTGTTGTCCTCTTTTTTTTTTAATAAAAAAAGTTATGGAGTAATTAAATAGCTATTATGTATTTGTCTATCTGATCGTAAAAGTCTAAGAATTTGTTGAAACCAAAGCTATCATCATTTCGATATAATGTTTTTATTTATTTATGTAGTTATTTATTTATTATAACATAGTAATTATAAATATAATTACTAAATTGGTGGAACATCATTCTACTATTTAGTACAAAGTAATCCAAGCTAAGTAACAAATGTTTTTAATTTTAAAAGATCATTAGTATAAATTTATTATTATTATTATTATTATTATTATTATTATATTTAATGATAATTTTTAATAATTTTGATATATTATTTATGTAATTTTTTATGCTACTAATTAATTATATGTTATCATATGTGTGGTTTTTAAAGTAATTATTATAAACTTAAACTTTTTTAATAACATATCAATACGTGATTTGGTAACAATATAAAAAAAACTCTTACATTTACCGTAAATTAAAATTAAATAAATTTTAAATATTATTAAAATATAAAAAGTATTCATGTGTCTCTACTCAACAATTTAAGTTTTTAGAGAAAATTGTTCATGATATAATATCAGAGTTTCTATAATAAGGTGATTTAGAGTTTTATTCTTATTTACTTCCATTCTTTTAAATAAAACTTAAATTTTAATACAAGATATAAGTTAGGTCTATACATTATTTACGTTTCAAACTCAAAGGGTTTTTGCATGAATGAGAGTAATAAGACATAAAATTATTTATATATCTTTACCAAATAATTTAAACTTTTGAAAAAGATGATTCATCATAAATATTATTAAAAACTCTTGGTTTAAACCATTAGTACTAACCAAGATCCATTGAAACGAATTTAACTTAAATGTTGAGTTGGTTTGGCTTATTATAGAAGTAAATCTCTCTAATACTATTTTTTTTTTTTGGTCTACTTGACTTAAACCCAAAATTTTGTTTTAGAAAAATAAGTTTCGAATCATTTAAATTCACCAAACGTCAATAATATTGATAAAACTTAAAATAACTAAATAATATGATAGCAGATTATTACATCAAAACTATCAAACAATGCATTGAAGTTATTAAACGTATAATAAGTTGAATGAGGACCAAGTTTAATGCCAAATACGTGTGAATTCAAAATGTGATACATCACTGATTTCGGGTATGAATTTTGGAGTCATATGAGCCTTCAATTTGTTAGGAGCAAAGATGAAAAAATGAAATCAACGCTTTCAAGGCGTGTTGACTTTAAGTAAATATGTATGAAACTATGAATTAGATGGGACCGATGGAGAAAATCGATTATTATTTGGATTGGTGACTATAGTATTGATATTATTGGCTATCCTCCTTTTATTTCTCTCATTTCCATTCATATTAAAATAGTTAATGTGTGCAAATTGCTCCAAATATCATCTAAACAAATACCAAAAGTATGAATGTGTGTAACTGTACTAATTAGAAAAATACATTTAACTTGCACGATTCACTTTTTTCATATATGTGCGGCTTACCGGCTTATATACTCAAAGTTATCAAAATGTATATGTAAATATAAGAATCTTATATAGACGTATTTATATCCGTATATATTTTTATGATTTAATTATGATAAGAATTTAATTTTTATGTATAATCAATATAAAATATTTGTTGTATAATTATTCAATGTTATATTAACATATCACTAAAGATGTTTAACTCTTGCAATAATAAAGTTATATATATATGATGACTTTTTATTGGTTAATAGTATAAAATATTTTATACTAACAAAGCATCAGAATTAATTTATTATAATAAACTTGTCTTTATATATATATATATATATATATATATATATATATATATATATATATATATATATATATATATATATATGTAGATTTTTTTTTATCTTATAAGGATGCTAGCATATTTGACTTGTATGATACACAAGTATGAATTATATAATATATATGATTTACATTTCTTACTAATTACAATCCTCTATATTGGAATTTATCTCTTACTTTTTAATTAATTTAACAATCCTCTTTTAAGTAAGGAATTAAAAACAAAATAAAAAACTAATTTCTCTTCATTTTTCTTTCCCTTTCTTCTTACTCGTAGTAAAATAATTTTAACAAAAAAATTTTACATAAGTATTTCATATAACTCATTATTAAAGATATAATTAATTTTATAAAGATATTATCTTACCATTTTTAATGAGGATAAAGCAACTAAAAAAGATCATTTAATTGTCATCCACTTTCTCTGGCCTCTAGCAGCATGATTTTGAAAAAAAAAAAATCGTTTGGTATAACAACACATTATTAAAAATGTAATTAATTTATAATGATATCCACTTTCAATTTTTAAATAACAATTGATAATATAAAATTATTTTATATTATTAGAACATAGAAGTTAATCTCATAGCTTATTATTAAAAATATAATTTATCTTATAAGAATTCTTATAATTTTTAATAAAGACTAAACAACTAAAAATCAAATTAATTTCTTTCCTCTCCCCCGTCCCTTTTTTTAACCTCATAGTCAAATAATTTTAAAGAACATGCTATTTTGCAAAGCAGTTGGCAATTTTTCAATTTCAATTTAATTTTAAAATCTAAATTCTATAAAAAGAGTTAAAAAAATTTATACAATTTGATTAAAATTTTAATTATATTAGATAAATATAAAAAAATTATTAAAATAATTATTAAAATCACTTTATTGCTTACTGTCTTCATATAAGAAATTGCTACTAGAGTAAGTGGTGATAATAATCCTTTAATAATTATATTATCTATATCAATTGATAACACTTGTATATTTTTTCTTCAATAAGTTATAACATCAATTTATCTATAATAAATTATAATAATAATTCTTTCAAATTTGTTGTGACAAATATATACTAATATCTATCAATATTTAACAATATACAATCTCGTGGAAGAAAAGTAGTGTTATACAAATACAAGGATCAATAAGAAATAATATGCGACTTTAATGAAATTAAAGAAGTGAGACAAATAATTACATTTTTTCTTTTGATTTTTCTTTTATACTCCAAGCAATTACACCTTAAACAATATTTAAAGTGTCAATAAATTTTTAAAATTTGTAAATTAGGTAATTAACAATATATTGTTTATGATTTTAGATAACGGTATTCTTGAATCTACATAAAAAAGAGAAATTATGAAATTTAATAAAAATATTATAATGATAGATATTACATTAAAGAAATTTAATAAATTTTTATATTGCTCAAAATGAAATGATAGAGGAGAGAGATTTTAGTAGTGATCAATTTAAAAGTGTTAGTGAATGGGAGAATTAAGGCATTGTACTATATGTAAATTAAATATAGAAATTTGAATTTTATTTAAATTAATTTAAAATTTTTTTGTATGGCTACAATAAAAGGACAGAGAGATATTTTAATAGTATATTTTTTAAAAAGATTTATTGAAAAAGAGAATTAAGGCAATATACTTATTATAGATTAAATTATGAAATTATTTAATTTTTTAAATAAATTTAATAAAGAAAAAGTTGAAATATTTTCTTTAATAGTAACTTTTACAAATGATGGAAAGTTAAAATTCATAAGAAGCTGACATATGGTATAACTTTTCTTGATTTGAGTTCTACTTATTAGTATTAGTATAAATAGATATGTATAAAAATTTTTTACATAAATGTATGTAAAAATTGATAAAATTGTCTTTTAAGAAATATACAATTTTATATAAGTTAAAAATAGTGATAATTTTTTGTATAAAATAATAAATATGCAGATAGTAGATATAACAACTTTTTTCTTTTGACAACATTGATATAACAACTTACAAATTATCATTATGCAGAAATTTAAAAGGTACTTTTATATATCCACAAAAAATAAAAGACAATTGCTGTATCCAAAAAAAAAAAAAAGATAATTCGATATTATTTTTCGGTATCAGGTTGTCCGCGGGCGGTACTGAATTTAATGCCAACCAATGTATAATACTAGTAATAAAGATATTTTTACATTCGCTCTAAAAAACCAAAAAGATATTTTTACATTCAATGAAAAAGATATATTTTCTTACATTTCTGAAAAAATATTTATGAAATAATTGAATCAATTAATGAACCAGCTTAAAAAAAAAATCAATTAATGAAAGCAATATGTTTGCAGTATACGGATATTAACACTATACCGGAAAACAAATACTAAATAAAAACACAAAGAAATATGAGAGAAAACGAAACAAATAGTTATAGAAATTTGATAAAAAAATGTGCAATAGACAAATATAGTATATTATATTCTATGAAAGAAATGCCTGGATCTTGATTGATTTTTGTGTTGCATATCATACCTACATGGGGCGTGCCTATAAAGCACGAAGTACAAGCCACAAAGTTTCATCCTGATGCATAAGATTTCATGCGGTTGACCACACCGGATTAATGCTCCTTAAGTTAACTTATATGGGACAAAAATGGGAAATTGGGCCAAGCAGCGGGTGCTTTTTTTTTTTTTTTTTATATGGGATTTAATTTTAAAATATGTCAGAATATGAGATTTGAGAGGATTTTACATAAATATGAAATCTATATGAAATCAGAATTTATCGCAAATCATAGGAATTGGAAATTTTGATTTCATTAAAGATAAAAAATAAAATATTTTTAAAATAAATTTGAAATTTTTAAATTTACTATAAATAAAAAATAAAATACTTTTAAAATGAACTCGAAATTTCATAATTCAGTTTTGCTAAAATTAGAATTTTTGATTTTATATAATTTTTATATTCATGTAAAATTCTTTCAATTTCCATAATATGATATATTTTAAAATCAAATCTTATATAAAAAATAAAATCTCCAAACAGAAATTATTTATTACTCTCTTGGTTGATAATATTTGTTATTTTAAATAAAATTTTTATTTAATTTATCCATGATTCTTATATTTTTATAATAAAAATTATTATAAAATTTTTAATTATATTTTCATATTATTTTAAGTATAATAAATAATAAAATATTTATATATCATAAATTAATTATTAAATAAAATATTTTAATAAATATTTTTATAAATAATTTTTGACTTTAGACCCTTTAATACTCAAATAAATAATTCAAGTGATGGATATTATGAATCTAATAAAAGAAAATTTAATTGATATGTATCGATAATATCAAATTATTTTATATTATTAATTAATAAAAATAAAAAATATAAAAAATTATAATATATTTTTTATTATAATAAATAATTATTTATATAAATTAATATTTTCTATCATTTCTATTAAGTACATTTAAATTAAATTTTTAAAAAAATTGCAAATAGGAGAATACAAAAGATTCTTACTGCATACTGAGGACCGTGGGGGAGGTTGTGGCGCCACAAACGGATCTCCACAGAGGTTGTCCCATGTGTGTCACACTTCAATTATTGGTACATAAATCAACCATTCCGTTGTCCCCACGTGTCAATTGCACTCTATTTTTCACCCAAAATGGGCCCACCATTTCTTTTGTCGCTTTCCGGTGTGGGGCCCATTGGGCCTTTCCCGGCCGCGGACACGCGCCACACACGCTCGAGACGCAGCGTGCGGAGTATGGACGTTGAAACTCTTGAAGTTTCCCTTACGTGCGGTTGTGATCGTGCGGTTAGGTCCGTTGATTCAAATCTGTGGCTGTTCTGGGGAATGAGCACCCGCCACGTGGCATTTCCTTTTCCATTGAACTGGAGAAAATTGTAGCGTTAGCCGCGGTTTTGCTTTCCGTAACCGTTGGTTAGATGCAGCGAACTGGCGGTGAAGCTTGGTTGTCTTAGATTGAGTGAGGGAGTGAGTGGCGTGGCTGGTCGTTAGGCTTGGCATCCAAAGCCTAAAAAAATTCTTCACAAAAACAAAAGCTGAGGTCGTATAATATAAGTCGATATAAAATTGGTCTAAAATAATATACAAATTGCAGCAATAAGGACTTAGTGATGACGTGGTGATCATCATGCTTAGGCAGTTTTGTCATTTATTAATAAATTAAGATAAAATAATTTGTTTTGATTAAAAATTTAAGAGTTTAATTAATATATATTGATAATATAAAATAATTTTATATTATTAATTAATAAAAATAAAAAAAATAAAAATTATAATAAATTTTTTATTATAATAAATAATTATTTATATGAATTGATATATTCTATTATTTTTATTAATTAATAATATAATATTATTTTATATTATTAATATATTTAAATTAAATTAGAGATTTAAATGGACTTGTGGTGTAGAGTTTTGATTACTTTTGAAAAGGAGGTAAATATTTTTTAAAATAATTTTCATATACAGAATCTAAGAAAAATTAAAAAAAGTTGTCATGTCATCTTCTTTGAAATTAAGTTTAACTTATATAATTGCTTAACATGACATGATGATCCTCTTAATTTTTATTGAATGCTATTATAATGGTTTAATTTTTTTATATTATTAGTATATGAAAATTATTTTGTGTACTTTTTAAATAAAATGACAATAATTTAAAATAAAATATCTATTTGAATATCATACAAAAAAGTCTTAAATAATAAATTATTTAATTCAATTTTATTAATTAAAAATTATTATTTATTTAAAATGAATTTAAAATCCTTTATTCCATAATTCTAATGTTTAAATTTATTAAGTTATCTAACTCACTCAAAAAGAGGGAGTTATTAAACAAAAATGTATGACACACTATTCAAAAGTGAATTTCACAATTTTTTGTGAGTATATTAAATAATGAATTCCAATTTTGTGAATACAAATATTAGTAATTTATATATATTTTTTATCTTATTTGGATATGCACAAAATGTAGAAATTGGAGGCTATATATTAAGGATTTAATTTGAATACACTGTCAGTGTAAAACTATTTTACACAGACATCTAATCAGAAATTATCACATCAACAAAACTTTTTAACATAACCACCCACGACCGGAACGGTCATATAAATAAAAGATTTTGATTGGATGACAGTGTAAAAATTTTTTATACTATCAATGCACATAAATTAAACTCTACAATTAATCCAAACAACTAAATTATTTTTATATTGGATGATAACTTTTACTTATCAGAGGCTATGAATGCTAATGATGGAATTGGTGCCGATACAAAAACAATAAACTAAAAATTGACATTCTTAGGAAGTTTTGATGAGTTTTTTTAAAAATAAATGTATAAACTAAAACTTTTAGAATAAAAATAACTAAATTACTATTATTCAATTTTCTTACATTTTAATTTTTTATAATTTCAAATGATCTAATATAAATGCAACCTTATAATTTGCATATGAGCTATCAAAAAGCCTTTTTCCCCCATTTATATGATTGTAAATATGAACAAGTTGAGTAAGCAGAAAAAGAGAGGATGACAAGTGAGGTTTCTCAACGATAACAAATAAGAGGAAATATTCATTAACATTGGATCGTGTGAAGCTTAATCATCTTCAATTTTTGTCAATGATATCATCTAATCATCTAATGCCTAATAATCTTATTCTTCTCATCCCTTGCTCTAGTGGGTCTTGGTGTCCCACCGTCCAAGCACAACTCTACCGAGTAGCATTACATCATATAGTTTTAAGTCAAAACTAATGTATTTAAATATTAGTATTAAATTTTCGAATCTAGGGAGTGAGAGAGAAATTATTTAAAAGAAATTAAAAAAAAAACTTATAATATATTGTGTAGTTAGACCAAAGAAAAACTCAGAGATCACACAACGAGCTCAGCTAAGCTGCTCAGAACGGAAGCCGAGGCTGATGGTTGCGTCATCATGTCCAGCTCAGCTCGGCCAACCAGATTCTCACTCATTGAGGTGATGGCAATCTGCTACGCTAACCCTCACACATACAATCGCTGACTTTGCAATCTTCCAAGAAATCAACTGTCAGGATTACTCCCTAAAACATTGTATTGTTACCGCAGCGGAACAAATCCCTCAAACTTTTGTTCGATGTTGGTAGACACGAGCGCGCCACGACAGCCCCTGCCTCCGATAGCGAAAGACAAAACACAAAACCCAAGAAAAGACAAACAATCGAATGACGAAACAGCCCTTCGCTAGGTCCACAAGTGCCCTAATGCCAGGGGCAATCACGGAATTCCACTGCGCATCCTTTTCGACCAAAAGCATGCATGCCCCGCAAGCATGTGACGCTTGTCCTCGCCCACTTGCTACCAAGGTCGTTCTCGTCATTCCGTACACCCTCGATATTTTTTTCCCAGCTTCCCATTACAGGCATTACCAAAGAAAATTTTCGCAAAAATAAAATACTAAAAAAAAAAGAACGATGAAAAATGAGCCGCCCCTACTTTCTTTATTAGCAGGGCTTTATTACGTAGTGAGTTTCTCTCTCTGTTTCTCTGGCGTGTGTGTGTGTCTCTCTCTCTCTCCTTCTCCCTCTCCCTTCGCTTCTTTCTTCCATTTCTGTGGTTTTTCTTCTTCTAGTTCGTTAGTTTCGAAGATTCAAGGGGTTTCAGTGATTCCCAGATCTGGAAACTCTTTCTCTCAAGAATTCTCATCGTTGTTACGGTATATTGTCCAATTTGATTCTACTTTCATTAATTTCTTTCCGTTAATTCGGTCTTCAACTGTTTTTCTTCAATCGGATTGCTCTGTGATTTTTGTTGCTGGGTTTTCTTTCCCCCATGTTGTTATAGCTTCCTCTTGTTTTTTGCATGAATGATTTTTCTTATTTGTTGTTGTTGTTGTTGTTGATGTTGTTGTGAGTTCGTACTAGCTGGTTTCACCTGGCCTTTGCTAGCTCTTTTTTTTTTTGTTCTTTTTTTTTTTTCATGTTGTTGGTTGGTGCTGCTATTATGCAATTGGTGTGCAGGTTATGATTTTTTGAGCTGGGGGATTCTTTTGGATGTGAGATGGTAGTCTTTTTCTGATTTTTGTTTTTGTTCTTAGTTGGTGAATTTGCTAGTTCGGTTCTGGGAGTTGTACTCTTTGGTTTTGTTTGTGTTTTACGGCGGAGGCTGTCATGATCCCTATTAAGTTCGGGACCAATATTCATTAAGTTTGATGGCAGAGTTTCAGGAGTAAGTGATAATAATCAAAGATCTACTTGTATTAATATAATTTTTTTGTTTTGTTTGTTCATGTTGGTTTGATGCTGGCAACTTGGTTATCCTTTCAATGATTGGTTCTATATACATAAAGCCTTGCGTTATTTTGATTTTTTTTTTCAGTATTTTTTTTTGTTCTATTTAATATCTTAGTTCTAAGATTCCAAACAATGTGTGGGTTTCATGTTTTGTTTACTTGGATCTACTGCTTTGATACATGAAAGTTGGAAATCTTACTCCACTTTGCTGCATCACTTGTTGTCATCATGTGTGTACTTCCAACGTATATTTTTCTATGAGCACTATTTATTACCAGCACACACACTGGTTGTATACATATCTTATTATTATGTTATCTTGATTGAGTAGTTGAAGGCCTGAAGTTAGTGTAGTATAGTATGATGTGTTGGTCGTGCCCTGGATGAAAATTCCTCTTTTGCTTTGAATTCCTAGCTGGAGGCTTGAACTGCTCGTTGTGCTCAAATTTCATGCAGGATCATCTTCAGCATTCTTTTCTATATTTCGAAAGGCAGTTTCAATTGGAATCTTTGAAAGTAAATTCATATATCGAAAGGATTTTATGGCTTTCAAGTTCCATACAAACAAGGTGGGAATGGATCTAACACCTATTAAATTGGCAAGGTCAGAGAATTCATGATGTTTTCAGTTTCCTTCTTATCCCTTTCTTTGTTTGAAGCATTACTTTTTTTTTTTTTAATATTTTTAATTTTTTTGGGTTCTGTTTCAATTCAAAGTTATATATAAACATTCTCTTCTATAAAGATTTAATGTTCTCCCTTAATGAAATCAATAAATTTGTCGTCTATATTCAGATCCTCTTCTCTTGGTTTTTGCATTTTTCATAACTAATATCAGGTGTACAGTGTACTTACATCAAGATGCTTTTCCCTTATGCTTGCTTATTACGACTTTTGTTTTTTGGGGCTGAGAATGCTTATTACAACTTTAAATGCCTAAATTATATCTCTTAACAGATGTCTCTCATTGTGGGTAATGAAATTGAAGACATCTTCCTTTGTACTGCCTATTTTGAAATATAATATTTTTTGTCATTATGACTGTCAGTATACTCTTTGGAAATTCTTGCGTATATACTATGTCATTATTTCTGTGCTCTCATACTTTATGGACCATTCTTAAAGATTCAGGAAGAGTTCACTCATTAGTTTGCACAAACAGCATAAAAGTAGTACTCAAACTTGTTCTTCCTGTTGCATTGCCAAGGTATATTTTAAAACTGTAGGCTACAATACTAAATCTATAGCAATTTGTTTGAACTCTTGGATAGCCCAGACAGAAATTCCTGTTTCATTCTGATACAGTGGTAGTTGCCATTTTTAATTGTGTCTATACATTTAGACATTTTTCTATGCCTTCACTCATGAGAATATTATATGTCTGTTTTCGCACTTGCCCTACATATGAATGTACTTGTACCTTTGTATCCCTTCTAATTTGTAAATTGGGAAGCTTTCTTACTCATGTTTGGGATGAGATGTGAAAAAATTGACACTTCCTTTTTCTTTAAATCACAAGAACTTACCTCTTAGTCTTGGCAGTGAAGGGCTATATATGGGTGCATTGTGGGTTATGAAAACAATGAATTTTCTCCCCCTTAAGCATTAATTCATAAATTGAAGACTTGTATCCTTTTCTCTTTGTCAGGGTTGATGAAGTTTGATGATTTGTCCATAAGGAGCACGCTAAGCTCCACGGAACTCTTGTTGACATCATTACTAACCAATCTTATCAAAGGCTTCTTTCCAAGAGATGTTATAAAATACTATTGACAGAATTAGCTTCATTGAAAGATTTTGTGAAACTTTGTTCTGGGATATTGTGAAAATGGACAGATCAGATACATCGGGCTTTGTAAGTGGTGGAGGGTATGTTGGAATATCTTTTCCTATAGTTCTGATAGGTATGTTTATCTTGTAGTAGCTTGTGGTGAGCTGTTCTGCTACTTCAACCTTTTGTAGCTGTAGTATACTAGTACACAACATCTGGATAATGGATTTAAACAAGATGGCTGTACTGTCTCCTCATGATGCTGAACATAGGAAAAATGATAACTTTGGTGATACTGCCTTATGCTTGAATGGCATTGGATTTGGAGCAACCAATTCAACTAGTTATAGATGTGCTGAGAACAACCTTGGGATGAAGTTTTCAAATGCTTCTGATGATGGCTGCAGATTGGTTCTGGGGTTGGGCCCAACCCCGATGGCATATGAAGATGACTACAACAATTTGGGGTTTGGTAAGAAAAAATCAGCCAACCCCTTTCCTCAGCACCTGCCATCTGAATGTGAGTCAATCCTTCAACTTGGGCTTTCTGGTTTAACTAATGAGGCATCAGGCATACTGGACTGCTCAGGTTCAACCGAGACTGATGTAAATATGTCATGCTTTTCAAGCCCAACATCTGCTGAAAATAATTATCTAAGGATTCCTGTTGTTGATGAGGGTTCTACCTCAGCAAAAAGATCGGGTGGTTATATGCCATCACTTCTTTTAGCTCCAAGAATGGATAATGCTAAAACTTCAGTGCAACCTCAAGAACTAATTCTTGGTGCAAATCATCAGCTGTGCCTGGAACCATCCAATGCTACCAATCACTTGCATGGAATTGCATCTGGTCTGCAGGCTACTGGGATAACTTCAGAGAACCGAACTAGCAATCCTAAGAGATGTGGATTTTTCGGCTGCACAAAGGGAGCTCGAGGTGCTTCAGGGCTTTGTATTGGACATGGGGGTGGACAGAGATGTCAGAAACCAGGATGCAACAAGGGCGCTGAGAGCCGCACTGCTTATTGTAAGGCGCATGGTGGAGGGAAGAGGTGCCAGCACTTAGGTTGTACTAAAAGTGCTGAGGGGAAGACTGATTATTGCATAGCACATGGTGGTGGTAGGAGATGTGGCTTTCCAGGTGGGTGTACAAAAGCTGCACGAGGTAAGTCAGGACTTTGCATTAGACATGGAGGGGGTAAGAGATGTAGGATTGAAGGTTGCACCCGGAGTGCTGAGGGGCAGGCGGGGTTGTGCATCTCTCACGGGGGTGGACGCCGTTGTCAGTACCAGGGATGTACCAAGGGTGCCCAAGGGAGCACTATGTTTTGCAAGGCACACGGTGGCGGGAAGCGTTGCACATTTGCAGGGTGTGCCAAAGGCGCTGAAGGGAGCACCCCACTGTGCAAGGCACATGGTGGAGGAAAACGTTGCCTTTTCAATGGTGGTGGTATTTGCCCAAAGAGTGTACATGGAGGCACAAACTTCTGTGTTGCTCATGGTGGTGGAAAGAGGTGTGCTGTTGCAGGCTGCACCAAGAGTGCACGTGGCCGTACTGATTGCTGTGTGAGGCACGGTGGTGGGAAGCGGTGCAAGTTCGAAGGATGTGGGAAGAGTGCTCAGGGGAGCACAGATTTCTGCAAGGCCCATGGTGGAGGAAAGAGATGTAGCTGGGGAGATGGAAAATGTGAGAAATTTGCAAGGGGAAAGAGTGGGCTCTGTGCTGCTCACAGCAGCTTGGTGCAAGAGCGTGAAACCAACAAGGGAAGTCTCATTGCTCCAGGAATTTTCCGTGGTCTTGTACCTGCTGCCTCCACTGATTGTAGCAGTTTTGATAACAACAATGCTTCCTCCGGGGTTAGCGTTGTGTCTGACTCGTATGATTCTATGGAAACACCACCTAAAAGGCAGCACCTCATACCCAAGGAGGTGTTAGTTCCACTCTCAATGAAATCACCATCTTATCCAAACTTCTTGACTGCCAAGAAGCCAGAGCAAGACAGAAACAGCAGGGGCATGGCTGCCGGCAGCAGTGGTGTTTGGAAAGGCTTTGAACTGCCAGAGGGCAGGGTCCATGGGGGCGACCTCATGCTGTATTTCGGAGGGAATCTCAAGAATGCGCTCGATGGAATCTGAAATAAGGGGAGGGAGTCTGGTGACTAAGTAAGTTGTAGATTCATTTTAGGATCTAGGACCATTTCCATCATGGAATTGTGTATAAGGTTTGTGCTGCTTGTTCAATAACTGGTGTATAGTTTGGGTGTTGGTTATTAGGCATTAGTGCTATTATTGTTTGTGGGTGCTTCATCTTTCATTCGTCAATGTAAGGTGGCAATGTCAAACCAATCACATAAATCCACTGCCACGAACAACTTCATTCTCTGCATTTGCTGTAATTAAATCCTGGTGTTCTTGAATCTTCAGTTTTATTTTATTTAACACGTTGCGCCAGTAAACCTTCTTAATCTTAAGACTTAAAAGTAAAGCGGTGAAAACTGAGAAACAATCGCATATGAACTCTTTGCTCACTATAAATTAGTGTTTCTACGATAACAAAGCGTGGTACTCAAAGCAGCAACTTTTCCTCTTCCTCTTCACTTTACTCTCGATCTTTCTCTCTGCAGAAGAACCAACCACACTTTCTCTCTTCACTATGCCTGTAATTTTCATTCCGATTCTCTGTTTTTCGATTTTCCTTCTGCGATTTTCGTCTACAGCAATTTTTTTTTTTTTGGCAGCAATTTCTGCTTTGGTTCTTAGATGAATAGATGAAAAATTCACGGGGAAATCAGTAGTATAAATTTGGTGAGAAGCGAAAAGATAGTACAAATTTTCGTTCCAGAAAAATCGAATCGCGTTCAGAAAGATTTGTCCGCGTCGTGATTCGAACCACGAAGCTTAATTTCGGCGAAACGGCTTCGTGATTGTTCGTGTTTGAAATGCAGGAATAGCAATGGAAAGCGCGCGAAGCAGCGGCAAGATGAAGGCTCCGAAGGTGAAGGCTTCGAATGAAAACGTTTCGCCGTTGCAGATGGAGATGGACGATCAAAGAGAAAGCTACCTCCAATCGATGACGATGAGTCCAAGATTACAACCGTTCGCCGAGAACATCGACGTCGGCTCGCCGCTCGCGCGATACCTCTTCTCCGGATCTCCGATCTCCGGGAAGGTCGTGACCGCCGGCGAGGCCTTCACTTCTCCGACGTTCGGCTCCAGCAAGTATAGGTCCGCGAAATCGCAACAGTACTGCGGCAGCAGTTCGGGGAGCAGCAGCTTCGGTCCTCGCGGTAGGTTGTCGCTCTCGCCGCTCTCTTCGGTGGAGAACTTGGAAATCGGGCCGCTCATGTCGCCGCCGGCGTACGGAACGCCGGTGAAGGTGGACGACGAAGTTCTTGTGATGGATGACATTCTCGTTAGGTCAACGCCGGGAGGAAAGAACGGAAGATCTTCATCGTCTTCCTCCGGCCGTGGTTCATTGTCATCGTCGCCGTGGATGAAGAACGTGCTCAAGACGGAGGTTTGTGGAGCATGGGATGAATCAGGAAACTGCCGCAGTAACTCCAAAAGCCAGGTTGGTTCGCGCCATAATTATACAAATTTAATGGTTACGATGTTTTCTCCATATTTATTAGTATCTAGTAATCTTTCATTTTTGTAACTCTAAAATATCTTTCATTTGTTGATGTTATTTTTTACAAAATCCACCATTAAATTAAAAGTTTATATTTTATAAATTATTTCTACAAAATTTCATATTAATCGAAAATTATTTGTTATACATATTTAACACATATATAAATAAAAATTATTTGATTATATTCTTATTGATGTTTAATCTCGATGAAACTTGGCATATACAATCTTTATCATAGGTAATTATAATTCAACGGTTAAATTAATAAAAAGTATATCTTATAAAAAGTTATAAGCGGTATAATTATGTTTAAAATTACATTGGTATAACTTGTATATATATATATATATATACACCTTTTAATGTATTTTATTTATAGTTGCTATTTTTTTAATAAAGGATTAGTCTCTATTTTTAATAAATAATTAGTCTTTATATTTTAATTTATTTTAGTTTTGGTCTCTCAAAGATCAAAATTAAAATTAAGAGGGTAGGAAATTATGGAAGCTTAGAGCAAAAATTAAATATTATAGAAGCTAAAATCAAAATCTGATACAACTATAGGGATAAAAATGATATTTAAACCTGAGATCTTTAATAATAAACTTGGTTTATTATTATTATTTATTATCCATATTTGTTCTCTAATAAGATTTGATTTGGTTGGCCTAGTCATTAAACTAGCGTGCTCCAGCATTAACTACTATGGTAGGCCGAGAGCTATTAGTGCATGTAGTTTGTTAAAGGAGAAATGCCTGAAACTAGAAGACTACAGCAAAGCTTTCAATTACGGATGAATAATTTGATTTGTAACGTTAGAGAGGTCTTTATATATATGAAGCGTAATAATAAGACTCCAAAAAGAGCGTATGCCTGGGAAGTCGCGGTTGACAGCAGTTCTTTGTCGTGGTGGGGAAGTATATATACTTTGTTAAAAAGCAAGAGTTTCAGTAGTGCTTAAAGTTTTACAGGGTGATCTCATTGCTCTCAAGATTGTCAAGTATGTAATGTAAGTTGCTCCATTGTTATCTATAATTCGGTCATGTGAAGAGTTTGCTCTCAAGATTCCATGTATGGATGTGAAGAATGAAGTTCTCACCTTGTTAGGGTAATTTTGCCTATCAGTTGGCTTAAAATCAATGAAAGAAACTTTCCTAAACCAGTTTGCAGTCCCATACTATCCTAGTTGCCTTCAACAAGTACTTTCTTGAATATTCTTGCGGAGTTGAGTCAGCGTTTAAAGAAATTGTAAATGTTCAAGTATAGGATGGCTGATTTGGCGCTTTCAAGAAAAATGTGCTAGATATTTTCTTAGTTTTCTTTATCATAACCTCTGTATTTAGGTCACCAAATCTGAAACTCTGCAAAGCCTGTTGGTTTCTTTTCGTTTTGGTACCTTTTCCTGATGTGAGGAACGCCAAGGGGCAGAGTGAAAATCTTTGCTGTTGCTGCTGGATATGTCTTGGTTAAACCAATAATTGTTAGTTTAGGAATTGTAGGTGTGCCTGGAGAGTTTGATTAAGAATCTTGTGACTACTAGACTCAAATGTCAAATCTTTGTCTCCCGTTACATTCTGTCGGCCTTCAACATACATTCTGCCTGAGGAATCTGGTACATTCTGATGTCGAAGAGTTTGGCACCGGGTTATCTCAATAACTCTGTGTCTTGCATATCAATTTTTTTTGTACAACATACCGAATTTCTCTGAAAACATAATTACAATTCAATCACACAAACTCATGTACCAAGTACCAATATGAACCACCACGTATCCGGGTAGCTATAGGCATCAGAAATTTAAGTCGAGAAAAATGGAAGGCAAAGTTCATCTGACTAATTGCATTTTATTGAAAACTTCTAGTAGCATATATTCTTGTTATTAGTAGAGGAAAGAAGCAAATAGCATACCTTTCTGATTCAATTTTAATACCGCCTGTATTTGATATTTGATGGCTTGATGCTAGAATAGTTGTTAACGTTGAAAAGATCAATATCTTGCAGTTTGCACACGGAAAAGAAGAGCGTCATCCAACTCGTCTCTCCATGAAGACCAAATTTGAGGTAAATAATCATAAGATGTAGTCACCATGTCTTTAACATAATAAACACCTAATGTGCTAATACTTCTTGGGTTTTGCTAGCACAGACGGGCAAATCACCTTTGAGTGCTGGATCAGGCATATATGCTTCAAATAGCCGCACTGTTCCTCAGCACCATGCAGCAGCTGAATCTGTAGTCACAACATCCCAACCAGCTTCACCTGTTAAACCTGAACCTTCCCGTACCTTTGCCCCTGCCATTCCCAACACTTTGAGTGACTGGTCACCCGCGGACGATGGCATTGAGGTTGTCCTTCCAAATGGATCAGATAAAGCTCCATCAAGGGAAGAAGTTGATTCATATATTTCCAGTGTCCTCCATGGTTGGACTGCTAAACGGAGACTACCGGTATTTGTAAAACTCTGCGAAGGGTAGTAAGTAATCCGCATGATTGATAAAAATGCCTCCTCACTGATGGAAGATACTACTGCACATCCTCTTTTCCTTAGATACACTAAAACACCATAGTTTCTACTGCCATTTGAATTTTTTTCCCCTTTTCCCACATTTCAAGCGAATACAATTTTGGTTGGCTGCATTGGTATGTTAAACTCTGGTGACTGTTAATGATTGGTTGATGGCCAGATTACCAGTGTTTGTATATACTTGTCAAATGATGGCATGTTTATAGAAAAACAGTATCAGCATGGTCTGGTTTGATTGAGTAAGTATTTTTTTTTTTCATTCTTTATATGGATGGAGTTAGTAATTCTTCTTCATTAACTTCAGGTTCAGCGTATGACGAGAATTAGATTAACTAGTACTTTGGTGCTGCATTAGTGCACTAATCTTCCTCCAATCTTCATACAATAACTAGACAAAAATTGAGGGAAGTTACAATTGCAACTAATATTATCCTAGTATAGCCTCTGGCATCATTAATTTGATGGCTATGGACACGGAAATAATTTTCACTTTTCTATTTGGTGGCAGCCCGGAAATTAGAATTGTACGGTTTGATGGAATGCCTTTCTTTTCACCCTAAGATATTAGCTTCGCTCATCCAAGAAACCCCCTAAGCCAAGCCAGGGAAATGGGAGCTCAATGCGAAGTGTTTTTGTGAGATCAGTTGTTTACGACATTCCCAAATGAAAAAAATCATATTTTTTGCTATATATATATATAATATATATATATAATCTCTACCTGAAAATTCATTCACCACTGTGATAATAGTTTGATTGCATTACTATTTCCCTTACGAGTGTTTCCCCTTTGAATTGTGAGAAAATTTGACCTTTCTCCAAAGTGATAGACACTACAATCTTTAACGAAAGATTGCCATTCTCTGCAACTCGTAAGAATCTGGTTGTGCCCTGGTCCACGTAGATACATGGCTGCATCACCTTCACAAAAACGAAAGCAAAGGGCCGCGTCCACCAGAATCAAATCTTTTCCCTTTTTTTTTTTTTTTTTAAACGAATCTAAGCCCTCCAGTCCAGCAAAAAAGAAGGGCTGTGAGCATTAAGCGCATTCACCCAAAAGCCTTATCCAATGCCAATGACTATTATCACCCTCTCCCTCCCTTGCACAAACCCCTTCTCCTCCCTCTCCTCCTCCCCAAAACGATTCAGATTCAATCCCCGATCCTCCGCACAGCTTTCCCCCACTTCCTCCTCCCCTCTGCAAACGCCATCACCACCACCGCCCCCCAAAACCGGAGTCATCGTCATCGGCGCCGGACTCGCGGGCCTCGCCGCCGCCGCCCACCTCAACTCCCGCAACATCCCCTTCCTCCTCCTCGAAGCCTCGGACGCCGTGGGCGGCCGCGTCCGCACCGACATTGTCGACGGCTTCCTCCTCGACCGCGGCTTCCAAATCTTCATCACCGCCTACCCCGAAGCCCAGAACCTCCTCGACTACCAATCCCTCAATCTCCAAAAATTCTACTCCGGCGCCCGAATCTTCTACGATGGCCAATTCCACACCGTCGCCGACCCCCTCCGCCACTTCTGGGACTCCGCCAAGTCCCTCGCCAACCCAATCGGGTCTCTCTCCGACAAGCTCCTCATCGGTTCAACCCGAATTCGGGTCCTCACCCGATCCGACGAAGAGATCCTTACCGCAGAGGAGGTCCCCACCATCGAACTACTCAAAAAGCTAGGGTTTTCCGATTCCATCATTGGGCGATTCTTCCGCCCCTTCTTCGGCGGAATCTTCTTCGACAGGGAGCTCGAAACGACGTCGCGGCTCTTCGACTTCATCTTCAAGTGCCTCGCCCTCGGCGACAACACTCTCCCGGCGAGCGGCATATCGGCGATTCCGGAGCAGCTGGCGGCGAGATTGCCGGCGGGATCGATCCTCCTGAACTCGAAGGCCGTTTACGTCGATCTCGACGGCGTCGTATCGCCAAGCGTGAAGTTGCAGAGCGGCGAGGTTTTGAGGAGCGAATTGGGAGTTATCGTCGCGGTTGAAGAACCGGCAGCGGTTCAGTTATTGGCGGGAAGGAGCGGTCCGGTTCGGAAAAAACCGGTTCGAAGTACGGTTTGTCTTTATTTCACCGTGGACCGGGATCGGATCCCTTTTCGTGACCCGGTCCTGTTTCTAAACGGGTCGGGTAAGGGGATAGTGAACAACATGTTCTTTGCCACGAACGTGGCTCCATCTTATGGCCCACCCGATAAGGCTTTGGTGTCGGTGTCTCTGATTGGGCTGTATGAGGGTGAGTCTGATGAGGAGCTAGCGGGTAAGGTGGTCCAGGAGCTTTCGGGTTGGTTTGGGGAGAGAGTGGTTCGGGAGTGGAAGCCCTTGAGGACTTATCGGGTCGGATTTGCGCAGCCCAATCAGTGCCCTCCCACGGATCTGAATAAGAACCCGAAAATTGAGTCGGGTTTGTATGTTTGTGGTGATTATTTGACGTCAGCCACATTTGATGGTGCTTTGGTCTCTGGGAGGAGAGCAGCAGAGTGTTTGTTGAAGGATAGAGCCTTAACTCCGGCTTAAGAATCTTGTATCTTTATCAAACTATTCATATTTGGATAGATAATGAATTACTATAGTCATTTTTTGTCTACTTTATCCTATATAAATCATGGTCATACATAAGAAGGATATATAACATAAAAGTCTCAACCAGCTTTTACCCAAGTGGGGCTTTTCTTTTTGTATTTTTCTTTGTTTTAGGGTTAGGCTTGGAAGGAAGTTGACCATAAAAGGAGTACAATTTAGAGAAGGGAATTGTCACCCCCTTTTTAGTGAGAAATTAGAGAAGATGACCTATCAAAATTATTGTTGCTGGCAACAAAGTCCAAAACTTTTGAAAACAAGTGCTTTCACCCATACAAATAAGAGGACGAGATTCGTATTCCTTGAATATATCCTCCACCCTTGGGTCTTTATGTATGGGACCTACACTACGCAGCTAAAAATACAACCTGCAGGAAGAAACACAAGGAATTTCTCAAATAGTAAACCGTAAACAACTCTGCCACGTCAATAACCCAGCTGTTAGTTTGTTATTGGTCGGTCCAAAAATCAAAAAACACAAAACAGGTATTAATTTTCCTATCTTTCTCATGTAGCCATAAGAGTTGTGCGCGATTATAAGTTAATATAGTATAGTAATTTTCAGTTAAAACACGTTAAACTAGTAAACAGTAAGCACAACTAAACGAAACACGGACAGCGAATCGGAAAAAAAAAAAAAAGGGCAAAGACAGCACTTTAAAGTTTAACCGCGATTATCGCTGGCTGAGTGCTGTTGGTGGGAGCTTAAGGTTAGTAGAGAGTAAACACAGTGACAGACAGAGACAGCATTCCCTCCCTCCCTTATCTGAATTTGTTAAAAAGGTGGCCATGGAGGGAGCAACAGAGGACAACCACCACCACCACCAACAGTGCCATGATGATGATGAGGAGGAGGAGCAGTGCCAGTGGCGCCTCTACGAAGCCTACAACGAGCTTCACGCCCTCGCCCAGGACCTCCACAGCCCCTTCGACGCCCCCGCTGTCCTCCTCGTCGGCCACCAGTCCGACGGCAAGAGCGCCCTCGTCGAGGCCCTCATGGGCTTCCAGTTCAACCACGTCGGCGGCGGCACCAAGACCCGCCGCCCCATCACCCTTCACTTGAAGTACGACCCTCACTGCGAAACCCCTTCATGCTTTCTTGTCTCTGATGCCGACCCTTCTCTGTCCCACCAAAAATCCCTCCCCGAAATTCAGGTTCCTTACCTTTCCTTTCCATGTAGCTCCATTTTGTTGTTTTGCATTGTTTTCAGTAATGGGGTGGGCAAATGGGGTCAAAGTTTGCTTTTTTAGTTTAGGTGTTCAATGTGGTGAATTCTTGAAAGTTTCATGCTGTTAAGCTCATTAATAAAAGAATGCAGAACCGTTCAGTTGAAAACTTGTAATGTTTTCAGTAATAGGGTGAAGGTTTGGTCTTTTTAGGTGTTCAACATGGTGAATTCTTGAAGGTTTCGTGCTTTTAAGTTCAGTTATAAAGAATGCAGGACTGTTTGGTCTTGAAATGTTTTGGTGTGATGATGCTGTTCTTGTAGGCGTATATTGAAGCTGAGAATGAGAGGTTGGAGCGTGATTCTTGTCAATTCTCGGCTAAGGAAATTATTATTAGAGTGGAATACAAGCATTGCCCCAATCTGACTATCATAGACACTCCTGGACTTATTGCTCCTGCTCCTGGTCGAAAAAATAGGGCATTGCAGGTAAAGTTTCAAGTTGCTGAAACCCTACCCACTTGATTTCCCCGTGGACATTGTTTTTGTTGGTGATGGAGGACTTTATGGTCTTTTTGACTGACAGGCCCATGCACGTGCGGTGGAGTCCCTACTGCGGGCAAAATTGCAACACAAGGAGTTTATTATATTGTGCCTTGAAGATTGTAGTGACTGGAGCAATGCAACTACAAGACGTGTTGTGATGCAGGTATGTGCCTTTCTTAATGTCTGTGCTTGTTGTCTGAATTAATTACCCTTAAAGTGCTGAGTAACTGGTAGTTTAAGTTGGGATCATTGCTGAATATTGAATACTTACTCTTTCATGGCATATCTTTGGATTGAAAGAGAAAAATAATATAAAAAAAGAAATAAAAATCATTGGGTTGAATTGAAATAAATATTGTTAAGGATACAAAGAACAGTGAACTGTTCACACAATCAATCCTCTAAATTTTGCATGATAAACATTTAAGAAACTATTTGCAATCAGTGGGAAAATATATAATATTATTATCATGAAGTTTATAGCTTATATTGCTGGAATTTGAAGTGAAAAAATCTTCGTATAGATACAGCATGCCACAGCTTCAATAAAGATTTTGTTGTTCATTTATAGATTGATCCTGAGTTGTCAAGAACTGTAGTTGTCTCAACTAAGCTGGATACCAGGATACCTCAATTTGCGCGTCCATCCGATGTTGAAGTTTTCCTTTCACCACCTGCATGTACCCTTGATGGCTGCATTCTGGGTGACTCTCCCTTCTTCACATCTGTGCCTTCTGGAAGAGTTGGTTCTGGAAGTGACACTGTCTACAGGTCCAATGATGAGTTCAAACAGGTTAAGCCCTTATATTAATTAATGAATTGCCTCTCCTTTTTGTTTCAGATTGAGAGCTTGATACTTAGGTTGTTTGGCCCACGGAATCTTTTTGGTGCTTGCAGTATGATTTTTTTTTTTAGGTTTCTTATGCTCTGTAATCTTTAAGTTCCTTTTTATTTTTTTTATATCCACATTGCCAAGTATGCTGTGCATTTTATTTTCCTTTTCTATTTTATTTTCCCATTTTTAAAAATTATTTTGAAAGCGTTCTTTAAATTATCTGATGGATAAAAATAAGATATCAGATAATGTAATCTGCAAAGATAGACAGACTAAGAAATTAGATGTGTATTGTAGATTGTATTGTTTTGTTTTCTGCTAGAAATCAGCAGTTCTTGGTACAAAAGGTGGTGAGGATAGGATACTCAGAGGGCAGATGATAAAGAATGATTATCTAGTTACTCAACTAGTGCCTGGTTGCCAGGGGATCTCACTGAGGGATAACCAACAAGCTGTACTACAAATCAACAATTTAGATCACAGATAATGCCCTCTGCAAATAAAGAAAAATGAATAAAGAAACAAAGTCACGCTTTAGACAATAATTATCTTAGTCTTCATTCTTTATTTTCTTCCAGAGGCATTGGAGTGCACAGATGGCTGTCTTCTAGTTTTCACTTCAAGTGTAGTGTTTGGTGTACAGATAGCTGTCTTCTAGTTCTAGTTCTAGGAGTTGTTTCTTTTGATTGTGGAGCATGAAATACGCCAGAGTTGCCGTTCCTTAATCTATTTAGGTGTACTTGTGGATGCAGGCTGTATGCTTCAGAGAGATAGAAGATGTTGCATCTTTGGAGGAGAAGTTGGGAAGGTCATTGTCAAAGCAAGAAAGAAGCAGGATAGGTGTGAGCAAACTTAGGTTTTTTCTGGAAGAAATGCTAAAAAAGAGGTTGTTATACATGCCAAATTGTTTTTGGTTGTGTGGTTTCTAGATAATGCTTATATATATATATATATATATATATATATATATAGATATATATATATTCAATGGCTAAATCCTTAAGAATCATTGTGCTAGGTATATAAATAATGTACCATTGATCATTCCACTTCTTGAGAAGGAGTACCGAAGTGCAACAAGGAAATTGAGTGATATAAATCAAGAATTGAGGTCTGTATTAAAGTGAAAAATATCTTAGTTGTACCTGATCTTCATAGGAAGATAATTGGCTTTTTTAGATTTTACTGTTATCTATGCATATCTTCTTGTCATCACTTATGTTATTCTTGCTTCCAATTATATACAGCTCACTGGATGAAGCCAAACTGAAGGAGAAGGGAAGAACCTTCAATGATCTGTTCTTGACCAAGGTTTTTATTTCATAAATTCAATTTTCTTCTTAGTATCTGATCCTGCTTTATTGTGTGAATTTCGCATGTTGCTAGATATAGAGCTCCTATCGAGGGAGGGTTTATTTAATCTGGATGTTTAGCTTATGGAGTAAAAATTTATTTGTCTATCAAGTATTCTATATGGAGTTGCATATGCATGTTTCTTTATCTTTTTTGGGTAGCTGTTGGAATCCATAACCTTGAAGATGTACTTTCTTCAATGTTTTCCTCCCTGACTCATATTTTCTATTATTCAGTTGTCATTGCTGCTTAAAGGGACAGTTGTTGCGCCACCTGATAAGTTTGGTAAATTACCTATGCTTTCTTTTATGGATAAGTCTGTTGGATGGTAGATAACATTTAGTGGTAGAAAAGCAAGCTTACTTTCTTTAGATATGGTCTTTTACTTGGCAAATGGTCATTAATTAAATTCGTTGACCCTTTTTTTTTTCAGGTGAAACACTACAAGATGAGCGCATAAATGGAGGTGCATTTGTTGGTGCTGATGGTGTTCAGATCCCTCACAAGCTAATACCTGTAAGTTATAAAATTGTTTTGAGCTTGCTTTTTTTCTGAATTTATGTCCTGCTTCATTTTTCCATTGGAGAGGATAATAGGCCGTGTGCTTATTTTATTTTACTATTTTCTCCTTTTATTAAAAAAAGATATATAATTAGCATTTTTTTTCATTTGGCTGATGATTTCATTTAACTTATGCGGTTATGCCAATTGATGACCACTTTTATATGAGTTTTGCATTTTGTATTTGGGTGCAAGCTTTTTCCAGAAGTATTTCAGAATCTTGTTAAGTAAATATCTGAACGGGGTGGGTTATCCTTGTATGTAGAATGCTGGGATGCGCCTTTATGGTGGTGCACAATATCATCGGGCAATGGCTGAATTTCGTTTTGTGGTTGGAGGAATTAAGTGTCCCCCAATTACTCGGGAAGAAATTGTAAATGCTTGTGGAGTTGAAGATATTCATGATGGAACAAACTACTCTAGGTAGTTCTGTGTCTCACCTACTCATTTTTCTAGCAGTACAAAATATTAGTTATAAACAATTAAAATAATTATTATCTTGAGTAACCAGGACTGCTTGTGTAATTGCTGTTGCAAAGGCACGTGACACATTTGAACCTTTCCTTCATCAGGTAACCACAGAAGTGTATATATGCCTTTTAACTTCTTTCTTTCTTTAATTCTTTTAATTCATTAGGAATACTAATCGATATATACCATGTGAAGGATTTATTTTAACGATGTTACTTCAGTCCACTCAGTCCCAGTTTATATTATCGAAAATAATCATAATTCTCTTTATAAATTCTAATGACAAGAATGAAAGACCTTATACAGATAATAAGTCTATTTTGGGTTACAAATGTGATTTGAGATCTGGAGTAGGAAGGGGGACAGGGGGAAGGTAGGTGAAAGTGGAGGAAAAGTGGCCTCATTGGAATTTGAACTTGAAATCAAGTAGTCTCCCAGAATAGACATGGTGTCACTTGAGCTAAGTCACGTGGGTCATAATAAGCCCTTATTTAATTGATTAGAACAACCTTAGTCTCATTAGAAAAAAACAACCCAAACTTACGGATCAAGTAATCTCAATTTGAAATAAGAATTGTATTCCTAATTCAACGAGTTATAAATATCCCAAGACCTTTTTAACCTTTGATGTTTCAGCCTCCAAGCTAATTTATTGATTATCTGTTCTTGACACAGTTGGGATCTAGACTGTTGCATATACTTAAGAGATTGCTTCCAATCTCTGTTTATCTACTTCAGGTATTCTCTTTGTATTTTTTATGGATCAATTGTTTATGCCTTTTTTTTAGAAATTTCCTCACAGCTCCAAACTTATTATTATTATTTTTTTTTATGCTTTGTTTCTGACAGAAAGATGGTGAGTATCTAAGTGGCCACGAGGTGTTCCTTAGGCGTGTTGCCTCAGCCTTCAACAACTTCGCAGAATCTACTGAAAAATCATGCCATGAAAAGTTAACCACCACTTGTCCCCAATTACTATAAGTTTTTTCAATATGTCTAATGAAACCATGAGTTTTATTTTTATCTTGAAAAAAAAAAAAAGAAAAAAAAAAACCAAACAAAGATATGGGAAAATTATGTTGACAGCCTACTCGCATCAAATTGAGGAAACACTAATAAGATTTGCCTTTAATCAATGTTTTATGAAATTCATAATTGTGAG
The DNA here is from genome assembly GCA_031439585.1 of Pterocarpus macrocarpus. Classification (NCBI taxonomy): domain Eukaryota; kingdom Viridiplantae; phylum Streptophyta; class Magnoliopsida; order Fabales; family Fabaceae; genus Pterocarpus; species Pterocarpus macrocarpus. The sequence goes on from CM062518.1 coordinate 39,788,681, forward strand.
TGATGGGGATAGGATTGTAAAAGAGCTTGAAAATGTGTCAACAATTCTTTGCGCATATCAGTTTTATAGAATCAAATTCTGGAAGTGAAAGAGGAATAAGATACATGTTTTAGCTTTGAAAAGAGAACAAATATGTAAACATAGTGTTGCAATAATGTCATCAAACTAAACTTTGTAATCATGAATCTTATTCTTATACATTTCCTATCACATGCTCATCTATGATTTATCTGTTTTCCCTTATCATTCATGATACCTGTTATATATTAGTATTCATGGTTTTTTCCTATTGTTTTCTAAATGTCACTTTTCCACACTGCTTTGCTGCAGATGTTTGGAGGACTTGGTAAGCACAACACGATATGTCTCATGGTCTCTCCACAATAAGGTATACTTGATCTAATGGGCATTTACAAAGAGAGGTGCTTTAGCATGGTGCATTTCAATTGATCTCACTTCTTTATTAGAATTAAAGCTAGGCTTGTATGATTGACTGCTTAAACTGTAAGAACCAATGAGTAAAATATTATTTGCTATGCTAAGTTTACCTGGCTCTTTTTATATCTCCTTGCACTGTCAATTTTGTAGAGTCGGGCTGGGTTACGTCAGTTCTTAGATTCATTTGGTGGAACAGAGCATTCCAATGTGGGTAATAATCCTACAGCAACTATTCTACCACAAACGAGTCCACAAGAGAAAGAAGACACAAAGCCACAATCAGATGTAAAGCTCAGCCATTTGGCCTCTGGCACTGATTCTAGTACATCCATTCAGACAACAGAAGCAAAGCTTGCTGACCTTCTGGATAGCACACTTTGGAATCGGAGGCTTGCACCTTCATCTGAAAGGATTGTTTATGGTTTGGTGCAACAAATATTTCATGGCATTAGAGAATATTTCTTGGTTTCCACAGAATTAAAGGTTTGTGACATTTCCTGCTTGTTTATTAGTGCATCTTTGTGTGTTTGGTTTGTGAATTTCCTCCTTTTCTTCCTGAAGTGAGAGCATGCCTTATAGAGTATAGAAATGAAGGTTGATTGTTTAAGTACTTAACTACATATACAACATATAATATTTGGCAAAGAAGCCCTCTCTGCTTTTGATATCATACAAGTATAGCTGTCCAAAATTATAAACCGTAGTCAAAATTTCACCGCTACTGTAAAATTGAATAATATTTAATGATTCTCTATTATTTCTGTTTGATTCTTCCAATAATTCCAAATTTCACGAGGGGAAAAATACATCTCTGAAAGTCATCAGACATTGTTAAGAGCCTAGTTTTTTTCTTTTCAAAGGATGAGCAGTATATATGCTGAAAATCTCATGTACATCACATGCAAAACAGCCCTTTTTTATGTTTGTTCAGGTTGATTACAACCATATGCTTTTCATTCTTTCTAATTATATATTTGTTACTCAGGTTGACTAGAACCACAACACTACAAGACAATATGCCAAAACACTGATAGTGCATTGATTTGGGATTATTATAGTAAAGCCATATCAATCATTTAGAATTCTCACGCCATATTTTTCTATCTTTTCTGCACTGATTATAGCTGATATTTTTGCAGTACAACTGTTTCCTTTTGATGCCGATTGTGGATAAGTTGCCTGCACTTCTTCGGGAAGACCTAGAATCTGCTTTTGAGGATGACCTGGATAATATTTTTGACATAACCAATCTGCAGAACTCCTTGGGGCAGCAGAAGAGAGATATGGAAATTGAGCTGAAAAGGGTATTTCATAATTCATGAGTTATGACATGGTTTTTCTGATGAACAATTTTGGAGACGTAAAGTTTCTGTTCTCCATAATGTCCAATTTTTTGGTTGTTTTGTCAGATCAAGAGGCTCAAAGAGAAATTCAGAATGATACATGAGCAGCTAATTCTGCATCAAGCCATGTGAATACGTGATTCTGTCAATCCACTGCTGGCACAACTGCATGTCATTTTAATAGGCATGTGATTTTAAGATTTATGAGATTTGTGATTTTTCATTTCTTCCTATTTAATACTTATCTTGTTGTTTATCATAGATGAAGGATGAATAGATATTCATTGTGAGAATCCTTCTGCAGTTAACTAAAAGTCATTTTTCTTCTAGTAGGCATTGAGTCTGTTCCTTTGCGGGATTAAAACACTGTGTTTGAGCATTCTTGTTTATTCTTGCAAATTGCAAATACAAATATTAGGCCATTAACAGTTTTAAGAGTAGTTTTAATGATATGTCTGAATTAACAGAAGCAAATAACACTGGATCAGCATACATTAGATTGAATGAATAACCATAGCAAGACTGCTTTGGACTCAGAATTCTGGCCCTAAACTAGGTTCCCAAATATTTAGGCCGTCTACATGTCTGTTCCAAACCTCAAAAATGATAGGGACATGGTATACAGGTGAGAGTGGATCAATCTTTACGAGAAGAAACGTGGATTATAGAATCATGGAATTGACATGATTCTGGGTTGCTTTCCTTGATCAGATTATAAACATCTTTAGCCCTGTCAAAGTGGCTTCTTGATATGCTCTCTTTTTCAAAGCATCTATAAAGTCACCCCTTAGACTTTAATACCAGAGACGACTTTGTCAAAGCTCGTAGGACTACAATAGTTTGATGAGGACACTAATCATCTGGAAAATTGTACTGGTATTCCATTAATTGGTCTTGGAGGTTCACAGACACAGTGAATGTCAAGAGGAAGTGGAAGAAGGGCGGCTTCTCCCCAAAGGAACTGGACGATCCTTCTCATATTAGGCTTGTAATCAGGTGTGGGATGACAGCGAAGCAATCCAAGACCAAGCACAAGCTCAGCTTCCTTTTTGTCTTATGCATCTAATCTGGGGTCAATAGCTCGGCTGATCTCCCCTTGGCAATGTAGTTCCCTCACCCGGTCTACTAATACCAGTTCCCCAGGATTCTTCTGGGAATCTATTGGCCTTCTTACACAGGCTACTTCCAAAATGAGTATACCATACCCATATACATCTGTGCTTCTTGTTGCTTTCCCAGTCTTGGTGAGTTCAGGGGTCATGTACCCCAGTGTTCCTACTACATGTGTTGTCTGTGGATTGATTCCATGCCTGTAACTCCTTGCAAAGCTGAAATCGCTAAGCTTTGGTTGGAGATTTGCATCTATCAAGACATTGCTTGGCTTTACATCTCTGTGAACAACCTGCAATTGACATTCTTCATTGAGATATAGCAGCCCCTGTGCAACTCCAGTAATGATCTTGTATCTCTGGTCCCAAGTTAGAAATTTCCTTCTTTGATGATCATTTTCAAAAAAAAGCCTGTCTAGGCTCCCATTTGGTACATAGTCATAACCAAGGAGGAGTTCATCCTTCTTCCTGCATCACCCATGTAACTGCACCAGATTTCTATGCCTTAGTTGTCCCATGCTTGTTATTTCTGCAACAAATTCTCTCATTCCCTGCCTTGAATTAGAAGCAACTCGCTTTACAGCTACTTCAAGTCCTGTGTGCTATGGATCACTCCTCTGTATACTTTCCCAAATCCTCCACACCCAATAAGGTTTCTCTCCCCAAACCTTCCGGTATCTGAATAGAGCTCAGAGTATTTAAATCTACGAGCTCCACACTCAAGTTCCCAATCTTCTAAAATCTCATCCTTATTTCCTAATCTGCACGGGACCTGAAGAGCTGCTATGATTACCAAGATAAAAAGAGTTGCACTTGCTAAAGTTATGCCTAATGCCAAACCTTGTTTAAGCACCACGTCATTTGTACTACTTGACTCAATAAGTGGAAGAGTTGATTTATCCAGCTCTTGTGTTTCTCCTCCAATTTTAAAGCTCCAGCCATGTCTATTATGCTCAGCTATCAACAAACCATTGGAAGCAGAAAACCCTGCATACATGTAGTCATTCAACACCAGAGATGGGTCTAAAGGAAAAGATATCGATGGAAAATATGGCTTTGGCATGCCAAAGGGAGAAATTGTAACATTCATCAACTTCTTCTCTTCATTGTAATCAACCCATGCTTGAATGGGTTCTCCACTCTTCAGATTGACTGAAATGTTTTTGCTGTCATCTTCTTGGCCATTTCCTGGCACATAGTATGCTCTGCTGACTTGGATACGTCAGAGATGAGGCTGGAGATATCTATTCCTACATGATTATTATCAATGTCCTGAAGTTCAGGGTTTTGTATCCTATCAAACTCTATGGCTAGGAACCTGGTACAGAATTCTTGATTGCTTGTCTCATTTGGCAGGCCTAAATATTGGTTTAAAAGGCAACCTTTTGGTTCTTTGGTAGATATCAGGACAAATGCAAGACCATGTCCACCAAGATCTGGGTACTTTTGAATGATGGAGAACACAAAGGAAGTGCTAAAGGTTGCAACAATGGATTTGTTTTTGCTAGAATTGAATGGCAAAGGAGATGGATAGAATACATGACCAAGGAGATGGTAAGTATGCCATTTGGCCTTACATGAGAAGCCCCATCCAGGTTCAAGTCTGTCGGTAGAAACCCATTTTTTATAAAGTTGATATCCGAGGATACAAACCTGAACACACAGAAAAGAACAAGCAAAGGGATGCCAAATGCAATCACCGTCATTCTTGTGAAGCTGGAATTGATTGCTCAGAAAGATAAGAACACTGCACGCCTTAAAATAGGATGTATAGTTTCCCAAGAGTTTAGGCTGTACTCAAAGCGTTACTAGCATTGCTGAAAGAGCCTATAAATACTCTGAGAAATTCTAGACCTTGGAAGTGAGAACCAAATTTTTGAACTTCAAGAAAGGGTTATGGTAGATGAAATGAGGGGGAAAAGAAAAGCTTCAGACATAATTTGTGATTACAAGGCGTCTATCAAACCAAAAAATTTTACTAGAAATTTACTATAAGACTAGTAATGTTTTATGTAGCGAGTAATGGGTAATAAATTGCTGATAAAAGCTAGTACCAACAATGAAAGTAAGTACTGTAGTACCAAGCTGATAAAAGAAAAAAATGTTGTTCATATTGGAATGTTGAGGAAAATGGGTCTGTTTATATATATATATATATATATATATATATATATATATATATATATATATATATATATATATATAAATAAGATTAAAAATGAATATATCTAGAACAAAATAATTAGAATAGCACCTACTACAAAAAGATAACAGAATTGGCCCTAACGTTAGCATGATACAAGATGTATGTGAGGTAGTTTGAATAAAAGGAGCATACGAAGACCTTTTAGGAAGACTACTAAACTTTTTATTGACTGTTATGAGCTCAAGCAAAGCAACCTGTGTAAAATGACTAACATGAAATCCATGTGTGACCACTAGAGTAGCACTACCTTAGTGTAATAGATGTTCATTTGTACCAAAACTAGGCAGCAGTAACATGGGAATAGATTTTCTTAACGAATTTTCCACACATAGTAGGATTATATGAAGGGAGATACACACAAACACCCTAATTGAGGCTTTTTAACAGAGCCCACCAATGAGGTTATATTTATGAGTTGTGTGTGTTTCTCTTTTAATATGATCTTGTCATATAAAAGTTGGCACCGAAAGATTCATTCCCATAAGTCATTTTCTTTGACCACTAGCCTATATTCTATGATTTGTCAGAGTATCTCTTCACCTGATAGGTAAAAAATTAATTTCTTGAGATATAGTTAGATGTCTAAACGAGAATCCCTCTTAATGGTATTTTTTTTTTCATATATATGAATATTGGAATCCAAGACCTCATATGTAAAGGATCTGAGCCTCTTTCACTTAGATCAACACCTTGTTAATCCACATGTTTATATTTTAATCTATCTTTTAAGAGGGATGGACCTTGCATTATATAATATCCAAATACTTTTGACCAAAGATCCTACTAGGTAATATCATAAAAATTTAGAGTAGTAATTTATCCTTTATATACAAACAACAATACCATACACACATGTATATTTACATTTATATTTTTGTATTTCTTTTATGGATTTAATTTGTATGTACTATCAGTGTAAAAATATTTTATATAGATATCCAATCATGTATTGCTATATCAGCAAAAGTGTTTGACTCAACCATCTGCTATCTTAAAGGTCTTGCAAATTAAAATATCTGATATACAGCAATTAAACTCTTTTTTTATTTGGTTATAATTGAATTTGCTTATTTTTGTTATCTCAAAATAATGTGCATGTAGCACTTATCATATACAAATAACACATGCTTACATTGTTTATATGTCTCTCACGTGGATTAATGGCGTTGAAGAATGAAAAGTGATCGTTGAAAACTGGTTGATTACATGTGAAGAATGTGAAAAAAGGAATGTGTATATATGACATTACCAATATCGCCCTTATCCGCTAACAGGTACACTGTTGACTCTTTACATCGATAACCATTGGAGTAGACTTGTGTAGGTGTTAACGTGAAAGTTATGAACACACTCAATTATTACCAGTGCTGGCTGCGAGTGTAAAGAATGGACAATTGACTTGGAAAGGTTGGTATTCCCACCATTTACTTCGATGAACTGTTTCTCCATTACCAACCGATTAGTAAGTTTTTTTCTTTTTTCTGGTCGCGCCGGCCAGGTTGGGCCGGGGCTTGGGGTCCCTGACCCTTGAACCCGGGTGCACTTCCATCTCCTCCAAGCCTCCAAGTGCCACCAATAAGCAAGTTTCAAGTAGCCATATAAGGCAGCTAACTGGGTAGTTTTTAGCGCTTTTTTTTTTTTTCATCTAAAAAAAATATGATATTTATAGCTGTAACTAGTTAAGAAGGCTTTTAATGAACGCAATCTCCCACTAATTAAGAATAACAGAAACTCTTTGGAAAGAGAGCTATAAGAGCAAATCAAGTTGTTAAAGACAAATTATTACTCCAAACTGTATGATCAAGTTGATATTTGCATGATTACAAAGGGATAACGATCGACATTCTCTTTTACTCTCCAATTTACAACTAGTGTCTTAAATTGTACAGTGAATGCCATAATTAGAATTAGAGTTCATATTAGAGGCCTTTTTCACTTGATTCAATGTGAAACGGCAACAATGTTTAGCTTTTCGGATACAAATGGGCTACAAATCCATAGAAACCATTAATTTATCAATATGAAGCCCACTTGGAAACTTTTCAGGTTTCTAACGGCGTTTTGTGAAAATACCCGACACCGAAACAAATTATATTCGTTCAATATTCCAATCCCAAAACGCACCTGGAGCCTTGTTGATTAGGTAACAATTCTTTCAACGCGACTGTAGGTTACTTTATAGAAGAACTTCTATCGTTATCTTTATAAAACATACTTTTAGCTTCTTTCAGGACTTATATGCAAATATAAGAAAAAGTTACGTTATTCGAATTCAACTTTTCTCAATTTTCGTGTTGATTCGCTCTTATCTATCGTTGGATGAGGTATAAAAATTTGGTTTAAGTTTTATACCTTATTTAATGGTGAATGAAAATAAATCAGCACAAAAAATGAAAATAATTGAGTTCAAATAATAATTTTCTATTAAAAATAAGTTCTTTTATATAAAAATTTTATATGATTTTGTTTTATATAGATTTTTTTGTTGCCCATTACAAGTATGAATATGATTTCATTCCAAGTAATTTCAAGTATAATCATTCATATATGGATACAATTGGAAGCCAGCTTAATTCCATAAAACTCGTGAAAACTTAGCTTAAGCATAATCATTATAACTCGAATCAACTTGGCCTCTCTTCAATTGTGTTTTTATTTTATCTTTTTGGTACAGCTCTTCAATTGTGTTTGAAAGAAAAAGAGGCCGTCTATATTTACTAAAATGGATAAACATCTTTCAAAGATTTCGGCTTGGCACGTTTAATATATGCATTTAACACCGTCTAAATATGATAAATTTAGAATGTAAGAGAAGGAAAATTTTTTTTTTAAGTATTTTCTTTAAATATCTTTACAAATACAACAAAAAAAATACTTAAAAAGATATTTAAAAGTCTTTACAAAAATGCTGTGACTTTTTAAAAGCTGTTAAGCTCTCTCGACTCTTTAAAAATTGCTTTCAAAAAGTCATAGTAGTATCATTTGGTAAAATAATGTAAATTTTGCTTTCAATAAGCAGAAGTCACAAAAATAGTGTTTGGTAAAATTACTCTTAATATCTAAAATGACTATAATAGTTATAAATACTAAAGAGAATAATTTCTATTTTTAATGACATTAAATAGAGGAAGGTTATATTAGTCTTTTAAATTTTGAAAAGCATAAGTCAACTCCGAAAAGTACCCTATGAGAGCTCCCGAGAGCACCCCCTGGCTCTCAAAAGCCAGCAGCAAAAATTGATTTACGCTTTTTATAAGTCAGAGTATCTCTTCAAAAAATACTATCAAATTAGACCTAAATCATAATATATGACTCTCCCTCGGCCCCAACAAAAAAAAAAAATATCGCTGTAAGAATCACTGTAAGAATCACTAGTAGAAAGAGCTTATCAAAAACAGCTCTAGGATTTTTACCAACGAAAATAGTATAGTAAAATGCCATTTCAATTAACCGCAAATGTTCATATGTTTTTTTATTTTTAAAATCCTTTCTATTATTTTCCTAAAAAGGACAAAAAGAGAATTTGTCAACTAAAGATAGCATTTCAGTATTTCTTTTCTAAAATCTATATCAGCAATAAAAAATAAAAAATTGTCACCCAAAAGGATAGTGCGAAATTTCTTGTAACTTTGAATATTTGTAAAAGCTGTAGTCATAAGTCTCATTGAAATTCAACTATATTTGACCTTGTGCTACCAAATAAAACTAGAAAAAGGGAAAAAAACAAAAAGGTCGGCGATGATTGTACTCTTCCCATAAGCACATGCATCTGTATCCCCTCCTATTATTAAGAGAGAATATATATATTTTTTAAGATAGTTCTTAGATACTTTAATTGATATCAAGAAGGGCTGGATATAGTAATAACTAAATTATATTGTTAGAGAAAGGATTAAGGTTCAAATTCTAAAAAAAAACAATTATTGTGAAATCTATTAATTTTGACAATACCTAAAGGTAGAAATATCTTAAAAATAAATAAATAACTAAATTGTGATAAGTGTACAATTAAGTATAAGTTTTAATTATATAAATATTAAATATCACATTAACAATAAATAAATATATTTTATTATTAAAGATAATATATCGATTCAACATTATAATATAATTGATATTTATGTTTATTTAAACTATGATTACTATGGATTGCTTTCTAAACCACTATCTTAAAAATAATGAAACTGTGTTATCAAAGTTCGGAATTGGACTATATAATAATTGTTTATTCACATCCAACGTTGCAGCAAAAAGGTGTTAGTAATATTGGTACCAGTTTTTCTTCATCACTAGTTTGGACATGCCCACAAGCAAAACGCATGGCATGCCTTTCATGTCATTTCAACTTCTTTTCTTCCATTGCCACCTTCAAAATTTGTGGATAACAGGCCTTTATTTCCTATTACTGGAATTGTAACCGATCATCATGTTTCAACTTTGAAAGGTACTCCTACAAATTAAAGAATAAGCAACGATTGACATGAGGAAGGGATGGGCACAAAATAAAAGGATATCTTGGTAAACACCAGAATAGGTTATAATTTAAAGGCAAGTAGCGAAGGCAGACACGCAATAAAAAAGAGTAATTAGCATTAATCTTACAATATAATTTTTTTTTCCTTTAATTTAGCCGCTATAATTTTTTTATAATTACTCTATACTGGAAGTACAAACATTCAAGTGGGAAAGAGAGAAGTACAAACATTCAACTATTCAAATGGGAAAGAGAGAAAGGTGACCTAATAAAGCATAGGTCAACTTTTGACATCAACGTCACACCTAAATTTCAAAAATTTAGCGGTGCCAATTGAGTTAAAGCCAAAAGGCTCATTGGCTTCCCTTTAATATTACATGAGTAATTATTGATGCTAAAATATTTTTCTCAGTCAAAAAGGTGAAGAGGGTCAAAATCCACTGCCCAAATTTCAGCAATAGATGTAGGTGAGGATATGAATACACAATCATGGAGTTAATTTAGTAAGAAAGAATGTTATACATACACACGCATATATATAGTTTATCATTTCCAAATTCTTTTTTATAATAATTGGGTCTATACAAGATAAATAAATGCTTATCAAATTGGAGTAAATTGTCACAGTTATTGATTAAAAAAAAAGTAAAATCTTATTTAATAAGAGAGTGAATAAAGAAAGTAAATAATGTGATATATATAGAAAAATAAAATAAAATAAAGCTGGTCAACACTGCCTTTTATTTTTTCTTATCCACCACCTTTGTTTATTCTTTTGTGTTTGTTCATATATAGTGTATCTATTTCCTCTATACAAATAACAATCTTCTTAAATAAGTATAACACTTTCATTCGCTTTCGATCTAATGCCAAACTGACAACAGCCGCTCAGGCGGTGAAGAGATATGCACGATCTACTTCCCTAAAATTTTTTCCAAGAACATATAACGTTATTTTCTCCTTGGCTATCGGCATGTTTTGTCAATAGTACGAGGCGCTTACTAGCAATATTACAAGTAATAGTCTTGTCTTGAAGACACGCATGATGAATGATAGAGATGGGCTAACTGCTAATTTAAATTACGCTTGCAGTTGCTTCTTTTGTCAACAAATATAGCACTCACAGTCCAACATTGGTGATCCAAGTGATAAAAACATCAAAACACATCATACTATAGTTTATTAGGATTTGAATGGAGTCCAGTGCATTATTCTACACTTTTCTCTTTCCTTGTTTCTCAGTGAGATCCCCAAAACCATTATGCAAACACTTCTAAAGTGATTGATATATATATATATATATATATATATTTCATTATTTAGTTACTGTTTCCTCAGTGTTATGCTTACAATAAGTCACAAAATAAGGTATTGAATATTGAGTGTTGGAGGCAAATGGTTGTTTCATAACAGAAAAATTTAATACATTCAGTGATACATTCAGAAAAATGTCAGTTGTGATCAAGTAAGTGGCTGTTTCATACCAGAAGAATTTAAGGTTTCAGACTTTCAGCCCCCCATTACCCATTACCCATGTCAAAGGTTTCAGAATTAAATGCGGTCCAAAAAGGAGGGGAAAAAATCCAGGAGAAAAGGACTCTTGTGTGCTGGTTTCTTGTCCAATGATAGTGCAGTACTTTACTCAGTGTAAAAGCTACTAGTCATAGTAATTTTATTTTTACGTATAAATTATTTCGTTTTATTTTTCTCCCTACCCTTTTGATGTCGGCCAACAAAAAGAAAAGGATAAAGGAATAAGAACGTGTGAGCTAAACATGCCTAACTCTGACCCACCACTCGATTACCACAATATCAGCCAAACTTGCTCACTCACTCCATTTGGAGCATTATAATGCTTTTTAAGTATACTTCCACTCTCTAACTAACTAATTGAACTTGAACGTGTATTGTATTTATATAACAGGTAACGCTTAATAGGAAAACATAAGAGATTAGGATATATAATTGGGATTCTTTTGGATGTCTCAATCATCATAAATTGTACAATTACTTCAAAATATGGCAATGAAATGGAAATTAAGACAAAATGTACAACATGGATTTGATTGCAACTTGTGACTTCTCCAGCATGGGGAATATGGTTTTCTTGTTAAAGGGAAGCAGAAATAGAGGGGCTTCATATGCTTTACAGTTCCTTTCTTTGTCTCAAATCCAATGTTCTAGTCCTGTTTCTCATAACAACCCCACACCATAGAAGAAGCATTCTATGTACATCAATTTCCACTTAGGATATGTTTGGTTGGGGGTAATCCCCCAATTTTTACCCCCCAACCAAAAACATCCTAAAGTTATTTAATATATTTCCTATGTGGAGAAAAGCTATAGTCACAAGATTCACAACTTTTGTTATAGGTAAATGTTATAGTCACAACTTTAAAGCCAAACTGTCAACACAGCTTTGTATCAGTGCCGTGATTGAAAAGGTGTTCCGCATGAAACAGGACTTGACATTTTGTGACTTCAAAATTTGCCACTACTATTACACTTTCCTCTGTTCCATAGATAAAAAGTCAAAAAAAGAAAAAAAAAAAACAATTAATGGTGTTTATGAGCAATTTCTTTGTGTAATCAGCACTGACAACCAATCTGAAGACTAGGGCAAGTGCCAAAGGCAATGGATATGAAGAACAAAGCTCATAGTTTAGGAATGTTGCTCACTGGGCCTTGTGGAAGCAATATGTCTTATATGTGGAGGGCTCTTTCTAAACTCTTGGACCCGTAGAGCCCAGAAATGGGTAGGTTCGAAGGTACAAAAAATACAGGACAGTAACTCTTCCACATCACGTGTATGTAGTTTGATCCTTCCCAACACACACTGAACTCCCTCTCTCTTTCTCTCTCTTTTTATAAGATTGAGAATTTAAAATACGTTAATATGATATGGCACACGGATTTTGAAACAATAATTGTTTTCTGTTGATGCCTCTTAGTTTGGTTGGAATTCTTGGCAGTTGTTACCAACTTAAAGGGAGATAATGACATATAAGAAAGACAATGTAAAACCTTGTACAATAACTAGTAACTCTGTTACATTTAGAACTCTCCATATGATTATAATTGGAGTCAGATGGTACTATTAGAAATTTGATATTAGTCATCAGATGCAAAAATATGTTGTCTACTTTAATGGATGAGACATAATTGCTGACCTCCAAAATCAGAAGAAAAACAATAATAATTGAACTGCGAAATGTTATTTATGGTTGGAAAAGTTATAAGCAAAGTAGTTCATTCCTAGTGTAGTTTTATATATGTTGTTTCTTTCTTCTGCAAGATTTAATAATTGATTAATTATATAAATGATGTGGGGGCTTCTTTGCCCCACCAATGACCCTAGAAAATCAGTTAAACTCCTCTTTCCAAAGAGATGGTCGATTGCTTTGTTTCATGTGGAATGTATGTGCAACTCCCACCCTGCTCCTCCGACTAATCCATTGATTACAAAGCAAGGCAAAAGCATATGGGTAGAGAGCAAACAAAAAGTCTTGTATTTAAATCTGAAAAACCTATGATAATTGCTAACCATTATGAAGCATATGAAGGTAGGTACACTCCATGAAGTTGGTCACCCCAACTCAATTGGCTCAAGACCAAAACCACACTCATGCTTGCCACGTGGACAGCAGAGGTGGATGATATCAGCATGAAGTGTGATGATGACCCACACTATCTGTAAAACGAAATTTCTCACATTTCTATCTAAAAAGTTCCTGTATCTATAGTAACACTAATAAATAGACCAATAAAACTATAAAAGAATCTGCTTCTACACACTTTCTCTCACAAGCCTCCCTCAAATACACTTCTGTTATCAGCCTCCTTGCTTGCTTGCTTGGTGTTAAGTGCTCTAAGAGCCCAAAACCTTATCAAATATTTGATGAAATATTGTAATGTATCAGTATTGTATTTGTACGTGATAAAACTCCAACTTCAGTTTCACGTCATTCTCTTTTGTGTCTATCTAGTATCTCTCTCTCTCCCTACCTTCTTTGCACTATAAATACCATACCTTGGACCACTACCACCACCATCATTCTCCATTACTCTCACACTCCTTCTTTCTATTGCACTATTTGTAGCAGCTGCTTTTCTTGCTTTGATGGGAGATAGCAATGTCAACCTTCCACCCGGGTTTCGGTTTTATCCCACTGATGAAGAGCTTGTAGTCCATTTCCTTCATAGAAAGGCAGCACTTCTACCTTGCCACCCAGATGTCATTCCTGATCTTGACCTCTACCCTTATGATCCATGGGAACTTGATGGTATCATTCTTTCTTTATGTTTTAATACAGATAGAAAATTTCCATTATCAGCCGCCTTGCTTGCTTGGCGCAATAATAAGGTTGATAACTTGTGACTTAGAGGTCACTAGTTTAAATCCTGAAAACAGTCTCTTCATTTGTAGGAATAAGACGGCATACATCTACCCACCTTAGACTTTACCAAATGGGAGCCTTGTGCTATGGGCTGCCTTTTCATTAGAGCTGCTGCAGTGCATGACACATATCTATAAAATTGAAGTTGATGTGTATTAATTAATTGTGGGTGGTTGTGCATATATATATATGTGCAGGCAGAGCTTTGGCAGAAGGAAACCAATGGTACTTCTATAGCAGAAGGACACAAAATAGGGTCACTGCCAATGGTTATTGGAATCCAATGGGAATGGAAGAGCCAGTGGTTTCAAGCTCAAGCAACACGAGTGTTGGCATGAAGAAATTTTATGTGTTCTATGTGGGAGAAGCCGCTGATGGTAGCAAAACCAATTGGATAATGCAAGAGTATCGTCTATCAGATTCTGCATCCTCTAGCAGATCAACCAGAAGAAAAGCACAACCAAAAACAGTTAGTACTTACTTAGTACACAGAGAGTACATGAAAATTTCACCCCAAATATAAACTTCAAGATTAGAAAAGTGAAAACTATTGTATACCACTTCAATTATTTATTTATTTATTTTCCCCTTTTTGTTTAATTCAGGATTATAGTAAATGGGTGATATGTCGAGTTTATGAGCGTGATGAAAATGATGATGATGGTGATGGCACGGAGCTCTCTTGTTTGGATGAAGTTTTCTTGTCGTTGGATGATCTTGATGAAGTAAGCTTGCCAAGTTAGATGATGCAAGTGATCTTGTTAGCTGCATTATCCAAATCGGATAATTAATTAAGCTAATTGTTGCTATTACTATTGTTATTTACTTCTTGTAGTTCAATTCGATAGTAGTGTAGCTGCCATTGTAATCAGTGAAGTTGCTATAGCTAGATTTCTATAGCATCCTTTCAAGTGGGGCACTAGATGAAATTCATGGCCAAGCAATATGCACTATGACGTTATGCTTTCAAATATCCCATTCACTGCCTCAGGGTAATTCGAAATTCTGTGCTCCTTTATCTTTATGCCGGCACGTGGGTAATTACATACCTAGTAATAGTATCCATTGTCAACCGCTAATATGAGTAATTAATCTTATAAATCCATTAAGATATGCAAAAGGGCCAGCTCATTTCTTTTAATTAATTTAAATGTATTATCAGATAGTCTGCACTTCACTACTGTTGCATAAAGGTCTGGTGTACTTAAAGGCATAGAAATTTCTTTTGGGGTAGGGTGGTTTACTAGGATCTAGGACGATGAGAGCCCATTGCAACAACTCTCACGTGCAAGGATTGTTGGGAGAATAAGGTTTATATTCATAGAACTTGAAGAGAGGAGGATTGTGGAGCCCATCGAGCACTGCAAGGGAAGCTTGCAACCGAGCATTGCACCAATAGTCCTATTAGGCTATATAGCTTTTGCCTACATTGATGATATTTGGTAGCTAGTTGTCTTGTGTCGCAATGCTAAGGGACAATTTATTTTGTTTTTCTTGCATATGGGTTCCTGCTTAGCGAAGCATCAAGTCATGTGTGATGCAAGCATTCGCATGCTTTGAAGCACCAACACTAGCACTATATTATATGCATATATTTTCATCACAATAGAGTGACGGACCAGTCCATGATGCTCATCTTACTCATGAGTCATGAGGTTCTTTCTCTTCTCATATATATATCCACTAGAACAGACAAGATACACACCAAGAGCATTGTAAATTTGTAGTTTTATGACAAAACTATGTGTAAAATGGTTTAAGAATGGATTATGGATCAGAAATTAGTAGAGCCCAACAATGAGGTTGGTTATCGTTGTCATTAGTATCTGTCAAATGCAAGATAGGCTAATTAATGATATGCTGAAGCTTACATAATATTTGATATGATTTGACAATTGTTAATGATGGAAAAATATTTGAGCAACAAAACGAAATCATACCAGATCTACCAAAGCATTTAATTAATAAGCATGTTAAAATGTTTTATATTGACATTAAATGATGTACTTTCATATTAGTTAATGAATTTTATATATTAAATGCTACCATATCGATATGATAATACATTATTAAATAATCATATAAAAACTCTTATGCTGAGAGTACAAATTAATTAAACTCTATAAAATTTGAAATTAGTTTCTTGATTAAAATTAAATAATTGCTCAATTATTGCGATATTACTTCAAAAATTAACACAATTCATACTCGAAAAAAAAAGTTAATAAACAAGCCTCAAGTTCATAATTTGCATACTCTAATATTTATAACGCTCTCTTACCCCCGCCCCCCAACAAAAAAATATTGATAATGCTCTGTCATATACATGTTTAATTACGGAAGTTTGAATTTATTTTTATTATTATTATTTGATAAGCGGAAGTTTGAATTTATAATCTCTTACAAATTATTCGAATCGCACACCGCTAACACATACTAATAGCTTGAATAGTCATAAGCTTATATTGCTCGCGTTACTCAGTGAATGAATACATAATCCTTCCCATAAATAAAAAGTGGACACATAACCCTAAAGATTTATCCTGTCTGTGACAAGACACAAGATAATTCCTTTGCTTTATGTTCAGAAAGATTAATAAAGAGGCAATGCATTTTAGAAAGTATAGTTCTTAATAATTTCTAGTAATTACGTGTTTTGTTAGTGAAACATGCAATATTAATGAATGACAATGACATTAAAGTAATCTTATCAAAATTTGGTCGATTTAAGTGATTCGACATTCATTTCGCTTAAGCAAAGTCTCAAATTTGAGTTTTGTAAATAGAAAAAAAAATAACACTTAAAATTTTAGCTCCATAATTAACTGACATGACTTAAGCTAAATAAGTTGACTTTCAATAAATTTCAAATATTAATGATTTAGACAAATTTACCAACATTAAAGTAATCTTATCATGATGATCCTTTTGGTAAAGACACGCTTAATAGTTGATAGTAAATAATAAATACGGAAGTGGGTGCCATAAATGAAAGAATGAAAATAGAATGCAAATAACAGGTGCTTTGGCAAGAGAATAAAGAGGTATCACATTCCCTCCTCCACAAATATTATCATTTCAAATTTAATAATTCGAGTTGATAAGAAAAAGATCAGCAAATGATTTTCAAGATTCTGATAAAATAGATATATGCTATTATAATATTACATGTATTTTGCTTTATACTACAAAGAATTAGAACAACATGATAATTAACATCTCACTGCTACTAATAAAGAGTTAACTAATTTTCATTCAACCTATGTTTTATCCACAAACAAGTGGAAACCATTAACATCTCACAATTTTCATTCGCTCAGATTAACTACTCACCTTCCATCTCTCCTACCCAAAACATCCTAATCTAGAAGACAGGCCCTGCATGTAAAGGAACAGTATGAAATGCCTTCCTCTAAAAGTTGTTTCCTAGAAAATTTGATTGTGATCAGACAACATTGCCATACAGTCTTCCTTCACTTTACAATTAGGATAATGACAGTCACTACTCACAACTAAAAAGCTGCAATTGAAGTAAAACCTTGTCTTCCAAGTCATAGTAAAGCAAGATTTCAACCAAAATGGCCTTTTCTTTTTAATTAGTTTGAAAGTCACATGGCTCCTCTGACAATGTGATTTTGTTTTTTGAAACCTTTGGATAGAATTCAACATCTGCAACTTCGTACTCCAAGGAAAAAATATGGATTTTGTCCTATCTAAGCATGCTACCCTTCCATCTTCGCGTTCATTAGTCCATTGCTTAATTCCAACCTGCCACGCTCCGCTGCTTCATATAATAATACTATTTCATTGCTTAATAAGCTCGTAACCACTGAGCCCCCTAATCATCTCACTCGTGCCTGCTTATTAACATACCACATGTGACTCGACAGAGAGAGAGAGAGAGGTGTGATTTTCGGTGGCAACTTCAAAGAGACCAAAAGTCATTACTCAAAACTCAAAATCCCACATAAATTGTATGCTCCCGTTTGTACGTGAAAAGTTGAAAATGCCAAATGAAATTGGAAGTAATAATGATTGTCTAAGTCATGAAAACACTCCCAACGGGTCTCAATATTCATCTTATTCATAAAAGCTTTGGTTGTTTGTAACAAAATTTATGTGTACGTATAGACATAAAGGGGAAGGCGGGTGTTTGACATGTACCTATCTATCCCAACCATCCTGGCCTTTGGGTTGCTTGATTTTTAGGTATGATGATGGGTTTTTTCAAACAATGACAAAAAGTGCAACTAGTGAGAATGATTATGAGGCCAATACCTATGTAGCTTTTGAGTAAAGTTAGTTTATACTACCCATCCATGCAACCATCAAAGGTCAACAAAAAAGTTCAAAACAAGTCAACCCCACATAAAAGGATTCATCAAAAGGGAAAGGGTGTTTAGAGGTGAAAGTGCTGAGTGAGATTTGAGTGTGCCAAAGGAAAAGAACTTGGTTGCCTAATGGTGTGTTTGAGTTAAATATAGGAAGGGAAGAGAAGGAAATAGAAAGTAATGTTAACCAAAGAGAGAGAGAGAGAAGGAAATCAAAATTTTTCATAATCCCTCAAAAACCTCCTATAGTTACATAAGTTCTCCGAAAATACAGGTTGTAGAGGATTCAAAATATAAAAGCACTAATCTATCCTCTTTTTTTTTTTTTTTAGCCTAAACCATCAATATTTAAAATCCACTAAATTTCAACTAATTTAATTTGTGTTTGATTGATCCACCATGGAGATAAAACTCTTCCAATACTAATTTTTTCCATTCACTAAACTCAAGCTCAAGACCTTGTTGAAGAGAAATAAATACCAAACTATTTAAAACAACTATGCGTTAATAAGATACTGGTTTATCCTTATTAAAATAACATTTTTACACCTCAATTGTGATTATATTCAGTTATTTTAATAAAGAATAGAATTGTAAAAATATATTATAAACCCTCAATTTTCTCCCTCTTATCTATCTTCAACTCTCACAAAGGTAAGGTTACACCCCCATTCCCCTTTCTTCCCTTATACTTCCTTCCCTGAGTTCCCTCTTATATTGTTATCTTCCCTTTCCTTCCTAACTCCCAAAAGCACCCTAAAGAGGAAATGACAAGTGGACAAGCTGTCTTGTGATCTGTGCCATGAGAGTTCAACAAAATACCAACCCAGTTAAGGGCCATAGAATTATAGAAACGTTACAAGGGTTAGAAGTTCATAAATAAATTAGTCTGTCTTTGAGCATGCCAGACTTCAAACATACTGGAACACAGACAAGCTTTATTAGATAATAACAACTATTTGAGGGGAGAAAACGATGTGTGTGTGTATTGTAAATTAAGGACAATATGATGAAAGGAATGATCGTATGATTCATAAAACCTAGCTACTTTTATATTCACGGGGTACTATAGTACATAAACATGGGGAAAAAATACATTTATCTTATGTAATTATCATTCATTGAAAGGTACAAAATCTTGTAAGAAAACTATGTTCCAATTGTAAATCCCACAACTCAGAAGAATCTTTTATATGCATTAAACAACATACAGTCTTCTCTCCTTCTCTCTCTCTGGATTGCAATCAAGGTACTGATCCGCTG
Source organism: Pterocarpus macrocarpus (assembly GCA_031439585.1). Taxonomy (NCBI): domain Eukaryota; kingdom Viridiplantae; phylum Streptophyta; class Magnoliopsida; order Fabales; family Fabaceae; genus Pterocarpus; species Pterocarpus macrocarpus. The sequence goes on from CM062518.1 coordinate 39,808,242, forward strand.
CAATATCCTATTCAACTATAGTAACTATCAAGAACTATCTCCTTTCTATTTTCCTTTACTAGCTAACTAGTACACAGCAGCACACCTAATGTTATTCTCAGGAAGGAAAAAATACTGAACATTGAAAAGGAAATTAAAATACTGAACATTGAAAAGGAAATTAAGTCAAACTAGAAGCAACATGATCAACAACAAAGAAATAACTTCCTACGATCATAAATGATGCAAATCCAGAGCGAGCCATCCGCCACCGAAGACCACGGAACAAGAGATTCCTGTCAGAAGGATGGATCCCAGTAATTCTTTCAAACCTCTTTCCTGGTTTTTTCCACTTCAGGAGCCTTCTCTCCATTGTGACATACTGGAACGAGACAATGTGTGAACTAATATCAGATTGGTTAGAATTTGGAAACACGTGAAACGAAAGTTTTTATTTTACTTGACTATATATTGTTCGATGTTAGGCATGACGTTGTTAAGAACCAATTGTGTGGACTCTGAAGAAAATAATCAGCGGTATGAAGTTTGCCTTTGCAAGTCCAAATGAAAAAATATGATAATCTGAATTATGGGTCACTTATTGGACAATGAAGACTATGGAGCCAAGCTTAATTTAGCTGTTGCAACTTGAACATTATTCAAGCCTTTTGTCCCACTGTCTTCAGTTTTAGCAAGTATGGAAACATAAAACTTGATGGCTATCAGGAAAGAAAGTCTATCCTACAATTGCTTGTCGGGACTACAGAGGAACATCTCCAGGAATGGGCAATGATTTCATCCTTTTGGTGAAACAGGAAAATATATATATATATATATATTTGAGTGTGATAATAACATGCTGGGTTCTCAACTCAACCTTCCATGACGTTTGACCTATAATAGAACAGGAAAGTTTTATTGCATCTTTAGCATATGGTTTTCTTCAAGAATCTCCCATGTTTAAAAGCTGAGAGATTCAAGAGATATTCTGTATTAATGCTGTGTTGGTTTTCATTTTGATTAATGAAACTATCTTATCCTCCTTCTCCTTTGTACTCCTTCTGTCCTTCGGATAAAAATTCTTTTTAGTTGGGAAAACCAAAGAAAATCTGATTAAAAAGAATATTACTATAAATGCCAAAATCATTATGTAGAAAAGAATCAAACACATCTTTTCCCTGTCTTCTTATTTATACTAATGCATTGACATGTCATTAAAGAGTAATCAAGACAAGAAGATCATAATTCACAAGGTTTTAAAACTTTGTTAGTAACAAGTAACAATGCTCATACCTTTGGCAGCACAGTACATTGTGATCTACTTCTTGCAGTATCAAAACCATGAGAAGCAGCAGCAGCAACTGAAGCTGAGAATCCAGCAGCAATGCTAACAGCTAAAGGAGACAATGGACCAACTTCTTCATCTGACCTGAGTCAAGACAAGCACACTTAAACAAAAAGGAACACTACACTCAGTTGTAATTAAATTAATTAATCTAATAGCACTAGTATATGCAACAACAACAACTAAGGCTTGTCCGACTAGGTAGTATCAGCTACATGGATCAAACAACGCCAAAAGCACTAGTAGATGATTGAATAAAAAATACGGTGCATCCAATTATCCAACAGCTACTAGATCTTATCGCAGAGAAAAAAAAATCAAAGCAGTGGTGAGATGAAAAACCCAATCAGCAAACAATTGAGCACATGTAATGTAAATAGGTATTTTCGGTAAGGTGTCCACTTAAAAGAAAACAGAGAGACCAAAAACAATGACAAACAATTGAAGCACATCAACCTTATCCATAGTTTACTGAAAAGGGGCTCAAAATGAAAAAGATCCATTGGACCCAAAAGTCAAAGCAACTCAACCTATGTAGAAGTAAATAAAAAAAGTAGGAAATCTAGACAATAATATGTTAAACATCATCAGCTGCAGTTTGGCAACTCCAAAATCAAAATTTTTCACAAAGCTGGCATTGTTCATAAAACAAACATAACTATCACATTAGCAGAAAAAACTATGCCAAAAATATTTTATTTTATTAATGAGCAAGAGATGAACCTGGGCGGAGGATTCATCCCTACAGCCTTCCAATCAAGCATTGCTTGGTGCAAAAATTGCCAGCTTGAGAAAAATACACCGCCAAACACGGAATCTCGAACAATTCCAGAACGAAGGCCTCTCCATAATGTGCCCCATCCTTCCAATGATATAATGTCCAATGGCCTTCTCACATTGCAAACCGATGGTGGCCTGCCACATCCTGTCATCGCCCATGGATACTCCAGCAATGCACTTGTCACGTTAGCATTTTTGGTTGTTAGGGTGGAGATGAGACCAACATATTGGTTCAAGGACCTCTTGTCTGGATAACAGCCCCTCAGTAATCTTGAAATTAAAGGTGGCCGGGCTCCCTTTTCCAAAGCAAAGGTAGAACTTGGAACATACGAAGCAGAGGTAACCTGCGCACGAAGCTTGATGAGTTCAAATGGAGAGCTTATCAAAGTCTCTATGGCACCAGCTACCATTCCAGCCAAAAGAGCATCAGAAGCAGAGACATAATTATCTTCCTGACCATCTGCCAAAAATGTACTTGTGAAATGTGAGCACCAAAATCACTCTCCACCAAAAAAAGTCACCATAAGATTATAATTCACATATAACAAACTCCAAAAGGTATTGTTAAAATAGAAAACCCAAGTCAATGTCCTTGAGGTCAAACGATCAAAGGGTATCTCAAAATCACATAATGCTACACAATCTATAAACATACCAAAACTTCAATCTTTAATGATTGATATGAAGAGAGACATATTGTATTCATTTAAAACAAAGTAGTGCTAGTTTCTTATGTGGACATTTCTGAAAAAATTGAAACATAAAATAATATGAAAATCGCACAAGCAATTTATAGAAAAATATAGGAGTTGCCTTTATAAAATAATATTAATCAGACAAATAATTTATAGAAAGAGATAGAAATTACCTTTATAAAAGGCTGTGATGATTTCATAGACCCCAAATCGTGCTCCCAGACCAAAAATCCTTCCAAGTGCTAACCAGCCATAACCATTGAACAGACCTGAAATGCTCCAATATAACAAGATATATGAGTTACGATGTATATTGAGTCTGCGCACTGATCCGAAAGGAACATGCAGTTACCATCACAAAATCTGTAACCAAATCTGAAAATGTCAAAATAACTGTCACTTTCTATTGATCCAGAGCACAAACTACCCTGCCCACTATGCCTACAGGTTCAGAAAAATGGCTTGGTCCAGTTCTAATACCTATGGTATCCTTGGAGATAGCAAGGGAATATAGACAACTACCAAGCACAGAACTTAGCATCCACGCGCAGTTTACCCAGCATTCTAATGTCTGTTATGCTTACACATTTAAATCCAGTCCCAACAAAAGGTTCACTACTTCTCCTAGGCAACTTATCATTCACTATGCAATACCCCAACAGAGCATTAAAATGAAAAATGATTTTTTTATTCAAAAGGAAAGGAAAAAAAAAATGTTCAGATTCTTTGGTGGAAGAGAACATCAGCATACCTACATTACCAGACAAAGACAGTATTCTAAGCAAGATCTCGGCAGCATTCAATTCTTTACCGGCACTGGAACCAACCTTCAATAAACAAATAGAACAAAGAAATGAGACAAGGTTGAAGCAATTCAGAAATGAAGAAGGGGGATTTAAACCAAAGAGTGGGGATTGAAGAAATGAGAACCTGAGAGAGGACTTTGAGGGTGTCCAGAGGATAGGTGACAGCCGTGGCTAGAGCCACTGAGCCAGCTGCAGCAACCCCGTGAACGGCAAACATCTGGGTCTTGGACAAGTCATCCATCTGAACACCGAAAACCAAAAGTGGCGAAAAAAAAAAAAAAAGGTGGGCTGCATAGTGAAATTGAAGATGGCTATTAAGGGAATATAGAATGATGAAAAGCATCAGCGTCCCCAAAGTGAAGGGAAGAATTGGAGGTATCATTTTACCTTGTCAATGAGATTTTCACTTTCTGTATCGCCTCTGAAGGATTAATCTTCAGTGCTCACTACCTCACTGAATCCCTCCATCGTTTTTTACTTCTTCTAGCAGTGCTTGCCGGACATACACCTCCCTCTTCAAAATGTCGTCTTCATTGATTTTTGGGGTTGTGCGCGAGTTTTTTCGTTTCTAGCTGGTGGGTGAGGGCGAGTGAGACCCTCCTTAAACCCTACTCTCTTGGACCTTCGACCCAACAACTTGTCAACCGGTCCGGTCTTCCCTTTCTGGTTAGAAATCCTTCGATTTTAAGGAACAAATCGGATTACACCGATGGATTAATCTCCCTCTCTCTCTCTCTCTCTCTCTTGGAGGATAACTCATGGATTTTTTTTTTCTATACACCAAGAATTGATTAAAAAAAAGGCCAACTCAACCAACAAATAGATGTTTTAAAAAGTTAAATATTTTAACTTCTTAAAAAGTAATAAAAATAAAATATTTTAATTTCTCAAAAAATATTAGAACTAATTTTATTAAAAAAAATAAGTTATATAATTAAATAAGATAAAAAAATTATGACTTTTAACTTTTAAAAAATTAAAAAAATCATAATTGATATCATCTAAATAGGCCACAAAATAATTTATTTATAAATTATTTTTATATAAGTATTTAAATAACATATTTACTCAAATAAATCATAAATCTGCCATAACCAAATAGGGATCATTGTTTGACAAATCTTTTTTAAAATAATTATTATTTAACTCTATAACATATTTTTATTGTATGATTGTTCCAGTCCTCGCTAAGGGTGGGACACTATGGCGGAGAGAGGGGCTTCCTCTAAGAGGCTAGGGGTGGAATCTAACTAAGGAAGGCTAAGTGATAGAGTTCTCCATGAGGGGTTAGCTTCAAACCTCTTAATTTCTTTGTTCCTCATGTACCTCTCTTCTACTTATAGTACATGTAATTCGAGTATCTCCGTTCTACCTATAGCTCAGATACGCTTCCTTTATCGAATAGCTTAGGCATCTCTCCTGCACCTATAACTTAGGCATCTTTTCTTGAATTATAATTCAAAGTCTATTATTACACTTATCTACACTCCCACGTGATAGAGATCACCTATCCTATTGTCCTATTTCTCTCATTCCTATCTCATATTTTGACAACTTTAACATCTTATAACACCACTAATGATTCTCGTAGAAACTAACTTTTTCAAACTTCCATAATATTTAACATGGCACATTTTTATTGAGGATACAAGAAACATAGCACTAAAGTGGGATAAAAGAATTGTTTTCCCTCTTGCAATCTGTGCAAGAGATGGAACTCGGCATCAAGATTTAAGCCAAAGATCTCTCATTCAATCCCATCCCTATTATCATAACTTTTGTCTGATATTAACTGACCTCTACCATATAAACACCTTGCAAATAATGGCACAAAACAAATTCACTTTTAGCATACATACTACTCATATCACCCCCTTATCAAATAACTCCATCACCTGGCCTTTCTCTACAAAATTCCACCTCGAGGCCATTAAGGGGGCATTTAGTAAATAGAACAAATTTTCACTCTTGGAATAGTATTATCAAGAATACTATTTTTAGGAATAATATTTTTGGGCATGATATTTTAGGCGTATTTTGTGTGCAAATTAAATTTTCAAGAATATTTGATAAATTTTCAAAAATACCCTTAATGAAGGTGGCAGAGGATGACTGACTAGTGGTGGGAGGTGGCTAGCGACGGGCGGTGGATGGCTTTGGGATGTGACAGAGGTATTTTGATTTTTTCACTATAATAAATATTTCCTTCATATGGGGAATGTTGGATTTTTACAAGGGGTGGGTGGTAATGTATTTTGGGTGATTTTCCTTCTAAAAAATGCAATATTTCTAAAAATATTGTTTTAAACCTCCTATCAAATATGAGAATATTTTCACATTCCTAGACATAAAAAAAATATGCTCCCATACCAAATGCAACGTAAAGGAAGCCTGCTTTAACAACTCTCCAACATATACTTAAGTTGAAATCGAAACAATAATTAATATCAAATTAGTTAAGACAATTAATTTATGTGGTCGACTTTTCATTCATGTTTTACTTCAGGATCATTTCTTAATCCTATGTTAAATGGAATTTTCTTGTCAACTTAAAAATTTATTTTATCAACAATAAGAAACAAATTGGCATAAAAGATTTTATAGAAATATCACTACATCATTAGTAAACAATAAATTAAGTTGAAGATTTTGAAATAACTAATTAACGATAAAGTAAAATATAATTCTATTTATAAGTATGAATTATAAGAAAAAAAAACATTTAATTTTAGGCTAGTTTAATATGATTAGAAACACCAAAAATCAGCATATTTTTTTCGCTCTACTAGATTGGGTTCTTTGTTCGGATCGAATTGGGTGAAAAAGGTAATGGACATTGTAAGAGTTTGTAGTCCATTATTGGGCCAAGAAGACTAGGCTACAATTCGTCGAAAAAATTATATCCACATACTAAAGCTATTGTGTTCATGTTTGGGAAAATTGTGAGTTCAACGGTATGTTTGTTTCAGGTTTTTTTTATTTATAAAAAGTAATTTTTTAATTATTAAAAAAATTACTTTTTATAAAAATTATTCATTTCAGTTTTTTATTAGAAGCTAAAATAAATAACTTATTTAAAAGTGATTTTTTAGTTAAAAAGTTCATTTTTTTTTTTGTCAAAATAAATGGAATCAAACATATTTTAAAATTATTTTAATAATCATTTATTTGTATAATTATTTTTTTATATAATTGATTAACTGATGATAAATTTATGTTTAGATACTTTAACAGAAAAGTAATTTTAAAATAATTTGTTTTATTTGGATTGTACAAAAATGTTATGTTTGTATGATAAAATTACTAAAAATATATATAAAATAATTATTTATATTATATAATACTTGATATTTAGGATTAGTTTAGTAAAAATATAGTATTGTAGATATTGATCTAATCGATTATAATCAAATAATACCCAAACTTCTGCTTCTACATATTTGCTTCAAAACAACTTAAATTTTCTCAATTAGGTTATAATACATTCCAAACAAATTACCCAAAAATAAATAAATTTCCAAGACAACTTTTTTTGAGTAAAACAGTTTTGTTTCCTATGCGATTGTGCTCTGCCCACAAAAATAAATATTATCTTTTGTACTATGCAGCCGGTATTTTATATCATAAGCTATTTTTCTGACAGTTTTTAATATGTACATTCCATGAAAGTAAATATGTTTTGATTGTAAGAAATAGGACCAGTCAGTGTACAGTGATCTGCTTCAAATTGTATCTTTATAATTTTGAGAGGTCAACTTAACTAATTATGTTACTCGCTAAAATCATTAGCTATATTCATAGGCTTCCATGTCCAAGTTAGTGGATAAATTGATTTGTTTAAAAAAGAATAAAAGAAATTGAGTATGAAGGTTTAAACATGAATGAATTTTAATGCAAGAACTTGAAAATAAATAAAATTAATCAATAGAAAAAAGACAATCAATAAAATGTATCTTGATTCCTCTTATTTCCCCAGGCATCCACTAAATACATTGCAGTATTAACTTGGAATGGAAAGTACTATTACTGATTGGGCGTTGAGAAAATATACCTACGCGTTGTGAGAAGAAGTAGAATATCAACGCGACCCCGGGCCAGTATGGTAAGAAACCGTTACCTAGCAGCAAGGGAATGTGAATCACTTTCCTCCACTCTCAGGATCCTCTACGTAATAAATTTCACACGTGGCAGCTTGAGAGTGGAGCAAGCGTAATGAGTAATTAACGAGTATAAAAATTAAACAGCCAGAATTTTGTTAGAATATAAAGTGCGCAAAAGGGTGTGAGTGAGTGTGGAAAGAAAGGTAAGCATTGCCATGGAGAAAGGTAAAGCCAGCGGAGCAAAGGTGTTCGGCGGAAGCACCAGCCGCCGTAGGCTCGAGATTCCCTTATTTTCCGGCAAAGATGCCTATCTGTGCGTCAGCCAGATGGAACAATACTTCCACGCGCATCCCACCGATGACCAACACAAGTTGCAAGCGGCGATAGCCGCTTTGGAAGGGCACGCCTTCAACTGGTACCTACTTTGGGAAGGGCTCACCGCCACCGTCACCTGATCCTCCTTCAAGGAGGCGGTGGTGTGGCGGTTCCAGCTGGCGGCTGCCCGTGACCCCTACGTTGTGCTTCTGAACATTCGCCAAACGGGGACCGTTAAGGGCATACCACGAGCTCTTCGAAACGCTCTCCTCTTCTGAGCCGTTACGGCACACGAGCGACGTCGTTTTGAGGTCGATTTTCATCAACGGCCTGAGGGAAGAGGTGCAGGCAGAACTGAGCTTATACAACGTGGACTCCCTCTCGGATTTGATGGACAAGGCCCAACTCATCGAAGAGAGAAAACGTGCCGGGGTGGGTTTTGGGCCAAGGCCCAAGAAGAACGCGCTGATGAAACTGTTGGGGAAGATCGAGGGAAGGAAAGTGGGAATGTTGGTGGCTAGTGGTGTTTCCAGGAGCTTCATTGCTAAGGGGGTGGTGAAGGAGTTGGGGTTACCCGCTTGTGAAACTGATGAGTGTTTTGGTTTAGGGAATGGAAGTGTGGTGAAGAGCGAAGAGGTGTGTAGAGGGGTGGTGGTTAAGGTCCAGGAGGAGATGGAGATAATCCATGATTTCTTTGTGCTTGGGCTTGGAGAAGGAAAAGACATCGTGTTGGAGGTGGATTGGTTAGCGGGGCTTGGAAAGATCGTTGCTAATTTCAGAGAATTGACGATGAAATTTGAGGTGGCAGGAAAGGCAGTAACCTTGAAGGGGGACCCTTCTCTGTCAGAACAACATGAAATCGGGATGTTTGGGAGAGTGTAAATCCCTTCATTGTTCTTCAAATTTCCAGTCTTAGAAAAACGACAGTCTTACATCATGCACAACTTTAAGTCAGGCAAATAGAATTACTGCAGTGCTCCAATGCTTTTACGCGTAATTGATTGATTGATGCTGCATGCAATTGATATCCATTATCCAACAATAGTGTCATCGTTTGAGTAAACTATTTTCACTTTTTAGCTGTTATAATGTCTTTGCCAGAGCTTTTGGGTTCTTATTGAGGTTGATTATTTTACTTGCTAATCTTTGTAATTTATGCATGCAATTGCATCCACTTCATTTCCGTTTCGTGCTCTGCATAATTCAATAGCAATAGATAAAGAAGACCTTCCAGCAAATTGAGTCACATCCCTGGAGGGTGGAGACCTTGGTTTTGTAGGGATAGATGTTTTCCCGAGTTGTAAAATTCAACTTCGACCTCACTCGATGGCATAACTCTAATTGGCTCTATTTTTAGAAGTGGAGCACAGTTTGGCGCAAATGCCATCTGAAAATATGCTATGTATGACATATGATCATAACTAAGGATTAAATTTTAGAGACAGATATTTAAAAAGAATATTGCTCGGCCAAGACGTGATATGACCCAATGCATAAAGGGTGAGTTAGTGCCAGTAGAAATTTAATCGCTTCTCTTTATTGTTCTCTAAGATAAGATGTAGAGATGTGAGCAAGTGCCTTTGTTTTACACCTCCTCCCTTAAAAAGAAAGAAAGAAAACTAAGCAAACTAATTTTCACTTTCTTCTGAAAAAATATGGATCCATTCCCCAAAATGCTGCTTTTTGCACTTATTTCATCATCCATCCGTTTATTTCTATAAAATAAGAATTCATCACAAATAAAAGAAAGCATAAAATAGCAGATAAGTCACAAAAAGAACTTGTTTATCAATAATGTAATGTTATTAAATTAAATCAGATAAACACGATATTAGTTGGGATTGTAAAATAATCTAATATAGGATATTAGTTAAGGGCCTGTTTGGCATGCCTGATAATATAAAACTTGATAGGATAAAAGCTGATAGTATAAGGTCTGATTGTATAAGGCTTGATAAAAATTTAATACTATACAGTGTTTAATATGTCATTATATAAGATATTATATTATATACAATATAACAAGGAAAAGAGATTATAATAAATACTATTTTTGAATATTAAATTTAAAATTTAAAAATTAATATAATTGTTAAATATTTATTATAATTATTTTAGCTATTTTTTGTTATATATAAATATAATTTTATATTAAAAATTATTTATTTATTTATAATATTTTTTCATAATATAAAAAATATGAGTGAGTTAGTGAGAGAAAGAGAAATAGAGAGCGAGTTTTTATACATCAAAATCTAAGTAAGTCTAATATCATATTTTTATATTTGGTTGTATTTTTTATTATATATAATTAAATTTATATTAAATATTATTTATATATTTTATTAGTTTGAATAGTTATTTTATAATTATTATTTTTAAAAATATTTATTTATTATTAAAAAATTGATTAAATAATATTATTTTTTTGTTTATATGGTTTTTATTTTTTATTATTTATTTAATAATTATTATTTTTTTAATAAAATCTATTAAAAAATATAAAAGTAAAAGAACCCTTATATCCACGGCCTCCCTATGTTGGATTAAGTTATCTATTATTTTGACGTATAATGGTGGTTTGATGAATAAGCTTATACAACACGTTGAATATACTAAACAATCGATAAGATCATAATATATTGTATTACCTTATTCTATCTATTTAATACGATATGCCAAATACACCCTAAATGTGATAAGCTCAAGACTATGCTACCTGTGAAAAAATGAAACGTAATAGTAAATAACACGTAATATGAAAATGGAAGTTGAATCAATTTATGAAGTTACAAAATCAGGTAATTAAATCTATTTAAAAAAAACAGGTAATTAAATGTCATTGTGTAACCACACCTATTTAACCCAAAAAAAAAAAAAAATTCCACGAGATCCATTGCCACAGTTCCATGCACTTACCCGGTTAAATTTGGTAGTACAAAGCCCAACCCATGCCCGGAGCAAAAAAACCCAACCCGTGCCAGACCCCTCTCAACCCTAGTTCCCAAAGCCATTAAAACCCAGGCATTGCGATTCGCTCCCGCTTCCGCTGGCGTGCAAGTCCACTGATACGATCCCCCAACTTCACCACAGCTGCTACCATGGTAACCTCCTCTTCTTTGCTGTCGCCCACGTGATATACCTCATCCCTCATATCTCATCTATTTAATTCAACAAATCGAATTTTTCTTTTAAAATTTCTGAGCTCTTAAAATGTTCAATATGCATTTGATTTTGATGATTGCTGGTTTATGTCAATTGATGTGTGTTCTTATAGCCTGTGCTAGGTCAATAAGAATTGAAAGTTAAGGAATCTGTGTTTAATGGACCCCCTCTTTTTTTTTTTTTTTTATTCTTGGGTGTGTGTTGGGTAGGTGAACGTTCCGAAGACAAAGAAGACATATTGCAAGAGCAAGGAGTGCAGGAAGCACACGCTGCACAAGGTGACCCAATACAAGAAAGGTAAGGATAGCATTGCTGCTCAGGGCAAGCGCCGTTATGACCGCAAACAGTCCGGTTATGGTGGCCAGACTAAGCCCGTCTTCCACAAGAAGGTAAACCCCCCCCCCCCTTTTTTTTTCTGTTATAGGAGGTTTAAGACCTATATTTCTTGGAGGGTAGGTTGCCCTAAAGTGTGGGTATAGTATTAGTAGTCTTAAGGGTATAACCCCCCATGATATTAGATTGATGTATTTAGAGGAACTATTTAATTCTCCTAGTCGCTGATTCATTGTTGTGATACTTGTTAAATCTGATTAGTAATTGAGCAATATACTTAGGTTGTCGCTATTTTTTATTTCTGTGTGTTAAATAGGCAAAGACCACCAAGAAAATTGTGTTGAGGCTGCAGTGCCAGGGTTGTAAACATGTCTCCCAACATCCTATCAAGGTTAGCATGTGGTTTTGAGGTTGGGCATTGCCTTATGGCGTTGGGGTATGAGGTACCTAATGGTTTTTGTCCGTGTTTCTGTTTTGCAGAGGTGCAAGCACTTTGAGATTGGTGGTGACAAGAAGGGAAAAGGAACCTCTCTCTTCTAATTGGAGAGTTAGAATTTGCAGTTTTACATTTTTTTCCCCATCTTTTTTGCTTGCCCTTTCCGGTTTTTTCTTTTCCGCGTGTTTGTTATCAACGTTGAAGTTTGAAGATCTGTTACCTATACCTTAATTTTGAACACTTTGTGTTTGAGAACTTATCTAATATCGGTGACTAGTTTCTTCCCTTCCCAGGATTGTTGCAAATTACAATTTTCATCCTGTTTGACTTCATATGTATATAGGTTATTATCCTCTCTGTGGAACGCGTTGGATATGCCAGTATCTAGAGGATACTTTTTTGAAACCCCGTGTAAGGAGCGTAGCAGTGAAAGGATCCTTAGAATGTTTCATTTGATTTATGGCTGTAACAAATGCTGCTTCGTAGAATTAATTCATTGCACCGTGGGTATATCTGCATTTTCATTTGGAACGATAATATTCGTTAAATTTAGAGCAAATATTTATCATTACCAAATATCAAGTGAAAACTTCTCTTGTGAAAAAACTTTTAATGGTTGGCAAGTTTGCGAGCAGGAGAATATCGATATTTAATGGTTTGTGATTCTAGTTACTTTCTGAGGGGAGAGGAAGGTCATAAGACAACACAGTATACACTTCTGCGATTGATCAGCTGCAAGACACTATTAATTTACATTGATAATTTCACCCTTCGTCCTAGTAGATGTCTGGAAACAGGCCTTTCTAAGGGACCGATTAAAATTTACTGCAACCTCGGAAGAAGGGAGAAAGAGAGAGGGAGTATGGTTAGTCCAAACTAATGATAAGTGCTCCTAGTTAATGATAATAATTCCAATAGTTCTGTGGATACCCTCCCAAGAAAGTATTGTTAGGTTGTAGATTTGTGAATGCAACTTGTCCCCGCATGCCACCCTTTGCATATTGCTGCCACATTGCCTGTTCCTCCACTAGTAACCTCTGTTTGTTCTGCATCTCGGACATTTGCACGTAATGTGGAGGTGCCACCGCCATTGAAGCTGCAAACGGATCTGCACTGGTTGAACTTGAACTACTCCCTGAAGTTGGTGGTGCTGGCAATGCTAGCATTGCAGGCCTTCCAGCTGACCCTAGTGCCACACTGCTAGCACTGCCACTTACCCCAAAACCTGGTCCTTGCATGGCTGCATTTGTAGCTGCATGTTTGTACATGCCATCCAACAACAATGTGTCAAAGCCGCCTCCTAATGATGGCTTCTGGTTGGGCAAGTTGCTGGCTGATTGGACCAATGCTGTTTCCCAATCTGCCGCATCATCAAAAGCATGCCATGGAAGAGCTTGGGTGGCACCACTTGTTGCTGGTGCAGCCCCGTCAAATAATGCTAGGGCTAGTTTGTCCTCATGTTCATGACTTGTCACCATATCATCTCCTAAATTCAACAGATCACCCTCCGTTTGCACCACTTTTTTTTCTTTTGGCTCTTGTTCCTTTGTCTCTTCCCTCACTTCTGCTGGGTCCTCATTGAATCCTTCTGGTGGTGGCAGTGCCTTTATTGCATTCATATGCTCTTCCGGTTCAGTTTCCTTAGCTTCTTCATCTCCGTTCTTCTCTTCTTGGTTATTCAGTTTCCTGGTTTGTGCTAAGATGGACCTGTCTCTGATGTATTCATCCATGAGCTCTAGCTTCCTTGTTGTGACCCTCTCAATCTCTGGGTACTCAGATGAGCGTGCAATGCCAAAACTCTTGCACCAGCTGTAGAATAAGTCTAGCTCATCATACTGCTTTCCAACACGGCAGAAAATGTCATACACCTTAATGCAATCCGGTACCTCCATGTCATCGGCGAAACGATCAACTAAGATGCTCATTATTTCTGTCATTTCATGATATATTTGAAAACTCTCCTTCACAATGGGATAGAGAGCCACTATTACAATACGATGGTTCTTTGCCGCCCCTGTCAAGTTGAAACAACCATGAGATTGCCTTTTATGCTTTTATATATAATTATACGTGGTAAAATTCTTTGTTTAATTGAAAGAGTGCGTGATTGATTATTCATCTTGAGCAAATGTTTTACTAGTTTATGCATTTTGAAAACAGCAATTAGCACCAACTATAGGAAGAATGTGAATAAATGTCCACCAAGAAAAAAGAAAATAAATGACAAATTTGATGATATTCAATGCGATCTAACAAAATAATTGCCTTTTTTTAAACCTAACCTGAAGAATGCATGTGGGTTCTTGTTTCTATCTACCTACAAAGAAAATTTGCTTGTTCTAGTAGCTACAAACCTGTGGGACGGCAAGCTAAAAAGCGTTCAAGCAGCAACTGCAGATGCTGCATTTTGGAAAATAGTTGCTCAGTCTTCATTTCATTCAATGGCATGGCTTTCACAACGATTTCCTTATCCTTGTCTCTATCTATATATCTATCTCTTTCTCTTTCTCTTTCCCTTTCTCTTTCCCTAGCATCCTCCTCATCTTCATCAAAACCAAACCTGCTGCGCCTTCCACGCCTGTTCTGCATCCTGTACTCAATCCTTTCATCTAGATACAATGCATACGTGCGCACAAATGCAGAGAAGTCCCATGAATCAGATTTTTTTGAGCTGTCCCTGAAATCAGACATGTTGAGAAGGCGAGTGCCACGTCGAGTTGAGAAGAATATTTCCTGCTCATATGCAGGATCACCATCTGCTAGCAGCCTTTGAATCAGAACAAGTGATTTTAAAGCCACAGTCCAGCTGCTGGTCTTGCCGAGACGCCTGGAGATGGTGTTAACACATGCACTGATGAATGCCCTTGAGTAACATGTTAAGCTGAGGATCTCCCTAATGTGCCTTTCTTCAGCTGGATACTCATCATGCCTTGTTGCCTTCACAATGGCCACGTCAAGGTCAGCAAGTGAGGTGCTGCTTCCCACCTTTGCTAGGCCTATGCTTGTTTGGTCCTTTACTGCCCCAATGGCTCTTCGCAATGAGCTTTGAGCCATGGTTTATTTAAGTTGCAGGGCTTGTTTCAATTTGGTCAGGATCAGGCTTGTTAATAAATGTTCCAATTTTGCTGTTCTGAAATTAGTTAAATATGTTGAAAATCGTTGCACCCTGCAAATGGCACATAGCACATAGCACATTTCAAATAATTCGAACTTGAAAACTTTTACTGCTTACATAAACTTTTAACATTAGCTTCATGCTTCATGTCATAATATATATAAGCGGGGGAAAAAAAATGAAACCTATACACGCATTACATGCATGCAAAAGAAAATTCAAAAGTTTAACTTTTTATTTTTATTTCTTAAATAATCCAGGACACAAGAGGAAAGACGGCATGCTACCTGCTTGGAGAGCACAAGAGCGGGCAGAAGTTTAAGATTTCTGATAGGTGATTATTGTGTCATGAACCCCCAACTGATTATGGACGTTATTGCATGCTGGGAAAATGAGAAACCCAGCAGAAAATGATTTCTTTCAAGGTGTTATTGTTGTCTTTACCTTAGAAATGTTTAGAGGGAAAAGAAAAAGGAGGGATGAGGAATAGAAGGATGGATAGTTGTTTCTATCTGTCCTCTCTTCCCTCTTCCCTTCCCTCTGTTCCCTCTCAGGGTCAAGCAGTAAGACTTGGCTCAAATTAGACCAGCATTGCCCGTTTTTCTAGCATAAAAACGTGGGAACCAAATGAGATGTCATGACATGCATGCATTTCCCATTATATGCTTAGCTTGCGTTTTCTCGTGACCCTTTGACCTTTTCAAGGGTGCCCTTACCAATTTAAGCCTTCTAATTAAGAGAGAATGCCAAAATTTCCCAATTTTTTTTTTTTGGTCCATAATCCAATTACATATTATGTTTAATATATTAACTATAGTATTGATGATTTCTGATTATGTTCAGGTAATGTAGTGTCAGATCTTTTATGTCTTTTACAGAGCTATTATTGTGTGGGTAAAATGGAAGTTTGTCGGAAAACAGATGGTACCTTTTAAGTCTATCAAAAACCAACTCTCCCATGGGCTCATCATCATCATCAATGGCTTTTATGTCTACAGCAAACATTATAAACTTCTGAACCTGGAACACCTTCAAATTCACATTGACATAGTAGCCCAGCCAAACACCTCGCCGAATGAACATTTTAGCAGTTTTTTACATTTGTAAATGCATCCAATATCCTTATGGGAGACTGCCTGGATCATGAAGACTTTCCCTCTTTTTCCGGGTGCCTTCGCTTTGTTTGTGTCCTTTTCTTTTCTTTTCATTTCATTTTTTTCCACCATGTTCCTGAAATTTAACTGCATAAAAGATATCGAGCTCACGTGGCACTAAGCATACTCTTTACTGTGTTATATTATTGTTAAAGTTGGATGCATATTTTTTAGGTTTAATTATTTTGTAAGTCTATGTAGTTTGATCCAATTTTTAATTAAGTCCCTATAATTTAAAAATTTTTAATTAGATCTTTACATTAAATAAATTTTTGTAATCAAGTCCCTGGAACAATCTATTATTGCAAAATTGGTAGTTAAATTGAATAAATTTTTACATTTAAATTTATAAAATTGGGTTAAAATCTATTAAATTATATAAAATTTTAAAAAATTTTGTAATTTGAGATTGCTCTAAAGATCTGATTATAATAATTTATCTAATATAGGGACCTAATTAAAAATTTTTAAATTATAGGAACCAAATTAAAAATTAAGTAAAACTATAAAGACCTTTAATTAAACCTATTTTCTACTGTGCTTCATTTTCCTCCCCAAGGGGTTAACCTTGCTATAGTTGATTATTATTATTTTGCTATAGCTGAGGAATTTGGAGAAGGAGGTCGCCACCACCAGAAGCGTGGCCCAAGTACCAGTTGTATTGGGTAGATCAATCATCAAAAGAAAGTAGGAACGTATCAACCTCATTCACGCAGAGCTTTAGTAGCGCACGATTTACAAGGCAAAAAGAGAGGTCGATGAAACAAGACATAAATATCCGGACAAGATCATTAAATTGAATTAATTGAGTATTTTAGTTTACGTTTGTAAATCTCAAACCCTTGTTTGCAAACAACTAACATAGTTCTTGCATAAAATTTCATGTTTCCTTGTTACAGGAAGTCATAAACGGTAACTTTTACGTTGCATTAAAAATTTCGTGATGACTTTTGATGATATTAGTGGACGTGCCTATCAATTCACATTTTTTATTTCTAGAGTAAATTTTAACGTAAATTTTTATTTATTTATTTAAAAAATAAACTAAAATTAATGGAGAATAAAAATATTAATAATTTGTAATAATTAATGGATAGTTTTAAAAAAATTATCTATTTTTTAATTTATATTTAATTGATTATATATAGATATTAGTTAAATACATTTATGAAACTCAACTTATTTCAATATAATTTTGAGAGACTAAAAGGTAGTTACTAAAGGAAAACCTCTTTATCATAGTATAGATTTATTCATTAAAAAATTCACTTTTAAATTAAAGTTATATTAAATTACAACACTATAAAACTTACTTTTAGGCAAAATCCAGGTTGCAAAATCAATTCCAACCCAAATTAATTTTGCAAAAAATCTAATCCAAACACACTATAAAAGGGTAAACTGGTACATTCCATACAGTGAAACAAAATTTCCTCTTGGACAAAGAAAACTACGCTGCTGTCTATCGTAACTGTGAGGGATAACATCATCTAACTTATAAATCTAAACGTACTTTCCTCTGTATTTAGGCTTTGGATCCTTAATAAACTTAGAATCACCAGCCTCCATTAACTGAGCATCATTTGGACTAAAAACTGCAGAATGAAGATTACCATCTTGTAACCACTTTACATGGTTCTCCTTAAACTCAATGTGTTTTATCCTAGCTGCCTCAGCTATTTCCTCTGTGTAAGGATCTATCTTGACCATTGTCAGTAATACCCTGCTATAACGCGAACTAAGGATCTGCTCGGAAGAAGAAATCAGTTTAAAACATGGATGCTCCGGGAACTGGTTTTCTGCAGAATCATCTTCTCGCAATACAGGATAGAAGTACACAAGCCTGCCCCCCATTACAAGCATCCTGGCGGCAAGATCAAGCAAATCATGCACACACTCAACTAAACTGTAAGGTGCAGTTGATGGTATGTGATCGGTCCTCTTGTCATCAGGAACAACATAAGGTTCCACAGCCCCCTTTAGCAGTTTCCGACCACCAGATTTGCGTCCCCCAGCTCGCACTCCATAAGGAGGGTCGCATATTATGGCATCAAATACCTGCAATAAACCGCAAAATTATCTACAAACTAGAAAAGCAGAAATTTATTTTCAAAAACAATGAGCAAATTTGCATCCATGCAATTTACTATTGCACTTCACATTGTGGTCTATCCTTACATATAAATTTAGAGATAATGCCCCGAGTTATCTTCCCAAATCCAGTACATGTCAGCTGGCGGCAAAACTTGCCAGCCATAAAAAGTATTTCTATACAATACCCAATTGTGTCTTATCCAAAAGCTCTGTCCTTGATATCCTTGCCAACTAAAATCCTTGATGAGAGGATCTGCATTAGGTCCATAGGCCGTATACTCTGGTATTATTGAGTAATTTTATAAACAATAGGACTCCAACTCTCAAATATTAATATAAAGTCCCAACCCAGGTCTCGCAGGCTTACCTACAGCCAGGTCAATAAAGAAATAAATAAGGCTAGCCTTCGCAGATACTGAGTCCATGGTATCTATTGCCTAACCATCAGTGCACGAGGTGTTATCAAAATTATCAGTAACGAATCTATTGCTTGCAAATTTTACAATTAAGTAAAATAACAGAAAGCCAGGGTCAGCAATATAATTAATGAAAAGAAAATAAGAAACCACAAAACATTTGCGAACAATACAGTAGTCAGATGCTCACCTTTCAGATTGGAAGAAATAAAAGAATATTTTATACTTATATTAGCTAGAGAAAAAACCAACAAAATTGTTGATATTAGATAAATTCTTAATTCTTAAGAGTGGAGCCATACAACAATACAGCAGCAAGATACTCACCTTTCAGTGGACCAAAAATAAATAAATAAATAAAATTAAGAACATAAGTATGAGGACAAGATTTTAGTTTTCAAAGAATTACCTCTTTCAGCCCATCACGCCAGGGAGGACGGTTGTTATCAGCTCTTAAAAGACCAACTGGCATTGGCAATCCATACTGCAAAATGTACAGCCTAATAAGTTTACCAGAAGGAGATACACATTATAAATCATGCTTTATTCAAGCAAATTCAGACTATCATAACATTGTGAATGCAAAGTGGTGCCAAGTTCCAAGTAACTATACGTACATACAAAATGTTTCACACAAACCACAAAACAATAGTAATAGTGTTTGGCACATTTACTTGCTTAAAATTGCTCCAAACATTACAGTCAGGACCACGTCCATCACGTACTACTCTAATGTCAATGTCAGCACCCTGAACAATTTGGATCAGTTATTGTTAAAAAAAAAATCTTCTGCATGCATATTGATATGAACATGCCTAAGAAGTCAATTGCAAATAATGTAAAGCAGGATAAGCAGCAAAAAAGAAGAAGAAAGGCAAAGCAGACCATGGTCATTGCTCCAAAGTGAGTTGCTGCAACAAGAATACTTCCAGTTCCAACAAAAGGGTCATAGATCAGTTTCCCTGAGGAAGCAAGTGCTTGGTTGGCCATTAGAAAAGCCATTTCAGCATCCATGGCTGTTGGCCCGAGATAAGTTCGACTTTTCAATTGATATGTTGGTATAAGCTTCCTATCAGCACCACCAACTTCACGACCAAAGAAAATTCTCTTTTGGACAATTGGAGGAAGACCATTATTGGCTCCATAATTATCAATTTCTATAAGCCAGAAGTTGTGATCTGGGTTTTTCAACTTTACTTGTCCCTGCAAACAAAATAACATAATGATGATGGACAACGAATACATTCTTGTAATATACTGAGATAAGGAAAGCAGTATAAGCTATAAAACAAGAAGACTCTATGAGAAGGTCAAATGAAAACAAATGCGGAAGATAAGGGGTTCATTGACGAAAAAATGTAAAACAGTATTAGATGAGCTAGAAACTTATCTCTACTAAGCCAATCTTGATAAATGATAACATTAAACAAAATAAATAAATAAATAAATCTAATAAGCCAATATCAAAAAACAAAATTCTCGAAGCTCTCCACAGATTCTGTAATGTCGTTTTCATCATGCCCAGCCCACACTAGACAATATCATCTCCGGTGAAGTGGGAGTGAATAGTAATGATTCAACTTACATTTTTGAAAAATTATAAATTATAACCAGCTTACACATCCACAAAAACCCAAAACACACTAAAAGAGTCCTCTTGCACCACATGACAACAAGAGCCAGCAATAAAGTCAATAGTTTCCTGCAAAGTGCACCAAATTTCATTAAAAGACCGCCATTCAAATTAGAGGACACCCCACCTTAAAAGGGATATAAGAAAGCCCTTGAATGAGTTCCTTTTGCTCGTTGAGGCTCATAACCTTCCCAAAGCTGTCAACAGTGATCTTGAAAGTCTTACCAGAATCCAAGTATGGCAACTTCCTCTCATCAGGGTAACTCAACACAGAATCTTTCAACTCCTCATAGCTGCCCCCTTCCCCCCACAGCTCATACATTCCCTTCACAAGTATGCCTACAAAGATTCCCAACACCCAAAAAAAAAAAAAAGAAGATTACAACTTTAAACATACCCACATCACAAAAAATGCGAACTCAGCATCAAAATCATAATGGGTCAAAGAAAATGAGAAAACTGACTTCGGTTGGCAATGCTGCGTGCGACTTGCTCTGAAGGGAGATTGATTAAATGGAAAGGGGAATCGGGGTGGTGGTGAAGAGGCAGTTTCCATTGCAACTTGGAGGGAACGTCGTCGTTTTGGTTGTCCCCAAAAGCACCAAAGAGATGCGCGAGAGATTCAACTTCGGGTTTTCTGTAATCCAACAACCTGTGGTAGAAAACGCATAAATACCACATGGTTTTTCTTGCTTTTCTTTTTCCCTCTCTTTCGGCGCTTCTTCACAAACGGGTTGAAAATGAATGAATCAAGTTTGAAGAGGAATAAAGAAGCAGAAGGAAGGTGGTGGGGGTGGTCCTAAACCCAGCACAAAACCCTGGAAGACTTTCACCTTTATTTCCCTTGTTGCAAACATGCAATATTTTGCAATTTCGAGGTCCAAACCGAAAGCATAAGCAAAATGTAAAATTATACTTCAACCCCGCAAACATCCTGTCTATACCTTCTTTTAACCACACCTATGAAGTGTGGCTAAAAGAATTTAAAATGTTGCTATATACATTTAACTATATTTAAAACTGTGTGAGTAATTGATGATGACTTTAAACAATGTGGCTAACCATACTTTAAATACATTTAACTACACTTCAAAATGCAGTTAAACAAAAGTGCATGGTACCATATTTAACAATACTCCATAGCATCCTTCGTGGTAAATATACACAATTTTTCCTCCTGATATAGACTTACTCATAATTTGAATAATTAAATTGACTAAGACATCCTAGCTTAATTAAGAGTGTGATTTTTTTGAAAATCACTTTTTTATTGAAAAATATCTATTTTTATATATTTGAATAATTTTTGAAAAATAATCGAATTTTCAAAAAAAAAAATATTTTTAATTTTTTTGAGAAGTTGAAAATAGTAGTTTTTTAAAAAAATCAAACTTTAATTTTTTTAGTTATATATAAAATTTAAATTTCATAATTACTTTTTATAAAAGATGAAACAAATGCACCCGAAATTGATAAACCTCAATAATGATAACTATGTAACTCTTGATATTACTTGTTATCCTAATTTCAATGAATTTTATGCCGATCACTAATTTAAAAAATATGCTAACAAATTATTAACATATCATTGACGGGTATAATAATAATAATAATAATAATAATAATATATTTTTACATGAAGAAGGGCTATGTTGTAGCAGTCGAATGCAGAAAAAAGGCCAGGCACAATGGAGGTTCAATGAGTAGAGATGTTTATTACGAGGAAGAGTCTAAAATTGGCTTTGGAGTTGGGCCTTAGATCCTTTACATTACAATGGATCTTTCATATAATAGGTTATGGGAACCTAATTCATAAAGTTTGTTTATTGGGTTTAAGATTTGAGAAGTTTAAAATCTAATATGATCCTAGAGAGTGTAATATGGTGACAGCCTCACCTTACCAACTATGCAAAACTCGAAGTGTCAAGGGTGTGGTTTGATGAGATTTTAAGTTGTATTCCAGTTCTTTGACTCTATTAAGATGTTTGATTTGGAAAAAGTTAAAATTTTTATAAAAAATAATATATTTTTTAATATGTACAATTCTTTCCTTTTATTAGGTGCTGGTAAGTGCAAGAAAATTTTCTTTTATATTATTTAATTTTAATAAAATAATAATATTATGTAATTTTCACCTGATGACTTTGTGCATATGGCTCTAGTTTTGAAATAGAATGAAAATAAACTAGGCTAAATTAAATTTTAAATTGTTTTACCTAAAATTAGGTTTATTTTATGTAATTTCAGGCTGAGGTTAATATATTCATTATATATATTTTTTATAACTTTACGTTATTAATTTGTATGAGTGTAACTTATTTATTTATTGAGAATTAAATTAAAAATAGTAGTACCCGTCCAAAAAAAGGAAGATAATATTAGCAGTAGGAAAAGTGGCACGTGTACTTGGGGGGGGGGGTGACCTAGACTAAACACTTTCACACATTCTATACCAATAGCATAGCATCAGAATTTGAAGTGCTTCTGTGTCTTTCTTCGTCTCTACCATCCTGTGCTAGGTTTTCCTTCCGTCGTCGCCCCACCGGTACTATTCCTCGTTTCCTTCCTCACAATTCGCTTTGAATCATCGATTATAAACTTTGATTGAGACGCTCACGGGTTGTGTTTATTTCATGTTTGTAAATCATGGGGTTGTTCGGTTTGCTTCGATTTGGGCCCTAAATTTGACTAATTTAATCAAAGCTTTTTTTGTTTTTTTTCCTGTTGGGTGTGGGTCCATCTGATTTGCGTAAGAATTAAGGAAGTATCAATTATGAATTTTATTAATTAATTTGTGGGAATTTTGAATTTTTGTACGATCATAGAACATTGCTTTATGTTGCTTAATTTTTCTGCTTAGTTGCAAGGGTACTAGGTGTGCCTGGAGCACTGCGAACTGTGCACTTGTTTTGTTTCAAATTTAGTATTTAAAACTGATACTTGGTAGACACCAATTACTTAGTTGTGTATCCGCATTGGAATTGAATTCATAGCTTTTATCTCTTTTTCTCTAATATATGAGCTATGCAGATTCCAGGAATTTCATGTTTGGTGGTAGTTTTTGACTTTTTGTATTTGTTGATATTTGGTGTCGGGGTAGGAGCATACTTCTAATGTAATTGTTTGTGCCATTTCTTTTGTAGAAGTAGAACTTACCCTTGTTATACCATGTCTGAGATTTTCTGTTTGCCACCCATGTCAGATTAAGTAATGTTCTTATAATGGTTTTGTGAAGATTGCCTAGCCTGCATAGAATCTGAAAAGTATTATTTTGACGAAGAGTTAGCAAGTTTGTCAGCATTTAGTTGGTACTTGGTAGGATCTGGTAAGAGTGAATTTTCTTCATGATGCCAAATACAACCCCAGGAATTTTCTTCTTTTCCCTCTTTTTGGTATCCATATATGTCCATATGTCAATAAACAAATCTTCATAGAACTATGATAAACCGCCACAAACCACTCAAAATCTCTACAAATTAAGTTCCAAATTGATTGGTTGCCTCAGATAGTATAACATGGTGCTCTTTATCTCACCTAAGTTCCATTTGAAGTGTTTTCAGCTACATCATTAATAATATTGAAGTTGTTCTTTTTCTTGCATAGTGAGTTGTGACCTACCATTTTGCTCTGAGGGCCAGGGATATTTTATCTTAAATTTTCACGCCCGCCCCCCCAAACCTCCTCTCTCTAAAAGGTATACCAAACTGACAATGCCTTGCCCATAAAGTATCTTCTGCTAAAAATCTCCCACACCAAAAGAAACTTCTTAATTCTTAACCTTTAGCAATGATGCAAGCACATACAAGTTGGCTTTATAGGTTAAAAGATTTTATTATTTGGCTCTGACAAATGGACTTATTTACTTTTATGCTATTGCAGCATAAATGCCAAAAACCAGGAAGTAGAACAGTGCTTTTAAAAAGCTTTGTTTTCTTTCTAAGTGTGATGGTGCTATTTTCTTCTTTTAATCATAATATTGTGCTGCTCTTGTTCATGAGGAATCCCATTCTCTAACTTCTTATTTGAAGTTAACTGGGGTTACTCAGGACTGGTTTCTTCCACTTATTTAGATGTGGGATGGCTCACCCTGCATAGCTAATTCAAACATTATGCACTAATGCTTGTTGTCCTGCAAACCTGCAGTTTAGAATGTCAGATGTGGAAGAGTATCGTTGCTTTATTGGTGGCCTTGCATGGTCAACATCTGATAGAAAGTTAAAGGATACATTTGAAAAGTTTGGCAAGCTTATTGAGGCAAAGGTAATCTATATCATATGATTATTATAATCATTATAGTTCTTGATGCAGTTATTGTTCAGTATCTTATTTCATGTTTGTGCTGGGAAGTTGGTTTGTGTGTACTTTTGGATGAGATCTCCAATGTTTCTTTTGTTTTATTACTTTAGGAGGAAAATTGCGATATCGACTGAACTTTTTTGTTAATAAATCAAGGAAACATTGTTGGTGAAAACCGTGTAATATAATTAAAACTCAAAACTAAAATTTCTAAGTGTTATGTATGATTTGGATATTTTTAATGTTCTCTTGCACCATATTTTTGATACAGGTGGTTGTTGACAAATTCTCTGGGCGCTCTCGAGGTTTTGGATTTGTCACGTTCGATGAAAAGAAAGCAATGGAAGATGCTATTGATGCTATGAATGGGATGGATTTAGATGGCAGAACTATTACTGTCGACAAAGCTCAGCCTCAACAAGGATCAAGTAGAGATGACGGTGATCGCTATCGAGAGCGAGGTCGAGATCGTGATCGTAACCGAGATTATGGAGGTGGTCGAGGATCTAATGGTGGCGAATGCTTTAAGTGTGGTAAACCTGGTCATTTTGCTAGGGAGTGCCCTAGTGATGGGGTAAGAGGGGGAAGGTATGGTGGCAGGGAAGGTGGTAGATATGGTGGAAGTAGTGGTGGCGGTCACTATGGTCCTGATAGAAATGCAGATCGTTCTTCTGGTGGGCGCAACAGGGATGGGGGTAGTCATGGAGATTCTGGAAATGATCGATATTACCGTGATCGTGCTGGACCATATGAACGACGGGGATCAGGCGGTGCTCGTTGATATAATTTAGTCTTTTCATTGAGGTAAGGAACATGTGTCGATATCTCCTCTTAACATTTTGTTTCTTGATTCTAAGTGAAATTGTTGTTGTGCTTTTTTGCAGCTGTGAAATTGGAGGGGTTGCTGTTACTGCTTCAGATTTCTTTTTCGTTCACAATGTTCTGGGATTGTTGTTTGGATGGATCAATGATACCAGTGTTTTG
Source organism: Pterocarpus macrocarpus (assembly GCA_031439585.1). Classification (NCBI taxonomy): domain Eukaryota; kingdom Viridiplantae; phylum Streptophyta; class Magnoliopsida; order Fabales; family Fabaceae; genus Pterocarpus; species Pterocarpus macrocarpus. Next base: position 39,833,888 of record CM062518.1, read on the forward strand.
AGATGCAATACTCAGCTTATATTTGAGACTCTTTTATGTTCCTAAAGCTGACCTTTTGATCTGTTGAAATCTTATGCATGCTTGACTTATGGTCAAAATTCATGATTTTGTGCTCTATGCTATCTATAATTGCTGCTGGGATATCTTGTGAATTGTGAATTTGATGCACGGCGAGTTGCAAATGACATATGTGCTGCTGGATTGCCTGTTTCATTTTAAGAGGTATTGGAAAGTGTTGTTGTGTTGGATGGCTGGGTTTTGGAAAAGGTAGAGGTCCAAATGTGCAGTTTGCTTCTTCTAATTGGGGGAAAGTTTTAGAAGTAGAATGCCCATTTGGCTATCCTGTTTCCGGATCTTTGAGTGAAAAGTAGTCAAGCGGGTAAATTATTGAATATTAGTCTCAAACACCTACTTTCATATTTGCTAGATTTTCGTTTTGGTCTGTGCTTTATTAATATAATTGACCTTTTGGCAGGATTCTTGGATAAATGTGGTCTTTTTGGATTCATCATTGGGTTCCTTTGTTGCTAATTGGATATGCATGGTTTTTTAAACTAAAATTCTTTTCAGCTGCAGCAGGCCATCTGCAATTGAACCCAATATGCATGCCACTCTTGTTTTCCTCACGGGGCACTGATGGAAGGGGGTTCTATTTTCTGTTATTGTGGCACATTGTTTGGAAGATCTTGATGAGTTGAGCAACTGCGACCCATTGCCCATTCTTTTTATACATTAATTCTCTATTTGGTGGAAGATTGCTCTCATCCAATTTTTCATCTCCCTGCATGTGATGTTGGTTTTATTTGCTGAGATCCAGTTAGTAATAATCAAATTATGGTCCCAAATTTCCATTCTCTTTCATCACAAGGTTCTGCACACTAATATCAGATTTGAGATTGCTGCCTTAACCTCTGCACTATGATAATAAATGTATATTGGTAGATTTTTACCTATAATTGGATTATTTGTATATCATGATCATGGTCTGTGTTACCAAATCTGTGTCTTGGTCTATGGTTATCGTGTTACAGAGCAAATACCTTTCAACGTGTATTTTCACTTACACTGTTTATCTTGCTTAGCGGTGGATTTGACTCTTTTATAAAAGAATTAGGCATTGTAAATTTTCTTCAAATTTTAAATGGAAACTAATCAAGTAGTAAGTACGTGTCTTTTTCTTCCCTTAATAATAGTTGTTTACATGGCATTTCTCTTAATTTAATGGTGTAAAATGGTAGTTTAAGTTTTTGTAATGGTTATGTACAAGGGCCATGAATGGCTGAAACGAAAGACATGGTTTAAAATGAAAAACCTGCTCGAAACATATAGTCAAATAGGATTCAAAGAAAGCAACTTAACGTAACATGTGATAAAAGAAACTATCGTTCATAGTCCTCTAAACCAGTAAATCTGATTAACATAGCCGTGAAAACGTTAGTACGTTATAGCTATGGCCAGTCAGCCTCCAGTTAGCACTATAACGCAAATGATATTTCATTGTTGCGAGCATCAGGGGTAGCCATGAAGACCAACTATTAAATAGTACGAACATGCTGGACTGAATAAGAGAAATATCTTTCTTGTGCATGCCACCCTTCTTCTGACGAAATTATATAAAAGGGTAATCGCTCGTCATCGTATATTTAGGTATAATTTGGATGATAATAGGCCTAAATGATCATCATGTGGAGTGCACTAACTGCGAGGACATACTTTAATGTTTTCTTTTTTTTTTAATAATCCATCAGAATCCAGAAATGAATCCAACATCGAGATTTCCCCTTCTTTTGGACGTGTATTATTTATCTGGATTTAGGAGTGGCTATTTTTACCCCTATAAATCTCAAAAAGATTAATTTTGATGAATTATAGTGCAAAAGAGTTTAATATTATTATTTAATCACATATTTTTATTTATAAGACTTTTAAGATAGTGGATGATTGAGTTAAATATTTTTGCTATGTGTCAATACATTGAATATCTGTATAAAATTTCTTTACATTAATAATGTATTACAATTAAATTCTATCTAAAATACAAACACCTCAAGTAAATTATTGTGGTGAACTAATGAAGTAGTTTTCTCATCTTGAAAGTAGGATCTGAAGTCAATCTTTGCTAAGACTTGTGGATTGAGTTTATATATCATTGGTTAACGAGATATAATTAACCATGACTTTGTGGATGTAAGGGCTGAAGTTCATAATTTAAAAATTCAGGGCGTTATGCATTCCACGCGAAAGCAACAGTGGAGAGCCCACTTTGACAATAAGCAAACAACCAAAACTAGTATTATTCTTTATGCAATTCCTTATAATTTAGAACATCACATGCACTATTGCATAGTTGGTTTTTCTTTTAGTGGATTGTTCACTAACTTGGTCGGAATGTACTTCTACATTCTCTACTTTAAGGATCTTTCTTTGATTTGAATGTTCATTTGATCAAATTTAATGCATTAAACTTTAGCCGGTTCTTTTATCTCGTTCCTTTTCTTCTCTCAGAACGCACATCCTTAACTTAGTACTAACAATAGACAGAAACATCACCCTGTGTTCATTTTGCTTTTTTGATTGGTTAATTCAGAAATCAGTCAATACTCGCTAGTCTGCAGACCTGCATAATTTTGATGCGGATCACAACAAGATTCTTATGGTTTAAACGGGAGATTCCTGAAGCAAAGTATATGATTTTTTCAAGAGAACAAGAGATTCTATCAAACAAAGTGCATAGAAAGCCTAGTTGTTACATCAAGCTCTTATGTAACAAGTAAGAACTGACATGAAAGTAAGAAACATGACAAAGTTTCATGGTGCCAGGTTCCTCAAGTATAATTTTGGAGTTACTAGTTGAAAAATGGGAATTGAAGAATTAATAGCGTATTTAGTAACAGTGAAGATTGAAAGAATTGTCGTATTATGCTAGAGTAAAATGTTTTTCAGTGACTGGAACTTGGATTAAAATTAAATCCAAATAGTAATGCATGCATAACACAATGCATTGTCAATTTTCAAGTCTTCACCTATCCCACCAATTTTTATCTTTGCCAAATACATCTTAAATTGAAACTCTGGAACCATCTATTGGTCGAGTGGCTTTACTCAATGTAAAAAGTTGAAAACAGTGCATGAACACCTACACCCCCTATTGGATATGTGCACTGCATTTAAGAAAGCACCTGCAAAACCTATGGTCATGTTGCCCCCCGCTGAGTTCCTTAGTGGATATATGAGCTGACCACACCCTACTGGATCCTATTTCATGGTTAAACAAAAAAAGAAGGAGAAAAAACAGCTGAACTATTTGTGAAGGTCTATTAATCACGTTTATACTCCACTATAGCCTATTAACTTGGTAAGGCCAAATGTAATGGCCATAGCCATCCAACCTCCAATCAGCACTCTCGCACAAGACCTCCTCACTGGAGTCTTTCCAAGAACTGCTCCTACCCCTCCAAATACCAACAATGCCAAGCTAGCCACAGCAGCAACAACAGCCACCCTGATCTTATAGTTCCTTATAAATACTGCTGCTAGCAGTGGCACTGCAGCACCAACAGAAAATGCAATTGCTGATGCTATGGCAGCCTGAAAAGGGTTTGGCAGCTTGTCCTCTTCATCCCCTTTTGTCTCTATGTCATTGTTGACTTCTCTTTCTCTTTTCATTTGAGATACCTCTATGTCTAGTTGAGTGTGCACAGAAACAAACTCTCCAATTGCCATGCTACAAGCTCCTGCTACTAGCCCGGCGAAGCCGGCAAGGAGCATGGCTGTGATGTCCTTATTCACAGCTCCAACACCCATCATCAGTGATGCAACTGAGACCAGCCCATCATTGGCTCCCAACACAGCTGCTCTAAGCCACTGTGCCCTTTGAGAGTAGTCAACGTTGTTTTCTTCAATGCCTTGACTTGGATTTGCTTCTACATCATTTGCATGCATGGGAATCACGCTATGTTTAAGTGACATTTGGTTGTTCTGAGAGCCAAGGGAAGCCATCAAAGTACAAAAGTTGTACGATACGAATTGAAAGGGAAAATGAGAAGAAGATTGCTTGTGGAGGACACACTCTCCACCTGGAGGGTATTATATAGAAAGGAAAAACACAGTTTTTTTAATTTTTGGAAGAGAAGGGCCATCACAATTAGGTAACCTTTATGATAATGGGCCTCAAATGGTGATAAAGAAGTGGTGACAGTGCGGAGAGCACTATAAGGGGCGGCTAACTGTTTAATAATTCCTGAAAAATTTAATCAACAATGAATTAGTTTTTTCAGGACCTGTACGGTTATCTGATATGATTCAGTCTATCTAGATAGTATATGTTTGCATAACACCATGGAGAATGTATTTATCTCTTTCTCAGTTACTCATAAGTCCTGCATTGAAACTTCTTAGTGTTTTTATAGTTAAAACTCTCTTTAATTGATATGAAGTAATCAAGCCACTAGGCGGGGCTGGTGGTCAGGAGTGCAGGAGATCATAGGTTCAAACTTCAGTGCCATTTAAAAAAAAGATATGAAGTAATCAAGTTTACTATTATCATAAGCAGCATGCAGACTCAAAAGTTCTGAATGATAGAATCTTGTTGATAGATACATAGATGTTTATGGGAAGTGGTGGGATTATTAAATTGGTGGGGGTGTTGCATTCCACAAGCTAGGTTAGTGGCAGCCACCCTATTGTTTAATGAAACATGACTTTATAGATGGGTGGATTGAAGGAGATGATTAAATAATTCATGGTAGTGAATTCCACAAGAAAGCCACATGCCACTTTGAATATGAAGAAGAAAAAAAAATCCAAAGCTGGCATTTTCTGACTGAAACTCCTTATTTGGAAGCATTCTTAAAGTGGAGACATGCATTACTGCTTTGTTTATTGTTAGTTTTCCAGTAGTGGGTTCGTCTGAATGTACTCTCACGCTCTTAGGCCATGAAGTGATCTCATATTCCATTTCTACAATTTTATATTTCTAATGCATTGAGCTTGATTTCATTTGGTCCTTATAACTTGTTCATTTCTCCTTTTATTCAGTATGCATATAGTTTGTGACAATTTCTTCTGGGATGAACTTGGTTTCCCGGCAAATCTATATGACTCCAGAGGTTAGACAATCCTTTCCAGTTTCCAATTCCATCCTACAACACCAAAGCTCAGGCCTATTTAGCAGATGGTTAGCATAGTACTAACAGAAAAGGCTGAATATCTGTTTGAGTTCATTTGTTCTTTGACTCTAACGCAAGACAAAAGAATAGGCATACATTGATACTGACCATAGTGAGGGCAAGCAACACTAATTTAACAAGAAATTTATTCGTGAAACAATGTATTTGAATGGGATTTCTCTTTTTGACAGAGCATAAAATTCTGTGAAGCCAAGCCAGATATGAAAAGGAGAATTCCAATTAAGTAATTAAGTAACTAATGCACTCTATAGCAGCTGACATGGCTTGAAAAAGAAAAGAAACATGAAAACATTCCATGGGTGATTGCAGCTAAGTAAATGAAAAGCTATGCTAAACAAGGAAGAAGCTCAATGCTTTTGCCTTTTCAGCTATCCATATTAATACATATATGTTCCACTTTCTTTCACAGTTAAAAATTATCCTGAATGAGTTATGTAGAGTTTAGCTGTATTCTTTTCATGCTCCAAAACGAAACTAATTACTAATCCCCCAGAATCACGGCAGACATGTTTCAAATGGAGTTAGTGCCTTAATGATCATTCTGCTCCGGGCATATGTTATCATACGGCGTTGGCATGGTGCTATGTTATTCAGATATGCTGAACAAAGGATTCTGGATTGGTTGGCGTTTACATGCTTTTAGATATTATTTATGGTTATTTGAATTAAAGAGCGAGATAAATTACTATTTCCATTGTTTACACTATAACATTGGGATTATCAGGCAAAACACAGCAAAAAGCAATAATGGGTCTCTTTCAGGGGAAATTTTCTTAAACAAAAAGAACTGTAGAAAGCTAAATTGAAGTGCTAGGTTTTGTTTGCCCTTCAGAAAAAGCAAGCAGCCTGTGACTTTCGTGTGGAGTGCACGCTCCCTTCAAATTATTAATAGCACACTTTAGTTCCCACTATCGTGTGGAGTGCACACTCTATCAAATGTAAAATATGTACACTCTTTCTCTCACATACATTCTAAATTGTTTAGTCCATTCAATATGTATGTTGCCAGGTGTTACTTATTGTGCTGAAATTGCTTATATCAATTGGTTCTACTGCACAAGCTATACATTGAAACTCTTTTCTCGGAATCAGTCTTGTGTCCATGCCCTGAAGTAAGGAAACCCTTTTTGTATTTTATTTTTTAATAATGAATTGGAGATTTACCTAAACCTGATGCATGTTATCGAAATCCCTCACCCTATATTGCAGCAAAATCTTCGCTCCAAAATTTAACAAAAGCAATGGCATCTCTGAATCATATTTATTTACTTTACCTCTAAACACATGTCAGCTAAATGTACAACTACAAATAGTATACCCCTTCATTATATGTTCTTATCGATTCCTTAATCTCCTTCATTGTAACATTCAAATATTAAGAGAAACTAAAATCATGACTGAGCCAAGTAAGATGAATGATATTTACACTGAAGAGAAATATCCGCAGGATTGGCTCCACATTATAGTGATGGATTTTCAAAGGCGGACCAGATTCATTAGTTAAAGAAAATAACCAACTTTGCTAGTGCCCTCCACACTTTCTCCTCTCCTTTATCAATATTTTAGGTCCATTTACACTCTCCAAACTTGATGATCCCTCTCTATAAATACCCTGCATTAGAAGCGTGTGCTCTCCACAAGCTCTCAATATCATATTTCGATTCCCTCCTTCTTTACCTTAGTATTTGACAACTTTATATTCCTTTTGTCCTTCATGGCTTCCCTTGGAGCTAGAACTAATGGAACTTCACCTAACCACGATGAGATTCCTATCCATGCAAATGGTGTGGAGCCAAAACCAAGCCAAGGAGTTGAAGAAAGCAACACTGACTACTCTCAAAGGGCTCAGTGGCTCCGAGCAGCCGTGCTGGGAGCCAATGATGGATTAGTCTCAGTTGCCTCACTGATGATGGGTGTTGGAGCTGTTAAGCATGACATCACAGCCATGCTTCTTGCTGGCTTTGCAGGGCTAGTTGCTGGTGCTTGTAGCATGGCAATTGGAGAGTTTGTCTCTGTGTACACTCAGTATGACATAGAGAAGGCGCAGATAAAGAGAGTGAGGGAAGCTAGCAACAATGAAGTGGATGAAGGAGCTCAAAGGGAGAAGCTGCCAAACCCATTTCAGGCAGCACTAGCATCAGCAATGGCATTTTCTGTGGGTGCTGTGGTGCCACTGCTAGCAGCTGTGTTCATAAGGAACCACAAGATTAGGATGGCTGTTGTTGCTGCTGCTGTTAGCTTGGCATTGTTGGTATTTGGAGGGGTTGGAGCAGTTCTTGGAAGAACTCCAGTGAGGAGGTCTTGTGCAAGAGTGCTGATTGGAGGTTGGATGGCTATGGCCATTACATTTGGCCTTACCAAGTTGATTGGCTCTGCTGGACTTTGAATGTCATTGATTACTAGCCTTTTGAATATTGTTAGTACTCAGTACTGGTTTTCTTAATAACTAGGATATGTGTGTGGGTACCGTTTGATTAAAATGTCAAGAAGCGTGTGACATCCCCTAGTATTACTCTCAATAAGGTTATGGCTGCTTTGTTAAGTGAAAACAAGGGTGCCTTCGGAAATCTGCATTCTATAGCTGTTCCCAAATCCCAGGATTTTAGTGTTCATCGTGTTTTCTTTTATCTCTTCATGCTTTATTTGGAGTGTTTACCTTGTCTCTTTCAGTGTTCCAAGTAAAACATATGGAAACTGTCTAGTGTAAAGAATAGTACTCTATTCTATATCAATAGAAAAATGTTATTTGTACCTAAAATAACATTGCTCATGAGATTTACTACATGAACCAGCAAATAGATATTTGTTAACCATCGCGTCATTGCAAGGAGACCTACCTAATGCAAAACCCCTTATTAATTATAAAATATTGTAAAGCATGTATAATTTATGGGCCTGTGCAGCGCCCTGTATCATGTTTATAGATATAGATAATTTCCATATAAATTGATGAAGATAGTTAAGTGTCAATGAGGGATTATTGATTTCAGAATCACTAACAACATAAATTTAACGTGAGTATCAACAAGTATTGCCGTTAATACTCAACTATTTGACCGTTTTGTGTAATGAATATTTCACCTTAAGGGTGTTTGTATTGTTAGCGGTTTTCAAAATTTAAAATTATTAAAAATAATTTGGTTGCATGAGATTAGTACACATGAAGTAAAGCACGCAAGCCACATCGCTTCATGATCGATCACATGGTGTATTAGATTCATCAATTAACTTGCAGGGAAAAAAAAAAAAATCACTGATGTGGCAATATACCGTTCAGGCATGGTGACATACATAGCCAACTACACAATATCGAATATTGCGCAGTTCTCTACCACTATATTTCCTGTGCGTTTTAATGAACTTTCTCAAGTTGTTCGTCCTTCTCAAGTTTCATTTTGGTCGTTATTTGCTTTAGGTAGTTGCCAGTTTTCTATTAGATACTCAAGTAGTTGTTGGTTCTATCTAATTTGAATATTATACCAGTGATTGATATAGTTTCCTTACGACATTATACCATTTCATCTTGTAGCCGCTTAACAAGCTCTTTCAGATGTCAGAATAGTATTGGCAAGCATGTGGGCTTGCTAGAACTGATTACCTACAAAATGAGTATATAACTTTTCAACACAAAATATAATAGCTTTCTCACATAAATATATCTAACATTTTTTTTCTTAGATATACATGTACTTTGATAGTTACTCACACTCATGTTTATACATTATGTCTATACCATGCCTATTCATGGTGTAATCAAATATTCATCTTTCCCTTCAAAACATATATTTTATTGCCATTAGCAAGCTTCAAACAGTAATTTAAGATGACATATTTCATTGGCAATTAATTACTCATTAATTAACAATAGTTGTACTTTTGCCAATAGCCGGAGTTTCGTTAACCTTCTTTTTTCTTCATCTTAGTTAATGATGGCCTTCCAAGAATTCATCTATATAAGCTGCAGCTAAAACAGCAAAAATAAAGCTTGAATATCGTTTGTAAATATTCCAAGGAACATGGTAGGTATAAAAACTACTAAGGATATACTAAACAAACAAGAGCAACAACTACTAATTCATCGGTTAATATATTTCCGGGAAGGCAAAAACTAAGGACAAGGGTAATATTTATTGCTAAGGATACTAATAAAATTGAGTATCTAATATCTCTCATTACTAAATATATAATCATTCAGCCAATAATCTCTTGACTTCTCTTTCTGAAAACAAAGTAAACTTATTCAATGAACATAAAGGAATGACTGCTCACATAAGACAAGTCAAAAACAGGGCCAGCAGGATTCGTTATTCCAAAGCCCTAGGACCCATTAATTTGGCTAACCCAAAAGTGATAGCCATAGCCATCCATCCCCCAACAAGTATCCTTACAGAGGACCTTACCTTAGGTGTCTTTCCCAGCTCAGCTCCCAAAAATCCAAAGCCCACCAAAGCCAAGCTAGACACTGCCACAACCAGCGCAAGTCTTATCTTGTAATCTGCTACAAATGCAGCTGAAATTAAAGGAACAACTGCACCTATAGCAAACGAAAATACAGACGCCAAAGCAGCCTGCAATGGATTAGGTAATGATCTCCTTGTCTCCGCCCCATTTTCCAGATCTTTCTCATCCTTACTCGTATTCTTCATCATATCTCTCTTCATTTGACCAACCTCTACTTCATACTGAGTGTTCACTGCAACATACTCTCCTATTGCCATGCTACAAGCCCCTGCAACACATCCTGCAAAACCAGCGAGTAGCATAGCCTTGACATCTCTCTTAACAGCTCCTACACCCATCATCAATGAAGCAACAGATACCAACCCATCTATGGCTCCTAACACAGCAGCACGAAGCCATTGAGCCCTTTGTAAGTAGTCAATATTCGCATCATCTTCGATCACTTTGGTTTTCTTATGATCCATTTCATTTGCATGGTTTGGAACTACTCCTAAATGGTTGAGTGACACCAAACCACAGGGTGCACCAGCAGCCATTGGTGACTAGCAACAAACTAAGGAGTGCAAGCAAAACAGACAAGGCTTGAGCAAAGGAGTGAAGATTCAAGGTTCAACGTTGGTAAATGTATGCTGAGGCTTGCTTGTTCGTTTTGCCAATTGAATAATATAATTTGGAATTTGGATGGCTCATAACTCCAAAGGGCAAAAGAAAAAGCCTTCACGTAAATAAAATATAAATTCACTCCCAACTTGATTTTATATTGGGAATATTGCACGTACATAATGCCTCTTCTGAGGCATGATCAGTATTACGAAATTTCTCTACTGCTCTTTCTCTCCTCCAAAGCTGTATATATATCATTATTATTCAATGTCTATTTTAAGGATAAAACCCATTAATTATAATTTGTAAATAAAAAATTGAAACACTGCTATTACTGAACTTTCATCATATAAAAAAAAAAGTGTAGCTATGTATATATATGTTAACTTGTGTGCCTTTTATTGCTAGAAAGACCATGGTAATTTTCAAATTAGAATTTTGCTATAGGAGTAGTTTTAACCTCATAAACCAGTCACGAGTAAAACCCTAACTCTTATAATTTAAATATTAAAATTTTCAGTGTAGGTACCTAATACACAGTGATTGGAGGTTTTGTTTTTTGCCTGAGTCTCTGAGCGTAGAATTTCCACTCCACTAATTATATCTAAGGAAAGTTAAAATTAACCATTTGGCGTTGCAACAAACATGATAAATATTTTATGGGATAAATAATTACATTGAAAAATCATTTCTATAATATAAAAATACAACATAAAATATGATTTGATTATACAATGAAGGTATATATATTAGGACAAATTATAATGACCTCCCATGAGGTTTATTAAAAATACATTTATCTCCTCCTAAATTTTAAAATTAGACTTGACTTCCTTAATTAATCAAAAGATCATACAATAACCTCCCTTACAAATAATTTGCATGTGACAATAAATTTAAAAAAAATAAAAAAAATATATAAAATAACTATTTTGCCATTAATTGTTTGTTCTATTTGTTTGGTTGTGAAACTCAAATCTTCTATCCTTTGTTGTGAAACTCAAATCTTCTATCCTTTGTAAAATGAATCAAAGACAGAAAAAAGTGAATAAAAAAATCCCAATTCAAAATAGCCAACCCAATGCTAGAGGCACCCATAAAAAATTATTATTTTGTTGATAAAAAATTGTAGATCAGTGATGGTAAAATTCCATCTTTAAAAGCTATAAATTCTGTCACTAAGCTTTTATAGCGATAAAATTGCGGCAAAATTATTTATAGCGATAGTATACTAAAATTAAACAAAAAAAAATTGCTTGAAATGACATGACAAATATATATATAAAATGTATCACATAAGAGAAGTGGTTTATTATAAGAGTAAGAGGAGTAAATCTTGATTATTGAATCTTATATAAATAATTAAGATTAAAATATAAAATTATATGATTTTTTTAAGTGATCATGTGACTTTTAAATAATTTTAAATTTTAACCATTCATTTATGATTACGCTTCTCACTCTTATAATAAATCATTCCTCTCATGAGATTCGCTCAATATATATATATATATATATATTTGGGTCAACAAGTTTTTTTTTTTTTCCTTCGAAGTTGCGCATATGAGTTTGGACTGGGTCAATCCGCAGCTAGCCAGACCACATTTGGGCTCTCTTTTTTTTGGTGCAACAGAGGGGTGAAGCCCAAACAACAACAACAACAACTATGTCCTTTGGGTTCTACAAGGCCCACTCTATCCTTTCTCACTACACGGGGGCATGGGAACTATATCCTATCGGTTCTACAAGGCCAACCTGAAATTCGGTCATGGTGGCCCAGCTAAACTCGGTCCTATGTACGCTGGTTTTCCGCAATGCTCCTTTTCGTGTGCATTGCACCGTTTTTGAAATTATGTCTATCCTGACCCAAAATATATATATATATATATTCCAGACAGAAAATCTATATTATTCAGAAAAAATTATATGATTCATATTTCCAAAACAATGCTATTATTAAAGTAAACTCCTAACCCTATTTTCAATAGATTTAGATTTAATGATGAATACCAACATAGGATTGGTCAAAGTAATAGGTGCTTTATCTCATTAATCAAAGATCTTGAATTCGAATTTAAGTAATTGAAAAAAAATTTATTGAACGGCTCCTACTTTCTTTAGGACCTTTATCGAGTTAGACTGAATTAATTAATTTTTTAATAATAAGATCCAAATACTTATAATTTCATCAAGATTTAACAATGAATATATCAATAGTTAAGAAATGAACACCTTTAAATTGTATCGAAAAATAAGAAAATATCGGTTACATTAATTATTAATTAGTGAATATGTTAGTTTTTTAAAATTACTTGTATAATTAATATTATAATTCTTAAAAGTAGTGTAGATACTTTTTTATGTAATGAATGACGTCGTGGGAGGGACTGTCCTTAGAGTGACTTGTGAAATTAATTGAACGCGGATAGCTTGGTTTAATAGATAATGTAAAATACGTTTATATAATTGACAATTGACCGAGAGTACGTTTCAGAACATGCAAACATTGCTCCCTAAGGAATGTATGGCATAGAATTGAACGTGGTCTTGTCACATGAAGGAATTGGTCGTTCAACACGTGGTTGCTTAAGAACTAAGAAGGGGTTTTTTTTTTTTGACACAGCTGAAAGTGGACAAATAGGTCTTTCGGCAAGACAAGATGCCAGATTTTCTGTTTTGTTTTTGTTTTTTTTTTGGTCATGAGAAGTCATTTACAAACAAGACTGCCAGATCATTTACCGCATTCCGCATATATTTCAGATGCATTGATGCAAATGCAAGGTTAGCCCCTGTGAGGTTGTCACAGGCCACATTCTTCCACAGTGTGGGATACAGATTCTTCACAGTTTTTTTAAACTAAGAAAAAATCTGAACCATGGAAGATTAATTATGCCTTATATATACATATATATATTCAATACAAATCATTGGATGCATATCTATACAAGGATATAGTATTTTTAAAACTTCAACCCTTCAAGTGATCCTATTCCTAATCCCTTCCAGTGACATCTAAATCTATTTCTCTGGCAAACGTGTGGCATTAATAATAGTCATATCAAAATGAGAAAGCAAATAGTATACGTCTTACATAAATCTGTATATATTCTTTTCGTAACTAACACTAAACCTCATTTTAAATGAACCCATGTGAGTTCACAGCCGCAATTCATGCTAGATTCTTTCTAAAAATGATGTAGGCGGGTCGGCTCTATCTTTATAATGACAACATCGAAAATAAATTATTCTTCTCTGGAAACATTCTTGCCCTACCTTGGGTTGGAGAAATCTTCAGACAACTTTATGAAGAAGAATTATTTTCACTGTATACCAATCAATGTGGAGTGATGATAATATAGACTCTGATTTATAATAAATTCGAAATTTATGTCACAATATTTCAATCATTGAAAAGATATATATATATAAAGTAGTATGCTTCAAATGATACAAGGGAAAACGAGCATCTTACAATGAAATCACCTATAAATCTCTCCCTTTTGCAGTGATGGAATACATATGGAATCCAGCATACGTGTTCGCAGCCTATTGATCTAGTTATCATTGTCATTTCAACCAAAATGATAAGCCCCTCCATGTGGGCTGTGGCCATGTACCCACGATAACCTTTGGCGTCATACACCCCCCATTTTGAGGTCGCTAAGATCTTACCAAAAAGGTTCGATTCATCACCTTCTCTCGTATCCTCAACTCAGGATGCAACCAATTTAAGGCAAATGCATTAATCCATTTGGGAAGCCCAGAGTTCTTCCCGCTCTGTTCTAAAAGCAAAAGCATCTCCGACCGATAAAAATAACAAAAAAGCAAAAAAAAAGGCAAAAGCATCATCCAGTTGTTCTCCGGCTGTACTAATTAATAGTTAAGAATATGTTCCTTTCATGGCTAGCGTGTTGTTAAAGCACTGCGCAACCATGTGTGCTGCCAAACATAGAAGCTTTGAACTGAAGCTTTTATATATATATATATATATATATACTTGGAGGCCCACATCAGCCAACTTCAGCCAGGTGATACATATGAAGGGGAATTGTAGACCTTTTTCTTTTCCCATGTTTTTTTTTTGGGATAAAAAAGAAAAAAGAAAACCATAATGTATACTCACATATTCATTGTTCTTGTCAAAATATAAAAATTGCATAATTTTTATAGGAATTGTTTTTCTACAATTTAAATTCACATTGTCCTTTACAAAAAATTAAATTTAAGTATCATCTCAACTAATTGAAACCTTAGTACAAGGGAAAACAATGTACTTTACTCCCCAAACTATAAGTCATATATACTTTTGGACATAAATTTTAAAAATATGTAAATTGATCCTCTAGACTTTCTTGAATATATAAATTGATCATTTTATTAATTTTTTCATTAATTGTTAACAAAAATATCAGATATTCAAAATAATTTAAAATATTGGGTTGATATTAAGAAAAGTTCAACGGATCAATTTGCACATAACCTAAAATTTAACAAGGTATAATATATTTATTTTGATTAAAATATATATTTATAAAAATTTAAGGGTTTAATTTATATATTTTTAAAATATAGAGACTCAAATACATATGATATATAATGTAGAACATTAAGAGTAATGATACGGGGATGTACAAAATCACGACACATACGAAAAAAGCGAGAAGAGTGATAAAAATGCTTGATTCCATATAATTATTATTCTTTTTATCAGGTTACTTTTATCCAAAAAGTTACTTACCAGCGTATTGCTAAAAATGCTGGTAACTAAGCAATACGCTGGTAAGTTTTTAAACAAAAAAAATGGCCAAAAACTCTTATTTATCAGTGTATTATTGAAAATACTGATAAATTTTTGGAAAAAAAAAAGATGCTAGTGAATTTGCCCCAAATACTAGTAAATTTGTAAAAAATATCGATAAATTTATCAAAAATGTTGATAATTTTTTGGATAAAAAAATTTGAATAAAAGTAACAATGATCTTATAAGACACTGATAAATTTATTTAAAATACTGATAATTTTTTGGATGAAAAAAAACTTAAACAAAGATAACAATAATCATATAGAATATTAGTAAATTTATCTAAAATATTGGTAATTTTATTAAAAATATAGATAATAAATTAATAATTTTTTTAAAAAAATTAAATAAAATAAATAATAATTATATAAAATTTATTATTTAAATATTTTTATTTTTATTTTTTTTTTCTATATGTATCACATAATAGGCCGTAAAAAATGCATAATACAAATATTAAAGTACAATTTTCCCTTAGCACAACCTCGAAGGTGGGTGCACGTGTCCTAGAGCTTGCCATGGGAATATGGCAATATGAATAGGCAAATTATTGTTGTCACTGGGTGAAGCTGGAGCAGTCCTGAACCTTTTTTTTACCCCGTACTATTTTGGCTGCTACCAGAAATAGATGTCATGCGTCTGTTTAATTTGTCGTGTAGCAAACATAGGCAACAAAGTAGGGGCGCGGCTATTGTTATATGTTATTTTTTTTATTTTTTTGGTACTGGGGGCGTGGCTATTATTATTAACGAATAACATTTCAAAATGATAATAAAATTGTTCGTACGAGCTTGGTAGCATACCTCGTGTAGGTTCGTGCAAGAACCGCTCATAGGGCGTATAGCTGAAGGAGCATATAAGCATAGCTCATAAATTGTTATTTAATAATCAGGTATGGGTCAGACGCCAACGCTGACATGGCCAGTATTTTTCGTTGGTAACTTGGTTAGAACTTCGAACTTGGAGCAACAAACCGTGGAAGTATACATAAGGAAAGAAAATAAGAAAAGAAAAAATAAAAAAATAATGTTTTTCTTTTTTATTTATTTATATGAAGAGAAAATAATTATTATATATATATATATATATATATATATTTTCCTCTTGGTTTCTCTACCTACCCAACCACCCATTTCCTTTTTCTCCACTGCACACACTCCCATTGTTTTTTTCTTTTCATTCGAGGGAAGAAAATATTTATGCACGTCTCACTTTTTTTTTTTTTTTTTATGAACCTAACGAAAGTAAACAATAAAATCCTTCTATTTTATTTCCTCTCTCTCTCTTTTTTCTTCTTCTTATTTTCACTTTAATCAAACAATAAAGGCTAAGAGTTTGTTTGGAAATTTTATTTTATTTTTCCATAACAACTCTTTAATAAAAATTTTGAGATTGATTTCAGATATTTGGAATAAATCTTAAAAACTGATTATAATCGCAAATAAGTTTGAAAAATTAATCATAAGCAAAATCTTATTTTCCAGCATTATTGATAATATTTTTTGTTGATTATTTTAAAATTATTATTAATTTCCTGTTTCGTCCTTACTAACTAATTTAGTCAAATTATTTTTTACACTCTTTAGTAATTTACTATATAAAAATAATTTTTAAACAATAAAAATAAAATAAATTATTTCAAATTTTCCTTTCAATTAATATATGCAGACATAAATTTATTTTATTTTAATCAATTATAAAAAAAAATCATTTATACACATGGTCTATTATTATCAGGATATAGTGTGATTAGTTATAAAGGCTAAGTTAGTTAAGTTTGTTACATTAGTTAGTTGCATCTCATAACTACTCAATCAGTATATTAACCATCATTAAGTTAATTCAATCCAGTTTTACAGTTCATTCATGGAGAGTTTGATAATTATTAAATAATTTTTTTTTGTTGCTAATTTAAACACACTCTTGGATGCTTGCAACTCTAATATGTCTAACAATACAAAAATTAATTTATTTTACTATATTTCTATAAAATTTATGGTAATATCTTAATTATGTTTATTTTCTTGTTTCCCGAGTTCAATCAAATATAAATATAGCTTTGGTGCGTTGAATGGAGAAACATGGTGTAATACTTTGCATCTCGTGAACAAAGTGGAGGCATGCCCTCATTGTCTCAGTTTTAAAGGGTAGAAAGGCATCAAGTTGATGGGTTTTTTTTTTTTTGGTACATTGACAGTAACGAGATTTAAACCTAAAAACTCATACAAATTATATAAATCCCTTACCATTAAATCACATTTAGTGGCTTTGGATGTCCTTTTAACAATTCATGCGTAGGCAATCTCTGAGCACTTTGTTCGCAACCTGCATGATTATAAATCATCTTCACACACATATCAACAACTTGTTCAAGATTTCCTATTCATGTGACCGGGAACAGCGTGAATCTTTTTCCTCAAATTGAAATGGAATAAGTTAGAGGAGAAGTAGAAGCCAATAGCCAATTAATACACCAGTGCTGGTGTGAGTCTCCATGCATGGAAAAGTGTTGGATGAGCATTATCTTGAACAATAATAACTACTAGATTAATTAGACCCGCGCGATGATGGAGAAAATAAAGTTACCAAAGTGAATATATTATTTTTTGTTAAAAAATAGAGACATATAATACTATTTAGTTTAATATAGATATAAATTAGTAGATACTAGATCAATATTGTAAAGCCTAATAATCATGTAATAGAAGGATAATGTTATTTATTTATTAAAAAAGTGATAGGGTAGTAATATAGATAAAATAAAGATATATATGGGGTCATTGTGAATATAATGAAATCATATAGATATATGATCTTCAAAAGTTTTCTCCTTTTGTCTCTATGTTTGTGTTTACTCTCATTGGCACTCGTCTCCTTTTTTCCACTTGCATCACATTTTTTAATTAAACTAGTTGTAGGTTATATTTATTTGGAATCGTTTCAACTTAGGTTTTTAAATAAAATTGACTCTTCATCTAATAATGATGTGTCTTTTATGTCTATTGATGCCTTTTTTCTTCGTTTATAAATATCCTCTTAATAGTCTTGTAGTTGCTAATTATTCATGCATTGTTAAAAATAAAAAATTAATGTATTATCTTATATTGGTATTTATGACCCAGAATTACATACACAATTAGTTATATTTGAGAAGACTAACTTAAATTAGTAAATTAACATATGTATAGAAAGATGAATATTAGTACTAATATATAATTTGAAAATGTTAGTTTTTTAACAATATAAATTTTTTTTAATCATACACTAAAAATGTAACATATTGAAATTGCAAAAAAATTGATATTCCAGATTAATTTTTGTTGAACTTTTTTTATGAAATATAGATGTTTAATATAGAATAGTTAGAGAATAACATAATATCTGAGTTAGATATATGGTGATTTTTCTAACCGTATGGTGTAGCCAATGGACAATGATAAGCGATAATTATTTCTAATGAATTTTTAGTTTTATTTTATTGTTATATTGGTTTAATAGAATAAATAGTATTTCTATTATCTTAATATTGACAGGTTAATATCTCCTATTATAATTAAGCTATAAATCTCCCATTAATTTGTAGTGATGACTGAGAGTTATTTGTAGTGATGATTGAGAGTTTAGTCACTTTATAACAATTTTTGTCATTAAACCCAATATTATAATTTGTAGAGTCTTAAATAGTTAATCCATATCAAGTTTGTAAGTAAAATTATTCAGCTAAAATTATAGTACTATATATGATGTGATAATAAGGTTAAGTTAGAGAATATCAACTCCAATAAAAAGCCAATATGACAAAATTATAGATCATGTAGCTCATTATATCACAATTTTGATCTCAATTTTAGTATATTATAATCGATCAGTAGGAAGGGAAAGGGACATGGCCCCAGCAAGGCAACAATAGTGAAGGGCAAGAAGCCCCGTACAATCATAGAGCGACAGCTGTGCAGAAAATGATGGACCTGAAGCCGTTTCATGAAGGCTCAACAGAAAGATTGTGCAATTAAACTAAACATTGAATGGATGAGAGTGGCCCTGAAATCTCCCCCTCAAAGACCATGGTCAATCAAACGAAAAAAAACGTAACTACATAGAAGAGAAGAGTTGAATGTAGGGTTATGATTTCTTTGTACTATCACGTTGAGAGAGATACTTTCATGGCATAGTATTAAATCCTCTATGGTTAAGAAGTCCAAAATTTGATTTTTATTAATTTTTTTTAAATAAAAATTAAATTTTAACATAAAATAAGATGACTATATACAAAATTTACTACATTTTAAATTTTAAAAAATATTTATATAAAAGAATATATTAAAATATAAAATTATTTACACAACTCTACTTAATAACTTAAATTTTTGAAATGGATGGATGATTGCTGTCGCATAGGACGGGAACATGATTCATGAAAAGCTCGAAGTGTCATGTGTAAGACTCTTGGGGCGGTTTATACCCGTGAAAGGGAATTCATTTATCTTTTTTATCTTATGTTATAATTTAAAATTAATATCTTGTATTGTATCAACTCCAGCTGAGACTCTAAAACAAGTATTGTTATTTATTCATATATGAGTTTAATTGGTATATACTGACAGTGTAAAACTATTTTATATTATCAACCAATAGAAATAAGAAAAAAATGAGAAATTATGGTAGGTCTCTCATTATAATAAGTGGTTATTTGTGTGAGTTGGCACTTTCTACTATTTCTATTGGCTGATAATGTAAAACTGTTTTACACTATCAGTGTATTTAAATTAAATTTTACATGTATTATGAAGATATTAAAGAGAAAGAGTGACACAAAGTTTTAGTGATAATAAAACCAAATTTATTGGAATTTAGTGAACTTGATATACTTGTAATTTAAAAAAAAGAAAATGGAGGGTGACAGATCCAGCAGAAGCTAATAGTTAATAGATGGTTTGGGATGATGTTAATTAACGCCAAAATTACACTCTTTAACGTAAGGATGCACAAGTATTATTCTAAGCGTTAACTTGTCGCGCACAGCGAAAATTTCAATTAGCTGTGCAAAGGTGGAAAGGTATGACATGTAAAAGAATTCATTGGAAATTAATTTCCACTCGCACTTAAGAATATAATTGTTACGTCAATATGCAGTCATTGACCTTTGTTTCCGGTAACAATAGAAGAAAAATAAGAGACTAATGCATATTTAGTTATGCTTTTATAAACTTGATTTTAGATGAAATTAATTTTGTTGGAATTGATTTAAGATAAAGTGATTTATATTGATAATTCTTCTAAAAGTAATTCTGACAGAAAGTAAAAAATTTTCACTTCTCTCAGAATCAATTCTTGAGGCAAGAATTAATTTTGAATAATAAAAACAAAAATCATCAAAACTTGAAAGAATTAATTCTAAAGGGCAAAAATTGATTCTAGAGGCTGCAAACGAGTTTCCAAACATGCCATAAAAGTGTGTTTGGATATATTTATAAGAAAAGAGTATTTTTTTATTCAATTTTTTTAATAGAATTTTATTTTTAAGAAAAAATTATTTTATATTTGAATAGATTATATAAAAAATATTTTTAATTATCGAAAGTACTTATAAATTTGTTTGAATAAAAAATAAATAAAAATATTTTTTCAAGTCAAACTACAAAAAAAATTTATAAAATAAAAGAATTAAAGTTTGATAAGAATAAAAAAAGATGTAAATTACAATTATTGATAAAAGTAAATGATATTTTTTTAAAAAAATTATTAAAAATTATTTCTATTTTTGAATTTTTAGAAGTTGGGTATCACTAATTTAAAAAAAAAATGATAAAATAATTTGTTTAATTACAAGTATTTTTTATTTTTAAATCAATCCGAACACCTTAAAATATATAAAAGCACTTTTTTTTTTAAAAAGTATTTTTTTTCTCTAAAATGCTGTCCAAACACACTCTTAACTCCTATAAGAAAAGCTACCGACGAGTATTTCTAAAACACCATCCAAAGGGGAAGGCCAAATAGATGTTAATAATGTTTCTAGCTCCCATCTTGGTTGAAATAATCTACAGAAGTTAGATTCTCTGAGAAAATTGAAAACTTATCATAAATCAATTGTAATGCTAACATTTGGCCAGAATTACTGAAAAGAAATTAGCAAGGTTGTAGTAGTGCATGAAAGGTGTCAGGCTACAGGCTATGGAAGAAGAAGATTCAGAAATGAGAGATGAATGAAGATGATGCAAATTGTGTTTATTGCATTGCCTCATTTTGAGCTCAGTACACATATATATAGCTGCACATGACTTGTGCTATAAGTTTCACTCACTCACTCAACTAACATAACTGCCTACAACTGTAACATAACAGACTTCAATTGTTATAACTAACTTTAACAGACTTCTTCCTTTTCCCTTTCATCCCCCCTCAAATTCAGCTGGAAAGTGTCCTGAATGCTGAGTTTGGCATGAAACAAATGAAACTTGGAGGAGGAAACAACTTTTGTGAATATGTCTGCAAGTTATACATCTGCTGGAATGTGACTGATTTGAACACATCCTTTGGCTACATGGTCTCGAACAAAGTGGAAATCAAGCTCAAAGTGTTTGGAACGAGAATGCAAAACAGGATTTGCAGCTAAAAGGACAGCTCCCACATTGTCACAGTAAAGCATAGGAATAGTATGAGGAATCTAAAGCTCAGCCAGAAGTGATTTGAGCCAAAGAACCTCAGTAACCAGGGAAGTAAAGCCGCTGTACTCAGCTTCAGTGCTACTTCAAGATATGGAATATTGCTTCTTTGAGGACCAAGAGATCAGATTCTTGCCTAGGTAAACACCATAGCCAGCAGTACACTTTCGATCATCAGGGTCAGAACCCCAGTCAGAGTCTGAGTAGCCAATGAGAGCAAGCGAGGAACACTTCTGCAGATGTAACCCAAAGGAGGAGGTGCCACTAAGATACCTGAGGATGCGTTTGACAGCTTTCCAATGAGTGTCCAAGGGGTTTTGCATAAATTGACACACTTTGTTGACAGAAAAAGCTAGCTCAGGTCTGGTAATAGTGACATATTGTAGGCTGCCCACAATTGATCGACATAGACTAGGATCATGGAAAGGAACACCATCAAAAGAAGATAATTTCAAGTTGGAAGTCATGGGAGTAGAATACGGCTTACAATCAGACATTTGTGCCTTATGCAGAAGATCCTTAATATACTTAGTCTGTGACAGTAGCAGTCCCCCAGCAGCAATATGATGCACTTCAATACCAAGGAAGTAATGAAGGGGTCCCATATCTTTTAAGGCAAAATGAGAATTCAAATTTTGAATGAGTGTAGTAATATTTTGAGAGGAATTGCCTGTGATGATAATATCATCAACATAGACAAGCACATAGATGATGGAGGATGGAGTCACTCGAGTGAAGAGAGACACATCAGACCTTGTAGGCTTGAAACCAAACTGCTGAAACGCAGTAGACAATTTTGAGAACCACCCTAGAGCTTGCTTAAGACCATATAAGCTAATGTCAGAATCAATCGAATAGAGGCTGGCTTAACCACAAGAATGGAAGTTTCAGTATAATCAAACCCATGTCTTTGATTAAATCCCTGAGCTACTAACCTGGCTTTGTACTTGCTGATGGAAACATTAGGGTGATACTTGACCTTGAATACCCATTTGCTGCCTATGGCACTCCTGTTGGAGGCAATTCAACTAAATCCCAAGTCTTATTCCTCATTAAGGCAGCATATTCTTCATCCATAGCTTGCTTCTAATGAGGTATAGTTAAGGCTGCCTTGGTAGATTTTGGTTCTAGTAAGGTTGCATAAACTTTTGGTTTTCAAATCCCAGCCTTGGCCCAAGTCTTCATGTTATGATTATTAACTACCAAAGGGTTTAAGAAACTACAGCACTCGAGGAAGCAGTGCCACTCATCACAAAGGAAGCGAAGGTGTTGCAATAGGAGGTGAAAGAGCTGCAATGGGAGCATAAATTGATGACCTTGTAGCAGGAACTAAAGGCAAGTTTTGGAGCACTAGAATGGAAGGAACCAGTGAAGAAGCAGTAGGAGTGACAGCTACAGGAACATGAAGCAAGAAACCTTCAGAAAACTCTTTAAATGGAAACACCATTTCATCAAACACAACATGCCTTGTGATAAAAATTTTTCCAGACCTAGAAAGGCATTTATACCCTTTGTGGTGAGGAGAGAATCCCAGATTCACACAAGGTTCTGACCTGAAGTCCAATTTGTGCTTATTGTAAGGTCGAGTGTGAGGAAAACATAGACATCCAAACACCCTTAGCAAGCTATAATCGGGTAATTTGTGAAACAACTTCTTAAAGGGAGTCAAAAACTGCAGCAAAGGAGTGGGCAGCATGTTAATCAGATGAGTGGCATTCACAAACGCTTCCCTGCAATAAGTCAGAGGTAATGAAGCTGCTGCAAGCAGGGTGAGGCCCATGGTGGTAATATGGCGATGCTTCCTTTCTACTGTGCCCTTTTGCTGATGCACATAAGGACAAGAAAATCTATGCACAATACCTTCAGACTTCAAATAGTTAGACAAAGATATGTATTCTTTTGCATTATCTGATTGAAACATCTTGAGTTTTGCACTAAGTTGGAGTTTAGCCATTTTTTTAAATTGCAAAAAGATAGACAAAAGTTGAGATTTGCTATGCATCAAATAAATCCAAGTAAATTTGGAATAAGCATCAACAAAGTGAACATAGTATTTGGCACCATTTATTGAAGGAAAGGGAGCCGGCGGCCCCCAAATTTCAAAGTAAACTAGTTTTAGAGGAGCAGTATATACAGATTTAGAAGTAGAAAAAGGTAAATTTTGGGAGTTCCCTATACAACATGCAGTACACAAAGAATATGAAACAGCAAAAGGCACATTGCATGATTGCAGAACTCGAGTTACAACTTTAGTAGACGGATGTCCAAGCCTCAGATGCCAGAGATTAAAATTGATGTCTCTTTTTGTGGAAGAGAAAAATGAGGCTGGACCAGAATTGGTAGGTTGAACCGGACCAAAGGAGTAAAGACCATTCCTAATAGTTCCTTGGAGAAGTATCTCCTTGGAAGCCAGTGATTTTCCAAAGCAAGGAGAAGTATCTCCTTGGAAGCCAGTGATTTTCCAAAGCAAGAGTCAAGGAAAAATTCAAAGTAAACACCATTATTTCTAGCAAATTGAGAGACACTGAGCAAATTTTTGATAATATGAGGAACATGTAAGAGATTTTGCAATTTAATCGAGTAAGGTGAAGAAAATGGCTTGAAAACAAAACTTCCAACATGTTTAATGTGCAAACCTTTTCCATTGCCAACTAGAACTTGTTCTCCTCCATTGTAGTCAATCCTATCTGCCAAATGAGAAACATCCGGGGTCATGTGATGTGTGGCTTCTGAATTAGGATACTAGTTAGAATCATAGATTGTTGAGGTGTTGCTAAAGCATTTGCCATAGAAAGATTTGCATGGCGTCTGAATTGATGAGGCATGAGCTGCATGTTGTTTGAACTAGCACTCAAACTTGTATACTGCCTTTCAAACCTATGCCAACAATCAAGAGCTAAGTGTCCAGCTTTACCACAAACTTGGCAAATAGGCCTATCTGACCTTCCTCTACCTTTGCCAAATCCTGATCTGCCTCTGCCTCCGAAACCATTTTTACCTTTTCCATGAGACCTTGATTTGTCGTTGAATTTGGAATTTTCTGAGTTATTCTAGTTCTGCCTTCTTTGGGGTTGAGCTTGTGCCACATTGCACTGTACCTTTTCTTCCTCTTTCTTGAACTTTTCTGTCCATTCCTCTTGTGCCATAAGCAGTGCCGCCAATTCTCCCACTGCAATTGGCTTTTCTCGTGGGGTAATTGTTGTGATAAAGGGGCCATATTCTGCAGTTAAGCCTTCTATGATTGCTGCAACATGATTTGCATCTTTTAGAAGAGCTCCAACAAAAATCAAAGCATCAACACTCTTTTTGATTTCTAACAAATAATCACTAACAGTACCTTCTTTCTTGGTATGACTGAGTTTAGCCTTTAACTGTCAAACTTTTACTTGAATCTGAGAAGCAAAGAAAGTCTCCAACCGTTTCCAAATCTGATATGAGAAGTCACATCATAGAAGCTAAAAGCCATGACTTGACTAGTGCATCTTGCTTCTTCCAGTTGCGATATTCTGCTGCTACCACTCCATTTTCTTGATCGGTTGCAGAGGCAAACTTGAGAAGAATATCTTCACCAATGATGAAATTCATCAAATCAAAACCTTCGATTGTTGCTTCATGGGAGATAATTCTCTTCATCCAGCTTGATTGATATTGGATTTGAGAAGGTTTGAGCCACAAATTGAGAGGAAGTAGTAGAATTCTGTGAGGAAGAAGAATTCTGAGGCCCCATTGCAGCACTAGTGAGCTCTGATACCATGAAAGGTATCAAGCCACAGGCTAGGGAAGAAGAAGATTCAGAAATGAAAGATGAATGAAGATGATGGAAATTGTGTTTATTGCATTGCCTCATTTTGAGCTTAGTACACATATATATAGCTGCACATGACTTGTGCTACAAGTTTCACTCACTCACTCAACTAACATAACTAGCTACAGCTGTAACATAACAAACTTCAACTGTTATAACTAACTTTAACAGACTTCATCCTTTTTCCCTTTCAGTGCAATACGGATTCTTAATAGGACGGTCCCGTTGGGGTTTGGAATCGATTTCAACGTATCTTTTCTCGTTCTACAAAATATCAAAATAGTCCTTTTCATTTTTAATTATATCAAAACTGTTTTTGTAGTTCCCTTTTCTTCGGGAATGAGGAAACCAAAAACAACCTGTTAATAATTGATTCTGATAAACAAAGCCTGCACCACCATGAAAACTCAAGAAACCAATCTCAAGTACAATTTGTACACAACTCTAGATTGGTGCTACTACAAATCACTTATGCAAAGCACAGAGGCAATTCTTTTCACCCACAGCGGATGCTATACAATAAGGCTGGGACTTCCCATCTTGAAACCATGTGGCACGCTTTTGCACAAGCTGATTCAGAAAGTCATCAAGCTTCTCTATGGTGACATTTGGCATCACCACAACGTGTGCAATGTTCCCTTGGCATGCCAACTGCCACTTGCGCACAAACTCCTCATCACGTGGCCTCTCAAACACAACGGTGCTGCTCAGCTCATTGAGCATCGCTCCAATGCCAGCATCCACGAGGCGGTCTTTGAAGTAGTGTGCATTCCGCAAGCATTTCTGCACTTCTTTTTGGAAACCTCTGTAACCTTTCCTGTTTAGACTGTACCATAGGAATATGGGAGCATGGCCATTACGACTTCCCATGATTGTGGCATCCCTGGAGGCAAGGTATTCTACCTTCCTGGAAAGTGCATTGATATGTTCCAATCGTGTTATCTGCACACCACAAGGCATGGGGCAACCCACGAATTTGTGGCCGGATACACTAACACTTCCGATAGGCTTCTTAAAAGTAACTTTTGGAGCCTGACATTTCCAAATAAAAAAAATCAACTCAGTCAAAATATAAAGCAATCGAACACAGAAAGTTATATTAATTGTAGGACATGACCAGGTTTGCATAATTACAGAAAAAGCTCTCAATTTCTTTGTTTATGCAAAGCAAATAGCGATCAATGATAAATAGTCCTAAGTTCCAACATAAGATGGTTTGATCAACAATCATGAAATTTTAACATTTTCTGTTCGTAAAACTTAACCAGGTTGGAACAAACGAAGTACTCCCAGACTGAAATAACCATTGGAATAAATTTCTTGCGTATGTAAGTAATCAATGATAGATCGGGATGTACAAATTTGGTTAATCAACATGCATTAAAACATGGTAGCTTCTAGTGAGATATATGGCTAAAATTGGACTACATGATATCACATTAGGCCTATAAAGGTTAGACTTATAAGACTGTTAAATTGGCCGGCTACGGTATTTATGCATGGAAGAACCAAATTGCTGTTTGCCAAAATGAGGTTCACTAACAACCAGGGAAGCAGAAAACATCCGAGTTTTCAATCAGAACACATGAGGATAACAATGAAAATTTCAACATCATATCTAAAATTTATAATGATTTCTTGCAACATTTCATCACTTACACGTTTGACAAAAGGCATCATGAGACCAAACAAAGCCCCGTCACAATGGATGTAGAACCTGTCATGGGAAAATCCTGCTTCCTCAAGTTTCTTTATAACCAGATCAAGATCATCCACAGCTCCTTTCACAGTTGTACCTGCAAAGTTTCAGCGCGAGGGCCAGAATCAACAAAGAGAAGAAGTTACATGGGATAGAGAGAGAGAGAGAGAAACAAAGAAGTCCTTGCCTATGTTGACATTCACAATTGCTGGCTTGTCCTTGTGACAAAGAAGCTTGGCCTTAAAATCATCACAATCAATCTCACCAGAACAAAGAGTGTCAACCTTGACACAGTCCATTCTGTACATGCGAGCAGCTTTGAAGACAGAATAATGTGACTCCTGTGAGGCGTATAAGATCCCATCTGGGAAGACCTCTCTCCCAACTAGGATGCCATGGAGATTGCCTTCTGTGCCACAGTTTGTTATATAACCCCAGTACTGGTTTTTCTCCAGTTCCCACAACCTGGCAAACCAATCCAATACGCCAACCTCAAACTGCCTGGAGTGGACACCATAATTGCTTTCAATAAACGGATCCCCTAGGTTGTTTATGGAGAAGTGCTGAAGTTGAGACAGTGCACCGTAGTCGAAATCCAAATTATAGGGGTAACCTGTGTAAGTAATACAACTTTCATAAATTAAAGATGTGATGCAAGAGATGCATGTAATAACTTACATGACTAATTAAGAGCAACTGTTATTGTATCAAACTTCAAACCTAAATGATACTTGGTCTTTTCTGTGAGAGATCTTTTGTATCTAACCAAAACACTTGCCATATAAGCCTCCCTTTCCCCAGTGACCTCATCATCTATGTCTGGCTCTGTGACTTCCAGGCACACGGTGTGCATATTTCTTCCCAGCACTATCTTGCTTTCGCCTTTTTCTGTACTGTTCTGAGCCTCACACTTGACAATGCCGTTCTCTCCAATCAAGGGTGGAACAAGATCTTTGATCAACGCCGTGGGATTGAAATCCTCAGGTAGCCGTTCCGCTGCTCCATTGATGCTTGAATCAGCAGCCAAAACATCAACACTTCCCACCATTTTGCTACTTGCAATGCAAGACTTACCTGGCAATGACAGAACACGAGAGTGAATTATTGAACAAAATTGTACCCAAAAAGACAAGGACCCAAGTGCAAATAAAGTAAAGCAAAGGAGTAATGAATCTAAAACCGAGCCATATCCCTTTGCAACCCTTTTATCAGATATTTTGCCGGAAAGCAAGATTATACAAGAGGAAATGAAAGTACCAACATAGGAATCTATCACTTCTAAACCAGACACAATTCTAATTATTCCAAGCAATTTTTCATTTAAATTCATACAAAATATGCAGGGCATGCAAAACAAAATAGATTTTTACAAATTTATGCGTAGAATGCTGAATTCCCAAAGCAGAAGAGACCAAAACAGATTAAGCAGAAAAAGAAGCAATTCCACAAAGCAATACGATTTGCTTTGTTTTTCAGATAATCTATCCGAATGAACGCGGGGGAAAACAGAGAGAGAGAGAGGGCAAAACTTCAATCAAGTATGAAATACAGCAAAATCCACTACTAAAGTAAAGAAGACTAGGCATAAACACAATGCATTACGAACAACAACTACTCTGATCACGAAACCAGAAGCTTCGTGCAAAAAGCAATGAACAGACATAAATAATTCAGAAATCAAAAGATTTGAATCATACAGTAGACAATCACAACTCATGAAACTCGCTCATAAAAACAAGCTAGAATAGCTGGAAACAAGAATCTGGTATATAAAATATCATTGGACATTGGACAACAAAAAAATATCAGTGTAGAAAACTAAAAAGCAAGCCAGAAACCAACTTCAATTTAAGCTGCAAAAGGTGGAATTTCGACTCAGAAGCAAGATTCCAGTGAAATGGGTCTGTCACAATGAGTTTCCCAATGCCTGAAGAGTCGTTAGCGATGAAAGGGTAAGTGGTGGGTGATGAGGGGCATGTCCCTGACTTATGGTTGCCACGCGCGGATATTCTTGTATAAACGTAATATGAATGCAACGCAATAAAGTGACCGAATCTTATTAACCAATAATTAATAGTAAGTTGACATTTTAGGAGTTTGAGACGAGATATTCTTTGATCTAGCAAGAACTTTTTCTTTTATTTCATTCATTATTCAATACTTTAATTATTACATTGAAAGTATACTTAAAGTGAGGGATAAAAATATTTAGAAAATTGGGATATTGAAAAATAAATGATACAAAGTAACTACTTTTTTCTTACTTCAATAACATCTTAAGAGTTTCTCATCTCATAATGCCTCAATTAATCTTCCTTGCCGACCATAACGATCGGTTGTCTACAGGACAAGTGCCATATAATTGGTTTCATAATTCATACATACACGAGATGGCACCAATCTACGTGGGGCACCCATGTGATTCTTCTGCATGCTGGAATCTTCTTGCAGGGTCCACTCACATCTATGAGAATATCTCATAATCTCCAATCGCAAGTTTACAATTGGTTATCTATGTCTTCATGTGTTTCACACGTAATGTAACAACTCCTAGCTGCATCTCTCTTTTCCCTTTTTTTTTTTGAAAAATAAAAACAGAAGTAATTAAACAATTTGGTACATAAAAAGAGACATTTTTTTGGTTTATATTCTAATTAAATTGATCCTAAAGAACATAGCCGGTAAGAACATTAATAATTAATTTGTTTAAAATAGTATGTTAAAATCATCTAATTAAAAAAAAATTGGTTGTTTGCATCTTTAAAATCATTCTTAAGAATGGAATAACTAAAATGACATAATAATTAAATACATATTATCAAATTAATATGCATTATTTTCATTAAAAAAAATGTAAACCAAAACCCTGGCAGTTTTTCAAATTTGGACTTATCATTGTCTCGGCAAGAAAGCTAATGGATATTTGTGATTCAGTTGCTAAAGTTACAAATCCCCCCCCCCCCCAACAAAAAAGAGAGAGAGAGAGAGAGAGAGAGAGAGAAAGAAACAAATCTTACATATTTATATACAATGATATACGTCACGTGGAAGCTAGGAGAACAAGGATGAAAAAGAAAAGGAAAGTTAAAAAATAAGGTAAGGAGTAAGGGTGGTCAATCATATTAATCAAGATATTTTGGACTATACATGTAAGTATTTGGACCATCTATCATTACTTCATCATTCAATACCAAATGCCTCTAATGTTAGTCTCTCTGATCCTGCTGAGCCTATCCCCGAAGCTCTCAAGGGAGCGCAACAAAGTGTTACTTCAACCTAGTGGTAATTTTGGGTATACCTTTCTTTAATGCTGTTGCGTCGAATGCTAAATTGGAGGATTCTACCCATAATCAAACATTTGTTTGTCTGCTGAATGCACATTTAGATCACTTCACATTAGCTATAAAACGGCTAAAATCAATTAAAGTCTGCTTGAATCAACTTATCTTTAAATTTCATTTATTTTATTTTTTACATTTCATAATTGTTTTAATATATGTTATATTGCTGCATGTGAATTATTTTATAACATTAGTTGGCTTATCCATCAATTTAAGCTACCGTGACTCAATACATTTGTATATAAGAGTATATATACTAATATTCATATCATTGTTAATTATAAAATAGTTCCAAAAATGCATGAACATATTATATTTCTGCATAAAAAATTAATTTCCATATAAAAATAAGTTTAGTTTCAAATGTATCACTAAGAAATATGATATTATTAGAAGTTTCTAAATACAAAAATTTATGAAAAAAACTATAATTTCATCTCTGAAATATTACGGATATAACAAATTTGTCCCTGAATTAGAAAATATATATAATTTAGTCCTTGAATTTATCAATGTTATAACAAATGAAATAAAAAATTTAATCACTGAATTTAATAGAATAATTCTCTAAAAGAATTAACTTATTCTAATGTGGATACTCAACCAAATTATATGTGTTTTCTAATTTCGAGACAAATTTGTTACACCCGATGTTTCTAAGATGAAAATATAGTTTTTTTACAAACTTTATATGTTAATATATACTATGTATCGATAAAAGTAGTCCTCTCACGAGAATTTCCCTTCAATATTTTGGTGTCACCACAAAGACTAAATATATAAAATATTACAAAATTGTGCATATAAGGAAAAATTTTACAACTTATGAAATTTGACAATATCTAGCATTTAAGAAATCACAAATTAAAATTTTACAATATAGAACTCACCGTCATAACAATTCAAATATGTTTATGCTTTACTTTTGAGTCAAAAGTAAAATTTCAAAATTAAATGTAGTGCAACATAGATTTATGAAAATACTCTAACATATCGTAATGTGATTAACAAATATTTTCGAGAATGACATAGTTATGTGAGTATTATTGTGTGTTATGCTGTAATCGTAGTTTTTCCCTTGATTAATTGGTAGGTTTGTGTTTATGTATTATATATGTTGTGTGCAGGCTATCCAGCTTGTGCGGTAAATAAAATTTTAGTTCATTCGAAAATGAATAGTGATAAGTACTTCAGCAATAGATGTACATGTTTATATGTAGTATTGGGAACGAATACAAAGCTCCATATCTAATTTTATCCAGTTAAACCTTTTATTCCAAATTAAGATTATCGTTTTTAGTGAGGAATAATTTATAGCATTTATAAATACGGAAATGTTTGTTGTACACACGAGGCCGACGTGCATACCGCGACGCACGGTTGAGATTGGTTAAAAAAAGGTTAAAAAAATTGCAAAATAAAAAACAAATATAATCCGCGACTGATATGAAATATGTCGAGGGATGCGTTTAAAATTTTGTGTCCATACAACACGTGTGCAAGACTTTACCATATTTTGACAAAGCACGTACCAATTAAAAAATATCTCATCTACTACCATTCCCTTTTCGGTTTCTCTCGATGCACAGTGACATAGAGCATTGTCATACCATGATAATATTAAGAGTTATGATATTTTAATGTAAAAATTTAATATCAAATGTAATATTTTTTAATACAAAATCAAATCTTCTGTAAAATCAAATCCTAACAAATTTTTTGTAAAATTAAATCTTCCATCAAATCAATAGTATAAAACTAAATGTGTATTTGTTTGAAATTTTTTTGATAAAAAATTACTTTTTTATTGAATAAAATCAATTTTCAATTTTTTTAACTATCTATAAAATTTAAATTTTAAAATTATTTTTTTGAAAATATGAAATAAACAGACCTTAAATTGGTGTCAAAATTAATTTAAAATATTAAGACTAAATTTATGTCAATTTTAAAATACTAGAATTAAAATAAAATATTTACTCTATTTACTATTCTATTAATGCAAATAAAATTAAAATGCAAAATTAGCCATAACTGTTCTTGCTCCCTTGTGTCTTGATTTTGTTGGTAAAGGAAGCTATAGCCTTCTAGTTGTTGTTCTTCTTAGGGCTTAGTTTGTGTCCAATGAAGCTATCTAAGTGTTGGGAAAAAATAATTTGAACACTAGTAATTTAGCTTTAAATAATAAGAATAAAATGACAGCAACAATGAGATGCAGTAGAACAAGGTTACCATGAATCGTGCAAGGCACTGTCCTTAAGGGTTTAATTCCACCCTACCCAAAGCTATGCTCGGTGGAATGGCATTGACGGTTAACCCTCCAGGATTAGACGTGGGTCTCCACAGGAACTCGTCCACACGATGATCCGGTACGTTGAGCAGTAGATCTTGCAAGAGGCAGAAAATGCAATAGAAACAGTGGGGTTAGCTTCTATTGCACAGAAGAGTGAGAATGAAAGATGTGTATATTGTTGTGCCATGTAGCAGGGTTTATATAGGGAAAGGAAATAGCTGTTGTAAAAGAGTTTGGAGTAGCAGTCGAAAAGAGCCGTTGGAGCATTAAAGAGCTGCAACGGTAAAAAAGAATTTTGGCTAAAAATAAAATTTGCAGGGTAGTAAAAGCTTGGCAGACCAGACACGACGGGGCGGGGCGGGGCGCGCGTGTGTATATTTAACTAAGGCCCAAGTCTACAATTGTACCTCAATACCATAAGGTATTTACCGGTTAAGTACCATCATATATAAATGTTTATTAAAACATTTTCATGAGCAATGTGGGACTTCTTCCATAATTAAATACGTATAGACAAACTAAGTTTGAAACACACTAAGATCCATATATATACAACAATCTCCCACATGTTTCAAACTTAGAGGAATAAATAGAAATGTTATGCTTTAGTGTAGTATCCAAAGGATTTGAACTTCACCTTAGGTACAGGTGGGTGACAACCCTAGGAAATTTGGTAGAGAAATCTCTTTAAACTAAACTTCTAAGATAACGGTTGGAGCACGTCCACCAACCACACAACATCCCATAAGATATGCTGCTCTTAGCCGTTTTGCGCATTAAGGCCGTGCGCTATCCTGGAATCATGAGAGCTCTAGAGTTTTATGCCCATACTCATGGGAGACGGCCTCATCTCCACTCTCACTTAGGTGGCATCCATTAGGATTATGCTATAGTAGATACCCCACCCCCACATTGAGGGCTATGGATCCATTAAGAGTATTGCTCATCCTCAAACACCATCAGATCTTGTCATACATCATAGGGAGGAACTCTTCACCAATCATCTCATATGAATGGCAGAAAATAGTAAGAAGCGACAATACCCTTTGTGAGACTCGTATGACTTCGTTTACCACATTGAACCACCTTCATGGGATCTCCAATCACAGTGGTTGGGTTTCCATCATACCGCCTCAAGTTATAGGCATTAGTCCCATCCCCCTCGATATTTCACTTACTAGCGTCTTAGTAAGTGGCTTCGTCAAAGGGTCAGCCAAGTTCTTTTCTGACCTTACAAAATCCATGGATATCACATTGTTCTCAATCAACTGCCTTACAATATTATGTCTCAGTCTGATATGCCAACTTTTTCCATTATATATTTTGTTCTTTGCTCGAGTAATGACAACTTGACAATCACAATGAATAGACACAGATGTCTGTGTTCTATCCCATAATGGTATGTCAACCAATAGGTTTCTCAACCATTCAGCTTCTGTTCCTGTCTTTTCTAAAGCTATAAATTCTGACTCCATAGTGGACTTGGCAATACAAGTCTGTTTGGTGGACTTCCAAGAAATAGCCCCACCTGCCAGCATAAAAACATAACCACTTGTAGACTTTAATTCATCAGTCAAATCCAATTTGCATCACTATATCCCTCTAATACCGAGGGATAACCAGAATACACTAAACCAAAATCTTTAGTACCTTTTAAATACCTTAAAAGTCTAATTAAGGCATTCCAATGGATATCATTAGGATTATGAGTATATCTACTTAGTCTATTCACAGCATATGCAATATCTGATCTAGTGCAATTCATTAAATACATCAAACTACCAATTATGCGTGCATATTCAATTTGTGATACACTATCACCTCTGTTTTTAACTAGATGCAAACTAGAATCATAAGGAGTAGATACAGGTTTGTAATCAAAATATCCAAATTTCTTAAGCATGCTTTCAACATAATGAGATTGAGATAAAATGAATCTATCATTTTCCTTACTCAATTTTATTCCAAGTATAACATTAGCAACACCCATATCTTTCATATCAAATTGAGAAGACAAAAATTTTTTAGTTTTAGTTACAGTATCTAAACATGTACCAAAGATCAGTAAATCATCAACATATAGGCAGATGATAACACCAACACCATCATTAAACTTGCTATATATGCATTTATCGGATTCATTTGTCACATACCCATTGGAAATCACAACATGATCAAATTTTTCACGTCATTGTTTTGGAGCTTGCTTTAAACCATAAAGAGATTTAACAAGTTTGCATACCTTGTTCTCCTTACCCTTAACTACACATCCCTCAGGTTGTTCCATGTAGATTTCTTCTTCAAGATCACCATTGAGAAATGCGATTTTCACATCCATTTGATGCACAACAAGTTCATAGATAGATGCAATGGCAAACAAAACTCTAATAGATGCAATTCTAGTAACAGGAGAATAAGTATCAAAGTAATTAATATTCTTTTGTTGCTTGTATCCCTTAACTACCAACCTGGCCTTATATTTATCTACACTACCATCTGGTTTTAGTTTTTTCTTAAATACCAATTTACATCCAATAGGTTTTGTCTTAGGTGGTAGATTTACTAGTTTCCAAGTATGATTGGCCATAATAGATTCAATCTCAGCATGTATAGCATCTTTCCAAAAAGGAGCATCAATAGATGTAATAGCATCATTATAAATTAAAGGATCATCAAAAATAAGATAAGTATAAAAGTCATCACCAAAATCTTTATCTTTCCTTGTTCTTTTACTCCTTCTCAATTCATTATCATTTTGATCAACTATATCCTCAGATATATTCTCATGTGAGTTTCTACTATACTTTTCTTTAGTTTTCATAGGAAATACATGCTCAAAGAATGATGCATTACAAGATTCAATTATGGAATTATGTTCTAACACATCACTTTTCACAACAAGAAATCTATATGAACTACTATTTTGAGTATATCCAATAAACACACAATCACATGTTCTGGAACCAAGTTTCCTTCTCTTAGGGTCTGGCAACATTACTTTAACTAAACACTCCCACACTTTCAGGTGTCCTAAATTAGGTTATTTATCAAACCAGAGCTCATAAGGTGTTTTACTAAGTTTCTTATGTGGTACCCTATTTTGTATATAGCAAGCCGAGAGGATAGCTTCCCCCCATATATAGTTAGGTAATCCTGAACTAACAAGTAAGGCATTCATCATTTCTTTAAGAGTTCTATTTTTTCTTTCGGCTATACCATTAGATTCAGGTGAATAAGGTGAAGTTATTTCATGTATTATACCATGTTGTTCACAAAACTCATTAAAGGAGTTTGACTCATATTCATCTCCTCTGTCTGTTCTTAATCTTTTAATTTTCTTGCCAAGTTGGTTTTCTACTTCATTTTTATATTTAATAAACATTTCGCAAGCCTCATCCTTAGATCTCAACAGATATAATTTAGTATATCTAGAATAATCATCAACAAAGATTATGTAAAACCTTTTACCACCTCTTGTCATTGTTGCTTTAAATCTCCTAAATCACTATGTACTAACTCTAATAATTCACTTTGTCTTGTTACTTGTTTGGATGATTTTTTAGTTATTTTAGTTTCTATACAAATTTCACATTTATCCAAGCTAGTATTATCCAATCTATCAATTAGTCCCATTTCTTTTAATTTTAAGATGTAAAGAACATTTACATGTCCTAATCTACCATGCCAAACATCAAGAGAATCAACCAAGTAAGCAAAAGAAGAACTTTCTTTATTGTAATTAGTAACTACATTCAAAACATACAGACCATCATTAAGATAACCTTTATCAACATATATGTCATTTTTAGATAAGGTAACTATGTTACTATCAAAGGTTACCTTCATATTGGCATTGTTAAGAAGATGGACCGACACCAGACAATGTTTAATGGCAGGTACAAAGAGTACTTCAGACAGCACAAGGGTTTTCCCAGATGTCATTTTTAATAGCATCTTTCCTTTACCTAAGATTGAGATTTTGCTTGAATCTCCTAGGTAAACATAATCCTTCCCATCCTCTATGGGAGAAAACTCAGAGAACATCTCCTTCTTAGCACAAATGTGCTTTGTGGCACTAGAGTCCACAATCCATCCCTTGGCTTCCTTCACTAAAAAGCATTCAGACACCACTGCCACTATAACATCATCTTGATGTTCCACCACGTTTGCCCTTGTCTTTGCGCCTCCTTGATTGTTCCTTCTCAGCCTACAAGCGGATGCAAAATGACCTGTTTTGCCACAAACAAAACAAGCACCCTTCTTCTTTTGTTTTTAGTTAGAATCATACTTGAAATGTGGTTTATGAACTCTAATGTTATGATTTTTAGAGCCATAAAATGAATTTTTAGACTGCATATCCTTAGCAATGTTAGCTCTAGCATGCATTTCCTTAGCATTTTGTTCACTAGCCATTAGCCTATTTTTTTCCTCAATCTTAATATGCACAATAGTTTCTTGCAATATCATAGCTTTTCTCTTTTGCATGAAATTCATTTCATAATCTTTCCAAGATTCAGGTAGTTTATCAATAAGAGTTTGAGATACAAACCTTTCAGGTAGAATATCTCCTTCTTTAGCTAATTCATCTACAAGCTTAGTAAATTCATTAATTTGAGAAGCAACAGATTTATTTTTATCCATTTGAAATGCATTATAATTATGAACCAAGAACTTTTTACTAACTTCTTCTTCATAAATATATTTTTGAACCAATGCATCCCAAATATCCTTTGCATGAACATAATGACAGTAAATATCATACAAATCATTTGATAAAGCTCTTAAAATATTATGTTTACACAATTTATCAGCCAATTCTCAATCCTTCAAGGTTTGTTGATAATTTTCAGAATCATGATCCGGTTTAGGATCTTGCAAAACAAAACTAATTTGAGAAAAGTCTAAAACTTCTAAAATTTTGTGTTGCCATCGTTTAAAATTATTTCCATCAAATGATTCAATCCTTGAAACATCAGGAATGACCTTAGCAGCAGCTAAAATATTAGGATCCATGATTAAACCCTTAAGAATGTTGGGAAAAAAATAATTTGAACACTAGTAATTTAGCTTTAAATAATAAGAATAAAATGATAGCAACAATGAGATGTAGTAGAATAAGGTTACCACAAATCGCCCCTTAAGGGTTTAATTCCACCCTACCCAAAGCTATGCTCGGTGGAATGGCATTGACGGTTAACCCTCCAGGATTAGACGTAAGTCTCCACAGGAACTCGTCCACACGATGATCCCGGTACGTTGAGCAGCAGATCTTGCAAGAGGCAGAAAACGCAATAGAAACAGTGGGGTTAGCTTCTATTGTACAGAAGAGTGAGAATGAAAGATGTGTATATTGTTGTGCCATGTAGCAGGGTTTATATAGGGAAAGGAAATAGCTGTTGTAAAAGAGTCGTCGGATAACGATCAGAAAAAGAGCCGTTGGGTAACGGTCAAGAAAAGAGCCGTTGGAACATTAAAGAGCTGCAACGGTAAAAAAGAATTTTGGCTAAAAATAAAATTTGCAGGGTAGTAAAAGCTTGGCAGGCCCACACGACAGACGAGCGCGAGGCGAAGCGCGTGTGTGTATTTAACTAAGGCCCAAGTTCACAATTGTACCTCAATACCATAAGGTATTTAGTGATTAAGTACCATCATATATAAATATTTATTAAAACATTTTCATGAGCAATGTGGGACTTCTTCCATAGTTAAATACGTATAGACAAACTAAGTTTGAAACACACTAAGACCCATATATATACAACACTAAGCACCAAGGTAGGGGTGTATGACACGCAACCCCTTGGGCCCATAAGAGGAGCATGGCAAAAGTCTCCACAATTGTAGATGATGGTTTCTCCTTGGTACGAAGGACATACCCACTTGAAGGTATTGGGCTCAATCTCTAAGAATTCTTGTATCCACCTATGTGCATATTGTGGCTTTATTGGGATGCAATGAAAAATCTTCAATGCGTTAGGACATGTGAATCCTAGCAAGCATATGTGTCATGACCCAAATGTACAACATGTGTGAGCGGCATCACAGTTTTCCACCTTTCTTTTGATGGCATACCTCCATTGACAGAAACGTATCTACCAAAATTGCAGGGACTGGATTTGCATCATCGGTGCTAAATCTAAAAATCACATCTATAGCTGCTTGGTCCACAATATCTGGCATGAACGGGAAAAGCACTAATCCGTAAATGGTTAATGCTAATGTTTGGTTGGACAAGTTCCATTTCTCTTGTTGGGTTAGGGCTTTGAGGTGAGACTCAAGGAAATCTTTCCTCAACCCTCACGTTGATCCTCTTTCTTCTATCACCATTTGATCTGGTTGAACCCCAATAAACTTGATTGTATACTCCTCTATGGTTGGTGTTATATCCAGCTTGGGTAACTCGAAGCAATGGAGAGAAGACTTCCAGAATTGTGTAAGGGCACTTAGCACTAGTGCTTCGACTGGAATATACAGTAGATCTTTCGAAAGCAGATCGGGCTTCACGCAGCATTAGTTGACTTAGTTCTTCCACTCTTCCAAGCTCACTATGAATCACTGTGACTTGATGTTTATTTTTGCATTGCTAGTGTTGTTTTGAGTTGCTTCCATACTTCGTGTCTTGAGTTGATGATAACCTTGCACCTTTTTCAAAGAAGAAAGAATATTTATCCGATAGGAAATCAGAAAAGAATGGTATTATCCACCATGAGATGCACATGTCATGCATGAATGATGAGTAAAATACATGCTAGATGGATGTTTTTGTTTTTTTGTTTTGTTTTTTTTAATGATTATGTGCCAAAGATGCATGAAAGAAATGCGCATGCCATGTATGTTAGATGGAATTTTTTTTTTTTTTTGGATGATTAAGCTATCATATGCCAAAGATGCATGAAAAAAATGTGCATGCCATGGATGACTAATGAAGAAAATGTATGTTAGCTGGATGAAAAGAAGGATTTTTTTTTTTTTATGTATGCTATCATATGCCAAAGATGCATGAGAAAAAATATGCTAGATGATTTTTGTTTTTTGCATGTTATATATTTTATTTTATAGAAAAATTAATACATATAACTATTAATAAAGGGCATTTTGGTTAAAAAGTAATGAGATAATAAAAAATTAATGAAAAGTTTGAAAATAGATTAAAGTGTATTTTATTTTAATTTTTTAGAGGGAAGAAGTGTATGTTTTAAAAATAGAAGGGTATGTTTTAAAAATAGAAGGGTGAGAAGTGAAATTATATCATCTCTTAAGAAAAAAGATTTTATTGTACTCCTTATCTTAATTTTTTAGGGGGAAGGAGTGTATATTTTTAAAATAGAGAGGAGGGAAGTATAATAATATAATTTTTGAAGAAAGAGAGTTATATTTTACTCTTAATTTTTTTTTTTTAAAAATGTGTTATGGTATAATCTTTTCTTTTTCAGTTTCAAGTTGTCCCAGAAAGTTATCTTGCCTTCCAGTATGTATTTAAATATATATTATATGAAATAGCTGACCATACATAAATAAATAAATAAACATAATTAAATTGTCTGGACAAGCTATTTACTTCTCAACTACATACGGCATAAGTGTGTTTCAAAGTTATAAGAAAGAAACCATAAGTTTGCCCGAAAAAGAAGTAGAGGACATACGGGGAGTTGATATTGGCACCCCAATTCTTTTTGAGTAGTGCAATAATGTTTTCAACAACATAGTTAGTGGATGTGAGATATTATAAATAATTTATTCTCACATCAAATTTTGAAATAATATTATTAATATAATAAAATTTTGATTTAAATATATTTTTGGTCCTTATAAAATTAAAAAAATTTAGTTTTAAT
This sequence comes from Pterocarpus macrocarpus, assembly GCA_031439585.1. NCBI lineage: Eukaryota > Viridiplantae > Streptophyta > Magnoliopsida > Fabales > Fabaceae > Pterocarpus > Pterocarpus macrocarpus. The sequence goes on from CM062518.1 coordinate 39,874,580, forward strand.
CTCTAATTTTTTTTTATTTTGATCCAAATATCTCAAAAAATTTTAATTTTATTTCCTATTTAAACATGAGAAAGGTGATATAAGTATCCGTTATCCATATTATCACTTAATAAAGATAAACTAACGGCAGAGATTAAAATCAAAATTTTTCAAAATATTTGGATTAAAACAAAAAATAAATAAATTTTAAGGACTAGAACCAAAATTTGTTAATTTTATAGGAATTAAAAATATATTTAAGTCTAAAATTTTTAAACAAGTAAAGGTGAAAAAATTATTAATTAAAATACTAAATTTGATTGATTTGAATACAAATAACACTTTGAAGAATGTTATCATATATAGCAAATGCAAAATTATTATTATTGGAATATCTATTTTTTTCTCGAGGCGGAGCGACAAAAGCATGCCCGACTGCCTGTCAACAGTAAGAATTTGCCTTACACTACCTGACCATCACACACATAAGACACAATACATTGCCATTAAAACCAATCCACTAGGACCACAAACAGACCCATATCAGATCCCATAACAGCCAGCATCACAACATTCCAATCGCTGAGATACCTCAATACAAACATTCACATCACATTTTCTACAGGCTTCACCAGAGTAGGCCATAAAACAGTAACTGCATCATAAAAATTCATCTAGACACACAACAGTAATCCACCCCAACAGCTCCTATACCAAGTTATTAACCTTAACCCTTTACAAAATCCAATTTGGCTCTCCGGTTAAAACCATTTTTTTTGGATACTTCAGAAGGCTCAACCAACAACCGAAGGGAGCCAAATTCAAATACGTCACGACAAAACAAACATTATAAAACAGCATTACATCAAAACCAGAATCAAACACAACATCGAAAGACCAGTAATAATATCACAGCAGCTGCAGTGATTCCTTTAGCCTTTGAGGTCTCCATTCACCAATATGCAAGACAATCCACAACTGATACCAACACAGTCCATATCTAGTTAATTTAACATAGCTAGTAAATGGACTGCCTTAAAAATCTCCACTTCCTCAGAGAATCAGGCTTGAGCATAATTCTGCAGGTGATTTACCATCCCCGCAACCAAAGCCCCACCTCAATTTGATTTGTTTCTTCTCCATCTCTCAATTTGGCTCATAATTGTCAAAAGACTATATTCTATTTCTTATGTTCCAACTAGAACAGATTAGAACATAGAACAGAGATGCCCACATTTTTTTTTTTTATGATGCCACGGAATGAAGCAGCACACCAAGATTAAGATTTGAATATCTCCAGTGGACTTTCGAGGGCAGCACCATTGTAACTCCCACCAGTAAAGGCACTCAGTCCACATCATCCAAGAATAGTCACATTCAACAAACAATTGTTCAATAGATTCAGGCTTCGTTTTGCAAAACGGGCAGCCACTCTCAGCAGGTGGCAGGATGTTCAACCTACAACATGGAAAGCTAAACTGAACGGCCATCACCTGTCCTCACTCATCAAATCCTCAATAGGTACGTGGTACGTGTAATCTTCCTGCAACCTGTTATATTATCACATTCACCACATGCAACACAATCTTAACTAGCTCTTGGCTCTACAGAAGCAGCAAGAAGCAAAGCGCACAAGAAGGAGCGAAGCACACAGTGCAGGAGACGCCTCTTGGCTCCGCGGAAGGTAAGTGGCTCTTAGTTGAGCTTCTAGGCACACAGTCGCGCACATACACATATACTCATCTCTGTGTCTGACAATTGTGAGCGTTGCTAAGTGTGACGAAAATATTTTCGTCGAAAGCGCACGAAGAAACGACGTGACGTGCGGTGGTTATTTAAACAGTGATGCTATATGTTACGAAATGAAAAAGCACGAATGGTGTAAGTGAATAAAAGGTAAAAGTGTAAAATTGAAATGAAACAGAAACTATGGTAAAATAAAGATATTAAATTAAATATTGATATAACTTCAACTAATCAAATGTTTTGTACAACATGTACGAAATGTTTTTTGTGCTAACAAGCATTATTCTTATTTAAAACCTATGGCTGAAATTTTTTGTACATTACTTCGTGCGGAGGTTGTACAAAGCAGTGGGAAGTCTTAAATGCACTTTTAATATTTCAAAGGCATCTATTCATCCATCAGAACCATTAGCACTTGATAGTGAATAGCTAGATCCCCCATCGAATGGAGTTGCCAAAAGCAATCCTATTTTACAGCCTCTCAAGTCACCCAAGCCATGGCAAGATCTTCCCCCTCTCCCCCCCCCCCTTCTCTTCTCTCTCTCTCTTCTTTTTCTTTTTCTTTTTCTTTTTCTTTTTTCTCTCTCTCTCCTTTTTTTAATATAAAAGCTGAGTTTATTAATTTTTAAAAAAATAAATTTATTATAAAGAACTAATGTTGGTTTCTTTAACGTGACAATAGTTTCAGATAGAGTTTTGCAATATTGAGCACAAGTCTATATGATCCGCTAGACTTGCACATCTTTGAACTCGTTGAGTTTTCCATCTTCGAACTATTCAACTAACGTCTGCGTAACATCGAGCGTCGTTTTGTAAAGGTCCACAGTAACTCCCAACAAGAGTTTAGGCAGCACACTCCAAAATACCCCCATCAGACGCAAAGTGAACATCATTATCCCCACCTGCTAAAGCCTCCATTGCAGCGACATCATTAATACACTTCGACTGCAGCCCATAGTTCCAAGTGAGCCTGCATTAAATCACCACATAGGTGGATAAATGCATATGCTTATTTTTGTCATTTGCTCTCATGGCTGGAAGGAGGTCTAGGCTATCTGTACCAACCTCTACAACTCTATCCTTCCAAGCATGCCAAAATGTGCAATTGTTTTGTCATTATCATCAAATACTAAGACGAACAAAACATTAAGATACCTAGTGCTTGAAAATAAATAAATGAATTTTTTTTATAATTTTAATATTCAAAATATTGAAAATGCAACATGTGGTTATGCGACTCTTCTTTTTTTCGTCGAGAAATTCCATTGCACCAAAAGCAAACTGCCCAAAGCCGCAGTGCCCAAAGAAAAAACACAATCAGAACCAGGCTGGCAAGGGGCAACACAAAAACGTCAAGAAGGTTTATCTAGAAGCAGAATCCTATCTAAACCACGAGCGGGTCTGACACACCAATTAGCATCTAGTTTTCCGGGGAGAGATAATTTAGCTACTTCATGTGCAGTTGGTTTGCCTTTCGATAATTCCAGAGAAGGCCGCAATGAGCCATAGCCTCCTTCAATCTGATGATATCTTGTACATTAATCCCTGCTACCTCTGGAAGAAGAACATTATCACGACAAGCTTGGATGGCAACAAGGCAATCTGATTCAATAAGAACTGAGTCGCAGAAGCAACTTTGCGCAAGAAGAATCCCTTCTCGGATGGCTAGCGATTCTGCCATCAAGCTGGAAGAGGCCATCACTTTGCAAGCTCTTCCAGAGACAAGATTGTCGAGGTGATCTCTAATCAAAGCGGCAATTGAGCCAATCGATTTTTCTTTGTCAAAGGCAGCATCTACATTATATTTATACTTGCCCAGCGGAGGGGGACGCCATTTCGGCTGTGACTGAGATCTGCTTGGAAGCTGATTATCAGATGCAGGACAGGAGAGGACCATGTTGCATTCTGTTTCTGTGGTAAGTAAGTTCGCTTTCTGGATGGTTCTAACAGGATCTGGAACGTGGCTTCTGAAAACACATTTGTTTCTTTCTTTCCAAATCATCCATAATTGATTTGCTAACAAAGCCATTCTAAACTGCCAAAATTCGCCTGCTTTCTTAAAATCAATGAATTTTTGGAGTAGCCACTCATCAATTCTAGTTACAGATTCAGCGGAGGGGGGCACAAGGGAGTTGAGAGCCAAACCAAACTGGGCGAGTCCACGAGCAAAGGAGGAGGGCGTGTTCAATCGATTCTTCATGCTGGCCGCAGATCACACAAGCTGGTGAGTTAGTTATCCTTCTTCTGAATAAGTTTTCCTTAACGGGGAGGGCGTTTTGACACACCTTCCAGAGGAACATCTTCACTTTCTGAGAAACATTAACCTGCCAAATAAATTTTCAAATGGTAGAATTTTGGGGGGTGGAGGTTGATGGGTTATTTACACTCACCGCTTCCGGGTGCTTAGCGCAATGATAGCCCGATTTTACAGAATACTTGGCATCCTTTGAAGCTGGTCAGGGGAATTTGTGTAGCTCAAAGGAATTTGAACTACAAGTTTAGTTTTTTGTTTTTGTTTTTGTTTTGTGGTGGCTTTTTGTTTTTGTTTTTGGGGGGGGGGGGGGGGAAGGGACTTAGACTCTTCTGGATTGTTCTATTATACCGTGGCCTTATTTTCTTGGCTGCTGATGACATGTTGATTTGGCCTGAATTTTTTCGGTTTCCTCTTCCTTAGTTAAAAAAAAAAAACTGACATTTTATTTGTTTGTTTGGGCTGTTGTGTTCTCCGAGGAGGGGAGAGTTTATGTTTAGGACTTGTTTTGGGCCGGTAGGCGGTTTGGGCTTTTTGTTACTATTAGTGTTGGGCTGAAATGAAAATTTAGCATTTTGTTCTTCCAGCTGAGATTACGCTTGTTTTTTCATTACCCTAAAAAAAAACCCTTTTTTTATGAAAAAGGACAAAGACACACCTTATACAAAGCCATTCAACATGCTGCTACTGACCTCTTCCCCTTCTATTTAGAAGCTTTCTACTCCGAAGTTGACAAAGAGCTCGTACCGTTGCATCTTGCTCCGTTGATCACAAACACATTCGATTCCCTAACTCTCAAATGTTTCTTGAGCTTCTTGATTATCATCGGATCTCTGGTCGTCCATGTCATCTCCGTCCTTATTTTCACCAAAAAAGAGGAATCTACAATCACGTGATTCTCCCTCCCAAATGGAGAAGTTGCAGCCACTTGGTATAGCCCGAAAGATATATATATATTTTTTCTCAGGTCAAATAGGGGGTGGGGGAGCGACGAGAGGCCTCAGGGCCCTGGAGTCGAACACGGCTCCTTGCTCCCGGGTGCGGTCTCTGCGAGGCTGGGATCTCCACTGCGCTATTGCCTCATTTACGTCCTCAAAGGCCTTTTTCTTTTCGGTTACACACACCCCCCGCCATGCCGCCCCCCTTGGGGGGGTTCAGGAATCAAGTCAAACAACTTTACACCAAGATGCATTTTGCAGAGACGGACAACACCACTAAGCCCAGGCCTCGCATGCCGCCCCAAGGGTTTTTTTTTTTTTTGGGTCGGGCCGAAAGGTTGTCGGAATACTTTGTCTTCAGAGCTCCTATGTGTGTGGGCGCGTTCTACAATCCTCCGAGTCAAGTTATGGACCATAATGTTCCGGGTGATTTAATGGTTGATAGAAAAGGTGTATGATGCATCTTTGTTATGTGATATATTATAATATTTTTTAGGATTATATAGATAAAAATTAATTAATTTAAAAAGTGATCAAATTTTTATTTTTATAATATTTAAAAATATTAAATTTTATTTGTGTGATATCTAAAAATTTTTAGTTAATTTCAGGATTTCTTAAAAAGTGATTGGATTTTATCTGCATAATATTTTTTATAGTTCAAAAGTGATCAAATTTTTATTTTTGTAACACTCAAAAATATTAAATTTTATCTATGTGATACCTAAATATTTTTAGTTAATTTCAGGATTTCAAAAAAAAAATTGGTTATTTTCAAAATTATTTAACATTTTTTTTAAATTTGACTAAATAAAAAAATATAATACGGAAAGAGGTATATAAATATATCCTTTTAATCAACCAAGGACATGATGATATGATATTTTAACTCCCCATGTAAGTCTTACCCATATGTGTGTGTGTGTGTGTGTGTGTGTGTTTCTTTTTGGTTGTGGCCCCTATTGTGTTTGATTAAAGCTGAGACAACAATTGCGCCATCTCCTAGATCCTGGCCCAAACTAGAAAACAAAGAACTAACCTAACCATGTTGGGCGAAGAAACCTTTCTCCTTTGTTGTACTCGTTGCCCCAGTCACTCTCTTTTTGAAGTACACAACTATTTTCTATGTTCTCCTTTCATTACTAAAATTAGCTCAGGACCAAAAGTATGAAGCTTACTAGGTGAATGCTATGGTCCCATGTGACAATTGTATATTTTGTGCATTTTTGTGTTGAACGGTGAGGATCGTGACATGTCTTATGGTGAGATTGTGAAGTGCATCAATACACCAATCACTTATGATGTATTATAATAATATTTAATTTTAAGAAAATTTAAAAATATAATTAAATATATTTTAAAAATTAATTATTATACACTGATAATATAAAATTATATTGACAGTATAAAATAATTTTATACTATCAATATAATCAAAAAATTTTATTAGTGTAATTTTAATTATCATACACTGACAATGTAAAATTATACTAGTAGTACTGTAAAATTATACTGATAAATTTTTTTGATTATACTGACAATGTAAAATTATTTTATACTGCCAGTATAATTTTATACTGTCAGTTTATGATAATTAAAATTACACTGATAAAAATTTTTTATTACACTGACAGTGTAAAATTATTTTATACTGCCAGTATAATTTTACACTATCAATGTATGATAATTAAAATTACGCTGATAAAATTTTTAGATTATACTGACAGTATAAAATTATTTTATACTGTCAATATAATTTTACATTATCAGTGTATGATAATTAATTTTTAAAATATATTTAATTATATTTTTAAATTTTCTTAAAATTAGATATTATTATAGCATATCATAGGTGATTGGTGTATTGATGTACCTCACAATCTCACCATAAGATATGTCACGATCTTCACCGTTCAATACAAAAATGCACAAAATGTACAATTGTGACATGGTACCAAAGAATTCACCTTACTAAAATTATCAGTCAAAGTCCCAGGTGGCCTAAAGACCAATTAAAAAAATATTATTTATATTCAAGATTAAAATGTATTTTAAAGGATACACTAAAATATTCTTTAATCATTAGTTAAAAAAAGATGACTCACTCCATGTCAATGATCAAAAGACACTTTAATGAGTCTTATAGAATTAATACAAATAAAAAAAGTTAGAAAAATCCTAGGTGGTCTCATATATCCAACTCTAATAAACAATCCTTATCAATTTCCAACATTCTCGCACAGCTTATTTCATCCTCGTTAGTCCGTTCAGCTTCCAATTTATTAAGGAGATCTATAAACTTAACGTTCATCCTTCGACCACATCCTTGAGAATTTCTGGACTCCACACTACTATCACCAAATGGCTTGTCTTGCTTTTTGTTTTTTTGACAAGACTTAAAGGACCCAGTCTTCCATAGCACTAACATCTTTTTTCTTTGAAATGGACATCATATACTATACCCTCTATTGATAAGCATAGCCAATCTTAGACGAAAGGACGATAGGTAGTATCAATGAGAATCTTAACTGATTCAAAGGATTCGACTAATCCCGTTGGCCTATCAATACAAATTACCTTACCTCAAATATCAACAATTTTCCTAAAATTTTAATAAGACCAAGCATGGATAGACATACCATGACACTCCAACCGTACTTACCTAGTTTGAAACGTTTTTGTCCTCAAAGCATCTTCTTACATCACCAAAAATATGATTTAAGTTGATCCAACCTTAAGCTTAAATTTTGCTCCGTGCTTTCTTTGAAAGAAAGTCACAAGCACCTTATACTTCCCAATATCACGACCAATGCATAAGGAGAAGCATTAATTGCAAAGCTTCACTGCTAAAGATTGCAGGTCAACAGGATGACCCACTTATCCATTGATAGTGTCCTCTATAGCCACTCTATATTTTCACTACAACCTCTCCCTATACTACCTTTGTTTTATATCCCATATGTCCAGTCATATGTTCTTTTTCCCACACCATCTTCACATCTTTATCCTGCTCCAACTTTGTCTTCTTGTTTTCCATGACCACCTATTTATATGTCCTGCCATCTCTATATGATCCCTTATATTCGAGTCCTTGCTTCCCATATTTCTTGTGTATACCATCATTCTCAGTCTTTTTTAGTCCATAAGAGCGATCCTTTAAGTATGCAGCCTCTTCGACCTGTATTTTACAGTCTCTGATGACCATACTTTCGACTATTTCAATAACCCTTGCTACCTCATGCTTTGATGTAAAGCGTACAAAACCAAAGAGCAACATGTTGTGCCTACGTTTCTTGAATGAAAGGAAAGCATCCTTGACTGTTCCTTTATTTTTAAATAATTGCTATAACCATCCCTTTGTCATTGACTTAGGATCCACAGATAATGATATGATGGATCCAGAAAATTTAGATAGTGGAGATAAAAATAGTATATAAATATAATAAAAAGTTTTATAAGTATCTAAATATATATTAATCAAATTTCAAATACAATTTACATATCAAAAAATATATTAATCCAAACAAGTAGGAGGGTGTCAATGTTTTTTTTTTTTAAAAAAAAATCTTAGTGTTGGGTCAAATATAGTAAAATGATTTGTATCTTAATATGATAATAAAATAAAGAATTATCTTGATATGGGGTCAAATATAATACAACAATAGGGGCAAATATGTATATCCATATATATCTTCTAAAAAATTTCTCAAATTTTAGTGGGGGCATGTGCCTCCACACAGATACATGTGCATCCGTCCCTAAACGATACCACTCTATCTCTCTCAACATGTTGATGTTGTCTTTAGACTTTCCATGTGCCTCTCCATCTCCCTCTGCTTTTGATATCACTATTACCTTGAGATTATGAAAGCAGTCGCTAGTCTCGAAAGGAGACCTTTCAGCTTGCTTTTCACCATTGGAACAGATGAAGAGTGTGCAGTTACTAATTTGCAGAACTACTTAAGATAACTATCTAAGGACATGTACTAGGGAGTATAGGTAGCATGAGGTCGATCAACAAAAAGAGAAGAGTGTCAGGCTTGCAGCATGGGTATTCATGTGGAAGATTATCATAGACAGTTGAAAGCGGATGCACGGTGCTTGATATTGAAGTTGTGTTGCCGAAATTTTATGGTTGAACCTTATTTTCTAGCATGACACTTAGAAGATTTTCGATTGGAGAAAGATAGATGATTTGATAGGCATACATCGACGCAATTTGGTGAGCGGTTACCCAGCAAAGCAGAAAAGATGATGAAGGACACGTGGCAATAGACACGAGGCGATAGGTGTTGAAGATAACTGTCGAAAGCACATGGCTTCCCAACATTAGTAACCGTCGAGAACACATGTTTATCATGCACGAGACTCAGTTATCTATAAATAGGAGTTTGATTAATGTAATGAGGGTTGGAATTTTTACTTATAAACACTCATATACTCTTACAAAGTCACCATGACAAACAAGAGTCACGAGTCGATTGAGTAATTCTTCTTGCCCTTCTTTTATTTCGTTTTATTTTATAGGATCGATTCTTTACATTTTTAGTGTACATTCATCTATTTTGCAATAAAATTGTGTTACTTATTTCTTGTATTAGTTGAGCACTGTTTGTCGCTTTCATATCAACACACGCACTCTTACCTTGAGAACTCAGTCAGAGAAGTCGCTTCTACCACCAATTTGAGATCAAGAAGCAAATCTATCGATTTTAATTTGTTTCCTCGATAAAAATCACAAAAAATAGTATTATAATTAAGTTTCTATCATTTTTTGTGTATAACTCACTCCTGAAATCAAGTTTGGCTTTTGAAGATCATTTTCTCTTATTTCCTTAAGTAAAAAGGCTTTTTCAATATTTTCCTTGATCAAAATAAATTTTGGTGGTAACTCCATTTTAAATCACCATCATCTTGTTACTATCCAAGCTGCAATTTCTTTTTTTTCACTAATTACTACAATTAGGTTGGGCACCTTTCATTCGTATAAGTTATTTATAAGGCTAGAATTTTTGGCCTAAAAGTTAGTTTGTCTGTTCGCCCAAGTTTGATTTTGTTTGAGTAAGGTGTTTTAGTCGAAAATTGAGTAGCCAAATAAATTGATTAGAGATTATTAGGAATAATGACCAATAAAAAAGAGAGAGAGAGAGAGGGATTATTAAGAAAGAGGCCTTGCGAGGGGCCGACACTACAAACAAGAGTTTATTTTGTGAGGGTTATTTACCAGCGGTTGTACTAAACGTCATAAAATAAGAGAAGTGATAGGAAGATTCATTTTTTATGGGATATTGTATTGATTTATTACTTATTTATTATTGGATGGGATGTGAATCCAATATAAATGGGATCAACACCCTATTCAATAATAGATAAGTGATGAGTTAGTATGGTATCCCATAAAAAGTAAATCGTCTTAATATTTCTTATAAAATAATGAATTTTTGTCGGTTGTGATAATTGCCACAATGTATCCTATTTTTTTTGGCGGCTATGTTTTATATCCCAATGGTTCATATATAAAAAAAAAATTATTTAAGTCTTTTTCTTTTTCATTTTGAAATACGTTTATTTTCATTTCAGATTCAAAATCTCTCTCTCTCTTCGACCTTTGCCCTCTCCCAAGTGCTCACATTTCAGATTCAAAAGGATCGATGGATGTTTCAATATAGCACCGCGCTTGCTCTTCGACCTTTCAGATTCAAAATGTGAAACCTAAAACCACCGTCACAAGCTTCGTCACCGCCATTGCCGGATCTGTCATTGCCATTGCCAACTCGGCCACCACCGTTGTTCCTTGCGATTTCAAACAGTAAATCATTTATCTCTCCTATCTCTCTTTGATTCATTCCTCTTTGTTTGAATTTATGACAATGTGTTTATTTGATGCATGGATTTGCTGTTTTTAGCTGCGATTTAGGGTTTTAGGTTTAATGAGGGTTGAGAGTTTTGAACTTCCTCTATTCTGCAAAAGAGGCATTCCTGATTGCACTGCAAATTAGTTTTGTGGCCTTTCACCAGTAAATGAAATGACAAATCAATGCTGTATAGTAAGATTGGAATTCATGTATAGGAGGGATCTTGAATTGATCGTTGAATCCCGTAAAAGAAATTAGCATTGAATATTAATAAAATGTTCTGGTTCATGTCTATCCAGTTTTGGATTAGTTAATTACTTTGGGAGGGTAGTTTGACATTTGCACAAAAAAGATAGGTATGTTCCTTCGAAGTGTTGAGTAACTCCATTCCCAGGAAGGAAAAATTACATTGGTGAATTAATGGTTTATTTGATGGTATATGATAACTGGAAGAAAGAAGAATAAGAGATCTAAGAGGAAGAAGGTTTCAGGGAGAAATAAGAACACAAGGGTGGGTGTTTTAAGATCTTGTAAACAGGGGTGGATGTTGTTGGGGAATATGGTTTCCTGTAAAATTAGTTGTGAGATATGGTTTTGGGTTATAATAGTTTTATCTGGCATTCTTAATGACAGTGGTGAGTGCTTGTGTGTCTTACTTTGAGAACGACAATTAGTTTATATGAGAATTTTGATTTATTATGTACAGGGACATGTACAAGCTAAGTGAATAGCATCTTTGGCATCATCATTGGCTACTGTTATTTGTGAAAATCTTTCTGACCAGGCTTCAGTACATGGCCGATCTAAATTCTGTTGAGCCTGTGCTTTTAAATCTTTATTATTTTTACTAATATACTGACTAAACTCATGTCTACTTTCTGGTGCAAGTGAATTCGTCATACAAAAGAGTAACCATAGACCTTCTGTCAGAGGGTCTGAATAGAGCTATAGCAGTAGAGGGGAAGGTGCTTTTCTTTGTTAGGAGTGAGAGTGTTGCTCCCCTGTAAGTCCTCTACTCCGGAAAAACACTTTTCACTATTTATAATAATCTTTGTAAACAGTGATCCATTCCCTTCTTTTGTTGGCTCACTGATCATTCCCAATAATGACTATCATAATGACTATCATCTATGTTACTCTAAAATAGCACTTAGGTTTTTATTGTCCTGTACATTGTAGTCTGCTAGAGTGTTGCTGTAATTTATCAAAAAAGAATGTGTTTTTGTGTTCTTGATAGGCTAATGCCTTAAGCATTGCTGCAATGTATACAGAAATTCAATCTAGATAATCTTGTTCTAGTCATTTTGCAGATATTATTTGCTTTGTGATTCAAATCAAACTTGCTTCGTTCTTACAGTTTATGTTGTACGTAATGATGTGGCAAGAACTGCCACTGAAGTTTTATGTCCTCTTCTCTTTCAAAGGCTAAATTTCACTTCTTTCTCTCTCTCTCTCTCTCTCTCTCCAACTCCATTTTCCCCATTTCGACTCAGCATTCGCAGGCATTGCCACGGTTGCACCCCCACCCCCACCCCCACCCCCGCTAGGGTGTCTAATGTTGGGTAAGGTAAAACCAACCAACTCCATTTTCCCCATTTCGACTTAGCATTCGCGGGCATTGCCACGGTTGCACCCCCACCCCCACCCCCACTAGGGTGTCTAATGTTGGGTCAGGTAAAGCCAACCATTGCCACCACCACTTCCACATAGCCGCCTCTCTGGAGTGGCAACTGGCAACAACTCTTGGTTTTAGCGAAGAATGCGATGATAGAGAGGCAATTGATGGAGCCGAGTGAAGAGATCACGACTTGCATCGAGCTATTCATTAACTGAAGCTTCGCACTGGACTTGGCTTTGCCGACGTCAAGCACTGCCACAAGGTCACCAGTGGACCAATCTTGTAGCTAGCGGAGGAGGACGACCTCCCTCTTCAGCACCGGCGAACACAAAACTAGACCCAACGTCAGCCACTAATCAGGGAGTAGGAGTTAAAGTGTGAGAGACCATGGTGTGGTTCAATCACCATTTTTAATCCAAACCATCGAATATTACTAAATCCCAATCAACAATGTGGATAAATCTAGGAATATGTGTGAGCCATTTTTTTCTTAAATAATGCATCAAGCACCGTACTTAAAAGGATGCATGGCAGAATGACCCCACAAATAAATGGACCCATAATTTGTCATAACATGGGAGAACGAACTCCATAACTTGTGAGTCCATATTTCTCACCCTGAAATTAAATGTAGGATAACTAAAGCATATATATTCTATCTATTCTGAGTAAAAGTACTTTTATGTGACACACTTTTCAATATAATCTTTTAGTTTGTTGAAAATGATGAAATAACAAAGTTAAAATGAAAAACAAATTAATGATTTTAACAATTGATCTTAAAAGTGTCGAAAATTGTGGTTACGTATAAATATTAACACAACCCTATTCTAAACAATTGAATCACGAAGTAAAATAATAGCCTAAAAAGACTAAATTTTGATTTACCACTTGATTTGGTGTTGCTGTGAAACTATTAACATAAACACACATCAAACTAAAACATTTCTAACAAGGAATTAATAAAAATAAATAATAACGGGAAGGGTTTTGAAATGTAGACATATCAAACTCCATCATGATCAACAAGCTTCGTTCAACCAAAAGTGACACCCATGGCTAGCCATCCTCCAATCAAAACCCTCAAAGAGGACTTCACCATTGGTGCTTTCCCTAAAAGCACCCAAACCTCCAAACACCAGCAAGGCAAGGCTTACAACAGCCACCATCACCTCCAACCTCACCTTGTAGTCATGGATAAATGTTGCCCCTAGCAGTGGCACCATTGCACCCACGGCGAAGTTAAGGGTTGATGCCAGAGCTGCTTGAAGTGTGTTTGGCAACTTCTCTTCCTTAGTCACTACTTTTCCTTCCCTTTTCAAACTCTCCAATGGCCATGCTGCAAGCACCAGCTACCAAACCTGCAACTCCAATTAGCATCATGATCTTAGCATCCTCTTTTACAGCCCCCACACCCATCATGAGAGATGCGGTTGAGACTAAGCCATCATTGGCACCCAAAACAGCTACTCTAAGCCCCTGTGCCTGTAATAGTCAAAGGCCTTGACTTTTTGCTCCTCCTTTTTTCTCCGTCCTTCTACATCTAAGTTCAGGATCTTTAAAGGGTTAGCTTAATTGGAGGTATAAGCTGAAGTGCTGTGGCATGATTGACTGTTGTCTGCCATAGATGCAAAATGAAAAACTAAAGCTAGAAAAGAAAGCTGTGAGAGAAAGTGCAAATATTGCTAAGAGGAAAATGTTGAAATCCGATGCAACATTAGAGAGAGAATAAATCACCATTGGAGAGAGAATGTATTTTGAAACTTGTATTCAAATAAATAATGGGGCTCAATGTTCAAATTTTTGGAAATTTATAGTTATGCAATTAGGATTTTTATAATCAAGATTATACATAAGTACGCATTAGAATATATGGTAAAAACTTCTATTCTTCAACCGAAAATGCCCCAAGTTTTATATATGAATCGTCATCCAACTAATGATATGATAGTGAGGTTGGAAAAAGAATAAATAATCATTGAAGAAAGAGAATGCATTTTTTCCCCTCTTATAAGGGAGATTCATGAAGAACTTTCAAAGGATTTACAATTATATAAGAGGTGGGAATGCATTCTCTCTAATGATTGTTTATTTTCTCTCCAATCTTTCTATCATATCATTGGAGAGAAAATACATCTTTTTCCCTTATATATCTGCAAATTTCCCGAAAATTGTACATGAATTCATTTATATTAACTTTCATGTAAAACAACAATTTCGAATTTGGGAGTTTTGATCTTCTAACTCGTTAGAAAAAGCCTTAATTCAATTAATCTAAGTTGAATTGAGTCCCCCACTATAAAGTAAATTTATCCAAATGCTAATTTTTATTGTTATTTTATTTTTTTAATAATTGATGATTTGGGTATGTTTGGTTTAATTTTGGGAGAATTCCATTTGAAAAAAAGTCTTTTAAAGGAATTACTTTTAAAAGAATTAATCTGTGTTTGGTTTGAGTATATCAAAAGTAAGTTAAGAGAATGCTTTTTATTTGGATAAGATAAAGTAAAATTATTTTTGGTTGTTGATGTGAGAATAATAGTAAGATTTCTTTTCAAAATGCCTTTTTTAGAATAAAAAGTAATTATAAGAATATTTCTTCTAAAAAACTTTTTAAAATTCCAAAAATAAGTTTAAAAAAAGGTCATTGCATACCCAAACATACTAATTGCTATACATTTTCATTCTATGCTAATAAAAGACCTTTTGATCCCTCAAACTATAAACCAAATGGACTCTTTGTTGATGAAGATCACTCCTACATGTTATCTGAAGGAAAAACACAAAAAGGCTGTACTTTGAGTGTGGAGATCGCATTCCTTTCTTGTTTTTATTTGATTCTACTACCTTCAAAATCATTAGCTCCTCGGGATCGTCCTATAAGGCTGTAACTTCTTACTGGAAGGAATAAAAACACAGAAGAACACAAAATGGCTTTGTAGGTTGCGTGTGGAAAACGCAATCCTCTCGTGTTTATTTGCTTCTATTACTTTGAGATGAGTAATACTATTTGTATATAAATTATGGACATTAAAAATGAATTTTTAATAGAAGGAGTGATACAAAATCTAAACTCTATCTATTTTCACTAAATGAATTGTGCCATTCGCTCTCTTATCACTTTTAATTAATATTCATAATGTATGTATAAATAACAATAATTCTTTCCGAATCATCATGTCCAATAATAATTTGATCCTAGTGTCCTAGATATTCTTATGTGCTTTGAAATTAAAATATCTTTTATTTTTTTTACCAGAATATTATTATAGATATTAATGCGAATTACAAAACTAATATTGTATATAATATAATGATCTCTTCTTTTTTCTCAAAAAAACAAATTTAAGTTGAGTAAAATATTTTTCTTACTTTAAAGTTCGGCAAACCTTCACACACACTGAAAGTACCTATAAAAATATTTGCAAATGGCCTACTAGCTAGTAAGAAAATTTTGAAATTAAATAAGGATAGTATAAACCAACTCCTATTAACTACAGGCGAATGACTAGAATAATATCTCTTGTGCTGAACCTGAAATCATCTAACAAAATATTGTCCTTGCTATTTGTTCATACATGGTAATTTTTGTCGTATTCATATATGGTATTGTTTTTGTCTGAATTCATATGTGGCATTTGAATATGACATTTTGTCTTGTTATGGGCTCTGATGTAATTAACGTTATGAAAAAGCATTTGCTTCATTGGATTTTTGACTTTTTGTCTATGAGGTTCCCTGTCCTTTTACCAGATATTCCACACCAAAGAGGATATTTTTCGTGCAAATTAAATTTAGATCAAGGAAAGACTTGATCACTTGATCCGTTCAGGTTAAAGCAAGTTCTGGCACTTCACAAACATTTATAAAACTACTTACAAACGACACATCAGATAAGAGAATCTTAAAATCAAACCTATATATATCATAGAAAAATCAAATATACAAAAAAAAAAAAAAACCAAGTGCGTCAGCTGTCAACCTTCATTAGTTAGCACACCAAAGAATACTTTGTTTAGACCAACATAAAACGAGCAATATAAGTTCTTTTCGATAAACCAACCCTTCAAACAGATGTAGTTGAAACTCAATGACAGATGAACAAATAGCATAAATTTTTAAGAATTGATGAACAAAAGCAAGTACTTGTTATAGTTTAATTGTTCAAGTATTCATATCATTATAAATTATAAAATAGTTCCAAAAACAAATTAAAATATTGTAATTCTGCATGAAAAGTTAATTTCCATAAAAAAAATAAGTTTAATTTCAAATGTATCGCCAAGAAATATGATATAACCAAAAGTTTTTAAATGCAAAATTTTATATATACACATATACTAGCTATAGATAAAAGTAGTGCCTCTCGCAAGAATTTCCTTAAATATTTTGGCGTCACCACAAAGACTAAATATAGACAATATTACAAAATTATGTATATATGGAAAAATTTCACAACTACGAAATTTGACTATATCTAGCATTTAAAAAAACATAAATCAAAATAATACTATATAGAAGTCACCTGCCTCATAACAATTCACATATGTTTATGCTTTAATT
Source organism: Pterocarpus macrocarpus (assembly GCA_031439585.1). Taxonomy (NCBI): domain Eukaryota; kingdom Viridiplantae; phylum Streptophyta; class Magnoliopsida; order Fabales; family Fabaceae; genus Pterocarpus; species Pterocarpus macrocarpus. The sequence continues at coordinate 39,891,530 of CM062518.1, forward strand.
TTCAGTCAAACGTAAAATTTCAAAATTAAATGTAGTGCAACATAGATTTAGGAATAGAAAAATGCTAGATAACTATAAATTTTTGCCAGAAAATAAATGTCAGAACAATGCGGCATAGTTGGTTACCTTTGAATGAGTTAATAGGTCATATAATCACTTTTAATTCAAGTACATCATGTATTTAGTAAAAAATTCTGGTAAAATTATTCTGGCTTTGTAGTATTGCTGGAGTTGGGAATGAATATAAGGCTGTATATCTTAGTAGAAAATTTTATTAGAGGTCTTAGGTTTGAACATTGTGTATGCAGCTGTATTAAAATTTGGAAATGAGACTTTTGTCCACTCCATTGATCCTATCTGACTTAACCAAAATTGCCTTATATAGGTAAAAGAATACTTGTGGTTTCGATTAAAAAAAAAAGAAGAAGTAGAGTTTATGCAGTTAAACTTTTTTTTTTCATCAAATTAAGATTCACGGTTTTTAGTGAGGAATAATAATTTATGACATTTATAAACAGTAATAATGCATACATAGCGTGAATCACATACTGTGCAGCAGTCGGCGATATTTTGGCAAACTACAAACTAAATAAAAAATACATCATCTACTACCATTCCTTTTTCAGTTTCTCTTGCACTGACGTATAGCATTTACATACCATGATAATGTTAAGAGCTATGATATTTTAATGTAAAAATTTAGTATTTCTTTTATATAAATATTTAATATATTTACTTCACCTGAAAATATGTATATTTTGATATTCATTTTTGTTTATATTAACTAGGGGATTGATAGGCACTTACGTGGCTATAAATCCACATTTATTATTATTAGTGTAAATTGTAAAATAAATTTTTATTTATTTTTGTGAAAAATAAAATAAAATTAAGAGAGAATAAAAATGTGTTAATAGTTTGTAGCAATTAGTGGGTAGTTTTAAGTATATATAGTGAAAATTGATCAATTAATGGGCAGTTTTTTTTTTCACAATTTTATCCATTTTTCTCACTTGTATTAATTTGTTGTGCATACATATTAATTAAATATATTATGAAATTTAAAATTTATTTCAATCTAACTTAGAGAAATGAAAAGATATTAGTAAAAGGAATCCCTTTTATATATGTATAGATATAGGATATTTTCCTACACTTGATTGGTTTAAATATTTTAATACTTATTTTCTTTAAGTAATATTTTATGTTCAAGTTTTATGAATTTTACGGGCCAAAAAAAAATTAGTATTAAGAGAGCTTTAATATATAATAAGTTTACATAACTTATATTAAATTAATTAGAGTTTAATAAATTTTGAATATTAGTAAGACCAAAATTAATATGTGGAATTTAGATAATCTCTATATAATATGATTAAAAAATATTTTCGTTAATTATCAACCCAACAATTCTTTTTGAAACAGAGTGTAGAGTGCAGTATTAGTAAATTCTAAATACAGTACTACTGCTCTTGGGTTGGAGGCATTTCGCACGAATATGTGTTAAGAATTCTTCTTGGCCAATCAGATTGCTTATTATCATTCATGGGTCGTAATCATTTAAAAAGTAACTGCCAGAAGAATGAGAAAAGCTACTGTAAATTGGTTTGCACACCCTTTTGTCTATTCGGCATTTTTGTTCTAAATATAACCTGTGACGTGATTCTGTGGGTCATTCCTCATTTATGTTGATGGTTCGCGATTCGCGAAGCACTATTAGCAAAAATATCTTAAACTAATTGATCGCCCCGCTATTCCTTAAGCCAATCGTGTCGTTTGTGAGAGAAAATTTTGTCTACCTTTATACATATATATATATATAGATTCATATTTTATTTATTATTTTATTTGATATAAATTTTATTTAGATCGAATTCATATCGACCATATCATATTTAATAATAAATAGGATATAAATTAATATTATATCTCATATAAAATATATTCATATATCGTAACTTCTGGATTTGAGGCGAGTTCCATTGTTTTGCTTTTAAACTACGTCTTTCACTACCAGATAATTATTTTGGTTGACCACTGCCAGAATAGGTAAGTATGCGAAACAAAAATGTTCATATTGAAATCCATTTATTTATCAATTTGTCAAATACAATGGGAAACAAATTCTCTGCAACTTGTAAGTCGATTTCTTGTACACACTGAAATGAAAAGCAAGATAACTAAAGCATATATATCTATCTAAACAATGGAAATCACGGAATACAAGACTAACTTAAAAAGCCAAATTTTTCTTTACCACTTGATTTGGTATAATGTTATTGATGTTGAGTGAAACCATATGATATAAACACACATCAAGCTAAAGCATATCATGTGCAGGGAATCAAAATAAATAAAACCAGGAAAGGTTTCTCCCATAAAAAAAGGAAGGGTTTCTAAATATAGATATATCAAACTCCAACATGATCAACAAACTTGGTTAAACCAAAAGTAACACCCATGGCCAGCCATCCCCCAATCAAAACCCTCAAAGAGGACTTCACCACTGGTGCTTTCCCCAAAACAGCACCCAAACCTCCGAACACCAACAAGGCAAGGCTCACAACAGCCACCACCACCCCCAACCTCACCTTGTAGTCATTGATAAACGCCGCCCCTAGCAGCGGCACTGCCGCACCCACGGCGAAGGCAAGGGCTGATGCCAGGGCTGCTTGTAATGGGTTTGGCAACTTCTCTTCCTGAGTCACTACTTTTCCTTCCCTTTTCAACTGAGCAAGCTCAATGTCATACTGTGAATACACAGAAACAAACTCTCCAATGGCCATGCTGCATGCACCAGCTACCAACCCAGCAACCCCAGTTAGCATCATGGTCTTAACATCCTTTCTTACAGCCCCAACACCCATCATAAGGGATGCGGTTGAAAGCAAGCCATCATTGGCTCCCAAAACAGCTGCTCTAAGCCACTGTGCTCGTTTGTAATAGTCAAAGACCTTGACCTCCTGCTCCTCTACTATCTGTCCTTCCCGCTCTAAGTCAAAGATCTTTGCAGGGTTGGCTTCATTGGAGGTGGCTGGAGTGCTGTGGCATGATGGCTGAGTGTTAGCCATGTCCATGGATATGCAAAATGAATAGTAAGAAACTGGAAAAGAAAGCTACAAGAGGAAAATGATGAGATGGAATGGGATAATGGAGTGTGGATGGCACACGGTCTTGGGATGAGGCCATATATAGACGGGTCAGAAAAGTGGTGAGTTTGGGTTGAAAAATTATCGGATGCGTTTGTTAAGAAAAAGTTGTGTTTGGATCTTTAATGTTTAACACCTTAATATTTGTATTAAAAAATATAAATAAAATGAGAGATAAAATGTTATACCACTTTTTTGGAATAGAGGAATAATTATGTGCTCAAAATTTAGATTTATTTTATACCCATTAAGAGAGAGATAAATATAAAAGTGATGGATTTATTATCTTTTTTTTTTTTATTCTATCACATCACTTTTGTATCTATCTCTATTTTAATAAGCTTAAAATAAATCCAAATTTTAAGAATATATATATATATATATATATATATATATATATATATCATAAGATGTCACACTCTCAACCTGCAATATTTAGAGTATCTTCAATGAGAGAGATAATTTGGATATATTTTTTGCCCCACTACTTATTACATTAACAATATGTCATAAAAAAAAAAGTGGGATAATATTGGATTGTGCCCTCTAATAAAAGGTCCCAATTTTGGTTTCATTTTTTATCCCACTACTTACTTTTTTTGAATAAAAAATGAACAAGAAACTGCAATATACATAAAAATATATATATATGGTTTACAGTTGGGATCGTCACTGCAAATTGCGACAAGTCCCATTTTCTTTGTGAGCTCCAGTGGGTGTAAAAAAAAAAAAGGTTGCTATCGCATTTGATGGGATCCATCAACAAAATGGGACGCTAAATGTCAGGTATTAAAGCTGCTCTTAAGAGACACTTTAAAATGTTTCTTGGAAGATTTTCAAAAATATGGTAGAACGTTTCTCTATATAGCGTAAATGGTATAAAACGCCACCTAAGATTTCTACTTTTTTTTTTTTTTAAGATAAATGTTGAAATTCATGGAGAATGGACCAATCAAATATGGACCTAAAAGTTGTTGTTGTTGTTGTTGTTGTTGTTGTTGTTGTTGCCGCGCAATATATTCTTTCATTTTAACAAAAAGAATATTAGCTTTCCTATCTGCCGCTGAGAACCAGCTCGCCACTGGCACCACATGATTCCCTTCCTCCACCACTTCCTTGCGGGACGATATCTCCCACTTTGTGTTCATATGCGACACTACCCCCAACCTCCATCCACGAAGACTGTGACCGTGTGTATTGTACTTGTAATCACTGTAGGCCAATGTTTTAAATTGTGGACAGCATCACGTGATGTGGCCGCAATGGCCGCATTCGTATTATATCGCAATTGCGGTATTACACCTACTAATATAAATTAACAGCAACATAATCGTATCAAGGTTGCAATAGGCTGCATCAAGTCGCAATGGACCGCAACAAACTTAATTTTAAGTGACAAACTCAAAACAAATTTACATCATAACAACCACAATGTGCATCACAATAATCACAATACTCACAATCGCAATAGCCGCAACTGAGACCGCATCCACAGCTGCAGCCATAATTTAAAACTGCTGTTGGCAAATGGCTCGAAGTGATGTGCCGGTGGTTCTTTTCTTTCTACTTTGTGGCAACCCGTGGTTTTTTAAATCCAGAGGAAATTGCCGTGGATGAAACTGATGAAGAGAAGGACTTTGTCCTCATCATGAGAGCAATGATGAGCCGTCAGATCAGATAGCAAGCACACTTTTTCAAGAATTGATGAGAAAAGGCAAGTGCTTATTATATTTTAATTCTTCAAGCGATTCATATCATTATTAATTATAAAATGTTTCTTTTATTTTTTTATATGTCACTTAAAAAAATTATAATATATATTATCTTTACGTGCCAATAAAGTATTTATAGTTAATTTTATAATTTTGTTCTTTATAATATTCTAAACACTCTAATAGTTGAGAAATATATAGAGATATTAACAGAATAAATTAATTAAATGTTGAAAACTAAAAAAAAATATGGAATCAATTTTGATGCACTAATAATACAAAAAAATTTTACATTATCATTCAGTCTGATACTTTTATTTATAATATATTTAAGATAATGGGTGATTAAGTCAAACACTTTAGTTGATATGATAATATATGATTAAATGTCAATATAAATTTTTTTTAAATTAACAGTATATAAAAATTAAATCCAAAAAATATTTTTATAAAAATATTTCATAATCAAACCTTGATTTTAGATTCCCTAATTTCTGTACATATAATTAAAATGATATATAAAAAGAAATAGAAGGAGTAATCGCAAAAGTGCATGAAAATGTTATAATTCTGCATAAACCTTTAATTTCCATATTCAAAATATGTTTAACTTTAAATGTAGGCAGTGTCTATGGCCACTTCTAGATGTTTATTGAGCCCTTTTGAATTAACTTTTTTTTAAGAAAAAAACACTTATTTTTTTTAAAAAAAAGTACTTTTATAAATTTTTAAAAAATGTACTTTTAATTAAAAAAATAATTTATCACTTTTTTTAAAAGTTAAGAGTGCCTTATATAATATCCCCTTTTTGATTTTTTTTTTATGCAGATTAATTTGATTAATCTATTTTATTGGAATATTTTGTGATAATAATTTATTGATCAAGTAATTAGATCATAAACATTAACTTTTAAAGTAGGACTATAAATTAGCACTAATAACATCAAAATATATTAATGATAATAATAATTTTTATCAAGATAAATAGTCCTACTAACCTTCTAAAATTTATATACATGTGATATAAAATAAAAATAAATATAATAATACGAGACAAGAAACGGGAAGAGGGAAGCGTAAAACGTACTATACACGTTTTATGACATTAATAATAATAATAATAATAATAATAATAACAATAACAATGTAAAAGTCTCTAACCGTGTTTGAATGTTTGATGGAAAAGTCAAAGAAATTAATAAATAACTTTATCTAATTGACTTGAAAATGTAGCATAAAAGGCAGACAGCAAAGTCATGGCAATCGTAGAAAATTTTAACCATGCACATAAAGTCATATGGAAATGATGATAACAGTAAATATTTTGTTACCTTTGATCAAATTTTTTCATATAAAGCACTTCAACTCGTGTCTATAAATAGATGTGCAGATACAGTAAATTATTTGCATACAGAAAAGAAAGGAAGGAGATAGAATATTTCCACCATATGTAAGGGTTAGCAGCGAGAGAAAATAAAGAGAGAAAAGAGGGAGAAATAGAAAAGAGAGGAGTTAGAGATTGGTAAGAGTTTAGTGGATATAATTTTAAGGTAGATAATAAAATTATTTATAAAGTAAAATTATAGCTATATTTACTCATTATAAATTATGTTATTTTATATTATTACTTATTTTTATATACTATTGCAGTTTATTTTCATATTTTAAGTTATTTTATTTACTATTCCTTTATATTATTGCTTCTTATTATTTATCATTATTATACATTCTATTTATTACTTCAAGTTATTTGCACTAATGTTAATTTATATTATTGCTCATTATCATCCCTATTTATTTTATTTATCCTTTCAAGTTAATTATTTGATGTTCTTTTATGCTATTTATTATTATTATTATTATTATTTTGAGTTATCAATTTTTATGGTAATTTTTTTAAGGGACCAATATTAACAATAAAATATTATATATAACTATAAGTAAAATTTATTATAAATGAACTTGAGCTATTAAATTATTAATACCTTTATTTGGAATTTTATACCTTGACATATGGAAAATATGATAATGACTCTTGACTTATGGACATTTCTGTGACTTTATAGTGACCCATACAGGACATGACCTATATATGCTAAATATGTCATGATGACAAGAACAGACTTATGAACCATGATAAGAAAATTTAAAAGAAGTTAAATAAATATAATCTTAGATTTGGTCCCTTTAAAAATTAACATTTAGATTTAGCAACCTTATGTTTAGAGAAATTTTATTGAGATATTATATTATTTAAGTTTACATTATTTCAGTTTTGTATACTTTATTTATTTTAAGATTATGAATTAATTTATATCTTTTGCACTTTACTCAGTTTATTCAATTACTTAATTTTATGTTTTATTATTTAATTTACTATGTGATAAATTTATATTATTCAAGTTTATTATTTATTTTATTATTTAACTTCTAATTATTGCTTAAATTTATGCTTCTTTATATTTATTATGACTTATGCATAATAACAAGCAAGTAATTATAAAAAGAAGACATTTAAGATTTATCGTTAACTACCAAGAAGGTAGAAGGATAAGATGTAAGATCTTTTTATGTTTTCTGTCTTAGTTAGTGTGGTGTAAAAGTTGTGCTTTTTCGTCACGATGTTAAGAGTAATACCAGATAATGGGAATTCCCAAAAAAAAGGCATTTGAATATGTATGAGATAAGCAAATAAAGAAAAGTGAAAATTAAAGTAAAAATATTATAACCTTGTTAATGCTTATCATATTATGTGTTGCATAGCATATATGTTTTTTTAGCATTTATTGCTCATAATGTTATAAAATATGATTTGGTTATAAGTAATGTGATGAGATTATAGATCTTTGTATGTGAATTTTCGTCTTCAAGACAGTTAACTATCATAGTTCAAATACTTTAAAACTAATCATTATCTACAGAGAAATTTCAATTCTCACTCTATTTCTGATGATTTTAAATTAACCAAGTAACGCCCTACAAGGAGGTAGACTTTTCTAACTACTACGACAAATAGAGTTGTAATTAAATAAATTATAATTTCATTATTTAGCTTAAGAATATTTAGCTTATGGTGAGCAGGACTCTAACCTTGCTCCTAAACTTTGTTCTGTATGTATATATATTAATGTCTAACTTAAAACTTTCTATGCAAAGTTGTGTCATTATCTTTACGATGAATAGGTGCTGCTTCGAACTTTTAAAAAAAGTAGAAGCAAGAGTATTTTTTAACAAAAAATATCTTTTACCTTTATTCAAACTTACTTTAAATATTATTCTTTTCTTATACTAATCAAATTAATCCTAATTCTTTTTCCTCTTTTTGAATATCTTTTTATTTTGTAATTTGACTATAAAATAAATACTTTTATTTTTTTGTATCCAAATAAACTTATTAATTAAAGTACTATTCAAATAGTTTATCCAAATATAAAATATTTTTTTCTAAAAAATTAAACTCTGCTACAAAAAATTTAACGAGAAAAGTCCTTTTTTTTTAATTTATCTAAACCGACCCATTATCATTCTCATTCAACTATCACTTTAGTTTTTCTAAACCACCCTTTTTTTTTTGTTTGTTAATTAAAATTATAATCAAATTTTAAATATTAAATACTTATTATAATGCTAGTTCATCCAAATTTATTATTTTAATTTAATTTAAAATAATTTATTTTTATCCTTAATATTATCAATTTTTATTTTTATATGTAGTCAACATATTCAACACAATTATTTAGATTTAAATATTGAAAAAATAGTGAATAAAAGTGAACACCAATAAAGGTGAATTAGTATTTAAGTTTAATTATTATGCATTGATAATTTAAAATATCTTTACACTGTTAATCAATAAAAAACTACGATGTAATCTATTTGAAAACTAACTCTAATTCAAATTTTAAAAAAAGGCATAAAGTAGATGATATGTCAATTTTTTATTAATTGACAGTATAAAATATTTTTATATTATCAGTACATGATAATTAATTCCTTAGTATTTTATAAAATACGACACATATATCTACTATTTTATTTAAAATTAATGTTTTAATAATATTAAAAAAATTCTCTTAATGTTCTATTATATTTTCCTTTGTGATATTTTCTTTTTTAAATTTTTGTAAAAGAAATTATGTTTCATTTATTCTTTTTTTTTTTTGGCAAAACACACTGAATTTATATTTTTATACATTAAAATATTAAAAATTAAAAGACAATTTTTAATATTAAAAACTGTACTTTTAATAAAAAAAGTGCCTGCATGTGTTAAATAAAAAATATAATGAATAACTATAAATATTTAAATTTACCGAGTTACGAAAAAGTATATGCGTTAAATAAATATTTGAAAAAAATATTTTAACATTTATATTCTAATAAATGGATTAAATAAGATAATTGCACATAAAATAAAAATTGATAATACCAAAGATAAAAATAAATTATTTTTAATTAAAATAAAAATAATAAATTTGAATAAAAATAATTTATAATAAATATTTAATGTAAATTATCATTTTGATTAACAAATAAAAAAGAAGGATATTTTAGAGAAGTTAAAAAAAATTATAATTAAATGGAAATGACAACAGAAATTTAGAAGTGGCAAGAGCCACCCCTCAAATGTACACGGAAGAAATATGATATAACTAATTTTTTATTTTTTTGGGCTTATCTCATAACTAAAGCTTTTGAACACAAAATTTTATATATACACATACTAGCTATAGATAAAAGTAGTGCCTCTCATGAGAATTTTCCTTAAATATTTTGGTATCACCACAAAAACAAAGGGCTCGTTTGGATGAGCTTCTTTAATTTTTTTTTAATTATCTTTTTTTAAAAGATTTTTTAAAAAATAAAAGTTATTTTATGTTTAGATGTAAAATTAATTTATATTTAAATATAATATTAAAATATCTTCTTTTATTCTTGAATTTTTTTTATGCTATAAAAAAAGATTTTTTCTAGCAGATAAAAATTGTAACTTCTCAAAAAAAATCTTTTGTACTTTTTTGGTGATTCTGCTTTTACTAAATAATTTTATTCAAACATATAAAAAAACACCAAAAGTACATTTTTTTATTAAAAAAAGATTTTTTTATCAAAATAATAGCACCCAAATAAATATTAAATATAGATACTGTTACAAAATTATGTACATATATGGAATATTTTCACAAACTCACGAAATTTGACTAGCATTTAAGAAAACATCAATTAAAATATTACAACACCGTCAAAACAATTTATAACGACTGTGAATGTAATTTTCTCACATTCTAAATATAAGCTGTGACGTGATTTTGTGGGTCATTCCTCATTCATGTTGATGGTTCGCGGAGTTTTATTGACGAAGTATTTTTTTAAATTAATGAGTTATGCTATTTGTATATAATTTTTATTAAATATAATATTATATGTATATATATATAATATTTTTTTATATTGATATACATATATTTTGATATTATTCCACATTCATAATCATATATTATGTCCATATTATATATGTCTATATATAATAAGTAATATTATTTGTATTATAAACTATTCCTTAAATATTGATTGATAGAAAAATTGAGATTTAGTATTAACTAATATTTAAAAAATATCTTAGAATATTTTTTTAATAATATCTTAAAAAGTGATACAAAATAATATTTCTCATGCATAATGTGTTAAAATAATATATCTCTAAATTAATTGATCGCCCACTTTTCCTTCAGCCAATCGTTTTCTTCGTGAGAGAATACTTTGTCTAACTAAAGGTGTGCTCCATCGTTTTGCTTTTATACTATGTCTTTTACTGCCAGATAATTTTTGGGTTGACCACTGCCAGATTTAATGTGGCACGCCAACAACTACGCTATTTTTAATTAGGTAATATTTTTAATTAGGTAAGTTATGCAAATTAAAAAAAAAAAAGGTTTAAATACATTTATTTATCAATTTGTCAAATACAAGGGAGAACAAGCTCTACAACTTGTGAGTCCATTTCTTGGACACATTGAAATTAAATGTAAGATAACTAAAGCATACATATTATGCAGAGTATTGATATTTATACTCACAAAAATCGAAATTTGTTGTTGGATACATCCTCACAAAAATTTGTGGGATCTATTTTCAAATAGTATATTACATACTTTTATCCAACAATTCTATCTTTCTGAGTGAATTGAACCGGGAGTTGAATAATCAAATAAAATGCAAAAATCATTTCTGTATTCTAAACAATAGAATCATGAAGTAAAAGAATAATCTAAAAGGCCAAATTTCTATTTACCATTTGATTTGATATTGTTGTGAAACTATTGACATAAACATCCATTAAAATAAAGCATATTTACCAAGGAATCAAAATAAAGGCAAGAACCAACTGAGATATGATATAACGCTAAATAAACTAGTCTAATATAACGTGGCAAACCACTATTCGAATATCAATTTGGAGAGTCACCCTAGTAGATGGGAGAATACATGTGAGAAAAAGGGGGGGGGGGGACTAAAAATTGGAATGGTATCAAAATATAGACTTATATCGAATTCCAACATGACCTACAAGCTTGGTTAAACCAGAGGTAACAGACATGGCCATCCATCCACCAATCAAAACCCTCAAAGAAGACTTCACCATTGGTGCTTTCCCTAAAACAGCACCCAAACCTCCAAACACCAGCAAGGCAAGGCTCACAATAGCCACCATCACCCCCAACCTCACCTTGTAGTCATTGAGAAATGCGGCCCCTAGCCCCCACGGGCGAAGGCAAGGGCTAATGCTACTTGAAGTGGGTTTGGCAACTTCTCCTTGTGACTCAGTTTCCTTCCCTTTTCAATTGAGCAAGCTCAATGTCATACTGTGAATACACAGAAACAAACTCTCCAATGGCCATGCTGCAAGCACCAGCTACCAAACCAGCCACCCCGGTTAGCATCATGGTGTTAACGTCCTTTCTTACAGCACCAACACCCATCATGAGGGAAGCGGTTGAGAGCAAGCCATCATTGGCTCCCAAAACAGCTGCTCTAGGCCACTGTACCCGTTTGTAATAGTCAAAGATCTTGACCTCTTGCACCTCCTCTTCTCTCTGTCCTTCTACATCTAAGTTTAAGATCTTTAAAGGGTTAGCTTCATTGGAGTTATAAGCTGGAGTGTTGTGGCATGATTGGCTGTCTGCCATATATGCAAAATGAAAAACTAAAGCTGGAAAAGAAAGCTGTGAGAGAAAGTGCAAATATTGCTGAGAGGAAAATGATGAAATCAGATAATGGAGTGTGTAGGGCACACGGTCTTGAGAAGAATATTTATAAACGGGTCAGAAAAGTGGTGAGTTTGGGTTGAGAAAAAAATTAGATACTCTGCTATTAAGAAAAATTTTGTATTATGGATCATGTAGCATTTAACATCATAATATTTGTATTAAAAAAATATAATTAAAACGAGAGAGAAAAAAATGAAGCACAAAACTTCATGTCAAAGAGAAAAAAAAGAATCTTAGCTTTCCTACCTGCCGCTGAGAACTGCCTAGCTGGTCACTATCAACACCTCATGATTCACTTCCACCGCTTTCTTAGGAACCGATATCTTCGACATTAACTAAAACTACTCTATATATGTTATCACTATTTTTTAGGATACCAAGTTAGTTAGAGAGTTAGTTGGCTATCAATAGAGGAATAAGAGATTAATTGGCAGTCTTTGATTATTTGTAAATAAGTATCGGGAGAGTTGAGAGATCTCTCGAATATTCTCTCTATCTTATAATTCTTAAATAAACACTAATTTTTTATTCCAGTTTTAACACTGGTATCAGAGCACTAACCAATTAAGGGAAGGGCTTTCATGGTAGTAACAAGAGCTATGGAGGCAATTCCAGTATTCGATGGGAAAAATGCACAAGCATAGGAATGGGATGTGTCGGGTCTTTTCTTTGAGCACGAGAAACTTGGGAATGAGTCACCGAAAGCACACAATTTAGAAGAGGTAGGAGCGACACTGAGAGGACAACATCACTGGTGGTATGTGATTTGGAAGATAGATAACCCAACTGAGAAATAGGGGGATTCAAGAGGATATTTGAAGACCTCTCAATTCTCCCAAAACTCACTTACAAATGATCAAAAACCCCCAACTAATCTCTTATTCCTTTATTTATACCCAACTAACTCCCCAACTAACTTGGTATCTTAACACTATTCAACTCAAAAAGAAACATTGTTCTTAAGCAGCATGGCTCATCTAGGAGTTTGATTTTGTCTGTGACCATGTGTATTGTACTTAATTGTAATCACTGTTAGCAAAAGGCTTGAAGTAGTGTGAGCCTGTGGTTTTTTAAATCCGAAGGAAAAATGATGGATGAGTTTACCATAAACTGATGAAGAGAGAAGGACTTCATCCTCATCATGGCAGCAACGATGAAGCATCAACTCAGAAAGCAAGCACAATTTTTTCAAGCTCAAATAACGTTGGGCTTAACCAAAGAGTGCATATGTCAGCTTATGGGAGTTATCCTAACTTGATAGAAGTCTCGAGTTCGAGTCTTAGATGCGCAGCTGCATTAAAACTTAGAAGGAAGAGTTTTGTTTGTCGTCCAAATGATATTACCCGACTCGAGTAGAATTACATCTGGTAGGAGGATATTTGTAATTTCGATAAACAAATAAAATGTCAGGCTTATTTAATTTGTAAAATGAAAGAATATTGAGAGGCAAGGTTAGCATATAAAACCAAATGTACATATCTGATTGATCCACTTCACTTTAGTTTCAAAATCCATGTACAACAATGGGTAGCATAGAAATCACCAATGGGATATACATGGCTCTGTGGCCATGCTTGGAAAGTGAAGTTGGAATTAATCAAATGCGTTTATGCTTGGAAGGGAATCAAGGGATCGTCCATCCAAATTTCGCAGCCTTTGTACACTGAGAATTGATAAATCCACGGATGAGAAGTTAACTATATCCTCACAAATGAAAAAACAAAACATTAATAGAGTGTTGGTTTTGCATTTGAAAAGTCTAAAACCTTCAAAATTTGTCTCTAAAAGCTTTTTTGTCAAAATCATCATTTTGGAATAATGAAAACCAATCAAATCATACAAGACTTTCAGGGTTTTTTTTATTATTTTATATATGAAGTTTTTGTAAACTTAATATTATGGATGAGTAAATATATCATTTTTCATATATACTTACCTTTTTAGAAAGAATCTAAATTTGATAATTGATGTAAAATTTTCACTATCCTGCATGCATTCATATATGAAAAGTTATGTTTTTATTTATTAATATATGATAATAATTAAACAATAACATAAACAAATGTGAAATGTTTTCTAGTAGGAGCATGTTTTCGTTAAATTTAAATGAGTGACTTTTCCATGATTTTTGTCAAATATTTAGTATTTTAATGTTTATTTGTATGATTAAAATGTAATCACCAAACAACGTGTTCATTTGTGATATTTTATCTAGATTAGAAGAGGAGAGAAAATTACATAAGTGAGAGAAAAAATCAAAATAGCAATTAACATGAAGAGTAAATTACACCTTTTTTTCTTTTTTAGGTATATTGGTTACAATTAGATTTAAACTTAAGATCTTATATAAAATTATCAAAAATTCTCGCTCCTAAACTATTCCTAGTGGCTTAAATTACATCTCTTTTCTTGAGAGATGCTTTCATTACATCCCCTCCTTTTTATTTTTAAAATATACCTCTCTCTTAAAAGATAAAAATGGATTACATTTTAATCCATTTTTATGTTCTCCATTAAATCTTTTGTTTTCTTATATTTATGCTATATAAACAAAACTTAGATTTTTTTTGTAAACAAGACATATTTATAAACAAAAATTATATTTATTTTGTAAATAAGACATTTATAAAAAGATTACATTAATCTAGTATTTTATGATTAAACAAAAATTAATTCTATTACAAATTTAATAAGTTAAATTTGTAAAAATAACTCGAAGTTAAAAAAAATTAAATTAGTGAATGAAATCGTTGTGAGTAATAAAGTTACTGAAAGAAAAATAAAATATACTGCCACGTCAATTGTAATCTTTCCTAACATGCCAGTGGCGTTATTTATGTCCTGCCCATTCAAGTTCCGCAAACCTATTCATAATACACAATGCTTTCACCGTGACAAGGAAAAATATCCATCTCCAAGATAGATCAAATCAACAATCCTAAACCCAAACAAATCTAATCAAGTTCTCTTGAAGCACAAACGAGAAAAACTACAGGTTTTTTTTTTTTTTTTGGTCAGAAGAAAAACTAAGGTTTATGGCTAAGGTATCACAGCCTTCTCTGGTTTATGTCAAAAGGCCGTACATGTCCGTAGCTCTAAGCCTCGATCTTTGCCTCTTCTGTGTTGGGCTTCTCTTCGTGAACCTTTACTTCCTCAGTCTTAGGTTCTTGTCCCTTAGGCTCTACCTCTACCTTTACCACCTCGGCCTCGGCCTTTTCTTCCTCTGACTTCGGTGCTTCCTCTTTCTTCTGCCAATACAATATTGACAATTATTATGAGAATTTCGTAGTTTTCAGGTATTACTAGAATAAATAAGTCCTATAATAAACAAGTCCTGTAATTAGTATACAAAACTTTCTTATACTATTTAGACTCATTCATTGATATGATAATACATTCTTAAATACAAATAAAATATATTTTTTATACGATAATATGTCTAGATATATTGATTTAAGAACATATCAAGTTGTCCAAATTTACGGATAAACTGAAATGGAGGAATTAACAGTTAACACTGACGTGAATGCCATGATGATTAAAATGGAGAATGCAATTTCAAGGAAAAAGCAACTACCTCGATGAGCAAGGTACGAAGGGACTTGTCATCAGAGGACTTGGGGGTGTTCTCCTGCGGCTCAACCTTAACCTCCTGCTGGGTCACGGGCTCTGGCACTGGCTCAGGACCTTCCGTGGTCTTGGGCTTGGTACCACAGTTACCCATGTTTAATTAATTGCTAATTGGTTGGGAGAATGAACCAAGTTTACTTTCTTGATCGTTCTCCCACTTCGTTAATTATGAGAGAAAGAACACTAATAAGGCTAAGAAAAGCCAAAGGAATGGAATGCTAGTTGATCCCTACAAGGGTTTATAAAGTGTCGTTTCACGGGTTTTGGATTGTTGATTCCTAGCTACTAGCCTGCAATATTTTGAGGAGGCCAACGGTTGCCCTTCCTTTAATTCCTTGCATTTTTAGCGGAGGATTCTAACCCTTCGTGTTGTATCAAACTTAGAACTTATAAAAAACCATGGGCTATGATTGTAGTCAATCAACCAATCTTTTGCTTTGATAACTAAATTAAAATAACCACACATCGTTTTTATAAATAGGGGAAAAAAATGATTCTGTGGTTTTTATATATTCTTTCTTATCATCATTGTTTGTATATAGAGAAATATTCTTTTCTACATAAAAATACAACATCAAATGGGATATTAGGAGAGAATTAAAGACTTTTTGGTATATCAAATATTTTATTCAGATTTCATATCATCGAATTTTGCGCTCCACTTAATAGTAGGTATTGTATTTGATGCCTTAAAAATGAGTTCAAATAATGAGATTCGACAGTATTCTATCAATCATATATAATATTTTGTTTTTATTTCTTGTGAATTTTTCAATGATTGCAATTAAAAACACACTAGCACACGCAAGGTAACTCTAGCTTTTCATTTTGCACAAGAGGTAAAGTTCATATCAGTAAAACTGGTGGAATTCATTGAATGGCAGCCAACTTAGCTGGTAAAATTCTTCACAAGTGTGTGTGTGTGTTAATTACTTGTTCAAATGGTAGGGATTTCTTCGATTTACTATCTTTGACCAAAAAAGTAAAGAATAAAAATTAGTGAATTGGAAATCTGATTGGCCCTCATGTGGCAACAACACATTTATGATTCATCAAATTAAATTACAATATCAGAATTGAAATTATTCTACAAAAAATGGCGGCTTAAAATATTTATTTCAGCCAGTTAATAACAAATGAACTATTTATGTTCTTCAATGTGTTCGACTAATTGCAATACGCAGGACGACATAATAGCACCAAAACAAAGTAGAAAGTTTGCAACTGTTTGAATAAGGGATAGGATAAGGCTATGAAAACAAGGGAATGCAAAGCCATTTCACCGGTGTAGAAGAGTCATAGATATATTTGATCCGTTGTAAAAATACTATTTTTCATCATATATTCTCTATTATTAAAACATTATAAAGTTTTTGACAACTGTTTGAAGAAAGGATAGGATAAAGCTATGGAATATGCAAAGAAATGCCACCCTTTGAGATATTTGGAAAGAAGACATGCTTGGATATTTTGGATGGTTCAGATAATGCATTTCTTTATTACATAAACCACCAGTGCCCCATTTTTACCAAAAAATTTAAAGAAATTACTCAATTTCGTGGTGATTAAAATTTTCAAAAATTCTAAAAGGTATTTAGCTATCGTGTTTCTTTATACGCAGAAACCTAAGAAAAAAAATTCTTTTGCACATAATTACTAGTCTTTCATTAGGATTCATGTCCAGAGAAGCAAGAAATGAACAACAGTTCCAACCAAAAAAAAAAAAAAAAAAGAGAGACGTCAAAAAATTGCAACTTTAAAATTTGAATTATAATGTATACGTACCACAATAACTACTAAGTTGATTTTAATATTTATTTTCACTTGTATTTTTATCCAAAAAAAAATTATAAATAATGTGTAAATGATTAAAAAGCCAAAAATATTTCTTTATATTAATTATTGCAAAATTAAAATTATTTTATGATGTTATGAGTTCTTCAAAGTAAAGAAATACTTTGACATTTATTTACATAAATTTTTAATATTTTATAAAACCTAGAAGAAGGGGAGGAAGTCAAGCATGGACTAGGCGAGGCCAAATCCTAAATGGTACCATCAAGCCCTATTTATAGAAAGCCCAAGGTCCAAGTCGGAAGCCGTTGGAAGTAGCTCCATGGAAATCGCCTTCGGTTACAAAAACAATTCTAGATTTTATTACATATAAAGCCGGATTCTGTAACATATGCAAATCATTATGAATCCGAGAACATTACCAAAAGATCTCAGAAATCCATTATTATTCAAAACCTCTATAAATAAGAAGGCTCTTCTATAAAATAAGTAAATTTATTTCTATTCTAAACTCATATCTTTTACTCTGGCTAACTTGATCGTCGAAGTCCTTACAAATACTCCATTTCTATCACCATGAGCAGCCAACCACCTACCATGTGCAGCATCTTAAGTGCCCCAAATTCAATTCAGAAATCCATCTAAGGAATTGGAGCACCACTTCCGAACAGCCTCCATTCCTTTTCATTGATAATTTATATTATTTAATCTCCTTTTTCTTTTTTTTTTTGTCTAATCTCCTTTGCTTTACCATCCAAGTCCTAAGGCATGCGCCCAATAGCGCAAGTCAAATGTGGCAGAGGACATCCAAAAATAGTTTAGATGCAGATGAAGTTTACACTTTTTGTAGGTATTAAAATTAAGAGTAAATATATACTTCGGTCGTTGAAAGATTTTTATTTTAATAATTTATTCTTTAGAAATATATCTATATATTT
Source organism: Pterocarpus macrocarpus (assembly GCA_031439585.1). Lineage (NCBI taxonomy): Eukaryota > Viridiplantae > Streptophyta > Magnoliopsida > Fabales > Fabaceae > Pterocarpus > Pterocarpus macrocarpus. Next base: position 39,910,021 of record CM062518.1, read on the forward strand.
TAATTCTCAAAAAATTAAATATATATATTTTAATTTCTGAAATTTTTTTTGTTTTAATACTTTATCCTTTAGAAGATTAAATCTTTTAAGAACTAAAAACATTAAAACAAAAATCTTTTAGGTACTAAAATATATATATTTATTATAATATACATAAATAAAATAAGAAAAAGCATGACAAAATAAGTTGGCTAAAATAACTAAAGCCTTCATAATAATAATAATAATAATATGAAGAGAACTTCATATTAAATATTCGTTATTACAACGCATGGATAACGTTCGAATATGAAACAAACTTCATATCAGACTTCTCGCATTTACACCGAAGATTACCCACCTGGCTCTTCCTTTCAGATGCCCAAGACCACATAGCTCCAAGCCTAATCCACTTTGGACACATCTATACTAAATTTAATCCCTCACAGAAGTATCATTTACCACAATTTTATATCTCCATAATATAAAATGGGTTTTACCATTAGGGCACTAGTTACCGGTTAAGGCCTTGAGGATACAGAAGAAAAAGATTTTCAAGTTTTTAATGTCATTGAAAACTTAAAAAATCCTACTTTCTCAATAAAAACCTTCCACTTTTGTATCTTTAACGAGCGCCCGCCCCGGTTAAGTGGTTAGCAAGACCCATAAAAAAATTTCCTCCATAAGTTAATGCAGGTTTTATCACGTAGGGCTCCTAAAATGACAATGAGAAAAAATTAGTGAGCCCGGCCCGACAACTACCATCACGAGGGGCATGCCCTTTAGCATAACTCATCATTACAATTCCAATATTCCATCCTAAACCAAATGGGGGCAAAACATCAATCATAGCTAAAAGAGAGAAACCACTAAACTTTGGTGATCCTCGTTTAAAGAAATGCACTGCAAACAAAAAATCCAATTAAGCATGCAATAAATATAAACAGACTAACTAAAAACCCCAGTCCCGGCCAAAAAAAATAAAAAAAGGTTGATCAAAACTCATCGTCCTCCTAACCCAAGGCACCTAAATTCATGGCCAGAGCAAATAAGGAACTAAAAAAATAAAAAATAAAACCAGACAAAACCTACTCAGTCCAATCCACTCTGCCAATTGCATCTAATAAAGAAACATAACTCAACTTACAAACTCATTCATCCATTACACTAGACATATCTCCTCTATCAGAAAAACCCAAAGCATGAAATAAGTCAATTTGACTAAAATATGGCACAACACAGGGAGCATGAAGACTTGATCACCATCCATCTCAACTTGACCCAACTCAGAAGCACTTCCGGTGAACGATTGCGGGACCAGATTCATCATATTCGGCCTTAGAAATCCACATCTGCGAAAAAGAAAACAAAGCAAAGAAGCCAATGACTTTCATGCATTGATCCATTCCACTGATTATTAAACAGAAATGAAAATAATGAAAATTAGTTCAGAAAGGTAACAGCACAAACCTGTTGAAAGGTGCTGAGTGATGCCAAGATAGAACCACCGATCCAGACACTGTACTTTCTCTCAGGAGGCGCTACCACCTTGATTTTCATGCTGCTTGGAGCAAGGGCAGTGATTTCCTTGCTCATACGATCAGCAATACCAGGAAACATGGTAGACCCACCACTAAGCACAATATTTCCGTAAAGATCCTTCCTAATATCAACATCACATTTCATGATGGAGTTATATGTGGTTTCATGAATTCCAGTAGCTTCCATACCAATTAGAGAAGGCTGGAAGAGAACTTCTGGGCAACGGAATCTCTCAGACCCTATTGTAATGACCTGTCCATCAGGTAATTCGTAGCTCTTCTCCACTGCAGAACTACTCTTAGCAGTCTCCATTTCTTGTTCAAAATCAAGGGCCACGTATGCTAATTTCTCCTTCACATCACGAACAATTTCCCGTTCAGCAGTGGTAGTGAAAGAGTATCCTCTCTCAGTTAGAATTTTCATCAAGTACTCTGTTAAATCACGGCCAGCAAGGTCCAACCGAAGGATGGCATGAGGGAGAGCATACCCTTCATATATGGGCACCGTGTGGCTCACACCGTCACCAGAATCAAGTACAATACCTATTAATTATATAACCAATTGCTCAATAAGAATATAACAATACAAATCAGGAAGAAAAATAATAGCTAATAACAAAAATTGAATGTTGAACCACACGTATCTCCCACCCTGGTAGGCTTGCATGCTCAAGAAGCATATATTCAACTGTACTAACAGTATAAATCAAACCAATGTTAGTCCAAAATTTTCAAATCAATGTAACACGATTACAGACTGCCTTATAACCATCAATACTTGACAGGCCTACGGCCATTATCATGTAATGAATTAAATTGAGGTATTCCCATCCAAGTCCCAACATCATAAAATAATTAAAAAAAAAAAAAAAATCAACTACTTAAACATACCTGTTGTACGTCCACTGGCATACAGAGACAAAACAGCCTGAATGGCAACATACATGGCAGGCACATTGAAGGTTTCAAACATAATTTGGGTCATCTTCTCTCTGTTGGCCTTGGGATTGAGCGGCGCCTCAGTAAGGAGTACTGGGTGTTCTTCAGGGGCAACACGAAGCTCATTGTAAAATGTGTGATGCCAAATCTTTTCCATATCATCCCAGTTGCTAACTATGCCATGCTCTATGGGGTACTTCAAGGTGAGTATACCCCTTTTTGACTGAGCTTCATCACCTACATAAGCATCCTTCTGACCCATCCCAACCATAACACCTGTGTGACGAGGTCGCCCAACAATACTAGGGAACACAGCCCTGGGGGCATCATCACCTGCAAACCCAGCCTGCCACCATCAAGAAAACAAAAGTACATCAGCATGTGCAGAGTAAATACTAGAAGACCCAAAAAAAAAAAAAAAAAAAAAAAACCAAACTACTGTCTTTACAGACAGTATCTCATAACAAAAGAAGCACAGACTGTCTCTTCCATAAATAGAAAACAATTCAGTTGCCAATTAGTACTAAATAAAAGAATTCCAATTCTAACATATTTACATCATAACAAATTCACTGACCTTGACCATTCCAGTTCCATTGTCAACAACAAGAGGTTGAATGTCCTCAGCATCAGCCATCTTTTATATCCTGCACAGCACAACAGAAAGGGAAAGAAAGCCACTGCTCATATGGACTTCGTTCAAATCATCAAACAGAATTCGAAATAAATGGAATTTTTTCATTCACTAAACGTCACAGCAATCCCACCAATCCATGCAAACAATAAGACCCCCACAAAAAAAAAAAAAAAATTAAAGACACAAAAGATAACATAGCAGAACCCTCCCAAAAGGCTCAACCAAGAAAGTACAAAGAAAAATGCAAAATTAAGCATATTAACTAATAGAAAATGAACTAAAAATCAAACTCAGCAACATCAGAGACGTATAACAACGAAATCAAGTTGATACCAAGTCTAACCACAGAAGAAACACCACTAGAAAACAGATCCAGTTCAAAAGGATCAAGTTTAAAGATCATAACTTTACTCTATCCAGAAAAACAATCATCGGAGAAACAACAAAGGGTTTCGGTCAAGAAAACATGCAACAGGAAACTTCACCCAACCAAAAAAAAAAAAGGGAGAGAGAGAGAGAAAAACGAAATGGGAAAAGGGTAACCAGAGAATCGAGATCAAAACGCACCTTCTTCGAACGAAACGCGAGCTCGTCGACACACAGGGAAAGGGGACGGATCGAAGGTGAAGCCGTTCAGTTCAGCAGCAGCAGCAGCAGAAGAGTAGCTGAGAGTGTTGGGTGAAGACTTTCAGGTGAATGCTTTTATATTCGGTGTGACGCACGCGAAATGGCACCGAGATACGAGTGAAATGAAACTCAAATGCACTTGCTTCGGGAAATGCCCAGCTTCGGACGCGTTTGGATTCCCAGGATAACAGTGTAGGAATGTCGAAGTAAAAGAGCGCAACTCTTTTCCCGAAGCCAAACAGAGAAGAGAAAACACCGGCGCGACTTTTTCTGCGCAAAGGGGAATCTATGTTGATTCGGAATTTCGGAGCCAGGGGAAAGGTCTCATCTCAGCCGTCATTTCGGTGATGTTCGTGTGGATCTTGTGATGCGTGGGTTAATCAGCATAAATTGCTTGGGGCGTTTGTTTGAAAGTTTATCAACTTATTTTCAACAATAATTAATTGAGAATGATACATTTTTATATTTGTTATAGATTTTATAAAAATATTATCAGATATCAATTATTTTTAGGAAAGTGATGCTCTCATGTTTTTATAGAATTTTATTTTCATGAAAGGTGACCGAGTGAAAAGAAGGAAAGATGTTACCCAAAGTTAATTAAAAACGAATATGCTTTAATGTGTCTAGAAATTTTGCAAATGGAGCAGGTAGTTCATTGAGGTAGACATGAGAGGAAAAAAAAAGGAGTAAATGTATGATATCAGTATTAAACAAGGTCCCACGAGACATGGGCTTAGTTATCTCACTTGATTGGGATATTTATCCGCAAGGGTTAAACAGCCCCATTGAACTAACTCTTTCATTGATGGATGGAGTTGCTAATTGGTTGACTAGTTGAAACTTGGAAGGCGAATACTTTAAAACTGAGCAATGAGAATGGCCTTGGCAAATTCTTTTATGGCTGCCACGCCTAACTATATGTGATGCAAACTTCCAATATGGCAGTTAGTATTTCTGATGGTATATTGATAGAAGTATTCACTTTTGAGAGCTGGTTATTGCAAGCCTAAAAGTTCGCGAGGTTGAGGTATGAGGCACCATTTGATAAATACGACGTCATATGAAGCTGGTAGGTGGGACTTGGTGTAGAAGAAAAGAATGTCTCTAGGCCCGATCGAGTCTCGTACGTGCTCAAATAAGTGCGGCATTGACATTGTTCCTTCTGCGACTACACGAAGTATTAGCTCCAAATCCAATATATATGGGAAGTAGTATGCTTCGAATACTTGATAACGGTGAGAATATACTCTCTTTGGAAAACACAAACGGGCAATTACTAATTACTAACCTTGGGATGGTTAGATCAATAATGGTTATAGCCTAATTAATTCTTTTTACGGAGATTGATAGCTTGGTTTGTGTGAAAAGTTGGCACATGAGTCAGCGTACATGGAATGTTTCCGAGGAATTATTAGATATTCATTGGAATATAGGTTGGATTGTGCCATGCCCATTAATTTCTCAAGCATTCCCTTCTTTATGAGAAATATATATGTGGACTATATCCACTATGGCATGCTTTAAGAGACTGGTAAAAAAGTGTGTGGGAGTGTGCCACGGAGCCAGTTAGGCACTCGTTTGCCTTCTTTAACTGTGATAGATATGCTAGGCCAGCTCAAGATGGGATGGAGGGCTTGTTTGTTTTAAATTTTTCTCAACATAAAAGAAAAAAATTGGCTTCCTGATATACTTTTAGTATAAACAACTTTTTAATTACTTTTATTAAAAGTACTGTTCCAAGAAGTCAATTTTTTTTTTTTTTCTGATCGAAAGAATTAAAATTAAACAAACTATTTGAATTTTAGATTGCATCCACCATGTACACACTTTCAAATGCAATTTTGAGGAAAGGAAGACTTCGATTCCTGTCACTTTACAAGTGGTTATGATACAATCTTATTTGACATTCTATGAGTAGCTAGTAATTTCTAGAGTTTGGAAAATACATAAAGCAAACAAGCTATTTCTTGGTCTTGCATAAATTTGAAGTCCTAGTCCGCGAGCTGGTGGAAACGCAATCAATTGGAATGTCTCTTTTATCCAGCATGACATGCATGCCATCCATGCTCTGATGATATCCTTAGAGTTAGAGGCGAGGCTGACTGAAAGAGAGAGGTCAATAAAAGAAAAAGTGAAATTAAATATAGATTTCTCAATGACTCTCGATATTTAGCACTGAACATTTTGTTAAAAGAAAAAAAGGAAATGACGAGTTATTATTTTGTAATCACTTAAAAAAAAAGATGATGGCCACTGATGAAAATCAACTTAAATTATTCTTGATGATTTTGTATTAGATGTATTCGTTGTAAAAAGCATTTTCTTTGCTTGATTTTAAAATGAATGAACGAGTTTGTTTTTTTTTTTTTGGATGGAATTGAATGAGTGATATTGCCTTGTAGGTTAGGTTCACTCTTCATTTGTATTGTTTAATATCTTTAAAATTATAAATTATGGATAAAACTATTGAGAAGTTGTTGTGGTTTAGTGGTGAAATGACTTATTACTCGTACACGGGTCTTCTGTTCGAATCTCGACTTTGGCCGACTTGTTGACTTGCTAGGTTTTCACAATTGACAGAGTGTAGTTAACAATTGGAAATATAGTGTTTATTAAATGGTTAGCGTTTTTAGAATAAGAGAATTGAGAGAATACTTGAACATGTGCTGATATTCTATTGTTTTAACTGACCATCCTTTGAAAAAATTTTATACATATATCAAGCTCAGTGAGACAATCTAATTTAATAAGGATTAAAATTAATTTATTAAATTAGCACTTAATTAATTTAAATAGTTTAATATTTATTTTTTTTAAATAAGATATAAGATTTAAGTCTTGTGGAACTAAACTAGTTGGAAGAGCTTTAGTTTATAATGGATCGATTTATTTTTAACCAAATTAATTGAAGCTTAATAAATTTTGGATATTAATAGTTTAAAGAAAAAAAACTAATTTACTAATAAAAGTTAAGTGGGATGCAAAAAGGAAAGAAAAAAAAATGAAAATATGTTCAAAATTTTAATCTAATAAAAGACTTCTGAAAATATTATGGTGAAATATCAACAATAGTTGAATTAATCAATTAGTGTGAAAATCAAGAGACTGATTAAAAAATAAAATTAAAAAATGTTACATAATTGGATTTATTTATTAGAACTATTACTAAAATTTGTTAAAAGCAAACTAGACTTGTTAAATAAGTTAAAGGAGTTAAAATTACTCATTCGCTTAAATGTTAAAAAAAAAGTCACATCATTCTAACAAAAATTTTGACAATAAAATTTTAGTTATTTAGTAATTTATATAAAATTTATTTTAAAAGTAGGAAATTAAAATATTAAAATAGCAGGAAAAAAAATCGGATCCAACCCGGATCCAAGCATGCTGACACCTTCAAACGAGTTTGATCCGAAGCACATGCACGGCAAAATCCAAGAGGCAGCCCCACCCGGCATTAAGCAACTTCTCTCTCTAGAACATTCTCTCTCTGCGCCCATCGCACTGTGTTCGCCCTAACCCAACTGCAATGTAAGATTGCTCCTTTCTTCCGTTTCTGATCGATCAGATCTATTATGTTTTTAAACTTTGATTTCAATGCCGCGCTTGTTGTGCATCCTCTTTTCAAATCTGGGGTTTTCAAACTTTGTTGCATGTTGATCCCTTTCTTCTTGCTTTTGGATGTTGTGTTAAATTGATTGTGGTAATGATCCATATATGAGCTGTTATCCCGCGTCTGATTCATGAAGAAGTAATTGGCCATGTGGGGTTCTATGTTTGGTGCCAAAATCTTTTTTTTTTTTTTTTTTTTAAATACTAGGATTGTTCACTTTGCCAAACTCAGCTTCTGTTTGCAGCCATGGATTTAAAATGGGATTTTTTTTTATTTTTATTTTTTTGTATCTACCTTATGTATGATTGATTCCACTCATTGTTACCTAGTGATACAGTCCATATTCGGATATTTGTGTGCAAATGATCGCTTATATTTTGATAAACTCTTTTCCCTGCGTGTATGTGTTTTAACTATTGCAAAAATTTAAGCTTTAAATGAGTCTGATGATGGGATTTTGGTTGGTATAGTGGGCATGCTTTAGCTGGACTCAGTTTCTCGCGTATCAGTTTGATGGAGTACTTGTTTACCTTGGTTGCATGCTTTGGATATATCCTTATGCATTTAATGCTTATGCTAGTGCTAAATTAATCTCCCCTCTGAATTTAGTCGCTTTTATTTATAATCTTGTTTATTGGAAAGTTTAATGGATACTTATGGGCTTATGGCTGGAAGCCATTTCATTGAATTCACATTATATTTTGTACTTCTGTTCTGCGTTAAAAGGTGTAATCCTATGTTAATTCGTGCATCTGTTTGTTTTAATATGCAAAATATTTTGACTATATGTTGCCTCAACCTTTTTCTTGGTCAGATATGTGACCTCATGTTGGATGGTATTAGATGAGTCCTATGTTGTTGTGATATGACTACATTCTACTTAGTATTGATTTCTTTTGCTCGTGTATTTTGGCCTTTATGGTATTCCATTGCTTTTTATTTCTGTTCATTAATATTTGGTTTTTAACCTGGCTTTTTAGGGCTGACGAGGAACCTGTTGATCAGAAGAGATATCTTGAAGATTCATGCAAACCGAAGTGTGTGAAACCATTACTTGAATATCAGGTGTGCTTTTTAAAGTCTAGACTAGAATTGTAAACCAGATCATAAATAGTTCAACTTTGTTTGTATTTGAAGTGATCAATACAAGCTTCCTTTATGTGTCAGCTTTACAAATTGATAGTAGATGGGCATTTACTATGGATTATTTTTTAGCTCTATCAACTGGTGTAGTTGGGTTTTATTAGTTATTGGTTAATTTTATTGCTCCCTTTATACTAGTTAATTTTGTGGTATGTTATACTAAAATGTAAATAAAGAATCCTGCCATTGTGAGTGCATATGAAAAGAATGACGGGGTTGTGGAATGACAAAATTTATGCAACATTTAGAACTGAATGGGAGTGCTAGCATAGCAAGAGACAAGAAATGGAGACAGCTATAGGAAATGCACTGCATCGAAGTAAATATTTGGGTGCTGTTATCTTGTGTCTTTGGCTGGGGAATATGACCTTATTATCTGTGTTTAGTGAAGCTCAGGGGTAGGCGATGAAACTAGACTATTGTATTGAGGAAGGACATGATTGTTCAAGTACATTTTCTTTGTTCTGTTTTATTTATTTCTTCTCATATTTTGTGGAGAATATAATGCATTTGTTGTATTCTTTAATGGTGCATTTTGAAATTCTGCTCCAAGAGATTTGGGCTTAATTTCCATGTATATTAAATAAAAGGTTACATTAGAGGGGGTTTCCTCTTACTTCCCTCCCTATATGCTCTTTATTCTAGTCGACAGGAGTAGCATGCTTCTAATTTATACCTTGAGATTTCGACTTGTTATACAGCTACCCTGAGTTAGTTTTAGCGAACAATATAATTTAGAAACAGAGAAGATATGTTGGCATTTTTCCTTTCTGCCTCCCATATTTCTGTTCTTCAAGTGGATTCTTGCTTAACTGAGAAAAGTAATTCGTCAACTTGCTACAGGCATGTGTTAAAAGGATCGACGGTGATGAATCTGGTCACAAACACTGCACTGGACAATATTTTGATTATTGGTCATGTATTGACAAATGTGTAAGTACTACAGTTTAGTAAGCAAATAATCATCGAGCCATTTTTATTTCTTTCTGTACTGTCCAACAGTAGTATTAAATTATAATGTTGCAATGCAGGTTGCACCAAAGCTATTCTCCAAACTGAAGTAATGTTGGGGGGGGGGGGGAATTTTCTGGTATATTACCGATGCCTCCTGTCTATTTCATTCTCAAATAACTGCCCAATCTTTTGATTTTGTACCCGAACTTTAGGCCTGGTACGGTTGTCATTGTGTTTACTGTGAAATTTTGAACCCGTGTTGGCCTTGGATTATGATTAATAAAAACATTATGCCAATTTATACCTTTCAGATTCTGAAGGATGTATTCTGCTATGAATTCGACTTTTTAATAAGTGGGGTTGTGCGGATGAAGTTTCAAAATGTAGATTCAAGTGTATATTGTTGGATTTGCTGTCCAAGTTTCACAGTTGAATACAAAAATTGACCCTGCACCGAAATTTCGTCATTTGTGGGTCTTATTAGAATGAAATATCAGCTGCTGGCCTTTATCAAAGGAGCATAAACGAAAATTTGGTACGTTTACATTGATCTCGCGCACCAAAATCGTGTCTTATAAGTTAGCTTGTTTTTATAAACAAATCATAAGTCTTAGCTTAAAAGACTTCTGCGTGCCACTAGTAGCTAATAATTATTGATATTTTTTTTTCCGATTGAGATATTTTACCGTATTAAGTAACATCTAGTTTTTACTTTCTTTCTTAAAAAAAAAAAAGAGAGAATGTTATTTGTCGTCAAATTTAAATTTTATTGTCATTTTAACAAACTTTAATATTTACTGAAAAGCTTTAATATGGTGAAATATAATTCGCTCATTATTTTACTCCTTTTGTAATCTCGTTGGAAAGTCGTAAAATATGTAGTGCATATGAAATAGAATTTCAAACATAAACAACTTCATAAGATCAAGGTCCTCTAATTGCAGTTAAACTTTAGAGGTAAATTAAAAAAAAAATTATAGACTAATTGGAACGCTAATACCCTTTTTTATTATATTAAGTGGTCAGTGATGGAAAGTTTTGGGGATAGCTCAGTCCTGCAATGGGCTCATCGTATCTGATACCATCAGATTAGCCTCTTGGTTCAGATTCTCTAAAGCCCAATACATCTATAGGGCCTGGAACACAATAGCTGATAGGTTGGCAAATGTAGCCCCGGACAGCATAGATCAAGTTTGGACTAGGGAGGCCCCTCATTGTATTCGAGATGTTTTAGTCTTGAAGGCTTTGTCTTGAATAAAATTCAAAATTCACATTAAAAATTAAAAAAGTGGTTATAACTTAAAATATGTCTTTTAAATTTCTACCTTAACTTTAGAGAATCTAAACCAACTTTAAATAAAGATATTCAAAAGTATATGATGCAACCTGGAGAGTATAGCTCTTCATCTATTGAATGTATTGTTCATCCTCCTGGTTATCCTAATTTTAATGGAACATGATAACTATTTAATATTTTCTATGTTAAATAATGAGGTGACTATTAGGGCAATTGGTTAGCAACATTTAAAATTACTTTTGAGTTGTAAACAAATACAAATATAAATATACCATTGTTGGGCTAGACCATATCTCCGAATCATTCTATTTTTTCCTCCTCAATCTCAAAACAAATTACAGCATCAGTGCATACATATGGAAATGAAAGTGTTGAAGCCTGCCCTGCTAATGGCGATGGTGCAAATTGCGTATGCTTCTGTGATTGCGATGTACAAGCTCGCCGTTAATGATGGAATGAGCATTACTGTAGTTACTGCCTACCGCCTCATGTTCGCAACTGCTTTCACTCTCCCTCTTGCTCTTATTTTCGAAAGGTCCATCCATTACCCCCTAGCTTCTTTTTTTACTACACTTCAACAACATTATTTTCTCTACCCAGGCTATTAGCATTACCTTATTGCTGAAATGGTGTTTTTTTCCCCCTCTTTTCTTTTTACTATTTGTAATATATAAAACAGAACAAACAGACCAAAGCTGACATGGAGGGTGCTTTTCTTGTCCTTTCTTTGCGGCCTATTTGGGTATGGTTTGATATAACTCTTCAGTCCCCCCCCCCCAAATTTGCATGTCCACGGCTTAACTTTTGGGGTTGAGTTAAATTCATCCAACTCTAAAGTGGTATCAAAGTTTATCCTATAGTTGTTATTAAGTTATTCTCAACTATCCAATTCTACAAATCTCATACTCTAGATGTTTAATCTTGGCATGAGGGGTGTGTGTTAAGTTCTACATTTTTAGGGATATATCCAAGATAGCCTTCATAAGATGATAAGAGCATAAGCAACCCTTTCTCCATACGTTACCTTTTGAAATCGAGTTAGGTTCGTTCAATTCTAAGAGATTGAACATTTTGTTTGGGTTTGTTTTGTTTTTTGTGTGGCATGTATGTTAAACTGCATTGTAAAATTAAGTGAATTGATGTTACAAGTCCCATATTAGGGAGCCATACCAAAAAAATATGGTATTTCAGTTTAGGGTTCTCTCACCTAATAGACTAGTCTTTTGAGTTAGACTCTCCCTTGAGCTTGAATCTATTACATTCGTACTTTCATTGAAAGACCGACACATGAAGGGGGTGATCTAGGAAATGAGCGACCTGAGAAAGGGTTATTTGGAAATATTAGAGTGAAGCTGCTCAAAGTGGGCAGCCTAAAATGGGCCACTATGGTCTTCGACCTTTAAATGGGAGTGACAATGTTACAAATCCGATATTGGGGAGTTATACTAACAAAGTATGGTACTTAAGTTTAGGGACTTTTTCACCCAATAGGCTAGTCTTTTGGATTGACTCTCCCTTAGGCTTGAATCCATATTTTTAAAGTGATCTCTCTAATGTGGGACTCGTTACAATTGACTGCAATAAATTAATAAATGTTTTATGTAATAATATGCACAGAGCAAGTTTGTACCAAAACTTATATCTGAATGCTTTGGCTTTGGTATCGGCAACATTTGCTTCCGCGGTTTATAATCTCGTTCCTGCGGTCACTTTTGTCTTGGCCACCGTCTGCGGGTACGTACTCACAAGTCACAAGTCATCAGTATCACCATCACTTTATGCCTTTCTTTTAGAATTAATACATTGTTAGTTTATTACTGAAATTGCATAGTTGCATTAATTCATTTAAACTTTTATAGCTTCGAAAAGTTAAATATGCGAACCGCACCTGGAAAGGCCAAGTTGTTTGGAACGGTGATAGGGATTGCCGGGTCAATGACGCTAATCTTTCTTAAAGGGGCACATATTAACATTTGGACCTTACACATTAACCTTTGGCATCGTAATGGCCATGTAGCAACATTGCATGCTGCCTCTAGGAGTAAATTGCTGGGTGTTTTGTGTGGTATTGGAAGCTGCTTCAGCTATGCATTATGGCTCATCATTCAAGTAAGCTTCCTATTGTTTTATAAGTACATTTATTTCTTTTGGAATACAAGGCCTAATAGGGGTCGTTTGGCACACGACAAGATTAGTATGGATAGTATAAAATTTGTAAAAATTTTAATATCATATGATATTTTATAAGATATACTATTATCCTCTCGCTATTACGAATGAATCTAATCATAAGTAAGATATTTTTAAAAAATAAAATAATCAGCAATTTTTTGTTATATAATTATAAACTTAAAATAAATTTTGTTATCTAGATATTTATTATTTTTAGTTATAATGATAATAAATGTTTATTAATTTTATCATAAGAAATTGTAATCTATATTAAATGTTAATTTTTATTTATTTAAATAACTTTTAATAATTATTTTTTATTTTGAAAAAAATAATAATTAAAAAAATATATTTTTCTATTTGTCTTATACGTTTTAATATTTTTCATTTGTAATTTTCATCATAATATACAATGAGTTTAATTTATATGCACGATCAATGTAAAAAAGTTTTATATTGACGCCCAATCATGTACTGCCATATAGGCAAAAGTGATTGATTCTTACATCCACTATTTAAAAAAAAGCCACTTTTAACTATATGGTAATATATAATTAAATATTAATGTAAAACTTACAATGCATGCAAATTAAACTCATATACAAAAAGAAAAAAAGTAAAGTATATTAAAAAGTATTTTTATTAATTGTTTATATTTAAATACAAAAATTAATATTATAACTAAAAATATTTATTTACTAATTATAATTATTTTAAATATTGCTTTATTTTATATAAATATTATTTAGGGTTAATGTACATTGTGATCTCTGAAAAAATCAAGATTTAACATACTAATCTCTCAAAGAAAATTTGATAACACTTTAATCCCTAAAGTTAAAATATGTTGTAAAAATTTAATTCTTTCATTAACTTTCATCTGTTAAATGTCATGTTAGATTTGACTTTGAATTAATTTAATCATCGTGTTTTAATAATACATACAATGAAAGCTTAAATTACCAAATGAAAAGACAGTACAACATCATTCTAGCAAACTTTTGGTTGTCTAGAATTTTTCAAAAATAAATAACTTTTCTTTTATTGTTTTTACTTTCCTATTTAAATATAATCTCTTTTAATAAGCAATAAAGTGGATTCTTTCCTGTTTAAATCTTTTGAAAACTCTCTCCAAAATATAAAATTAGTTTAAAATTACAAAGTTCTGCAGCAAAGGTCGTTCTTCATCAATTTTCTTTTTCTTTCAAAATCCTATAGTTATATAAAAAATATGGGATACAACACCACTGGCAATTATCATGAGGCAAGGCCAGCCGTTTTATGAGTACGTTTAATTAATGTGCCAATTGTAGTTGGACTTGGATTTTATTTTCGTTGATCATTACATGGGACAGGCTAAGTTGAGTAAAGAATACCCAAGCCATCACTCGAGTTCATCGTTGATGTCCTTCATGGGGGCAATACAATCCACTATTTTTGCACTATGTACTGAGAAGGACTGGAGTCAATGGAAGTTGGGTTGGAGTATTAGGCTTCTAACTGCGGTTTATTCGGTATGCTAATTTCATAATATGGAAGTGGATGCTGAACTAATATTATTTATCAAATTTGAAATTAAAATGTTTTTGCAGGCAATTGTGGCCAATGGAGGAATTGTAATTGTCACTGCATGGTGTGTACGGATGCGAGGCCCAACGTACGTGTCTGCTTTCAACCCTCTTGCGCTTGTGGTTGTGGCTCTTGCTTGTTCATTGATGTTCAATGAGAACCTATACGTAGGAAGGTGCGTTAATTAGGCCTACTTCATTTAAGAATTGATATCTATGAGGCCGTGACTAATTATGAGAAATGTTTCTTGTACAACATGTCTTTTGTTTGAACCAAAAATAAAATGTTGTTGGTATGACGTATTACTTACTCTGTTGGGATTGGTTTTTTTGCAACATGTTTTAGTGTAATTGGAGCAGTGCTAATTGTATGTGGCTTGTACATGGTGCTGTGGGGTAAGAGCAAAGAAATGAATCTCTTGGTGCCATCAGAAATCACTCAAGAATTAGAAGCCACTGAAGTTGTTGTCATGGCCACGACAATAGATCATGTCGGTAGTGAGGGCAGCAACAACATTCACACCAATAGTAAGAGCAATATTGTTACAAAGGTTCATATGTGAATCTTCAAAATGTGAACATACATTAACTAAATGACATTGAGAATAAGGAAGGAGACCCGGCTCGTACGAACGTTTCAAAAATCCAAAACCCTAACTAAGTATATGAGTTAGGTCAACACTGACACAAGTCACGATAGATTAAGAATAAATAAATTGGATTGACTTAATTAACCTGTAAATTAAATGGACTAAGAAAAATTTAGCCTATGTCCATCCCGCATAAATTCACAAGTTCACGAGTTGAATGGCAATGCAATATGTTTTTTTCCCCTTTTCATATTTAAAATGATAGAAAGATGAGCCTATGGCTCAATAGTGAATTGCATATAGTGCTGCAAAGAATTGCAGGTTTGACTGTCACCAGGGTCAATGTCAGCCTCCCCTCCCCCAAAACAAAATGACAAAAAAAAAATGATAACATTATTCAATTTTAAAATTTTTTATCTAAAAAATATAAATACTAAATTTAATTTCACTATCAAATTTATTCTAAAATACTACGTTTTAACAACAAAAATAACTACTACTAACTCCCTAAACACTCATTTCAAGGTTAGGACGTGAGAACTTTTAAACAATTTACTAGAGTCAAGTTTGAATAAAAATTGAATTTTAATAATAACATTATAAAAGTTTACTAAGGAATAAAAATTAGAATATTTCATATAATAAAAACACGAAAAGTTTTATTTTTGATAAATATTTTCTTCTTTTTTTGACAAATATTCTTGAAGGACTCGGTTAAAAATCTACTAAAAAACTGATGGGAGTTCATTTCATGATATATATATTTATCAAATGTTTCTTAGGCTTTGTCCCTTTTTTTTCGTCTGAATTTCTTACATTTAAATAGAGAAGGCTTGGGGCCCAAATAATATTCACCACACAATTCTAAGCTTACAGCATTATCATTTTGTTATTTTTTTTTTCCCGCCCAGGGGGTAATTGCCCTGGGGACACTTAAGTGTTTATTTTCTATTTATCTTATCCATACCATATTGGACTTTCCTAGAGCCTTAAACCACAAGGTCAAACCTTTAAGGGGCTGTCCTTGGGTCTTTAGCTCATTTGTCAAGGTACTTTCCGTCCAAAAGTTGTACTTGTTATACCAAAATATGGTATAACAGCTACTACAAATCTTTTGCTTTCATTTCTAACCTTACTATATTAGTGAAACACTCTCGCCTTGTGATGGCTCCCTGCTCGGAGACTTGTCCCTTTAGGAGCAACACCTACTGAAAAGCTCTCTAAACCACTGCACCGTGAGTTTCCCTAAGATGCTAGCCTATGCAAATTTGGATAGACACCTAAGCCCAAATCCTCTTTTATAAGTTAAAATATTACTTACCTGAGGCCCATTTTCGATTTGGCCCATATCATTATCACTGGGCCTCCCGAAAACATCATGACTAATTATGAGAAATGTTTCTTGTACAACATGTTTTTCGTGTTGGTATACTTTTGTTGTGATTTGTTTTTTTGCAACATAGTTTAGTGTAATTGGAGCAGTGCTAATTGCGTGTGGCTTGTACATGGTGTTGTGGGGTAAGAGCAAAGAAATGAATCTCTTGGTGCCATCCGAAATCACCCAAGAATTAGAAGCCACTGAGGTTGTTGTCATGTCCACGACAATTGATAATGACAGTAGTGAGGGCAGCAACAACATTCACACCAATAGTAAGAGCAATATTGTCACAAAGGTTCGTATATGAATCTTCAAAAGATGAACATACAGGAACTAAATGACATTGAGAGAATAACTGCAACGAGACTCAGCTTGTACGAACATTTCAAAAATCTAAAACCCTAGCTAACTATATGAGTAGGCCTACACTGACACAATCTGCAATACATTAAGAATAAATAAATTGGATTCACTTAACTAACTTAGGTGACGGTTAAAATGCTCCCCCAAAAATTTTAACATTGAATGTTCACCTATTTGTGGACCATTAGATATAGAAAAGGGATACATCTTATGGTTAATATTCAATAAGTTAGTTTATAGTACTGATACATAAAATTGGAGTATTATTATCATCAAGTTGTCATCAAGTAGCTGGTTGCAATGTTAATTTTTAAAATTAAAAAGTAACCAAATTTCCCAAAAGCCTAGAACCTCCTCCACCCACCGCTGTGGACCACCCACTTAGGAAAAGCTTGTTGGCTACAACCCACCACCGTGGACCACCCGAGTTTCGACATGTGCAGCCTCGAGTTTCGATATGATCAGCCCCAAGTTCTAACATTCCACTGCCACCACCCTAACTCACTGTTTCTCCTTCCAATACCTACATTAACATGACCACTATTCATCATCTTCTTCTACAACTGCTCTAGACTTGTCATCGGTGATGTGCCCTTCTCTTGCATGCGAACACACTATTATTCCAATCGGCGTACAATGTGCAGGTTGTTGTAGTCGAAAACAAACCAGAGGAGAGGCTGTTCCAAAGGGAAGTGACGAAGGTGGGTCTAACCAAGTTAGTGATGGAGTTGCAACAGTGCTCCTCATGAAGAGAAGAGTTGCTCTGCAAAAGGGGCTGACTTGCAGTGGCAGGATGGTGGTGGCCTTAGTGATGCTTCACAGCAATGAAAGGTGGCATCAGGGGAGGCAAGGCGCGGCACAGTGGGACCAATTGCAGCACAACCTGGGCATTGGGGTGTTGAGGGATGGTGGTTCTATGATGTCCTGCTTCATTTTTTTTCGATCCTTTTTTTTAAAATGTTTTGGTTGGATTTAACTAAGCTTTGTTACTATTTTATTTCCATACTTGATTGGAGTATGGATTTACTTTTAACAGCTATTTATTTTTTTATTTTGTTATGATTTTGGTCTAGAGTTGATTGGATGAGTTACATAATTATGGTTTTGTGAGAAAGTAGACCCATAGGAAAGAAAATTTAATCTAAGATCAAGGATAAAATAATCTTTTCATAATCATTGAATAAAAAATAAAAAATAAAAAACTCGTTATACCAGAAAAAGCTACATGAACATTCAATGTTAAATTTTTTGGGTGAGCATTGTATAATTATCCATTAACTTGTAAGTTAAATGGACTAAGAAATATTTAGCCTACGTCCATTCCGCATAAACTCACAAGCTCACGGGTTGTATGGCAATGCAAGAGTTTTCTTTTTTTTTTTTTTCATGTTTAAAATGATAGAAACATTGAGATGAGGCAAGGGCTGAATGGTAAATTGCATATAATTCCGGCAAAGAATTACATGTTTAACTCTCACCGAGGGTCAATGTTAGCCCCTCCCCCCTTAACAAATTGACCAAAAAAATGATAACATTATTCAATTTTAAAAATTAGCCAAACTAAATCATTTTTTTGATGGACAAGTAATTGATGGAATTCCAAATGGAGTTGGTATTACAAGTTTTTTTATGGGAGAGGCCATAAAATATGTGGGGGGTGGACGAATTTCTTCATATATCTTATTTTTTTTATTAATTCTTTTAGTAATTTGCTTCCCTTTTTATTTATTTTAATTACTAATCTGACTAAGAAGGAACTTGGTAAGACAAGGGAGTTAAATAATTGAAAAATAAGATTATTAAAGAATATTTTTTGAATGCTAAAATTACGTATTGAATTTGGATTCTTATACCCATAATTCAAAAAGTTTTTTTGATTATTGTCGAAGAAATGAAATAAAAGATAGGGTAAAACTATGACAGTTATTATATGAGGTCTACCCAATACTAGATGCATTGGCGCATAATAGATCGATATGAACATGATGAGCTGTCCCATAATAAACCCAGCTGTTGCTGATAGTTTCTTCTCGGTCCCTTCTTGCATGACTCGAGCTCAAAGAAGGAAGAGATAAGAGGGTGCTATGGAGAATTTTTTATGTAAAAGGTATAAATACAAAAATTTAATTCCATTATCAAATTTATCCTAAAATACTACTTCTTAACAGCAAAAACAGCTACTACTAAGTTCTAAATACTAAGCATTTATTTCAAGGTTAAGACATGAGAATTTTTAAAAAGTTTACTACAGTCAAATTTGAATAAAAATGAATTTTGATAATAAATATTATAAAAGTTTATTAAGGAATAAAAATTAGAATATTTCATATAATAAAAAATGAAATGCTTTATTTTTTATAAATATTTTCTACTTTTCTTGACAAATATTTTTGAAGGTCTCTGTTAAAAAAACTACTAAAAAACTAATGGGAGTTCGTTTCATGATATATATATATATATATATATATATATATATATATATATATTAAAAAAAAAATCTTACAGCATTGCACATAGTAATTCATTTGATCATCTCACAGCCACTCCCATGCTAACTCATCACAGATAGAGACTGAACCCCATGATCAAAATATACGAATACCGTTTTGAGTAGTTACGAATGACGTCAAATGTACGACCTCACCCAGTCACCTGCATTGCTTTATGTATAACCTCGCCTGCAGCGTTTAAAACTCATTTTTAAATTATTAAATGAGATACAACTTTTAAACAAAGATATTTCAATTTTATATTTTATAACTTGCTACAAACGACTGTATAAATGGGGCTCTTTTTTTTTTTTCCTATGATATTTAATAATAGATATTACTAGAATATAGAATTGTAAAAAAAATTATGCAAATATGGGATTTTAAGATAATCCACCACTAGTGATTGTCAGAAAAAAAATAATGAAATCTGCCATATGTGGTGGTGGATTATTAGAAAATAAAGAAAAAAAAAATGAAATTACGAAAGTATGAAATAATTGTGAGAGAAGAGAAAAAAAGAAGATATTTGTGTGTTAAAAAGACAGACAGAAAGGAGAGACCAAAGAGGAGAGAGAAAACAGACGTGACAAGAGAAAAAAAGAGAGAAGAGGAAGAGGAGAGAGAAAAAAAAAAGTTTGATACATCATATATAAGAGTTTAATTATATATATTGATAATATTTTATATTATTAATCAATAAAAATAGGAGAAAGTGAGAAATTATGGTGGATTCCTCATTATAATGGATAATTATTTATGTGAGTTGATATTTTTTATTATTTCTAGTAATTGATAATGTAAAATTATTTTATACTATCAGTGCATTTAAATTAAATTCTATATATAATAACAAATTCTACGTAGAAATTTATATTTTGGCAAATATGTATAAAATTTCATATTATGACAAATATATCATTAAAATCTCAAAAAAAAAAAAAATCATTTTCCCTCAAAGTTGAAACCAAAAAATAAGTGTCTTGTTTTTTTGTCTACATTCATTCTACAATTCAAAGATATCTCCAAATCTAACAATTAAAAATACTTTATTTTCTTTCCCAAATTTTTTTATTATCTATATCTCTCTAGTCACTGGAAGGGTGTCGGGTGCATGTCATTTGGGAGATGTAAAATGAAGTTTATCAAAAAATAAAAATCATGTACTAAAGATAGAAATTTCATTTATGAGGCCACATAAATAGATCGATATGTCTATGGGGGCAATAAGAGACATATTATTTGTATATTAAAGATTAGACACCTTTTAAATATAAGAGGAAAAGAAACAAAATTTCTATTTTTTTTTAATTAATTATGATGAAAAAAAATTTATATCTTACTCTTTATAATGTCTCCAAATAATATTTTTCGTACTATAAAAACAAAATGCCTGGTACCACAGTTCCAACAACATTGACAAAGCAGGAGCATCCTGCATAATAAATTAATAATTAAGCAACTGGCCGAGTGCTGATCACAATGATCAATTGAATCTGTTCAACTGTCTGACTAGGGTCAAATATGACATCCAGTGTTTGTCAAATGTCGAGACGTCCAGATTGACATGCACAATCATATTGATAAACCATAATCTTTATAGAACTTTTAATTATACTTTTTAATTTTAGAAAAGAAAAGATTATAAGAAATACATATGCTGATTACTGAGATATGTATTTTTTTTATTTTATTATTTAAAAGAAAAATGATCGGTACGAATGAAAATGGTACGGAAACGTGACAAATAACGTGATGAGCTTTTACCTTTGATCCACCATAATTTCTGTGAAGTGAATTGTTTATTGTACATCCAGAATCCAAATATAGGCTCGACACCCATGCGCCATGTTTTGATGTGAAATATTACAATAAAAAATAATCAAAAAGCATCGGATGGCATGTCATTGAATAACATAGCTCTTTTTTGGGGTCTGGCTTCTTGACTTGCCTTAAACTTGCGGGACTAAATGTCAAAAAATGTGTGCGTGCTTCTTCGGCACTAGTACGTAAAGAGTGACGTGGGATTAATTAAGCATTATTCGGAACCAAGACATGATAGAGGGAGATTTCGCTTCCGCATGCCGTATACATGCAGCATACTCCATGTGAATCTTGTTTACGTAAGGGGCTGCTTCTGGGGAAAATAAGGTTGTTTGGTTTGATTTTTATGTTTAATTGATATATAACACTTGCATGGGATGGAAAAGTTTGATTCAAACTTCCCTATATATAGGAGAGGAGACGTGTATGTACTTCAGTACCACAAATTGTAGCACATTAATCTTGAATATGGAGGACATGTGGGAAACACTGCAATGGTGGAAACCAGCCACACTAATGGTGCTGGTGCAGATTGCATTTGCCGCTGGTAATGTGCTTTTCAAGCTTGCCATAAATGATGGAATGAGGACTATTGTAGCCACTGCCTATCGCCTCACTTTCGCTGCGGCTTTCACCGTTCCTCTTGCTCTTATTTTTGACAGGTTAATTTGGTGATTAGATTTTTTTTTTTTTTTTTTTTTGTGGTAGACTTTTTGGTGATTAGATTAATTTGCAGCTTCATTATTTTGGCTTTTAATTAGTTCTCCACTTACGATTACCTTTGTTGAGAAATTAAATCTTTCTTCACATAATAAATACTTGTACAAGAAAATCATCAAAATCAAAATAGACCATACACAACAATTATATAAGTAGATGGATCAATATGTCTACTGATGATAAGAATCAAATTTATTAATTTCAAAATGATTTTAAAAACTCAGTTTCTTCAATCTCACAAATATTTCATAATTGTCTAGCCGGAAGCTTCCCTAACAAGACGAAATTGCATGGGCGATTAACAACTGTATAGGAAATTAGGAAGAGAAACCAATATCATAGCTTCTTTGAACTTGAGACTTGGGCTATACATTAACTTAGCCGAATTGGTTTGCTTTTCGTTGTGACTATGCAGGAAGAAAAGACCAAACATAACTTGGAGGGTGCTATTTATGGAATTTCTCTGTGGATTATTTGGGTACGTGCAAAGTGAATACTGAACCTTTTCCCCCTACCACCACTGTTATGGGGCATTTATGTCAATGGTATACATATATACATACAGTGATTAATTAACAAAGCTGATATGTTTTTTTAATGTTACAGCCAAAGTTTATTTCTAAATCTATTCTTTGGCGCCCTGGCTTTTACGTCAGCAACATTTGTGTGCGCCATCTTCAACCTTGTTCCTGCTGTCACCTTTATCATGGCCTTTTCCTGCGGGTAAGTGTACTTATCATCCACACCATAGACCTAATCAGCTTTTCACAAATGCTAACTATTGCTAAGGATTGACTCATTGAGTAGAATCCAATTATGTCAACCCAAGTGCCTGTGTGTAATTTTCAATTTCCTAAACTTTCATTAACCGGAAAAAAAAAGGTTCCTTGTTTTAAAAATTGTTAATAATTGATAACAACTTTTATTCTGTCCAATGAAATTTACACATCTTTTAATTTGATTCCTTAAAGTTTATCTAGATATTTTTAAATATTTTATTGCATCCGAATTTGAGTCTTTTGTTCATTCTCATATCGTGCACCTAACATACAACTTTTCTTCTCAGTAATTGTGCACCACTATGACTAAATAAAGATTCATTAAAACATTCAAAAACGCAATCGATATATCCAATTTTAAAAGTGTAAATTAACAAATTTAAATTATCTTTCAACAAAGCTAAGTCAGGCTATAATACATATTTAAATGATAATAATTAGTGGAAATTAAAGTTACTTTTGCACTCTGAATTATAATACTTTGTTTTAATTCACGTTTAATATTGTTCTACAGTTTGGAAAAATTGAAACTGGGAGCAGCATCAGGAAAGGCCAAGGTGCTAGGAACTATACTTGGAATTGGTGGGGCAATGGTATTGACCTTTTACAAAGGTGTGGAAATTGACATTTGGCCTTTTCACATCAACCTTTTGCATCCACGTCAGAATCATGAAGGTCATCTGACACCACAAGCTGACTCCGGCAGTGAATTGTTGGGAGTTCTATGTGCCATAGCAAGCTGCTTCTCCTTCTCCTTGTGGCTCATCATTCAGGTGAACCTTTTTTTTCCAAGGCCAAGTAGGATACTGCGCTAACCCCTTAGTTTCTCCTCATTTTATATAAATTTATTTGAAGTTTGAACATTATGTATTTTGGACTTCCATTTTCAACTACTTATATTTAATAACTTTTTAAGTATTTAATTATAGTAAAATCATTAATTCATGAATCATCCTGTATCAGCCCTAGAGGTTACGTAACAATACTCCCTTAAAATTGTCATTTGACTATAGTTGCCTCTTTTAATTGATCATATTACATGGCACAGGCAAAGATGAACGAAGAATTCCAGAGCCAATATACAAGCACAGCTCTGATGTCAACAATGGGAGCAATACAATGCATTGTTTTTGCTCTTTGTGTTGAGAGGAATTGGAGCCAATGGAAACTAGGTTGGAACATCAGGCTCCTAACTGTGGCTTATTCGGTATGTTGGTAAATTAAAGCACCGTGGCTATGACTTGTGAACTATATACATGAATGTACAAATTACGAATGATAATTTTTTTTTATTTCATATAAGTTAATGTGTTATATACTGCAGGGAATTGTGGTCTCTGGGGTAGTGATTATTGTCATTGCATGGTGCGTACGGGTGAGAGGCCCTCTATATGCGTCTGTTTTCAACCCTCTACAGCTTGTGCTTGTGGCTGTCGCGGCTTCTTTGATGTTGGATGAGAACTTATATTTAGGAAGGTATACATCAAACCTAATTGATTCACCTAAATACGAATGTACATGTTGATGATTTTCTTTTGCTGGCCTTGGATAGCATTCATGATTTGATTTAATTTAGTTTGGGTTTGTATATTATATATATAGTGTGCTTGGAGCAGTGCTAATCGTGTGTGGCCTATACATGGTGCTGTGGGGTAAGAGCAAGGAAATGCAAAATATGACTCATCAGTTATTACCATCAGAAATCACCAGGGATTCGGAAGTTACGAGGTCGTTGTTATGTTGATAGATTGACCTTAGCAAGCAATCGCAGCCAAACCAGACAACCAGTGCTACCCGGAAATTTTTATGGTCATGAAGATTTGTCAAAAACATGGCCGGAAGAACACGGTATTCACAATCGTGGCAAAGAGAAGTGCCCTTCAAAGATAGTTGAAAATTTCTAATTAGTGCTTAGGACGTAGATGACCATTTCTAGTGGGCAGTGGCTAAAGATAATTCACCTTAAATTATATATTGATTTAGATTAGTATTGTTGCATAAATTAAACGAATACAATTCGCACTTCTTCATAAAATAATCCTAAGTATTTTGGTTTCATCTAGCCACAGATGTTGGCTAGTTCCTCTACCTACTGCTCAACATAAATTATTAGCTACAGCAAAGGAGATTT
Source organism: Pterocarpus macrocarpus (assembly GCA_031439585.1). Classification (NCBI taxonomy): domain Eukaryota; kingdom Viridiplantae; phylum Streptophyta; class Magnoliopsida; order Fabales; family Fabaceae; genus Pterocarpus; species Pterocarpus macrocarpus. The sequence continues at coordinate 39,934,768 of CM062518.1, forward strand.
TCGACTTTATAGCTATCTTGCAAACGGCTAACGAGTCACACACTCCACTAGATGCCTTTATTTTTGTGATGTTGGCTGCAGATCTCATTACACTTGCCGTTTTTTGGTCAAAAGATATTAGGACTAGTTGATTATCAATTTGAACTTTAAGAGAAGGACAAGTTGAAATGAATAGGTGGAATTTATTGTTTGTTAAAGCAATGGTTGTTCGTCTTTTATTCTATTGTTAGAATGTGCACATTTTAGACAAGTATAATAAGGGTGAGTTACGTTTCAAGTTTATAAAATAAGAAAAGAATTTGCACGATCTCAAAAAAGCTAATCGATTATTAAATTACAATAGGAGCTTTTATTTGTATGCATGAATTAGATTTTTTGAATCTACGAGTATGTTCAACGTGTGGTGACTTGAGGAACCTATTTATTTTCATATTTTCCTTAAAAAAAAAAAAAAATACAAGCCACAATGCTTTGACAGATTATTGTTGATCAAGTTTTCAATTTAACGAATGAAAAGAATACCACTGGGTTGGAGCACTGAGTGAAAGCTTAGAAAATCTGAGAACTTCTAATCAATTTTAGCAGCAATTAGCAAACCAAACAAAGTTTACAGACAAATGAAGTACAAGTGGGAGGTTAAGACATCCTCCAAGCCAGGGGAAAAAAAAGGACAGAATGAATGAATAAACAACGACTAAATTTTGTTTCCACCACAAACTCTCAAAGTTTGACATAGGTAAGAAAACCCAAGAATTGGAAAAGCATCAATTCTTTATGGACACCGGACAAGCGGAACCGCTATTTTTACACCCACTATATCGGTACTGACCATATAAAAAAGTTGAGAAATGGCATTTTCCATCGGAGTCACACTCAGCTACACTTGGTGCCTAGCCCACTTATGTAATGCACAGCACAACAAGACCTGATGAAGTATAGCCTAATCCCTAAAGAGCATTTAAGTGCTGATCAATGATCATTGCTTTTCTCCCCTCATACATGCATATAAGAAGTTTACTTATATGCCACAAACATAGACAAGCATGTTTCTCATAGCACTTTCTCAATTGCTTTTGTGACTGTTTGATCTTCATATCAATTTATTCTTCAGTTCTCTGTGGGCATCGAAAAATATCTGTGTGTGACACGTCTGAGTGTGACCGAAAGGGATGCTCCTCAAGGAACAGATATCTATCTCCACTAAGTGCCATGGTGGGCGACAAGATCTGTTGAGGAATGGGATACTCTCAATGAACAACAACCCATTATAGGCAAGTCGTAAGGTTTAAGTTTTCTGTGGGATGGACAAACTAGAATAAGAGACCACTCCATTTTATTCTAATTAAAAAGAAAGTACCGAAAGTGAAAAAAAAAATAAAAAATAAAAAAGGAAATGGAAGAGCGCGTGAGAAAGAGGACACAAGGTTTCAAATTGTGGTCCACAACCATAATTGTAGCTGCCGCAATATTGCTGTTGCGGAGGGCATCACAACCGTATCACCGGGATAATTACGCCTATAATTTTTCACATCGTAATGCAACTGCAACTTTGACCGTAATTGTAATTTAAAATTATGGAAGAGGAAATTAAATTTCACATTTAAAGCCACCAAAGATGATTTAGTAGTAAAAAATTTGAATAATTTATATGAGATTCTATATTCAAATTTTGTTACTACTAATATATCCAAAAAAACAAAAATCACATTTAGGAAGTAATTGAAGTTCATTTTTTCTCTTTAACATATTTCTTCTTTGAGAGCTGGTATTTGAACCCTCAAAAAGGGGTGTCGCATCGACATAGTGTATCATTCACGGTTAAAATTCAATTTCATTTGTTTTTAATTTTTTTTAAAATGCTTTTATATCAAATTACATGGATGTTAAAGACTATATCGAGACAACCTATGTACATCTAGTATTTCTCCTCTTCTTTTGGACAGAATTGCTACTTTTGGGGGAGAGATATTTTCAATAATTACTTTATTCAATATTTAAATCTTACTCTTTTCCTTAGGGTACAATTTGCTTACTATTATACCCCACTCATATTACTAGTTCAATTTGGGTTTATTATAGTAATTTATTAAAAATTTCAAATTTCAAGAGAATGGGTCGCACCACTTTTTCTAATCTGCCAAAGAATTTCTTTGCTAAAAATATATAATCCATATGCTTATATGGGTCCAGGAGTTTACTATTTAATTGAATCCAGTAAAGTATATTTTAATGTGGTCCGATATGTCTTCCACTGTCTGTCTACCTGATTGACCTAACTTACTTTGTAGAGCAATCGATACACACAAAGAAGAACTCTACAAAAATTACATAAATGTTTAAAATGTGTGGATGTGATTTAGTCATTTTATATACGAAGTTTTTAGCCACACATGAGTACGTCTCTAATGTTTCTTTCCATCTCTAAAATGTTTGTGGACGTACCATTTTTCTAATTTGTATATATATATTTATATATAGAAGTGTGCGTGCCTCTTTCAGTGCAGCAGTACATACAAACAGTGACTCGGAAAACAAGCACTCTTTGGAATCCGAATATTCATTCTCCATATAAATATCCCATTGCAGAGTTAAACTTTTCACAACTCCATCTTTCTTTCTATTTCCTTCGGTCTCAAATTTCGACTTGCATGATGGAAGGCTTATGTGATGTATTGCAAGGGTTGAAACCAGCTATGCTAATGGTGTTTGTACAGATTGCATATGCTGTAGTCAATGTATTCTACAAGCTTGCCATAAGTGATGGAATGAGCATGAGGGTAGCTACTGCCTACCGCCTCATTTTTGCATCAGCCTTCAGTATCCCTCTTGCTCTTATCTTTGATAGGTTGATGATTGATTTGCAGCTTCTTTTGCTTCAACACTTAATTATTACCACTCATTGGACTTCTGTTTCGTAAATATTTTTTTCATTCATGTGAATTTTTACATGAGAATGTTAAATTCTTATGTTCAATATGAGAATTTAAAAAAAAATTTCAGGTAAAAATTACTTTTTAATAGGAATTATACTATTTTTACAAAACATGTTTACATATTTATTCTCATTGGAGTTCAGTGAGAATATTTTTTTAATCAATTTATTTTCATAGATATCATCACAATCAGAATGCTCTTAAACAAAATTAATTTTTTTTAAATTTAAAATTGTTTTCTTGTAAAGTATAAGTCACTTATCCATACATCTAAAATACCACTGAAAATCCTATGTCTTATCGGTCGAAAATATTTTACTATAGAAAATTTTCAAATTACATACACATTTTTCATCACTTACAGTCATGCATATTATAATTATTGTCCGATTAGGGTTGGCTACCGTCAATCACAACATTCACCTTTATTAAATTATGCTACATTTCTTCGAGCTAGCTAATTTTTTTTTTTTTAAAATGGTTTCTCTTTAAAAAATGATATATGTCATTAACATCTCTTATTTTAAAATTCAAACTCAAATGTTTTTAACTTGACTATATATGTCCTTTTTTGTGTAATTTTATACATCTTTTTCTTTTTTAATTATATTTTAAAAAATTTGCCATAATTATATATAGTTTCGTATAATTTTAAAAATAAATATTACAATTTATATTTTTAACTTCTTTTTAATTATATTTTGTCAATTTAAAAATACCTACATATTACACGAAATACTTGCTATTGTTAATATTGGAATCCTGCCGCCGAATGTGGCAAACAAAATAATCGCTGCCACGACTGTTTTTTGAAATATTTTTTTCATTCATTCGTTAGATATCAATACGGGGATAGTATAATTTGTAACCGCATAGTACGGTAGGATTTAATTTTTCTCTATTTCATTATTCAAATATTCTATTTTAATATCTTCTCGACTTTAAATGAGGAGACTCTTACTTTATTGCCAATATCAATATGAAAAAGTGAAATGGAGATGGATATATTAAAAAAGTAAAAGCAGGTAACGACAAGAAAAGATGAGGACAGGAAAAAAAAAATTAAGTGGTGGTGGACTTTTAGGGTTCAAGTGTTCAACACTCATATTTCTTTGAACTAATTAAGCATCCTTTGTTTTTTTTTTTTTTTTAAATAGTGTTTTTGGTAAGGGGAGCTGCCCCTATGCTGCATGTGAGTTTCGGCCCTAGCAAATACTGCATGTTCAGTATTGATACAAAACAGTTTCTGCCAAAAAAACTATATATTTATGAATAATATGACATGATTTCTGTCAAATACTTTATCTTTAATTTTATTATTTTAATTAACATTTCTTAGCTGAAATGCTTGCTGCCAGTAATCTAGCAATGCTCTTGAACAACCAAATTGACGCGGTAAATATTATTTTAGGAAACAGTATTTTAAAAAATATTTTCTCAAGATTGCAACCAATTAAATGTGTAAGAGGAGAGACAAATCTTGTAGCTTTCTTGAACATATGACTTGTGCAATAGCTTAACTAGGCCAAAATGGTTTTACATTGTCTTTTTCTGCTATACAGGAAGAAGAGAGCAAAGATTACTTGGAGGGTGCTTTTTATGGAATTTCTTTGCGGATTGTTTGGGTATGCTAAATACATTATTCTTCACCTTTTTTCGCCATAGATAAGTGTTTTCAGTCATCTACTTTGTCAATGATATATAAGGTAATTTAAAATATACTGACATGGTTATGTAATGTTCCAGAGGAAGCTTATTTCTCAATCTTTACTCCGCGGCACTGGCTTTGATGCCAGCAACGTTTATGTTGGCCATCATCAACCTTGCTCCAGCCATCACCTTCATCATGGCCATAACCTCCGGGTACTCACCACCTACATATACTTTATCTTATTTTCTAATGCCTTTATTATTTTAAAAATTTTGTTAATGAATGCAAAATTACTTTATGTTTTGGTTCTCGAAAGATATATTATCTCTTTTTCTTTCCAATTTTATCAATATAATTTTTTCGAGTTTCTAAAAATTATTTTATTTTATTCCTTTATGCATTCTTTATATGCCTATGATATGGTTTGCAGACATTGATTCACCATAAGCTATATGTAAAGTAGAATTAAATTAAGATGAATTAACATATCTAAAATTGAATTAATAAAATAAATTTGTAAGAATTAAAATCATAGTTTTTATTAATTAATTTATTGAGTAAATTACATTCCACCGTCTTAATTTTTTTTTATGATACTAAACTCAATATAATTTTTGTCTAATGCGCTCTTTTCTTTTTTTATGCAAACACTCTAGTTGTTTGAGTATGTTGACTCACTTTCATTCTAAGTCTCAACATGATTTAACGAGTTTTAACTTAATTTATAAATAAATTTCTTTCAATTTGCATCAACAAAAACTATGAATATGATTCAGGCCAGATAAGAGAGTTAATATTAAATGATTGTGTTATTGGTTAAAATCAAAGTTACTTTTGGAATTTCCAATCTATAGCAATTGAAAAATTTAGTCAATTTTTTTTTTCTTTTTCGCCAAAGTTGAGATATTTGAATGATGCAATATATTATTGACTCTTGAATAAATGAAAGAATTCTATCACTTTATTTGATTCAATAACTTTCATAATTTCTATCAAAAATTTTAACAAATATTTTTTATTGTATAGCATCTCTCGTAACATATTTGGTTAATATTATGTTATAATATACAAAATTGTTGGAAATTAAAGCTACTTTTGGCACTCCCAATTCATAGCACTTTGCTTTAATTTAGTTTTTGTGGTTTTATAGTCTGGAAAAATTAAATTTGGGAGCAGCAGCAGGAAAGGCCAAGGTAATAGGAACAATAACAGGAATCAGTGGTGCAATGCTGTTGACCTTTTTGAAAGGGGTAGAAATTGATATTTGGTCTTCCCCCATCAACCTTTTGCATCCGAATCACAACCAAAATGGGCATATGCCAACACTACATGCTGACTCTGGTAGTAGTAAACTCCTGGGTGTTACATGTGCTATAGCAAGTTGCTGCTCCGTTTCATTGTGGCTCAACATTCAGGTCAGCCTTTTTTCTTAAGAGACCAAACATATATAGCATGCTCTTGTTATATATATACATATAATCATATTGTGTTGCCTGTTTGTCATCTTTATTTGACTTTGCACGACATAGGCAAAGACGAATGAAGAATATCCAAGCCATCACACAGGCACAGCTTTAATGTGTACGATGGGAGCAATACAGTCCATTGTTTTTGCCCTTTGTGTTGATAGGGATTGGAGCCAATGGAAGCTAGGTTGGAATATCAGGCTACTAACTGTGTCTTATGCGGTACGCTCGTAATTAACTTACTAAATCACCTTAGTTGAGTTAGGCTTTAGGATTTCCAAGTTATATATGGTATGAATGATAAAAGGATGTTGTTTCATGTGATTACTTGTTGTTGCAGGGAATTGTGGCCTCTGGAATAGTGGTTAATGTTATTGCCTGGTGCATACATATGAGAGGCCCTCTATTCGCGTCTGTTTTCAACCCTCTACAGCTTGTGCTTGTGGCTATAGCTGCTTCTTTGATGTTGAATGAAAAATTATATTTAGGAAGGTATATAATAAATTATATAAAATCTTATTTCCTGTATGTATAATTCATGTCTTTTTGTTTGTGCCTTTCATGCAATTTGATTTGATTTAGTTTGGTTGTACATATTTATAGTGTGCTTGGAGGAGTGCTGATTGTTGGTGGCTTGTACACGGTGCTGTGGGGTAATAGCAAAGAAATGAAAAAGAAGATTCAGTTAGTACCATTAGAAATCATTATAGAGTCCGAAGCTGTTGAGGTTGTTGTTATGTCCCCGCAAATAGATCATGATAAAAATGAACACAACAACGAGAGTCAAACCACTTCTACGAGGGACGTTTCTAATGCTCATGGCTATTTGTCAGAAAACACGTGAAGAACATGGTATTCCCAACAAGGGGAAAGGAGAAGAATTGCCAACCTAATATGGTAAAAATACTCTATTTGGTGCCCGTGAACCGCCGTGATGTGCACATGCATCACACCAGTATTACTATTAATTTAGTTACTTAGTTGTTGTTAATTAGTTTTTTGGTATCCCTGTTAATTGGATAATCCATTTAGGTATGTTTATGATACGAAATTTGGAAACGAATCGCCTTGAAATTCAGTTTTAGGGAAGGATATTGCATGCCACACTCAACAAAGATGAGAAGATGAGTGATAAGTTATAAAGGTTTTGATCGCCACAAGTTGCCTTGATAGAATCAGATTTAGTTCTTTTCCCAAGAACTCACAGGAAGCTTTTACAATAGAGAAAACTCAGATTTTATTAAAATTCAAGATGTTTTAGCAATACAAGAGTTCTCCTATTTATAGGCTTAGTGGAGGGCTGAAACATTGAACCTCTACTATACTTCTCACTAAGTGTTTAATATCCACTAAGTCCCACTAAGCACTAATTCTGCACCACTATTATGCATTCATGCATGTGACATTTATTTTTCAGTAGTACAGCTATAAGAGTCCACTAATTCTAATAATAACTTGGTAACTCTCAAAAGACATAAAAAATCCACAAAAGACATCAAAAACCCACTTCAAAAAAATCCCCCAAAAATATATACGAAAATACAAAGAAAATAATAAAAACTGGACTTATTTATTTTCCACTAAGGTCCAAGATTCTTAACCCACTAAATTGGACACTTGTAGCCCATGAATGCATCTTTGATCATGCAGATTTGGGCCTTCACAATTATGTCTTTATGTTGGTTCAATTTCACTTTCAAGTTGAAGGAATGTGATCCATTTAGTTGTTGCCTCCATTGTGCATTGATCCTCCTTTTCCTTGAGCTCCGTTATTAAGCTTTCTAAAGCTTGCTTCATTCTCTTAGTCTTGGACCTTGTCATGGGTCCTCCAATTCTCTTCAATGCCTCTTCCTCCTTGGTTTTATCTTGTAAGCTTGTAACCCCTCCTTGGCTTATATCAGTTTAGGGCAGTTTATATTTAGGATCGTTTATATCTATTTAGGTTGTTTAAGATCGTATAACCCAATAACGCTTAAATTTAATATTCGCACACTTTATCGGGATACCCCACTTGCAAATTAACGTTAAATAGATTGGGTTAGTAAAATATTAAAGCATTTAAATCTTTTCATTTTTTAGCACCCAAAAAAAAAAATTCTCTTCATTTTTTGCCCTGCCACCTTATATATATATATATATATATATATATATATATATATATATATATATATATATATATATATATATATATATATATATATATATATATATATATATATAACACAAAACCAAGCAGGTGATGTTTTATTTTTTTTATTTTTTATTGACATATTTGTGTTAATAATTATAAATATATTATATTATTTTAATGTTGTTTCATTTTTTAAAAAATTGTAAAATAATTAATGTAAAGATTAACAATAAAATTTTATTTTTATTATTTTTCTTCTAAAATATTGAAAGCATGAAATAAACTAAAAAGAAGGTATTGGCTTTATAATTATTAGTGAAAAATATCAAACAAAATTTCATGGCCCACTAACAAAAAAAGAGCCAAAAATTCATAATTGAAATATCATCAATTCTACTTATAAATAACAAAAATATCAAAGTATAATCATTTATAGGCATGTAAATTATATTAAAAACAAAAATAATTTTATAAGTTAAGTTTTCTTTGATTTGGTTTATATTTATAAACTTTTTTTTTGGTCAAAACTATCAATATTCGAAGTCTGATGGACCCTAATTAATTTATCTCAAGCCCAATTTACCCATTATAAAAATAAAATTTTTGTAGTATTTGTTTTATTTATAAGACTGAATTTTAAACTTTACTAAAAAAGAACAAATATCAAATCATTTAAATGAATCAACTATTTGTGTCGTTTTCATAAATGAAAATTGAAGTCCAAACTAAGTTCAATCAATTTTATTAAGGAATAGTAAACAAAATCAAAATTAATTAGTGATCAATTTTTCATTTCTCAACTCAATTTAGATTGATTAATTAATTTAATTATGACGCTTCTAATTAATTTGATTCTTGATGTATTATAAAAAGTGACATTAATTTATTTCTTTGAGTAAATTCATTTGTGGTATTTAATAGCATATTTTAATGTTATTTTTTTATAATGAAAAAAACTTACTTAATATCAACTTATTACAAAAAAAATTAATCTCCCACATGCTAATAACTGATGACTATTTTTTTATCCACACCATAAACTTATTTTTTCTAGCTGAAAAAATGCGGCTTATGTCTATGCACAATACGACTGTGCATATATCTTTTCCGGCTTCAGAAGTTAAAATTTAAGAGCATCAGCTGGAATGGGAAAGCCTAGATGTTCAAACCAAATAAATTGGAATTGGAATTCGTCAGTGTCTTAAGGGTCCATCATGTCTTCCACTCTCTGTTTTCACTATGCACTTTAAGCATAATTAAATTAAAGATAAGCACATTGCTGCACTGCCAAAAGGGAAAAGTTTCATTGGCAACAAGTGGAGACAGCACTGTCTATTGATTCTGATTCTTCATCCGCCATATAAATACCTTATTGGAGGGCTACACTTATCACTTAATTTCTGTCGCATGCTCCATTCACAGCACAATAATCGTACGTGAAGAGGAAGGGCATATGGAATATGCTGCAACTTGCAGGGGCGTTGAAACCAGCTGTGCTAATGGTGTTGGTGCAGATTTCATTTGAATGATGGAATGAGCATGAGAGTAGCTACTGAGTGCTGTCTACTGCCTCAATCTTGCATCGGCTTACTAACGTGAATGTTAATGAATATGGAAGTATACACCTGTGAGCAAATATTGAGGTATGCATGTATTAACGTATAAGATAAATATATTATATATTCATGCAATAGAAGAGTAATATTTGATGTCAAATTTTAATATAAATAATCTAACTATTAATAATGACTGGGGTCTATCTATGTGACTCTGATATCCAAAACAATGATACGAGGAAAACTCTCACTATTTGATATTTAACTCATCATTTTCCATATACCCGTTGTTGGTGGGGTACTCTTGCTCAACTTCATCTCCATCTCTTTTTCCTTCAAACTGAAACTCCACAAGCAGCACAATTGTGAAGATGAAGGGCATAAGCATAAGCAACGCACTTGATGGATTGAAACCTGTAATCCTAATGGTGGTGGCACAGTTTGCATTTGCTACCATCAATGTACTCTACAAGCTCGCCATAAATGATGGAATGAGCATAAAGGTAGCTACTGCTTACCGCCTCGCTTTTGCATCAATATGCACTATCCCTCTTGGTCTCATTTTTTATAGGTACTTTGCAGTGTGCAACTTCATTCTTTTCCTTCTATAATTATTATTAATATGAACATCTAGGAGGAGAAACAAATATTATAGCTTCTTTGAACTCAGATTTAGACAATAAATGAAAATGACCATAATGGTTTAGCATTTTTTTTTTTCTATATAGGACGAAGACACCAAAGATAACTTTGAAGGTGCTTTCATTGGCATTTCTTTGTGGGTTATTTGGGTATGTTACCTGAATTCTTCACCTTAATTTTGTCATTTTAAATTGCAGTTGCATTTATGGTTGAGTTATATATGATTAATGTGACTATGAAAAATTACACAAAATATGGTTCATACGACCGTAACTATTGTCAAAATACGGTTTTGCGAAGACCTCCACAAATAACCGCATTCAAGTGCAATGTAAAACTATACCCCATATCATAATGGTTTTGGGCTCGTGTATGTAGCTGCTCAATGATAATTCATTAACAAAACATAAATGGTTATGTAATGCTACAGTGGAAGTCTGTGTCAGAACCTTATCTACCAGGGCCTGGCTTTCATGCCAGTAACATTTATGTTGGCCATGTTCAACCTTGTTCCAGCCATCACCTTCGTCATGGCCGTATCTTGCGGGTACTCACCAACCCACACTGCACTTATTTTCATTTTTGAACCCAGCATTATTTTAAGAAATTATTGTAGACATACTTTTATTTAATATTAATTGAATAATTGGTGGAAATTAAAGATACTTTGGGCACTCTCGACTTATAACACTTTTGATTTTCTATAGTTTGGAAAACTTAAATTTTGGAACAACATCAGGAAAGGCCAAGGTGTTAGGAACTGCAATTGGAATTAGTGGGGCAATGCTATTGACCTTTTACAAAGGGGTAGAAATTGATATTTGGTCTTCCCACATCAACCTTTTGCATCCACATCAGAACCAAAATGGGCATACGACACCATTTCATGCTAGCTCTGGTAGTAAAGTGTTGGGTGTTGCATGTGCCATAGCAGGCTATTGTTCTTACTCTTTGTGGCTCATCATTCAGGTCAGCTTATTTTTTAGTTATAGTTAAGTGCAAAACATACTTGTTCACCAATTTTTATAAATTTTTTTATTTTATTTTATATATTAGTCTCATTATGTGTGAAGATGTACTTGTGGTTGTCTTTATTCATTTTACATGACACAGGCTAAGATGAGCGAAGAATACCCATGCCATTACTTAGGCACAGCTTTGATGTCTACAATGGGCGCAATACAAGCCATTGTTTTTGCTCTGTGTTGAGAGAGATTGGAGCCAATGGAAGCTAGGTTGGAATGTGAGGCTTCTTGCTGTGGCTTATTCGGTATGCTAGCCACCCAATTGTGAGCTATAAATTACATGATTATATTATAAATTATGAATGATAGAAGAAATTGAAGTTGGTTCATAAATGAATTAATGTAATCACAGGGAATTGTGCCCTCTGGATTAATGGTTATTGTCATTGGATAGTGTATAGAGAAGAGAGGCCCTCTATTTGCCTCTATTTTCAACCCTCTACAACTTGTCATTGTGGCTATTGCTGCTTTTTTGGTGTTGGGTGAGAATTTATACTTAGGAAGGTATATGCTAAATCTTAATTCATTAATTTAAACATGTATGTGTACAGTCATGATTGGATTTGATTTGATTTAGTTTAATTTTGTGCTTATAGTGTGCTTGGATCAATGGTGATTGTGTTTGGCCTATACATGGTGCTATGGGGAAAGAGCAAAGAAATGAAAAAGAAGACTCAGCTAGCGTCATTAGAAATCACCAGAGAATCTGAAACTGTTGAGGTTGATGCGATGACACGTCAATAGATCATGATAAATATGAACATAGCAAGTACAACCGTACAAGTAGTACTGGGAATATTGTTATTTGATCATCATTAGTTGTCGACAAAATGGACATGAAGAATGTGACATTCACAGTAAGAGGAAATAGGTAAGATACGATAGAAATTAATATTGTGCAATATTGTCATGTGTTAAATTCAAATATAAATGAGAAATGTAAATTGCAATGTGGCAAGAAGGCATTTTAACTAATGTTTTAAAATTGAAATTGGAGATTGGATTATTAAATTTTATGTCTGTGATTCAAATTTTTAACCAATTAAATTTGTGGTCAATCTGAACAAATATTTGAGCAAGACATGGACAGTTCACAGTCTAATCAATTGCCCCCGCAGTTTAAATTGATTTCTAACAACGTTGATTTGAACGTCAAGACTATAAAATAACTGAATTTTTTTTTAACAAAAATCGACTAGTAATAATTCAATGATTGTTAAGTTGTTAGGCTCATCAAATTCTTTGATGTGCCAGAATCAGATTCTCTAACCGTTCAGTGGCACAACCGAGTGGCCAGCAATAACAAAACGCACTAATGATGGGTATAATAATGTGCTTAGAAGTGTATATACTTTATACATTTTATATTGAAAATGTTTTATGTTATAGAAAATGTAGAACTCTTGCCATTGTATGAAAATGAAAGTGCGCGAATATTGTACAAAGACTATTCTCATGAATCACTTTTATACTGAAACGTTTTTGAAAAATCTTTGTCGAATACAAAAATCTGATATTCCTATATATATATATATATATATATATATAGATATAGATTATTAACTGAGTTTCCTAATTTATGGTTTGTATATGTATATTATATGGAATAGTAGTACGATGTGGTGAAACCCACACCTCCGGACTAAATCCAACAGCGGGACCAAACCTACATCCTAGGCCCAACGATCATGTCCAAGCCTTGACCTGACCCAACCTATGTAGATGTTTCATTTCAATGATAAGCCTGAAAACTTGGGTCCAATCCTCTCGACCGATTTCTCATGTCGATTGAAAACTACATTAATTCTGACCCCAAATAATAATAATAATAATAATTACTAGTTCAGATGTTTGAAACAAATGTGTCATGCAGGAGGTCTTGGCAGATTAAGCCTAACCATCTATTTAACTAATCATATTTGACATCAGCAAAGTCTGGGTGGTGTAGTTGGTTATCACGCTAGTCTCACACACTAGAGGTCCCCGGTTCGAACCCTGGCTCAGACAAACATTTACGTTTTTGATTTATTGTAGAGAGTTTTGTGTTTATATGGAGTTCTGTGATTTGAAGGAGGGCTGACAGAGTAAATTGCAAGTGCTTAGGCGTTAATCATAGTGCAGATATTAATAAATACCATTTGTATGCAGCACATATCCATCTCAAGTGCGCAGTGAAAGCTTAATATGCATGTTTAATTTAGTCTCAGAATAAAAGAGACATTTTTCGGTCTTCTCATAGCATTAGTATTTGTAAGTTGCAGTAATGGGCTCTATCTGCGCTTAGAAAGTTATCGAAAACCTTTTTAAAAGGCATATGCATTAGCAACAAATTTATCTGTTTAACCTTAATTTGCATAGCAAATAGAACGCATCCCCCCATAAAAATAAAATGATATTTATCAAAGGATTATAAATTAGAGCATAAATCTTGACCTCTTTTGGCGGCACCCGACGACATGGAAGGTATGGACTACATAAGAAGCAAAATATACATTGACCAGGAACAAGTTGCACTCCAAGATCAAAGTCTATAATAAAGCATGTTAATTTTCTTAACTGGAAAAAAATAATAATAAAAAAAGCAGGTTCTTGAATCCCATAGAACTTGTAAGAACTAGGTATTCCAACTGAATCAATCCTGATATTTCTTATACATAAGATTTTAGTATCAACAAAATATAATACCTCTCTCATATAAATATATATACAATGGACTTAATTTAAATACACTGTCAGTGTAAAAAACTTTTACACAGACATCTAATCATATATTGCTACATCAGCAAAAGTCTTTGACATAACCACCCACTACTTGAATGGTTATGCAAATGAAATGTTTTGATTGAATGACAGTATAAAAAAATTTTACACTGTCAGTACACTCCAATTAAACTCATATACAATATCTATTTTATTTGGTATATGTATACTTTGACACACATTAATATAAAAATTCACATACAATATATATACATCTCATGTTAAAAAACACTTTTCCAATCAATAATGCTTGCAACTAATTATATTCGATTGGTCTGCTAAGGGTGGTAAATTTGGATCCACTCTGCTAATACCACAAACTCTCATGCTTGGAGATGGATTCCATACCAATACACCACTTAATACAAAGAAGAAAGGCTATTCTGGCATACAATATATGGCGTGAGTGTCCATTTAGTTTCAAATATCTAAAAGGCCTAAAAACACATAAAAAGAGAAGGAAAAGAGAGAGAGAGAGAGAGAGAGGAAACATAATTTCACATCGTCATTTCTTGCCCTTCAACATGAGAAAAGGTCAAAGAAGTGAAAACAAAGGTAGGGTATAGTTTGGTTTACACTTGGTGCCATAATGCACGAGCGCATGCTTCATGCTATGGAGAAAGAGAAACCGCGATGCTGACAAGTGGCAAGTGATTAAACAAATGTGGGTCGTCGGATTGGAGATGGCATGATTAAGAAAGCAGGGTTTGAGAGGGATGAATCTACCATCCATCTTCAACATATATGGCGATATCAATATCACATTTCAAACCCCAGGTAGAACACTTCTATCTCATAAATATATGTAACACCTTTTTTTTATCTTAATACAACTGTACTTATTTACTTAACCATACTCACATTTATATATAATGTACATAAGATGTCTAAACTTAATGGACTAGAAAAAATTTCCCATATATTATGAGATGAAAATAGATCTTTTTATGTTAAATTTTTACATAATTTTATCATATCTAATCTTATCATATCTTTTACTATTAGTTTAAAAGATAGGACCCAAAAATGGAGAATGACTATTGCCACTTCTCCATATCTATTACCACTCCCACTTAGTTAGTTTTTTAATTAATTTTACCAAAATGCCCTTCTTTTATTTTAATCTAAAGCATAGTTAATATAGTCACTAGATATTATAAGTATTGATAACTAATTTATTTAATATAGTTATTTAAATCTCAATATCAAATTATTTTTTAATTTTTTAATACAATAATTATATAAATAATATAACATTGAGTTTTTTTAAAAAAAATAAAAATAAATAACAATAAAGATGCACTAATAAATCGTGATATAATAACTGCATACCTTATTTTGTAACATCTGATGTTTATATAATTAAAAACTATTAAATAAACATATGATACCCTAATGGTAATACATACCAACTAAATATATAACTAATTTAACATATTAAATTATTATAGTAATAAGTAAGTGATTGCCAACAAATCCTAGTATTATATGATAAAATGACACTATGTGTGTTGTATATTTCAATGAGTTTAATTTTTATACATTGATAATGTAAAGTATTTCTACACTATTATTGAATAAGAATGCAAGAAATTATCATATCATATTTTTAAAATTTAAATTCATGCAACTGTTTATGATGATATGATAGTTTTTTGTATTTTTATTGAATGATAATGTAGAAATGCTATATACTGTCAGTACATAAAAATTATATTTCAATTTAGTAATATAAATATAAATAGTTAAATTAAATATGTTAATAAATGCTTGTAATATCTAGTAACTATAAAAAAATTAAAAATAAAGTAAATATTAAATATTTTTAAATAATTAAATTAACTAAAATAACTTTTGATAACATTAGGATTACTAATTAATATTAACTATTCTTTTGATTAAACTAGAAGAAGGGCATTGTGATAAAACTAACTAAAAAAATTAAATAAATGGAATTGACAATAAATATAAAGGAGTGGCAATAGCCACCCCAAAAAATGACATATGAAATAAAAAAATTAAAAGTAAGGTATCACATATAACAAAATTACATAAAAGTTTGATATGGAAGAATCCATTTTCATTACAAGTAGAGGCCAAGGAACACGCGCGGGATCCTATTCCATACACTTTTTCTCTTGCTCAGCAGCCTTCTTACTTTCTAGGAAAATTCAAGAAACGTGATTGAGTTATGACTTACGACAGAGACGGGTGAGTGTTATTGTGAGCATCGTCAAAGTCAAGCTACGAGACCTGAATTTTCAATAAACAGGTAAGGTTGCCTGCAACAGCAATAATAATGCAACTATCCCTTTGAAAATCATCACCACTAACTATTAAGTATTCAATTATTCATTGCTGCTACAACTCCGCAAATGCATGCGCAATTCCCTCGATCGGCTTTGCCCACTTTCTCAACTGCACCAACATTTTTACTTGTACATGCTCAACTACACTTACTTATATGTGTCAAGTGTGAACAATAATTATAGTGCTAGTTAATTTTACTAAACAATTGGGCTGAATACTTGCCATTTTCTGCAAAAGATCTGCTATGTAGTGAAGCTGGCTCATTAACATCATTTTTATATAACAATGTGACCATTTAACAACGGATCCTGATCTGTCCCTTTTGGATAGTTTGAGTAAATTTAAAGTAATTAAAATAAGAGTTTAATTGGTATATACTGACAGTATAAAATAATTTTATATTATCAACCAATAGAAATAGGGAAAAGTGAGAAATCATTATGGGTATTTCATTATAATGTGTAGTTATTTGTATGAGTTAGCATTTTTCACTAGTTCTATTGGTTAACAATATAAAACTATTTTATATTTTTAGTATATTTAAATTAAATTCTTAAAATAAATAATTATTGCTCATATCAAATCTAACTATTAAGCAAGTTTCTCTAAATAAGGTATACAAAGCCGGTTTAAAATGGAGAACACCTCATCTTGTCCGCTCCTAATAATATATAAAATTAAATTTGGAAACTGCCTATTTCAGCTAATGCTATTTATTTCAATAATCCATAAAGTCCTTACTTATTAAATGCTATTGGATTTAATCACAACAATGATCATAAAATAATCAAATATTCGTTATGTGTACGCAAGCAACTTCATTTTGTAAAAATTTAGGTTAAAGGTAAATTTGGTATGACAATAAAAATAGCGGTAAAAATTTTTGGAATTAAGTTTAGTTTATAAATCTAATCTATGAAGTTTGGTCTCTCAATCTGTATAAAGAAAAAAGAAAAAATCAATAAGGTAATTTTCCTCCTTATAAATATGACTTTATATTCATTTTTTTCCCTTCAGCAGTGCTTTTATTATTTGGTTAATTTGGAACATAGAATAAAACTTAAAAAAAAAGTTAGTAAGAAGGAAAGTAAATTGAATAATTAAGAAGTACGTCAATTTTAATTCCCCATGCTGTAAATTTATCTCCATGCATAAAAGCAACTTTTTGCATTAAAAAATATTCTAAAAAACTTATCTTGAAAGTAAATTTGCAATATGTGTGATAAGTAAAAAGCCACTAAATTGAACTAATGATAAGGAATTTGTGTAATATATATGAAATTATACGTTTAAATTTATAACAAATATAAGATAAGAAATCTGTCAAAAAAAAAGAAGTAAGTGTGATGAAAAACTGATTTTTTCATGTGAAGTCTTTGCATGACTAAATTTTTATTATTAAATAGAGTTTTTTCATGGAACCTAGACTAAACCTCACCTCCGGATGAATGATAAAATTTACATGCTTAAATTTTCCGGAGAATTACGACTTGCATTCTCTGAAATTGTAAAAACAACAGCAAATGGTGCAGTTGCAATTTAATTAGTCCGTGATATTAATCACATTATATAACTCTTTTAATATTTTATGACAAATAAAATTTATTTCAATGATTTGTAGTTGAAAAATACGTGCAGAGCATCCTTTGGATAATACAATGGAAAAGTCAAAGCCATTTTGGTCATGGACAACACCAAGCAGGCATATTAAAAATATGTTTTCTATTGTTTTCAGCCCACAGTTGTAATATATAAACAATTGATAAAAAAAAATAAAATAAACTGTTTGATAAATTGAAGTAAAACCCAAAGCATACAGAGACATTAAACGATGCAGGTGAATTCTAATTAAACATAAATAATTGAACTTGCATAGCTTTTCCCTCTGCTTGGTGAGCTAGATTTAATGCAGCTTTGGAGTCCGGATATCTCACAGAGAGAGGGAAGCGCAAAGAGTCTAGAGAAGAAGATTTTAGCATCCTTTTTAGCACCAAACACAGTCACACAGAAAAAAGTTTGTGTCTTTATGCTTTATTGAATCTCTCTGCTGCATAAAAGGGGCCCATTTTCTGATTCTGCTGTAGATTTCATCTCCTGCAAGAAGTGCTTATGCTTCAGCTGCAGATCTCTCTCCAATCTGGGTATGGTTATGTTCCAAATTCGAAGTCTTATCTTTTTTGTTTTTTGGTTTCCTCTTGCATTGAAACAATCTAGTGAGTTTTCCTTCAAGTTTGAACCTTTTTATTTTCAACTAATTTTTTTTGTTGAAAATTCTTTTTTTTTGGGGTTTTTTTTGGTTTTTTTTTGTTGGGGGGGGGGGGGGGTTCATGGGTTTTATGCTTTCTCATATCTCTGTTGCAAGTCTTAGGAAGGAAAATGGAGGGGCATGGGAATGGGGTCAATTTTGCTTTCAGTGCTTATGCTAGGCAAATCCTAAATTAGATTGTGGTATTTGAATATTGATTTTGTGTTCTTTTTATTACTCATTTTCTGACATTTTCTTATGCTTTGCAGATAAAGGGTGGCTTTTGATCAAGCTTGGATTAACTGTCAAGTTTTAAGAGTTAGTTTCTTTTCCTTCTTCGTTTCCCACACCCAATAAAATGGACAGCTCTCTTTAATTTTTGTAAGTCCAAAATTAGCTGGTGAATTGGTCATTTGCAATATTACTTTTTATTGAACAATTGGTCTCGTCTCTTGTGTGCATAATATTGTATCCCATATAAAATGCAATTTGGATTTGAAGTTAAATTAGAAGATATAAACTACTGGATGAAAATTTTGTAGCATAGTCACTGCCGTGCCACCATCATCATCATGATGAAAATAAGGCCTTTTTGGTTTTTGCTTTATGATGGCAGATAATCACCAAATATCAAACCTTGATGCCCTTGTTAACTCCATTGACCTCACAAATTTTGAATACCTGTGTCTTTTGATTCATTGCTGTGTTTATGTGGATGCTTAAAATACATGTCGATGATCTTGATATTTGAGGATATAGCCGACCTCACTTAGTGGGATAAGGATTAGCTGTTGTTTTGGATATTCGAGGATATTTGATTTGGTTTCTTATTCTTTAGCGAGTAATTGGTGTAAAGGAAAAGATGAAGAATAATGACAACCCTCATAGATCGTAGTGTTGAACTTAAACTTTCCTTTTATGGCATTGGCAGCTATATGCTCACAGTGGTCAGATATAGACCATCACAATATCTATAGTTCTATTTCTGGGATTCAAGTGCAGAATGTCATTCCGAAGCATAGTTCGTGATGTGAGGGGTAGTTTTGGGAGTTTGTCTATGAGGAGTTTTGATGTCAGGCTTACTGGCCATCATAGAGGAAAATCTCATGGGTCCATACAAGATTTGCATGACCAGTCTTTTGTAGTTCAAAATAGTTGCTGGGCTAGCTTGCCTCCGGAATTACTATATGATGTCATTAGAAGACTAGAGGAGAGTGAGAGTACGTGGCCTGCTCGAAAGCATGTTGTTGCATGTGCTGCGGTATGCCGGTCTTGGAGGAATATGTGCAAAGAAATTGTGAAGAGTCCAGAGTTCTGTGGCAAACTTACATTTCCTGTGTCCTTGAAGCAGGTTAGTTTCATTGTTTGTTTTGTGTAGCAGATTGTCTCATTTTGATGAACTAATCTATTGCTCATCGGTGATATGGTTGCTTGAAGCACCATGCTAATTTTTTTTCTCCTTCTTCTTTGACCTTTCAGCCAGGAGCACGCGATGGAACCATTCAATGTTTTATCAAAAGAGATAAATCGAATTTAACATACCACCTATTCCTTTGTCTCAGCCCTGGTAAGCCTCCTTTTTATACATTAATTTTCTCTTGGGCTTATACTGCTGCTTGTTCACCACTATCATGTTCAGATGTATCTGGTTCTGCTATGACTATGTAGATTTGTTCTGATCTATTATGTCAAACAGTTGATATGATTGATATTGTAGATATAACTTCAAACATGATCTTTACTTGCTATAAAATATGACTCTCTGTGCATATGTTGATTCTGGATGCCTGTGTCTAAATTTTGTTTGGATAAAAGTTTGAAGCATGTAATGCTATATTTTTATGGGTGAAGCAGTTGCAAATATTAGAGGATAAATTTGAAAAATAGATAGTTCATTATGGTTGATTTCCCCATGTTCATTCCCCTTTGTGATTGATGCCAGGACCACATATATGATAGTCATATAGTTGGGGACAGGCCTTAACAGGACTTCTGTATGAGTTTTCTTTTTTCCCTCTCTCTTTCCCTTAGAGCTATGTTCCTTGTGATGTTTTGCGGCTGAGGAACTATATGTTAGATTATAAATCTGGCCAGCTAGGAACTTTTATCTGGTTGATAACACTTATTAGTTGCTTTATTTTAAGCTTGTATTGATTTTCATGATGTAGTATTAGTAGGGATGGCAATTGGGATCTATAGGTGGAGATATCCGCAGATAGGGATCCGAACGTGGGGATTTTTTCTTGTGGGGATGGGGATTATGCCCCCCGTCCTGTGGGGATGTCTGCCCCTGGAGTATAGTGGTAATTTTACATATAAAATTGATATTTATTGTATTTTTAATATAAAATTAAAGAAAATACAACCTTAACTTACTTACCCTCTCACAGTCTCACACATTTATTGTTGTTTATTATGATGTTTTTGTGATAGGTTGATAGTTGTGACTTGATTTAAAATTTGAAAATTTGTTGGTAATGATGGAAGACTATGAGTCTTAAGACTTGGATCAATTTTTTATTATTATTTTTAAGTTTTCTTTTTCTTTTCTTTTCTTTTTTTTCAAAATTTTCAAGTTAATTAAATTGCTTAGACATGTTTTCTTAATCTTTTAAATATTTTTTGGGATATCTGTGTATCCCCATGCAGGGGTGGGGATCCGCGTGGAATGGGGATGGGGAGGAATTTCCCCCACTATGGAGAATGGAGATGGGGATGGGGATGGGGGGAACTTTGAAAGCATTGGGCAAGGAGTGGGCGACTACTCCTCGCCTCCGCCTTGCCCCATTGCCATCCCTAAGTACCGGTTGATAATTTTTGTTGTTGACCAGCTGGAATTACATATATGGTCTTTTGTACAAATTGCATGTGAAGCTTTTGAGTTATTTAAGATTGTGCTAATTAGGTTATTCGGTTTAATTAAGTTATGCCTATGGACAAAGTATGGTACAAACAGTTTCCATCTATCATTAATTGCCCTTAGTCTATCTGTATATTGTATAATATCTGGGAATAAATTGGAATGTGATATTTCTTGCCTTGTTCTAGTGCTTGCTGCACTCATTGCATATTCTTTTTCTCTTCTTATTTATGTCCTATGATTTTTGCAGCTTTGTCAGTTGAAAATGGAAAATTCCTCCTTTCTGCCAAGAGGACAAGGAGAACAACTTACACAGAGTATGTCATTTCGATGGATGCTGATAACATATCTAGATCAAGTAGCACTTACATTGGAAAGTTGAGGTGGGTTTACTGCTTGCAAGTTTTTGGTATACTTAGTCATCCTATTTGAAACTAAAACTACTATGCTCTAAGATTTAGAGTAGAATAACAAATTCTAACTTCCAGAGGTATACGATTGAAATTCATGATCTTGCTAACTGTAGGCTTCAATTGATCATAATGCATTAGATGCATAATCAAATATCACCTTCCTTTTATTTTTGAATTCCTATATTAAGGGGAATATTTTAGGTTCTTATTGCACCATCCTTATCTTCCTACATAAGGGGTTATCTTATCATTGTTTGTTTTTAAGGAGATTTACTACGAATGTTTTGTTTTATTTTATGTCCTTGGTATTCTCACTTACGGGAATTTCTTTTAATTTTGAACACCAGATCCAACTTTCTTGGCACAAAATTCATTATATATGATACACAGCCTCCATACAGTACTGCACATGTACCCCCTCCTGGGAGTGGGAAGACAAGCCGGAGATTTTATTCCAAAAAGGTTTCGCCAAAGGTCCCATCTGGGAGTTACAACATAGCTCAGGTAACATATGAATTGAATGTGCTTGGGACAAGAGGCCCCAGGAGGATGCATTGCATTATGCATTCAATACCAATGTCAGCACTTGATGCGGGTGGCACTGTTCCTGGCCAACCAGAGCTTCTTCCTCGCTCCTTGGATGACTCATTTCGGAGCATCTCCTTTTCAAAGTCCCTAGATCACTCCATTGAGTTCAGCAGTGCACGATTTTCTGAGATTGGGGGATCCTCTAATGAGGACGAGGATGACAAGACAAGGCCCTTGGTTCTGAAAAACAAGCCTCCAAGATGGCATGAACAATTACAATGTTGGTGCCTTAATTTCCGGGGACGGGTAACAGTTGCATCTGTTAAAAACTTTCAGTTGATTGCCGCCACACAGCCACCTGCTGGTGCACCAACACCATCTCAGCCAGCACCTCCAGAGCATGACAAGGTAATTCTGCAGTTTGGCAAGGTTGGGAAAGATATGTTCACCATGGATTATCGGTATCCTCTATCTGCATTCCAGGCTTTTGCAATATGCTTGAGCAGCTTTGATACCAAATTGGCTTGTGAATAATTCTTGAAGCAGAGAGCAGTGATGATGGTATCCTCCCCTTCTCTTGCATTTTTTTGTTACCAGTGTCATCAGAATAGGCATTTGTTGTTACTTGGCTACTGTATGAATCATTGTAACTGTAGTGAATCCTTGACGTAACAGGGTTTAAGAGCATTTTTAACTTGTAATGTTCTATGTATCCTACTTAGTTCCAGCAATGTATCATTTAACAGATTTTAGGTGCTGCTGCCGTGTATCATTGTAACTGTTTGGTGATTGAGAGTTGCTTATGATCACCATCATGCGGTGCCCCCTTGTGCTTTAGAGGTTAGACTTTACAAGGTGGGGGCACAAAAATGATTAGTGCCAGAACTTTAGTGTGAGACTTTTTCTCTTCTGGCATGGTAGTAGCAGATACCAATTACGGTTGCTAAGATGAGTTGAACAGATTTAGATTTGAGTGGCTGTTTGAGTATCTGATCTTAAAGTTAACCAACTAAAATGTTGTAATCCTGTCTAAGCACACCTATTATTATAATATTTATTTATGTTATCTCTGAATTCATAAAAGGCTAAACTGATATTATAATTTATATTTACAAAATAGCAGACCGAGCTTTGCTGTGAGAAATTTGTGGCTAGACTTCTCTGTAGTATGCTCCAAAAGACTTTATCCACACTGTTCATTTAGATGAGGAAATAGAACTACCCTTGTCTAATACAAGACATGCAACTGTTGAACGGTAAATATATGGAAGGAAGTTGGGTTAATTTAGCTAGAAATTTTGATTTGTGTCCATTTATAGATTTTTGGTTTGGTTCCTGAAATTTATGAAAGTTTCAATTAGTAGGTTATCTGTAAATAATATTATTAATTTTCATTAAAGCTTGTAAAATGTTTTAATTATAAAATGAACTCTTTTTTTTTTTGTTTTTTTTCCGAACTTTCTCTATTAGAATATTTTATAGGAAAGACAGTGATGCTTGTTTGAGTAAACTCTAAATGTCTTTGGTAAAATTAATTATATTAATTTAATCTTTGAGTGATAATCTTTTTAGTGCATGTTTGGTTGCACATTTACAACCCTCAAAATCAATTCTATGATTTTAGAAATGATTTTGATGTTTTTACATCTTGTTTGGTTTCAATTTTAGTCAATGTCAGAATCAATTTTTAGTGTGTTTGGTTTTGCGTTTATAGAATTGATTCTGGATAGAATTAATTTTGTTATAATTAATTTGGTTAGAATTAATTTTGAGGTAAAGTGATTTAAGTTTAATATGAAAAGTGATTTTGACAAAAATTAAAAGAGTAAAAACCTAGAAGTGATAATTTGTCACTTTCACTACCACTAGAATTGATTTTGAAATGTTAGAATTGATTTTAGCATTGGTTAAAATTGAAATCAAACAAGATGCAAAAACACTAAAATCAATTATAAGGTTATAGAATTGATTTTGAGGGTTGCAAATGTGTAATTAAATATGTACTTTATCCTTCTAAAATCAATTCCTATGGAAGTAATAAATTATCACTTCTAGATGTTTGCTCTTTTAATTTTTGTCAAAAAATATTTCTTGGATCAAACTACCAAATATAAGTAACCTTACTTCAAAATCAATTCTAATAAAATTAATTTTATCTGAATGAATTCTATAAATATAAAATCAAACACACAATTAGTGTTTATTAAGAATAAATTAAGGTCATTCAATAAAAAGAACAATAATATGAAGATTGATTTGGTATCAGTAATCTTTTTAATACTAAATTAAGACTTTAATCTCCTTATAATGTTAATTTTGTTCATATTCACGTCTCTTCATGAAGAAGGTGAGGGGACTGGAGAATTGGGATAGAAATTGTAATGACTCAAATCATTTAATCTTCATTTTCTAATGACTTCCAAACACTTGAAAACATGGCTCTCTCCCTCTCCCACTCTAAACATACATACACGTGAATGTTTCTGGTGAGATGCAAAACGTCAAGCTCTTGTTCATTCATTGATTTTTCACGCAATCAATTAGACGGAAAGTTATCACACCAGAGGAAGAGAGATATATGATCCATACCTTTCAACTCTTCATAAAAATAAAAAATGTCATCGGTAACCGCCCTTTAATTTAGGCTGATTCGTCATTACTTAAATTAAATTTCTTGATTGTGATGTGAATTAATAGCTGACAACGAGTTATACATTACAAATTGAAACTAATAAAGTTGCAAGAAAAAATAAAGAACGAGGAGACTTGCGGGCAAACATTTTTTTGTTTGCCATTATCGACAAAATAGGTGCGCAATGCATGTTGATGTTATGGCGTGCCGGGCGTGTTCCATAAACAAAATAATTATAGGTTTCTTGATTCTTTTCTCCTTATAATAAGATACTATTTTTTCCTATATTTCAATATCCTTTTTTTTCTATGACTGATGCATATTGTTTTGATTAATTTGTTTTTGTAGATTCCTGTAGTATTTCTATTTGGGAAATTTAAACAAGTTTTTATAATTTGATATTCATAAATAGATCTTTATGATCTCAAAAAAATTCTTTATTGTTAAGCTTTATATGACCTAATTAATAATTCTTTATAGTTCTACTAGACAAAAACACTTAAACTATAAGACTCAATTAAAATTTTAAACGATCAAAATCTATTTAAATATTTTTTGAAAAAAAGGACTTACAAAATATTTATCCTATTAGTTTATTCTAAGTAAGCAATTGTCAATATAAAATTCTTTAAAAATAATTTTCATGCTAACAGTGAATGTAAGATAGTTTTGCATTATTATCTAATAAAAATCAAAGAATACACTATTATCTAATAAAATCAAAGAAATTATTAACATAGTCCGCTTTAATATAACTGTGCATTATAATATGATAATTTCTATTATGGTTATTGTAAATAAAGATTTTCACATAGTTAATTGGTTTATTTTGTATAAAATTAAAAAAAAAAGATTTTTCAAACCTTTCAGACAAAGAACGACAATTCTGCCGAGAATAAAAAATTAACACAGCCCTAACCTGAAAAAATAAATAAAAAAATAGGACTGTCTACGAACAAAAAACCTCTTCATTCTTTCATATTGCCCTATTACATATTACATATTACATTTTCTATTAGGTGCATGCTCTGGTACATAGCACAAAATGTACATTTTGTACATTTTGTGATGAATGGTGAGATTATAATATATTTTGTGATGAAATTATGAGATATATTAATATATTAATTATTTATGATGTATTATAATAATATCTAATTTTAAAAAAATTTAAAAATATAATTAAATATATTTTAAAAATTAATTATCATGACAATGTAAAATTATATTGACAGTATAAAATAATTTTACATTGTTAATATAATGAAAAAATTTTATCAGTATAATTTTAATTATCATACACTGACAGTATAAAATTACATTGGCAATATAAAATAATTTTACATTGTCAATATAATAAAAAAATTTTATTAGTGTAATTTTAATTATCATATATTAACAGTATAAAATTATACTGGCAGTATAAAATAATTTTACATCACAAGATAATCAAAAGTTTATCAAGATAATTTTATAGTCTATCAATTGTAATTTTATACTATCAGTGTATGATAATTAAAATTATACTGATAAACTTTTTTAATTACACTGACAGTATAAAATTATTTTATACTATCAGTATAATTTTATACTATTAATATATGATAATTAAAATTACACTAATAAAATGTTTTGATTATATTGATAATATAAAATTATTTTATACTATTAATATAATTTTATACTGTCAATATATAATAATTAATTTTTAAAATATATTTAATTATATTTTTAAATTTTCTTAAAATTAAATATTTTTATAATACATCATAGATGATTAGTGCATTAATACACCTCACAATCTATGACACGATCCTCACCGTTCACCACAAAAAATGCATAAAATACACATTTTTACAAAGTTATCATAGAACTCACCTTTCTATTAACCTTAAAAAAAAAAAATGTTGTCATGTCAGTTGTCTCCCCAATAATATTCTGATTTGCATTGCTCTCTCGACCTTCCCTTGAACTGGCGTCAACCAGAGCGAGGGGCTTTGGTCCTTCGCTAGGGTTTTGGAATTCGTCATTTCCCATTTCTACTGCTCCAAGCTTCCTATGGTCACCCTCTTGCATCTACAAACTCCCATGATCTTGTTTGCTTCGGTTCTACGCTTTTCAACTTCAAAGGTACTTCCTTTATTCTGCACTTTTTTTAGGCTTTCTTACATGCAGTTCATGCACCAGTCTTTTTTCTAGCTCACGTGATCATGTTCTAAGAAATCTGCCACTTATTGAAAGATTGTATGAACATATGGGTATGTGGTTATTTGAAAATTCTGAATTTTTTGGCCTTGGGGTAGATATAAAGTTTTTATTTTTGGTTGGGTTTTGCTAGTTTTTTAATCTGAGTCTGTTTTTGGTGGCGATGGGAGTCATATGATTGAAAGTTGAGATCTTTTCTGATTTGGGTTTTGATTCCAGGATTGGAATTTGGTTGATCTGATTGTTCAGATCGATGTTGTGACAATTGTAACGTTTTCAATTGAATATTGACTGTTGAGCATTTTTTTAGATTCCTGGGACTAAGTTACTTGCAGGAAATAGGGAATGTTAATGCAGCTGCTTTTGATGGGTTTCATGTGATCCCTGTCCTTCCAGTCCAGCACGGTGTCCAAGGTGTTTCTTCTGAAGTGTTGTCTGTGACAATGCCTTCTACAGATAATCAAGGCCCTTCATCATCATTTTCCTCGTTTGGCCGCTCAATATTTGGTGTCAGGCAGGAACAGGTTCATTCTGTGGATGCAAGTCATGAATCCGATTCCTGTAATTTAGAGCTCGGATCATTCCAAAAGCGGGCTACAGATCGATTTCAGGACCTTTCTGGGGCTACTGATGATGAATTGCTCTCAATTGATTGGATGCAGAAGCTGCTGGGTGTATTTATCTGCTGCCATGAGGAATTCAGGGCTATTCTGTTGAATAATAAAGAGCAGGTCTCAAAACCCCCCTTAGATCGTTTGGTTTCTGAATTCTTTGAGAAGTCAGTGAAGGCACTTGATATTTGTAATGCAATCCGTGATGGGATTGAGAAGATTCGTATGTGGCAAAAGCATCTGGATATTGTCCTTTCTGCATTGGGTTCAAGTAAGAGAGCATTAAGTGAAGGCCAGTTCCGGAGGGCAAGAAAGGCGCTGATGGATTTAGCACTGGCGATGCTTGATGAGAGAGACTCTGGATCAGTTTTTTCTCAACGTAATAGGTCTTTTGGGCGACATAACTCGAGCAAAGATCAACACTCGGCAGGGCATTCAAGATCACATTCATGGAGTGTCTCTCGTTCCTGGTCTGCAGCCAAGCAACTGCAGTCCATTGCGAGCAGCCTGGTTCCGCCTCGTGGGACTGAGATTGCTGCGACAAGTGGGCTTGCAGTTCCTGTTTATATGATGAATTGTATTCTCTTGTTTGTTTTGTGGACCCTTGTTGCAGCAATTCCTTGTCAGGATAGGGGTCTAAACATTCACTTTTCGGTCCCACGGCAATTCTCCTGGAGCATTCCGGTTACCTTGCTTTATGAACGGATCATGGAGGAGTCAAAGAAGCGAGAGCGCCGGAACTCAAATGGATTGTTGAAGGAGATATATCGAGTTGAGATATGCACCCGCCGCTTGACAGACTTGGTGGATTCAGCTCAGTTTCCATTGACAGAAGAGCAAGAGATGGAAGTTGAACAGGACGTGAAGGAGCTTACGCATGTTTGTGAAGCTTTTAGAGTTGGATTGGATCCATTGGAGCGCCAAGTGAGGGAGGCGTTCCGGAAGATTATGACGTGCCGAACTGAGGGTCTTGATTACCTTGGTGCCTCAAGCTATGCAGAGCAATGAAAATGTTGGATTGTTGCTGAGCTACCAGCTGTACAAATTTGCGGAAGATGTACATTTTACGTATTACCCGCTTTTTTTGAGAGGAGGAAGAATGAGTAGACGAGCTTGGCAGATAAATCTTTTAGCTCTCATGCATTGTATTTATCTCAGTACTTTGTGTAAGAAAACATGATGAGCAGGTTACATTTTAGATATTTTATGGTTGTGAGTTAGAGATATATATAGTTTCTCACACTTGTGTGAGTAAATTTCTAATGCCGAAGGTGCTCTCTGAATAATATTCTCAATTGCTGAGATTTGGTTTAAATTTATTAAATAGTATTTAAAATTTAATTTTAATGCCTGTATAATTGTGTATGCCACTTGTTATATATATATATATTTTTTGGTACATAAATGACTTATTTAATTAGAAGGATATGCACGTCAAGAAAAAATTGGAAGGATATGTATCATGCCTTAGAGTTAGTCTTTCATGACGACCTTCTTTCTTTCTTCTTCTTCTTCTTTTTGTTTTTCTTTTTTTTTTATTTGGGGTGAATGTTGTTGCCACAGTGTGCGAAGAGAACGAAGCAGTAAAATCAACGGAGTGCGTGTGGAATATGAGGCAGCTGATAGAATAAACTTGTCTTATCCATCTACACGTTTGAAAATAGATTTTATTTTTCTGCATTGTTACAGCTCTACTTATTCTCTGTTGCAACAAGGCCCGAGACATTGTGTTTAGATTTAATCATTTTTAAAAAACTCTTTGAATAAAATTTTTATTTTAACTTCGGAACCTGAAAAAAAAAAGCTAATTTAATTATTTAAACAATTAGAACAGATAATTATTTGACAAACTTTTTGGTTTATTCCATTTGATTTTTGTTTATTTTTATACCCGATTTTAGGCCCAAGGTATTGCCATGTTCATGATTTCTTCTAATCTTGTCTACACTGATGACTATTTTCGTTTATGTATATTTTTATTGATTTTATCCCACTATAATTACAATTCCTACACCTATGCTAGAAGAGTGAAGATTTTCTGGTTCCAAATTAGAAATCACCATTCCTTTATAGGAGGACTATTAAAAATTAAATAAATTATTTATTGCTTATTTTGTTTTAATTATTTTTCATAATCTTTATATATACAGTTACATTGCATTGCAGCGCAAGTCTATGTATTAAAACTAGAACGTAACAATAAAATGCTACTGCAATCTCCGCATACTATGCAGAAACCTGACATGAAGTATATAGACAACAGAAACAAGGTGAGTTCTATGGTACCTTTGTAAAAATGTATATTTTGTACATTTTTTATAATGAACGGTGAGGATTATGTTATAGATTGTGAGGTGCATCAATGCACTAATCACCTATGATGTATTATAAAAATATCTAATTTTAAGAAAATTTAAAAATATAATTAAATATATTTTAAAAATTAATTATCATATATTGTCAGTATAAAATTATATTGATAGTATAAAATAATTTTACATCACAAGATAATCAAAAAAATTTTATCGTGTAATTTTAATTATAAATACATTGTGATGTAAAATTATATTAATAGTATAAAATAATTTTACACTGTTAGTATAATCAAAAAATTTTATCAGTATAATTTTACAGTACTGCCCATATAATTTTGTAAAATTATACTGATAAAATTTTTTTATTACACTGACAGTGTAAAATTATTTTATACTGCCAGTATAATTTTACACTGTTAATGTATAATAATTAAAATTACACTGATAAAAACTTTTTATTATATTGACAGTGTAAAATTATTTTATATTATCAGTGTAATTTTATACTGTCAGTGTATGATAATTAAAATTATACTGATAAAATTTTTTCATGATATTGATAGTATAAAATTATTTTATACTGTCAATATAATTTTATACTATCATGATAATTAATTTTTAAAATATATTTAATTATATTTTTAAATTTTCTTAAAATTAGATATTATTATAGTACATTATAGGTGATTGGTGCATTGATACATCTCACAATCTCACCACAAGATATATCACAATCTGATCGTTCATCACAAAATATACAGAATGTACATTTTGTGCAATGTACCAGAGCATGCACCCAGAAACAAACCATAGACAATAGCAAAACAACTGGCACCAAAACAGTTGACAAAATAAATAACGGGTTAACAAGGCACGGTTATACTGGAAAGTGTTTTTCTGAATAGAATACAGGGGAGCTGTCTAGAAAATTCTTTGAATGTCAACTTTCAGTGTACAACATTATTTCTAGTTTCCTAAGGCTGCACATCTAGCAACTTCTATATACTGTCAGATATGGTACAACCATGCTTTTGTTCTTTGTAATTGCACATGCGAGAAATGAAGTGCGAAACATGCCTTAGTTAATTTACAACATTCTGCCCACCCTTAACATGCAAAGGCTCAGGTCCTTTAGCAGTGCACAGTAGACACTACTGACCGAAAAAAGGCTATATCCCCTATCCATAACAAAGAGTAAAGAAAACCGGCCAAGGTTCCAGGCAAGTCTGCTGCTCTGCACATGCCCCAAGCAGCCAGCCCCATGAGAGAAAAATGTGGGCACATTTTTGGCAGGGTTAGGATTAAGGTCTACCAGTTTTGTCGATGGGGGAATGCGCCAGGAGAGAATACCAAAGTCATGGAGTTTTGACCTTTAATGGACTTGAATTTGGCATCCCTTAACTATTTTGATCTTGATCTGGTGTTTTTAGTTCCACTGTTCTGGAGGTCTTGTGTCAACCTACCTGTTTCTCTAAACCAACAAAGTTGCCTGAATTCTATGTGAATTCCCTTCTTTACTATCTAAAGAGCTCTGGGAAAGACCACATTACAAACTTTGCGAAAAAGTCAGACTCCAAGAACTCGATATGTGCGGTCCGTCCAATAAGTGTGTTTAAGTTCCTTCCATAGCAAGAGGTGTTGAAGTTGATGTCACAGCGCATGGCCACACGATGGTCAGAGTTGCTTCGGATTTGGTCCAAGCAATTATTTAGCATGTCCATGAAGATTTTCCCTCTTTTAGAGGAATCCAAAGAAGCTGCTGGACACGGTTCTATTCTGGCAGAATGGTATGGAACATAACCATCCTGACATGTAATGAGCAGGAAGAGTTATGATACACCTTTCGGAATAACAAAAGGAAACTATACGTAGATGTAATATCAATAATACTACTTAAGGTTATGCAGAGTAGAAAACCTAGTTTCTAGGGTTACCTTGCATTGAAATCTAAAACAAATCCTATCATTTGCATAGGACCCTTATCATGAATGAACAAAAATACTCCGAAAAAAACAAAATGCCCATGCACAAAAGCAGTCAGCAGATGGAGTGGCAAAATAGTCATGATATCAATATTAGTATGAATCCTAATAAATTTAAGATTTCCATCAAGTACATTTCTATTTATCTATTTTTCTATTGAAACATGAGTTAAAATCTTATACTCTATCTTCACTCTTTAGGAAAAGATCCAGTATGTAAATGCAAGATAATTCAAAATAATGCAACGAAAAGTAAGCTCTGTTGATATTACAAACTATCATAATTCCCATCATATGCTTATAAGAGAGGTTACCTGAGGTGAGGAGAAAAGAATCACATTCCGGAAGTTTGCCAGTGTCTTCTCCTGTTGACAAGGACAACAGTATTTTACATTGGCAGCCAAAGACTAATAACATAGAACTTATTTCCCTATGTTCCCTTCATTCAAATACACCAACAAAATTGAACAGAAACCTTTAAGGTAAACAACCCCTTTTATTGTCACCTCTCCACTAATTTACCTCCAAATCCAAACCCCACAAAACCAATAACATTCAGGACTAGCCGACAAGGGAAAAGGAGACCTAGATAAAGGGTTAGGGGTGGGGCGACCTCTAAGAAGTAAGAGCAAATTATTATGTATCCAATACCTTGGAAAGATTGTAGATGAAAGTATTCTCAAGATCAGGGTCATCCGTAAAGGTCAGTTGATGGATACATTGTGTGCCCTTGAGCTTCTTCAGTAGCCACAGCCCTGAATTGAATAGAGAGTTCGAACTATACATATAACCCAAGTGCGGACCAGATATTGAGACATATGTATGTAAGTACATTAGATATGGCTCCATGATGCTCTCTGGAATTATTTAAACAAAAAAAAAAAAAAAATCAGTTTCACCAGTTTAAATTTTGATGAGCTGTAGTATCATTTAAAAATGTGCGTAAATACCAGCTAAGGCAGTTCTGATAATGAGATTCCCAATAGAATGACCAACAAAGCTAAGCTTGATATCTTTCAAGATTCCACTTCTTGAAGCTTTATCCATCTTCTTTTTCAGAAAAGAGATCACTTCCTCGGCAAGCCGTAATCCCATTTCTCTGAAGTCCTCAGATGTTTTGTCTTCATTTGCTTCTGACATAAGAAACTGTATCTTGGGGTCTATTAAAAGCCATTGGTTCCGAACAAGCCGTAAATCCAAATGATTTCCCTGTTAATATTTGAGCAATGAGGGGTTTGCTTAGTCATAATAATGGAACAAGATGGAAAACACTCAACTACTCAATAACCAACTAAGTATTAAAGCAGGAATCCCAATAACTTATGTATAAGAGATACTCAGCTTCTTTTAGATAGTAACTTAATTTATGTCAAAATCATCAGAAGCAAATCAACAAACTAATAAATGGAAAACATAATACAAAAATAAATCAGTAAAATAAAAAAGGTGTTCGGGAAGAATAATTCAAAGGTAGCCTCTATTAGAACAATGAGTGATTTTATAGGCCAGTCACCTAAGCCCAGGGCAGTTTAGTGAAATTTCTTAAAGGAATCATGGATACATCCATTCCTAGGACCACATTCTAATAATGGGCAGAACCTTCAACTAAGCTACGAGAGTAGATAATTTAAAAATTGTAGAGTATAAACCCACTGCTACAGCAGTACCTCGAAGTGAACTTCATAACAGAATCACCAAAAAAATAAAAAAATAAAAAACCTACTCTAGCTAACGAATGACACTTAATAACAAGAGTGAGAGTTGTCAACAGCCAAAATCCTAACAGAAGAAAATCCAAATAAATTTGTTTGCCCCAACTTCCCAATTGTAATATCAAGAAACTACATGAACTCACAAGTTGTGCCCCACAGCCTTAGTAATATAAAGCTTCAGTGGCTATAACCTTAGAATTAAAAAATTAGCATCACAACCAAACTACAAATATGGAACCCATCTTCAATGCTATTGATGCAAAAGAATGGAAAGCAGGCACTGCATGAGTGTATTTTATTATATCGAGACAGCACTAACAAAGTTTTGAAATCTCCCATTTTCAGTTTTATACCAGATCCCGTATTGCCAGTTTAGTCTTCCGAAAAAGTATGGTAGTTTTTAAATCTTAAAAAATTTAAGGCTACAGAGTAACAGGAAGTAAGGAGAGCAAAACCCAAACAGATCAAGAAGATAAAAGCAACTGCAAGAATGTGAAACATGCCTGAAACCCATGTACAAAAACAACTACTCTCAGAACATGTTCATTTTGTCGTAGGCTACTCCCACACAACTTGTTTGTGGCACTAGATCCATTTTCTAGTTTATGCCTCGCTTCATCCTTCAAAGGAGTGAAATTTGAATCCACACTGGTCGAGCGGTACCCATCTGGCAAGTGTTCTACAATAATAATAGGAACACGCAAAGGATCTTCAAATATGTACATGTCTTGAAGTGACCGATTGTTGATCTGCATGGAATTCATATATTGCATAAATTCCAATCAGCAGGAAAAAGAGATTATAAAGCATTCCAGACAAAAATAATCACTCACCCTCATTTGTGCTATACCTCGCCTATGAAGTTCTGCACGCATTGTCACGGTTTGAATAGGCTGAACAGAAGTAGAAGGGAACATATTTGAAGAAAATGATTCAGTGAAGCAAATCCATATGAAGACAATCTAATAATTAATTCCAAACACAGCAGACAATGATGAAGTTTATGAATCTTGTACAACATAAAATAGATAATTACATCATCAGTTAACCTCCTTGTATTTCCACGTGCACCATGTTGCAATAATGTCCTTTCAACTCCATTACTCATAAATTGATGAGGCATTGCAACCTTTGAGTGCACCATCCATATCGACCATTCAGTTCTCCGATCGTTAGCCCAGGAATTACGTAGAAATTCCAGTATCTTTGTTTTGTTTTCCCTGGGTGAAGTGATAAGATTGAAAAGGAGATGATGGTATCAACTTGATATAGCGCTAAAATATTATGCTCAAAGAGTGCATCTTTTCTCACAACTTAACAGTCTATGCCTTCATGTTACTAATAGATGTCTCACAACAACACACACACACACATATATATATATAAAGTGCCTCATTCTGCACAAGCTAAAACACAGTTAACCTGTCAATCAGGTTCAAGCTCAGCTAATTACATTATGCTCAAACCAAGAAAAACTTAGCAAAATAGTCTTTTGGATATCATATTGATCAGAATGGATGCACAATTGTACCATTAATTTATTGAAAGAAAGGGGCTACCAGGACCCCCACAGTTGCCAAAGTTAAATAATTCCTTGGACATAAAATTCCTTCTATAATCTCTCTGAACAAACCTGTGGAATTTCAGAAAAATATTCCAAAGACATAAGAGCTGATTCCCAAGAGACTGAAAGGAGTTTAACAGATGGTCATCCCAAGAAAAAGGTTGAAATGATTTTTCGGTAAGATAATTGATAGAATGAGCAGCTTTCTGTCAAGGGGAAGAGTAAAGTATTACATTAGCAAATGGTCTAAAAGACAAAGACGCAGAACAGATAAGGGAACATTCATGTTGCAAGAATAAAGGACCTCAGCACTGACTTGTGGCCTGTCAGACAGTTTAAGTGATGGTTCACAATCAATACTTTTCACATGTGCTAGTGGAGTAGAATTAAACCATTCTGTAACATCCGATTCAAAAGCAACTTCAGTCAAATCAATAGCTTCGTCAATGCCTGTGCTTATCCTTTTCAAATCTTCAAGCAGGATATCATGGGCAGCCATCAATGCTTTGATGAGCATAACCTGATTTGAGTTTTGACCATCAGTAGAAAAATAAGTTACAATAATAAGAAAAGAGATTTCTCAGCAAAATTAAGCTCAACCACTAATATAAATCACAATTTTCCAATTTCAGCTTAAAACGATTTCATAAAACAAGAAACATTGCTATGAAGCTATAAAAAATTTACAGCAACAGAAGATATCATACCTTGTTTGACCCAACATAATCTTCAACATAACTGCCTTCTGAGTCTCTAGAATCACTGGTATAATTCAAACAACCATATCATTCAAAAGCTAAAACAATATGTAGGTCAAGCACTATTGCATATAAAACCAAGGCACTAGTGACTAGTGTAATACAATTAGTCCAAGCCTAAGACCACTTATACAATAAGACTCTTAACCCAATCAAATAAGGAAACAACTCCTAAGATTGCTCATTAGTTAGAGGATTAACTGGTTCTACAATATATTGGTCATAATCTAAAGATAATCTATATAGTGAGGATAATCTAACAATGGTGATGCAACAGGTCAGCTACTAGAGCATCTATTTGAACTTCAAAAACCAGACATCTGACAAACCTGGGTACCTTCTGTCGAGATGTGTGATAACTAGCTTTTAGTAGACTGATGTGAACAGTTGTATCAACAAGGACAGCATGGAAAGCATCAAAATGGACAGGACAATATGAATGCAATCCCAGAAGAGCTTTAGGGGGGATTCTATATTCATGAACTGAAGCAGAGCATGCATCTAACTCAGATCTGCACAATGATGCAAGCAGTTTTAGTGTTCATAACCTCAAATTCACAATCATAATGATAAAATCAAACTCAAGTTCAATCAATTTCATCATATATAACTTTCACTAGTTTAATACACCATTACACTCAGTAAGGGAAATAGTATCATTAACTAACCCAGTTTCAGTCATAGGGGCGTGCAAGAGTTCAAACTTCAAGATAATAGCAGAAGACTGGTCCTGCATATAAAACATTATTAGGCAACATGTTTATGACAAGGAAAAAAAGAAAAGGTTAGAGCTAGTGCGTACAGACCAAGAAGTCAGTAAGCCACTGCGGTATGTGCGTGTGTGTGTGTGTGTGTGTGAATTTTATTATAAGGAAAGACAATAAGTACAACTAGGAGGAGAATAAAAAATCATCCCAAAAAGCAAATGAAGAGAAAATGACAATCCTGATTGACTCAAAAATGCAACAAAACTGTTCAATTTCTTTGCATAACAGTAGTATAAATTTACTTCAAACAACTTGACCACATGAAGACAATCACATCCAATAGTCAACATAAGGGCAATGTGACATCCTTAAAAATTTGGGTATTCCTTCCCCAACCTAATACACCAGGGAATCCCATGGCTTTCTTTCTTATGACTTCCAAAGGAAAAATTTTGCTCTTTAACAAATATTTTATAAAGCTTATTGCTTCTGCCATCGAGTTATTGAATGAAGGGTAAAAAAGCAAATATAGCATTATCAGATATCAAGGTAAATTGCGAACATTTGATGTCAGATTATATGTAACAACTACCAAGGTACAGCCTTTAGATCGGGCATGTAATTAGGTCCATCTTCGTTATATTGATTTTGACACAATCATGATTTAATTACATTAAAAGTTGTTTGCTGCCTAAGTAGGTAGATGTATGTCTCTCTCTCTCTGTATATATATGTGTGTGTGTGTGTGTGTGTGTGTTCTCTGTCAATATTTATTGTACATATCTACATTATGTTGTGTGTGGGGACCTTTCCATATCTTTCAAGAATTTAAATTCAGTTGTCCTGATTTTGTCAAAAGAACAGTAGGTATGGTCATTCTTAGGACCCTGTTTTGTCAGCCACTTGGAAAACTTCCAGAAAGTCACGCTAAACACCTGAGAATCATATTTCTATC
The DNA here is from genome assembly GCA_031439585.1 of Pterocarpus macrocarpus. Lineage (NCBI taxonomy): Eukaryota > Viridiplantae > Streptophyta > Magnoliopsida > Fabales > Fabaceae > Pterocarpus > Pterocarpus macrocarpus. The sequence continues at coordinate 39,972,729 of CM062518.1, forward strand.
AAATTGTCCTGCTTTGACAAGATCCTTTCTAACATTTTTTGTGTCCTATACCTTGTCTGTCTGTTTAACAAAACTTAACCTCCTCTATTGCCTATATATTATAGGTTATATAAAAAGATGATGAAAGAGAAAAACTGACCTCACAATCACCAAAAGATAGGTAGAATGAGATCATGATAGAAAGAAATACATCCTGCCTTGCATATCTAATCCGGAATGGTGGTGTTGAAAAACTGTTGTCTGTATCATCAATCATCCAAACTCTACATAAATTGTCAGAACCCACTTCAGGAGCTGCAGCTCAAAGAAAGGTAGAATTCTAAGATTTTACTCTGGCTAAAATACAAATATAATGCAAGACAGTAAACTAGCTAAAGCAACAAAATAATTGCTCAGCATATCAAGCTTGTAAATGTCAATGTCTCAGGTATATAAAAAGTATCTGAAGCAAAATGATCCATTTGTCAATTTTATTTTTGAGTGTATGAAGTATGTGTGTGCACTAATCACATTTTAAAGGCTTGAGGATGACTGTGCCAACACAACGGAAAAATTTGTATAGTGCAGCTGCACCGCACAAACTAAAATGGAGACGTATGACTTCTATATATAGAACCTTGTAGTTTTTAATGTCTGTCTAGACATTAAAATATCAACAGCCACAAGTTTCACTAATAAATCATATGTATATGGACAGCTTGGGTGTTAAACATTTGAGCTTAGTTAAATAAACCACTTCTGCTTTCTCAATCAACCAATATCAATGAGACATAAATTTGCAAGAGGTTCATTTCTTAAATCTCACTTTGGTAAAATAGATTTCCTCGAAATATAAACTGTAGTTTTTATATGAGCACATGTTTGTGTGTGGATCACACACCAAAAACCGATAAAACACCCTTGACGAGACACCCACAAGATCTCAATGACCAGAAACTTATGTTTCCATAAAGTAAATTAGTCTAGTACTGCAAAAGTCATTACAAACTACAATAAACAGCTTCAATTAACCACTAATGCTTCAAGATATTAGGAATATATGTCACCTTCATACTGAACAACCCGTGCCGGAATCCCAGGATAGGAGTCTTCACCCACCTCCCATCTCATGGTAACCTTGATTTTGTACCATCTGCATAACAGCAATAACAATGAAAGATCAGATTCATCAAAAAAAAAAAAAAAAATCTTTAAAGGAAAAGCTGCAAGAAATTGGAGCTTACCCTTGTTCAAAAAGGTCAAGATTATGAAACCTATGAATGTAAACAGCAACTTCATGAACAGCATCGAGCACAGGCAGCTGGTTTGACCTTGCAGGGCCAGGTTGCTCACCATTGACCAACCTTTTGGTTGACCAAGTCTTCTGATTCAGACCCACAAACCATCTCAGTCTCCGAAACATATGTATATAGTTACTAGCAGCAGATACTGTAATAGCACTCTATTCTCAGATCATCATTCATCCCTTATCCTTTCAATGGAACTGGAGCAAAACCCCACTACTCCTGAACCAATAAAGGATCCAACTTTCTCCCACCCACCTTGGTTTCAATGCAAACCAAACCCAATAAAGCGACCCATCATGCTCAAAACTTTAAGGCATCTGCAATGGTGGGTCTGTGTAGAAGCGATTGATTGGTTGAAGTTGAGGAAAAGTTGGGGACCAAGATGGAAAAGAAATAAAGGGGTGAAGGTGAATGAATCAATCAATCAAAGAGAAGAACAAAGGCACAAACTTTGCTTCATGTCATGATTGATAGTAATTTTTCATGATTCATCATAGACCCCGTTGGCCCAAAACAGCATAATTTTCGTCAACGCTTTTCGCAGGTGATGCCATTAATGATGCGTTTTTGTTGTGTTTTTGCAGAACAGAAAAGATAAGGAAAAGAGCCTTTGAGAAAATAGCTACATGGGATGCCGTGTCGGTGACGGCCGTAGATCGTAAATCATGGGCCCTGTACGCTGAATGTGGTATCAGTGTCACTGCTACACCCTCCTCCTAAGTCCTAACGCGGAAAGTAGCGGCCTCTTTTCTGTTTTGATACGAGGAAAAATGATTGAATCTTCCTACATTTCTAGGCTTTCACATTTTGGTTTGTGAAAATGGTTTTGGTGGAAATGGAAATTTTGGGTCCTCTTGTCTTGTCTGAATTCTTTTTGACAAAAGTAACTTTTAATTAAAAAATATGTGTAAGAAATTCTACAATGACTAATTTAAGAATTCAATTTAAATACTTCTTTTATAAGTTGAAAAATATATTATAAAAATACTTTTAAAGTTTTAAAAATAATAAATTCTTATCACCCAATTTATTGTATTTTTTAATTACGTATTTTTATTATATTTTTTGGGTATAAAAGTAAATTATATTTGAGTTACAAATAAATTTATACGAGAGAAGTCATTCTAGCATTATTTTTTTATACATATGATGACTGAAACTTAGAATAATATATTTAAGAACTCAGGCATATTAAACTTGAGTCACTATACATTAATAATCCAATGTAGCTTTTATTATTATATTTATGTAGTTAATGATAAAATAATTCTTGTGCCCTATTGTGTGGTCTGGAGTTAGGGTGGTAATTACAATCCGATCCATGCATATCCTCTTCACCCCAACCCAGGCTGGTTAGGATTTGACACGTAGATGCAAGATGGGTTTGAGTGCGGATAGAGTTGGGTTTGGATTCAGGTTCAAGGCAAACCCACCATTACTTTATCCGCACCCTACACACACACACATACACACACACACACACATATATATATATAAGATTTTTTTAATATTTTTGTCATTTTAAGGATGTATTTGATATAAGAGTAAGAAGTAAAATTTTCATAAATTAGATTAATGTATAATTTTTTTATATAAAATTAATCTATAAAAATTTTTACTTTATTTTTATCATTACACCAAACACATCCTAAATATAAAATTAAATTTGATAGTAATTTTTATCTCAAAAAACTTAAAATAATTTTTTAGATATTTAAAAAAAATAATAAATAAGGGCATATAGAATACAAATTGACATGAGCTGCCTATAAATACGAATAGGATGGAAGTACGTTGAGACCTCTTCAATAAAGTGTGCGGCAAATTCAGATGGTGCATTGGCGGTGGTTGAGTTGGTGGCATCCATTAAGGAGGAAAGCTAGTATCCATTAAAGTGGAAGGGCAGTTGAATTTGAAAGGTGTGCATATGTTGATTAAATTTATCATTTTATTTGTATTGTATGTATAAAATATTTTTTCAAAATTTGATTAAAAATTTTGTGTACTTTAAGGAAAAATAAAAATGTACGAATGCAGAACATAATATGTGTAATAAAACCTGAATGTGAACTTCACTAAAGTAATTTTTGGACTCTAAGGACAACACATGCTCTCCCTCAGTTTGAATTGACGTCCTTTATTCAATTTACTAGAGACTTTGGTGGGATTTTGACTTCTTTTTAACTTTTGGCCCATTAATCAAAGCTAATTAAGAGTAGGTTTGTTTATTTTTTTAATAAAAATAAAAATTGATTTTTTTGATTAAAAAACTATTTTATTATAAAAATTATTTATTTTAACTTTTCTATTTTTTAATTTTTGAATAAAAATTAAAATAAATAATTTGTATAGAAAATAATTTTTTTAGTATTTAAAAAATCAGTTTTTATTTAAAAAAAAAGGTTGAAACAAAACCCACTGACAACAATAACAGGCTATAATCCACAGGCCACGGCAATAAATTTACGTCAATCAATTCAAACGAAATCTACAAAACAGTACCTTACGTACAATAGAGTCGAGAAATTTCTTCTTTTCATATTAGTATCCGTGTTTTTTTCGTGATTCAGAAAAAACCGTTTTGGTAGAAAGAACAAAAAGGTTTAAAAAACAGGGATGAATTGAAGACGAAGATTCTTTTACACCGTGTTGGAAATGATAAAATACGATAAAATTGAATTTAATTTTATTAATAATTAAATTTAATTATGTTGTGATTTAATTTTTATATTTAAAATAAATTAATAAATTATAAAATTAAATTTATTTATATTATTTAAAATATATATAAAAATAAATTAAATTTTTATGTTAATTATTTTATTCTTTATTAATATTATTATTTAAAAAATATATATTATCAAGATTAAAGATTTTTTAATATATCATATCTTAATATCAAATTCATTAAATTAGGAATTATAAATTATACTTATTTTAGTTTGATTTATTTTAGATCTTTTTAAAGAATTAAATTCTATTCAGATTTTAATTCTAATGCCATTAATCGACTCTAAATTCAGAAATTGAATTTATTTTCTTAAATAAATTCAATTTTATGGCTTTCCAAATAGCTTTTTATGGAATAATCTTCCTGCTAGAGCATTAAAGTTTTTTTCCCCTACAATGTTTAATGAAGATACTGATAAATAGCAAAAATTAAAGGATGGAAATTTATTGTTTATAAATCCTGTCTCATTTTTTGTTTTATTAATCACCATTTAAAAATAATTCAAAAATAAATATTTCAAAATAATTAAAAACTACTAATTATGTGTATATTATCTTTTAAATGGTAAGATGTAATTAATAAAACAAGGAAGGAGACAATATTGGAAATATATCAATATGTTCTCATGTTTGTTTTGAATATGATCAACACATGTTAGTAAAGAGATAGCCAAAGACACTCAATTTCAATCCTACAAATTTTAGAAAAGCTCCACTTATTTAAAAGCTAAGACTTGTATCTAATTTTTTATATTCATTTCACTAATTCTTTAATCAAATAATCACATATCAAAATTTCTTTTTTGAATAAGTAATTTAAAAGTTAAAAGTATCCATCCTTTTCAAAAAAAATATCTATTTATTATTTTTTAATGTAATAATTGATTAGAATGAATATCTATTTGTAATATCTATTTAATTTAATTTAATAATATCTATTTGTAATTCTTTAATTGAATAGTTTTTTATATTCATTTAAACTAATTCTTTAATCAAATAATCACGTATCAACTACTTCTTTAATAACTGAATAAAATGAACATAAGAATTTTAATCTAAGTTTTTTCCATATTTAAAATATTTGTATCTATTTCCCTAGAGGATTCTTTTTAAATGTTTAGAAGTACTTATATAAATTTTATATTTACATTTTTTAGTTAAGCTGACTTATATTCAATGATTCCAGCTTTTTAACATTTGTAATGCCTCTTTATGAGAAGAGATTAACATCATCATCCTTGTGCCTGGCAAAATCAGCAAAATTCTCAAATGGATAACCGTCTGGTTTCAGAAAAGCTGGGCTTTTGAAGAGTGTGCAAGTCCAAGCCGACCAGTCTGTCAATCTCACAGCCTAGAAGTTATAATACTCACAAACATTTTCCTAGTTAATGACAATCGTTTGGAAGTAATTGTTGTTTCTAACCATTTGGTGTTTTCTACCAAGGAGAAGGGTTTCTTTCTTCCATCACCTTCCAGGGTTGGGAACCTGAACACTGAATAATAAGTGCTTCAAATTGAGACCTCAACTTGCAGAGGACTTTCCACCTAGGAAAATGTTGAATACTTGGAATTAAATACTTTTTGGTCCCGTGTGGGCGCCATCTAACATGCACTTTGGCCAATAAGGTGCATCATGCACTATGTAGATTTAAGGGCGAAGATCAATGATATATGTATGCAATCACTTGTTAATATTGCACCTTAAAATTTCACCCAAACACTCTTTGCTCCCCTCAAGTCACTGTGTCTCACTTATCACTCTCCCTTTCTCTCTCTCTGCTCCACTAACTCACCATCTCTTCGCCACCCATCCCTCGACGCTACCACTGGCCATTGCCAGCTCAACCTACTCAACAAAGATGTCATTAACCATCAAGCACAGCACTACATTTTTTCTCCAGAATAACCTAATGATCATAGAAGGCAATTTATTTACTTTTGAATTGGGTTGCTCGAAGTTTGTGGTGGAAAGATATTGTTAGGAGCCATCAAATGGATCAATGACAATAGTTGCAGCCTCTCTCACATGCTTTGTGTCTTTTAATTGCTATTTTGCGTAGAGATCTTATAATGGTGTGGGCCTATGGTGGTCGCCCACAAAAAATAGTTATTGATTTGATTGTGTAAGGAGGCCATTAGATTCTTTGATTTGATGAGTGATGGGAGGTGTTACCTTCAAATAAGGTTTGTGGCTTGGCAGAAAGCGGGTGACTGTTGGCTCACCACTGTAAGGAAGGGTGAGAGGGGCTGGTGGTGGTGGTTGAAGTGGTTGTCACAGTGGGGTGGGAGCTGGGGTCATGCGGTGGTGCCAGAGGCGGTGGTAGGTGGTGACCTTGGGTGTGTAGGTGGAGAATGGCGGAGCTCGGGGGAAGCCGTGGGATAATGGCGGGGCCGACGGTGGCATGCTTGTTGTTGTCCAAGGAGTTGATGAAGGCGATGGCAAAAGAGGGATCAAGGGTGGAAATGGAGGAGTTCAGTGGGGGTAGAGAACGAGTGCATGTTGAATTTTAAAGTGCATTAGCAGCTGTTGGTTGTATACATGCATCAACGATCTTCACCATCAGATCCACGCGGTGCGTGGTGCACCATAGTTGGTAATGTGCAGCATAGCACGCGCCGCCCTTTTTGTGACATATTTCAATTTTAAAACTTAACCAGTCCTGTTTCTGATCTAAGTGTAGACACGATTGTATGACCAACATTAAAAACTGCATCCATTTCAACTTTTATACATATGTCTCGATTTTTCTTGGGGATAAAAAGCAAGCGATCCCATTCTATTGATACAGAAATGCGTTACTGTAAGGAAACTTACTTGTCTGGCCATTAAATGAGCTTTCAGCTAGTAGCTACCAAGAAGGGATATTCTTAAATGGCTGCTGTACTCGCAATGATAAGTACTTATTTATTGGACGTTCATGGTAAGCATTGTAATAAATATACGTCAACTAAAATACACGTTAACTCTTACAAAATATTAGAATTTGTAACTAATTCTTTGATTTATTTTTAAATGAAAGCATTCTTTTAATCCTTACTTAATATATTTAATTAGTGTTTTGAATTTGTCTCATGATTTAATTACTTTATTTTGACGATCGATTTAATATATGTATATACTATATCTATACTTGGTACTAGTATTATACCCGTAGCTATACAATATAGACCACTCCATTCATAGTTACACAACACAGCAGCATAGGTGTCATTACACACAATAGAAACGTCCGAGTTTATATTGCTAGACCTCAGTACGAGCATTACTCTCCCAGAAAATGTGTCAACACTATTAGCTCCTAAATATTGAAACCATTAGACAATGATCTCAGCAAGGCCAAGATAATTGCTTGAAACTCTACAGTAAGAGGGATAATTGGATGCTTATACATATTATATAATATTGATTAATTCAACGACAGCCCCACCTTTGATCTTTTTCTTTTTCTTTTCTTTCTTCTTTTTTTGGGTTCTTTCCCCTAATTTTAGATCGATGTTTCGTGTTTGATTGAATGGGAAGACTCATTATTGGAGTTGTATCCTCCACAAGATCAGCACCTTCCACATTCCTAAACTATCTTGCTTACCCAAACTTATCTGGTCATGCCCATTCATGATACGATATGCTAGCTGAATTAGCTTAATTAAGCCACTAAAAACAAACAATTAGAGAGAGCATTAACTAGTATATCTGCTACACACAGAACCACCAACCCACCAAGTTTCCATTCTCAAAGCTTCATTGTTATCCATTAAAATTATTAGATTTTTTTTTTACTTTGGTCTTGATTCAAATTATTATATTATAATTGCTTTTTAGCATATCTCATTCAAATTTCATGCAAAAAACACATACTGAAAGCCCTCCATAAGTTCCGCAGATTAGTGGTGCATGGTAAGCTAGACGTTTAGAACCCAAATTACTGCAATTAATTGATTACAGCATCAATCAACCACCTTTAGTGCGAAAGTTGTTATTCCATTCAAATAATTGGGGTCTGGGCCAGGGGAGTGTACGTACCATGTAACACCATTCTGTGTTATATATATATATTACTACGTATATATTAGTGGGGCGCTGTGGACAGTGCTCGATGCAAGATTCCTGAAAGCCAAAACTTTTCAATTTTTTATGGATACTTTCCCATAAGCTAAGTAGCTAACCCCATGATCTTATTTTATTCTCTAGAAAGTAGCATGTTTGACTGGTGGATTTCGACCGCAAAATAAAAGGTAGCTGCATGCATGTTACTGTTACATATATAAATCACATTATTCATTAATGTTACTACTCAATCATATAGGTTACTTAATTTTCTCTCCAATATATCACCCATAAAAATCGCAAAAGTAAGGCATGACTTGTGAAGCTAACTTTTCAGCGTCATTAAAGTGATTTTAATACTTGCGAAAATCTTTTTCCTAGCTGTAGTACATTATATATATGTTCACATCATACTGGAATTGGAAAATATATAGGAACTCAAGTAACTAACCCAATACCAATCATTGAAAAAATGTACTGGATGAATATGTCAAGTGAATGCACCAGCTGACCAGCACCATATAGAGTTGGCCTTATAGCTAGAATAACAGATAGTCAATTATTAATTACCAACAATAGCAAGAAGAAATAGTAGAAAAAATCATTGAATTGGTTAATGGGGTTGTTATGTTGTCCTCCTCGCTTCCATTTGGATAAGAGAAAGAAATGCAAGAAATGGAAGGGCTTGAAGAGGAAAAATAGAAGAAGAGAGTTGAAATGCTTCTGCCACACGAAAAACCTTCATATACGCGCACACAAAAACAGCTAGCTCACACCATGAGATAATGGTGCAACAGAATTGCAAAGAAAGTGTGTAACATACGAAGAGAGAGTTGGGAGTGAGAATGATCGATGACGCGGCGAAGCGTGTTTGAGATAAACGATTAGAGAGCATTATTCAGGGATGGTCACGTGAATCCATCACAATATCCCAACCTTGGACACCTTCCCCATGTCTCCGTAACGCAAAATATCTTCCCAAGTTTTAGAATGACAAATAGAATAATATTGTATCGTAAATGTTACAACCTCCTCTGTCACGTTTTTCTCTCTAGCCTTGTGTCTTCTTTCTAAACTCTAATCATAACAGAATCACACCAATTAGACACATGGCAACAAACACAATACAAGCTATTGCAAAGAGGACTCATATGGTAATATTCAATGGTTCGGATGACAATTTTAGTGCTTATGCTGTACCGTATGAGTTTTGCTATATTCTCATAAATTATCCTCTTAACACTTAACCATGAAAATATTAAATAAAAAATAAATACATTTAAAGTAATTAGCAAAGTGCATTACGTTTGGTGAAAATATGTAATTTCATAGGGATCCCAATAATATGATTCGAGTGGCACGTGGACATTTCCTAAGTTGGCAAGGTAAATGGTGTTTCGCTACGCCACCTAATAAAAAGATCAATCCCTCATGAAACATGAATGACTACATTACGCAGGCTCATCCCACTTGTTTATAATAACAACACTTTCTGCTTTCTCCTTTTTTATTATTATTATTTTATTATTTTCAGTTTTCTTCTTTTTCTTGCTCTCTCTTCATGTCGTTTGTGTATATATATAGGACATGGTTTGCTCAACCCTCCTCACCAGCTTCAGTGCCTGCATGAGATTGAGGGGTTGAGTAGGAAGTAACTCAGCTAAGGTTTCCTATAGCAACCCCTATCCTTGGGCATTTGCTCAAAACCTAAAGAATAAAAAGAGAGAGCATGACTATTATGGGCAGTCACAATTATTTGGCTCTTACTTTTGGCATACTAGGTAACACATACAAGGGTCTCTATCAGTTGCTGCAATTTTCCTTTATTCTTTTTCTTTTTTCTTTTTAATTCTTTCATGTTCTAGTACTCCAATATCGATCCTTTTACTTCGAAGTTTCTTCAAGGAAATGCACTCGCTGCCTCATCTTGGTTCTTGCATTTCCTCTCGTGCATTTTTCTTTTTTCTATTTTATCATTGTTATCTCTCTCGTCTATTCAAAATCACATTATTTTCATGAACAGTTTTTGAGTTTCATTTCCTCCCAATTAATTAATATATTGGTCCTTTTAATTTTTGTTTCTTAATAACTATCTTCATGCTCTTAAAAGTAATGAATGGCCTGAGCCCGTACATTGTTGCTTGAATCAATTATAAATTTATAGTTGAGTTATGGGTTGATATTGATCGAACAAATTCCCATTTTAAAAGCAGTTGAGAGCCTAATCAATTCTCTTTTAATCATATTGGATACTGAATTCGGACTGCTCTGTACTTTTTTCATGCACTACCTTTTAACTGTAAATATACCATATTCTAATATAATTAACCTCCTTTTGGCTAAAGCAAAGGAACTAACATATTCTCCATTTGATGATGCCTAGGTAACATCATTTCCTTCCTGGTGTTTTTGGCACCCCTGTAAGTATATATGTATATATCAACTAAGTCTTATTATTTCCACCTAATTAAGGACACGCCTTTAAATTTCTTTTGAATAAAAATTAACGCATTTTAATTATTATATTGTCATTAATAGTAAATATATATGTTTTTCTTTGTTAAAATTGCAGACCAACATTTTACCGAATATACAAAAAGAAATCCACGGAAGGTTTCCAATCGCTGCCTTACCTGGTCTCATTATTCAGCTCAGTGCTTTGGCTATACTATGCCTCACTCAAAACAGATGCTGTTCTCCTCATTACCATTAACTCATTTGGATGTGGCATAGAGATTATCTACATTTTCATGTACATAATCTATGCGCCCAGGGATGCTAGGGTATATATTCACCAATCTTCCCGTACACTAATTTTGTTACCAATTGACTGACTGAGCAATGAGCATAAGCATGTAGCACTAAGTCGATACATTATTTTTAATTGCAGAATTTAACCATAAAACTATTTATGGCAATGAACGTGGGCTCCTTCGCCTTGATCTTCTTCATCACCCATTTTGTTCTACATGGTTCCCTCCGTATCAAAGTCCTTGGATGGATATGTGTATCTATTTCAGTGAGTGTCTTTGCAGCACCTCTAAGCATTGTGGTGAGTGAAAATTCCAATCACTGAGTGCTTTTAATTAGTGCTTGCACTCCCATCAATGCAATTTCTTACTCCCATTTCTTTATTAATTAATTTCTTGCTGTGCAGGCACAGGTTATTCGTACAAAGAGTGTAGAGTTTATGCCCTTCTATTTGTCATTGTTCCTCACACTGGGTGCCATAATGTGGTTTGCTTATGGTGCTTTCCTCAAGGACACATGCATTGCTGTGAGTATCTAATATTGAGTGATATTAAGATTAATTCTTAGATAGCCATGTCTATCAAGTATGCAAATTATTACTTAACATATGAAAGGTGGTGGGATCATATATATATATATATATAACAGGAGTGCACCTATTATTTTAAAGAGTGATACTATATAACATGAAAGATTTCTATTTTTTTCAAAAGAAGGCAAGCTATATGTGGTGTGTTAAAAAAATATGTAGACTAAAAAATTAATGGATATCAAGGGGTGGTGTCACACAGAAAAGACTCTTTGTTATTTATTACTTATTTCTATGATTTTAAATACAGCTGCAATATTGTTGTTGCGGTGCCTTCTGCAACTACATTGTAATTGTATTAGTTACATTTTTCTATAAGTTTTCATAATTGCAATAATTACAACACAATTGCTACTATAATTTAAAATTATGTTAGTTGCTTGGTATCGTAATTTTTTGGTTCCAAAAATTAAGATTTTTTTTTACACGTGTTAAATAATGGTTTGAGTGGATAAAAATGATGTGATAGACTTTGTCTAGCTAAAAGTCTATCGCAATACTAATTAATACTTCATTGACGAATTTTTCATCGCTTATGTGCAGATCCCAAATGTGCTGGGTTTTGCACTAGGGCTACTTCAGATGTTGTTATATGCCATTTATAGGAATGGTGGGAAGAAGGTGGTTAGTGACAAGGAGCATGCACTAGAGCCGATGAGAAACGTTGTTATAGTGAGCCCGTTGGCGTTGGGGACTAGTGAAGTATTCCCAATCCCAGTCATTGATGATGCGAATAAGGAAGGAAAAAAGGATGGTGCAGAAGGTAAGGAGAAAAGCGTGCAAGAAATCGAATGCCCAGTGTGATAGACTCGGCTATTCATATATGATGAGTGTTTATTTCGTGGAACAAGTCAAAGGCCACAAGGATATGGTTTTCTTCTTGTATATATAGTTGCTTATATGCCAATGCCAGTGACTGTCTAAGTGTCTATCATCGTTATGTGTGACTTTATATTATATGTATTCCGTAGATTAAATATTAATTCGATGCCTTCCCTTTGGTCCGATGATACTGCATGCACCTAATTTTCATCTAACACTTTACCATGTATCATCACTACTTAATAATAAATTTAAAAGTATTAATATTATTAATTATGCAGAAACTCGCTTTTAAAGTTATTAGAGTATATCGTAGCCGTTTAAACATAGAATTTTTCTTCAAATACGATGGTTATATAATTGCTTTGCTGGTGTTAATAAAATAAGATAAATGAATTGCAAGATAAAGAAAACATTAGAAAAAGAATAATATAATTAATAAATAACAATGCTACGGAAAGCTCAAGTGTTTCAACACCCTTTGGTACGTGAAAAAAATATTAGATAGACATAATTTTGTTATTAAAATATTTGTGAGAATGATGTGGTATTATTTTTAACCTTTGGATAAATTATTAAGTAGTCTTTTCTCTCATAACTTATCCCACCATCTTACTTATTTTTAGCAAATTTAGGTAATAATGCTAAAAAATAATTCTGAACATGTAGCATTATTCTTTGTGAATCGATGGTTATTAAAGTTGCATGAGTTTCGTTTGCTTTGGTAACCAATCATAAGATAATAATCAGCACAGCTATACGCTGCAAATTTGATTTCACAAAATGATATGCGAAGACACACAGTGTTATCTGATCGGAAATACATGGGAAAACAAGTGCGAAAAATTAGGAAGGAAAAACGTGTTTGTAAAGATAAATGTACAAGCATCACTATTCATAAATAACGTACAAATTCAATTTTGTACTATTTATTATTATCCAGTATTCTACTTTGAATTTGCTTTGATTTGAATTCAGTTTTGTTAAAAACTTTTTACATATTCATTCAATTATCTTTTGTTATGTCAGAAAAAATATTTTACTCTTCCAATAACTACTTCAAAATTATATATGTACATAAGAACATATGATTAGTTAATAGTGTAAAATACTTTATACTATAATATATTAACATTAATCTCTTATACTTTTAACTTCTTATTAACCATTCAACAACTCAAGCATTTAACACTAACAAACACTTAATAGCGAATTCCGTCAATCTTCCTTTTGGTGAATAAATTCCATTAATAAATATCAATGATTTGCATAATAAAGAAAAATGTACTACTCTTAGAGAAGAAATACAGCACATTATAAGAAGGGACGATCACAGCACAAAGATGAAAGCAAATAATTGAATTTTAAAGAGGGAGATGGTACCTGCACATAAGTAAAGAAGAGAGACCCTTGCTTAGTTACCTTGTTATGATTGTAAACTATCCAGGTTGATCACTGTCATGTTAATATTATTGATTTGATTAGTCAACTTTGCCAATCATTATGGCAAAGAGGTCCCAATAGATTCCCTGTGTAGTATGAGAAACATCAGTCAGGTTGTGCGTGACTTTATTTAGTATATATTTGATTTTGGCCATAGCTGCTCGATGAAAATGATCACGATTCGTTTTGTTAAGTTCTACTAGTCGCGGTAATCATACTTAGAGCCTTTGTGGAAACAAGGTACTGTAGTATACCACAAGAATAGATGCACCGCACGATACAACATCAGACACTCGAATTCAATGTACTAATAAAACATGTCAAGTCTTAAGTCTAGTTGCAGAAAAACTAAAGTATTGGAAAGATATTCTACTGTTACATGATCAAGGATTCCCAACAAGAAAGCCACAGCTATTGGCACCAGTAGTGATCCCACTTATCTTGCTTCACGTACGAAGCCATTGAATTCTGCACCTAGACATATGTTCTGTGCTTCCGGCTCCAGTCTCAATCCAGAAGTATTTAATCATTATGCTAAATGGTAATATTAATAAAGAATCAAGACGCTCAAAGTGTTATTTATCTCGTTCAACGCTTTCTTTCAGCGCGCCACTTGTATACCGGTTTAGTGGTAGGAGAGACAATCTCATCTTCCCGCAGTTTGCGCTTCTTACCCTTTTTCTGATCAGATATGGAATATCCTTTCTTAGCATTCTAAAAATGTGAGACTCAAACAGGTTCATAATAAGGCAAGTAAAATGTCAATACCTGCAACTCCTTCTGCATTGTCATATCTAAGTAGATTTTCTCTAACTGCCTGAATCTAGTCCTCCTTGCTTCCAGCTCTCTGTAGGACCGTTCTGTTTTCCTGTGCATTAAAGAATATATCTTGGTAACAATTCAACATGGCGCCACAAAATCAGGATAATAAAGAGCAAATGGAAGTGAGAAGAAATAGATCTCATAACATATTATAAAACAAATAAAGCTGGCTTCCCGAGTAATATTAAAGCAGATTTAACCCAACATGGAATTGCTTCAACATGACCCCACAGTAGGGAACTAACAGGGGGTGGTTGCTGTCAAGGCTTCAAGCAAAGGTCATAGTCTTATTTCTGCATTATCATCTGAGAAAGAACTTTAATAGAAGAACCAGGCTTTCTTTCTCAAAGAAATAAGCTAAATAAACTTCCTGGGATGTAATTGTTTTGACCAATCATTCCCAAAAACCAACAAGCTGGGATGCAGATGATAAGAATACTAATACAAGCCAACACACCACTGTACAAAACATCCTAATACCGTGGACATTTAGTACAATTGAGATATTTGCTAAAATTAACAATCTTAAAGGTCATTAAAGAGAACAAATAAATTATTTGGTACAACAAATCCATAAAAAGCATTGTTTAACAAAATGTTTAATCTCACAGGACATAAAACAAAACAAGAAGGGAATCAATCTAAGTCTTTGAAGCCAAATGTAGGGCGGTACCTCTTAATGCTAGGAGGAATATCATTAGAAGTAAGGGGAATTTCACTTCTTGGATATTGTGATTGTAACTCTTTTGCCTCTTCCCTACATATATATGGGCAATGGATTAAAACAACCATTCATTCAGAATATATTTAAGGAATGGGGATAAAAACTATAATTATGCACACAGAATATAACATCTTGAAGACGGGATAGGGGGAATCGGGTGAGAGGTGGAAACTAACATATCAATCAATACATAAAAAATGACAATATCAAGGAAAAAATCTTTACTAAGCGAAGGACCTTATAACAAGACTACATCTAGAACAGCATTTGCACACTATTTTGGTAGCCTAAATGATTAAAAATATATAATTTTCTTTTTGATAAAAATATACAATTAACTGAACAGGAAACCACTTCAAACTGCAAACCAAATCCTTTTTATCAGAGCCATCATGACATGTTCAACATTATGCATCATCCATTTTACATCTCAGAAACAAGTAGTAACCATAGGCTTTATAAATGATGATACTATCACCCTAAACTAAGAAAAAGCCAAGTTTCAGTCTCTAAGAACAGCATGATAAAGCAAAGCACACTTAATTCATTTAATGAGAGAATAACAATGATAACGTAAAAAGACTCAATCAATGGTGGAGGAAAGACCTAAGTATTATAAAATGTGCTTAACTGCATATCTGAATCAATATTCTCACAATATGTTCAATATGTCTTCACATATTTAATCAAATGCTTCTCCTTTTTAGACATGATTTAAGACTACTATAACGTTGCCTGATCTATGTTGCTAACCCCACATAGTGGGACAAGTCTTTGTAGTTGTTGTTATTGTTGTTCTCCTTTTTAATAGTTCTGTAACTTCTAACGCGCTGCTCATATTAAAGAATTCCATCACCTACTTCTATCCTCAACCAGCATCAAAAGACTAATCAAGTCAATTGGCTTAAGCCTAAACTACAACATACAATTGAAACCGGACATGAGTAAAGTTCTCATAAACAATTACAAAGGCCATGTGTCGAATCTGAGCATTGAATTATTCTATTTTGTAGCATAACAATAAAACTAAAGAGACAAGGTTGAAACACATATAACAGTGCGTGCACCAATCAAACATAACATCTCCATAAAAAGGAAAAAAAAGAAAAAAAAAACAACTCATGCTAGTTATAGAATGATAGCTCAGGAACCTCAAACCTGTCCTCAGCAAAGAAGATATGCTGGTTCAATGGCTGATTATCAATACCATGCAGCGTGGCAGTTAGCTTTTCGATTTTCTGCAAGAAACATCAAAACATTCACAAGTAAACCTAAACCATAATTTTTGCACAAATCCCCAATAAAAACAAGAGCGTAAATTCAATGCATTGCTCCACCTTTCTCTCACTCTGAAGCTTCTGAAGAACATACCCTATATCCTGGGTCTTCATCAGCATAAGTTCTTCTTGGGTGTACTTGTTTGCATCACTCCTACACAACAAGTAAACCCATAAAAAAAAAAAAAAGAAACAACCACTGAACAAGCAACCAAAAAATTAAAAAATTCAAAAATTCAAAAGCATAGGAAGTTCATACTCTGGTTTATGAACTCCATCAACGGTTCTAGTCCTGATCATCTTAAAATAAAACTCATCTTCGTTTCTGTTTGCTGCTTTTTCCCTAAGTCTCTGCAAAAAACCAACACATGCATTTTATATTAAAAAATAATAAACAGTGTGAAATCAGAACATGAAAAAACAAGACTAAACGGTGAAACTGTACCCGTATAGTCTCTTCTTTCTTGTGGAAAGCTTTTGCACGCTCAACATAGTCTTTGTGCTTCTCAAGCAACCCGAATTTTTTCCTCGAGGACCTAACGAAAACCAAAGCAAGCTTAAAAATTGAAGCACACCCACGATTTATGTTGAGATAATTGAAGTTGGGGATGAGAAAAGGTGGGGTTTTGAGGACTCACGGTTGAGCGCGCTCTTTGTGAGCCCGCCTGGGAATGGCGTTCCTGAGGGACGACATGTTGTACCAGAGAGATTGCGATTGTGCTCGGTGAGAGGAAGGAGCAAAGAGGTGTGGCGGTGGCTGGCTCGCGGTGGCGGTGGTGGCTGGAGTCACAGTGGTGGCTCCTGTTCTCTGCGTGTGCTGTGGTGGCTGCTGCGTTCTGCGTTTTGCGGCTGGAGAGTTGGATTTGGAAGAGAAAAAAGGAAATAATAATTAGCCCAAGCCCAATAATCCACAAACAAACCCCCAAAAATTGACCCCAAAAATTAAATAATAATTAAAAAAGCCAATTAAATTTTTAAAAAAATAATGATTTTGTTTCAAGTTGTTTCAAGAAATTTTTTGATCATAAAATATTTTAAGAGAATAATTTTTATGTATTAATTTTACATTATTAATCAATAGAGATTAAAAAAAATGACAAATCATAATGGATAATTATTATAGTAAATAGTTATTCATCATCATTTGATATTTTCTTGAATTTTTATTGATTGATAATAAAAAATTATTTTATACTATCAATACATAGAAATTAACTTTATATTTTAAAGACAATAAATTTATCCAAATATAGCTTGACTCTCCCTAATGCTCGCACATCTTATTGTAACAAAAATTTTGGGAGAAGGGGGAGGGGCAGGTCGAACCTTAGAGGGTATATAATTATTATACATGAGGGCACAAAGCTCCAACTTGCCTCAGACCTCAAATGCAAGTTTGCGAGTATTTAAGCAGATGATCAATCAAATGGCCTCAATTTTAAGACCTATATTATGGTATAAGAGCCTGAATTACAGGTTTAAGAGCATCTTTAGTGATGAGTCCTATTTTGAGTCCCATTTTTTATCCTAGTATTTATCACATCAATAATATGTTATAAAAAATAAAAATAGGTTAAATATGGGATCTTTTCTTCAGTGAAAAATCCCAACTTTGATTGCAACTTTGGTCTCATATTAATATTTGAATTCATTCCAATGTTAATATCTCGTTTATTTTTTTTAAAAAAAAAAAGCTGCCATGTGACAAATGTCACAAAATTATTGCTTAAAAAAGAAATTGGGACAGTCCCACTATAGAAGGATGGAGCCAACTACACGGTTCCATTTCTTTTCACAGCAATGGTATGGAGCAATGGGACAGTCTCATTTACTGATACAACAGCAGAATTGGGATTCAAAAATGAGTCCTTAGAGATGCTCTAAGAGTTCTCTACTTAGTATGGATGACCCCAATCCGCACCTTGTACAACGCCTCCAAAAGAAAAAAAAGGGAATATATAGATATTTTGTTCCGAGATTATCCCAAACTAAGTCCCGAAGTTGAGCAAGAAGAAGGAGAGAGAACAAAAAGAGAGAACTACTATTTTGACATTCAAAAGATTAAAATACTGATAAACTGATAATTAAAAGATATTTTATTAATTCTTGATTCATGTTAAGAAATTAGTCCCTAAAATATCAACATTCTGACAAATTAATTCTTAAAAGAGCAATATATCGATAAATTAATCTCCAAAGTATTTTTTGTTAACACTAATAAAATTTATTAGCAATAATAAAATTTATCATAAAAGTATCACAGACTAATAAAATATCTTTCAGAGATTAATTTGTTGATAAATTAATCTTTTAATATTCAAAATGATAGTTCTCCCTTGAAACAAATAAAATAAAAAATAAAAAGAAGGGAGAAAAAAATAGGTTGGAGTTATACAAGACATTAAGTTCACTGTCAAAATAAATAAACGGTGGCATACTAACACTATTTGTATAAGGCACAATCGTAAATATTTTAGAAGAATGAATGAATAATAACCATCACAGGAGTAGTCAAAATTTAAATATGGAAGTCATGCGACTTTAAAAATTGGTGACGTGTGATCTTGTAACTGACCATTCATATCAAATCTAACAACCAGTCATTGATTCTTCTCACCTCCCCTCTCCGCCCACCTTCCCCAACCACCACCAAAATCAAGCAGAGCGTTCAGATTGCATAAATTAACATAAAGAATACAATCTTATTTCAAATTTCCTAACAAGGACTACTCGGGCAAATTCCACCCAGCACCATGGATCTTCCACAAGCAATGGATCAACAATACACGTTCAGGTTAAATCAAACTACTTGAATTATTTGGCTGCAGCTATTCTCTCTATACAATAGTGACTCCGAGAACCAGCAAAGGTACACATATATAATATAACCCTGTAACCCTTTTTCCCTCTTGTTCATGTTTCCCCTTATATCTACACCATGCCACAAACAGATCACAATGATTGAACTGAACTCGTTCTTGGAAGTCTTTTTGGTTTACGCTTCTCCACAACTGGAATGACGAACTCAATGAGCTGCAAGGAATAATTAAAAGATATGGATATAAGATTTGACAACAGCATAGGGAAAGCAATTATATATTTTGGATAAGTTAACATGCAATGCGCATGACCCTTGCCACACTTCCCTCTTTTTACACTGCGCATGTGCCAATATGAATGGCAAAGATGCAATCAACAACAAACAAGTTCGCCATTACTAGCAAGCAGCAACAAGTATGTCATCAATTAGCTTTTGTCATTAGAGGCAACTATGTGATCTATTCTGCCAGTACAGCAGGAACATGAAGACGAGAGACCATTTCATCGCTGGAGAAAATAAAGAGCTCATATAATAGTTATCATATATACAAAAAGAAATATGTGAATCCTTTTCCCCAGGGATATATAAATTCTACTATTGATTTCCTTCCCAATTCAACCAAAATTATAAAATTCAGGCACTAGAGTGATGCAAACATGACAGCTCACCAAAGCCCCAACAAGATTTCCAAATATATCATATAACTGCAGGTTCAAGTAAACTGGCATGTATAAATGTAATTGAAGAGTATATTGACGTCTAGTCCAAGCGAGCTTGCATAATTCAACAAGAATAATAGCCAGGACAATCCAGATTGCATAATGTTATGCTATGTATTGAATAATGCTATGCTATGTATTGAATAATAAAAGTCATGGTCATTAGTAATAATGGTTTAGCTCATGTGGACAACTTCAAGTTCAAGCAACAAGGTAGAATGACTTCGGAGGCAACTCATGGCAAAAGAGAGAATAAATTGTCATTAACACAAAAATCATAGTAATTGATGTAATTAAGATGACAATGAGGTTAAATGGAAGGTTTGCCAATGTAATAAAGAGTATAGTTAAGTTGTATTTTGGTATTTTGGACACTGCACGTATCTCATTGGCACTTCACAGATAGTTAAATAGTCAAGTTGTATTTGTTCCATGCCTAACATCTCTGGCCATTTCTATAAACCACCAGCCCCTCAGTTTTTGACATTTGAAAGCATCATTTAACTAGAACTTCCTACATTTTTCATTTTTATACTCGAGCCAAACCTTCTGTCTGCCATTGAATCCACAACTATCAAAAGAAAATGATGACTGTGTTCTGTCCAGAATGGAATTTGGCTTCTTTAATGGAGATATATCTTAACATGACAGTTTCCATTGTATAGCATCAAACATACAAGAGTAGACAACTTAAGTTACCAGAATTTGAGAGGAAATATATTACATACCTCCTTCAACCTCTGCCTTTTCTTATCAGCCTGCATACAGGACCCAATATTTCAAAAACTAATGAACAAATCAGATTTTAGGCACAAAATGTAAAAATCTTCAAGAAGAACAAACGAGGTAACAAACAAAAAAGTTGAAACACAAGATGTGCGTCAAAATGACTGCCATACCTAAAGTCTCATTAACCCATCAAGCAAAGTTTAAACTTTTGTTAGTCAAAAGCCACCAAAGAGACAACTTGATAGAAGGTTGAATCATGCAATGGGGTAGTGTACTCGACAAATAAACATATAGCAGAGTCTCTGCCCTTTTCCTATGTAAGTGTTGAATATAAATTGCAGTATCATTCATGCCTACTCCTCCAACAAAAACCATATGCTAAATTCTTGAGGCCAAAACAGCAAAAATTGGCAACACCGTCAATGAACGCCATTGATTTCCAATAAAACTAAACATAAAACAAACGAACATGTATAAATGCCAAGTAATAATATCAATATTACAATGGGCACCTCTTCATTCAATAACCGGGCATTCTCTATCTCCAGCTGTTGAACCAGAGACTCAAGCTCAGTTGTGTAAGCCTGTCACACCGATCAGCTTTGTTTAGAAGGAAACACAATAAAATAAAATAAAACAGAACAAATCAAATCCCATTCCCACTGGGGGACAACAATCAGAGAGTGGCCAAAAAAGAGCAGCAAAAGTTCAAAAAAAAATCTCAACTTTAATTCAGTTCCTTCCTTCCCACTAAAGCCCCAGCAGTGAGATTCCCAGCATTACTGAACCTCACTTACAATAGAAGAATCCCAATTTTCCAAACATCAAATCAACATTTTAAAAAATCAGACTTTTATCAAATTTTTGAAAAGAAAAAGAAAAAGGGTACCTGCTTGCGTTCCCTGGACCTGGCGGCAGACTCACGATTCTTGATCATCCTTCGCTGCTTCTGAAGAGTGGCCTTATCAAGAGGTTCCTCCACGGCCCTTCTCTTTCCCTTTGCTCCTCCTGCTCCTGCTCCTGCTCCTGATGATGATGACGGTGGCACTCCAACCACGGCACCTTCAATCCCATTTGCGAAAGGCTCCACCACGGAGGAGGAGGAGGAGCCCTCCACGGCCGCCGGGAACTGAGGAAGAGGATGTTGATGATGATGATCATGATCATGATGAGGAGGAGGAGGAGGAGGAGGAGGAACCCCCATGACGTCCTCTTCTCTGACGGCACCAGCCTTGGTGAGAAAAGCCTCGAGAGTCATCTCCTCCAAGGGCTCAGCTGAATCTGTGTGAGAGTGAGAGTGGGTGAGGATCATGTCCTTCCAGACATCATCGACGGCCTTAGAAGAAGGAGGAGGAGGAGGGGAGGAAGAGGAAGAGGGATGAGGAGTAGTGTAGATGGAGTTGAGAAGGTCGTCCATGGAGTTGGAATGGAGAAGATGATGGGAAGAAGATGAGAGGAGGGTAGAAGAGGAAGAGGAAGAAGAAGAAGAAGAGTCGCGTGGCAGATCCGTATTCGTCGTGACAAGCTTCGACGACGCCATGCCGGGTTTCTAGCTCTCTCTCCTTCCTTTTCTTTCTCTTTATTTTGTTTGTTTCTTTCTTTCTTTTCTTCTCTGAATGAGACCCTTCTTCTCTCTCTCTCTCTCTCTCTCTCTCTCTCTCTCTGAGTTGAGAGATGGATGGATTGGCCACTAGCCACTAGCCACTAGACACTAGACACTCGAGTTTAGGAGTGAGTGAGTGAGTGAGGGAGTGTGGGACTGTGGGTGTGGGGACTGGTGAGGAACCATTACAAAGCCATGCCATTGCCATTGCCATTGCCATTGCCATCATCGTACTCATCGCAGTTCAGTTCAGTTACTTACAACTCACAACCTACCCAACTACCTTTGGCTTTACTTGAGTAATGAGGCTTAGATTGGGATCTATCTTTTCTTACTTACTGTGGTGAACGCATAGAACTCCAACCGATACGCCATGCAGACGGAAATAATTTTTTTTCTTATAAAATTTATCAATAACTATTTATGTTGGTAAGTATTTATTTTTTTAACAAAATTTATCAGCATAAATAATATTATGTTGGTAATTTTTATTTTTTATAAAATTTATCTACGTAAATAGTGCTATGCTGGTAAGTTTTTGAATTAAAAAAAATTTAATAAAAATAATAATAATTATATGAGACTCATTATTTAAGTATTTTTGTCATTTTTCTCACTTTTTTCGTATTCGTCGTATAGTGTATCGCAAAAAACATGTTTGCCAAACATTTTTCTCTCGAAATACTCTCATGTCACAATTTTAATATAAACTATGAGTAAATTTTTATTATTAATTATATGAGTCTTAATATAAATTCTACGAAAAAATTTAATTAATAATAAAAATTTTAACATGACAAGATGGTATAAAATTTTGGGTCCACTCTCCTCCCTCATCCTCAATTACCTATTTACCTCTCCCATCTTTAATGCTAATTTAATTGCCTTTTTTTAAAAAAAGAAATATCATTGGTTCTTAGATACATTTAGTAGTCCATTAACCTTTTAATTACTTATTTAGATGAATTGATTAGATGCTTTGAAGCATCATAGCATCTCTCCTTACTTTCACTTTTCATGTTGTACTCTTTTTTTCTTTTTCTTTTTTTTTAATGGTAGATGGTTTTGTGTTTAAAATATTGTTTTGTTGAGATTATAGCCAAATAATGATTGTCTTATTATTCATCAAGTAAATTAAGATTGCGAGTTTTATATATATATTATCTAAATTACTTATTATTAGCCCATTTTTAATAACTTAGTAATGATTTATATTAAGAACAATTTTCTGTGCTCTAATAAATAGTAAAGATTGTGTGGTAAGTAATGATTTCACCACTTTTATTTTTTAGTCACTTCCCCCTACCTAGGTAAAAGCTTGTACTTGATTTATATTGTGAACAATTTTACATGCTCTAATAGGCATCTTAATTATTTAAAAGATAAATATTAAACATTTTTTATTTTTAAAATACTAAATATTTTTCCTTTTTGTATAAAAACACAAATGCCTTTGTTTTGTAGGCATTGATTTTGATACCACATTCATAAAAGGTCGTAAGAAAAGTTGCAGGTTGAGCCAAAAAATGTTATGATATTAGAAGTTTTTATCACGGTATAAATTAAAAAGTGGGTGATGGAATAAATTTTTTTTTTCAAAAAACGTATGACGGGACTCAATCTATGTTATAAGTCATAACTTTCAATACTAAAATTGCAACTTTTTTTATCTTATGTTATAATTTTTCAAAAATGTTGCAGCTATTATTATTATTATTTTTAATATCAACAAAGTAGACACCTATTTTGTACTTACTATTAAATGCAAAATGAAACTAAAAAATACTTTTAATAATTAAAGTTGAAACAATTTAAAACATATATAAATACATAAGTGTCAATTCTTTCACCCATCTTTCTATTCACGAATTTCATTTTGCTATTTCATCAAATGCCATTTTTATCCTTTTCTTAGTAACTAGTAATAATTATGCCGACAGCAATTGACATTTTTTTCCCCTTTGTGACTGGTTTTTCTGTTTTTCCTTTTGAAGTTGATCTTGCCATTCCAATACAAGGCCATGATCAGATTCGATCTCATTCATCCGTTGCGTTACCTTTCTTTTTAACTCTCACTTTCTCTCTTTTATTTCTTTCTTTATCTTTCCCCACTTGACATTCTCAAAAGCATAATTATTTGATGATCTATAATGGAGACACACATGTTGAACATGTTAAATCAAATGTACGATCGTAAAGACTTAATACCATGTAATCCTGTATGCTAGATTGTGATCATTAGGCGTCTCACTTGTAACGTCAAAGCATTCTCCTCCTCAAAATAAACATTTACCTTTGCTCATTTATATCATTTCAAACAATTAGTTCACTCTCTAAGTACATATATATACTCTATGAAAAATTTTATTTTTTACATTAAAAAA
The DNA here is from genome assembly GCA_031439585.1 of Pterocarpus macrocarpus. Classification (NCBI taxonomy): domain Eukaryota; kingdom Viridiplantae; phylum Streptophyta; class Magnoliopsida; order Fabales; family Fabaceae; genus Pterocarpus; species Pterocarpus macrocarpus. The sequence goes on from CM062518.1 coordinate 39,997,474, forward strand.
ATAGTGTAAAAAAATAATGAGTAAAAAGAAGAGAAAGATCACATGAGCTTACCTTACACGGTTGAGACATATACTTCAAATATTTTAATAGGGTTTTAACACTTTCCGATAAAAACAACTCCTTCCATGAAGGGTTTCACATGCGAGGATCCTCTCAGTGCCATCCCAGTTTTTGAGGCCCCAGTGGGGCCTGGGAAATTCATTCTTTTTACTTTACGTACTTGAAGGACATTGCTTCTTTCGAAACATCCCGTGCATGAACGCACCTCATCATGCTGCCCTTACCCTTTCGTTTCTTTCTTGCTCCATTTACCGAACATTCCCGCGTACATGCATGGTTGGTTGATTGTGGCCTCGTACTGCAACTTTATGTAAAAAATATGTGCCCATATAGAAATCAGTGATTTCGACTATATAATATGATATTTGGCCTTGCCTTTTTAGTATAAGGTACACGCATGTACATAACTATCGCGTGGTCTAATACGAAGAGAGCCTTTCAGCAAACTTCTCTCAATCAACAAGTTAACGAACATTTTAGATTCTAGTGTTTCAATACCTTAAACAAAGACGATGTGTGCTTTGTTAAAAGGCCTTAGCCCCAAACTTTTAGAAAATCCATTATTTTCACACACATTGACATATATATGACCTCCCAAACAATTTAATTTTTTAATGTTTGACTCTGTCATTTAATGACCTTAAAAAAAAAAAACAAAAAACTCGTCACTTGAAATAAGCTTCCTTCCAGCTAGTTTGTGAAGAAGGAAACGAAGGACCTTATTTCTAAGCTATAATTATGTTGAATCATTGGGATCAATACTTCGAGACAAAGCCACGAGTATCCGTTGTTTATTGAGATCTAGTGGCAGGGACTATGTGTAATCTTTAGCTGCTCTGCCAGACCCTCCAATTATATTTTTGTCTCTTTACGAAAGATGTACTTACACTTAATTACTTATAGTTATATATAACGAGAATCAAATCCTAAAAACTAAATTATTATCCGTGGTCAAATTAAAGGCAAAAGTCACTATATCCTTTTCAATTTAAGTAAATGCTCAAATGATTTCTTGAAAACATATGCAGAAATATTAGAGGACTAAATTAATGTCCATTTTAAATTTTAAGGAATCAAATTATTATCTAAAATCTTTAAATGATTAACTTGATATAATGTACATCTTTAGAAAATTAATTTGGATTTTTACTCTTTCAATTTTAGTAATTGAATGGATAATTTTGAATCAGGTGCGAAACTTTGACATTCTAGCTAGTATCATAATTTACTTCTGTTTTGACTAATCATTTTGGGTTAGAAATAATTATATCATTTGAATATTACATTATTAATATTATCAGCGCCGCTATTTAGCGCGAAGGAATTTCGTGAAAATATGTACGAGGGCCTTAATAACCAATCATAGACAGGCAAAAATGGAAGAAAGGGAAAATAGCACAGACATGGGATAGAAGCTCCGCATGGCTTGACCAATCAAATTCTTTGTAACAGTAGTGCGAAAATGGTTTTCGCACTAAAAAGCATTATCCTAATATTATACACCAAACCTCTTTTAAAATATCTTGTTGAATTTGTGTTTTACTTTATTTTACTTGTCATAGTAAAAAATTTAATAAAATTATAATTATTTTCTCGTAACTGTATCTTTTGTATCTTAGTATTTATATTTAATGGAATAATAAAGAACATTAACGAAGTGCTTTCTAACAATGAGTCATTTAGTATAAAGTTATATTTTTCTATAATTACGGCAAAAATTACGGCCATTCATCAACAGCAACATTTTAGTAGTTGGCTCCCCTAACAAACGCTTTCATTCATAGGCCTGATCTCTTTGAATGTCTATCATGGAATAAGTTATATAAATACCGAGGAATATTGTAGTTGAATCTTACTTTCGTTTTGAATAGAGGAGAAGATCCTATGCTTAAGTTAACGATTGAAACTTTTTTATGTGGCTACAATGGACAAGTTACATATCATGCGGTGTATTATTGAAGGTCAAACTAAAGAGTTCAAAGATGTTATTCGCCTACTTTTCCTTTAGCACTGACATCCACTGGGCTCCTCCCTGATTATGATTAGTAGCTATCGCCAAAATTATGTGAAAAATGGCCAGAAAAACACAGAATTAATAATAATAATAATAATAATAATAACAACAACAATAATATGCTAGTTATCAAACCTTTTATAACCAAAGAAATCATGTGTCATCTTACAAAATAAGTTTGACTATAATGAGTTGACAACATACGATCAATTGAATGTATCAGTTAGTAGCAATAGTCGTGTATCAGTGGATGGTCTTTTTACCTTTTTGTGATCAAAATTACTATACCCTTTCTACAATGAAGATGAAATACTACCATTTCTCAGTATCCAGACAAGTGCAGGTTACAATTTTCCTTGTCCTCGTAACACGAGAAACGGCAAAAGTAGAACCTGTTAGCCTGTTACCTGTATGCTCAACTATAGAACTATCCAATTACTTAAGCTTAATCATCATCGTAACCAGCATCATCCATGTCAACATCGCCATCTCCATAGCCCTGGTCCTCAGCTTGTGCTTGATCAGCATCTGCTCCAGCGTTGTCAAGTGGCACATCATTATCCACCATTTCAGCCTCTTGAGAAGGTTCATCTATCTTTGCTTGCATGGATGTCAGATTTTCATCACTGAAGAATGAGGAGTAGGGTTTGGAAACCTGAAGATGGAAATTGCAGCGTTAGTCTTCAGCTTAAAGTATCAGTGCAGAATTTTTTGGCACATCAGGTTGACCAATAACTGAATATTATGTAAGCATTCTAAATAAAAGAAAAAATACTATTAAAAAAATGGCAGCCTAATACACAGGACTCCCACTAATGGGGTTTAGGGAGGGTATATGTATGCAACCTTATCCCCGCAAGCGGAGAGACTGTTTTCAAGAAAAAGAACTATTAGGGCATGCAAATTCTGATCAGTGAGGGTCAATTAAAAATCCTCATTTTTAATGGATAAAAATTCACCGGATTGCTAATAGTAGACATCTAAATGACTTTTCAGAGCATTTACTTTGAATAAACAATCCCTCTTCTCAGCACTTTCCACTAGCTTGTTCCATTGTTCACTCCTCCTTAATGTTGAGGCAGATCCAACGACCTATAGAAAGAATGAAAATGGGTCACATTAAGGCATATGTAACAAATGAATTCACTGAAAGCTTCATCTTAACCCAAATGATACACTACCAACACTGCAGACTTTGCTCTAGTGATCCCAACATTCATTCGCCGGATGTCCTCCACAAACCCAATACCTCTATCTTTGCTTGCCCTCACACATGAAAATATTGCAATGTCCTTTTCACGTCCCTGAATGAAAGAAGAGAGTATTGTTTAATCTATGCAAACCATGTGAGCTGTTGCACTGGTACTCCAAAATTATGTGGGTGAACCATAGACTTAGCCTTGCAATTATACAGCATGCAAGATCTGTTGTGTTCCAGGTGGTCCGCAACCAGAACCGGATTCAAGTATTTGGCTTATTGATAATTTGATCAATACTAAAAGGAAAAATAAAAGTGACGGGTATCATATGATAAACATCAAGCTAGTTTACCTGGCAACCATCAACAGTACATATATCCACTACTTCCTCTGCTGACACTCCAAAAGTCTCTTCAAAACGTCTTTGGAAGAGCTTGACTTGTTGATTATAGGGTGATATGATTGCAACTTGGTTACCTGACTTCAATATCGGATAAAGTGTTACCAGTTTTTGATACAAGAATAGGACAAAATCAACTTCCTCAACATTTATCCATGAACCACTTCCAGATGGCCGAGCCTCTTTTCCTTCATGTATGTCGAAGAAGCAGAATGGGCCAAAGCAGCGGTACCTATGCCATGCACGCTCTGTCCGTAATTTGACGTCATCCCCATCTTCCAATGCATCTTCATAAAACTCCCTAGAGGGAAAGCTTCTTATCTGTTTGATCACAATATGATATAATCTGCTTAGAAGAAGTGTCAGAATATTTCAATAGATAGAGAGAACAAAGAAAGAAGATGAAAGTTATAGTAGACTGAAATATAAGGATGAATTTTATCCCAAAAAAGGATGAAATCTTGTATACTCAAGGTCCAAATCCTATAATCCCCATTTTTTCGCCTTGATGTGAAACAACAAAACTCTGTTTTACAAGTTACTAGTTACTACTCTTGGTTATGTGAGGCAATCCAATCCTAGGCACCATGCCTACAGAACCTATGACCATATATACTCAACAAACTAGCTTTACAAACCTCAGGATGCATTCGGTATTGGGTCTTCAACATTTTAACTGGATAGCCACCGTGCTTCAATCTTTCAAATAAGCTTGTGCCATATCTTAATTCATGAAACAAAAGCAACATAAAATTAAGGTGTAACTCAGGAGAATGGTTTAATGTATTTAAAAGATATAACTATCACCAAGAGAATTGTTTACCCATGATTCTTAGCAACATCTGAAATTACAGTTGCTGGAAGCTGTGCTGGATCACCCACCTATAAAAAAAAAAATGCAAAAAAAAAAAAAAAAACGTAGCAGCCCAATATGATTTCGAAAGTGCATAGTTCAGCATATTTAAATAAGTTCAATAACCGATCAACAATAATACTTCCATTTTGCTAGACCTTGTATCACAAACGGGTAAATTCACAGACTCGGCTTATGAATTTCATTTCTAGATATCATTCCATATCTTTTGGGTTAAGAGTTAAAATAAATAATGAACTTGCTCTCTTTACAGATGCTGAAGGTATCTTTTTCCCTCGAAACTTGTCCTATCATAGATAATTAGTTAGTTAACATGTAACACTGGGCATATTAAGACATCATTGCACCTAAAATACTGTAAAACATAAAACAGTACAGGATTGTATAATGAGAGAGCAGCAATGAAAATACCAGAAAAACTTTTTTGCATTGATTGGCTAAGGGAACAAGAGTTGCAGGTTCCACCTGTACACGGTTAGCATGTCATACAAAGAGATGAAATAAAACAAGCTGGGTTTACATTGAAAACAAAAAATTTGTTACAAACTGACAATCATTAATCTACTCATTACAAAGTACGAGTTAACAACACAACAAAACAAATCACTTGGAACAAAATAAACCACGTGAGAATCAGCAGAACAAATTCATTGAACTGACTCTACTACCCTAAATTGACAATATTGCTACAGCATATGATGACTTACAAAGAAAGAAATATATTAAAATGACGTAAAGAAACACAAGCAAATACACAGTTTTGCAAGACAACATTAAATCAATGATTCTACTGCAGCCACCATTTCTGAAAGTTTGTTTTCTCCATTTACGAGCATAGACATAAATGGATATGTATGTATGTCCATGTAACCCTCAGTAAAAGGCCAAACCCAAAAGCAATGGAGGTATTTATGTCAAGCACAAAAATTAAATCCAGATGTTCCTTTATGGAAAACTTTGTTTGGCATTTTTGGTTAACGTTGGGTGTGCTATGAGGGCTGGGTCCACGGACCAATTCTGATAACTAGTTTAACACTTTTGGTGGAAGGAAAGGAGGCTAAATTTTTATGAAAATATGCATTCTATACTACTATTTGGCGCATTATATTAGAGTATATGCTCATGTTTTAAAGAAGGTTTCTACGGCACACCAGTTGACATGGGGTATGGCATTTAGCTTCTTTATGGTATAAAGCATAGGATATATTAAAAGGTATTTCCCAAAATGATTTTATATTGAGCAGATTTGCTTCATTGATTTTATTATTTTATTTTTCTCTTGTTTCTGTTTTCCTTTCTTGTTAAGGAAGATTCCTTATCTAGTTTTCTTCCTTTATATGAAAAAATAAAGAATCCAAATGCGTCACCAGTATGAATGTTTCACCAATACCTAAATACACGTGGCTTGATTGAGAACAACCAAAAATACAATGGATAATAAACCATAGAAGTAGAACTAATCTAATTTCTTTTTCTTCATGCAACTTAATGAAGTTGATGTTCAATGTGTACTTTCCAATTTCCATATTTCAGGCTTCCTGACATGCATGTTTACTGTTTTAGCTTGAGGGCAAATCTGAGTTTTATATAATAAGGTAAGTAGAATCAGCATAGGACAGTCGGCAAAATTCTTGCAAACATTGTCCCATTAACAATATCGCTAAAGGGGTTAAGGCCCTCTCCGTTTGACAAAGAATTTTCAGGGATTTTAATTGTAATTTGGCTTGTAGACTTGTTCACTTCGAGAGGCATGATGTTCTGTATCTGTCTTGCATAAAGGTTATTACTTATTCCATTTTCTATATTAAAGAAAATGACCAATGACACTTGTAAAAGCAAGGTGCTAATGTCTAATAAATATTGAGATCACAAACTGGTATCTTATGCATACACCAGAAACAAAACCATAAGGTAGTTCTATGACTTATTTCGAAACAATGAAAAACCAAACCAAGATTTTCCTAGAGATCATATAGAGAAAATACTGATAACAAATAACAAAGTGTGAGAGTTTTCTAGACTAGTTTGGGTTTCTCTAAGCCATCTTCTCTCATTCACTTTCACACTCTATCATACCCTGAAAAAATATCTGAATATCAATTATGCCTCCTACCATGGGTATAGAATCAGCATAATACTACTCAAAATTGGTTGCGCAACCATGCCAAGTTAATTATACTACAAACCATCTAACAGGTGATTTAACAACTAAACTGAAGAAGATTTGAAACTTACAGCTTGTGCTGCTTCATCTATAATCACAACATCAAAGCTGCGACTTAGTTTACTGAAAATATGCGAACCACTAAAACTGAGCGTGGAGAAGACCTGCCAAGCACAAAGAAAATTCTGAGAAAACCACATTGCTAATTTATTTTTCTTTTGAATTCACGTTAAAGCTTGAAATATGTACTATTGTGGCCTCGTCCACAATTGCAGCCCGGATACTATCTTCATTATTTCCTGTAGGACCATTACTCTGCTTATCAGTAGATGATTTGTTGGCACTGGCACGTTTTTGCTTCACCTGCAGGTGAAATTTACAACATCAAAGTTTAACTCAAATTACATTTGAATGTGCAAATTAACCATACAAATTAGAATATAGATCGGAGATCCAGTAAATAAATATTAGACTTACAATTTCATTATATAAAGTACTGTTTAATTGCAGATTTCAACCCAGTTCTAGAAATGTGTATTATGTTCTAAATTTATTTTGTCGGAAAACATTATTTTCCTCAAAGGATTATAAAAGGTCATCCCCACATCTTCAGAGCACTTGGGACACATCGTAAAATCAAGATTCATGAATATGTTCTTGGCTAGAAATCTGCATACTAATGTGTTTTGGGTTAATAATGAGAGTAAGATTGGATAACCCACTAATAAGATCTATGAAGGATGAACACAAATTACAGTCTTTTGATCAAAACAAAGAAAGAAAAAAGATGTAGATAAAGTTCCAGTCCAAGATAAGAGTAATAAATTAAAAATCTAAAGTGCAACTAGGACGCAATTCTCCATCTTGAGCTAAGGTGTGGTACCAATTGGTCAGAAGCCTGCAGAATATTGCAGGTTTTGGTTTATAACAATGGCATCAATAATGAATTGGCCTAGTCTTTGATCCAGTTAAGGATGAAGCAAACCACTTGCTTTGCAGAGATCTAAGATGTCCAACCACAATTGCAAGAATGGCATTATAAAAATAAGGGTCTAGAGTATGCTAAAAAAGGAGGACATTCTGAAGAAAATGATTAATCTAAAAGAGCAATGACAGTATGACACAAGATAAAGGAGGAGCATAAAGCGAACAGTGATTTGTCTACAATGTGCCATAATTCAGAATCAACACTAAAGCAGGCCACCCTTTAAAGGTTCAACTTCTTCCAATCCCCAATTACAGAAATCAGAACTAAAAAAGCAGTACTCCCAGAGACTGTGCTAATACTTCAAGGGACCAGTCCTCCCAACTCACCTCTCTCTCAATTTCTTGTCATTCCCTCTACCCCTTTCCCTCTTACTCCAATTGGTTTCCTCTCCTCTCTCTCACCGACCACATCAGACTGCTGTGCTCCATCAGCATGGCTATATTCTACACATTCCCAGCATGCCCTCAATGTTTCTGTGGACTAATAATCTATTGCATCCCTTCCCGCCCCTCCTGAGCTATACACATTAGTACCAATGGGTCGAAATTCCAAATTGACATATGACAAAAGGGCAGAAATAGGGTGTCTAGCCTGGGGAGTGGGAAGGATGGTGAGGATGGTAGCAGTTATCTACAATTAAATATAACCTCCTTCATGGACGACCCCACACATTCACTTGGATTATTAATTACAAAGATATGATACTCTTTCTAGGAACAAATATTTGAAGCTTTTCATCTAAAATTTTAAACATAGACAACTCCACGGGTTTCAAACTTTCAATTAAATTAATAGTTGAGCCTCCCTCCAGACCTTCCAATGGCATTATAACCAAATTTTATGGAACTAGTGATATGGAAGACTAAATAATAACTTTGGTCATAGAGCTATTTGAAAGACATTCTAATCTTCCTTGCATACAAGTTCGTCCAGGGCAACAGACTTGATAGAATGATGTGCTTTGAGACCAATCCGCACAATGTTAGGGCGATAAGAACGATCATTTTCATCATGCACACCTGAGAACATCCGTGAACAATAATTAGAAAAATAAATAAGTAATCATGACAAAGATAATATAGATATCAGAAATCCTCAAAGATAAACAAAAAAGACAATTAAATCATGTAAAGAAAAGAAAAATGACCATTAAGAATATCAAGGTAATTTTTGTCTGCTTATAATGTAAAATAATTGATTACACAGGCTAACAACTGGCCACACAATCAGGATGGCAATAACTTCTTCCTAGTATGGGCTTAGGACATCCCAGTTGAACTCTTAATCCCCACCCAAAATAGTATCATCATTGGCATCAAAAGAAAACGAAAAAAAGCAGAAAAACAACACTCATAATGCATTCAATATGCCAACCTTCAACTATCATTATTATTATTATCATCTTTTTTATTTTGATAGAACAACCTTCAATTACTTTAAATTCAAGAAATTACAATTCTGTGAGCTTCAGAACTTTTAGCATTATACTTCAATTCAGAATTTCTTTCAGTTGAATAATTACCAAATGATGCATGATAACAGAACAAGTAGTCCTTGGCACCCTTTTAATCTAGTAAGTAGTAGCATTGTCACTTGATGCAAGTGTAATGCCAAAGAATAATCATTTTACCAAATAAATGCATTGAAATAAAACAAAGATATTATGTAACATGAAGAAACTAAGCTAACTGTGCCTTTTGTTGCTTCACATCTAAGAAGACAACACAAGAAAGGCAAGAGAGACTTCATACCTCCATTGAGAACCCGCAACACAATCTCATCTAGGGCAGAGTTTGATGGGGCGCATACTAGCACTCGTACCCGATACTTACGGCTTGAAGTTACAGCTTCAGGTTTCTAATAGAACCAACGATTAGAATATATTATTTGTAAAATCAACAAGCTAAACACATTACAAGTACTTACTAATTCATTTCCAGTAGTCGGGAAAAATCCATCATCACCATCTTTTGGCATCAAACTATCCCTTGGATTAACACCATTCAACCATGGAGATGCCAGTCCCCAATGTTTGTATCTGCCAAAGGAAAGGCAATAGAAAAATAATAATAAAACATCTAGTAAGGTAAAATATGAAAAATACAATCTACTGACAAAGCTAGTATAGCAACAATTTTTGTTCCATTTAGCTGGTCTAAACGCAGAGGTCATTACCATCCCAAACTGACTCTAAAATGAATAAAACTAAAGACTGGACATAGGTTTAACAGGAGAGCTGAATATATCTATGATAAATGTCAGTATTTACCCTTATTGCACTTCTAATTTGATCAAATAATTTTAAATACAAACTACGGGAAGATAAGCACTGCCATAGAGCTAACATGTATAACACAGAGCAAAAGGAAACCTAGAATATAAAAAATACAAAAATTTAAAAAATGTCCCAACATGAAATTAAAAGAAAATATCACGCCAGAATCACAGGAAAAAAATCAACATCCATAACGTGAAGTTTTCTTGAGCAAGCCTAGACATTCTCAAAGCAAAACATACTTATCCTCAAGTGGTAACTGTGGCCCTTGCTTTAGCTCGAAGATCCTGGTCCTATTAAGCAAAATGTAAATAAATATATGTATGAGAGAAATGTAAGGCAAAAATGTGAGCATAAAAGTTGCTAAGGCATGCTTGGTAGAAGTATAAAATTGTCTCCAGATTTCACGTCCACTAGGCACACTCTTAACATAATGGTATGCCCAAGATAACAATAGAAACCTGAAACAGAATAATTAGACATAGAAGATTACACAAACGTATAAAGCTATTTTACTTACTTTGAATGCACCCTCGATGGAGTTGAATGCAAAATGGTGCTTAGAAGCCCTAGTATGGTTTGAGTCTTCCCAGTCCCAGGGGGACCCTGAAATGAGTTTGCTTAGACTCAATAACAAGTTTCTTCAAACTGGCATAACTACAATACATTAATAAAGACCATGAAAGATTTCTCATATACAGATATCTAGCAATGGATAATTCACGTCAGAGAGAAATTAAAAAAGCAAGTGATTATCTAGAAAGGAGCTAGTGACATGATTATATGAACACTATAACCTATTTTCCAACAGCATTGAATTAAAAACTCAAACCCCAACAACTGTTGCCAAGCTTTGAATGATAAGATATACGGAAAAAAAAAAAAAAACAAAGGATAAATTAAATTACATCCCTCAAAAGAACTGAACCAGATCAGGACCAATTCATGATTCCAACACTAAAACTGGCAAGCCTCTTTCTTTAAGAAAAGGGCAGCCCAGTGCACGAGACACCCAAGGATTTGAACCAGTGATCTTCAAGTTAAGTCAATAACCTTACCTTTGCGCTAAGGCAAGTCTGTTTCTTAGAACACTAAAATAGATTGTCGGTCTGCTCAGGCTTTCATAAGGTCAAAAAGAAAATCATGACACAAATTTTCATTTTTCTTTAATCCTGACACGACAATATATTTTGCCCAAAGTTAGATAAAAAGGTTGCTTTAGGAGAGAATTTTTCCCAAGTCCCAACCATGAGAAACTAGTCGTTACACAAAACAATTCAACATAAACAAGACATCATATATTACATAAAACAAATTTCAAGCCTGCAAGAGCATTAAAAGAATTTTGCAGCAGGAGTACACAGAGACAAACCTGTATCAGGACAAAGGCTTTTGATGATAGACCAGCCTGCAAAAGAAAATAGAAGTTTATTGTGGAACAAATAAATGGTACATGAGCTTTATAAGAAAATTCTACACTGTAAGAAATGTCATAATGAGTTGGAAGTCAAACAACAAAGGCTATACGATAAAAGTCAAAAGAATCTTCTTTAGAATGAAGATCCACAGTTTTTATTCCATCATCGTTTAAAGGATTATTAACACATAGGGAAAACTAAGTGTGTCTCCTTGTGATACATTGAGCCAACTAATTTTCCACCAATATAAGAGTTTGTTCAGATTAACTTTTTATTTGAAGTTGGCCAACAAAAAATAAATGATAGAGAGAGATAATAAGCAAGTGAAATTTTAAACAACTAATGGAGAAAAGAAAATCAGTAAAACCAAGGGAAATGATGAAATATTATATGGAAAAGTTGGAAAAAAGAAAAGCGGGATACAGAACTCCAAATGATATTTTATGCTTAATATACCACCTTAAATAATTGGCAAAATCTCATGTTTATTCTTTTCAAATTTCAAACATTATAGCTTTAGCTAACAAATGGATAAAGAGAAAGAAAACTGGTTTTGTTTTGAAAAAAACAATATAAATAATTGGAAAAGGAGATTAATAAAGCTGAAACCCGGTTGTCAATAAGTTTTAGACACTTCATTGAACATCTAAAGTAGAAACTTACTGTTATGGCCTCACGTTGATATTGGTTAAAAGTACTTTCAACGTATTCCTTCAGAGATATTGGGATTTTCCAACCCTCAGCTTCGGTACCAGAATTCTCTCCAACAGCATTTAATATCAAATCCTTATATGGGAGAAAGCTAATTGTTCGTATAGCCAAATATTCACGAGCAATGGTGGATAGACTGCACATCTGCATGATTTCTCACAATTATTAAAAGCCCAAAATAATATATAAGAATATTTTTGGTTAAGGAAACAATAACAAAAAAGTCTGCATACCTTCAATGAAGGAATAACACAATATATTAGTTGGGGATGGAAGCCCCCTAGGTAGATACACACAGAAAAAAGGAAAAAACAAACACACACACACACACACAAATGGGATCCCTCTAATAAAATGCTGATGAACATAACATAACACTTGATAGATTATTTCTGAGTCTAGCACGTTTGGATTTGATTAAATTTGGAGAAATAATCCCCCCCCCCCCAAAACAAAAAAAAGATGTCTTAAGAAGCTTGTGATTATAGATTGTTTTAAGCTCAAAATAAGCTAATCCAAACACACACAAAGTGGACAATTACATAAAATTTGAGAATATATGCCCTATGGAATTAAGTGCATGGCTACATAAGAGGAAAATGAATTTAAAAAATTTCCCAAAAGCAGAAGCAGATAAGGTGCCCGTTTGGTTAAGATTTTGGGAGAAGTACTTCTTTAAAAGCAGAATCAAAAACAAAAGTAAAAGTAGAAGCAAAAAATTATTTTATGTTTGGATGTAATTGTAGAAATACTTTTTATGAGAATTAGAAGTTGTTAAACTATTTGAATGTGATAAAATAAAAGCACTTTTTCTTATAAAATTACAATAGTAGTAGATAGAGAGTGATATTTTGAAGAAAAAATTAAGGATAGAATGGTAAAAGTGTGAAAAAGTAGTGGGTTCAAAATTTAAGAATCTATTTTCTCTCTCTTCTACTGCTTCTGCTTTTGGGAAAGCAGCTCCCTATTTGGTTCTCAAAAAAGCAGAAAATTGATTATTTTCTATTTCTGCTTTTTTTGAGAAGCACAAACAAACAATATTAGAAGTATTTTTTTTCAAAGTTTTTTTTTTAAAAAAATACTTTTTTATCTTGTAGAAGCGCAAACAAATGGGCTCAAGATGACATAATGTATTTGATACCACTGTCATTAGTACAATGTAAAATACTTACAATAGCCAGAGAGTGGAAGTGTTTTAAATATTCAAAGCAAAAGATATAATAATAAACAGCAATTATAAAACAAAAAATGAAGCCATGTCAGTGAATGTGAAATGTATATGTATGGTTTGTTGATTAATAAATGAAACATAAACATTAAAAAAAATGCTAATGTCAAATTCTACCCTTTTTAAACAGTAAAATTTATGCTGATGCCTGACAACAAGATTAAAATGAAGCAAAAGTGCAAAGGGGGAAGGAAAGTTCCCTTTCTCCAAGGTAATAGCATGCCACAAGCCTCTATGAGGGCTTACAATACTACTTACATATGACCTACCAAGGAAAGACCAATCAAATCAAAGACCCTTTTTATAGACTAGCCAATCAAATAAGTAATCTCAATTGCAGAAGTTAATCATATAAAATGATATTCAATCTTATCATAGACTAGCTAATCTCCTTTCTCCTCCTCTAGAGAGGATTCACAAAAGGTATTTTATATGTGTAAAAATACACATATAATTGAAATATATGAAAAAAAATGCATCAAATATACATAAATAAATTTATGCAATCGAAACACATGCAGAACAGCAGAAGGAACTTCCGAGCATAATGGAATGAATGATGGCATCGGTATGTTCTTTTTTCTTTTTTTCCTTTTTCACAAACCAATTTTTTTTTCAAATGCTTCTGAAGTAAATATTTCGCAAACCAATTTTAGCAAGAGACACTACAGGCACCCTTGAATAGAGGTGAAACCAAATATCATAATAGCACTCGACATGCAAAGCCTTCATGCAATTGTACTAGCCAAGATAGACCTAAACTATGCAAGAATATAACAAATGATAAAAACAAGTTACCTTCATAAAATACAACTGTCTCTCTGTCTCGCATACATGAGATCGCATGTTAAAAAGCCTAGGAGATGATTGTACATTATCTGTATTATAACAAGAGAACTCTCCAGCTAGATAGAGTCTAGCGCGAAGAAGTCTTGTATCAGAAAATTTTCGTACATTCTCCACCAAAGCAAATGCATACACAGTAGGTAATCTTTTGCCATCTCCCAGCTGCATAGTGAGTACATGGATCAACACAATTCAACTATTTCAAGTTGTGGCTCATTGGATTAGACAGAAAACGTATAAAACAAAAGACAATGACAACAATGCATTTCGATTTACTTAAAAATCAATGTAAGTTGGAGGAAACACTAAAGGAACCTTACATTTGTTTCCCATTCAAATAATAGGCAAGAAAAAACATTTAAATATGATCTCCAGTTTTCCACTAACTCTATCAGTCTATTTATCCACAATTTGCTCAATAATTAAAAGAAAATAACAACTTCATGCAAAATTCCTAAAAGATGTAACTAGTGGGAAATGCAATGCCTTCCAAGGGGGAGAATAATGCAACAACAAGACTCATATATCAATGGAACATCCAAGAAAATTACACCATAGTAGGACCTGCAAATTCCAACAATAACCAGTCTGTGATCATTAGTACCTTGTCTTTTGAGAGCAGTAAAAGATCATTCTGCGATATGGACTCTCCCTCCTTTAATTCACATGGAAACTCTATAAAATGAAAGCCATCCCCTTCGCTGTAACTCTTTACTACCCCCAACTTCCACTCAGTCACTGCACTACACACAAGAGTTCTTCAGCTCGATATAAAGTCAAAGAAAAAAATCCAATTTTGATAACATGGAAAGTGACACCCATTATTTAGGATGCCTTTGGGCAAGATTTTTTTAGCAAAAAAATCATCTTTTTCACTAAAAAAATTACTTTTGATGTATTTGGATAAATTTTTAAAAATAATCAAAATCTCAAAAAATATATATATATATTTTTATCTTTTTAGTAGAAATTAAAAAAAATAGCTTCTCAGAAAAATTTGTTTTCAGATTTTTCAATTATATAAAAAATTTTAGTTTCATAATAATTTTTTCAAAAGCTGAAATACACATACCCTCATAAAGACAAAGCTTTACTTGCCCTTGGGCATATAGAACTATAGAAGCAAAACAATGAAAAGCTTAAAAACAGAAACCACTTGAGGCATTGCCATTAACAAGATAAATAATAATATTCGGGGGAAGAAAAAAACTCATTAGAATGGGCTAAAATAAAAAGGAAGAAAAATAAAAGATACCTTCTTCATCCTCTTTCTCCTTAATGATCTGGGACTTGGCTTCTTCAAAAATGAGGGGCTCGTAGGTGGAAATATAATCATCGACGTCCTTGTATCGAGTCTTCACTTTGACCAGTCTCGATGCGGACCCATCAGCGGCTTCTTCTCCCCCACTGTTTTTCTGCTTCTGAAAAACACACCGACATTCAATTCAAACAGTTTAATGAATCTTTAGAATGTGGGGGGGGGGGGGAGGGGAGAGAGTAATGAATGAAGATTTTGCCTTGGATTCCTTGAGGAGACGAAAGTAGTCCCAGTTAAGAATAATCTGGTAGAAGCGGCGGATAACTGATTCTTCTTGGAGCTTTCCCTTGTCCACCGCCATGCAAAGCAAGAGCACAGTCCCAGAGGGAAGAGAGAGAGAGAGAGAAGGGGGGTTCCAGTTAACAGTTTGCTAAAATCCTTAAAACCTTGGTAGGGTGATCACGGGTCCGGTCGGATCGGATCAGATTTAGAGAGAAAATAAAATAAAATCCAACCCAACCTTCGTTAAGTCAGATATTTTGAAAAATAATGCGGGTCAACTTGAACCGACCCGACTGAATTATAGATAGGTTGGATCTGACCGAGTACTCGGCTTCTGCTAGCAGGTTTGATTACTATATATTTAAAAATAAATAAATATTTTTGTAGTAATAGAAGAAATTAATTTTTATATATTGATGATATAAAATAATTTTATATTATTAATAAATATAATGGTAAGAAAATAATAAATTATATTAAATATTTATCTATTATAATAATTATTTATTATAATTTAATATTTTTTTAATTCTATTAGTTAAATAAAAAAAAATTATAACCATTGCTTAAGTTAGTTATGGATAGAGTATTTTCTTTTTAAGTGTAGTTATGAACATAGTTAAAGTTTAATTTAAATGTATTGATAGTATAAATATTTTTTTATATTATCATATAATTATATTTTATTATATCAATAAATATGGATAAATTTCACCCTTCATTACTTGAACTATTATATAAATGGAATGATATAATTAATTAATTATATAAAAAAAATTTACACTGCCTATATATCCAAATTAAACTCTATAGTTAATTACACTTTCCAGCAAAAATTATTAACTGCACTAAGACTTGATTTGATATTATTGTGGCTTTTTGAGAGCTGCTGAGTTCTATAGGCTCTCTAAAAGCTGCTCTCGAAAAGTCATGATAGTATTATTTGGTAAAGTAATATAAAAGTTACTCTTAATAAATAGAAGTCACAAAAGTAATATTTGGTAAAATTACTTTTAAAATCTAAAATAATTATAATAGATATAAATATTAAAGAGAATAATTTCTACTTTTAATATTATTAATGAAATAAATGTTATATTAATATTTTAAATTTTAAAGAGTATAAGCCAACTCTAAAAAATACCTCATGATAGCTTCCAATAGCACTCTTTGACTTTTAAAATTCAGAAGCAAAATTATCCTAATTTTTTGATTTACCAAACAAATATATTTTTTATAAGTTATAACACCCCTTTAAAAATACTATCAAACTAGATCTAAGTGCATAATACACAAGATTAGCGCATAAGAATCACATAGAATATGAAAATGCTAGAATTAGTGCATTGGAATGACCAATTCAGTAATAAATAAGTTATCATCAATATCATTGCGGCAAGCTACTCATTTTATGCTAATTGATTTTGGTCCAATGATTTGTGGTATTAGCTGCAATCATCTTGACAAGTACTTGATTCGAAAAAAAATCGTATTTATTAGTGCCCAAATCCTTTTTTACAGGTGTTATGAGTTAATAATACATTACTACTTTGCATTGGTTTTTATATTGGAAACAATGGTTGTTTGAGTTTATATTGGATCTTGTATTATTCTAAATAAGGATTAGTTCCACACATAAAAAAAATGAGACATGCTAGAAAAAAATTTAACACATGATTGGTAAAAATTTATTAAGTTAATAAAAAATTTAAAGAAAAATAGTATTTTATTGTATAAATTATAAGTTATATGCATGTTACTCCCTAAATTTTAAAAATATACAAATTAACTCCCTAAACTTTTTAAATATGTAAATTGACCATTCTGTTACTTTTTATTAATTGTTAATAAAAAATCACATATTCAAGAAAATTTAAAGTATCGAATTATATATTTAGGAAAATTCAGAAGGTTGATTTACACATAACTCGAAATTCAGAAAGTATAATTCATTTATTTTGGCTAAAATGCACATTTACGAAAGTTCAAATGTCAATTTATATATTTTTAAAATATAAAAACTAAAGTATACATGGCCTATAATTAGAAGAGTAAAGTGTAATTTTTCCAAATTTAAACCTTTTAAAGATAGAAAATGTAGTGATTAGGTGAAATGGTTTTGTGGTTTTGATTTATACAAGGTGTTTCCTAATATATTATTATTATTATTATTATTATTATTATTATACACTTAACCTTAAAAAATAAATTTAATATCTAACATTACTATATAAACCATTTTGATAATTTTTTTTTTTGTATGGATCGCTAATAGCCGAAAAATTATTAGACTTCAACTAATCTAATTTAAGCGAGGTTGGCCTACTATAAGAGTAAAATTCGTCCAACATTAATTCTTTTGATCTATAAGATTCGAATCCAAAATATTGTTTAAGATGATAAAGTGTCAAACCATTTGAACTAACTAAATATTGGTATTTTGATAATCTTTTCACCCAAGGTTAAACTAATAGTCTCAAAATTTTCATATTTGCATTTTTTTTTAATATAATAATATATAATCAAATGACAATTTTTTTGGGACAAAAATCACAAAAATGTAATTATTTGCATATAAGGTAGAGTTCATTATTTGATAATTAAAACTTTTATTGACTATTGAAATGAAAAAAAGGAAAAGTATTTAATTTCCTACTATTGTTTAGAAAGAAAAGTTAAATTTTGTTGAAAGCCAAAATTCTGCTGAGGAATTTGTACTTTTTGAAAAAGGTTATATTTTGTCTATGGTTTTATGAATGTGTTTGTTTGTAATTTTTTTTTGGGTAAAAAATTATTTTTTTTACCAAAAAAAATAATTTTTAATTTTTTCAGTTATATATAAAAGGTGTATTTATTTCAAATTTTGAAAAAAGTGATTTTGAAATTTAAATATATAACTGAAAAATTTAAAACAGAATTTTTTAGTGAAAAAAATAATTTTTTACCCAAAAAATTTCAAATAAATACATCTAATTTAAATTTCATAATTATTTTCTTCTAAAAGTGAAAATAAACGCATCCTACGAGTGTGTTTGGAATAAGAAAAAAATGGAAATGATTTGATTTATAAATCAACCAATATGTTTAGAATTGAAAAAAATAAGAAAAAATTTCTCAAATCCAATAAATTCCATTTTTTTATTTTAAAATCCTGTCATTTTTGTTAGGATTTGAAGGTATTTGAATTAATTTCAATTTTAAATATTTAAAAAGATTGTTTTGCCCTCTCGATTAACCTAATCCCAAGTGCTGAAGTTGCCCCTCTGGTTTTGCATCATGAAGATGAAGGGTTTCCTGCTTTCTGCTGGGTTGCATTGCAAAGTTGACGGAAACAATACTGGGTTGCACTTTTAAGATATATATATATATATAACCAGATCACGAAGTCCTTTGCTCTACTGGGTTGCATCATGAAGTCGCAGTGTTTCTAAGTTGCATCTTCACCTTCCCAGTAAGGATTTCATTTTGCCTTGTTCTACTGGGTTGCATTTCTCAAACCCGGTATATACATACACGCTTCACGCTTCTTTTTTCTGGTTCAAGATAATGTTTTAATGTTTATACCACAATAGAAATTCTTTTCCGTAGGATGCAGGGGAAATAAGCTTTTAGATGAACAAGAGAGAGGGGAGGGAGGGAAAGATAATACAATAGGAATAAAAATGTAAAATAATAAAATCAAATCAAATCAATTTTAATTTTTATGAATTTCAAACATAATAATTAATTTTTAAATTATTTTAAATCATATTTTTTATAATTCATTCCAAATATAATATTTGATTTATATACCAATTTAATTTAATTTAATTTAAATCAAACTAATTTATTTCCAATTTTTTTTAATTTCAAACACACCCTATATCTTTAAAAAATGTTAATTTTTTATTTTGTAGACGAAAATTTGTTGGGGTTGGGCATCGTTCATCCTATTAAGGACACGGTCTTTGAGTTCATAGAACACAATTATCTATTAATAGAGTTCTCATATTGGGAATAAAAATCAAACTCATATCCTTGTGAAATACGAACTTATTCTTTATTAATTATGCCAACCCTCATTAAATTTAAAAAGTATTATTTACACATTCAAAAAGTAGATATCTTATACCAATAATAGAGAAAGAAAAACATAAACTCATAATTTTTCTCTTCCAACATCAATTACTATACAAAATTTTGTCTTTTTTCTAAAAAAAATTTTTAAACGATATGTATAATATTGAATGTCCAAATAATATTTCTTCTATAACTTTATCTTTGTCAAAAAGTAAAGACTGGTTCAGATTACTTGCTAGAGGGGATAGTTGGAACCCAACACGTTACCATGTGCTTTGTATTTTAACATAGGAAAATCCTGGGTAAGATATACGTATAATTATTATTATACGTGTATAATTAATCTAACAAAAAATACGATGTATAATTAAAATTACCAAACCTTCATGCCAAAGAAAATAATAAAAATTACCAAACCTTTGCACAAAAAATATACCAATCTTTTTATATAAATTATCATTTTCCCCGTCAAAATTTTCAACAGCCTATCCCAAAACTGGAAAACTTTAATAACCTGCCTTCGAAAGAAAAATACAAATAAAGCAAAACAATACATAATATGAAAAAAAAAGGTAATATAAATATAAATATAAAATTAAAATTAAAAAGAAGGTAAAAATATTCACAAAAAAAAAGAAGAAAGTAAAAATATCACGGAAACCGACCTAGTGTTTTGAACAGTATAAAAACGATGATCTCTATTCTTAGCATCGGTATTTCTAACACACACAGTAACCATCTTCCTCTCAACGCAGATCATGGCCACAGCAGTATCGGTATCTGCATGCGAAAACAAGAGAACCCAGAAACCCTTCTCCAAATCAGAGATCGAAGCAGCAAAACAGCTCATACAACTCAGTAGCAGCGGGGATGATTATTCTGAGGAAGAAGAAGGAGGAGGAGGAGGAGGAGGAGAAGATCATCACAGCAGCAACAACAGCTCCAGCTACAGCGTGGTGCAAGGGAACCCTCAGGAGGATCAAAGCACCATCAAGGTTGATGCTGGTGGCGATGTGTCATCCGTTGCAGCCACTGCTGAAGAGGATGAAGATGAAAGCTTACCGAGAAGGAATAAGAACAGGTACCGCTTCGTTGAAGATTTGTATAGCGTTACAGTTCCTGTACCCGCGGTTAAAGCGAAGAAGATGAAGAGCAGAAAGTGACAGCATGTTATAACATGTTGACATGTGTTATAAGCTAACTATCAAAGTTGTGTATACAAGCTTTCACTGCTTTATGAGACTCGTTCCATGTTTTGGTTTGTAGAAACCCCTGGAAATTTGTAGATATTGAGGTACAAAGTTTCAATTTGCCCTTTATATGGCTTATTCTTCATAGTTCATAGTATTTAATTAATACTTATATATGTTGGTGTGGCAGCGATTATAATTAAAGAAGATTCCAAGTATAGAATCGCAGATGAAGATTTAGTTAAGATTAAACTAGTTAGGGTATTGAATAAAACTCCTGCTTTGGTATTGAGAAAGGGTGAGTAAATACATGTAATTTTTTTAACCATTTCTTATTGATAGAATAACTATGATTCTAGGACATTCTATGTAAGGAAATTGGGGTTTTTAAAATCCCAATTTTGAGTTTTGAACATTCGAGAGGGTAATTCATAGAAGCAACTCAATTTATATGCCAGTTATGATCGTTGCAAGCAGTCAGTACCCTCCAGTATGGATTTCACATGCCAAACGCCATGGTTTTGCTGTTTGATTCGAGTCAATATGTAGTTTATGGCTACCATGTAGCACTAATTTTGGTTTCAAACGAGAACAACAGTACAGTTGCACATTTTATGCAAGAAAGTGGAGTGTACCCTTTCCCTTTTTAAATTTTATGGTAATATGGCCTAATGGAGAGGGGAGTGGTTTCGGGGCACTGAAAATATGTGGCTTATTTAGCGGTGGATGGAGAATTTGTTAGGTATTTAGGGAACGCCAACTTTGATCATATATGAAATTAAAATATTATTCTATAAATAATAATTAATACAATCTTATTTGATTCTTTATGAGTATTTAATAATTTCTCTTTGGATTAGCTTTCCGTGCAGTCTGATACTTAAATTTATCACTAATGCATTGCAAGTAAGAGAAAGGCTTCAATTTAAGTAATAGTTCAGTAATTGCCACAGCCAAATGAGGTCTAGTTTAGTACATGCCATGTGGTCAGTGTTGACGTTCAAACCTTTTTCTACTGAATAATCATTCAGGTATATGTATATTTACGCAAATAGTATGGCAGATGCCAGGGGTAAAATTAGTTTAAAAAGGAAATTGTCAGAAAGTAAGAGACTAATTTCTGCACTTTCGTTCTGGATAACATCTTCTTTGTTTTTTTTTTTTGGATAACAAGGTTACAGGATTCAATGACCAAGATGGAAGATATATTTTGTCAAACATTATAGGTTGCTTCTTCACAGCCCCGCCTTGCAGCAGTACATCTGGCATAGTGGCATTATACAACTAAAATTGTCAATAACAATATTAGAGAGGGTCGATATAATTCAGTCCTGATGGAGCACTATTGGAAGATGCAATACATATAGATAAAGCATTGTTCATTTTAAGTAAATTGTCACTATCAGTCTTCGTTCAAACACACTAGCAACCAAAAACATTCCATCAAGAGCTATGATTGTCTTTTATTGGGCTTCAAGCACAGTTAAAAAGTAGTTTCCATATTTCAAGCAGGAAAAGTGCAGTCAGCATTCTAATTCCTAAGGTTTGTGGGAAGAGGAAAAGTTCGGGCTGGAATATTTGATAACGACAGGGAACCGTCTACACTATCGTGGGCAGATTCTCATGATTATCAATGCCAATACAAAAATTTGTTAAAGAACTACATAACAAGATGCAAAATGATAATCTAGTCTTATTTGGGAGCCTTTAAGAATAAATATAACGCCAAAAATGAAAAAAAAAAAAAAAGACTTTACTTAATCCACACCAGAACTTTTGTGCTGATCACATAGCATGATGAAGTTTGGAAGCTACTTTTGTTTGCTATTCCATTAACTAGCATGCCATTTTGAAGAGTTTTTCTGAAATATACAAGACAGGGCTTAGTTATGCAGATATTTTGTTAATAGGAAAACATGTAGAAGGGTTGGAGTTCTCTTTTACCAAGGGAATGAGTATCAGGATCCTCTCTGGACAGTTCACTTTTAAGTTCTAGATTCAAAGGAGTTTCATAAATTCCCAGGTCATTAATTATCATACTCTCTTTTTTCTTTCCAGTAGCATAATTTATTCATTTATCAAATACTTAAAAAAAAAAATCACAAAAACTTCTATGTAAAGAGAGAAAACTCAGGATAATGTCTGACTGAGAAGCATTTTGATTGATATGCTTGATCTTTTTCAAGCAGATTCAATAATTAATTTCTTTTAAATATAAGCCATGATAAAGTGTCGAGTTTGCATTTATGTATTCAAAATGTATGCAAATCATGGCCACATAGATTCAAAAACATATGTAGCTTAGGGATATTTGTTTGTAGTAAAATTTTGATTAGATCAACCAACAAACGTTGGTTCTGAACCGACTTGCATTAAAATAGAATAATACTTGACATACAGCATAGAACCAACAATACTTGATATAAATTAATATGATGGAGACCTTTGAATGATTCTCCCAGACAGAATTAGTTTCATGATAATACATAGATTGATATCGCATTCTAACAGAGTAGGAGGATGCACTGCTACTATAGGATACCCGTATTATTGTGCATCATTATGGGATAGGGAAACTGTGCTTACACAGAGGCTATTTTTGTGTTTGTTTTACAAAGTTTAGGATCAGGGGGAAAAAAAAGAACGATGATAGATAAAGCTATCTTGGGGGCTGTGAGGTTGGGCTTCCGTGCGTGTATAACTGCTCTATGGAAGTACGTTTCACACATTCCCCCTTGGATAATTTAGCCTCTTCTTAACTAATAGTTGCTTGAGGAATATATCGCATGGCTTGCTTTAACCATGCTTCTGATATGACATACTTTCAACAAGAAGATGCATCAAGAAGTCCGTCCATTCATTATTAACTTAATTTTCTGTTCACTTAATAATTATCTTTATCCGTCACAAAACATCAAATAGAATGTATTATTAGTGTACCGAACACTAATGATGTGGTCGATGATAACATTGATAACATCGACATTGATACACTAGGCTTTGTACAAGTTTCAGTACTACAAAATTAGCTGATTGCGACCGATTTTTTGATCGTAAAATGAGCCAATTCGTTCGCAAAGACCATTTGCGATTGATTTTTTTTTATCACATTTGGACAGGTTGCCAATATATTTGAGACCTATTTTTTTGCGACCGATTTTGCGATTGATTTAGGGCAATCGTATACCATGTCTGATTTGATCATTTGTTGATTATTTTGCAGCCAATTTTTTTGGATATTGAATTCGATATGCCTATTACCATATGTTTTCAGTCGCAAAATCGGTTACAAATATTAATCGGTCACAAAATCAATTGCAAAGTTAAAAACAGGAAAAAAAATCACTAGAATCATATAAATCTAAATTTAATACACCTTAATTTAACAACAATCCGGAAAATAATAGCCAATAATCCATAATTCATCTTTTTGTCTAAATAATATTCAGCAAGAACAAGCTATCCTACATAAACAATATAGCCAATACCATTGTCAACTACATATATCCTAAATACAATACACATAAACTACCACAATATAAAACTACAACAACATACACTATTAACCAAACTACAAGGTTCTTCTTAATAAAACTTTGAAAAATAAAATTTTAGTATACTTTTAACTGGTTCTTGTTTCCATGCTTCTTTACACTACTAGAATTTGTCGAAAATGCGATCGATTTTGTGAACAATTTTGTCGGTTGCTAAAAAAATGAATTTGTGACCAATTTTACGACCAATTTGAGTAAAATGGACTAAATTAAAGCTTAAAATATCAGTCGCAAAACTAAATTTTGCGACCAATATGAAAAAGGAAAGGAAAAAATAAGGAGAGTTCATTTCAGTTGCAAAATCGAGTGCAAATTCAAGATTTGTAACCAATTTTACGACCAATTTATAAAAGTCAACTAAACAAGGTGTTGAGAAAATTGCGAAGGAAAAATCGGTCATAAATGTCGAATATTGCGACCGAAAAATTAGTCACAAATTTAAAACATTTACATTAAAAAAATCTTAAACTTTGTGATTGAAAAATCGGTCACAAATCATGAATTTTGCCATCAATTTTTCCGCTGCAAATTTAAAACCTTTACATTAAAAAATCTTGAAATTTGCAACCAATTTTTTGGATGCAAATGTGAATAAAAAAAACTTGAAATTGATCCTGAATTTTGTGACCAATTTTTCGATCGCAAATTTAAAACCTTTGAGTTAAAAAAATCTTGAAATTTGCGACCGATTTGAATAAAAAAAACACTTGAAATTTGCGACTAAAAAATCGGTCGCAAATCTTGAATTCTGCGATCGAAAAATCGTCGCAAATTCAAACACTTAATTTTGCAGAACAGAAGCCATTTTGTGACCGATTTTGCGACAAAAAATCAATCGCAAATTCAAACATTTAAACTTAAAATTTCCCAAATCAAATTCATTTGGCGTCATTTCTTTCTTCTCTCTAGCTTCTCTTCTCTCTCACTCTAACCTTCTCCTACCCCAAGGTGCCGGTATCGTCATTGTTGCTGCCGCCGCCATCTTGGTTCTTTTCTTCCCTTTGCTTATTTCTTTTTATTTTTAATTTCAGATTTGATTTCTTTAAAAAATAGGGGTTTAGATGTTGTTAGATTGTTAGCTTTGTTTAGTTCTTCAAATTATATAATTTTGGTATTTGTGTTATTTAATTAGTTGAGGTATTTGGGATTGATTTGTGATATTATTAGTTTTTTAAGAGAGTTTGTTGTTGTTAATGGTGTTGTTTTAATGTTAAGAGAATATGAGAGAGTATGTTGTTATTTCTATTTTTTTTTTTAATTTTCAGATCTAGTTCTTCTTAATAATGAAGATTTGGGTGTTGTTAGATTATTGGTTTATTGGTTTTGTTAAGTTTTTCAAATTATATTGTTTAAGTGTTTATGTTTTTAAATTGATTGAGGCATTTGAGATTGATTTTTGATATTATTGATTATTTAAGAGAGTTTGTTGTTATTAAGGGTGGTTGTTTTAATTAAAATTGAGTTTAAATATATTGTTAATTGAATATGAGATTATGTTGTCATTTCTTTTTTTTCTAAAACAACTTCAGATCTGATTTTTTTTAATAATAGGTATTTGAGTGTTGTTAGATTGTTGATTTATTGGTTTTAGTTAGTTCTTTAAATTACATTGTTTGAGTGTTTAGGTTTTTAAATTGGTTGAGGTATTTGAGATTAATTGTTGATATTATTGGTTGTTTAAGAAAGTTTGTTGTTGTTAAGGGTGTGTGTTTTAATTGAAATTGAGTTTAATTATATTGTTAGTTGAGTATGAGAGTATATTGTTGTTTTTTGTTTTTGTTAGTTTGGATTACTAACTTGATCAAATACTTGATTTTAAGTTACATATGGTAGCAGATAAAGAAAAGTAGGAAGTAACTTGTAGGTATAAGTATATCTATCATCTACTTTTAGTTATCATTTATTGATATGCCATAAATCTTCCACCATTTATTAATTTTTATATATATATTCAGATTTAATAAACCCAAAGCATATCACCATTTACTAATAATTAATTATATGAAATATTGATTTCTTAACTTATAGATTATTGGATGTACTTTTCTGGACTATTGTTGAATCCAAGTGTATGAAATTTAGATTTCATAAGATTCAAGTTTTTCTTTTTTTCTTTTAGATTTAAAATTTGCGACCAATTTTGCAATCAATTACATTTGCGACCGATTTTATGACCGAAAATATTTGATAGGAGGGAACTCGAATTGAACATTTGTGACCGATTTTATGGTTGCAAAAGTCAAAATTTATGACCAATTTTTCGGTCGCAAATGAATTTGCAATCTGCCTCTATGCGACCGACAAAATCGGTCGAAATCAAACAATTTTCTAGTAGAGTTCGATCGCAAATGAATTTGCAACCTGCCTATATGCGACCAACAAAATCAATTGTAAATACTTCATTTTGCGACCAAAGAATTAGCCGCAACCAGACAATTTTTTAGTAGAGTTCTTTCCATTGAGTCTTCAACTTTCACTGATTTCTTATCAATTTCTATTATATTTTCAATATTCTCTATTGAGTCTTCAACAATTTCTAGTGGGTCCTCAATTTTATCTAACGAGTCTTCAACTTTGTCTTTTGAGTCTTCAACTATTGAATCTTTCATTAACTCTATTGAATTTTCAACTTGCTCAATTGAGTCTTCCATAACCTCTATGTTATCTTTTAATCTATCCATTTAGTTTTCAGCAAATTAAGTAGATATTCAATAATCATTAACTTTATATTCATTTAGTATAGATCAACATTACATAAACTCAAAAGCGCAATAACACCAAAAATGAATTCCAAATACCTCAACCAATTTAAGAGTATAAACACCCAAACAATGTATAAAGAACTAAACAAAACCGACAAACTAACAATCTAACAACACCCAAACCCCTATTATTAAAAAAAATCCAGATTTATAAATTTTTTTTTAGAAAAAGAAATAACAACATACTCTCATACTCAACTAATAATATAATTAAATCCAATTTCAATTAAAATAACCATCGTTAACAACAACAAACTCCCTTAAACAACCAATAACATTAAAAATTAATCTAAAATACCTCAATCAATTTAAGAACAAAAATACCCTAACAATGTAATTTAAAGAATTAAACAAAACGAAAAAAATCAACAATCTAACAACACTCAAACACTCATTATTAAAAAAAATCATATATGAAAATTTCCAATAAAAAAAAAGAAATAATAACATACTCTCATATTCAACTAATAATATAATTAAACCCAATTTCAATTAAAACAATCACTCGTAACAGCAACAAACTCTCTCAAACAACCAATAATATAAAAAATCAATCCCAAATATCTTAACCAATTTAAAAATACAAACACCTAAACAATATAATTTAAAAAGCAAAACAAAACCAACAAACCAATAATCTAACAACATCCAGACCCCTATTATTAAAGAAAATCAAATTTGAAAATTTACAAAAAAAAAAGAAACAACAATATATTCTTATACTCAACAAATAATATAATTAAACTCAAATAACATTAAAACAACAACCATGAACAACAAACAACCATCATATCACAAATAAATTCCAAATACCTCAATTAATTTAAGAACATAAACATCTAAATAATATAATTTAAAGAACTAAATAAAACCAACAAATCAACAATCTAACAACACCCAAATATCCATTATTATAAAAAAAATACATCTGAAACTTAAAAAAAAAAAAGAAACAAGCAAGGGGAAGAAGAGAACTAGGATGGTCGATATAGGAGGGGCGACAGCAGTTAGTGTGGGGGAGAAGAAGAGGCACTCTTCAAAATGTTTCGGATCTGAAAAATTTTCAGTTTAAGTATTTGAATTTGCAACTAATTTTTTGGTCGCAAAATTGGTTGCAAAATGGATTCAGTTTTGTGAAATGAAGTGTTTGAATTTGCAACTGATTTTTCGGTCACAAATTTCAAGATTTTTTCATCGTGAAGGTTTTAAATTTGCTATCGATTTTTTAGTTGCAAAATTCAAGATTTGTGACCTATTTTTGGGTCACAAATATCAAGTTTTCTATGTTCACGTTTGCGATCGATTTTTTAGTAGTAAATTTCAAGAATTTTTTAACATAAAGGTTTTTAATTTGCAACCGAATTTTCAGCCACAGAATTCTAGATTGCGACCCATTTTTGGGGAGCAAATTTCAACTTTTCTATGTTCGCATTTGCAACTAATTTTTCGGTCGCAAATTTCAAGATTTTTTTAACGTAAAGATTTTTAATTTGCGATCGATTTTTCAATCCAAAGTTCAAGATTCGTGAGCAATTTTTCGGTCCCAAATTTCAAGACATATTGTTGAATTGACTTTTATATAACAGTTGCAAATTTTGAATTTGCGACCGATTTTGTAACTGAAATACACTTATATTATTTTTTCTTTCCTTTTTCATATCGAAATTTGCGACTAATTTTGTGATCGATTTTACAATTCACATATTTTTCCTATGTGACCCAAATCGGATGCAAATCCTAAATTTTGCATCCAAAAAAATTCGGTCACAACAATTTTATGACCGATTTTATAATCTACATATTTTTCCTACGTGACCCAAATCAGTTGCTACACCGACAATTTCTAGCAGTGTTCGAGGGCTTTGATTCAGCTAATTCGTTAGGGAAAGATAATTCTGTGTGCTTTGAATATGCCTTCACATCCATACCCCAGACCCGGAGTCCATTATTTGAACATTTACTGGAACATTAAAACAACACGCTTGAATAAAAATATATAAGGAAGAGAAAAGCTAAATCTGAGAGTCACATACAAACTATAATACCTATCTTACAAATTACAGTGCCCTAATAGTAATGTGTAACAAATAGGTCTCAAATACATATCTCCTAACCTGCCATGCCAAATTTCGCATCATCCAAACCTCATCTCATGGAACCACTAGTTAAGCCAAGTCGGTCTTTGTGAAGTCTCTCAAATAAACCAAAATGCTCTACGAAGCCAGGTAAATTTTGATAGGATAAGGACAAGTGAGTAATAATTTATCTTTTCTTAAAATCTTATTTTATATTGTCTTTATTATTTTGGTTTATAAATTTATCTTCTTTTTTTTTCATCTTATTGTTGTTTAATAAGGGTATATGTAGGAAAGAAGTGTTTCTGCCTGTGCACATGAATAGGAAACGGTGGAGCATTTCTTTATTGAGTGCCTTTAAGTAAATGGTCAGCTTCTTAGATAAGCACACAGTTTTGGTGAAATTTTGATAAAGTGAAAAAAAAAAAAAAGAATATCACTTGCTATGTAATAAATTATTGAGTAAACCTCCAAAATAATTCTTATCGATTTTTTTATTAGACAAATTAGTTTATAACAAAAATTAACTAACAAATTGATCCCCTATCATTTAAAACATCAGATAATTTAGTTCCTTCATCAAATTTCTCTGTTAATTATGATGACATGGCCCGTTAACTGGCTGCCTTGGTACCGTTATCTCCATCCTCTCATCCTTTTCGATTTCCAATTTTTGATCCCATGTGGCAGCAGAGCACATGCAACAGAAAATGCAAGTAGCAACAGTGCAACACTGAAATCTAAAATTGGAGCAATTAAATTAGATCAATGGTCAAGAATGAATTGTTGCTTTGATTTCTAATTTTAGTGTTGCATTGTTGCTCTTTGCATTTTTACTGCATGGGATTGGAAGTCGAAAATAAGAAATTAGAAAGGATGAGAGGGTTTTGTTGTTCTAGTTTCCGATTTTAGCATTGCATTGTTGCTCCTTGCATTTCGGCTGCATGTGCTCTGCTGCCGCACGGGATCGGAAAATTAGAAATCAGAAAGGATGAACGGGTTGGGATAACAATGCCTGGTTGGCTAGTTTACGAGCCACGTCATCATGGTTAACGGAAAAACTTGACAGATAGATTAAACTGTTTGATATTTTAAATGGTTAGGAACCAATTTATCAATTACTTTTTGTTAAGGACTAATTTATCTAATCAGAAAATCGATAGGGACGATTTTGAGAGTTTACTCTAAGTTATTCTTTAATTGACATCCTTGCTCTACTAAAATTAACCTGCCTTCATAGAATATTTCGGTAATGCAGAATATCGTGTATGCACTACTATAAACTAAAAAGCATGAATTGTGGTAAGAAAAAAGATTATTATTCATTTTTTTTAATTTAATATATTTATAAAATTAAAATTTTCAAAACAAAATGATTATATGGATTTGGGCCTGTTAGTTGGGCCTCTCAATACATACCCAAACATTTCCGGGATCCGAAGCCTGTTCTGTTTTTTAGGTCATAACACGCAGAGGGAGAAGCGCGCCGCTACGACACGCTCCTATATAAAAGCAGTAGCTGCACAAAACCCTCAGCAACCGAGCTGAGAACTGCGCAGCTACGCGTCAACATTGGAATTATCTTCTCCCTATCGTTCTCGCTCAGCAGGTGCGTTATCAATTGCTGTTGCTTCTCTGTTCTTTGATTCGATTTTTCTAGCAGCGTCTAATAGTGTTGGATTTATTATTTATGCTTTTATCTGTGCATTTGATTCGGTGCATCTTAATGAATGTTGTGAATCTACAATTTATAGTGGCTTTTTATGTGACTTTGATGGATCTGTTGATAACTTGGCACTTTCGTAGTTTTACTGTTAACGTGCTTGATTATCATTGATGACTGTGTTATGTAGGATCTGTGTTTACGAATTTAATGATTATTGTTAGTTGAAGCAGGAAAAGATGTCTCACAGGAAGTTTGAGCACCCGAGACACGGTTCGCTTGGATTTCTACCAAGGAAGCGAGCTTCTCGTCATCGTGGAAAAGGTGATCCACCTTCTTGTTTGTTGCATTGTTCACTAGAATACGCCAACGATTTAACTGTTGCGTGTGAAAAGGGGTTTTCAGAAATGGTTTAAGCTGAAAAGATAGCATGTTTTGAACGGTTTTTGTGGGTTATTGTTTTTCAAAGGTAAATAAATGATTACATCCTATGCATTTTGTTGGTGCATAATCATGGTATTGCCATTTCATGGTGATGAGTGAAATTGCTTCCAGAAAGAACTGATTAATCAATCAAGGCTGGAGTCTTTGAAACGGCTCTTCTAGCCAAAATCCTGTGAAAGGGTTTTGGGAAGGAACACAAATGAGCTCGAGAATTGGCATTGATTTTGCCATAGGCCTTTGGTTTGGAAGCATTTTTTCATCATCGAGAACTTGGTGATAATGATTATTGTATTGCAATGTGTAGGTGTAAACTTTTTTTTTTCCTTCTTTTTTTGTTAGATGTCGGACTATATCTCCTGTGAACCATATTTTTTATTTTCTATTTTCAAATTTAATTGGATTTTCTATTTTCAAATATGGATGTATGGTGGAATATGTTGCACAATCGTGCAGCTATGTAATGCATTTACATTGATTTGTATGCACTTGTAATATAAAATTATATGGCCAACTTTATATTAGAGTTGGCTTATGTTTTCTTTTGTTAAAGTTCTAACGACAACCATGCCACCTCTTTATATCAGTCATAAAACAAACTTTAATGTTTTATGAAGTACTTGGATTCCAACCTTCAGTTCAGCTGGTATAGAGTTAGAATTTAAAATTTGAAAATATATGTTGGTAGGACTTAGTTGTGTATGGTTATTTTTCATGGCATTTGATATGTGTGGACATTAAACTAACCAGCCTAATTTATTTTTGCAGATTTTTAGTACTATGATTTATTTTCTTCATATACATTAGAAATTGATATTGCTGTGATTATGAAAGCATTTAGTATTTTAGTTAAGCCGAAATCAAAGCAGTTTTTTGACAGGGACCTTATTATTCATATCTGCATGTAAGTTTTGCAAACTCTTTTTAACAGAGGTACAGTATATTTTATATTCAATATGTAGCTAGATTCTTTGCAGCATTAATTAGATATGATGATTGCCTTATCTATTTAATAAATAGATGGAATTGAATACTTTTGAAGCATCTTGCAATTGCTTGTTTGCTGTGGCTGTCCCATGGTAAGCATCAACTTTCAAAGAAAGGGTGCCTTCTGAAATATCTTTACCACAAACTGGGAAATCAGTAATGCAAACTCAATAGTGATCCTTCCCCATCTATTTTCTCTTGAGCAATGGGGTACACAACTCAAGCTAGATAGTGATCCTTCCACATTTACACGTTTTATTGCTCTTTCTTTGTGAACCTTCTTTGCAATCAGAAAATGGCTTCTTGTCTTCTTTTGTATGTGAATGTATAATATGTGTAGTGTTCTGCAGTCCCCCAAACAAAAAAAACACACAAAAACCAAAAAAACCGAACCACCACAAAAGCATACTCATCCATGTAATTCTTTACCCGGTTGGATAAGTGTTGGTTGTTGATGTTGTTATGTTGTATTTTATTCCCTTAGCATTTCTTTTATTTTGCTACTGCAGTGAAGGCTTTCCCAAAAGATGATCCTAGTAAACCATGTAGATTGACTGCCTTTGTGGGCTACAAAGCTGGGATGACCCACATTGTTAGAGAAGTCGAGAAACCTGGATCAAGTAAGCATGTTTTTTTGGTTGATGTCTTGTAAGTGGGATGGGGATAGTTTTCAGTTGAATACTATTTTCATAACATTGAAAGGTAGGATTGATAATATATGCTAGTTAGTGTTTCTCATTAAGACATATTTTTCACGTTATTTATACTGAGCCAGCTCTGGTATTTTGCAGTCATTTATGTCAATGTCATTTTTGCAATTTCTGGCATTACACATCCTATCCTGTCAATGATAGATTTCTTGATTATCTTTTCGATGTTGAATGTGAAGATAAGAAACAATTGTTTATAAGATATATTGTTTTATGAACATTAAATGGTGGGAGGGGCCAATATGTTAGTTTTCTTTCTCGATCACTTGTGAATATAATTTAAATTTCAATAATCTAATCTTACTTGTTCAATGATGGATAATCAGTTCATATCTGTATTTAGAAAATTTTTGGGATGCTTTTTATAATTTCAATGTCATCTTGGCATTCTTTTTATTATTGTCATATAATCATTTTGTTGGGTTCTAGTCATTTTTTGCCAGTTGTGCTTTATATGACCGTGTTCGCCTTATTCCTGATAACATTCTATCTTGTCACAGAGCTTCATAAGAAAGAGACATGTGAGGCTGTTACCATCATTGAGACTCCTCCATTGGTTGTTGTTGGAGTGGTTGGATATGTGAAGACACCTCGTGGTCTTCGCACGCTGAGTACTGTTTGGGCTCAGCATCTAAGTGAGGAAGTCAGGAGGCGATTCTACAAGAACTGGTGCAAATCCAAAAAGAAGGCTTTTACCAAGTATTCAAAAAAATATGCAACTGAGGAGGGGAAGAATATTGAATCTCAACTTGAGAAATTGAAAAAATATGCATCTGTCATTCGTGTTCTGGCTCATACACAGGTAAGGATGTGTTCGTTGGATTTTATTTGAGTTTCTCATACTCTATCATTTTAGAACAACCTTTAATAGATTTAATAATGATGCCATCACAGTTATTATTGTTGGATCTTGCTGTCCAGTAAAGCTGAGTGAGGCATAATAAGTGCCTTTGTGTCACTATGCAAGCATGACTCAGTAACTCACATCTCACTGCAGTAGATTGCTTTTTATGTTATAGCATTCTAATGTAGTGAATAATTATACTTGTATAATATTTTTTATCATTTCAAGTTTTGTGTGTTATTTTAAAAGATATTATTTTTTCTGGTTTACAAGCCACTGCACTGCTTTCAATGTTGTAACACGATTAGTTTTTTGTTTTGTTTACCCAAGATAAGGAAGTTGAAGGGTCTTAAGCAGAAGAAGGCACATTTGATGGAGATCCAAGTCAATGGTGGGACTGTAGCACAGAAGGTGGACTATGCATATGGCTTCTTTGAGAAGCAAATCCCAGTTGAAGCTGTTTTCCAAAAAGATGAGATGATAGACATCATTGGTGTGACTAAGGGTAAAGGTTATGAAGGTGTTGTAACTAGATGGGGTGTCACTCGCCTTCCACGCAAGACTCACAGGGGTCTAAGGAAGGTTGCTTGTATTGGTGCTTGGCACCCTGCTCGTGTTTCTTTCACTGTTGCCAGGGCTGGTCAGAATGGATATCATCACCGGACTGAGTTGAATAAAAAGGTCTACAAGGTTGGCAAGTCAGGTCAAGAGTCACATACAGCCATCACCGAGTTTGACAGGTATAGTGTATTTATTTTTGGGGGAATCGCACTTATCATCTCCTTTTATGGTTATCGCATTTTCGTTTAACTTCTTGTGCTTTCAACAGGACGGAGAAGGATATTACGCCAATGGGTGGATTTCCTCATTATGGTGTGGTAAAGGATGATTATATTATGGTCAAGGGATGCTGTGTTGGACCTAAAAAGCGGGTTCTCACTCTTCGTCAGTCATTACTCAAGCAGACATCTCGTGTGGCTCTTGAAGAGATCAAACTGAAGTTCATTGACACCTCATCCAAGTTTGGACATGGTCGTTTCCAGACCACGCAGGAGAAGCAGAAGTTTTATGGTCGGTTGAAGGCGTGATTTGTTGTCTTGCAATGGTTTATGTTTATCAGTTCACTCAACATTTGCAATCAAAATTACACTAGCAAAATGAGTCCTAGTAAGTGTCAACGGGTCATTATTTATGGTGAGACAAAGGTGAGATTGTGATATGCTTGTAGTAGTGGACTAGTGGCTGGCTTGGAACACTAGTAGTTTTGTTCTGGATTAGCTGTACTAATTTTCGATGGTTTTGCATTATTTTATTACGGTATTGAGATTTGGTCGATTTATATACTCCGGTTCATTTTATTCTCGTTTTGCGGAAAATAAAATTAGTTTATATTATTTGTCATTCTGAATCTTACGTCACAATAAGGAGTAGCAATAAAGAATTTATCAACTTTAAATTTTATTCTTAATATTATTCAAAGCACATTAAACTTTTAATAAGTCATACTATTTTAAGCACAGCAAATTTTTAAGCATATTTTGATCAGTGTTTCGTAATTTTGATTTTAAGTTCTTAATTTTTATATGACCAGAGTGACAACTAATTCAACAGAAGTGATTTGTTAAATTAGCATCTATAAACCGAGTTCATATGAAGTGCCTTAGAAGTAATTTATTTCTCAGATTTTTTTTTCGGTCGTGATTATATTTCTCAGATTAAGTTGCGTACTATTTTCAAATAGTTCTATCGTGTGACGCAGTCAGACAGACTTGATTCGAAATCGGGGGATTTAATATCTGAAAGTACATGTTATAAGATGTTTGGATTTAAGTTTGCATTTTTTTTTTTCTGTTTCATTGACAGTAATAAAGTTTAAATCTATAATTTTATGTATTCTATCGAAGTCCCCTCATCATTAGACTGATCGAAGTAACTCTAAGTTTGCATATTCCAAAAATACGATTTGAAGGTTGTAAATTGTATTTTAGTTTATTTCAACCAAGCTGTGATATGGTATGAGTCTGAGAAGTTTTAACAAATCAAAGGTAGAAATGATGTGGCTCAATCACAATTGAAAGAAGAATACGCAAATTCCTCGTCAAAAAAAAAAAAAAAAAGAATACACAAATGGGTGGGTGGTTATTTAAATAAAAATGTTATTTGCATTCTGTTGTGGTTCCCACTTCCCATTGTAGCATTTGCACTACTGATTTTCTCAAGCAATAATTAATAATGTATTCTAAACCAAAATAAATAAATAACAGAAATAATTAATAATGTATTCACTCACAATTTTTATTGTGCTATCCTTATTTCAAGATAATAAAAAAAGAATTATATATATATATATATATATATATATATATATATATATATATATATATATATATATATATATATATATAAAGGACATATCACATGAAAGGAATAATTTATTATGAGAATAAAAGAAATAAATTTAAATTATATAATAATACATAAATAGTTAAAATTTAAAATTATTTAAAAATCACATAATCACTTAAAAAAGTAACATACCTTTATATTTTATTCTTGATTATTCATAAGATTCGATAGTCAAAATTTGCTTATCTCATTCTCACAATTGAACGCTCCTCTCACTTGATATGTATCCCCCCCCTCTCTCTCTATATATATATATATGTATATATATAGTTTCATTGGTATGCATTGACAATATAAAATAATTTTACACTATTAATAAATAAAAATAGGAAAAAGTGAAAAATTATGGTGGATCCCTCATTATAATGGATAGTTATTTTGTATGAATTGACACTTTTTACTATTTTTATTAGCTGACAGTGTAAAACTGTTTTATACTGTCAGTGTATTTAAATTTATATATATATATATATATATATATATATATATATATATATATATATATATATATATATATATTCTCCCTTATTTTTATTTTTATTTTACACTGTCATCCAATCAAAATCTTCTATTTGTATGATCATTCAAATAGTGGATGGTTATATCAAAAAATTTTACTGATGTGACAATTTATGATTGGATATCTGTATAAAAAAATTTCACACTAACAGTATATTCGAATTAAATCCAATAAGTTAATTGTTCATACAGTTTAAAACCATTTTGGAGTGCAAAAAATATATAATTTCTGTTCTGTTGCTCAAAAAAAAAAAAAAACACCGGATCAAATTTCAGGCCACATTGCATGCACTTCATACACTTTCATTGTTGTAATCGTAACTTTTGTTTGGTCCAATGCTACTTGCAGAACGCGTAGCACACTAGCATCTCTCCGGTTTTATATACACACGTAGAAAGTTCAAACACGACGCTAAAACATTGGTCGTTCACTTGCTAACAGAACCAGACAAAACAAATTCCGGCAATCAGCGAAACGACAAGTCGTCGTCGTCTCCGTTTCCACTTCGACTATGGCAACGTTGTACGGCGCTCTAATGAAACTAGGAAGCAGAAACATAACCCAACTCGGTATCTCATGTTGTCGCCGCTTAGCTTCTGTAACCAAAACCAACAAGACACCACAGTTGTTGTACCACTCAAACAAAAAGATATCCCATTTGATCCGAACCGGTAGATTAAGCGAAGCGAGGGCACTCTTTGATTCCATGGAGCGCCGAAACAC
Organism: Pterocarpus macrocarpus; assembly: GCA_031439585.1. NCBI lineage: Eukaryota > Viridiplantae > Streptophyta > Magnoliopsida > Fabales > Fabaceae > Pterocarpus > Pterocarpus macrocarpus. Next base: position 40,035,126 of record CM062518.1, read on the forward strand.
CGTTACTTGGAACTCCATGATGAGCGGTTACGTGCATCGTAGAGAGATTGCCAAGGCACGCCAAATGTTCGACCAAATGCCCCAAAGGGACATTGTGTCTTGGAACCTCATCATTTCGGGTTACTTTTCGTGCCGTGGTAGCAGGTTTGTTGACGAAGGGAGGAAGCTGTTTGATGAAATGCCTGCACGAGATTGTGTTTCTTGGAACACGGTTATCAGTGGGTATGCTAAGAATGGGAGGATGGAGGACGCTTTGAAGTTGTTTGATGCAATGCCTGAGCGGAATGTTGTGTCCTCCAATGCTGTGATCACTGGGTTTTTGTTGAATGGTGATGTGGATTCGGCTGTTGGGTTTTTTAGGAGGATGCTGGAGCGTGATTCGGCTTCTCTTAGCGCGCTGATAGCGGGGCTTGTTAGAAATGGTGAGTTGGATGTGGCTGCTAGGATTCTGCTTGAATATGGGAACCGGGATGATGCGAAGGAAGATTTGGTAGCTGCTTATAACACCTTGATTGCAGGATATGGCCAAAGAGGGATGGTGGAAAAAGCTCGGTGCCTTTTTGATAGGATCCCGGATGATAAACGTGATCATGGAAATGAGGGTGAAAGGAGATTCAGGCGAAATGTGGTCTCGTGGAATTCGATGATGATGTGCTGTGTGAAAGCAGGAGATATTGTGTCTGCTAGGGAACTCTTTGATAGGATGACAGAGCGAGATACTTGTTCCTGGAACACCATGATTAGTGGCTATGTTCAAGTGCCAAACATGGAAGAGGCTTCAAAACTTTTCAGTGAAATGCCAAGTCCAGATGCACTTTCATGGAATTCAATAATATCTGGGTTTGCACAGATTGGTGATTTAAAACTTGCAAAGGATTTCTTTGAGAGGATGCCCTGCAAAAACCTGGTCTCATGGAACTCAGTAATAGCTGGCTATGAGAAAAATGAAGATTATAAGGGTGCTATTGAGCTCTTTTCTCAGATGCAACTTGAGGGGGAAAGGCCAGATAGACACACTTTATCTTCAGTTCTTAGTATGGCTACGGGGTTGATGGATCTTTACCTTGGTAAACAGATACATCAGCTTGTCACAAAGACTGTTCTTCCAGATGTGCCAATAAATAATTCCCTCATTACCATGTACTCGAGATGTGGGGCAATAGCTGATGCATGCATTGTATTTAATGAGATGAAACTTTATAAAGATGTGATCACTTGGAATGCAATGATTGGTGGCTATGCTTCTCATGGCTTAGCTTCAGAGGCTCTAGAACTTTTCAAACTGATGCAGAGGCTTAAAATTCACCCTACCTATATAACCTTTATTTCAGTTTTGAATGCATGTGCTCATGCAGGACTAGTTGAAGAAGGGAGGAGACAATTCAATTCCATGATTAATGACTATGGTATTGAGCCACGGGTTGAGCACTTTGCCTCTCTCGTGGACATCTTGGGACGGCAGGGGCAGCTTCAAGAAGCTATGGATGTGATAAATAGCATGCCGTTTAAACCTGATAAGGCTGTGTGGGGTGCATTACTTGGTGCTTGCAGAGTGCATAACAATGTAGAATTGGCCCAAGTAGCAGCTGAAGCTTTGATCAGTCTTGAACCAGATAGTTCAGCTCCTTATGTGTTGCTGTATAATATGTATGCTAATTTAGGGCAATGGGATGATGCTGAGCGAGTGAGAGTGTTGATGGAGAAAAAGAATGTCAAGAAGCAAACAGGGTATAGTTGGGTAGATTCTTCTTATCGCCAATGATAAGTTTACTGTTTTAGGAAGTCTTCATTGTTGCTTCACTCAGCAATGGATGCCAGATCATGCTATCATTAGAGATGCTCACGTTCAACTTCAACCATGTTATTATTGTCAGATAGGAAAAACGAGCTTGTCTGGATAAGTAGATATTGATATAAATGTTAGTTTGACATGGAAGAAATAGCATGGCTTCTGGCAAAGTTTCAGAGGTAAGTGTAAGCAGTATCTCTTTAATTCTTGTATGAGTATAACTTGTGAAATTGTAGCTTGCATGCTTCTTTCATAGATATCATAATCATAACTAATTTCGTGCTCCTTTTGACGGATCTATTTGCCAGAGACAGCAACAATAAGTGGTTTCAACTCCCAATGGCTGGAAGATTGGTATGTTGTTACAATTTTTCAGCTGTCTCTCAAATAATTTTTCTTGATGAGATAAGCAGAAATTCAGTGAACTGTGATTTATGAGCATTAACTGATTTAATTTTGACAGAAGGGCCTGTTGCAGCTTAAGCAAATCCTGAACTGAAGTGCAAACGTTATCCTGAATTGTGCATCTACTTGGCAGCCGCCGGCACTCACAGACGAGCATCAAATGGATGCAAGTGAATGTGGGGCTGGCAAATTAATTTGAAATCATGAATGGTGGCAGCAGGAAAACATTTCCTGTATGCAAATAAAAGTAATTCCTTGCAGAGTTGAAAAATTGTCATTTGGTTTGGTTTGCTTCAACCTTATGGCTATATCCAATAGCTTGCAGTTGGTCAGAGAAATGTAAGCTTCTCAAGAAGAAATCTTGTACTTCTGTGCCGCTCATTAGGCAATACTTGGCATCTGGATTGAAAATAAAGCATCAAACTCCCTTCTTAGGGAAAGTGACCTTAGAGAACCCAATTCCTTTTTTTTTTCGGGATCATAGAGAACCTAAATTAATTCTAGGCTGAAAATACCTCAACAATTTCTTGGTCAATCGAAAATCTGTGATCGTCCATTTTGTTATATGTAAATCTGTTTTAATTGATTTTGTTAATATAAATTTGCATTTCTTGAAAGAAGCTTGATGGCAGATTGACCTTGCAGTTGCATACGTTATGAGGGTTATGGAATAATACCTAAACAAATTTCCAATTAGATGTAATAATAGGCGAACTTTCCTCCCCATACCACCAATGTTCACTGGGTCAGTTTGGTATCACACAAAAATGGAAGTGAAGAATTGCCGATTACTTTTTGTTGGTAAAAACTGCAATGAAATCCGATCCATAAACTTTTTGCTACATATTTACCCCAATACCAAGTGTTGTTGGCCGTGCGGCTACCCAAAATTAACGCTACCCAAACTAAATATTGTCGAGGTCACAAAAACATGTTGGACGTGTAATTACAACTACTGTAATATGTAGCCGCCTTAGGTCAAAGAAGAATGTAGAGCGACGGCCATATAATACAGCCATCTTAGTGTCCATTCCGTGAACACGCTCAACAGTCGATAGCAAACTTACTCGTGCCTTTTGCTATGCTCTCTACTTCAACGGTGTACTATGCACCAGTTTCTACCATAGTACTTTCTCTTGAGATTTATCGGTGCACCATCATCTCCTCACCACCATCTTTGAATGGCGGCTACCACCTTCGAATAGCAGCCCTGCCAGCCCTCCTTTTCCAGCCGCTTTCACACCAACTCCGACACTAAGCTGCTGTCGACCTCATCCACGCCGTTGTTGATGAGATTGAGAGCCACGGCTTTGACCTCATCCGACGCCAAGCCGGCATCGACAATCGCTACTAGAAGTCACGATAGAAGCTTCGGTGGCGTTGTCGCTGTTGGACACCAACTCAACTCCGCAGTGCATGGCAGACTCTAAGATGCTTGCGAGCTTCGATCAGAGAGAGAGAGAGATATAGTGGAGTTAGGGAGATGGGAGAGAAGTGTTTATCATGCATTCTATTATGTTTGATGTATTGATACACCTTATGATCTTTATCATCAGATCACAAAATGTATCATGCACCAACTTTAACTTGGTGTATTGCGGATGCTGCCCAAACTTACCACCACTTTTTCGGTGCTGAACCTTTTACCTTTTCTTAACCCAGTGTCCATTTCACATATGAAGTGGTAGGTTCTGGTTTCACCACAATGCATTCAACACGTACAAAATAAGACCTTCACTACGTCTACTAAATCAATTTCAAATGCTATAGCTAAAAAGAAATAGTCAGATAAAAACTTTGGTTCTTGTAGATCCATCTTATAATAAACATCGTCCTGTTGAAGATGATGCCAATGGGTTACAGACTTGCAGGATAGCAGCTCAGAATTCTCATATGAAATTTACCCTATTTGATTTTATGCTAGGCTTGACAAGAGAAAAGAAAAAAACTAGAAACAAGAAATAAACACCAGCCTGATAATATGCATAACTTCATAACAAAATAGTAGATTTGGATACTAATGATTGAGGTGGTACTCGCTAATCTGTTAAAACAGATAAATGCAAACCAGAACGTTTCAAGAATGGTTGGAAGAACAGCAATATATATCAAATTACAAAGGCTCGATCTAATTAGTACATAATTCTTTCCAATGACCAAAACTTTTCACTTCTCACTAAAATGAAAATAAAGCATTAAAGGCTGAGTTAGAACCAAGACACCACGCTTTTCAATGAAAAACTTTTCACTACAATGAAAACAAAGCATAAATGGCTGTGCTACAGGAACCTACAAAGAAAGCAGCAATCCCCTTTGCTTTATAATCAAGGAGGCAATGTATAAGCACAAAATTCTTCATCCTTTTCAGACAATGAACATCAAAAGCAGATTGACTTTCCCTGTGTTACTTCAATGTCTGCGATTTTTTTTTTTTTTTTTTTGTGTACTAAAGAATAAATTGGCAAACTGAAATGTGAATACAGTCACATCTTCCCTACTGAGTTGAGGTAGAAGCAACATTACCCAAACCCATCTTTTGTCCCAACGCTGTAAGCTGCTCTACAAAGTCCACTCCAGTTAGGAGTTCTGTTGTTCCATATATAATATGCTTGGCAGGTTGCTGGTGTTGCGCAAGCTCTTGCAGACTGCAATATTCAATGTAATTACCACCACCAATCATGAATACAATTGCTTCCTTAAATGGTCCTTTCAAATGGCTGCTACTTGCTCCTGAACCAGACTTAGGAGCACGCGGATCAAACACAAGATATGAATCTATTTCAGGATTTGGCCTCCCTTCAATCAAGGCTTCAACTGCCCTTGCCAATGCAAGCTGCCTGTCACCAGATAACAGATTTTTAACACCAGCTGTGACTGCACTAATTGACTGTCCATAGAGCTTCTCAGCCCAATCAACAATATTACTTCTGCTGGCAGAATTCGCCGAAGCCAAGGAAACATTCAATGCCTTGATCTTTTTCACATACTGAAAAGCAGCAGTATCAACCTCCGACTCTCTTAGCGCCGCTTCCACAGCTTCCACTTCTGACTGGTTAATGGTTTCAGAGGAAATAAGATACATGATGGCAAAGCGAAGCTTATCCATCTTTGTTCCCTTCTCCCTGAGCACACCAAGAAGCTCACTCCGTTCAATGTTGCCCCCTCTAACCATCATGTCATTCTCCTTCTTCACATAATTATCGAGCGATCTCTCCTTGATCTCGCCCAACAACGTGGTAGCAATGTTCGTGTGCTTGTCAATCACCTGCTTCCTCTCGGTCAGCTCAGGCAGCGAGTTCACAGCATTCATCAAATGCTTCGTGTTACCAATCAAGTCCGTCCCATCAAACTCCGCGCCATGAGTCCCACCAGTCCTCTTGTTCACCTCATCCACATCCTTCTTATACTTACTCAGCTGAGTCTCGATCTCCCCCGCAACCGCCGGAAACTCCAGGGACCCATTGGCCACCCAAAACGAGTCAGAACTATCCAATTCGTAAGACCTCATCCCTCCTTTCTCCCCCTGCACACTCAACCTATTCAGCCTCAACCCAAGCACATCATGAACAAGCGGCCGGTACCTAAAATCGTGCTGAATCGCCACCGACAACTCGAAATTCCTATCGAAAATACACAACACTGGCCGCTGAAACGAGCTAACAAAATTCCCACCCTCAGTAAACAAATTATTCTTGGACAACAAATGATCCCTCAGCCTCTGATCCAGCGCGGATGCAACCATCTCAGCAGGGCCACCTCTCGGGCACCTAATGACCGGCACAACCGCCAAAGTCGCCAACACACAGAACAACCCAGTAACAACCTTCTCCACAATTTCCTCAATTTCTCTGTCCCCAGCGGAGGGATCATTAAGCTGAACATAACAAGACTTGTTGGCCAAGGAAAAGAGGCTATCTTCAAGCGTGACGAATTCCAAGTACTGATCGTGGACCTTGGAGATGCGTTGTGTGGAATCGGAGGCGAGGGTGCCGGAGGCGAGGTCTTCGAGGAGGGGGCGGGGGATGGAGGTGGAGAAGTTGAGGTGGAAGGAGTGGTAGAGGGAGCGGGAGGCGTCGGAGACGATGCGGCGGAGGTTGTGGGGGGTGGGCTGGACGAAGTAGACGGCGGGGACGTCGTGGACGGGGTTGCGGTCCTTGTCGATGAGGAAGTAGAGGGTGACGCCGTGCTTGCGTAGGTCCTTCACGTGGATCAATGGGGACAGGATGTTCTGGCAGAACTTGTCGTAGATCAGGATCTTGTACACTTCCTCGTTCGCGGTTCCTCCACCCGCCGCAGAAGCGCTGATCGGCTGGTTCAGGTTCAGCATCCGCGCGATGCATTCTGCACAGTTGAAACACACAATAGAATCAATCAAACAATGCCTGAATGAATGAATCAATCAATGAAGATTTGAATTAAGGGAAAAAGTGATTGAGGGATTGGAGAGGTTACCCGTTTGCTTCTGGCGGAGATTCAGAGACATCGTTGGTTGGTTGGTAGGTTCTGCTCTCCGTCTCTCTCTCTCTCTCTCTCTCTCTCTCTCGATCTGAAATTGGATCCTGCAGAATGAGGTTTTGTGAAGGTAGATCGAATTCGAATCAACCAGGGGTAGGGTTCCGGTATCAGTTTCAGGCTTCTATACTGCAGTCGCACATTGTCGTAGATCTGTTTCTGTGCCCAAGTTCTCTTTTTAATTTTCCTCCCTCCGCTCAATTAAGTAAAGGCTGCGTTTGGAACTAGACAAAATAGGGATTAATTTGATTTCCAAATCAATTCTTAATATTTCAATATTTTAAAAATAAAAAATAATGTTATTTGATAAATTTTATTGAATTTCTTTGATTTACTTTTGAAATCCTATCAAAACTAAGAGGGTTTGTTAGAAATGGGTTTTATTTTAAAATTTAAATATAAACAAATTAAATATTATTTTAATTATTTAAAAAGTTTAATTTAGATATAATAATATTATAAATTTTTTTTACATAATTAACTAATCATATTTTTTTATTTATATAATTATTTAAATAGTGAAGGGTAATAATAACAAAAATCTTTTTTTTTTTAATTATTATTACACACACTCTCACACATTAGGAGAGGAAGAAGGGTTGATCAGGGTATTGTTGCTTCAAGGCTGAAAGATTTTTCCCTTGAGCCGCAGGCATAAAAATCTTATTTTTTAGACATATTGGTAATGACAAACCCAAATCCAATTGTAGTGGGCTTAGCAACTAGGTTGTTCCATTACTAATTGAGTCATTAATTGGTCCATGGCCCACGACTTCACTGTCTAAATTTGAGTTAAGTATTATCTTGATTTTTGAAATTGTTAGTGTGCTTCACTTTAGTCCCTAAAACTTGAAAATTAACATTTTAATTCTCGAAGTTGCATTTTGTTGATTACATTAGTCCTTGGTTAGTCAACCATTGATCAATCATGATGGTTTTGTTGATGTATCTCATTAAGTGACACGTCAGCTTGCCATCTAGCATGACACATAGTGAGAACTCTAATGTAGGACGTGGCATGCCACATGACATGAACTCTAACATGTAATGCCATGTGGTATCGATTGTAAATTGTTTCAATTTAATTCCTAAAATTTCTAAAATATATCAGAAAAGTCCAAAATTCCAAAATTTCTTCTCTTCTCTTTCATAAGAGCACTACTATTTGTATATATAGCAGTTGATGCATTCATCAACTCCCATAAAAAGCACACGGTGAAGAAATTACAAGAAAAAAAAATAAAAAAACATATGGTGAGGGGGGAGCAAAGGGATGTCGAGAGAGCGTCACTCTCTTTACGTCCAAAAAGTATTTTTTCCTTTATAAATTCTAAATCTTTAATCTTTCTTAAACTCTCTAATTTCTCTTCCATTTTCACACCCTGTCTATACTAAATCCTCCTTACCTAAAATAATAAGAAGAGAATATATAAAAATGAAAAAATAAAATACAATAAATAATATAGCTCATCCTAGTTCAAGATCCCGAAATACCTCTAGACTTAACGAGTATTTATAAGCGTGCTTATAAATAATACATTATCAAAGAAATCTAAAAGTCAAACTTAATCAAAAGTCTAATTAGGTGAACTAACATTGTACATTTGTTAAGATAATTTCATCCTTAATAAATGGAATTTACTCATCTTTATTTATATACTAGCTATAGTTTCAAAAGTTAGGTTGCACACAAGCGATAATTCACAATCTTTTAGTAGCCAATAGAATGATTTTAATTGAAAACCTATTAGTAGCCAATAGAATGATTTCTACTAATTACAATAATCATCATTGTAATGATGTTACCCTTTTATGATGTCTTTGTAACGTAGCAAATGGTTCTCATGATGTTGAGATATATAAATTTGTCTTCTATAATAAATTATATTTCATAGTCACTAGAAACTCAAATAGAAAGATAGGGTGTTGATGCCTTTTGAAATCAATTAGATTTAAAGTAGCAGCACGAACTTAGACAAGTACTTAATTATGCTGAAGAGTAGAAATTGGTAAGTTTCCCAGCTTGAGGACTTCCTTAGGACCATACTCCTTGTAGAACCAAGCTTTCTGAAATTTCATATTAAAATTCAAAATTTTTTTTTCTAAAATATTTTTAGATAATTGGGTCTAACAAACACTATATTAGGTTGAAGAATGAGCCAAAGGGATGTAAAGACCACCAATACTAAGTGCATATTTGGGTACAAAAAAAAAAGCTGTTTTGAAAAATTAATCATGTTTGGTTCAAAAAGTGAAAATAGATTATAATCTAAAGCTGAAAGATAACTTATAAGTAAAAACAATTTTTTTGATTTTATAATTATAAGCAGAAGCTGATTATTTCAGAATTACTACGTTTTTACTAAATTGACCCTAAATAATAAATATTATATAATATAAACAATAATTTCATACCCTTTTTTTGTAATTTTAAAATATAAAAGTAACTTTTTTCATACAACCCAAACAAAATAGATTCTCTTAAAATTATTTTTTAGTTAAAACATCTAAACATAAAATTGATTTTCATATAAGCGATTATATAAAAAAGTAATTATATAAATAAGTAATTATTAAAATAATTTTAATCTCACGGCTTTTCCAAAGACGCACTAAGAGGATCTTAATTAAAATCATTTTATTGGCTACTAAGATGTTGTTAATTATGGCTTGTGTGCAACCTAATTTTTGAAAATATAGCTAATGCATAAATAAAAATGAGCATGTTCAATTTATTAGGAATGAAATTATCTTAACAAATATAGGGGGTTAGTTCACCTAATTAGTTTTTGATTAAGTTTGACTTTTAGATTTCTTTGATGATGAGTTATTTATAAGTACGCCTATAAGTACTTGTTAAGTTTAGAGGCATTCCCAGATTTTGAACTGTACAGTATTTATTGTATTTCATTATTTTATTTTTATATATTCTCTTCTTTTTATTCTATGAAGGGAGGATTTAGTCTAGGTAAGGTGTGAAAATTGGAGAGAAATTAGTGGGTTTAAAGAAGATTAAAGATTTAGAGTTTATAAAGGAGAAGAGGAAAAGAGGAGAAATTTAGAAATTTTAGACTTTTTTGACATATTTTTTTAAATTTCAAGGACTTTTTGGGCACGTTATAAAAATTCAGAGACTAAATTGAACTAATTTAAAATCGATGCCATGTGACATGACACATCAAAGGGCTATGCCAAGTGGCATGTTGATGTGTCGCTTGACGTAACATATTAGTAAAATTGTCATGGTTAACCAATAATTGATTAGTCAAGGACTAATGTTACCGATAGAATATAACTTTAAAAACTAAAGAGTTAATTTTCAAATTTTAAGAATTAAAATAAAGCATACTTACAATTATAAAGATCAAAATGATACTTAACTCGACTAAATCTTACAGCAAGTTCGTACTCACTCCTTTTGAAGCTTTTGACTGCGATCGAGATAAGAGGCCAAAGCCCAATATGAGAATTTGAGTTATAACCAGTTTTTCACAATCGACTCTTCAAAACTATGAACCAGAGGGACCTTAAAAATATATTTTGTGCAGCAGTATAAATATTTTTTATACATAAATGGATACATTAAATATAAACTTAAAAAATCTCAGCTGTCAACACATTTTAATTGGATACATGTTTTAATTGGGATGCTTTTTTGGTAATGATTTTAATTAGGATTCTAAGTATATTTATAGGGCGACCAAATATTATGAATTTATTGAAATTTGAAAACTGGAATCATTGTCTTTTTCCGAATAAAAATTGTAATTTCTTTAATATTAGGGCAGGCCGGGCCAACTTAAATTATATATTAATAAAAGGTTTATTTAGTACATGCATTTTGTGAAAAACTATAGAATTATAATTGTAATTATTATTCAGGTGCTAACCAAATTGACCAAGAAAAGCCCCATTTATAAGGTAATATTACGGAAAGTACTTGTCCCCAAGCTTTGTCTCATTATCTACTTCACCAATCATGTCTTACCAATTAAAAATATTTTTAAAAAAATTAAAAAACTTAAAGCAGTTATAGCCATGTCTATATTTTTATGGATTTAATTTGAATATACTGTCAGTATAAAAATTTTTTACACAGATATTCAATCATATATTACCACATCAGCAAAAATTTTTTTGACATAATCACCCACTACTTAAATAGTCATGCAAATAAAAGATTTTAATTGGATGACTCAATGTACCCCAATTAAATTCTATTTTTATACTATCTTTCAAATAACAATATTGGGAGGACCAAAAAAAAATAAAAAGACAGAGTTTGAGTACAGTGGGAGGTAGAAGGACTCAAGGACAAAGCTTCTACACTTTACTAAAGCCCCAAAAGATTAGAGAGGGAGAGAGCAAGAAAGGAAGCAAGTTAACAATACCTCAGCTACTCATTGAATGGTACTTTACATTTGTCTTCCAAGTGAAGTAACAAATGGAAAAAATTCTGCAAAAAAATCTCTGAGAAAAAATGTTGAATATCTTAATTTGATAATCCTCTGAAATCTTCCCCCTCATCTTTGCATTTAAGCAATTTCGTGCGAATTCATTTTGGTTTACCATTCAAAACTCACTTCTAACAGCCCATCCAATATTTCAATATCTCTTTTTCCCTTGTTCATTTCTTCTCAAGTTACTCGAAGAGATGAGAGTCAAGCGAGTGTGAGAAATTGAGTGAAAAACAAGGAAACTGAAGCTGTCTAGTGTGAAGGGGATGAGATGAATATTATCCCTTAAACATTCAATGCATCGATTCCACACTGCTTGTAAGTCAAAGACTGCTTCCGTGGGCTTATCACTATAACACAATCCACCGAGACCTGTACAGTTAAGTTCATTATCAACAATTTATCGGGAAAACAAAGATTAATTGAAAAAAAAAAAGGGTTACAATAAAGAACAAGACAGGAACTTCAAGCTATTAAGAAAAGAAAAGAGATAAAAAAAGCACAGATTTATGGATTGACAAAAAGAAGATGGGGGATTAAAAGGTATGTTCCCTACACGAGGATGACACCACAGCATTCGCCCCCCATGGAAATCACATGGCCAAGACTTCACTTGGCCTAAAAAGAAAAAGAAATGGCAATAGCGTTTGACATTTGTAAGCTTCATTTTCAAAATAAGCCTAGTCTAATCTAAACATACGTATAGCATATTAGCATCACCTAACCTGATAAAACAGAATATACAAGAAAATTGCATTTGTATTCAGAAATACAAAGGCAATTAAAAAAAATAAATAAACAAATAAACATAGGAACGAACCCTCTATTATTTTTCACACAATTTTAAAGTTTTAATTCATCGATTTTCCACTACCAAAAGTCTTCCTCGTATCCTAATCCCTATATAACAACTAGTGCATTTTATAAAGCAACACGTCAATCGTTAGAAAGTGGACTCGAGGAATGCCACTGTAGGAATGACCAAACAATAAAGGAAGTCCATAAAACAGGGTTAGAAAAAAAGGATTTCCCTGCAGCCAACTAGAGCGCGTGAGCATTTGCAACTACTCATGCAGTTTTTTTTTTTAATTAGTTAATTTCAGTTCATTATCTTAATTAAAGTTAAAATATCTAACGGCTAGGAAGTTATAGCGCTCATCGTTCCAAAACATATCCCTAAAAAATTGCTACAACATGGCAGCGAGGCTACTGGAAATTTGGAATGTTTTACCACGGTATCTGCAGATTACAGACAAGTGCATAAAAGGGCGTGAGAAGAAAGCAATTTATAGAAATCTAGAATTTGATTCTGAGGAGTTATTGATATTTTAATAATTGAAAGTGAAAAGAACGAACACGATGTAAGTGCTATCTCCCTCCCATTCCATACACTCATGATAAAAAAATATAGAAAATTCTGTACCCGTAAAAAAGAATGTAGAAGATTAACTACCTTATGCGTATGCAGATGATAGTACAAGTGAAATGTGAAATCTACAATGAAGAAGTAGAAAAACAAGGACAAAATCCAAATGGCCCACCCATGCAAACTTCCAATCACAAAGGAGCACCATAAGGGGGAAAAATGAATTTAATTGATATATATTAATAGTATAAAATTTTTTTTATATTATTGTCTAATTATGTATTTATGTTAATAAAATTTTTAAGATAGTAAACCTTTAAAATAATAAATAATTAAATTAAATATTTTTATTAATATAATAATATATAATTGAATATTTATATAAAAAAAAATTTATTTTGATAATACATATAAATTAAATTAAAAAAAAAGGCAAAAATCAAAAGCAACCAAGCCAAAAGAGTGAAAACACAAAAGTGGAAAGGGACAAAACCGGACGATCTAGTGTTAGAATATGTGAACGTGAAAGTGACTCAGATTTTTCAGCAGAACCCCAACATTCCTATAAAGTAAGAAAATGTATCCAATCAGATGAGATGGCAATGATGATGGTTTTTTTTTTTTTTTTTTTTGGACGGTGAATAATGAAGATGATGAATGGGTGGAAGAAGTTGAACATCTTACAACATTAATTAATATCACACTATACTAAAACACAAGAGTAAAAATGATGTTTTGGTAGTCAAACATGCAACTCTACACATACATTTCAATTCTTAAATTATTTAAAATCGTTTTATCGAATAAATTTAATTTTAATATATTATTATTATAAAATTATATATATATATATATATATATATATATATATATATATATATATTTAATTATATATTATTATATCAATAAAAATATTTAATTAAATCAGCTATTACTTATCAAGAAATTCTTTGATAGATGAATATTTTCAGAACCAATAATTGAATGATAGGCATATCCAAAAATTTCTCTTATCTAAAAAATTTTATAAATAAGAATATATGAACGAATGAATGACGGCATAAAACTCTTATATATAATGCATCAAAAATTAAACCCTTGCTAGATTGCAATTGGACTGTTTACTACGGGATAGAATTACACTGAACACACGTGATCATTGACAGACAATGTGGAATTTGTAATGCTTAGTATTACCCTGTCATCTTGGCATGTTAGTGATGAAAAAGAAAAAAAAAAGGAGAGAGAGAGAGAGAGAGGAAGAAAACTAAAGAAGCATAGTGCAACAAAAGAGGGTCCGGGTTAACTCTGGGACCAACGTTAGTCCATGGATATGGGATCCTTAGATCTATTTTAATTGAAATCCAATGACTGATATTTGGCTCGTGTTTTATGAGTTTATAATTGATTGTTTAGTGCCTGCTATAATAAAATTTACAGATCCATCCCTTTATATTTTTCTGTCAGATTTGTATCATTTGGGTGGCGAAGGCTGTGAACCCTAGGTTGGGACTGAAATAGACTTACTTTGAGGCAGCGTTGAATAAAGGCGAAATGAAGGTCGGTGGTACGAGGGCGAAATGGTTCGTCAGTTGTAGTCATGTATTTCATGAGGATACCCCCAATTATCGCAGATGGCTCTGTTCTGAGCTGTCCGTTTGTCTTGGTAAGTAAGTTGTTGGGTTGAAACCATTGCACATCTTATGTTTGATTGTTAAAATTTTGGAAATGAAATGGGATGTAGTTTATTTAATTTATCTATGTAGGAGATATTTTTGGTCCACTCTAATTGATATGCCGTTATGTGGTTGATAAATTTTTGATTAATTCGATAGGTGCTTGGTGTTGTGTTGCGTGGAAAAGCAAAGTTTGAATGTGGGAAGAATACATAGCAAAATGAAAAGGATTAAATGGGCAAGTAATGTGGTGATGCATGGTTGAAGCGCTTATAATCTGGTGCCAGTATGTTATGTCTGAAGTCGTTTGGAAGTGACAGATTTTTGTAAATAGTGCACAAGGAATTCTTGAGTTTGTGTAGCACGATTGAAATGCAGTGAAGTGGTTTATAATTGTTAGAATGTAGTTGAAGGCATTAACACTGCATGTGTAGTTGAAAAAATAATTCGTAGTTGGAGTATTCATAGGGCTCATGTAGTAATAGATGAGTGGGTTCGGAGGGACTGTTTATGCACTTTGTTTATTTTCAACAACGAACAGTTGGTAGTGCAAGCTTTGTGCACTGTGTTTATGCGAACAACGAATGAATTGGTTACAGTGTAAGAAGTTTTGATTCTAGAAGAAGTTTGTTGATGGCTTAATTGTTAAGTAAGTTCAATGGCAGTAAATGAAATTGTAACTAGTAGATGTATTTTCTCATTTGTGCCGCAATAAGTTTGGGAAGTGTTATTGGGACTGTTTGTGTGTTGTGCTGCAATCCAGAATGGCTTTCTAAAGAGATGAACCAGCTTGCAGGAGTGCAGTTCGGAGTAATTGAGAATAATTTTTTCTTTTTTAGAAATTATTGTGCAAGTGCAGCCAATTAAGGAGGAAGTAATTCAGTAATGTTGTAGGAGAGAGTTTGAGGCAACTGATTTGAGTGGCAGGGTGTAGGCAGTTGCAACTGTTTAGTAAATTAATTTACATAATCCATTTTTAAAATAAAAACGTGAAAGTAATAATGTTTGTTTGACTTCAATATTGTGCAGAAAAGGCGAGAATACTCATGTGAATTGAGAAAGGGTGTTGATTTAGAAAATGCAAAAGGTAGGATTAAGAAATGCAAAAAGAAATAGAAATGGTGAAGCAGAGCGAAGGCATTGGGCTTATTCAGTGTTTGGTTAACTGATTTTCTTTGCAAAATAAAAATCTTAGGCTCTACTTAGCAAATATTTATTAGGATGAATTTATAATTTAGACACCGGACTAACGTTGGTCCCAGCGTTAGCCCGGACCAACGAATCCTGAGGCTACAGAGTGCACCTTCCCCGAAAGCATAGGTTATTAGAAACCCAATTAACTGGAAGAGAAAACAGAACAGAACAGAACATAAGAAAGAAAGGAGAGGAACCTGAACACGAGGAGAATCGAAGTGAAGGACCCGGATCCTGGCAGCAACATCGCCGAGGACCCGAAACTCGAGCCGGTCATTGAGCATGGCGTCTCTGATCAACTCAGCCGCATCCGCCTGAAGCAAGCTGACCCGATCAACAGCTATGGTGGCAACCACGTTCTTCACGCTGTGAGGCTCCTGGTAGAACCCCGGCACGGAGGCTCTACCCAAAGGTATCCCCCGGTACATGACCGTGAACCTGGAATCGCCGTACCTGATCCCAACCCTGTTGGGGTTCACCACCGCGAAGAGCAACCTTATGGCGAGGGAGAGCGTGGCGGTGGCGGTTGCGGTTGCTGGGTCGTTTGGAGTGACCCCCACGTACTGTACGTCCACTTGCTCGAGGTCCACCTGTGGCTTCTTGGGCTTAACGGCTAGGACCATGACGAGGAGGATTGCGAGGACCAGGAGGGCGAGGAAGGAGAGCAGGAGGAAGAGGCAGCAGCAGCAGCCTTTGACGGAGGCGGAGGAGGAGGAGGAGGAGGAGGCCCGTGACGACGACGGCGCTGCGGCGTAGTAGTGGCGGTGGGGGTGGTTGGAGTAAGGTGGTTGCGGTGGCCTCTGTCTGTGGTGGTCTCCGTTTGGCTGATGTGGGTTTCCTCTTGTTGTCATTCTTGTATTTTTACTCTCTCTTTCTAACACTTTCTCTTTCTCTATTCTATGGTTGGCTTGGATTTTGGGTTGGCTTTGTTCTTCCGCACTGTGTTTGTTGTTGGTGAAGAGGAATGGAGAGTGATGAGTGAGTGAGAACTGAGAAGGAATATGGCTTTTTGAGTATATATATATATATATGTGTGTGTGTGTGTGTGTGTGTGTGTGTGTGGAGTGACTTGTCGCTTATATTCGAAAGGATAAAACTATACACTGGACTTGCTGCCCTACTTGCTTTTTTAATTTTAATAAAGTGTGCTTGTTTTCAATTACATATTCAAATAATAAATTTACGATTAGTGTGTGATATGTAGAGAAGTGGTTAGTTTAATTTAATGATTCATTTAATAATGTATGTGTACTTTACCCTTAGACAAAGGGAGATTCTGCCATTCTAACAAAAGCTTTGCGCAGTTTTCAGAAGATAACCGGGTCGGAGCGTTATTGCAATGAAACGTTAGGTATATATAAACAGTTTATTATTAATTTCAAATTCAGAAGAATAAAAAATTCATTGTGTTTTCCACAGCAGAATGATTATGAGGACATGCTGAGACTACTCAGTATGGCCGAAAGTTAGGAAATGGTTATTTTGATTGAGGAAGAACGTGACTGAAGTCTAAAAAGGTGCTCGGTTAGCTCGGTTATCTCAACATTAAGTTGATAATTACGTTTCCCAAATCTCAAATTGCCGTGGATTATTGAATTAATTAACGCTGATCGAGTCTCTATATATAGTTAAGCACCAAGAAGATCAGTGCAATTGCCTTACCATTAAGAAAAACCCTTGAGCTTGTGAGTTGTAATAGATTCTTTACCAATTCGTTTTCCTCCTTTTCTTTTCATATGATGACCAGAGATGATTAGGCAGGATGCAAAATTAGGACCGTTGTTAATGATTGGAAAGAGGATTGTATCAAAAATGATGACTCAAAATCAAAACAAAGTGAGGTTGGACACATGGAAAAGTGAATACTAAATGTCATAAAACATTAATTAAAGAAGATTCTCATCAAGAGGGGAGAAAATACTGATTTTTCAAAAGCTGGAAGCCTGGATTGGAGGCACTAAGTTATTGAGTTTTTTCTCGAACAGGGATATCACTTTACGTTACCTTAACAAAATGCTAGCCTTTTGAGCAATAACTTTTTTATTTATTTTTTTTGACATGTTGCAAGCTCAAAAAGATGGAGCCATATCAATCCCACTACGTTTGATTCCTTCGGCGTAACATGAAGAGTTCAGCAGCAATAAAGTGCAGGAAAGTGGAAATATTGCCCGAAGGCTGGACTTCCTAATCCTACATGCCATTTCCATAATCAAACAAAATGATACAATACCACACCAGAAGAGGAAAACCGTATCCAATAGACTAAAGTTACAAGCTGGGTTGGCTCATTTGAAACCACAGGGTTGGAAACTTCCTTTTATTTCCCTTTTTCAGTGTCAGCTCCTTGGGAAGGGTTCCTTTTCTTCTTGTGTTCTAAAAGCTACGCTGGCCAGCACTTTCTTTGAGAATATGTTTCTATAAAAAAAATTGCATGTGGGAAGGGGCTATTTTTAGTATAGAAAAAATTAATGCCTTCTTTCTTAAGGCAGTGATCTTTCATATATACGGGATAGATGAAGGTTAATTCTTGAGTATATTGGATATATCTGATTATTACGCTGCTCGAATCATTGCTTAGTAAGTTAAGAATGCTACCTATACAACTCTTGCCCATACGATTGCATACATGTGTGACCCTGTCTCGGTTTGACTGGTGGTCCTCCGGAACTTGCATAACAAATTACAACCATCGTTATATATAGAGGCATCAATTAATACAATGAAACTAGGTCCATCATGTTCTATTGAGATTGAATCTAGAGCTAGTTGATACTCCTTAGCGAGGCTTCTTTCACTCTCATGTGAGGCCTACTTTTTTAATTCCTTTCCACTTGTCTATAGATTGCTTTGTAGGTTCTAAGTATGACTTCCTCTGCTCCTCTTCAACCCTCCTTTTCTCTCCCGTTTCAAAACAATGGGTCCTACACAACCTCCTCTGACCCCTTGCCTTTGATTTAGATGAGTATGATCAGAGATGTATCTCAGGGCCATTAGGGAAATGGCAGCATCCAACTCGAAAAAGTCCCATGTTGATAGAATCCCATGCCCGAGGACAGGGCAAACTTGACAAAAGATTGATTACTGATTGTCAATTCTTTTTCAAATAAGTACAAGAAGCGAATTGGATTCCACACGAAAAGCCATATATATAACATTTTTATTCGAAAGAAGTGGTCTCCAGAAGCAGATTGATATATGTCACGGTGCTTAAACTTTGGGTACCAGAAGTAGTGCGAGAATATTGAGTCCACCTACCAGTTGCGGGTACTAATGGCTAAACCCATACCTACGGAATCAATAGAAGATATCAGGCACTTTGGACACGGGCAAATATCTGTATAGGAAAAATAGGTGCTAAACTATTGAGGGTAGCAGTTGAATATTCCTTGGAGCATGATTAAAAAAGTACATGAACAGGTACGGGGTGGTGTGGTGCAGAACCAGATGCCCCATTACCTAAGCTACCCATAAGCGGAAGACTAGGCACGTCCAACAGAACCGCCGAGGAATCCTTAGCCGGAAACTGTGTTTGCTGCTCCGGAAAACAAAACAGATAAGTTCTTTTGATCCTTCACATTGAGAATGTAGCCGAGGCTTCTAGCAAACTCCAATTCAATGAATTCCCTACACGACCCAACTACAGTTACTACACCCACATAACAGAGCACACAGATACTTTGTATTTGATTTTGTTTTTGGGCCAACTAATTTACCCAGTTCATGCGAAGCAAATTAATAATAAAGACGCAGGATTGCAGCTAAAATTTCGGCATAACAAATTTGATACTTTCCTTTGCCGTTAAGCACCTACACATACAGTCCCGGATGGGGCACCATTCCAATTAAGGCCCCGCCTCGATGCGAATGATCCATGACCAATGAAAGAACACCCTCATTTTAAGTTAACAAACAAAAAGTGGGGAAAGAAGAAACTGAATCCACGGAAAACTAAAAGCAAGTGAAAAGTAATGCAAATTAAAATGGATGACCATAAACTGGGCCGGCTCGGGAAGAGCACAAACCCACAGACATCTTGCGCATTACTTTGTGATTCTTCAAAAGCCAGTAATTTAAAGAGAATAAGTGAAAAGAATTTATTTTAATACAAAAATTACTAAGGTAGCTGGAAGCATTAAGAGAAAAATATATCTATATAAGCCTGCCAAAAGCATGGAATGAACTACAAAACAAATCTCACTGAAAACTAGAAAACTATATGACTTGGTTGACCATCACTTCTACGTTATCAGAATCTGCTGCAGGATCTGGACTAGGGTTACCTGCTTCTGCCATTCCTGTTTCTTCAACCCTTCTACCAGAATCATCCTCCAATAGATCATCCATCATGTCATCCATCATGTCATCTTCATCATCTTCATTGTTGCTTGCACCAGGTATTTTCCGTTTCTTGGGACCATGCTCAAGCCTATGTGTATCCAATTCTTTGTCCATAGTTTCCTGTAAATCCTGGTCATTATTTACCTTCCTTGTTTTTCTTGCATTCTGCCATCTCTCCAACTCTTTCTCAACATTTGCAAGGTACTGCTCCCCAATCTGTTTCTGATACTCAGACACTTCCTCTCTCCTTGCATTCTTCCATTCTAGAAAAGCCTGTAAATTGACAATACCTATTTGTTATACAAAACCATGAGTGCTACATATTAAAGCCAATACCAAACCAATTTATTTGCAAGCTATCAAATTGAAAAATTGACAAGCTTCAAAAGCTTCACTTGAAGTTTGATATAATAATTATCATAAATTCTATTTAAGAAAACTTTTGATTATGTAGCTTTAGTATTTACAATTTATTTAAAAAAAGCAATAATAATAAAAGACATTATAAGATGAAGACCAAAGTTTGAGCTCGGGTTGGCACAATTTCACCCCTAGGGATCCAAGTATACACTGTTAGGTATCTACGAGACAACAAAATCAAAATAGATAAATATTTCAGATTTGGCCAGGTTCACCGGGTTGGCTCAATTCCACCCCTATTTGCAAGTATGAACTCGACATGTACCAAAGGAGAAGGGGGAGAAAAAGGGGGAAAAAAAAAAAGAAGAAGATAAATGTTTGAGAATTGACCAGGGTCACCAGGTTAATGCTGGACAGCTGCGTATAGTGGTCTAATGATATTATATAAGATGAAGACTAAAGAAAATTCCAAGTTTGTCTAAGTTTGACAATCACTTCTTTTTTTCAAGTTCCAAGAGTCAAACCTCTTCTTTCCGTTTCTCAAATGATGAAGCATCTTCATCCAAGGGCTTCTTGGGTAAATAATATATGGGAGGCTCTGCCTTAGTCCTGGGGAAAAAAATACATGCCAAATTCAGTCAAACAAGGGTTCAAAATGATTAAAGTAAAACTTTCATATTTCTACTTAAAATCCTGCAATTAGCAGGAAACATCCAGTCATCAAGTTGCCTCAACACTACAATGCACATGAACAGAAACTTATCTTCGTCTCAATAAAATGGGAATATGGACACTTTTGGACCAAAATTAACAATAACCTGCAGAGAAATAAACCATCTCATGATGTCAGAAATTATTGATTAGATGATGAAGTGACTAGCAAAGAAATTGTCATGAGAAGACTCCTGCCTCGTAAGTTTACCTTTGAAAGACACAAACCTTATAAAATTTCCAAGTCTTTTATGATGCTCACACCACTGAAGAAACAGCAACTCCAGTTTCTTTTCTTCTGTCTTAGCAGCCACACGTGCCCTAAGAGTCTGATGAAAAATAGGGAACAATTGAAACACAAAAATGTTAAGTGGGATCATATGAAATTTTGTTGTCTATTATGAAGACCAAAGAACTGTAATAATTTGAAAGCGCACCAAGTCTCTCCTCCATTTTTCAGCAATCTGCTCACGCTCTTCTTTCCTTAGCCTTTCACTTTCTTCACGTGCTCTTTGCTCAGCCTAGGAAACATTTCAAAGTAGTTGAAATTATTGTGAAGAATTACATGCTATCGTGCAAGAGAGAGAAAGGTAAACTGGCAAAGATACTTTCAGTGTTTGAAATGGAGGTGTTCATATCATACAACCGAATCTCACGGACGTCTAAATTCACTTTGCCATTTTATAAAGATTAGGAAGGAAAGAGCATAACTATCATTTCCTATATAGGATAGCTATGAGGGTAGTGACTATTGTACAAATTTATTAAGAAAAGTATGGTTCATAATTCAGCACACCTCAGCACAAGAAAGCAGATTGACTTAATTCCTCTTTATATGTATTATTTTACAGACACAGGGGGCTGGCAAGAAGTATTGCATATTCACAAAACACTTCTTAGTCGGAAGAAGCCTCATATAATAACGGGAAACTTACTCTTTGCAAAGAATTAGATCTTCGCATGCATGCCTCTGTTCCCGAGAGTTGCGTGTCTTCCTTTCGAAATTTCTGGAAAAAAAATGTATAAAAGAAAAATATATAAAAATATAGAAATAATAACAATGATGAATTGAGAGAAATCTACTGCTTAAGTACAGGATAAGCAGTTACAAACCACCGAATTGAGCTTATTATATAGCAGTACCAATCTGTTGAAAAAGCAGGTAATCAACGTAAGGTACCTCCAAAGTTCCAAGAAGCTGACCGAGCATTCTCTTATTCCTATTAACCATGCGAGGTTCCTCATCCTCTGGCAATACTCTTGGAACATGTTCTGCAGTAGGACTGTCGGAATCCTAACAGGAAATAACAGCGCATAGCAAGTTTAGCAACATCAATTAGATATATAATTGAGAAGCAACACTCATGAGGCATGAAGAAGGCAAAAATACTGGCAATTACCATGTTGGAATTTCTGTCTCTCCTGGACCACCCAGTTTGCTGTTGAGAATTAAATGGGTTACTACCACTGGTCCCATTAATGTTGACATCCTTCAGTGCATGTGCATCAGCATCCTGAGTCAATTCTCCGCCCTCCACCTTCATTAATTAACAAACGAGAATCAACTTAAACCATGCTTATACTCCTCCTATCATCTATTCCTCTAAACTACTCACCAAAAAAAAATCTATTCCTCTAAACTCTAATATAAAGAACCAAAAATACATGGAAAAAGAGTACAGGCATTATTGTAGTATTACCTTGACGACGGCAGAAGGAAGTCGACGTTTGGCAGGAGGTTGATCTTCCAGTTCGTTCCTGTCTCCCTGGACAACAAATTACACTCAGTAGTTCCCTAAACCCAACCGTTTATTTATTATTGTTTTCCAATTTCGGCACTCATAAATAAATGGATAGTGTAAAGAAGAAATTGTAAAGGTAGTAGTAGCATAAGGGAGTTGAGAATAAGAAGAATTGAGAATTGTGACTGGCATGAAGAAGAATGGGAGGTTGACGAGGCGCATTGCGGAAAGCAGGAACTCCGAAGGCACCCCTGCGGAGGCCTCGCGGGTCTCGAAGACGCTCTGTAATCTGCAAATTCAATCCGAAACACAATCAATCAATGAATCCGAGTAACGGAGTTACAGAGAGATATGGAAACAGGGGAATATGGTAACTGCCAAGTGACTGGCTCACCTCGCGTTGTTGGCGGAGAAGTTCATCGATCTCGTTGCGTAGCTGCTCCTCCGTCTTCTCCACCGCCGCGCCGGTGCCAGTGAGGTGAATATATAACTGAATATTTATATAAATTTTTTTTAGATTAACAATATATATAAATTAAATCTATTAAAATATTATTAATGAACAAAAATTTTATTACTATAATTTAGATATATATGAATAAATAATTGAAAGTATTCCATTTTTCTAATAATTATTTTAAATGTTATAAATAAAATAATGTGTAATTAATGATATAGAAAAATTATATTAACAAAAGTAGAAGTTGTGTGGCTGAAATACTGCTTATAAGTGTACTTGTTTAGTATTATCAACTCATCATCACACATAATACAATAATATCTCATAAATTAACACCTGGATCTCCAATTGAATTAAAAAAAAAAATAGAAACAGGTCAATTTTTAAGAATTTAAGTGTTAATTTCTAAAAATTTTATTTAGTGTATTAATGGGAGACAAACTCACTCTCTTTCCCACTTATTTCGAAGAAAGAGAAAATTTTTTATTCCTAATTTTTAATATAAAATATTGACCACATCAATTTTTTTTTTTATAGGATCGCATTCTCTTTACATTCATTGTGAAGACAATAGAATCCTCTAACACCAAAAATCAAAGTTCTTAATCCATAATAAGAAGTCAGATTAACTTGATGAATACCATGAGACAAATATATATCATTTTCTGAACAAATTATTCATATGTAGCAATTATATCTCCTTTCTGTGTTGGGATTATTGGTTGTTCTAGTCTTAACCAGAGAGGGGAGGTGAGACACTGTGGCGAGGAGTTGTAAGAAACCTCCTCCATGACAAGGACTGGTCTAGGTGGAAAGGAGCCACAACTTGGAGCTCTTGAGTGAAAGGCGGGTGTAATGATGTTTAGGCTAAAATGAACTTATACATTGTCACTATTTGTGGGGTATTTATGATAAAGGGCGTCGTTAATGTGGGAATCCTATCAAGACATTGTCTACAAGATCTTAATGAGGAATCATAGCTATATTTAGAGGGGAGGGGGAGATTTTCCATATGAGTAATCAAACCTGGGCTGATTGGTGCTTGGGTAGACAGGAGCAAGTAAATCAATAGATAGGATGGAGTAGGCAAGCTGGAATGTAGGTCCAGAGTTCGGGTAGATAGGGTAGGACAGGTTGCTTGGTAACCTAGAAGAATCATAAACTTTTCAGTCTCAAGCTCTTAAAAAGTAGAAGGGTTTGAGATGGGTGTCCTTGCTCAAATAGGTTAGGCGGTTAAGTAGATAAAGTAAGTCAGGTTGCTTGGTAATCCAAATGAAGTACAAGCTTCTCAACCTCAAATTCAAAAAGAGTGAATGGACTTGAATTGAGTGTCCTTATTACTCAAATAAGTCAAGAGATTAAATAGATAGGAAAGATCAAGTTACTAGATAACCTAGACGTATCATAGGTCTTAAACCCATTCGATAATTGTCATGGCTTACTTAGGTGATTGTCAAGTGGTTATTATTATTATTATTGAAAAAGAGTCGAGGCTGGAATAATTTGGTAGCTAATTTATTGAAAATGAAAAATGTCAGGAGACTTCTTTACAAATATAATGTCGTAACATATTGATAGGGTGGATTTGGTGCACAACAAAACTAATTTCAGGCCGTCCTATTGTTAAAATAATACCCGAAATTTGTTTTGATTCATGTTTCCTACGGAGAAATGTTTTTTGTACCACTGGGGGTAGGTAGACACCTTGACATCCAGAGATAGAAAAGAGAAAAAAAAAATTGTAAAAGAAAGTGAAAAGAGTGAAATAATTGATGGAGAGAGAAAAAGTTGAGAGAAGATGTTGGAGTGTTAGAAATTTTGGTATGTACAAATAACATACCTCTTTCCTACGTGCTGTCTCATGCAAAAGTCATTTAAGCATAAAAAAGTGAGAGACACAACGCATGCCCACCCTTATTCTAGGATAAAATTTAATTTAAAGTATTTTTGTATGTCTGAAATTTGTAGCTACTTTTGATACTGTGTAAAGACCAAATTCAAATAAACCTATAAAGAATTTTAAAATTTAGAAGATAGTCAAATTTATTTATTATAAAAGATATTATATTTTGCGTACCCTATTTAATGATGAATAGAAATACGCCAACACAAAGACTAAGAGAATATTATATTGAGGAACAAAGCCCATGATTCATGCACAGTAACCAAAAAAATAAAAGTAGACTTACTATACACAAATGATGTTAATAGACATCCCTTTAGGCACACGTGAGTGAGGTAGAGATCAAACAAATAAAAAGATTTGAACCAAAAAAACTTTTGGAGTACTTTTTTACTATTTATATTTTACTAGTGTTTTGATTTATATTTAAAAATTCCCAAATAATATATAAATACAATCACTCTTTACTAAAAGTAGTTATATCTTAATTAAATAGATATAAAAATAATGTAATAGTTCGTAAATAAAAAGATATTATTTTATACACATTTAAATCTCGAAATGAAAAAGGAAGGATATCAAACTTAACATTTTGATTGAGTCAATGTATTAATCAGATTTAAAAAAAACAAACGTATAAGCCGTTACCAAAATCACTACATCTAACATAAATTAGTCGGGGGATAATTTGGTTCAGTGAACGCATCTTCATGACTTTTATGTTGCCCCAAGGACCTTTTTGTGAAAGTATGATTGGACAAAAAAGGTTCAGATAAAGGATGAGAAAATCCCCCCACCCCCCCCAAAAAAAAAACAAAAAAACAATAAAAGGGAATAAGCTTTTATATACTAGTATAGCATGGAAATTTTTAATAATAATAAATGCACAAAAGTTAAGTTTAGCTCAATATATTCTTTAAAAAAAACATTTAGGGAATGCATCTTTTATGACGTAATACGCGATGTATAAAGAAAAAGTGAACAAAATGACAAAAATGCTTCAATGATGGATCTCACATAATTATTATTACTTTTGTTCAGCTTTTTTTTATCCAAAAATTTACCAACGTATTGAATAATATGCTGATAAATTTTGCATTTTATACACAAAACTTACTAGCTTCTTGAACAAGATGCTAGTAGTAAGTTTTGCATTTTATATACCAGCGACTTGAGGGTAGTAAGTTTTGCATTTTGTATACCAGCATCTTGTTTAAGACGTTGCAAAACTTACCAATATTTTTCAACAATATGTTAGTAAATTTTTGGATAAAAAAAAAAGTTGAACAAAAGTAACAATAATTATGTGGGACCATCATTCAAACATTTTTGTTGTTTTGCTTACTTTTCCTCAGATGTGTCGTATCAAGGCCTCAAAAACGTCCCCATCACTACTCATCTTTTAAAGGGTTTCTAATGCCTAAAGGGATGTTTAATAGATGAAATGAATTTTCATTGTTGGTCCCAAAAATGTTATTTTTAGGAATAATTTTTTCGCATATGACTTTTAGTTACGTTTGGAATGCAAATTAGATTCCCAAAAATACTACAATTTTTATATTTGGTTGACACTGATATTCTAGGTAATATTATATATATTTCCAAAAATACCCATGATTATGGCTGACGGTGGTGGTGGACGGTGGCTAGAAAGTCAGCAATGGCTGCTAGAAAGTGGCCGGCAGTGATCGCATTGTCACTAACGGTGGTCGGATGGTGGCTGATAGCAGATGGTTGTCAGGCGTGGTGGCAATTGGTGGTATAAGGATATTTTGATCTTTTTGCTTAGGAATAACATTTCTTTTCTATGGAAATGTTGGCTTCCTATGAAATGATATGGAAATGTTTTTTGAATTTTTTTTCTTTCTTAGGAATGCAATATTCTCCGAAAAATTCTTCCAAATTTTATACAAAATATAGAAATCTTAGATTCTCATATCACATTCTTGGATATATTTTTATATGCCCCATAACAAATGCCCCCAAAGTTCATTCAAATTTTAAGCCATCTCATAACTTACTTTTTCCCGCTAACATTAAATGCAATATTCCTTTCTCTTGTCTATAACCTTTGTGAGACGAAGAGAACTTGCTTGTTTATCCTAAACTAGTGTCTTAAATCGGTACAATGCACAAATGAAAAAAAAGTGTTTTCTAATTATAATAGTTATAAAAAAATTGATTAAATAATAAGATAATAGAAATGTAATTTGTTTATTATGTTTCTTTCAAAGGTAATAATTTGTTCTTTACCTTTCATTTTCCTTTGTTCAAAGCATTGTAATTCATTTTATAAGAAATTTTTATTCCAATTTTTTAAGTGATGATATAATAACCAAAGAAAGATTCATTCTATTTCAACCTCCCTCCTTTTTTATTATGAAACTCATTTCATTTCCCCCTCCTACCTGTTTATTTAGTTAACTAATAATAATGATTTATTAAAACCAAATTGAAAATAGTGCATTTTAATCATAAAACCTAAAATTTTATCTAGAATATATTCTTGCATTGCATTGGTTTCAGCTGTATGTAATATATAATATGATTTAATACAATAATAGATTGTTAAGAATTATTATACTTTGATTTAAAAAAAAATAATTATATATAACCTCTCTTTATATAACAACTCATTATTAAAAGTATAATTCATTTCGTAAGAATAAGCACTTTCAATTTTTAAGTGAAGACTTACCAACTAAAAATATAATAAAATTATTCCATTTCTTTCTCCTTCCCTTTTTGTCAGTCTTTTGTCACAGGAATTTTTTTTAAAAAGAAAGATTCTATAGGACCATTATATATAACAACTCATTAATAAATAAAAATTGGTATTATAAGAGTAGTATTTTTAATTTTTAAGAGATGATCAAACAACTAAAAATAATTGATTCATTTTTTTTTCTTTATCCTTTTTCTTCAACATCATAATAAAGTAGTTTTTATAGAAAACGTTATATACAATTACTTTATATAGCAATTCATTATTAAAAGTGTAATTCATTTATAATGATACTTACTTTCAATTATTAAGTAAAGATGGAATAATCAATCTTCTATCACAATAATTTTTTTTAAAAAAAATCTATAGAACCAATCTGCATAACAACTCATTAATAAATAGAAATTCATATTATATGAGTAGTATTTTCAATTTTTGAGAGATGATTAGACAACTAAGAAAAATTGATTCATTTTTCTTCTCTATCCTTTTTCTTCAACCTCATAATAAAATAATTTTGTAGAAAATGTTATATACAAGTACTTCATATATTATTAAAAATGCAATTCATTTATAAAGATATTTATTTTTAATTGTTAAATGAAGATGAAATAATTTTAAAGAAAAATCATTTTATTTACATCTCCCTCCCACTTCTTTAAATTTCGACAAAAATATGTATCAAATAAAATCCTATTAAAGTAATTTTATAGGAAAATTAATATTAAAACAATTATTAAAATAACTCATTATTAAAAATATAATTCATTTTATCTATATATTAAGTTAGGATTGAAAATATAACCCATCATTAAATTTTTAAGTTAGGATTGAATAACTAAAAAGTAAATTATTTTCTTTAGTGTTTATAAGGGTTATCAAGAAACATATTTAATTATAATTATAATTTAATTTAATTTAGTTGATTTTCATGCAAGGAAACAAAATATTAAAGTACCAAAGATATTCTTTCTGAGGTACCTAATTTTTTTTTTTAAAAAAATAGCGGAGATAGTGCATATTATTAAAGTGCCCCTAAAATACTCACATTTTTAACTATATAATAGATTTCATTTATTATTTTAATTAAAATTAAAATTAATTACATGAATGGCTTTGTATTGGCTTAGGAAATATTGAAACTCGAAAAAACATGCTTACTAAATGCATATCAGTATAGAAAAAGCAAAAGTTGTAATAAATGCAAGCATAAATATAGATAATCGAAGAAAATTATTTTAATTATTAATATAAGAATTTTAATAAATTATTTGATAAAATTGTTGCTTTCCAAAAATAGTAAAATTTTTAAATTTCACTTGTTGAATAGGTTTTTTTATTGATTGTCACTTGTCACACTTTCTAGAAATGTACACAGTAACTAGATAGATAGATTTCAATCTGCTACAAGACTAAAATTATGGTCATCATTTTTTCAGTCTTGACGTTTTATTTCTCTAAGTTGACTAAAATTGTGTATTTCCTAGTCATTCGAAACTTCTAGTTTTTTTTTTTTTTTTATCTTTTAATCTATATATACATTATCTTTTTTGGGTACTAACCATGCAAAGATGGATGGAAAGTAGCGTCCATGGACCATGGAGCTACTTTATTAATTTAGTCAATATCTTCTTAGCCTAAACGAAGCAAATGCTTGAACCGCAAGCCAACTACGTTTGTCGTTTACAAATACACAAGGAGGTCGTGGGTGAAGCAGAGCACATGAAACGCCAACCCAATTCAACTTCACCTCCTAATACCATCAAAGCCTCCTTTGCACAACCGAACAAGTTCTGTTTTTTTGTACCTATTTTACGATAAAATCCCTGTCCTCTCTTCGACGCAATCAAAGCTTTTTCTTGCTCTTGATGTTGCTCTCTGTGTGAAACTAGGACACCCCTTTTGGTCTCTCTGTCTCCGGCTCCCAAAGTCCCCTCCCTTCTCACTGTTGGATGTGAAATAAGCTCTCATGTTGCTTCTTTGGTCTTATTTCTCAAATTGAGGAACTGGGTAGTGGTTAGTTTGTGTTCATGGCTGAGAATGGTTGACTAGTGTTTCAACACTAGTTTTGTTTGTTCTTGCTGTTTAATCCTTCTGTTTCATGGTTGCCTGAATGTTTAATAGGGCTCAGTTTTCTGACTAATTAGATTGGATAGCGGGTTTGTGTTTATTGTGGTTGCACGGAGCCGGGTATTCATATAAGCTTTTATTTATAATTTATATTATCTCTGTCTCTGGATTCAGAAATTTCTATTAGCCCTTTATTCTTTTTGAATAAAAGAAATTGCTTCATATGACAAGTACTTGTGAATGAAATCCTTGGTTTGAGGGTGCAAAGGGTTGTTAGATTTTGTGATTGGTTCAAGTTTCATTACCAAGCACTTCAGTGAATTGAGTTCATCTCGTGCACAAAAAGAGTGAACAGGTCCTGCTTACATCGTGCAGAGCTTCAGTTTTGGTGACTTGTAAATTGGGAATTTGGATTGGAAGACTTCAGTTTGTGAATGATATCGAGAATTAGGTTATCTTGTGAGCAACGATTATAATAGACATTGAAATTAATGTGGCAGCGGATTGTTCATTCAGGAAAAAGATAGAGGAATTGTTCAGATAACTCGAATGTTTAATGTGAAACATGATTAATTCTATCCCTACGTAAGGATTAATGTATTTGATATGAGGAATGGAGGGAAGTGAGCATTCATTAGTGCCGCAATGGTTGAAAAGCAGCGGAAGTGTCAGTAGGGTGGCCAATATAAGGAGCCAACTCACATCATCTCCTTACTCTGGTAATTGTTTTTGCTCACTTCTGAATACCTCATATTTAAAAGCATTTCCATTGTTTAAAATTTAAAAAAAAAAAAAAAAAGTAGGAGAGGTAAGGAAGAGAGATCTGAGTCCATTTTTTGCATTGTTTTAATTAAAAGGAAAACAAATTGCATGAAATAAAAAGTAGCTTTAAGTTTGTCTCATGACTGTAGCACAGATTTCCATCCATTCTCCATGACCATGTAGGGAGTTAGAAAGGTATTTTATTGCACTCTTATTTTGTTCAATATAAATTTTGGTCTCTGGCGCATTTGTTTCTTTTTCTCCTACACGTACCACTGAATGTCATTTCAAAGTGTGATGTTATTCACCCCTAGAAGTGAAATGTTGTACTTTGATTCATCATGCATGATGTCTTTATTCACCAAATGTAGAGCTTGGAAAAAAGTGTCGTCCAATATTTATCATGATGGGAATAAACAACTATGAACAATTCTGATCATTTCACATATCCTCCTTTGTTTCAGATCATATTACTTACTCTGGCAGTCGATGGAGTTCAAGTAGCAAAGGTTCTGGCTTCTCAAGGTCCTATAGTAGTTCTGGAAGAATCCGGCATGACATAGAGTGGGAGAAAGATATTGACAACTCCGTTGACAGGGACAAGCTGTTTCATGGTGAGTATGACCATGACCATTCTAACTATGTCGATAGCATATTGTCCAATAGGTTTGAGAAGGATTTATTAGGACGTTCACAGTCTATGAATTCTGGGAGATGGAGGGAGACTTGGTCTCCTAGAACTTCAGGTGATGTAAGCAATCTGCAAAGAAACCATGGAAAGAGTGATGACATGGTTTCTGGTGTTGTTGGCATAATGCATAAAACTGTGTTTGAAGAGGAATTTCCCTTGCTTGGAGCAGAAGATAAACATGGTAATTCTGAATTGGGAAGAGTGTTATCTTCTAGCTCAAGTACTCACAGGTTGCTGACTGATACTTCATCAGTGATTGTCAGCAATGGTCTTAGCTCAATATCAGATGAGATTCCTATGACTGTTGGAAGCAGTAGCATGGCTGTAATAATGCATCAGCATACTGATTCTGCAAGCGCACCTTCAATTGCTCCAGGCACAATGGGCCTCAGCATGGCTGAGACATTGGCTCAGAGTCCATCTCGCTCTCACACACCTCCACAAGTGAGTTTGACTTTTGTATGCTGTGTATTTGTTACAATGTTTTCATTGCTCATCTGGTATGTTTTGCAATACAGTTATCTATTGGTACTCAAAAGCTTGAAGAGTTGGCCCTTAAGCAATCTAGGTTATTAATCCCCATGACGGCTTCCTCGCCAAGATCCCTGGTAATGGTGGTTCTTTCTTTTTCAAGTATGTTGTTATGAAAAACTTCTCCTCTTAAGTTATATTAATTTCTTATTTCTACACCTTAAGCTTTTTATGTGCTGCATCAATCATCATGATTGAAGTTCTCTTAAGAATCTGCTAAAGTAGCAGCATCTCATATGTGAAATATATTTTCTTCCAATTTTCTTTTTCCCATGTTTTAATAGTATCTAACTGCTGAATAATTTTGGAAGTGGTAAAGGAGATAAATATCCCTTTGTGGTGCTTACTATATACTAGTAGTTCTTATTGATTTAATTTTAACTCCATATATTGCTATATACTTGTCTTCCTCAATAGAAAGTTATCATTCTTATTAGGAGACTGTGAATATACATTAGAGGTTTTGAACATGGTACCGCTTTCTGAGCATACCTGCCTATAGCTAGGTCCATTTAGTAACGTCTACTTTCAGGCTTTTATCTTTCCAGGGTGCTTATAACTTTGTCCTTTACCCAATCCCTTCAAGTTTTCTGACTTGAATTGTATCAGTTCTTCCTTGGTTTATATATTTCTGTCTGCTGTACATGACCAAAAGTCCAAACTATAACAGCTGAATTCCTTTTATGCTTGATTGAGGTCTCATATTTTTTCACAATACTCCTTATCCTGTTGTATGCTCTAATCTCTGCTATGCTTGGTGCATTGATACCCAAGTTACTTTGGCAGTAAATAAATCTGCTCTTTAAACAAGTATCGTACCAAAACACACAGGAAATTGAGCAATTAAAACTTGCTTGGACATCCATGAGTTTGTAGCACTGATATATGATTAAGTTCAATAGTTGTAACATGTAAGGAAAATTAGCTATACTGGCTAGCAGTAAATTTATTATAAGTGATATATTAGTAACTTCAGAATTGGTTGGGTATTTTGTACATCTTGTAGGTTGCTAGCCCTTCAGAGAAATCAAAGGTCAAGACAGGACAGCAGCAGTATCCCTTCTCATATTCACGTTCACGCAGTCATTCTCCACATGGTGCTCCTGGAAACTTAGATATGCAGAAGATTAGTTCTAGTAATTCCCGTAATGTCAGTGCTTCACGAGAGTTAAATGGGGTCTCTTTGGCTGCAAAGGACAACTTGAGTCCCAGTAGAAGCACAGTAGTGCTCAGCCCAACCGGAGTGACTACATCCACTTCTATATCTGCTCCCTCTAGGAGCTCTAGCAACAATTCAACCCCTTCTGTGTGGATGACATCAGAGAAGAGACCAACTTTTCAAACCCAGAGCAGAAGCGATTTCTTCAAGAATCTATCAAGGAAGAGTTCCTCAAAAAACCATTGTTCTGATGTTTGCCCCATTGGCATGTCTTGTGCCGCAGAGAAGTCTGAAGCTGGCACAAGCACTGCCTCTTGTTCTGTGAACTCATTAACTGAGAGCAGCTGTGTAATTACTGAAAATGGCGCTGTTGCCTGTAAACCTTTGAAATTTTCAAGCAATGGAGAGCAGCAATGTAGCACCAACCCAGTTCTCTATCCAGATGAAGAGATTGCATTTTTACGTTCACTAGGGTGGGAGGAAAGTGCTGGAGAGGATGAAGGCCTCACTGAGGAGGAGATACGTGACTTCTATGAGAAGGTTATTATCTGTTTAGAACTGTTTCTTTTGCTGTAACTGAATAATGTTTGAAGTTGATGTATCTTTTGAATGATTGGTCAATAATATCAATGCATTAATTTGTTTCCTCCTGCAGTACTTGAAATTGCAGCCATCACCAAATATTCTCTAACGAGTGCAACAAAGTGCGATTTCATTGCCACTTGACTCAAGTAGTGGAGGATGTGGTGGAGCTCCATCAGGCTGTAGGTCATCTTCCTGAGTTTGAAGATTATATCTTAATTTAGAAGTATGAATGCAGGATTTGGAATATGAAAGTGATGGGGGACAATTGAAGCTCAGTCACTGTGTTTCTTTAGCTAAATGGGTGTTAAAAGTAGAGAAGTGTGGTTGGAAACTGGCTGTAAGATAAGAAGATTTTCCTTTTGGTTGATAGGAATGCTCTTGGAGTAGAGTATCAGGAATAGGTTACATTACATACGACAAAGCACTGATTCTTTGCTAGGAACCGGTGAAACAATCACGCTGCCTAAACTAAGCGTGAAGAGCACATGCAGATACCAAACAATAGTTTCCTTTTGTTTAATAGGAAGCTGCTTAGTGTAGTATAGTATATACACTATCCAGTAAAGCAATGCAGAAATAAAGGAAGTATGAGAAAGCCCCATTTTTAATCCTTGTTCCTTTTTCTTTCTGGTACTCGTTCAAGAGTTGCAGTTTCAAGTGGGATTGTAGGTTGGCTCCCATACATAATTGTCCAATGACTCTGTATATAACTAAATTAAAAAGGACTAGTAGTTCATGAACTGATTAAATCTATCTAATAATTAATTAATCACAAGTCTAAGGGACCAATAACTTTATGTTCTGTATGAATAGCATTACCCTTAATCTCAAACATCACCGTACCGTCATTTTACAAAGATTAGACTATCTTAAGTATCAGAATTATATGTGGATTGCCGACTGATGCAGAAAATTCAACAAAGAGAAATGTTACTGGGAGTATAGAAGTACATGACATTGAAATAATTGAAGAATTGTTAGTTTCCATCCATAGTGTCCTTCCACGGAACGCTTTTCGATTTCTTTCACATACTTTTCGGACTTTTTTTTTTTTTAATATCTCTACTTTTTGGACTTTTTCAAAACCAAAAAAATTATTAAAGAAATATTAGATATACCGTAATATTAATATTATCATGTATATGTAAGATAGGTATATACATAAACCTTTCCGTATAGATATTTGATGCCCACGGGTATATAATTGAGAATCTAACTCCCCTATTACTGGGAAGTTTATGCTGATGTTTTCTTTGCGATACTGTTGATCTAGGTGTGTAAGATAATTTGGGTATCTTGAAAATTATCTTGAAATTATCACTAGACTTGATGCTTTGATGTGCTGGCATTTAACATATCGTGGATAATATGGACAGGTATAAAGGGTGTGGATACAATGTGCAAACTGTATCAAAACGTGTCAAGTATCGGGTACCAAGTGGAAATCAGGGGTCAAGTTAAAGGAAAAATTTGTGTAGTCAACTCTTTATCTTTTCAAATCTTTTTCCACACAAACTACATTTCAAGGCCCCATCTCCATGGAGTTTGTTTACTATAGTGTGTAAATTTTGTTTTATACATTTAATTAAGATATTTACCTCTAATTTGAGAATAAATTACATGCACTGATACAAAGTGGTAACTAGAAGTTGTCAAATTCATTGTTATTAATTATTAATTCTTAAAATATAGTATATGTTGAAGAAATTTCAAGTTGAGAAAAATGTATTTTGATTTTCTTAGGAAAAGAAAGTGATACAGCGAGTGAGAAATTTCATGCGCAACTCAGCAAGCCAGTCCTAGCAAGTTTCTGTCATATAATCTCTTTAATACTTGTGATAGAAAATTGCCAGGAAATTGTAAGAAAACCAGTTGAAAATTGAAACACGTTATGTCACTGTCAACCAGAAGGACAGCCCAATTAATGAAAATATTATAAAAAATGAATTTGTTCTGAAAAACCACAACACAGAGAAATGAAAAGGTGTGTTCTATACATGACAATAGATATAAATAAGAAATTGTCAGTTTCATAAACTAGTATGGGCTTTTAATTTAGGTTAAATGGAATCACAACAAATTAGTATTGATTTGTGTTATATATTTATTTGTGTGATTCTTATTGGCTTGATCTCTGTGTTTTGTTTTACAAATATTAGAATGAAAGGCCTCCTCAGATCCGCGTGTTATAATAAGTTTTTATTCCACATTAAGATCTTATTTATTATTATTATTATTTTCTTAGATATGAGACTTTGAAAATAATGCCTCCTTAAACGCTGACCCGGCATTCACTTAAAAGATATTAATATCATATATTCAGTCCATAAATTAAGATTAATTTATGTAACATGGAGATGTATAGTTAAAATTATCATTTTTCATTGGTGTCGTGACTTGCCTCATCATATATATAATTTTATTTCATTTGACCTTCTTATAGATGCAGCAAGCTGCAGGCTGTAACATGTCGGTAGCTCTCATACAGGCATACTTAGCTCTTCATGTAGATGTACATATACTTCTTTCTTTCTTAAGCTGTTATTAGTTACTTCGTCGGGTTCATCAATTTATATGTGTGTGGGTTTTTATTTTTCATTTGGTTAGAATTTGGGTGTTGAATTGTGTGTGCCAGAGCTAGCTATAATTTTTTCTTCAGATGTATCCTTATCTATTACAAATAGCTTCTTATTTGTTAGCAGAGTATGTGTCAGGATGATAGTTAAAGTTATTAGGGGTAAAATTATACTTTAAACCTATTGCGTCTGTACGTACATGTGTATGTAGTTAATATTGAACAATTAATGTTACTTTCATAGACTTTATTGTGCAGAGGAAAATATAAAATAAAAACAAGAAATGTATTTTGAAATTAAACACACCTTTCTTCGATAAAAAGAAAAAAGTAAAATGGATTTTTGTCACCCGTAATCAAAATGGATTTTCTTCACCCGTAATCTTGATTTTTTTAGGGTGTGCGTTGGTTTGGAGCAAAAATGGAAAGGAAATTTTTATGGATCTCCATTTTTACCCCAAAACCAAACAATACCTTTAATATAACTTTTATATTTACTTTTTTAATTTAATCTCTTACATTATAAACATTTTACTGCCAGTCACTTTTCTATAATGGAATTAATAGAAAATCTTGTCATAACAAAAATCGTGTTACATATGTTAGCACTTTCTATCATGGCAACATTTAACTTTTGTTAGTTTTACAATGAAAAAAGTGATCTATAAAATAAATTAATAAATAGTTTGTAACATAAGAGACCTAATTAAAAATAATAATGAATGAGGCACCAAAAAACTTTTTTTTACCCAAAAAAACAAACTTAATACATTCTTTATTTATGTTTGATATTACGAAGTTAACCCTTATACGTATTATATAGATTGAGAATGAACACCTTAAAATTCCCAATATTAGCCATTGATATGTCTTTTTTTGTTGTTATTTTTCTTTTTATTATTGTTATTATTATTATTATTATAGTTCAGGTCATATATAGAAGTTTTTTGGAGCTGCGAAGATATAGTATTTTTGACAAATGATAAAGCCAGGCATATGAAATTGTGGATTAATTAGGGTAATATGGTCGGCTCAATGGTTTCAAACTTCCATTGCCGACTTTTCTTTGTATATAGACAAAGAAAACTAAACTGTCACATTGAAAATAGTAAGAGAAATGATTATTGTCACGAAACCTGTTTTCGTTACTTTATACGAAAGTGTGTGATTGACTAATTTTCTAATAGCTCAATATTTCATCCCAATCTCATCCATGTTTTCCGCCAAATAACTTGATTTGATTGGCTTCCATATGATTTTGAGCATTTTGTACTTTATGGCATTCGAGCCATACAGCAAAACTGAAATAATAATATTCCCGACTAATCAAACAGAGGTCTCGTGATTTTCTATTAATTAGACGAATTCATCATTTCTAACAGATAACGGAACATCGTGTGATGCATTGACTCACACAGAAGTAAACATTCTCTTGATCCAATATAATTATTGATAAAAAAGAAAATATTGAGAAATCTTTAAACAAATAAGGGCAATCAAATAAAAGTTTGAAACTTTGATTAGCCACTTCGGGCTCTTCAAGAAGAAAAAGAAATATACACTTCAAGAAAATGATTTTAACAATTGAATAAAAATTTGTAGGAACAATTGGGTAATTTGGGTGCATGCACCAAGAGCAACCTTGTTTATGCCTTAGAGTTGACCCATAAAACCTAGAATTTCCCTTGACATTCCTTTTTTGAACTTGAATTCATTTCCGTTCGGAAAACAATTTTAACAAACTAAGAAATAATTAAATTAAAATCTTCGCAATTGATCTTATCTCAAATTAAAAACTTGATGAATTCCAAAAAAATAAAAAATTTGATCTCCTAATAGATATTTCACATCCTTAGAGCGTATGAATTTCAGCTTAAAAATCTGATGGTATAATAAACTCAGTCACATACATCAGATTCAAATCTCTCTCTCTCTCTCTCTCTCTCTCTATATATATATATATATACTACATATAAAGCCTGCCTGCTAAATAACTCTGCTTGCCAACTAAATTACATAACAATATCATGGCTTAAAAACAAAATGTCCTACACACTTCAAGTTTCATAACTATGCTTGTATGTGACATATATACAAATAAGATTGTTGGATACTTTAGACCACTAGCAAGTTTATCTCCACCAACACTATCGTTGTCGCTAAGATTACAGTTGTCACCATTATCATCACCACAACTTTCACCACCATCATCTATATCAACAGATGGTGAAGTCTTTTAAGTCAAGTTGCCTTTTTTTGGGTAATTTGTTTGTATGGTCGAGTAGATTTGAAATTCACTTCAATCTTTTATTTCATCACACTACCTTTAAAGTATTGTTGTAGTTCGTTGTCCATTTGAAATTAAAAAAAAAACTAATGTAAATATTAGGATAATGTAAAGTTAGATAAGTGCCATATTATTATATCCATTTTTTTATGTGTATTATATTCAAATATTGATCATATACATTTTAATAATTTGCGTAAAATTGATTCAGTTATATACAGTGAACTTTATTTGCATGCACAATTAACTGTTTTGGAGGCTGTTCTGCTGTTTTTTGGATGATGTATGCTGTTTTTTTTTTAATTATTATTATTATTATTTTGTCTGAATTGTATTCTAATATTTTTTGGACTCCTTCCTGTTTGGAAAGTTGTTTTGAGCCTGTGATACCTATATATATATATATATATATATATATATATATATATATATATACATGCACAATCGGCAAGAATTTGACTCTTCTCACATTACATGGCAGTTGTGTACAGAATATTAAACACGTAAAACTGGGGTTACATTTTGAACATCATTATTGAAGTCAATTTAATTAGATTATTTAGTTAGTTGGACACCAAGTAGCATGGTGAAGCTTAGCTCAGCATGGTTATATCTTCTAGAAAAGTTTTTGGGTGAAATGTTATTACTTTAAGCATAGAAACTCATGTTTAATATGTGTTAAGTTATGTGAGTCATATTAAAAATTTATCTTTCTTGCCATATCCAAAAAAAAAAAAAAAAACTTTTTTGATTTACATAACTTTTCATATGTCAAACATTAATTTACATATTTTAGGTGAGAAATTCTTACCTAAAAAGATAATCATAAATATCTTCTAGTGACCTTTATCAAGAGTGTTTGGTCATGAAATGAGGACTTGATATTTAGTGTTCTCATTTTTCAATTATGGATGACAATGGATAAAGTCAGATAGGATTTTAGTCTATTTAAAACTTGTCTGCACCTTAACACACTTCATGAGTTTTAAATATTGCACTCTACTCTATCATAGAGAAATTTTAAAACCCATGCCTTACCCATTTTTTGTCAAAATAAAGTAACAAATTATTGGAAATAGTTAGAACACAATTCACTATTACACAAAATACTAAAATTCAATTAGTATTACAACACAATCCAGTAATCAATTTTATATAACATACATAAAGCCACTAATATTACAATATAAGACAATATTAACATATATGAAATGCAATAAGAGAAAATGAACAAATATAAAACACAATGTTTCATGTATATTAGGGATGAGGGTAGAGTAGGGGTGGATGTACCCTAAACCTATGTACTTGCCCTATCCTACAATGCTTTTTAAGTTTGCCTTGTGTGAATTGAGTAGATAGGGTATATATTATCATCTTTATTTTCAATTTTTCTTAAGTCAAATAAAAGCTCTTTTAAATTTTTTGTTTTTAAAATAACTTGTCACTATATTAAAGAGGCAAGAAATTTGCAAGTACATCAAAAGTTTAGGGGATATCATGTTCAAATTGGTTGACCTAAAATTTCAGTAATAAATACTAATAATACAGTCTTCACCTCCTCCCCCTAATTTAAAAAAAACTAATATACAGTAATTAATAATAATAATAATAATAATACAGTATTGCATAAGTGATTAACTTGTGGTAGCGGTCCCATATATGGGTTCATGGTTGGAAACAAACCAGATTAGGAGTTTGGGATGGGGAAAATCCGATCTATGTCAAGGAGGAAAGTGTTAATTCGTCTTTAAAAAAAGTAATGATAAGTAGCTAACAATATATAATTCATGACCTACTGCCACGAATTTAATGAAGAGTGTTGGCTTTATTTGTTTAAGTATGCTATTACATGTGAGGCATTTATCATCATTCATCACCACAACTCACAAGCTCGTGCATGCGCGGATTTATAAGACATGCGTGGAATACTACAAGGCAGCAACTGGCACCGCAGCCACTTCTTAAGTTTTGCATTATTCATAGCTAGTGATTTATCCTCACATGATAAAGTTTTAGTAGACGATCTTGTAAATTTTTTGTAAATGCTTTCTTAGTCTTGGAATTTTGTTTAACTTTGGTGGATGGTTGACCTGAAACTCGCCTAAACTTATATTTACAGAAGAAAAAAAATATGAAAAACAGTAAGTATTCTACCATATTCTTTTCTTTGTTTCAAATTTTTTTAACACCTCATTTTATGGTCTCAACATTTCTTTATTAATTTTGACTACCGAGTCTTCAGGATGTGAATGTATCTAAACACTTCTTTGCAAAAAGCTTTATTGTTTTTTCTTCCTAATCTAATGTTCATATCTTAGGAGGAAGCAGATTTTTTTGGCCTAAATTGTTATCGTGAATTCCTATCTTTACAAAGTTTTTTTTTTTTTTTACGTGATCTTTACAAAGTTAACTTTATAAATATACAACAATGTTAATAATGTATATTTTTACTAAGGTAAATCAATTACAGAAATCACTAACAGTGGTTAGATCTAACAGAAGGGGTTAGTTCCCCACAATATGATGAATTATAGTTTGAATCCCAACTATGAGAGATATCCCCATTTAATATCTGACTGTGTCTTAAATAGAGTTATCTCCTATGGATGATAATATGAGAAATAAAAAAAATCAATTACATAGGTTAAACAATGCTAATATATTCGATCGTGTAAATTATATCAGCAAATAAATTATATAAATCTAAAATTTTCTTAATATTTTTATATAAATACATAACCTAAAATGAATTGTCTACAACTTGATTCGATAAGAACTATAAAAAGCCGACATGAGTGGATTAATTTGTCATTTCCTTTTTTTTTCCCCGCAATATCCACTCAATTCCCTCTCACGGATGAAAATGCACAAACAAATGTTTTGTTCAAATTAAAATGTCAAAGTTATAAAACATTAACTTGATTTATTCAAGTAGTTCAGAATTTACTCTT
This sequence comes from Pterocarpus macrocarpus, assembly GCA_031439585.1. NCBI lineage: Eukaryota > Viridiplantae > Streptophyta > Magnoliopsida > Fabales > Fabaceae > Pterocarpus > Pterocarpus macrocarpus. Next base: position 40,076,378 of record CM062518.1, read on the forward strand.
CTTAAACAAAGTCTCGAATTTTAGTTTAGTCAATTGAAAAATTAAGGTTGGAAGAGTTTTATTTAAATATTAATGGCTTAGACTACAAAAAAAAAATGGTTTTGTTCAAACTTTTAGATGCAGCAATAAATTTTGCACAAGAATAGCCAACTGAGGCTATTAAAATGGTAAAGATTGAAGCATTCGCTCATAAGACTTTGATTTGATTCTTGTTACCAGTAATCCTACCTGCTAGTGTCATTTGTAGGAACATGTTATTCATTGCTAACTCGTGATATGCTCTGATCTTTGAACATGATAGCTTCATCTCCCTCAATGGAAATACTCCCTCTAGTTTATAATAGTTGTCAATTTAAGCAAAAATTTTTTGTCCATAATAATTGTCATTCTCACATATATATCAATGTAATATTTATTGTTAATTTTTTAATTTTACTCTTTATTTTCATTAATTAAAAGAGGTGGCTACTTTTTATTCCATGGGTAAAATATTAAAAAGTCATACTTTGCACTATACAATAAAATTTAATAAAGAAATTTTTATAAATTTATATAATAATTATGCATTGATTTTAAATTTTTTAATCTATGTAAAAATGGCCAAATTAATAACTATTATAAATTAGAGCAAAATAAGTCCCAGTCATGTACAAATCATATAAAAAATATCCAATGTATATGAAGGGCTTTGACAAGATCCGGGCGTACAGATACACCTAAAAATTGAATAATCAATCATCGACACTGAACTTATGCAATGGCCGAAGTTTTGAATGAGTAGGAAAGCTAATAAATCAGTCAGTTGCAGAATCAAAATAACACGCGAACAAAATGTGAACATTTATCACGAAGATTATTTGATACTGCTCAATTTCAGGACTCTGATAATTGTGGTCCACCAGTGATTGCGGTGCTCCAATAATTTCACCAATCTATTAGCGTTAGTTTTTTATTCATCACAAGATTCAAACCTAAAATTTTACTTATATCAAACCACTTGAAGCAATTAAACATTGATTTGTACCTTTCTTATTTAATTTTATATTTGCTTTTCTTCCATTCAAACAGCATTTGAGTTAACGCATACTTGGCGCGTTTTTGTTTTAGGAATAGGGAGTGAAATAAAACATGAAATGGGAGAGAAACAGACATCTGACATCCATGATCATTATTATCTTTTTCATATTAAGTAGAAATTCCAAATAATACCTCGTGGAAATTTTGCTACGCACAACAACCCTTCGGGTGTTAAGGACCTATGGTTTAGAATTACGAAAATTCACTGGACCTAGGGCTCATCAAAATACTTCAACGAAAAAATCGGAAAAAAGTTCACGCTAGTAGCTGGGAGCAATAGCTAGAGAGAACCTTAGTCTAAGTTCAATAAATATATTCTTTTATGTACAGAAAGAGTTAGCTACAACAAAATATAGCTTTTCTTTCTTTATGCTTTCTTTGATTATTAAACTATAACGTGGGAGGTAACAAATTAAAAGAGTATAATAAAAAACTGCTAGTGTATAACTAAATTATAAACTAGGAGTTGAGAGATGTATGGGCTTTTGTGGTCTTGCGGTTGACAAATTCAAGATCTGATCCCAAGGTTTTCTCTTCATATGGGATTTCGTACGGGGCTCATATTCCAGGGTAATAGATGATGTCACATCACCTCATATATTATAATCAACTGCATGTTAGGCCTTGGAATTTTTCACCCTCCTATTTCCTCTTATTAAAATCTCAAATGAATCTTGTCAAATTGGTGTCCATTAGCAGGCACGGATAGCACGGGTGCCCCCTTCAATCATAGAATAAATGGGTTATCTTTCCATAGTGAAATGACAATTTAATCATTCGAGTCGTGCACTAAATACGCGTAGAAATAGAGAGCAAATGAGAAGCATGCAGCGTGTGCTTGGATATTGCATTTGTATGGACTATGGAAAATCAACTCTAGTCACATGTGCAAGCCCTAGTGTTAGCAATGAAAAGTTTATATTATTATCACGAGTTTGTGGGGGCGAAGCATGATGCCATCTATTAAACAATTTGTTAGACGGCTTAATTACGTACTCCAAAAGGATCAAAAAGCCTATGTTAATTTCTGCTAATAATGTCAAACAGTTGAAGTGATGTGGTGCATATTGTGGCTCAATTTTTTCCAGTGTAATGGCTGGAAATTTATAAAACCTTCATTTGTCTCTTAATTACGCAAAAGGGCAACTGAAAGGATCAATGAACCATCATCTATTAATTGACTTGTACTGGTTAATGGTTATTATCGTCTTTTTGGTCATGAGATAGAGCTCCGATTATCAAATAGTAGGGTGCCCACTGCCCTATATTTGTTAATTAATTTAAAACAGAAGTTTGTAGACTAATTAATTTAATCGGGACTTCATTAAGAGGCCAATTAAAGTCAAAACTTAGATGCGTCCTTGTGTGTCTAAGACGAGAAACGTCTTTGGGACAAGGGAATTGACTTTGGCGCCTCAAAAGAAGCATTTATATCAGAAGAGAAGACAAGGGAAGAGATTCTGCAATATGCTTAACCATGTCCACAATGGGTAGAGGGAAAGAACCCCAAAAGATGGAAATTGATCTCTCTTTGAATATAGATGTTGATAATGAAAATGAAGGAGAAGCAACAGCAGCAGCAAAGGTAGATGAGCGAGTGAAAGAGGATGAGAAGGAAGAAATTGCACAGACACAGGATAAGGAAGAAGTTCCTGAAGCCACAGCTGGCGAAATAGAAGATGATGCATCAGTGGTAGAAATATCTTTGCAAGATAACACAAAAGCAAGAGAGGTAATTTTTCATTAATGGCAAGCAGATAGAAAAGCATCATTAATTATAATTCCTCTCTTTCATTTATCCCCTCTTCTCGTTATTTGTGGGAATTGACAGCTAAAATTGTACTATTTTACCAACTCCTTTCTCTCTTGATCTTATCTTTTCTATTAATGTTTGTTTATGCATGCAAGTGTAACCCTTGAAACACAAGTCTCTTGCTAACATTTAATTGCTTGAGTATAAGATATATGCTACTCGATTTGAAGTCGTTAAAGGGTGTGATTTTCCAGCAGTTAAGTGTCTTACAAATGGAGATGGAGAGCATGAAAGAGGAAAACAAAGTTCTGAGGAAAGTGTTGGAACAAACCATGAAAGACTACTATGATCTCCAAATGAAATTTTCAATCATCCAGGAAAACAATAAAAACAAGGTAAATTCGATATTGTGTCTTCATAACTATAATGATCCGTATTTTGTATATGTCTAATGATAGGTTCATTCAGGATCATCAAATTTCCCTCTCACTTAAAGACAACGCAACCACCAACAATGAAGGGCCATCGAGAATTCGTGAGATCTTTAATAACAAAATTCAAATAGTTCCATCCCCACAAAACACCGATGATAGTTTAAGCGAGAGTGAATTGGGTTTATCGCTAAGGTTGCAGACAAGCACAAGTCAAAAAGAAACGGAGGAAGATAAGGAAGACAAAAAGGAACAATCGGCAAGTTTTGCATCATCAGCGCCGAACAAGTTACAGCGGACACATGAATTCTCTGGTATTGCTACCCACGTTGCCACACCACCTAATAGGAAGGCTAGGGTTTCGGTTAGAGCAAGATGTGAGGCAGCCACAGTGAGTTCAAAATCTATATACATACATATCTGTACCCATCAAGCTAACTCTATGATTTCTACAACATTTAGAGCTAATTAATTTCATGTTTTGATAGATGAATGATGGATGCCAATGGAGAAAATATGGGCAGAAAATTGCAAAGGGAAATCCATGTCCACGAGCCTATTATCGTTGCACTGTAGCCCCAGGCTGCCCCGTAAGGAAACAGGTATAATTTATATATTTAGCTTTTATATACATACATACATACGTGTATATATATATATATATGTTCCAATTCTCATATTGGCTACTAAATTTTATGTATAGGTGCAAAGATGTATGGATGACAGGTCCATACTAATCACAACCTACGAAGGAACACATAATCATCCACTCCCTGTGGGTGCAACTGCCATGGCTTCTTCTGCAGCTGCTTCCTTTATGTTTCTGGACTCGGGCAATCCTATCTCAGATAGCACCTCAAGTTTCAGCCATGCAGCCCTTCCTTACAATAATAGCTTCCACCCATTAAACCCAGCTTCCAATATTAGAAGCATAAACCCTAGTGACCCCTCCAAAGGGATTGTTCTTGATCTCACCAACAATCTCTATGACCCATCACTACGTTTTCCTATTGGTAGCTCCTCCAATGCGGCAACTCAACCGCGTTTTGCTTGGATGCCAAACAATTACCAAAATGTTGGTGCTATTGCAATGAGCAGTTTTCACAACCCTAGACCCGTGGATCGTGGCAGGATTTGGAACAAGGGAGAAGAAAGTAATAAGGCACTCGATGACAATGTGTCCGCAATTGCCTCAGATCCTAAGTTTAGGGTTGCTGTTGCAGCGGCCATAACATCACTCATGAATAAAGAGAGCCACGTTACTCATCCTATAGGGACTTCCCTCGGTCCTAGGAGTGGGCAAAATGGTAGCTCATCTAGTAGCAACAAATGGACCATAAAGTCTCTCTCTATAAATGGTAAGCCCACTTGATTTCTCACCTTGAAAATAAGTTGACAGTGAGTTTGTTATTTGGAGACAAAAAGTGAAGGTTATATATGGAACAATATGCATGAACAGTATTCAAGTAACTACTCATCAAGCATTACATTTACATGTACATCTCCAATAAATAATCTATAATTGGAAGAGAGGGGGTTGTTCAGTTTCCCTTGTAAGTCTATACCTTATTGTTGTTGAGTGTTGTGAAGGAAAAGTTTGTGTGATTAGTGGATTGGCATCCGAGTGAAGTACTTAATTACAACTAATACTGTTAAACAAAGGCTCAATTATTAAGCTACTGCAAAGCCTTTCTTAACTGTGTTTTTCTAGTCTTGTGCTCATGTACGTAGAATCAAGTTGAGAGTCAAGGAGGAAGTATCTGGTTCTCCCATATCAGTTTCTTTCTTTGCTTTATTATTATTATTACGGGAACTAGTTTTTCATAAAAAATGAATTATGTGCTTGATCTAAGTGCATTGCTACGTTAAATGCAAGTGTGTACATTAATTGTGCATGTGTTTTTTTAATATATTTCTATTTCTGAGCCTTTTTTTTTTATTCCATTTAATTGTCTTTTTATTATCATGTTATCATCTATCCACGATCATATTTCCAACTGTACATCCAACCATGGAAATCTATAAATTTCATATAGATTTCATAACGTGCCCACATTCCGCTTGGGCGATACGCATATAACGAGTTGACCAATGGCTAACTAGGTCTATATTAGAAAATGTAAGGGAAGACTTGAAGGATCAGCAAAGGAAAATATGTGAAAAGCATATCTACACTATATATAACTAATATATATGTACTATCGTGATTCCTATAAGATATAAATAACTAATGTATGGCATAATACTACTTGCATATAATATAATTCTCTATATTATGTTATGGTCTCATTAATTAGCTATTCCAAGTAAAGAAGAAATCTTGAAATAGCTAGAGAAAAAAGCTTGCTCTTTTTATTGGAGTAATAATAAAGACCTCTTTTTTTTTTTTTTTAACACTACTAGAATTTGATGGAAATGTGACTGATTTTGCGACTGATTTTTTTGGTCGTAAAAAAAAGCCTTTTGCGACCGATTTGAGTAAAATGGAACAAAATCACGCTAAAAAAATCGGTCGCAAATTTCATGTTTTGCGACTAATTTTGCAACCGATTTTGTAAATGGAAGCAAAAAAAAGTTTGAAAAAATTCGGCCGCAAAATCAGTCATAAAACTAAATTTTGCAACCGATGTGTAAAGTCAATGATAGAGCATGTATGAAGGCAAAATCGATCGCAAATTTTATGTTTTGGGGCCAATTTTTCAATGTATATGATTTACGTCTGAAGGCAAAATCGGTCACAAAATTAGTCGCAAAACGTGAAATTTGTGACCAATTTTGTGACCGATTTTTCAATATAGAGGATTTATGTGTGAATGTAAAATCGGTCGCAAATTTCAAGTTTTGTGACCGAATTTGCGACTGATTTTTCAATGTATATGATTTACGTGTGAAGGCAAAATTGATCGCAAAATCAGTCGCAAATTTCATGTTTTGCAACCGATTTTGCTACCAATTTTATATTCACACATAAATCCTCTACATTGAAAAATTGGTCGCAAATTTCACGTTTTGCGACTGATTTTGCGACCGATTTTTCAATGTATATGATTTACTTGTAAAGGCAAAATCGGTCGCAAAACATGGAATTTGCGACCGATTTTTCAATGTAGAGGAGTTATATGTGAAGGCAAAATATGTCGCTAAATCGGTCACAAATTCAAAATTCAAATTTTAGTTATTTGCAACTGATTTTGCGACCAAAAAATCGGTCGCAAATTCTGACGTCTTTAAAATTAAAATTCCCAAATCAGAACCATTCTTCTTCCTTTCCCTTTTCTTCTTCCTTCTTCTTCCCTAACCCCTCCCCTTCCCCCACCTCTCTACCATCTTCACTACTTCATCCCTTTCTTCTTCCTTCTTCTTCCTTAACCTCTCCCCTTCCCCTACCTCTGTCTACCATCTCCACCACTCCACTCTCGTCGCCGCCGCTGCCACTATCCACCCGCCATCGCCACCGTCGGCGCCACTGCTGTCCACTCATGCCACCACCGCTCTTCCATCCTAGTTATCTTCCATCCTTTCCTTAGTTCCTCTTTTTTTTTGTTATTGGTAGATCTGTTCTTTTAGAAAATAATGGTAGTTTTGGTGTTGTTGGTTGATTATATTAGTTGGTTGAGGTTATTGGTTGATATTTTGATGTTATTGGTTGAGCTTAAGTTTATATTGTTGTTCTTTTTTCTTTTTTCTTAAGTTTTCAAATCTGTTTTTTTTTTTAAATAATGGTAGTTTTGGTATTGTTGATTGATTATATTGATTTATTGAGGTTGTGAAATTGATTTTTTGATATTATTGGTAGTTTGGTGTTGTTGATTGATTATATTGGTTATGTTATTGGCAGTTTGATTATATTGATGTAAAGTTTATCTATACTACATAAATGTAAAATTAATGATCATTAAATATCTGCTTAATTTGTTGAAGATTAAATGGATAAACTTGAAGATAATATAGAGATCGTGGAAGATTCAATTGAGCAAGTTAAAAACTCAATTGATTTTGTGGAAGACTCAATAGTTGAAGACTCTATAGATGAAATTGAAGACTTAGTAGAAATAGTTGAAAATTCAATGAAGAAGGTTGAAGATATAACAGAAGTTGATGATGAATCAATGAAAGTTGAAGACTATGGAAAGAATTAAAGAACCATGGAAACGAGAACTAGTTAGAAGTATGCTAAAAATTTATCTTCCAAAGTTTTATTGAGAAGAACCTTATAGTTTGGTCTATAATGTATGTTATTGTAGTTTTATATTGTGGTAGTTTATATATATTGTGTTTAGGATATATGTAATTGATAGTGATGTGTATGATAGATAACTTATATTTCTTATTATCTGTAGTTTAGATTATATATTGTTACTTAAATTTTTATTCGTATGTTCTAAACTTTAGGTACTAACTCTTAGTTATATATAATGTTAACTAATTTTGCTTATGGATTACTGGATACTATTTTCTGGGCTGTTGTAAAATTCAAGTGTATAAAATTTGAATTCGATAAGATTCTGATTTTTCATTTTTTTCTGTTTTAAAATTTGCGACTGATTTGGCGATCGTTTATATTTGCGACCGAAAAAATCGGTCGCAAATTCTGAATTTATCAACTGAAAATTGGTCTCAAAATTGAATTTATGATCGATTTTTCTGGTCGCAAAATTTGTGACAGAAAATCGGTTGCAAAATCCGATATTTGCGACCGAAAAATCGGTCGCAGATTCTGAATTTTACGATCAAAAAATCGGTCGCAAAAAAGTCAACAAGTGACTAAATTAAGCATGTCATAAAATTGGTCACAAAATCGGTCACAAATTTTTGCGACCGAAAAATTCAGTCACAAATATATTTGCAATCTACCTAAATGGGACTGACAAAATCGGTTGTAAACCCTCTTTGCAACCGATTTGTTTCATTTTGTGACCGAAAAATTAGTCGCAATTAGACAATTTTTTAGTAGTGTAAGTAATGCTGTACATAAAGGTAACAAAGAATATATAAGTTTCTCTATTCTTTTAATATTAAGTTCGGAGGTGCGGGAAACTTTATTAAAGCTAATCGCTTTATTGTACCAATACTTGATTGATTTAAATAATTTAATAGTTGCATGATTAAGATCTTGAGTTCGAGTCTTATGTTTATAAAAGAGTAGCTCTTTAAGAGCCTTTTTTTTTTAGGGGTGATTTTAGGGAGCTTCTAATGGAATTAGGGGGAAAACAAGAAAAGGGATGGGAAAATGGGAATAGAATCCCTGGCCCAATGCCAAGCCTTTGTCATATAGATCAAGAGAGGTATCACTTGAGTTACATCTAAGGATGACAAAAAAATTCGCCACAATAGGTATCCGTGAAGATTATTCATGACGAGGATAGATACTGGGATTGGTTTATTCCCCATAGAGATGAGGGCAAAGTCCCCACTTATTAAATGGGGAAGGAGCAGGGGATGAGGTTTTTATTCTATGGAGACCTGTTAAATCCTCATTTATGTATCCATATATATATATATATATATGGTAGATCGAACTTTTAACCAAAACCAAATTTACAGAATTGACTAACTTTGGTTAAAATAAAATTTACAACAACTTAGATTTGCATCATATATTTTTATTTTTTATTTGAATTGTGTTGTATTACTAACATTATAATGGATTATGAATATTCAAGTTTAAAATTTTATATATATATATATATATATAATATTCTCTTTTTTTAATTTTTTAATTTTTTTTTTGCATAAATCTGCGGATATATATGAGGATTTGAATCGCCACGTGTAATAGAAAATGGGAAATGGGGACCGTTGATGGGGATGGGAATAAGGATGGGGGATAAATTTCTAAACGGGGACCCCCACCCTATAGATACATATTGCCATCCTTAGTTACATCTCATTGGTAGCTCTATCAGAACTTTATTTTCTTAGTGAATCGACTTAACTCAAATCAGATTAGTTGAAATCTAGTTAGTGGATTCTAGATATATTGGTGATTTATACCAAAAAATCTAATTACTTTATAGATTGATTTTACAAATGATGATTTGTTTGTGAAAAAAAAAAAAACACTTATTTGCTTTTTCCTTTAGAAAAATATGTAAGTAAGTATGTTTTCTTATTAAATGCATTTTTAATTTTCCATATATTATAAGATAATGTTATATCTCTTTGTAGGTCAATATGTAGAAAGTAACTTTCACGTTTCTAACAATGGTTAACTACTATGTTGTATTTTCATGATTGCTATTTTTAGCATATTAAGAGAAAATATATTCTTTCTAATGTTAATCATGTTCTTATGGGTTTATACTCACAAAAATTACCTGTTTGCATATAAAATTTCATCACAAAAATATTATATAACCATATGTAGAGAAGATGGAATAAATAAATATATCAGATAATTAAACATTAATTAGACAAATAATGCTGCGAAACGAAATAACGAGAGTGAGGGCCACATTAAGAAAGATAAAGATAAGTCAAATACGGGAAACATATTTTAACTGTGAAGGAGCATATAGATACATATATATAGGTGAAAGAAATGGAAAATGAGGAAAAAAAGAAAGGAAGAAGGAATGGCCTGCAGGGCTTCACATGCCCCGCTTGATTACTATAAATTAAGCCCAAAAAAAGAAGTTTTAAAAAATAGTCATTGACAAAAGACATATTAACATCACAATTTTGTGACTTCATAATTCGGGGTTCTCCAAACATCAGTATACTATAGATAAATATGCAGGTAGTATTGTAAGTGTTCCCCATCTCTTTCGATAATTCTGTCGAAGTATTATAACATCGAAGATTCTGATGGCATTTTTTTTTTTTTTTTTTTGGTTACATTCTGATGGCACTTTGATACCAAACCACATATTGAGATATATATCGTATTGCTTCCACATCAAAGATGATGGATCACATGACACAGCCTTAAATGAAATCAGTGTTTAATATTCTCCGATCCCAATGCAACCATTTCATAATCAATGTGACGCTTTTTGGGTTTATGCGGGGTTTGAATTTCCAAAAATCACGTACTACATTATAGCAGTAGCTTGATAATGTTGTTAAGTGGGGAGGAAGTAAGATAATTAGGTACTACATTATTGCAGTAGCATGATAATGTTGTTAGGTGGGGAGGAAGTAAGGACATTATCTAAGAGGCAGAGCAGGGAAGCCTTAACTCTTAAGATGGATTTGTTTATGTATAGACTTGTTTTAATTTTTCCATGAATTCACGGATAGCTTTCATTAAACAGCTGGTAACTAACATCTCTTAAAAACTGATAATTCGAAAATGAAACCACATTCAATTCAACGTATTGTCTCATTGTTGAATGCCTGAATTGTTGGGCGAATCCTGCTTTTCAGTCTTCTATGTCTGTTCTCCGTTTACTATTAAAACAAGGATTTAATTTATATATATTGATAGCATAATATAATTTTACATTGTTATCTAATAAAAATTAAAAGAGTTGTTAACATAATTTATATTTAAGTAATTATCTATGATGATATGATATTTTCTATAATTTTTATTAAATGACAGAATAAAATTATATATTTTACATTATTAGTGATTGCCGATTAAACTCTTAAAACAAATAAATAGGAAGATAAATCAGTATAAAGAGCATTTGTGAGTGTATGTGACCAAGAAAAATGGCAAAATCTTAATATATATATATATATATATATATATATATATATATATATATATATATATATATATATATATATATATATATAGAGGAAGTGAGGAATGAAATAAAGTAAAGTCAATTAATTATAAAATGCGTGAATATAAATTTGATATGTAACTTATATGAACTATGAGTGTAATTAACCCGTAATTAATCTTATGTATACGTAACTAATTATTAATTATCTTAACTAATCATCCACTAACCCAATTAAATGTTGTAACACTTAAGAAGCAAAATTAGTTAGTGTTAGTCAATTTAAAAAATAAACTCCAACAAGTCTAACAGATCACGAGTAATAAAAAATAAGTAAGTATTGTTCCCACGAAAATTGTTAATCGAATACCAATTCATTTAAAACAGTTACTCTTCCGATGATTGAAAATATGAAAATTGAGAAAAAATAAATAAAACAAAATATGAATAGAAAACAATAAAAAAAAAGAATAGTGTTAGGGTATAATTTCACTTGATTTCTCAAATTATGCATTACCTACTTAAAATCTAATTTCTAACTCAATTAAATTGCTAGTCAAATTTCTCAAAACTTATAATCACAATTCAATGGCTTAATATTGTAATTCTCTTTAAGATAAATTGAATAAATTAATGTCTTAATATTATTCTAAATTTATCCTAAGGATAAAGAATAGGAATTTCTATGATTACACAAATAAGTACTTCGATTTTTAGCTATTTTAATTCATGACAATTTTTAGATTGACTTATTTTATACCACGAATTGGCATTTAGCAATATAAAATAATAGAACATTCAAATGTGTGGTCAATTCCTAGCAAGCATTAAGAACACAAAAAATTACTCAATTAATTGAAAAAGAAAATTAAATTAAAAATTAAGAATATATAATTTGTTCTGCTAAGATAGATCACCCAAACAACTAAAGAAAACTAAATAAACATAGAAAAAGAAAATAATCTAAATCGTAGAAAAGTCATCCCTGCTTATTTTTCTCTAGCTTCTTTTCTTTCTCTTAACAATTACAATTATTTATAAAAGAAGAAAAAGATTCAAATATTTGGAATCTTTTAATTTTCTTTACAAATCAAATCTTTAGATCAAATATTTATCTTCTCTTCTTTCAAATCTTTTTCAAATCTTCAAATTTAAATATTTAAATCTTCAAATCTCCATAAAAATTCTTTTTCCTTTATTTTTCATTAACTGATGCTATCTTTATTCTGTATTAAAATAAACTTGGTGAGAATTTTTATCAACTAAATATAAAATAATTATATTCTTATTGATAGCACTCATAAAATAAATTTATTGAAAATAATTAAAAAAATCATCATGTGAAAAATAAATTTAAAATAATTAATACACAAATATAAGATTAAAATAATATATTTTCACAAATTATCGGTTAATCTTCTCATCAATTCGGATTAGACATTGACACTCTAATAAAGATAAATACTTATTCACTTTCTTAATTAGTTAGAAGAGTCTAATATGTGGATTAGACATTGACACTTTATATTCTTATTGAAGCGTGTGGCTTACCATGACAATCTCTCCTACACTCAAATCTTTTCATTGAAAAAATGGAAATTCTACAAAAGGGCAATTCGTGAGTCACACACAACCAGGACTTGTTTTTGGTAACTGAACCTCAAATCTAGATTTAGGACTTCAAAAAACACCTTAACAATTATCCTAGACTCTTGTAAAATTCACATAATCATTGTCCAATACTATATATGACTCCCCAGTCCCCACCACATATCCATGAATCGGAGGGACAGGGCATCGAATGGTACCATGGCGGATGCCATGACGGTGATTGCCTGGGAAGGAATTTGAGCGTAGTCAACCAAGAGTTCCACGGCATGTGGAAGGTGGAAAGTGGTGTTGGTGCAATGTAAGTAAATGTTCTGTAGTTCACCGATCAAGTTGACCCACCATAGAAGCCAACCCAAATCTTTACGAGCCTGCAATAACATATGCAGGAACCGTAACAGGCCAAAGTTTTGCAATGTTTATTGGGTACTGTTAGTTGGCTTAGTTTTCAAGTCAAAATCAAGTTTGGGCCCATTTTTTTTTTTCTATTACTGTAGTATTCTATCTTTTCACCCTCTTTCCCTTCATGAATTTTTACCTCCAATTTATCTCATAATAAAAAAAGATTATTTATCTTAAATAATAATACTATTATTACTATATAAAAATATCTTTTAATTAAAAGTAGCAAAAAAATAGGAAAGTGTGAACCTTTTCCCAATATTATTTTTGGATTATTGTTTGCCGATTTTTTTTTTTTAATTTAAATCATCAATATTTGAAATTTATCGAATCTTAATTAATTTGGTTAGAGTTAAATTGACCCATTATAGAAGTAAAACTCTTACACAATACTTTTTTCTATTCATAAGACTTTAACCTAATACTTAAAGAATAATTTGTTTTCTTTGTTTAAGAAAAACAAATACCAATCAATTTAAACCAACCAAACATCAATACTTGTCATATCTATTACCACAATAATTAAACCTTATCCCATTAGATGGGAGCTACATATATTTTTGTTCAAAAAGAATTTAGATGGATTTGGCGTCGATCATTTTACCAAGGTTAAAGACAATGTCTTAGGGTTCAAAATACATTTATAAGTAACTTACAAAATTATCTATCAAAGAAATTTTCATATTAACAATAAAAATTGAACTTATGTTTTTATAGGATGCAAGACTATGGTGTCTTGTCGTAAATTATATTTATATTTAAATTATTAAAATTTAAATCTCTTTTAGTAGTTTCATTTATTTTTTTTCTTAAGTCTTCCTCTAATTCTAATTATTGAACTACCCCCATTTGATCTACTATCCTTATTGGGTTTTCTATATATCTTTTATGCACATACCTACATCACTTAAGGTGAGGTATTTGTGATTTCTATTTCAAACAGAAAACCAATTTTGAAAATCATATAGCATGAATGCCATTTGGATTATTTTTAAAAATTATATTGAAATTAAGACATTATTTAATAACTTAAAATAATTGAACTAAGTCATAAGCAAGTGAAAGGGAAAGATAGTTGTAAAATCATGCGACGTATCAATATAATTTGAATATAAATATTCTCTAATATTGCTTTTGCATTTTTTAAAGAAAAAAGTTAAACTTTATTAAAAGTAGAAAGTACAAACAGGGGTGGAGTGTGCCCCAAAAAATAAAAAAATGTAAAATAAAATAAAAAACCTGAGCGGTGGAGAGCCAAGTAAATCATTGTACTTACGAACCAGCCCTAGCAGCCACGTGCCTCGTGGCGGTATCACCTTTCTCCTTATCCGCCCACCGTACAATACGTCCAACAGGTAATTGCCAAACTAGTAAATTACAATAACAATGATAATTACCAAATTAATCAAGGAAACAGATTCTTACAATAAAAAAATTCTCACACTGTAGTACAAACACAAGATAGGGTGATGAAATATTTTAATAAATCTCATAAATTATGATCTAACGAAATATTGATATATGCAATTAGCCAATATATGCGATAATTCATAAAAGAAAATTGAAGATAAAAAATAATAAAAACCTGAGTTTAAATTTTTAAAAAATAAGTCTGATAAAAAATTATATACTTTTTCATTAGAAAATAAGTAAATATTAAAATTAATTTTCTAAAAATATAAGAAACATCTAGTTAATTTTTTAAAAATTCTAAATACCAATTTAGTTGCTCAATATTTAAAATAAACATTAATGTAGTCTTTTAGTATATATTTAATTATTAAATGATAATTATATATTTTTTGTTGGAGCATTTTCACTAATAAGAATAAGTTATATAAAAATATATGTTGTAATGGAGTAAAGAAATTTCGATGTCCTCATAAAAAAAAGGGGAGGAAATTTCGATATCGAAAAGGATAGTGTAAGTGATTAATGAAGGAATTACTGTACTTAATTAACATATGAATGGAAACAGGAACAGCTAGGCACATTTCTTCCCACTTTCGCAGCAGCCAACTGTGACGAACAGCAACAGCACAAACACAAACACAGCCAAAGGGAGCTTCACCGAAAGAGCACCAAACCCAAAGCCAGCAATGGAGTCCAGGTGGAAGACGAAGACGATGACCAAGAAGCAGAGCAGCCAGAGCTCCAAGCCTAGGCTGGAGCGCCTCAACGCCATGAAGAACATCGATTACCAGCCCCCCACCACCTACACCCACCATTCCCTTCCTCCCTCTCTCCACAGCCAAACCAGCTTCAGGGTCGTTGACGGCGAATTCGACCTCATCTTCCAAAGCTTGGGCCTTTCTGGCCCCGAAGACTTCGCTATCCCAGCCGAAGATTGGGAAGCACGAAAGGCTCGCTTTTCTTCCTCTAATTCCTCTAATGCTAGTGAAAAAGTGACGGACGATCGAGTTTCAGCTAAATTGGAAAGTGGGGTTGTGCCTGATTCGGATGCCGAGCTTAAAAATGAGAACTTTTTGCGACCCTTTGAAGTGGGAGGCTCGAAAATTGGTGTTTCTTCGGATTCGAAGGTTTTGGGAGGTAAAAATGGAGATGGGGTTAGTGGGGGAGGGATCAAGGGTGTTAGGCCTCCTCTTCTGGCTCCACCCCCTATGACGTTGAGGCCAATTGTTGATGGGTTGGGTTCTAGTTGGGATTTGATGAGATCTTTGGGTCCCCAAGATAATGGTGTTGGCGATTCACCTTCGTCTTCGGGGGAAATTGGCGTTGTTGGTAGGGTCAGGAATGGGGAAAGGAGCATGCTTTTCACGGATTCTGGTTCGTTTACTACCTCCCATGATGATGATAGTGATGTCGGTGGAGAAAGGGCTTGTTCTGGCGCGGTTGATGAGTTGGTTCACAATGTTTCCTCAAATGAGTGGTTTAAGCGAACTTTCTCATCGTGGCAAAAGGGTGACATTTTGGGAAAGGGTTCGTTTGGAACCGTGTATGAAGGCTTTACGGAGTGAGTGCCTTTTTTTTTTTATCCTTCCAATTCACTCTTTGGTTGGTTAGTTCTTTAATGACTTTGGTGGAAACGTGCATATTTTTTACCCGTGCTCTGAAACCTGACCTGGTTTATCGATTTGTCTGTGTTGTTTGAGCTAACTTGCAGTTTGGAGAAAACCCTGATTATCTGGTTGTCGTTACACTTAAAGACATGGTTTAAGTTGTTGGTGTTTCCGTGTTTGCATGTGATTTACTGTGATACTTAAAACTTTGCTCAAATTGTAGCATTCAATTTCCATAGAATGTGTACTAGTTTGATGATAGTATCTTGTTATTAGTAAACACACACGAAAACACCGCACACAACTCTCTCAAATGCCATTAGTAGGCTTTGATCTGGGAATTTTATTTGTGGCAGCTATCTTTATTAGAAGTCCTCTGAATCTATAGCTGATAAAACATAAGAGTCTAATTATTTTAATATCAAGTTTGTTGCAAACAGATTTGCCATTTTCTTTGACAGAGGTCACATACGTATTTTCTTTTCTTGCAGTGATGGATTCTTTTTTGCGGTGAAGGAGGTGTCTTTGCTGGATGAAGGTAACCAGGGCAAACAGAGCGTTTTCCAACTTCGGCAGGTGGGAACTCTTTAGCCTTCTCAGTAAAGCTTATGACATATTGTTCATTTGTTAATTCCATCTTATATGACAGTATTTATTTTATGAATATTTGTGTCCTTCCTCTCAGGAAATATCTCTTTTGAGTCGGTTTGAACATGAGAACATAGTTCAGTATTTTGGCACTCAAGAGGTATGCTATTATCTAGTTGGCAATTGGCAAGTCTCTTTTATTCTGCCAGAATATGATATTATAGGAAGAATAATTGCATTTTTAGGAATTGAACAGGGCAATTAAAATAAGTGTATTGCAAATTTGAAAGCATTTACTTGGCTGAAAATTAGTTTCTTCATTGAGCATATTGAGAATTGTGGCAATCCTACAGAAGTATGTTATTTATTCCTATGTCATGTATCGAAGGAGGAAACACCACATCTTTGTGTTATAAAAAGGAAGGAATGAGAAGCCATGGGGCTGATGGTATGGTAGGAAATAGTGCTTCATACTTTGGTCTGTTTAAATGTTATAAAACTGATAAAACTATTCTTTTTGGTCTTTCATTTAATGGGACAAAATAGAAAATTCCTTATCAACGAATCTCCTACTCAAAATAACAACAACAGAAAAACCTAAAAAAAATAAAAGAAGAAAAAAACCTAAGCCTTTTCCTGCTTGGTACCAATCTCCTACTCCTGTTATAAAAATATGGGTCAAGTATTTTCTGCTAGTTTGTGTAATGTGATATTAATTTGTTCATTCATACATTTATTTGAGAGAGTTTCAGGGTAAGACCCTTACTTTTGTTTGAGCTGTCTGTATATAAGGTTGCCTTATCTTTTCTCCTTCTAAGTTGCAAATCTTTCTTCTTCTTCTTCTTCTTCTTGTTCTTTTTTTTTTTTTTTTCCTTATTGTATTCTGCATCCTGTATTTATAGCATTTATGAAAGAAATTTTTTTGCAGTTTTTCACAGCAGCCTTAATTTATTCCATTCAATTTTTTAAAACAAGTGATGGAAGTTTGAATATCACTTGCTACTCCAACAATTACATTTTACTGGGTCAAATTTGATGTCATGCTAAGGCCCAAAATCATCATTTGAGGGTCAATTTGATGTTGCTAACTTTTTTGAAGACCAAGTTGATGTTTTGAAAATTTTTTGACGAAAAATTTAGGGCTTACTCAACTATTTTTTTGTTTGGTTAGCAGCAATTGCATTTCTAGTGTTTTTATTCTTTCTCCTTTCTTTGCTGCTTATATTTATATTTGTCTTCCCCAGGACCAAAGTGCACTATATATCTTCCTTGAACTTGTGTCAAAAGGGTCATTGGCAAGTCTCTATTCAAAGTATCGCTTAGATTCTCAAGTTCCTGCTTACACAAGGCAGATTTTAAGTGGTTTGAAGTATCTTCATGATCAAAATGTGGTGCACAGGTATCATTGACTGTGCCTATAATAACAGCAATCTTATTTGGATAAGTTCCATGAGGAAGTTAGCTGGCTTGGTTAATGATGTTACACTGCTTTATGGTTAATGATCAAGGGATTTTTGTTTCATGCCTAATGTTCTTGGGGGAAGCATATTTTAGAATGTTCTGGTTAATAAGGGGTTATCTGTGATTGTGCATGCATGTATTAAACTAGAATTTTATATCAGCTAGAAACTGGATGATAACGGATATCTTTCAAGCTGTGTATGACTATGATATTTTGAAATCCTTCAACCGTACTTTCTTTGGAGCTTCTTAAGTATATTGTTTTATCATGATCAACTTTCAAAGTATATTTAGATGTGGAGTATATCATCTTGTACTATTTGATACTACAACAACAACAATAAAACCTTTTTTCACTAATTTGCAACTAATTGAATATATATATATTTTTAAAAAAAATTGCACAAATGGGTAAAATTATTTTTAAACCAGATATGGAATACGATTCCCTGTCTGGGAAGATGGGCCTGTTTTAACAAATTTTATTTGTAGCGTGAAAAATGCTTAACTTTGAATCAATTCAAAAGTTACTGGCTGCTCTGGATTTTGATCTCTTATTTTGGCTCCTGAGGATTGTATTTAAGTTTATACTCCCTTTCTGGGATTTTGGATTTGCTACGTTCTAAATTTTGATCCAAATATTCAATTTTAAAGGGATATCAAGTGTGCTAATATACTGGTTGATGTAAATGGGTCAGTCAAGCTTGCGGATTTTGGGCTGGCAAAGGTAACCTTCCTCAACAAAACTGAGTTTCTCTGTTCAGTGTCTTATCAATGCAAAGTCCAAATGCTGGCTACTTGAAATTATATGGTTGGTTCTTTTACCTTCACAGGCTACTAAATTGAATGATGTTAAATCAAGCAAAGGCTCCCCATACTGGATGGCCCCAGAGGTTTGTCTTTGTTCTTGTGTCATTTATTTGGAATAATTCCTTCAAAGGGATGAACTAGAATGAGAGATAGCTATCTAATGTGTAGTACACATCCATATGTTCAGCATTTCTGTACAAACGTTAAGTTGAACCATTGATAAATTATTCTATGTGGTATGTGCTTTGATTGATTTTCTTGCCTCAGATTCAAAATCGTCGAACCGTAGTTTTTCCTCTCATTTGCAATTTACTGGAGATGTCTCAATAAAATGACAACTGAATTTTCATACTATTCGAGGCTTTTAATGTGAGTTTAACCTTGACCTGTTCCATAACAGGTTGTTAACTTGAGGAACCAGGGTTATGGGCTAGCAGCTGATATATGGAGCTTAGGCTGTACAGTCTTAGAGATGTTGACAAGGCAGCCTCCTTACTCTGAATTGGAAGGAGTATGTGACATTTCTCAATATTGCCTTATCTTTAAGTTTGTTACTTTCCTACTTTTCCTTGATTCATTTATTACAGAGACTGGATTTTACCCTCTCTTGCTTTTGCTTTTTGACTCCTTTTTCCCGAGACGTATTCATTCAAGATTTTAGTTAGTCGGTACTTAAAGAGTCTAGAACCATCAAGTCAGATAGACTGGGCTTCTCTTTGAAATTGGATCACTGGTGATAATATATGTTTTTTTTTTTTTATTTCATGATAGATGCAAGCATTATTTCGGATTGGCAGGGGTGAACCTCCACCTATTCCTGAACATTTATCTGAAGATGCCAGAGATTTCATTCTTAAATGCTTACAAGTTAACCCAAATAAACGCCCAACTGCAGCTCAGCTATTGGACCATCCATTTCTAAGGAGACCATTATTATCTCCCTTTATTCCTGCTTCTCCACATAAAATCTTTCGGTTATAACAGCCAGCTCTCAATCACCTGTTATATTGCCACTACAGTTTATCCCTGCAGAGTGATACGTAGTATCTTGGGTTTTAACTGGTGGAATATAAAGGAGGAGGAAAGAAGGTTTGCAGTTATCTGCTGGAGTTAGACCTGATAATCCTCGCCTGGTTTGGTCATAATCTGTTAACCCTCCATGCTGATCCCTTGGTGAAGATAGGTTCATCGAAAGGGGAGATTGCGGGTGTGGGGATTGCATTATCAAGCGTTTCACAAAGATAGATTTCCACCCTTATGCTAAATGAGAAGAAGCTGAGGGGAAGCCTTGACACAACGGTTAGCCTTGTGTGATCTAAGATGATGGGTTCAAATCCTGGAAACAATTTCTCTGTTTACGAAAGTAAGGCTGTATACATTTGCTCTCCCTGGATTCTACTAAGTGGGAGTCTCGAGTCTCGTATACAGGCTGCCCTTTATGTTGAATGAGAAGAAGCAGTGCCTCTATCACACAGTGTGGATCTTCTTCTTATGACTGGAGGGGGGAAGTGGAGAAGAGACGGGCCTCAAGTTCCAACCAAGGGCTCTTTCTCATCAGGGTAAAATCAACATGCACCCACGAGGAGACTGCAACGGCTATACAGTTGGCCATTTGGCGCATAGCTGTTGGATCTTCTGGTCAGTGGTCACATTGCTTGAAGTTCTATTTGTAAAGCAATGGTTATTGCATGGAAATTCCACGGTAACAAGTGTTGCCACTTGGTTGGTTGGTTGGTTGGTTGCTGATATTAAGTCGCAAAGCGCGACCGCCTAACATGTAAATGGCTAGCCAAGAAAGGGGCGGCCAGCAATATTTACCATATTATTTATTTATTTATTTATTTATTTCCTTTTTGTAATATCTCTGCTGTCAGAGCAACAGTAGATGTTGAAGCTGATTGATTGTTTGAACAGTTTTGCAGCCCCTTGGTTTAGGAAACTGCAATAATCATTTAATAATATTGTGATTTTTGCAAGGATATTTGTAATTTAGGAGCTCCAAAATCGTGCGTTTGGTTGAGATTGTTCTCAGTTTTTATGACAGTGATGCTAGCCTTACAAAAGAAGGGAAACCATTCTTCTTATGAAGGCTCCCTTGTCTTCCTTCCCGCAGTCGCCCTTGGCATTTAGAGAAATTTAAAACAAACACACCATGTACTCTGAAAGAAAATAAAGTGACAATATATGGTTATAGTTAGATATAAGAATTTTTTTTATTAACAATGACAATGCATTGGGATCTTTTTCTTTTTTTTTTTAATATGGGATCTATGTTTTATATATATATATATATATATATATATATATATATATATATATATATATATATATATATATATCGAAATTTAGGAATTGGGGAGATTTTTGTATAGATATGTATTTTAAATGAAATTGGAGATTTTGATTTTAATTTAATAAAAAAACTTCAACAAAAATTGGAATTCTGATTTTAGTTTAATAAAAAATTCTAAACAAAAATTGGAACTTTTGATTATATTACAACAAAAAATTAAAATATTTTTAAAGATGGTTGCTCTGGTGGAGATTGTTTTAAAATCTTCGCTTGAAGGTCTCATGTAGTTCTTATAGAAAGATAACATCGGTTGCTTGTGGGATCCATGTTTATTGAGTATCTCATATGAGTTAATCTGATTAATTGCATACTGGATCATGGTTTAAAGTTAAGGAAAGTGAGAGTTAATAGATTGTGTGGGACCTTCGGAATTTGGAATTTGAACTTTCTCTCACATTACATGACACGTTGAATATGGTTTAAAGGACATAGTTTTGAGTTTCAAGTTAAACGTATCACTTAACGTGAGAGTTAAGGATAGAGTTCTCAGTTTCGAGTTAAAAACATGTCACTGAAGAGAGTTTGAGTTCCAAGTTTAACGTGCCACGTAATGTAGGAGAGAGCTTGAGTTTCAAGTTTCGAGGGTTTCACACGATTCATTAACTCTCACTTCCCTTAACTCTAAATCACAATCTGTTACACACTTAATTAGGTTAATTTATGTGGGATACTCAAAAAATATGGGCCCCACACACAACAGATGTCATCTTCGTATAAGAAGCACGCGAGATCTTCAGGTAAACATTTTTAAAACAATCTCTACTAGAACAATCACCATTTTTAAAGCAAAAAACATAATTTTCAATTTCATTAAAATATTTTAAAACAAAAAATGGAGTTTCTGATTTCATTAGACGACAAAACATCAACTCTCAATACTAAAATCAAAATTTTGATATTGATAAAAACTATATTAGAGTAAAATCCCCTAAAATTTCATATTATTGCAAATAATATTTTAAAATCCCATATAGAGAATAAATCCACGCATATAAGTCAAATTCTACTTTTTTTAATTCCGAAAAACTTTTCTTGAGTATTACACCCAAATATTAAAAAAAAAAAATTGCCGAGTAGAGAGGAAAGGTCAGTGCAGAGCCGCACGGGCGTTCCGCTTCATGACCACACGAATCGCCATGATGACAACACTTCCGAAGTTCCGAATGGGAAAATTTCGCATTTGTTAAATTAAAAGCTGTCTCATGTGAGAAATGGAAAATATTAAAAAAATTTAATTTAATGCAATAATGTTAATGTAAAAAATTTAATATTAATATTTAATTATATACTATTATATTAATAAAAATATTTAATTTATTTATTTATTATTTTAAATTTATAGATAAAAATATGAATTTAATTTTAGTATATTGATAATGTAAATTTTCTTTACATAATCATCTAATTAAAATTATTTTATATTATACAAATAAATTAAATCTTAAAAATATATAATTAAAATTTTATACTAAAAATATATTAAAATTATAACCAACATGATAGAAAATATCTAATAAAATAGGCACTAAATAAAAAAATAGAAGTGGAAAGTTTTGACTCTTTTAACGTGTTCAAAACATTAAAAACTTAAAAATATTTATTTTTTTTATTAAAACTTTCTATTTCTAGACTCCTTAACCAGTAATTTTGGGACGCTGAACAACAAACAAAATCCAATAAAATATTGTTGTAGCTACAAAAATTTGTGGACAAACGCCAGTGGCTACGTTTGAATTTTCTTCATTATTATTGGCATGTTAAATTTGGTATGTCTGCATATATTTACGATTTAATATCTCTACATATATTTACAAAATCTTAAGATATTAAATTTAGGTTAATTCTCTAATACATTACAAAAATTTAACACATTACCCACCTCTTTTCCATCTTCCACCAGCTCTTATGGGAGTTCTCGATTATAAAAAAATTGTTTCTATCTTTCGTTATGATATTTTAACACGAATTAATATATTAAAATTTTATAATATATATGACAATCAATTTCACCACCTTAAAAAAATTAGATCATTCCCTGCAAGAAATTCTTTAACATTTCTTCTGCCATTATTTTTGTAATTTAACAGACCGGATGTATCGATATAATAATCAGGAAATATTTTTATGTAGACGTAAATCTAAAATCTCATATTCACGTATATTTATAATAAAATTTACAAATAAATAAGGAATTTAATTAATATGTATTAATAATATAAATTGATCAATAAAAATATAAAAAATAAAAAATTATGATAAATTTTTTATTATAATAAATAATTATTTATATAAATTAATATTTTTTATTATTTTTATTAATTGATAATATAAAATTATTTTATATTTTTAATATATTTAAATTAAATATATAAATAAATATATCTTAAATAAAAAAAATTGATGGTTCCACTTTTATTGTGAGTCATCATGATGATAATTTCTCTATAATAAGGTTAAAAACCGCAGGATGGAATATGCTTGATTGTTCCGCGAATCATAGGACGACGGAGGGTAGGTACGTGGGTTTTCGGAAACGGAGCACGTGATCCCGCGCTTTCTGCCAGTCCCATGCCTCGTCAGCGTCACAACCCGGCGCGTGGGGAGTAATCTCCAAAACAGCGCGTGAATCTCTCCTTGCTCCCTGCGTCACACAGTGATAGGAAACAATGCACGGCAGAGTAGCGTAGAAATGACTCGATTCTCAAGCTTTCTCTCTCTGAAAAAACACACACACACAGGATTAGGATTTAGGAGAGAGAAAACAACAAAACTTCCCCCACTCCTCTCTCCCCCATTTCCCTCTTTCTCGGTTTATTCGCCTTTGCTTTCGATCCCTTGCTAGAGAACCCTATTCTTCTTCTCTTTCTCTCTCTCTTGCTTTGTTTCTCTCTCTTACTCCCTTCAAATTCGCTTCCTTTTCATCCATTTCTACTTTTCCCAATTTCTTCGTAGTCGCCTGGTACGACCTTCATTCCTCGGTGCTCCCTTTCTCCTTGAGTTTTGCATTTCTGTTTTCTCTGTATTTTTTTTAGATGTTTTTCGATCTTCGATTCGTATATGTAACATTCTTAATTTTTGCTAACCGATTATTTTTTTTTTCTTTTTGAACTGACAATCGACGAAACAGATAACCGGTTGGCTGTATTTTGTTGCTCGAAGTTAAATTTTCGATCTTTCTCCCATTTTCCTTCTCCTTCGATTTCTCGGTTTTCAAACAAATGGGCTTTATTTTTGGTTATTTTTTTTTCCTTTTTAATTTTTTTTGTTTTTAAATATTAGCGTTTAAGATTGGATCTAAGATGGATGGATAAACATGTGCTTCTTATCTTAGCTCCATGTTCTGTTTAATATTATAATAATCTTGCTTTTTTAGTTGTCTTTGCGTGCTGTTGTTGCTTTTGCATCTTGGCACGCTGTTTCCTTTTGCTCGGTTTATACGAATCTCTTACTTTGTTGTTTTCTTTCTTGCTGTTCAATTTGTATATTACCAGATGCACTTTGGTCTCTCAAACTAATTTGTTGGATTCATTACTGTAATTGCGAGCTGGTGAGTTTTTCCTCTTCCTTATGATCTTATGCACAACATGCTTTGTTTTCAGCAGTCTCTAAATATGGCTCCTTTGTTGGCCGAATGTGGCTATTTCCAGCAATTGTCTTTCACTTTTATTACTCTTTGCATTGAGTGCTTAGTCCATTGTTGCACCAATGACCAATCTATTCTTTATTTTCTGTTGGTTAGAAGGGCTGGGTTCATTTTGTATTGAGCATGATTGAGGCAAATAAGATAGTACATTGTTTCTTTAAGCGCAATTATAAATATTAGGAATGGGATCTTTTTGTGATATGTACATCATTGTTGCATTGGTTTGTTTCTCAAGCAGTTTATTCATTCTCCCCTCTAACTTAGAATCTGTATTCTGAACTATTCCACTTCACGAGCGTATCAGATGTTTAGAACTTATTTTTTGTAGTAAGAGAAGTTTTGTCAAAATGAATTGTGTACTATGATAATGTAACTTGATCACTAGAGCCAACTATCCAGTTATATGTTAATGTGCTAGTGGCAGAAGTCACATATTTTAGACAGCTATAATAAGAATGATATGTGCTCTTCTTTGGGCTGTTATCCTGGCAGTCATAAACTGCGATACCATGCACCCATGTGGCACATGCGTGAATATCTCTCAACTGAGCTGTTATCAAAATCTATGCTTAGAATACTGCTAAAATACCCACATAAGACAGGGCTTACTACAAAACTGCATGATTGTATCTATGTTGGAGTGATTAGACTTAAAAATGCATTCTCCCGGGCTTCATCTATGAGGATGCCTCATCTGCTATTTCTTTAATCTCTCCCCTGTCTAATGGGTTCTTTTATCCAAAATAAATATTAGAATTCCTAGTTGTAGTACAGATAGCAACAACTAATATTAATTTATAGGTTCACGTTAATGTATTTTGACATGGCCAAAGAAAATTCTTTTGGTGTAACATTGCAGTCAAGAGTTGAGGTCCTTCTTGTTGGTTCTTGAGTAAATTGACCTGCAGTAATTTGAGGTTCACAAATTGCCTTCCACCTTACAGGCACAACTGTGGGAAGATGCTTGGTATAGTTTTGAGCCTTAGTATTGGTTAGAGCCTCTTCCTAGACCAGACAAGTTGTGTTCATCTGTAGTTGCCATACATTCATCTACCACCGTTATTTTGAGGGCTGGTCTGACAATTAATGGTTTTAATGTTTGGAAAGCAAAGATGCCTTTGTGATGTGATCATTAGTGGAAGTATTCACCCAGAGGGACGAAATTTGGAGTGGTTCAAAGAGCTTGGTTAGAGCAGAGCACCATGCTGCTTGACCTAACATACTTAAATGGGAAGGAACATGTAGAAGCCCAGAGTGAAAACAACTTGTTCAGATTCTCTGATGGGACTCCTTGATGATGCTTTATAATTAGGGTTCTGTTCATATACACTGTGTCTGTGTGTGTGTGGTTTCTTCTTTTTGGTGTTTATTTTCTCCTACATATAAGTGCTGATGCACTGATAAAATTGTTTATCAGCAGAAATAAAAGACTGCTCTGGTGCAATAATTTTTTGCATTGCTCTTATTTAAGTGTTTTTGGCCATGGATCAGTGAGTTTCAGATTAGTTTTATATTAAGGAATTGGATCTGCAATGAAAACTAAGTCATCTTTTGGTGTGAGGGAACTATCTTAATTTTAATACATGTAGTACTCTCTCTTTCTCCTTTTGAATATGATTTTTTTTTTTTTTTAAAAAAAGGTGATTTGAAGACATCTCGCACCATGCTGCAAAGGGTTGGGGATCACTGTAGAAAATGAATAAATACATATTTGAAGAATGTGTAGATAAATGATGTTTTCTTGTTCATTCTTGTTTTGAATTTATGGGGGAATCTTGGTTTCTGCTTGTTCCTACTTCCTGCCGTTTGGTTTTATTCTGGAGGATGAATTTTGGATTGGTTGTTATTTAACCCCATGTGTCTCGTCATATTCAAGAATTGTGGAACTTTTTATATTTGCTCAATATGTGGGATTATTTTTATGTAATCAAGAGAACTATTTTTTTGTTCAATAATTCATAAATCCAGTCACTGCTTTCTTTCACAGTTTGCATGAAAAACATATGAACGAGTATGTCATTTGCCTACCTAATATTTAAATCCTAAAATTATAGGTATCCTTTAAACTTTTGCAGTTTAAATTCCAGGTTCTGTTATTTTGGAAATGGCAAAAGGAAGCAGGGGACGACAAAGGATTGCTTCTCGTCAGTACAGACTGACTCCATACCCACTGGCTCCTTGCAAAAGGGGTATTTGTGAGGATATGTGTCAAAAGAAATGCTCAAAAGCCTTGGATAAGAAAGAGTTGGAAGATGTGACATGTTCTGTGTGCATGGAATATCCACATAATGCTGTACTTCTCCTTTGTTCTTCTCATGACAAGGGTTGCCGTCCCTATATGTGTGGAACTAGCTTTCGTCATTCCAACTGCCTTGATCAGTACAAGAAGGCTTACACAAAAGTTATCTCATCCCATAATGGGCAGCCTGTGCAAGGTTCGATCAGTAATCCTGGTGCGCCACAGGATTCTAACTCACCTCTTGAGAAGAATGAAGTCACAGAGCTTGCATGCCCCCTATGCAGGGGTCAGGTTAAAGGTTGGACTGTTGTGGAACCTGTGCGAGACTATCTGAATGCAAAGAAAAGAAGCTGCATGCAGGATAACTGCTCGTTTGTTGGGAGCTATAAGGAGTTGCGGAAGCATGTGCGGGCAGAGCATCCCTCGGCACGCCCACGTGCAGTGGATCCTGCTCATGAACAGAAATGGAGATGGCTTGAGTGGGAGCGTGAACGGGAAGATGTTATCAGCACAGTAACATCAACCATGCCTGGGGCAGTGGTTTTCGGAGATTATGTTATAGAAGGACGCCATAATAACTTCGACACAGATGATGAGGAGGGTGGTGCTGATGCAGAAAGAAATGGAAGGTTCCAAATGGGTATAGAGGCAATGAATTTCTTTCTTCTGTTGCATGCAGTTCGGCAGGGGAATGACCTTAACAACCTTAGTAGACGGCTGAGGTCTGAGCTTACTCCCAATCATGTAGCGGGTCAGAATAGGGCTGCCGAGCTGGATTTCTCGGATGAAGACAATGATAACGGCACATACAATGAAGGTGATGACGATGGTGTATCTCTGGTTAGCCGCCTCCAACGCCATGGTGGTAGCAGAGTTCTATTGGGCCGTTCCGGTAGAAGGCGTAGACGGAGAGATGCACAAGCAAGGATTGGAGATAGTTGAAGATTGTCTTGGAAGCAGGAGGTTGGAAAAGGATAAGTTTCTAGGTATATATTAGAGCAGAAAATTTAGCACCATTAAGTGGTGAGTTAATAACATTTGAAGGGGTTTCTTTCCAGAAACAAGAAATTCAAAAGATGGGCATTTTTATCTTCTTCTTCTTTGTTGTAATTCCTTTTTACATGTACATTCCTACCTTCCTCCTATTACTTTTGCACATTCCAATGTGAAAATCACTTGTGTAAACATTCAATTTTATGAAATCTTTGACGAGTTGAATGTCATGTGATGTGTCGTTCCCAGGATTGAACAGTTGCTAACTGGCTAGCCGCATTCTACCCAATGCTGCCAGCAACTATTCAAACAAGGAGAGCACAAGCAAGGCTTACATGCATGATCAAGGAAATCAATTAACTGTGGTTTTGTAAAAGACGTGTCAGAATAAGATAGAAAATCTTTGGAAGCCCTAAAGTACAAGTTTGTCCAAAATCTCATCTCACTGTGCTTCAGTATCCATCCAACTTTGAGGTTGTTCTTCCGTGAGTGCGTGACTCGAGTCTTGGCTATGGTGACTCAAGTCCTGGGCAGGATAATGGGAGTCCGGGTGCCATGATTCGAGAAAAATCCCTTGTCCTACCAATATTGGGTATTTTTTAAAGAAAAAGATTTTTTTTTTATTAAGACAGAAAAACAAGAAATAATTTTAAAAAAATTTGAAAAGTTAAAAGTTATAATTTTAATAAAATGGTTTTGATATTTCTCACGTCAAAAAAATCAATCTTTAAAAAAAGGTTCTTTCATTATATCTTCCCTTTCTTGTATGTAAGTACTTGCACTTCAGATGTAGCTTGTAAGAAAAGTTCTTTTCATCATAGTAAAATCACTGTAAAATCATTTTTCATTAAAATACGGCTTTCTATCTGGTCAACATTATGTAACCATTTGGTTCGAAAACCAATTACAAAAAACTGAAATTGTCATTTTAGAAGCCCAGTGAAAATTGGGCAATCAGAATTACACAAAGTCTATCCAAAATATTGGTCAACAAAAATGGAGCCAACATAACACAGTCCAAAATGATAATATTATTAATGCAAAATAAAAGACGACAAAAAAATGCAAAATAAAAGGCCGGTTCGCGCCAAAAAATAAGATCTTGAGTTGAACCAAACTAGTCCATCCCAAACATGCACCAACGTCCACCTTCGCCCCTCCTATTCCTATTGCTTGCGCTGCGCACTTACCATTACCGATATGGCAGTACAATGTTCAAAGCACAATATTACGAAGCAGTTTTTATTTGCACATTCCCTTTAAGCATTTTCATAACTCACTCCCTTCCTTTCACAAATTTCAGATTCAGGCATAACTAAACAACCTAGCTGTGCTTTGTTTAAGAGCTGCAAATTCTTTCAATTAAAATGCATGAGTGAAGTAGCGAACCAGTCAAACTGAGTTATTACGTTTCTTTGGCCTGTGATTCCTTTACATTTTGGCAATAACAGGGAAGATTTTGTTATATGTATATCCAAATTTTACTAAAGAGATCAATTGAATAATCGTTTGAAAGCTTGCCATAAAATATTTAAGGTCTCTACCCAAATAGTAGAATGACTTCAAGTTATGATACATAACTCTCAGTACAACACCTGGACAAATTTTATGGTTATATGGTAGGATCAGGATGGGATTGTTAGAACTTAAGAACATCGAGAGGCCTGAGGTTTTTGCAATAAAAATTATTAGATTTTAGCTATTAATTATTTTCGTTTCATGCAAAGAGATAGGAAGAGTGATTTCAACCTCCTCATTTTCATTTATTGGACGATAAATTTTACACAACTAGATCTAATGTACATATTGGACAACTTAATTTTTTTTCATCCGAAGAAAAGTTAGTAATTAAGAAATCTGTCATGAATGCCGCGTTGAACAAATAATCAAACTCAATTTGTACTTAAGTCATAAAACTCTTTCATTGAATAGATTAGCCTTTTGAGTCAAGATTTCTTATTGAATTAAGTAATAACAATGGATGTTTTCGTTGAAATTTGGGCAAAAAAAATGTTTACCTCTTCATGTGCTTTAAGGTATCTTTATCTTATTTTAATTTTTTGTCATGGTTTTATCCGAAACGATTATGACCTTCCGCAAGTCGTAAAGGATTTTTCCTCAAACTTTTGTACTGAATGGAAAACTCACCCTTTCATCTGGAGGTGATGGAAATGACACCCGAAGACTAAGAGAGTGAAACTTGGGAAACCATTGCGGCGCCGAAGCCCGGCCAGCTAGAACGACAAAAGTATCTTGATCTTCCTCATTTATGCCAAAGATGGGTTGGGCCATCACAGCTTTGACACAGAGAGAGTGAAAGAGATAGGTTCGATAATTTGGAACCGTAAGCAGTATGCATGTCACCCTCTTCTAATGTCCAAACTAGACTTAGACAAACAAATCACTACAATTTTGTTAGTTGTATATAACGCAAAAACACATGAACTGAACTGAATTCGTGCCAACATGCTAGACAAAACCGTTGGCTTGGAGCCTGCAAAGTGCAAAGTACTACATAAAATAGTCCTAATCCTGTTTATTCTCGGATTAACCGAGCCAGCAAGTGCCAATTGACAAAATTACCTGTCTAGTCCAATGGTCTAAATTGTACTTACTTTACTTAAAGAGGTAGGTCAAAACAAGTTCCCCACTTTTGTTTCCTTCTCCACTTTAAAGCATAGAGGAAGAAATTAAAAATGAAAACAAGGGTGATCAATGATTGAGATGATGTTTTGAAGTGATATTCAAACTGCCATCACTTGCTCTCTAATGCATGGACCCCTCTTTTGTCTCCCTATAGCTAGGAAACTTGCCTACCCCTACCTTCCCATACCTCATCCTCAGCCTCAAGTTCTCCTCTTCGTAGTCTTCGCTAATTTTTTATAAATTCCCCATTATCCTTCTATGCCTCCTCCTATATCTCAGACTCATCACTCCCTACAATTCCGTTTTCTGTTCTCCACTAGATTGAGTAAAGTCCTGGTTAACAAGAGAGCAAGAATTTCAACCCAACATCATCTTCTTACCAAGATGGATCCATCCCCCATGTCATCCAAATCACACCAAACTCCTAACTCTTTCAATTTGACCGCATGTGCTGAACTCTGAATTTGCCAACCATTTTTCAAAATCACCGACTTAAAGCGACTTTGCCTTCTTCAAGCCAGCTAGCTAACTTTAGACAAACCCCAACCAAACCCACCTGAAGAACAGTGCTCAAAAGCACATGCCTCAAAGCACAATACAACCTATATAAATATATATCCCCACCAAAAACCATCACATAAAACACATCTTGTGCTTAACACACACACATACATATCCCAAAGTCCCAACCCAGAAACCAGGACAAAAAGAGAAAGGGCAACACAATATCATCATAACACCAGCATAACATGTCTGCTGCAGTGGCTGCAGCCGCCGCTTCCGCTGCCATCTCCGGCTACCACAACTCCTCCAACACCGACCACAGAGACCAGTTACCACTAACACCACAACATGCGCAACAAGTTTCTGTCCCTTTGAGCAGGTACGAGTCCCAAAAGAGGCGTGACTGGAACGCGTTCGGCCAGTACCTCAAGAACCACCGTCCACCCTTAACACTCTCCAGGTGCAGCGGTGCACACGTCCTCGAGTTCCTCCGGTACTTGGACCAGTTTGGGAAAACCAAGGTCCACAGCGAAACGTGTGCTTACTTTGGGAACTCTCACCCACCAGGGCCATGCCCTTGTCCACTGAAGCAAGCATGGGGAAGCCTTGATGCCCTCATAGGAAGGTTGCGTGCGGCGTTTGAAGAGAACGGAGGGAGCCCTGAGATGAACCCTTTTGGGGCACGTGCTGTGAGGCTGTACCTTAGGGAAGTGAGGGATGCACAGGCCAAGGCAAGAGGTATAGCTTATGAGAAGAAGAAACGGAGGAAGAATAATCAGCAGCAGCAGCAAAATGGGTCGATGATGATGGTGGAGGATAATAATCCTGTTCATGATATGAGTTCTAGTGCGGTGCATTATTCATCAGGGTATATTAATGGTGGCTTTGTTCAGTTGGCCAACTCGAATGGGACAGCTCCTACAGCTGCTGCAGTTTCATATTTCTCATCCTAATGTGTTTAGTTAATGGGGAAATTACTGAGACAAGAAAAAATGTATTAATCTATATATGTCATTTAATATATGTGTGGCATATGTTATACTGAATAATAATCTTTTTCTTATTCTAGGTGTCTATCAGAATTTCTCAAATCTAATTATTGATCCATGTGTTGACTGTTAAGTGAGGATGTGGAGTGGTAGGGTTCTATGATTGCTAATGTTTTAATGGGTAGGGCTCACAGACAAGTGCACCAAGTGTGCTCATTATTATCAGTCAAGTGTCTCATTAACGGTGAATTTTCGTTCCTTCGATTTGGTCTATAGCGTAAGTGAAATTTTTGAGGAATTCCAGTGCCATTACAAATCTTGAACTTGGAAACTACATATCGTCCAATAAATGTGAATCTAATAGTATTCTACTCTTGTTTATTCTCATCCATATCCTCCTACATGTTCTTTCTAGTTTTGAGCACCATTTCAATTAATTAGAAAAATAAATGAAAAGGCATAAAGATTTAATATCTTGAAATTTCTTTTTTTGAAAAATATAATATATTTTTCTATGGTTTGCGTTGCTGCACTACACTGATTCACGAATTATGATAAAAACTAATAAGCAGTAAAAAGATAAGTGTTTAACATTTTAAAATTTTAATAGAAGTCCTAATTATTGTTCAGGTAATTAGGATAACAACGCTGCTACATGGCACAAATGCAAATATGACAAAAACAGTACGAAAACTAAATGATCCAACGAGAACTAGAGGAAATGCGGAAAATACAGGTGGGAATAAAAATAAAAAGAGAAGTTGTTGCTAATTTTAATCATTCGTGCAATTCATACAAGCCAGGATTCGTACTGTAGAACATTATTCGTAGGATAATATTCTACCAAGGATAATAATCTTTCTTGACTTTACAAGTATCCATTAAGCTTCTAAGTATGACGCTTGAAATTGGTGATTAAACAGCATCATATGTTAATGGATAAGTCTTTCTCTTAAAATTTAATGGGCTAAATATCTTAAATCATGACATATGTGATGGGTGTAGCCACTTAAAATCTCACAGTTAAGGAATGATGAGAAATATTTAAAATTTCCCTATTTTATTATGATTATGGATGGATAGCATTTAACAACGAGTTGAGTTTTCAGTTTGTGGTGTTGAGAATCGGTCCCATCTGTTGAATGGTGGGGAAGAATATCTGGTTTTACTGTGTTTGTCCCGTTAATTTATGCTATTTACGCAGCAGAATCAAACTTGAATGACGCGCACTAATAAAGAAGCTTCCACTGCGTCATGGAGAATCTGGTGAAGCTCGCAAGGCAGCATAAAAATGTGGCTAGCTTTGTGTTCAATGCTTTCGCGTTAGACTTGTGTAACAGAAATTGTATGGAGTCACGATTATTTGCGGCAATAATAATTGCAACCCTCTCAAAAATCTTACGCAAGAGCCCGTTTAAAGCGAATATCAATAATCCATTTCTTGAAAAGTTTAAATTGTTACACGGAGGTATAAGATTAATCTTAGATCTCTAACAATAACCAATTTAGGTTAATATCATTCTATTCAAACAGTTTGCATGAACATAGCGTTAATGAAGGAGTGAGACTCACCACTCTTAACTTAATTTTTCCATTCTATGATTATGCCGTTGTACCGCATCTTGACATCTTGTGCCACAATAACTCCATAAAGCGTTGGCACTCGCTTATCGATTACCCTTGGACGACATATTCTTAACAGTTTCGATCGGACAATTAACATAGAAAAATAATTCTTACCTAATAAATATACATTATGCCCTAACTATACAATTGATACCAAACATCGAATCACATGCCTTCTAAATTTGATTTTTATTAATTAGCAATTGTCTGAATTAAACAATATGCAAATAAATATAAGACTTCTTTAGACGTGCGACATGCATGGCCTGAGAATGGAGTATTTTTGCCATTCCCTGTGAAAAATTGATTTAAGAAATTTAAACCATAGAGAAAATCTAGAACATTTTAGTTGATGAATGATGAATCTATTAACAATTGACAAGTTCAAGCATTTCTTAATTTTTATACTTGATAATTGCTACTAGGTACTGAGCAGGTGTTTGTGAAAGTAGAGAAAGTTAACACTTGCAGCTTATGGTTATGGATTTCAAGCCATGATTTTGTTGGAAAACCTATAAAAAGAGAAATGACATTTGGACTAAAATTTTCTCGGTCTTTGTGCCAATTTACTTTTATCCCCCATTGAATAGGGTATAAATCTCACTTAATCTGAGTTTTATACCCAATCCAATTGCGAATAAAAGTGAATCAATATGAAAATAAAAAAAATTTTTGTTCAAATAACATAATTCATCTATAAAACTAGGAAGAGTGATGACCCTGACTCGCAAGCACCCTGAGAAACGAAGAAACGGAAGAAGACAAAAGAGCGTGCCGTACTAAAGCCAACTTGGCGAACTTCTAAATTGCTTGGACCTTTACGGCTTTCGTGCAGCACTTGGATTCGATCTGTTATCCAGCCGGCTATTCGATCTCAATCTTGTTCAAGCGGAGCCTTAAAGACGACCCAAAAAAAAAAAGAGGGAAGCTGCCTAACTAGATCAATTTTGTGCAGAATTAGTTCTTGTTGCGGACGTTGAAACCAATTTCGATTTCTTGTCAAATGCTCCAACAATTTTAACCCTCTCCAGATGAAATAGGAATGCTTTATGCTTCCATCTAGAAAACACGCTAGTTGGCTTACGGACTCCATTTTTGTGTCTCTATCCCTCACTTTGAAAAAAAAAATGGTTAAATATGTTGGGAAATGTCAATCCAAAATAAGATACCAAAACGTTTAAAGAAATTCTCCCTGGAAGATGTCAAAATATGTAACTGATTTTTTGTTTTAATAATGAATATGATACTTTTTGTTTGTAATTTTAATATTTCTTGTCAACGTTTTAACATATAAACCAAATTCTATACATTAATAATAGCCTAGCCTACGAGAATTTTTTTTTAAAAAATATATATATCATATCAATCCCAATAACTTACTCATGCATCCATTCACTGTATGGTTCATTGAACTAATCTCCTGTTATCAAATTGAGAAAGCAGAGAAAAGCATCTTACAGAACCCTTACGAGTACACAAGTCAAATTTACATGCTGCACGCCAGTAGGAATATCGATTTGTCCTACAAAGCAGCATTCAGCACGGTGTAATGGTCTATCACACATCAAGCAAACTGAAAATTTGCCTGGTGCATTGTATTGAGAATAAGACATGAGAAGGTTAATAGATAATATGATCACACTCAAGCTTAATCTAAAAATATATCTGTAAGAACAAATAAATGAAATATGGCTCGGTCGGAAAGCATTGAAGAAAATAACAAGGATAGCACGCATTTCTCGCACAGTCAAAACCCATAAAAGCTACACACATTACTATAGACACTAATGCTGTGAAGATAAGAAATCAGGGTACAAATTTAATGTCTTTAAAGTATTCATGCTCAAGAGCGCTCCTGGCAGTAATTCTTTTGCCGGGATCCAAGCGAAGCATACTCTGGAATGCAATGCACATACACTAACGTAAGAACAAGAGAAAATCAACGATAATAATTGACGAAGCACATAAAACTTGCATGTAAATCTATAAAATAATATGAATGAAGTAAATTCAAATGTCATCGGATCTTTCATCATACGATAAATCAAATATTGGAGTTTTTGTCACCAAATAGTCCAACCGTATAGATTGATATAGAGGATTTAAAAAATAATTTGAACGAAGTAATTTCAAATGTCATCGGAATTTTCATTATATGATATATCAAATACTGGAATGCTTCATCACGAAATAATCCCACCATAAAGGAGATAGTAAATCTGCTTGGCACCATAGCAAGGAAACAACTAACTCCAGGAAAAGCATTCAAGGGTCATTCACCAGTATCTCCCGTACAAATTATTGAGAAAAACAAAGGATAATAAAAAAGGTTAACCATGTATCTCCCTGTCTCCCTATTTTCTGAATTCAAAATGGAGTTGAACATTATTAATTGGTAGAATTATGACTAATGTAGTTCCCCATAAACAGCAAAGACAAGGGAATATATGATGACCTAAGCTCACCATTTTGCATGGCTAACCTTCCCAAAGTCCAAATAATGAAAGATTATGCTACATTCAATAATCGTTGTGCCTAATTTTGGTTGTGCTCATCTAAAACCTTGTGAGAAAGGTTACAATCTAATGCTTATGCTTTCTATTACTGCTTTGAAATGCATTTCTTGTTTTATCCCTATTTCACTACAGAAAGTACTTCCTATTCAATAATGATGAATAACATACGACCTTTGGTTTCATTTTATCATCACAATAGAAAAATTATTTACTATGTTATATAATTATAAAATATTACATATGATGTTGCACTTACAGAAAGAAGATCAAGACCAGCTGGCTCAAGAGCTGGTACCACAGTTGCTAGGTCCTGCAAAGTAGAAGATAATTCTTACATCAGTGATAACCCAACATCAATTAATGCAAGTTAAACACAAACGCCCATGTAATTACCTTAGGTGGCCACTTGGGAAAGGCTGATTTAAAATCAGGCAATGAAGTTACTCCAGGCCATGTATCTTCATTTGGTGTACCCAAGATTCTTCATATACAAAACAATATATAAATATATAATCATATACATTAAGTAGCATTGTTTATTTATTTGTTACATAACTGTTTGAAAGCAAAAATATTTTGGTTGCATCAT
This sequence comes from Pterocarpus macrocarpus, assembly GCA_031439585.1. Taxonomy (NCBI): domain Eukaryota; kingdom Viridiplantae; phylum Streptophyta; class Magnoliopsida; order Fabales; family Fabaceae; genus Pterocarpus; species Pterocarpus macrocarpus. The sequence continues at coordinate 40,113,302 of CM062518.1, forward strand.
ATTGATTGCAATACCTATAATATAACAATCTCCATACTATAAAATAAAGCTTAAATCCATGAAGCACTTGGTTGACTTGACTTTTTATAAAGCAATGAATAAGGAAGTTAAAGGAAACTTCAATAAAAACAGAGGATGGAGTAGCCATGAACATTTTACAGTTATTGCTGATAATCACCTACAAGTTACCATATGATGCTTTATACCAGATGCTGGATTAGTAGATGATCCAATCAAAACTTTATAGTAAAGCAAACTATACAACAATGGTCCAAGCATAAGGAAAAACCAAAAACCAGATGTGGCAAAATGAAGACCAGGCAAATAGATAATAACTGAAGCTCTTATGACGTCAATATGTCATATATCCTACCAAGTTTATATATAGAGTGAAAATTCTATTATTTAATTTCCTTGATGGATACTCATAGATATTAAAAATTTCAAATATCTTAGTTTATAGATATATTTTTTGAGAAAGCAGAGTTTAAGATTAAGAAAAGGAGAAGGAGAATCGAACAGTTAGAATCTGCAGATTACTGAAATGTTTCCTCCATTTTTCCTGCTTAAATACCCTAAACTGGACTACAAAGCATTTCCAAAAGATCAAACTTTCTCCTGATCTACAAAACCGATTTGAAATGAGTCTCAAAGCTCTGAGAGAAGTGTTAACGTAAAATACAAGCATCAGAGACTTCATACCACATACATATTATTAGCATTGATCCATCAAATTACTACTTATGGTGTTCAGATTCTTCAGTCAGAACCCCCATCATGAATTTAAATTATAAAATATGAAAAATTGGAACTTTGAAACAATATTAACAAGGTTTGCTGACACCCTTCTCAGGCTGTTAGCTGACACCGACAGAATTTAATAAGGTTTGCCAACAAAAAAAAATCTTATGCCAAAAAAGCTATTCAGTATTCACCTGAATATTTTAAACAATTCATCAATCTCAGAGTCCCCAGGGAAAAGAGGTCGTTGGTTTGCCATCTCTGCAAATATACATCCCACTGACCAAACATCAACTGGGGTAGAATAATGATGAGATCCAAGCAATATTTCTGGAGCTCTGTACCACAGTGTCACCACCTACAAGCAACCACCAAAACTATAAATGCAGAATCAGGAATAAATATTAAGTTTTTTAAAGTTACATTTCTCAAAGAAACTACATTTATCAAACCCACAATTAAACGAAAAATATAGTAATTTGTTTTCATTCGAAAAAACTACAGACAATACAGTATGGAAAATGCATGCATACAACAACTACTACATAGCATTTTCTCACTCGATGAAGTCAGCTACATAGATCAATCGATGCCATTATATCTTATATGGCCAATCTATGTATACAAATAGGAAAAAGAATAATGGACCTGCCATTCTTGCTTCACATATTTACTTGTGGAACTCATACTGCCAACTTGTGTGTTTCATGTATTTAAAATTTCAAATTTTTGAGAAAGGTACTAATCTGAATACCAATTAGGCAGACAACATGAAACTGACCCATAATCGTACAGAGTTCCGAAAGAGGGTATTTCCTTATGTAAATTTGCAAAGTTGTGAAGAAAATCTACTTCTTACAACTCAGATAACGATCCTTTCAGGTTGTCTCTAGAAAGAAGGGTTGGAATTAACAATCCATTAGTGGAGACACAAACAATATAACAGCAACTGCACCTTATGACCTTTTCCACTAAGTGGGGTCAGCAATATGGAGCAATTGGCAACATTAGGCTCTATCAAAAACTAAATTTTCAGAAAAACATTTAAGAGAAAGGTTTTTCTTACTGGTTTCTCCTAAAGCTTTCTTAGGTTCTCTACCCTTCAATCACACTATCTTCCATTTGATCCACTTTTCTCACTAGTCATTGGACAACTAGAGCCTCCACTGATCTTCGGACCAAATAACCTTATTAACTTACACAAGTGTCTACCATCTTCTCCTCCATTTTTTTTTTTTTAAAAAAAAGAAGGCCAGCCAGCACATAATTTTAGATCAGGAGTGTATAATTAACAAACTACCAAATCTTCTCTACAAGATCTTCATATTGCTTTATCATTATATAAAAGTAGGTAACTATGTTTGGAGTTCCAAAAGACAGTACATATTTCTTTTCTTGTACAAAGGCCCATTAATTCCAAATTTTGATTATCTCCATGGATGATCAGAAGCCAATAGAAGGTAGCACACAAACCTCATGTGTAAAAGTCCGAACGGGAATTCCGAATGCCCTGGCCAATCCAAAATCTGCAAGCTTCAGAGCATTAGTGCTGCGATCTATCAACAAATTCTGCGGTTTCAAGTCTCGATGAAGAACTCTATGCGAATGACAGTAAGCAATGCCACAGAGAATTTGATAAAGGAACATCTGCAGAAAGGACCATCAAACAATTCAAATTCCAAATTAACTGGTCCTCTTTGCAAAAATCAGCACATCTCTTTTTGAATCCATGATAAAGTATATTCATTATTGACACATGTTAAGGTGGAAATACTAAGTCTTGATCAAACATTCAATTTCAAACATACAAAGAATGGGAAGGGAAGTTAACAGGACAGGAACAAAAATCTGCTCAAGCTCAGATAGTTCATATATGACGAGGCAGTTAATCCGAAGGGGAGCCAAAATCCAATAAAAGACTTCTTCTTTCAGACAATACTTGAACAACTTACTACCAAACTCTCAAGATATATAAGATATAATTATCTTATTGACCCAGTTTGATTTTTTATTTCTTAAGAACAGAGAAGAATTTCAATTTAGTGCCTTCTGTTTCAATAAGCACCTACAGCCCCAACCAAAATGCTAAAGGCAAACGTAATCATATTCATAACATCACTCGTCTCTAGGAAATAGGAAACTTTTTTATGGACAGCATCAAACCAATAAACTGCTATCCACATCACAGTGGAATTCATCATTAAATTGATGAGACAAGCAAAATATGTATGGACCTGCATTTTGATAAGCTAAAGTTGTGCAGCCAACTATAAGGTTATCTAATCATCATTCACTCTCATATTTGCTTCATTTAATTTACGGAAAGACAGGACATACAATAAGAAAACCAACCTACAATTGCTGTCTGAGTCATACTTTAAGCTTGCTCTTATAATTATAATTTTAGTTACAAAAAAACTAAAAAATATGCATAAAAAAAAAAGTAGATGTACTCACTTTTACTTGCCGTGGATCTTTTGTGAATTCTGGAGACGAATCCATGTGCTTCTTTAGATCTAAGTCAAGGTACTCAAAAACCAGATACAATCGCTTCTCACTGTGCACTACATCCTGCAACCTGTCATCCACACAACCACCAGGCATAACTCAATATAGAAACACATAAAGAAGCAGAGTAATTCAGTGGTATGGTCTGTCCAACAATATCTTCAGACAGCTTCACCAGCTCACCAAATGTAAACATTCTTGGGACGGAATTAAAGAATTTGTGCCACAATTATGAAGAGTATAGATCACAAGATAATGTTAGCATTGTCTATGTGCAGCATCGGAGTGACCAGGAAAATACACAGACACTTGCTTGATTACTAAAGGCATAAAATATCAGCAACATCATCATACACGAGTTTATCAATGCTCAAATAACCACCTATTAATCCCTATAAAGACGTATATCAAAGTAACCAAACCACCTTCTGTCATTTACTATAACTTAAATTCCACACATTTTTGTCCTTTGCAGATCTATGATTCTACTACATGTACCAGTTCAATTCCAAGTTACAGCAACTGAGCAACATCAACGTACCAAAAACACCACATAATGAATCACATGTTGAGACTAGAGGCTCACATATGACAATTAGTCTTACAATTTTCCATGTCTATAAGCATAGTATTAATGAACTTCATGATGATAACCAACACATTCCTCAAACAAACTATTAGCAAATATTTTTCGTTTATGTATACCTAACAATGTTCCTGTGCTGCATTTCTTTCAAGAGGGAAATCTCTCGAATGGCGGTGCTGGGAACGCCTTCATCTTCCTGCTCCAGACGAATCTTCTTCAACGCGATGGTCTCGTTGGTGACGCGGTCACGAGCCTTGTAAACGACGCCGTATGTTCCTTCACCTATCTTCTCCACCTTCTCGTACTGCAAAGTAAAATTATTTAAAAAAAAAAAAAGGAAATCCACAAGCAGAGAAACAGAACCAGTGGATATATCACAGAGAAACTCAAACTCGAAGTTCGAAACGCAGCGCATTATACTAACCTGCTCCATCGAAGAAGCTCTTAAGTTGAAAGCCAAGTTCTAAAAGCAGAAAGAGAATGAGAGATTAAGAGGAGGATTTAAGCAAGGAAAGAAGCACGATCGAAGGGGAAGAAGAAGATCTATCGAGTTACAAGTGCAGGAACTGCAGAGAGCTTGGCGCGACGGTTACAGTGCGTGCAGTGCCTCTCTCAGTCTCTGCCTCCTTTCTGCCCAGAGGAGACCTCTCTCTCTCTCTTCCTACTCTTCCTCCCATTTCACTTTCTTTTTATTATAGGGTGCGTTATTTAAACTTAAAAAAAAAAATTTTGAAATTTAAATTTTATATTTGGTTAAAAAATTTAAAAATTAATTTTTTTTTTAAACTTACCAAAAAAATTAAAAATAAATTTTTTTGATATTTTGCTGATTTTTAAAAAATTATTCAAAGATACAAACATTAATTTTTTTGAGAAAAAAAATGATTATTTATTAAAATAATCTTAAATAAATACATTCATAATTTAATTTTGATAATATGAAAAAATTTTATATAAATATTATTATATATTATTATATAAAAATATATTTAATTTAATTATTTATTATTTTATAAATTTTATAAATAAAAATATATGATTAGATGATAATAAAAAAAATTCATATTAATAATATATTAAAATTAATCTATATTTTTTTATTTTTTATCTCACTTATTTGCTTAAAAAGAGTTTAACTAGTATGTATTTTCAATATAAATGAATTTTATATTAATATCTAATCATGTGCTACTATATAAGTAAAGGTAGTTGATTTTCACATCCACTATCTCAAAAGAAAATTATTTTTACTTATATAACAGTATATAATTAAATATCAGTATAAAATTTTTTATACTGACAATTCATACTAATTAAACTTATTTAAAAAATAAAAATAGTTTGTATTGTAAATTTTATTATATGTACAACAACATAATATGAGAATAATGTAATAAAAGTGATGATAAAAAGAAAATCGACGTTATTTTAAGTGAAAATGAGTCTCAATTAAATTGTTTGTTTGGACATTAAAATTGAATAAAATGCTTGGATAGAAATTTTAAATACAATTAAAGTTTCACTCAATTTATAGAATTAAACTTCTTTCAAATGAAATAATTTTTTAATTTTCTTAAACTTTTATGAATAGCTTGGATAACTTAAGAATTCATCAGCTAATTAGTTAATTCAAGATAAATCTGGTTATTAGTTACTTTTAATTTTTCTCTAAATTACTAGAATTCGAAATTCAACCTGAATTTTGACTAATTTTACTTAATGAATACAATGTTCAACCACTGATTTAATTATATTAATTGATCCTGTAATATAACCAACAAAAATTAGATGTTTGAGTTTTATGAGTGATTTTGTAAAAAATAAAAAGTAAAAAATAAGGTTAGGTCACCAAGTAAGACATCTTTATCCAATAATCGAATTGGACTTTAAACAATAAAAAGGTAGCTCATGTTAGGTTTAACCTATCCAATATATAAAGTGAGAGGCACCAAGGCTTGGTTGAAGTGGTCATGCATGTGGCCCTCTTAAGGGCGCAACTTCGAGGTTGACCAAAAAAAAGGTTGTCCAAAATAAAAAGAGTGTTTTAACTCATAACAAAAAATTTGTTGAGTTTGAGTTTTAAAATTTTGATTTGGTATATTTTTAAATCAGTTTGGTCATAATTTGAGTTAATTCGACCCAAAATTACATCATTATTATGTTTTTAATAAATTATGTCAAATTATACATTTTTAGATTTTTTGTCGAAATTTTTAGAGTTTAATTAATTTGTTTTACATAATATTAAGTTATTTTTGCATTAATACAATCTTGTTTTTTATTTCTAAAATTATATGATGTTTAAATTTGTTTATGTTGTCAAATATTGAGTTTACTTGTTTTCTTTTGCAAGTAGTGGAGTGTAGTTTTGCTGGTTTCTTTTTCCGTTTCTTTTTTCACAATAAAAAAATGAGTTAACCAGTCCATCAGAAAGGTTATTATTGAATAAAATATAAATTTTAATAAATGACCTGTTTAGAAAAATGGGTTGTTCATAAAAAAAAAAAATGATGAAAAATCGGTTGACTTTGAGTCCAAGTTAACCCAACCATTCTCTTTCTTTATATGTCTCTAACATTTTTTTTTTTAGGTAATTATACGCCACTAACATGAAGGAGCAAAGTTCTTTCAAATTTGTTCGGGACTACAATTCTTTATTCTTTTTTGTTTGTTTTGTTGGTCGTCTTAATGAACTTGAACTTCATAGCATTAACATTAAAAATAACATTGTTAGATGCAAATCAGAAGTGTATGTATAATTTTTAACTTTTTTGGTCACGGCGTATTTCATATGTCACGGGTTAGAGCCCGCTGTGGTTTGGGAGAACTTTAACAGGCCTCGTGGGATGGGCCAAACTTAATAAAATTGGGCTAAATGATCTCATTCATCCAAAAACCTCATTACGACAGTTAAGAAACGAAGCAGATGAGCCTTTGGCTCGGTGGTTAAGCTGCGTATGCAAAAGAGAATGCATCCTGAGGATAGTAAGTTCGAGTCCCGGGAGCAGAGCCCCCTCCCCGGTCCAAATGACCCCAAAAAAATAAAAGATTAAACGAAGTCGGGGCAAACAAAAGGATCCCAAAAAGAAAAGAAATAGTAAACAGGGTTCATGAGGATTATAAATGGAAAGGGAAAAGGGGGGAAGAAATTAAAAAGTAAGAAAAATGAATAGTTATCATAAGATTATATAAAATCTACACAAAAACATTCTGTGTGTATATCATAATTCCTAATTTACTTTTCATGTTTTAGTTAATTAGCAGCATGATAACTGGGGTAACATGTCAAATACATAGCACGGGCATTGGGTTTGAGCCATTTTAGCAGGTAAATTCAAACACTGAACTATCTACGTCTACCTATTTCTTTTTTGTTTTGGTTTTTATAAAATACGGCAACTTTTCTTTCCCAGTCGCTATCGTGCTTCTGCTGTCTAATAAGCTACTATAAGTTGAGTTTTAGGGGAACACTTTAAGGATACATTTTTTAATTGGTACAAGCAATGTACGTATGCTTCTCAATTTAACTATATACTGTTAGGTCTACATTCTTTATTTATTCTACTTGTGTATGACATTGAAAATGACAAAAGCCTAAAAAGATACATGAACACACGTCTAGACGCGGCTTTCTTGAACTTGAAACGCACTCAAAGATAGTTTGCATAGGATCTCTCAATGATCCCCCAAATAAAGGCCTAAAGGATATATTCACTGAGCCCTTGCTGGCAGTAAAGTTGTTTAGATCACATGGGAAAGGATCACGTGTCCCAAAACCAAATTAGTGCTGTTTTTCAGTTAACGTGTGTATGAGTTTAAAGCAAAAAGGATATGCATATACAAAGGTACGAGAAGGCTTACCCACCACACATGCAAGATCGATCTTAAGTCGCAGCTCCCGATGCGTATCCTGTATTTTGTAACTATTTTTCTCATCTTCATCAACTGAACGTGCCCAGTACATTTCCCAGTAGAAACGGCCGGCCCTATTATATTTCATTAGTTTGATTTACCTTTTTCTTTGAGTTTACTCATATTGCTGTTGAGTGGGTGAGGTAAAGATAATAATTGCACCAACAATTTAAGAAAATATAGAAAAAAAAAATTGAGTAATGGCATACAACTAAAATAAATCACCAAAACATTTGATAGAAAATAAGAATAATTATTTAATAGAATAAAATGATATAATTCACTTATTTATCTAAGAATTAACATATATATATATATATATATATATATATATATATATATATATATATATATATATATATATATATATATATATATATATATATATATATTACATTATTCTATCAAAAAAATTCAGATAAAAGTTCTAACTGTGTAACACATTTTCTAGAAAAACTATGATATCGGGATTCATGAAGTAAAATGTGGTTACAATAATTGCCACACAATAGCAATATTGTGACCACAAATATTATTGTATCCATTTAAAACTATTGGTCGAGTTGCATGTCATGGAACGGAGGCTGTAAATGTGCATACAGTTAAGCCATATATTGGGTTGTCCGAGGCTAAAATTAATGTATTGGCGTGATGGTCTAATGGTCGCAAAATTCTACAGCTAAGCCTACCGAGTAGCCACTGTGTTTGGTGGTCGTAAGCAAGAGCCCCACTTCCTTGAGACCCTCTAGTTATAAAGTCAATTTGTCCAGTTTCAGTTGGTTTTTCTTCCATTAAAAAAATTCCAGCCGACCAATTCTAGTATCTGGAGTACGGCAACTTAGTATGAAGCAAACACGCCTCATATAGCTACATCTTGATCTAGCTAGCACTTATTTTAAGTTGACCTTGTTTAATTTTGGTCATTAGGGTGTGTTGATCACTTAATTAAAACATTAACAAACAGGTCATGCTTAATTAATCATAGCGGCCCACACGGGTTTCAATTTGAAGCTGCCAGTAAGAGGATGACGTCCGCCTTGGCAAGTGTCCCCCGCGACCCGCGTGCAACATGAACACGGTTGTCACAGGCAGAACCAAAAGATTATTTTAGTGCAAATAGACCTTAAGCTTAAACACTTGATTTGTTTAATCAGAGTACTGGCAGTGATCAGCAACTATGAAGGGTCGGCATTTTAAGAGCCCTATAACTACAAGTCATAACCCTATAACTAGAAGTCATTGCTTATGGCTTAATATATATTATACGTAATTAACTTAGCTGTTATATGTGAATAAATTAGAGGGCCTGCTTCACATGTTAGGATGCTGGTGATTCTTATTGGGAATACAAAATCCCTGTTACATAGAGTACTGTTAGGGCTAGAAGGATCCCAGTTCAATTTTGTTCTTTTGTGTGGAATGTGATCGGCATGTCATGCAGAAACGTGGAGCAAGTGTTGCCTCAAGCCATTCCATAATAATGATTTTACAAGATACCACGAAAACTGGGTTTTTGTGGACTTGTGGGACGCACCACTATCAAAGTAAATATATTGCGCCCGGATTTTAAGAATCCCCATAAAATTGGTTCTTGGCAGAAGTTACCGGATTTAAGACATTTTGAAGAAACTAATTATTTTCTTTAAATGTTTTAATGATTTTTTATACATTATTTTAAACTTAAAATAAGTTAAATTCATATTTACAATGATTACATTTAAATTTAAAATACAAAATATAGAATATTTAAATTTAAAATTAGTTATAAAGTTAAAATATTAGAATCACTCCTTTCTATATTTTAATTAAAAAAATAAAAAGCGACTTTAAATTTTTTTTGGCATTATAAATTTGAGTTTAATAAAAAAAATGCATATAAATTGAGATTTCAACTGACTAATTTTTATCATAAAATATCTCTATAAATTTTGATTATTTAATTTTTTTTTTGTAGAAATATAAGAATTATACAATTTTCTTACAATATTTGTTTCGTTACTTTACTCTTTCGTTTTGTTGGGTGTACTTCACATTCTCTTTCTTTTAGAAAGAATTATTCACTCAATTTCAATTTCAGACTTGGAATAGTGGTAAAAGAACTTTTATTCTTATCCTTTTTTTTTTATTAATTTTCAATTGCCTCTGTGAGTAGTTTTGCTTAATGAAAACACATCATATATTTTTCATCAAATATTCTGGCTTCGACAGCCTCAAACAGTCACATTCTAATAGAAATTATGCTCATGCTCACATATAAAATAAATAAACACAATCATATTGAAAATGTAATAATTTAATTATTTTTTATATATTTCTATTTTATTTAAAATATTAACATGGAAATAGAAGGGAATTATATGCAGAAGCGATTATTTCAATAGCAAAATGGGATATTAGTGTATACTTATAAGCTTGTTCGATTGAATCGTGTTACATATGGCATGTAGCAACCAGCAAAAGGGCCAATTATTTTTTGAATTTCTAAATCTAGTACAAACTGAAATGATGGGGAGGAGGGAGAAACCGAGAGAAGTGGTGGAAAAAGCTTGACCTACAGAGATTTAAACCTAGATATGGTCTGGATAAAAAGATGACCACAAATCCAATATTCCTTCTATTCAGTGACATGGCTGCAAATATGGCCGTTTGAAATTGGCCATTTCTATGATATATAAGATGTTTCAATAATATGATATGATTGAAAATAATAAAATGTAGCCACATGAGTGGAGTTATTCAAATTGCAAAAATTCATGTATTCGCAAATGTTGTAAAGGCTATTACTTATATGGTTAATTATTATGCGGACTCCAGCAGTACACTGCGTGATTTGACGCCCAACTATATCGAACATAGAGTCTATGAAATGAACAGTGGCCGTGTAGTTGGAGTAACAGTGGCTCTTTTGGAGCATATGATATCAAAATCCAAACCCAGTGCGACAAAGGTTCCTGAGAGCAGAGAGAAAGATACGGGCTGATAGTTGCCTTAACTATATATATACATAGTAGATTCTCAAAATGTCTCGTCAAACATAATTTGTCGGTGATTCTCATTGGCCCATTGAAAAATAAACTTGAATCCTTCAAATTATAAACAAGATTAATTAAAGCCACCTCCTTCTTCCCACGGAATAGAGAAAGAAAAATACTTTTTGTATCATTGAAATACGTAAATATAAACATTTTGAATATTTAGAGATAAAAAAATAAAAAATAAAATAAGCAAAATAATTAATAAAAAACAATAAGAAAAAGTACTGAGATATTGAAATTTTAAATATATATAAATAATATTACTCATAAAAAAATTCTTGGTCGACATTCGTTTTAGGAAGTGATCCCTCATATTTATTTATACAGTAAAATTATTATAGTATAAATATGTAAAAAACTAAAAATGAGACAAGACTTAATAATTAAATAATAAAATATAAAATAGTATAAGCGAATATATATTACTGTATAATATGAGGAACAAAATAGAGGGAAGGGGAGGAAAACGTTTAAAATGTCAAAAATCAAAGCCCTCAAGAGTCAAGAGTGTCATATCATGCATGTGTCATTTTGTTAGCGAGATAATTCTTGATGAATGCTCTCAGTATCTCATAATTAATTATTGTCATAAACTACCCTTTTTAAAAGTTTAAATTATATATATATATATATATATATATTTCAACACATTTTCTCACATAAGAGTTTCTTTAATTTTGAAATATTGACAATGACAAGTTCATGCTGCTAAAATTTAATATTTAATTAGAAGAATTTGGACAAATAAAAATTAAATTCTAAACCACTTGATTGTAGAAGTTTTAATATCATATTATAAATATTTTTTTCAAAAAATTTCTCTAAAAAAATTAATTATAAAAAAAATTTCTTCCAAAAATTTAAATTGATAAGTAGAAGTATAAGAATGATTTTATATATTAACAATTATAATAGTAGAATTATACTGTAAGTATTAAAAAAAGATAATTATAATTATAAAGATTTAATTTGAATACATTATCAGCATAAAAAAATTTTATACAGACATCCAATCATAAATTGCCACATCAATAAAACTCTTTAACATAACCACCCACTATTTGAATGATCATGCAAATGGAAAGCTTTGATTGGATGACAGTGTAAAAAATTTTTACACTATCAGTGTACTTAAATTAAACTCTAATTATAATTATATAATATAAATTTATCAAGTTAAAATAATGTACATGTACGTGATTATGCTCTGCATTTTTCTGATCCTATGAGCATCATCTTTGAATTTCTTCACAAGACTTTAGCTTTTGAACCCAAACAATAATCAGAGGCGTAATATGTCCCTCTGAGGAAGATACTAAAGCCTTGTTTATTATATATGTGTTTATAAAACTTAGATTAGGCTTCCTCGTTGTTCTAATCATTGTCCTTTATCATTCCGACATACTATATTAGTTTCTAGATAATTGCATACTACAATCTCATCATAAGCACTTTAAAAAGTTTAATTATCCTTAACCATTAAAAAGCCGTCCTTAAGCATCTAAAGTATTTATTTGGCTCTTAAATTCTATTCATAATATACCGGTCTAGTTAGATCATCATTCATACTTTCTGGCTGAGTTGTGTGACCTCAGGAGATGATGAAAAGTGAGCCCGATTCCCATTAAAAGTGGCTCCTAATTAAGTAGTAGTTGATTTGCAAAGAAAGAACTACTCACAACCACGAGAATGCATTATACCCTGTCAGGTCAATTCATTTTGAATCTGAATGGAGTAAGTGGACGCGGATGTTCTCAGCCACGCACTCTTCTCTTCCATTGAAAATCAGAGGAATTCGCTGATTGGTCTTGAATGTTTGTTTCATCATTGAATCCTTTGTCATTTACAATGGAGAAATATTTTTTAGTACAAAATTTGCCTAATGACTATTCTTATAGATAATGCACCTAGTAAAGATGAAAATGCTTGGAGGTGGCTGAATAACAGTAAAATACCACGCCAAAAAAGGAAAAATACTATCGCAATGTGCTGGAACTATAAAAATGCAATTTAAATGACAATTAATTGCAAGTCAAAACTTGCTTTAGAATACTAGTAGATCATTAACCATTTCTCCGTCCATTTGTTAACAATTAGAAAAATTAACTGGTACATTGTTTATGGTATTTTAAAGTATTTTTATTTTCATGTACTATCACGATTAATTAAGAAATTCTCCTAAAAATTATCTTTATTAAGATTTGAACATTGAACTTCTTCTTAAAGGTATAACTTACTTATTACTACATTCACTCTAGCTTGTTGTTCTTAACCAATACATTTTAAATTGTAGATAATATTACCTACGTTTAAAAATGAGTACATCCAAGCATTTTCTCTTACAAAAATGTTATTAGTATTCATTTTGTATATTCCTCTTTTATTATGTGCTTATAATAAGTTCCTAAAATAAGTACAAATAATATTATTCTTTCTTTTATACATGAAGAATCCATTTGGTTAATTACCAAATTAAAGTATGATATGATTTTTCTATAAGCAAGTACTGCGCTACATAATTTTATAGCTACAAAGGAATTATATTATTATTATTATGTTTGAACATTTTGTCAATGTTTGCAAGAAGAGATCATGTTTCAACTAATTGTGATCGTGTCTGCTTTGGCGAGGGATAATGATCCGAATATAAGAAAAATATATCCCTTTACACCTAAAGTTAAATTCTGTATATATATATCCTTCTATGTTAGTTTTTATTTTAAGGATTTATCATTATTAGAGACGTATATGAGTTGAATTCTCCGAGGCCATGAATGCTAGGTGATGTATTCTCAATCCATAACAATTGCATTTATTTAAGGCCAAGGCTATGGTGTACCGGATAAAATATGGTGCACTACACACCAAGTTATCTAATAGCAAAGATTGAGGACTTACTCATATATCAATTATCTATGGTGTATTATAAAAGCTCTCACTCTCCCTCACTTTCCCTTCCAACAACCACGTTTCTCACCACATTCGTCATCGGAGAACCACCACCACGTCAATCCTTGAACCACCACTGTGGTAGCATCATGATCGCACCGCCACCAAGGTGGGCGTCAAGGTGGGTAAGGGTGGCATTGGTGTCGATGTCCTCTATTACTACTGTGTGTTGCGGTAGAAGTTGGTTTCATGGCTTCCATAGTTCATCGTCAATTCTTCATCAACTGTTGCCTTGCTTGGATGCTATTGCATCAACTGAACACCACATCAACCCACACATCCCTTCAAAAATGCATCTTGGAGCCTTAACATCCCCAACAGTGGCATACATATGAACAAGGGGGTTATGGCATTGCAATCACACTCAAATCCATGCTTATGATTTGAACTTGAGGTCCTTGAGATTGCACAATAGTTGGTTGTGAGAAGTCGGTCATGGGTTGATGGTTTAGATGATTGGAGAGGGTGAAAGTGCAAAACAGTGATGCTTTTGGTGGGCGAGGGAAAGATGGTCGTTAAGGTGGTGGGTGGTAGCTAAGCGGTGGTGGTGGTCGGGGTTGGGGTGGGGCCGAGGTGGTGCTCAAGGTGGTGGGCAGTAGGCAGTGGTGAGAGAGGGCAGTTAGAGAGGAGAGAAAGAGAGCTAATACAATATACAAAACTTATTAGTTGCATTTATAATTCATTAATCTCAACTCTTAGATTATTATGGTGCATCTTAGATCCAATCACTTGGTGTGCAGCTTACTATACTTTGTCTAGTGCATCATAATCTTTGTCTTTGTTTAAAGTTTAAACAACATAATAGAATAATGTTGTTTGAATCTATTACAAATTTAAATTTTCGATGTTTATATGCCGTATTTTAGACGGAGTCTAAAAAAATTAAAGTTTATTATCTTGTGTGTATGCAGACAACGATCCAGAAAATTAAGAAAAAGACAGTAGCAGGCTAGCAGCAGTTACAAAATTCTTCGGAAGCCAAAACGAAAGCTTCTCAACTTGACTTTCATATAAATTGAACTTTGGTTTCACTCGCTTTGAGTGTGTGTGCAAGTTTCCTAGCACCTGGAAAATGTTTTAACAATAATGATGTCTTCAATGAATCAGTATCTGAATGCAGTTTCTTGTATGGTTTGCAACTTTGAAAGAGTCATTTTTTGCTAATATCTTGTTTGTGGAAAGGTTGGGGGAAGGAGAGAGTGGTTTCGGAATCAAACTAATAAAGAAACCTTAAGTTTCAATAGCTTGTTCAAAAATTTAAAAAAGAAAAGATTGGACGCATGATGAATCAATATTATAAATAAAACGAACGATTGTTTACTTTTCATTTATTTAATATTTTTCACCTAGATAATAGTATTCTCACATCGTTTTTTAGCTCATTATTTTTAAATCTATATGATAATTTATGAGTCATTAATTAATACTTTGCTCTACTGTTGCCTGATAAAAAAATAAAAAAAATTGCTACTCTGTTGATATTTTTTTATTGCAATTTTTTTTATTGGGAGAGAATAAACTTACATTGATATAAGTTAAATTCACTTTTTACATCATCAAATAATTTTTTATTGATTTTTTTTTTTTATAAAACTAACCGTTGGATTGAAAGATCATATGTTATAAATTATGTTTATAAAATTTCACATTAATTCAAAATTATTTAATATAATTGTTATATATGTTTCAATTAATATAATAAATATTTTTTAATTGTATATAAAAAACACTATTTAATCAGATCTTTAATGATGATAATTTTTTTCTAAGAAATTTAGCACAAATGATCTACAAATATGTAGTTAGAATTTAACCATTGGATTGATAATAACTATATTCTATAAAATGTTATTAAAGGTATAAGTGTATCAAGTCTTACGATGGTCTTAATAGATTTATCCTTTTCTTATTATTTAGAAAAAATAGTTTTAAAATTATCAACATAAAACATAATTGTTCCAAAATTAACTACGTTTTCTTTTTTTTTTTTCGGTTTTTTGGTTTGGAAATACCAATGTGTAAAAATAATAAAACGAAGATAGTTAAAAAAAAATGATTACGCTTATTTGAAATGTTGGGGTGCATTGAAAATGGATAGGACTGGACACATATATACAACTATAATTTCTTTTGCTATAATATTTGTCATGCATCACGATACATTTGATATTTTGATCAAAATTTGTTATTCCATAGAAAAAAAGACATTTTCATACGTCCCTTCAAGTCAGCGGACGCTATATGTAACATGTTTTTATGAGTCCAGTCATCTTTTGTATCTTATGAATAATTCAAACTTTTTTGTTATGCAATATAGATCCACATATTATAATTAAAAGAAAACGTGTCAATACCAATGTGTCCACTCATGTTCACAATTTTCATTATAGATATAGCACACGTACTACTAGCTTTAACGCTGGACCAAGATAAAGTCCTGTTAACCTAAATTTTGGAATAACAAACAGGACTTATGTTGAGAGTTTATGAAACCTTCAAATTTTAACTACTAAGGGAAATAGTGTGCTAAATCCTCGCTGAACACTGTTCCGAAACAATAGGAATGGGAAATAACAGTATTGGAACGTATTAAACATTTTGAAATACTGTACATGCTCAATATTAATTATTACACTAACTCGACACTCAACATAAACCTCATATTTTTATATCTAAAAATTAAGGAACTGACTTTTTGAAATGCATTTATAGTTCCTTTTTTGTCCTTAAAAATTATATATTGAAACAATCTCGTGTTTGTGAGGATGATTAAACATCAGAACTTAGCTGCCATGTTCAAAATATTCTACCTACAACGAAATGGGAGCGTCAGACTAAATGGTTCGAAACATTTTTCCGAGAATTGCGTGCACTTGCCACCTCTTTTGTTTCTTGTCAATTCTTTTGGAGAAATGACCATTCTATAATACTTTCTTTTTTACCTGAGAGAAAAAAGAGGAATACCTAATTATTAACAAAACAGTGGCGCCTTTTTTTTTTGGTTGGCCTCTGATGATGGTTTTTGATAAATCTCCCACCTCAACACTCTTTTTACCATTTTAATTCTGGAAAATATTAGATAATTAAAATATTTTAAATTTTTTCAGAATAATAAAATATACTTGCTTACTCTTGGATAAGTAAATAAGTCATATCATTTTATTCTTTCCCATCATTATATTATATTTTTTTTCAAAAATTTAATTTATTTTTTGCATTTATGTAACATTATTCTTAAAATTATAAGATATGTTTGATTTAAGTTTAAGAAAAAGTAACTTTATGCTGTGCTTTTTATAATTTTTTTCAGAAATTAATTGTCAGAAAATATTAAAATAATTTTTATCTTTTTAGAAAGATTAAATAACTTTCTGAATATATATATATATATATATATATATATATATATATATATATATAGGGTTTAATTATTATATATTAATATTAAAAGTGAAAAAGAATTTTATATTATTATTTAATTAAATATTTGTGTTTATAAAATTTTTAAGGTAATAAATAATTGAGTTTAATATTTTTATTAATATAATAATATATGATTAGATATTTATAAAAAAAATTAATATTAAAAGTATATATATATATATATTTTTTTTTTTTTCTTCTAGAGTGTTATATATATATATATAACACTTTAGAAGAAAAACATTAAACAAACGGGCCATAATTTAAAATTGCTTCTCTCACTTTCATCACCTCTTCTCCTAATGTTGCGTATTGAACGGAGCCGTTTTGTGTGAAAAGTCAGCGCTCTTTTGTGTTATTTAGAGGAAGGAACAATCAGTTTTCAACCTCCAAAAAACCTGTTCCTTTGCTTTTTCCTGCTTCTTAATACCCCAAAAAGAACCCATTTCCTCAGGAGAAAAAGTTGTTGTTATTCTCAGACTCACCTAATCAAACCTATAACCAACACACACACACACAACAAAATTCCTAGAGTTGCATGCCTTTTACGTCATTTAAAGCCTGCAAATTAAAGGTTCCAAAACTTCCAATAAATCTATAGGTTCCAAAATTTGACCGCCTTCCTCCTACTTGAAGCTTTTTCACTAGGGAATAAGAGTATATATGTGCAGCATCGTTGGCCCAATTATGGACAATAGGGACTACTACCAAGGTGATTTATCTGACATAATTCGTGCTAGTTATGGCAGCTGCAGCACTGGCACTTCATCATCTGAAGCTGTTCCCTTCTCTTCTCATCACTGGATGTTCCTTTCTGATCCCATGGATCTCTCTTGTGCTTTGGAAGACCCTAGAGGGAACTTTGGTGATCCATTCTCAAACTCGAGAGATCCATTTCTACACGAGCTAGATATGCCTGCAGGTTCTGCCTACTTTAACAGTTCATCAGGTTCTGCTGAGATTGGCAGTTCTGGGCGACTGGAAGAAGCAGCAACTTGTTTTGGTGGTGCTGTTATTGGAAGCAGTGATACTTGTGTTTTAGCGCAAGAGATTGTTGAGGATTATGGTATGAGAAGGCCTAATAACATTATACTGTCAAGCATGATTCAGATCTCTCCCAAAGCCAAGTTGTTACCTATCTCAACATGTGATTCGCCAGTGATGCCTGCTTCGCCCCTAAGGGTAGTTAAGCCTTCTGCTGTGGTTTCAGGAAACATTGTTAACGCAAACAACTCCAAAGATCATTGCTTGGTGGACAACACAGGAGTGCAGATCTCATCTCCTCGGAATCCAGCTGGTCTTAAGCGAAGGTGAGATATTATTAATTAATTAATTAATTAAAACAGCTTCCAAGGATTGTGCCAAAGAAATAAATTGACAACTGTTGATTAATTTCATGCTGGCCTCGTAACTTTGCAAAAGCTAATTGATCACGGACATTTTTTTTTTTTTTTAAAGCTTGAATTTTCATGAAATCATGGCGAGGACTAGGGTTTGGCAAGAGTTAGGCAATTCTTTTCTTATGCTTTCCGAATAGGTTTAGTTGACTGCATCTTCTGGTCCCTGAGAGCTAAATGGATTAATCAGCTTCCAGTGGGAAACAGTTGATTGTGTCAAGGCTTGTCATGGGATTTCACCCACCTGAAAAGTAGAGCTAGAAGTGGTTGTCGCTATAACAGTCACTGACTGAGCTTTCAAGAAGTTCATGTTAAATTACTTTTCTTCTAAACCCACCTGCAAAGTCCTATTCCTTCTATCATATCACACATAGATCATATCCCTTTTGTTGGCCACAAATTGCCCACTATTTCAATGGAAAAACCAAATCAAAAAGTTAAACCCGGCCTCGTTTTAATAGAGTAATTATTTTTTAACATTCTATATCTCTTTAATTATCATGTTATATGTATCTTACGTATGCATTATGCTTTGCTTTGTTTGGTTTAAGTTCAAAGTGAACCAGGTAATTGTTGTGTAATTGCAGGAAAAGCCAGGCAAAAAAGTCGATTTGTATTCCTGCACCAGCAGCTCCAAACAGGCAAAGTGGAGAGGTAGTTCCTTCTGATCTGTGGGCTTGGAGAAAATACGGTCAGAAACCCATCAAAGGTTCTCCACATCCAAGGTAAGTTGATCTAGGATGATATTTCTCGGCAAGAGATAAGGTATTTTAATAAAAACTATGGGCAACGCCGCAAAATATTGTAACTTTCATCTATTATCGATGCGGTCACAATTATTTAACACTTAAAAGTGGCTGGGCAAACAGTTATCCCATTCAAAAAGCTTTCTTTAGCCAATTTTTTACATTGAAAGAAATTCGCACACGTTAAGCAATTACTTTTGGTACATAACATTATTATATTATTGTAGGTGATGGATTTCTTTCCTCTTTTTTTTTTTTTTTCCTCTCTCTCTCTCTCTCTCTCTCTATATATATATGTATGTGTTATGTATGTATATACATCTCATTATCATTCAGGTGTTGTGCAGCGTTAATTTCTTATACATCTATCTTTTGTTACCACATAATGTAGGGGTTATTATAGATGCAGCAGCTCAAAGGGTTGCCCTGCAAGGAAACAAGTTGAGAGGAGCAGAACAGACCCAAACATGTTGGTCATTACATACACTTCGGAGCACAACCATCCATGGCCAACTCAAAGAAACGCTCTGGCTGGTTCATCCCGATCGCAGCCATCCAAGAAGATCAACAATAATGCTGCTTCAAAGAATTCAGAAACCAGTCAAACCACTGAGCCCCATAAGGGCACAACAACAAAGACACAAGAAGAGGAACAACAGAGCAACAGTGACAGCAATGTGTCCCCAGTTGTTGCTGCTGGTAACTCAGCAAACAGTGCATCAGTGAAGGAAGAGAATATCGATGGCATGGAGAAGCAGCTTGAGATGGATGATGGAGAATTCAGTAATGGAGTAGTCCCTTACAAGACATCTAATAAGATGAAGTGCAATAACCAACTCGAGGACTTCTTTGCAGAATTGGGAGAAATGGAAGCAGATGATGATGACTCACTGAACCTATTGTGTGCTCAAGGTTTCGGTGCAGTTGATGATCAGCGGAGAGAATCCAAGGTCTTAGATCCATTTCATGTCCTTGACTGGTCCGAAGATAACAGCACCAGATACTACCTTACTCGAACAACCTAAGAGAATGAAGTGTCTATAATAGGACCTTGAAAAGCAATTACACCTCCCTCACAAATACCTTAATATTCTTCCACTAATTTTCTTTTGGTGGGGAAGGTCATGCTCTTTCTAATTAATACGTTTTAAGATATGTCATGTGGGGGAGATTTGAGATAATACCACTTTTCTTGTTTCAACCTTTTTTGGTTCTTGTCATTTACCGGAAAAGTCAGGGATATAGACTATAGTGGAGTGAAAAGTGGACAATGGGAGTGCTGCTTGATTGGAAACAAACCCAATGAGTCCCACATTCCTTTCGAATATTGCTGGATGGGACAGAAAGCTGAGGAACAGAAGATTTCAACAGTTAAAACAATTCACTAGCTAGAGACCCGATTCAAAAGCTCAGTGAATAGATTGGTGATAAAACGGATGGGACTAGCCCCTTCATTTTTTCAAGCGTGTGAAACATTAATTTTACTCTCCCCGTCTAAAAGTGAAAGTAAAAAAGATTAAGGGTTCGGAGATTTCAGATTTCCATCGCAGAACTGAAATTGATGAATTGAAGATGACAAAGAATGATAGGGTTAAAAGCGTGCATATTATTATAACCTGATATAAAGCTGGACTTTTAATATTAGTCACCGCCAGGGATGTGTGACATGACGAGAAATGCATGCTTTAGTTCCTCGGCTCTGTGTTTCTGTTACTATCCACCAACTTGTTTTATTTATTTATTTATTAATGATTGCTTGACATGTTTCTTACACTAGGCACTAGTTTTGAAGTTGGGTGAGTGTTAACTTACTCTTAGTTAGTTTTGGAGTAACGCTAGTCACCTGTTAAAAAATATAAAATAACCCAACAAAGCATTAGCATTTGCAAAAGGGTATCTTGGTCTTTTACTTGTAGAGATAGGCTTCCCCATTTTTATATGTTTGCTGGAATGAAATTATTTTTGAACTTCATTTCGATTAGCTGCCAAGCCCTGGCTGAATCAGTACTTGCAATTATTGCAGTTCCAAGAAAAATATGTGTACAACTGATTTTGTGTTCCAAGATTATGAATTAACAAGGTCTGACCACTAAACAATAGCAACTTCAATTTCGGGGCAAATGGAAGACAACCAATTGCAACAAAAAACATAAGAATAGGTAAATCTCCTGTTACCAAGATCGGTTATGTCCTTATTGGTTGCCTCATAACCAATCCAAAAGGGTATACTTCCCATTGCCAGCAATGGCACATATCACTGTTGATGCATTTGCCAAATGTGATCTAATTTGATCTACTTTCTCCAAATCAAGTTATAGAATTCCAACCTTGTCTAGATCTGGGCTGAAAAATCACAACCATTTATGTTACTCAATACCCGCTTTACACAGTACTAGTCAGCAATGGAGTCGAATTTCTAGCCGTCGCTTTCATCCTTCTCATTTGTCCATTCCCCAAACCAAAAACACCACCTCCCTCCATCAACTCCCTTTATAAAACACCCACTTCAAAAACAAATTCCCCTCCATCCATGCACAATTAACTCTTTATTAATTCCCTTTTTATTCTAAGATCACAACCTCCCAAAGCTGCCATTATTGGCGCAGGCGTTGCGCGCGCCTCACCGCAGCCCGCACGCTCCGTCATGAGGGCATCGACGTTGTCATCCTCGAGAAGACCGACCACCCTGGTGGAACCTGGAAGTACGACGACAGACGCCGACCTGGGAAGTGGTCCACTTGCATTCCAACGACGCCACCGATGTAGCAACAACACACCTCCAGTCAAGAAACACTTAGAGGGACGTATCTGCTAACATTGAAACTACCTACGTTTTTCTGATTTACTAGACAAGTGTTCAATATCAGCCTTCCGATTTAAAACAAAATAGATCCAATGGTTGTCAGCACTTATAATGAATTGGCTTTTGAAAAGGGACAAACGTAACTCAAACTAACTCGGAGCAAATTAACACTCGCCTTGAAGTTGAATGAGAAAATGATTGTATTCAGTCTTATCTGTTAGTATCGGTAGTTTGAAAAATCCAGCAAAACGAGGATGGGATTTAATCATTTTGCATGTGCATGTAGTTTTGTATTTATAGATTCCTCTATCGGTTTCAATTATGCATGTGTGCGGGTGTGCGTGTACTATTGAATTTGCTGATGATAACCAAAATCCAAATAAAACAAAATAAAATTTAAGAGCCTATAGTTTACTTGTGTAAACTGTGCCCTTTTACCTCTGTGCCCCTTTTTGAACCAATTGACATGTTTCGTGAAGAAAATTTCTGCCGCCTGCAAGTTGCAACTTGCAACATTGTACGTCCGAATAATTACATGCAAGAGTCTTTGATGAATAATCATGAATTTTTTTTTTTCAATGATAAATAAGAATGTATATTACGGGTAAGGCCGATTTTCCTGGGCCGGTATGACAACCGCTTTGAAACCCAACCCATTGTTTAGCTCTTGACCCATAACGGACGGGGACCGCAATGCCCAATTATTAAATGGACTGAGCTCCACAACCTAGCATGTCATGAAACTTCAGACCAAAATTAGGCCCTTTAAGGAGGATGGGTGGGCCCAACCCTTTTATGTATTAAATTTGTTGATGGCAGCACTTGCCTTACAATATTTTCTCTCACACAATTAGATCGATGGAATGCAAGACTAAATCCATCCTCCTTCTTGATACTAAGGTTATCTTTTTTATGTTTTTGTTTTTTAAATCCACAGTAGTTTTCTTAAGGATCAAATTTGATACCAACACTTGAGTCACTCAATGTGTGTAATAAATAGTTTAATTCAACTCAAAATAATCATATGTAAAAACAAGGAAAAAAGAAAATAAAAAAAAGGTGATTTTCATTAGGTGTGCGAGACAAAGTTGATTTTCTTATATATTCATTTTAATGGAGGATATCAATATATATTAGTAATAGTTATCAATGTTATTTTATTAAAATTTATATATAAATTTCTATTTTATTAACGTTATGATATAACTGATTGTATTGCCCGCCCTGGGGTGTACGGGTTTGCAGCAATTTTTCATGTCAATTTTTTAAGAACTGAATTAATTAAATATTATATGTTCTTTACAGAAGTTCTTTAATTCATTTATAAATTTGTGTTTATAATTCTAACATATGTTTCCGTTTAAAATCAAACCAAAAAAAATGGCAGAATGAGTATATAATAACCAAGGTTACCATGCTTAACTGAGTGTTACTTTCTGGGAAGTAAAGTGATTTCTAGTCAGGCAACTTCAACCAACTCTTTTATCTATATCAACCAAAGTTTGCGTGTGATCACCCTTACGAGAGAGTCCTCAAATAGTCAAATTCAAAGGGCATTGGGCGAATATAAAATTATTATAAAAGCTAACAAGCAGCTCAGCATGATTATCACCCCCAGAACCAGTCTACCAGCCTTCCAAAGGAAAGCACAATAGCGCCATTCCATTAGACATGGGCCCTAAGAAATGAATAGAAATCAATGACAAGTTTCCTTTGACGGCTCAAAGAAAAAGCCACATATCATTGATGGCCTGAGTATCTTCCTGCCATCCGCGTATCAATATTCACGTATGGCGGCTTGATGTTTGACTGAATTGGAGCAAGGGCATGCCATACCGCCATAGCCCATAGAGTAGTACATAGCATAGTAATATGTATATATGCCACTTTCACCCTCCACTTTCCCACCACCATCAATTGCAAACAATGGCAACCACCTCCATGTTCCCCTCATGCATCCTTCTACTCCTAATAATATGGCTCTCTAATGCTCCATCTCCTTCACTCTCACAAGAGTGCAACCCACAGGACCAGAAAGCACTCCTCCGAATCAAGAAAGAACTGGGCAACCCAACACTTCTCTCCTCCTGGGACCCAACCACCGACTGCTGCGGCAACACCTGGCGAGATGTCATGTGCACCAACACCAAACCTTACCGCGTCCACTACCTCAGCCTAAACGGGCTGGACCTCCCCGGCCCAGTCCACATCCCTCCCTCCATCGCCAACCTCCCTTACCTGGACAACCTCGTCCTCATGGACATGCCCAACCTCACAGGCCCAATCCCTCAGTCCATCACCAATCTCACCAAGCTCGAGATCCTCTACATTTTCAACACCAACGTCTCAGGCCCAATACCCCACTTCCTGGCCCAAATCAAGACCCTCTGGTCCCTGGCCCTCCACGACAACAAACTTTCAGGCCCACTCCCGGCCTCTCTTTCCCAGCTACCCACTATTAGGGTGATATTTTTCAAGGGCAACAGGCTCACGGGGCCAATTCCGGATTCGTACGGTTCCTTCAAACAACTCACCTCGCTCACTCTCTCGCATAACATGCTGTCGGGAAAAATCCCAGCGTCGTTGGCGAGGCTGAAGCTGTCGATTTTGGACTTGTCTTGGAACATGCTGGAGGGGGATGCTTCGGTGCTGTTTGGGGCCGACACAACGACAGAGGACATAAACCTTTCGAGGAACTTGCTGGCGTTCGATGTTGGAGAAGTGGAGTTTGGTAAGAACACTTCGACGTTGGATCTGAGGCACAATCGCATATCCGGGAGGCTCCCTGAGGGGTTGACGAAGCTCCAGCATCTGAGAAGGTTCAATGTGAGCTACAATAGTCTGTGTGGTGAGATTCCACAGGGTGGTAACTTGCAGAGGTTCTTTGATGCGTCTTCGTATGCTCATAACAAGTGCTTGTGTGGGTCTCCCCTTCCCAGCTGCAAGCGAATATTCTAGGGGAAGTTTAGTTAATTTGCACCTTGGCTTGCAGAAAGAGTCATGAAAGATCTTGGAAATAAGCTCCAACAAATTCGTGATCGTTTTGCAAGTCCCATGCAGCTTTCATCAATCGTACCTTTGTGTGTAGTGTTTTTCAATGTATCAGAAAGAATGTCTTTCGTGCTAATGTTAGAACGAATAAATGTTACTCGAGCCTTTATTATCTTTTTGAGTGAACACCAAACTAGTAATATTTCTTTAAAAGCAGAAATGATGAATTCACCCCGTCCAAAATCTCATCACTCACACTCTCCCTCCTCACCCCCACTTCACAACATACATATACACTGATTGGACTTGTGTTGAGATTAGATTGAGTGGTTGCTGTAATGCGCATTGGTTTTAAATCAATTTCCAGTAATATTTGTTTGAGGTGTTCTTTATATTTTGGTGAAGGGAAGCAAACCTTGGTGGTTTACTCAAAAGATGTGGATGGGTGCTGTGGAGGTTGAGTTGAGGGTGGGTGGAGAAAGAAAGAGATGAGCAAGAGATGATGATGGTGATGGATTGTGGTGAAGAGATTGACTGGGTGAGGAGAGAGGGTGTATACTGTATAAACTATAAAGAGAGATTTTAACTGTAGAAAATTGAACCGTTCATATATAATCTAACTGTGTACAATGACAAAAGATCTTATCCATTATTGTTGGATCACTTTTCAGCATCTTCAATATGACGTTCCGCAATTGTTTATCCCGGGCGTTGAAATTATATTTCCCTTATTGGGAATGAGCTGTCTCTCGCTAAAGACAAGACGTTATCCATTAGTGGTACATTACTCCTTTGTGTTGCATTTGATTTTATTTTGGAGTTAGAAAAATGATGCTTCAATTTGCCGTTGTGGAAAGATATTTCACTTTTGTTCCAATAATGGATAATGTCTTGTCATATTTTATTTGAAAAAGAGGTTACAACTCTCTAAACTCTTACTCAACTACAAATAGTCACCTCATACTATGAAGTCTTTTAATTAAATTCTTATATTTTTATTTATCTGCAAAATAACCACTACCAACTATTAAATTTTCCAATTCCAATTAAATACTTCAACTTTTCCTCACTTGAAAATAGCTACCACTGGCTTCTAAAAATTTCAATTAAATTATCAAACTACATTAATTCTCATAATTAGACCTCATGTATAATTTTATTGACCTCACTTACAAAGTACTGTAAGTGAATATGACATGGCAAGATCTTTGAGTGCCATGTGTCAAAGATTTAACTTCTCTTTTTTCTTTAATTTTCTTTTTTATTATCTCATTTAATATTATTTAAAAAATTATTAATAACATTAAAAAATTAAAACATATTCTAGCAATAGATTTATAATAATCATATATTTTTCTTTCGTACGAAATGAGCAAAGGTCATCTGAATATAAACAAATCAGATTAAATTTATTTGACATAATCTATTTTAATTTTTTAAAAATATAATAATGCTTTTCTAGTAATATAGATGGGAAAATAAAGTGAAATTTTTTTTAAAAAAATAATGGTGGAGATTTTGAAACTTGATACTTATAGATCTTGTCACTTCATTCACTAATAATGCTTCGTTAGTAAGCTCAGTTAAATTCAAGAAAAAGTGTAATTATGAGAGTTTTTGTTTTGGTGCAAGAGTTATATATTGTATATGTAGTATAAGGATTTCATTAGAAGATTTAATAGTTAATGATGACTATTTGAAAGTAAGTGAAATTTTAAGGATCTAGTTGAAAGACATAGAAGTTTGAGGTAACAACTTGTCACCGATATAAAAGTTTAAAAGGGTTAAATGCTGGTGTATGCTTTATGTCCCGCCCTTATCCTAGTTTAGTCAAAGGTCGAACAGCCACGTGTGATGCACAAAAGCCTAGAAAAATAAGGATAATTTTTGTACATTCATAATGAATTATTTTTTTTTTTGTATATTAGTTAGGAAGAGGCAAAATATATATTTTTAAAAATATAATTTTTTTTTATGTCTCAATCAACTCTACATAAATTAATAAAAAATTTACATATATAATTAAAAAATCAGATAATAGTAGTATTATAATTTATTATTATACTCACCTAATTTTTTAATTATATATGTAAATATTCTATTTATTTACATATAAATCTTCAATAGTCAGTTAACACATTCAAAGCTATGTCCAACTAAGAGGACTCTATTTGAAAATATAGAGCTAGCAGAGCCCTAAAGTGATGACTAGCTCTATGTTACGTATGTCATTAAAAAGTATATAGTCATTAGACACACGCTTGGATTTAGGTTCTATGCAATCAGAACATTATCATGACGTATTGTTTTATATATATATATATATATATATATATATATATATATATATATATATATATATATATATATATCCAAACTAGTTTAGCGCTGAATATTGAAGAACTTAGTAGGTCCTTAGCTTGCAGCAGAAAAATGGGTTTCCCCATGACTTATATCATTAATTATTGCACTAAACTGCCTTATTCGTTAGCAAAATGTAATGAAAACACAAAATCCCCTTCCACTTACAATTCTAGTAAGTTGGAACGATTATAATACCAAAAACAATCAACCTAAACAGAAAAACACAAAAATAGCTAGGTCACGGATCAATTATTGCGACTAAAACATAAAGTGGGACATGCAATAGTATAGTTCACTAACACATACATCATCCATAACCTTCAGTTCTTCTAGAATGAACACGTACATTAGGAGAGAAATGTATTCCTTAGCCGCAGACCGCAGACTCCCAAACGATTAAAAGAAGCTCTAGATAGGTTTGATCAGCCAGAATTGACTTAGCTGATACCCCCCAAAAAAAAAAAGATCGACAAATTGCTAAGAATTTCTCTAAATGTAAATATATGATGAAAAATAGTGGGGTTGATGGTTGTACCTCCGTCCACTGCATAATTTAGTGTAGGTATTTCTTTTGATTTGTTTAATTTTTATATAAAATTAATTTTTCAACTAGAATGATTTAAACCTGTTACTTATTTGGAAATATTTTGATTAATTTTGCATGCTTAATGCCAATGTTGAATACTAATGTTTGATAAACTTAATACTCGGGTTTCAGTCTAAAGAGTAAAATCACGGAGTTTTGAACTTAGAATATATCATGAAAACTATCCGAAGATTTCATCCCAAACTCATCTTTACTGTAGCTAAAACATTTTGGATAATGGCTCATGTGCGGAAGAAGCCTCAACTCATGGGTATGTAGTATATACTGCATATCACTATCTCCTCATATATCCTATTGAATGAAGGGTCGTTCTGCAATGCACCTCATCAAGTATGGTGCGTGATGCATTAATTGGTGTAGGTACATTTGTTTATTATCCGCATTCAGAAAATGTAGCTAAAGGAAGATAAGAATGTGGTTAAATAAACTATAAATACGGGTAAATGCAAAAGCGAATGTGGCTAAATAACCTTCTCTTCATCTCCTTCCTCCCCTCCACAATGACCAGCATCATCTGCACAGCCACCCAGCCACCAAAGCCCACCATACCATCATCTCACTGCCAAGCCATCATCGCAACCCTTTCGTCGCCACTATCGCAGTCCACTCCTCGCCACCATTGCGGCTCCTGCCACCACTGTCATTGCACTCTCGCTGCAACACCATTGTGTCACCTCCACCATGACACACCACCCCGTCGTCGCGCTGACACAAGTCTGTCGTCCATCCCGAATTGAGCTATGGTGAGGCAAGACTTAGTGGCAGCGGCTTGCTTAACGAGCTCTGCCGAGATGTAGAAGGGGTTGGCGGTGGTGACAACAGCACTATGGCGGGAGGCACCAAGGAAGGTGAAGGCGAAGTGGGGGTAGTTGCAGAGGAGGAGCATGACGACGTTGCCTCAGTGGATGCCAATGTGGTGGAGGCCGGCGGCAATGCGGCAGTTGGTGAAATGGACATTGGCGTGGGTGAAAGTGGCGCCGGTGTCGGCGTCGGCGTCGGCGTCGAAGAGGCATGGGCAGTCATGGAGTGGTGGTGCTAGGCTGAAATGGTGGTCCGATGCTTGGACGGAAGAAGAATAGCGAAAGGGAGCACGATACATCCTACCTTTTGCATAAGGTGCATTTGAGATGGAACCTTGAATGAACCGTTAACTATCATGTGGTACCTTATTTGAAGACTGAAAAAACCTGTAAGACTTGATGATGAATTCTTTCTTCTCATAACCTTTTTGATTACTAATGATTTTCTCTGTCCAATTATTTGGACTAGCTTTTGGGAGTATGGGAAACTGATTTTGTGGGCCGTAATCAAGTTGAGTTAATGATTCAATTCCATTATTAGGCTAAAAGAAGAAGGAGTTTTTCAGTATTTATAGAGCACTAAGTGGGATTATATTCTGATTATTTATACCATAGTATTTTAGATAAATATATAAATTAATGGTAGATTTTCTCATTAATAAAAGTTAAAATATCACTCCACAAGCAATTATAGTATAATTGAAATTAATATTTTATGAGCACTTAATAATTTTTTAGGCAAAATTAGTAATATTCTTTTAAAAAAGATCAATTTATATATTAACTTACAAAGAATTGTTAATGAATGACATGGCAAGATTTATGAGTGCAATGTGTCAAAATTTTAACTTCTCTTTTTTCTTTTTTTTTTTTATTATCTCATCTAATATTATTTAAAAAATATTAATAACATTTAAAAAATTAAATATTTTGGCAATAAATTTGGAATAATCATATATTTTTCTCTTGTACGAAAGTCATTCCAATATTAATGGAGCCAAATTAGATTAAATTTATTTTGCATAATCTATATCTATTCATTTCAAAAATAATATATTAATGCTTTTTTAGTAATATTAGATGGAAAAACAAAGGGAAAAATTTTGTTAAAAAAATAATGGTGAAGATTTTGACACATAATACTTATAAATCTTGTTACATCATTCACTAATAATGTTTTGAGTGATGCTGGAGTACGCATGATGGGTTGAGCTTCCTAGCTCTGGTGTTGTTATGCAGAACTTTGCTCCCCTGTTTCAGTGTAGAGCCTTGTGTTTTTATCAAAATAATAATAATAATAATAATAATAATAATAATGTTTTGAGTGAGCTTAGCTAAGTTAAATAGAAAGCGTAATTGTGAGAGTTATTATAATTTGATGATTTAATTGGAAGACTTAATAGATGTGGTGGCTATTTGTAAGTTAGTGAAAGTTAAAAGATTTAATTTAAAAATTTAAGATAACTATTTGTAACTGAGAGTAGAATTTGGAGATTAAATGCTCTTTTCCCTATTTTACTACAATGGTCTATATATAGAGACTGTATGGGCCGCCCTCATCCTAATTGAGTCAAAGGTCAAACAGCTGGATGTGATGCAAGCAGCCTGAAAAAATAGGAATAAATTTTGTACATTCATAATAGACATCTAGCATAAAATCAATTCTAATCCATTTTAATAATATTTGATTTAGTAGGATTAAAATTAATTTTTATTTTTAGAATTAATTATGGGAAAAGTGAAATTTTTTTATTTTTTGTTAGAATCACTTTTAAAAGAATTATCAAACATAAATTACTTTACCTTAGAATCAATTTTAATCAAATCAATTCTAATAAAATCAATTCTATAAAAATAAAATTAAACACATTTATCATCTTAGATATTCTATATATGTATTAGTTTGTCATCGAGAAAATAAAAAGTTAAAAAATATATAAATTTACATATTTAAAAAATATAGAGCCAGCAGAGCCCTGATATGATGGCTAACTCTATTTTTCACATATTTCATTAAAATATGAGATGTGTTATTTGTACCACCACAAATGGTAGACACCCCAACACCCACTCACAAAGATTAAAAAAAAAAATTATAAAAGAAAATAAAAAAGTGAAAAAGTAAGAGGAATAGGAGAGAGATAGAGAGAGGATGTCAAAGTATGTAAGAGAATAGTATGTACAAATAACATTTCTCTTAAAATATATATAGATCCAAGCACACGCTTGGATTTGGATTCCATGCAAACCGAACATTATCATGATATCCAAACCAGTTTAGTGCTGAATATTGAAGAATTTAGCGGGTCTTTAGCTTGCTGCGCAAAAATGTGTTTCCTCATGATTTTCTTATAACATTAATTATTGCAATACACTCTCTCATTCATCAGCAAAATGTGAAAACACAAAATCCCCTTCCACTTACAAACCTAGTGACGATAATACCAAAAACAATCAAATCAAACGGAACAGAAAAACACACACCTAGATCGGATCACTTATTGCGACCAAAACATAAACTGGGACATGCAACAGTATAGTTCACTAACACGTGCATCATTCATAACCTTCAGTTCCCCTAGAATGATCGCCTGCAGCTTGGAAGCGGAGTCCCACACAAGCACTTGTTATGAAGATACGAAGACGCATCGAACCTCGACAAGTAGCCACCCCTCGGAATCTTACCGCAGAGATTATTGTAGCTGACGTTGAAGTTTTGCAAGTATTTGAGCGACTTTATCCCCTCAGGGACCTTCCCATAGATCTGGTTGTAACTCAGATCCAGCAAGTCCAGTTCATCGGAGAACCCCGCTACTCTCCCCGGATCAAACGCCAACCTGTTCCTCGAAAGGTCTATCTCCTGCAGGGCGTTCTTCTTAGACCCAAACAGCATTGGAGGCGTCACCCTCCAGCAGGTTACCTTTCAAGTACACAAAGGCCAGGTTCAGCTTCCCCAACGACTTTGGTATCTGCCCCGACATCTGGTTATCCGAGAGCGAGAGAGAGGTGAAGTTGTTGGAGAAGGATCCAAAAGAATCAGGGATTGAACCGCTGAGGCTGTTACCGTCAAAGATGACGCCTCCGAGGTTGGGCATCTGAGAGAGTGAGGGTGGGATCACACCAGAGAGGTTGGTGTAGGAGAGTTCCAAGTTGAAGAGGTTGCTGAGCTAGCTGGGAAAGGAACTCAGGTATGGTGCCGGAGCGGAGAGCGAGGTGTTAGTGAACTTAAGGTAGTGGAGGTTGGCGAGGGTGGTGATGTCCATATCGTGGGATGGGGCCCGTGAGGTTGGCGACGGAGGGAGGGATGGGAAGAGGGCGAGGGTGGATGTCCACATTGGAGAGGGTGAGGGAGTAGACGCAGTAGTTTTGACCGTTGTCGCAGTCCACACCTTGCCAGCTGTCGCAGCAGTCGGTGGTACGGTTCCATGAGGACATGGCGGCTGGGTTGTTCAAGTCATTCTTGATTTGGAGAAGTGCTTTCTTGTCTTGAGGGTGACATCTTTCTGCAGCTGAGACTGAAAGTGCTGTTACTGCTATTTGGAGGAGGAAGCACAAGCCAAATATGGTTGAGGAACGCATGGTGATTGATTGATTGTGGGTTTTGATTGGAATTTGATTTTGGGGTCTGAAGAAAATGAAGGCAACGTGCTTGGATATGCATAGCGGCCAAACTAATTGCATGCATGTTCCTGTTCCCGTCATGAATATGGTATAATACCATGTGTTTTGGCTGAAAACGGCTAGCTTATTCGTATATAATTCTATGGACTGGCCTAATTCAGTCAAATGGTCAAACAGCGCGCGCTGAGCTGTTTACCACTTCACCGAAGCCAGAAAAAAGCTTGTGGGGTTGATGGCTACGGGATCAAAGAGAAATTTTTGCATCGTTCAGGCTGGTAATAATATTATAATATTTTAAATAGCATTTATTATTAATTTATGGGTCTTATTTTTAATATCGTAATATTATACAATTATATAATACTTCTAGATTGCACAAGTATTTTTCTGTTTTCCCATGCGTATAATATAGTGTAGTTGTGCTTTCGTTTTGCTTATTTCTTGTATAACAGTACATTTTTTTCAACTAATATAGTTTAAACACGTTCATTACTTATTCAGGAATATTTTGATTAATTTTGCTTGCTTAACTATTGCAATTTTGAGATAGAGTTGTTCGAAAATTTTAATACTTTAGTTTTAATCCCTACAGAGTAAAATCACGGAGTTTTGAACTTAAAATATTATAAAAACTATCCAAAAATTCCATCCCAACCTCATCGTTATATTTGAATCAAATGTTAACTTCAAGTGATATCTGAGAGAAACCTGCTGTAAGACTCGATGACGATTTATTTCTTCTTAGGCCTTTTATTAACTGAGTCCATTACAATGTTTTTTTTTTTAATTAGCTTTTGGCAGCCTAGCTAGATGTTGGATCAGCGGGGTACGATCTAGTTGAGGTAATGATTCAATTATTAAAGGGAAATGTTCATTGTATATAGAAATCTTCACATAAGGCTGCCTTCACTTGGGTTTGAAATATATATATATTATCTCTATAAATGTCAACAACAACTATCTACAAATAACTTTTTCTCTATTTTATGGGTATCCACTATATCAGTAAGAGTTCTGTATCCCATATCAGCAGTGCTACAAGGTAGAAATTCCATCCATATTATTTTTTTATCATAAAATTTTTATAAATAATACAATAAATAAGCCTCACATAAAATTTTATAAAATTATAATTCATTACGGAAGAAGGAGCACTCTTTTCCCACAATGCATACTAGAATTTTTCGCTACAAGATTCCAAAAGAATTTTGACCAAGAGACTGTATAAATGAGTTGGCCCAATTAAGATCAAGAAAAGGAAGATAATTTGAGCCTTGCATAACAATAGATGATGACTAATACATAAAACGCTGACTAATTTTAACTTTATACTCCGTTTTACGAATTTCTTTCGCAGCATTTTTTTATCCCAGCTTTATAGTCTTAGTGAGTAAAGTAACATAACCACAATAGCATATATGTGCCACCGCCGAGCAGTCATTAGCGACTAGCTCAATTTCAATAACTTGAAAGAGACCGCAAGATCCATTCCACAGTGACGGCTTTAAACAACTCACTCCCACCTAAGCTAACTATATAAACCAACACCATCCTCCTCCATTGCCCCCACAAAACAAAATCACATTCAAATAAACTGACAAAACCCATGCACATCAACATGGCAGCACAGCAAACCATGATGCTGGTCCTAGGCCTAACCACATGTCTCCTCATGACATCCCTCACCCCAGCACTCTCCGCGGAGAGATGCAACCCTCAAGACAAGGCAGCCCTCCTCCGAATCAAGAACGAGATGGGCAACCCCTCAGCCCTCTCCACGTGGAACGCCACCTCCGACTGCTGCGACGGCAAGTGGCAGTTTGTCTCCTGCGACACCGACACCCAAACCTACCGCGTCAACCTCCTCATGATCTCCGACATCGTCCTCCCACGCCCCACCTCCATCCCTCCCTCCATCGGAGACCTCCCTTTCCTCAACTTCCTCACTTTCTCCGGCATCAACAACCTCGTCGGCCCCATCCCGCAGGCCATCAGAAACCTCACCAAGCTCCGATACCTCACCGTCAGCCACACCAACGTCTCCGGCGTCATTCCCGATTTTCTCTCCACCATTAAGACCCTTGTCACCCTCGACTTCTCCTACAACAAACTCTCCGGCGCGCTCCCGCCGTCGCTGTCTTCCCTTCCCAACCTCGTCGGGATCACGTTCGACGGGAACTTTCTCTCCGGCGAGATCCCGGCGTCGTACGGGTCGTTCTCCAACCTGTTCACGTCGATGACGGTTTCGCGGAACCAGCTCTCCGGGAAGATTCCGGCGACGCTGGCCGCGCTGAACCTGACGTTCGTGGACCTGTCGAGGAACGCGTTGGAGGGTGACGCGTCGGTGCTGTTTGGTGCGGACAAGAATACCGATAAGATCGTGCTGGCGAGGAACAGTTTCGCATTTGATCTCGGGAAAGTAGGGCTGTCGAAGAACTTGGCGACGTTGGATGTGAGGAACAACCAGATCTATGGGATGCTACCTCAGGGGCTGACTCAGCTCAAGTTCTTGCACAAGCTGAACGTGAGTTACAACAGTCTCTGTGGTGAGATCCCTCAGGGTGG
Organism: Pterocarpus macrocarpus; assembly: GCA_031439585.1. Classification (NCBI taxonomy): domain Eukaryota; kingdom Viridiplantae; phylum Streptophyta; class Magnoliopsida; order Fabales; family Fabaceae; genus Pterocarpus; species Pterocarpus macrocarpus. The sequence goes on from CM062518.1 coordinate 40,148,350, forward strand.
GAACTTGCAGAGGTTCGATGTGTATTCGTATTCTCATAACAAGTGCTTGTGCGGGTCTCCCCTTCCAAGTTGCAAGACCAATGGCGCTTGACCTGATCTGTGTCTAGTGTGAAGTGTCTACTGTCTAGTTAGATTACGTGCCGTAAAGAGGCTACTGGATATGGTGTGGCTATCGTGGAAAATAATAAATAATTTATCTATGCATGACATAGAGAAATAATATTTGTATTGATTGACTTAATGTATGGATAATTGAAAATTTCAGTTATGAATAAAATAAATTTGGTAAGTTGATTAATAACAAATGTGAAATTCTTCTTTGATCAATTTTATTAGTAATATAACTAAAATCTATAATTATTAATAGAGTTTAATTTACATACATTAACAATGTAAAATATTTTTATATTGTGTAAAAAATACTAAATTATGGTGAATTTTTCATCATAATAGATAGTTACTTAGTATAATTTAACATTCTTATATTTTTATTGATTGATAGTATAAAATTATGTTTATTACATTTCTTGCTTTATTTGGCACTCTCAATATATATAAATTTAACTCTTATTAATATATAATTTCATATATTTTCTCACAATTAAATTCATTAATAATAGAATTAAAATCATCAATTATCTATATATGATAAGTCCATAACCAAATGTCCACATCATACACTTAAATAACAGTAAACCAGACCATATGCATGGTTTTATGATTAACTTTTGCTACTTTCTAAAAATACATATTAAAAAATTAAAAATAATCATAAAATAAGTACTACCTTAAAATTCTCTTAAAGTATTTATATGTTTATATAACTAATAAATATAAATATTAAATTTAACTTTTATTTCGTTAACATATCCTAAAACTAATAAAATCCTTCACTTTCTTTCTTTGCAATGGAAATAATATGGAAAGAATTTTTTGTCGCATATTACTGTCATTAAATGTTCAGCCTTGAGCAGGTGTCTATTGTATAGTTGTGAGGGCTAATACAAAATCCTGTAGGGCCCCAACAGGTTCTTTTCCTCAGTTCGTACTCCTTAAGAGGATAAACCGGAGAAAAATCACGTTAGAATACCAAGCAAAATGCCATCATCTGGTTGGCAGCTTAAAAGAGGACGTCACGTTATTAGAAATCTCTAGCAGCTATCGAGTAGAGATGGCTCAAAATTTCATTTCACATACAATGTCCACAATGATACAAGCTTACTATTAATGGCTTTATGCAATGATGACGACATCGATAAACAAATTAATACCTACTCTTAAAATATAACATGGATATCCCAATTCCATATAGAAAGACGGGACAAACAAATCACTTGATGATCCTGGGCCTATTAGCGTGTGATTTAGATCTAGTGCAGTGAATCTTCTTTGGAACATCGGTAGTTAACGCATACATCTTCACAGCGAATAATTCCTCTGGGAATCCTTTCTGATCCTGTTACAACACAAAAGCAACTCAAAAAACAGAAGAAACAGTGAAACAGAAAAGGATTAAATATGAAACGAAAGAGTACTTTTCATTTTTTTTTATAATGGGGAAAGAGTTATATTATTTGAAGATCACGTATCAATACCAAATATGATATTGTCTTAATATACGTGTAACTCAGCCTCACTTCCACTTGAACTCAAATTAATATATTATTATGATTATATATATGAATTCAAAAAACATTTCCCAAGCGGATAAGACAGGAGAGTCTAATGATGAGGGTCCAAATCCAATCATATTTATTGCTCTCACAAACACATGTCAATGAGAACTAAATATATGAAATGACAGGAGATAACATGACAAAATCGAAAAGTGCATAACTAAGGAAATCGGCATTTGGAAATACATTTTAAGGTAGTAAAATAACATATTCACAAACAGAAATAAAAGGTATATTTCCACGTAACGTAAGATATATATCTTCAATTCTTGGTCATATATGAAATTCTTGAATACTCTAGAGGAGAAAAAAACAAAGTAATACTATATTTTATTCATAGTTATCCTCAATTATTACATTAAAAATATAATAAAAGTGAAAAACAACACTCAAAAAATTTAAGTTACAACATAACACTTTGCCCGCACAGAGGAGCTAAAAATTTCTCCTAGATTTGGAGGGGAAAAACAAAGGAATAAGATATTGTATTCGTGTGCCCAAGTAGAGGACCAAGTAGAAAATGGATATAAGAAAAGCATTTTGGTATTGATAAGTCTTGTACTCTTGTTTATTGACCTTTCGGCACGGCAGCGAGCGAAGGCGTATTAATAAGTGAAACTAGAAAACTTCAAAAAGTCAAAAGTTGAGCGTCACCTAACTAACTTGAAAATAATATATCCAGGAAGCTGTGCTCCGGTTTATCTCTTTCGGTGTTTGCTCTAGTTTAGAGATAATGATAAAGAAAATTGGAACATTGGAGAACATATCATAAACATAACTGAGGCCGGTTGAACCTCGCCCGGCACATTTAGTCTTCGGCATGAAAAAGACAGTGATTTACCTTTGATTTGTACACATGCAATCCACATCGAGAGAAGAGTTCTTTGAAGTATAAGTCAGACCTTGTAACGCTTCGATCTTCATTATCAAGCACAAATCCTGCAAGGAACAAAGTAGAAAACAGGATCCAAAATAAAAAGTAAACCTCTACTTTAACTGAAAGATGTTTCAGATAAATCAACTGAGGATAATCAAGAAAATTAAGTTAATAACATCATATAAAGGAGTCAGATTGATTTTGGGAGAGTAAAAAAAAAAAAAAAAAACAAACAAACAAACAAACAAGTTAGATGGCCTACATTAATCTCTTGTGCTGCCCAACCTACTAAGGGAAATCACTTCAGTATAAATTCCCAGTACATTGCAAATCATGTCACAGATGCAATTTCTGAATAGATTTATTCTGTGCTCAAAACCGGTCAAAAACAGTTTCAACATATAATTAGTTCTCAATATGGGGTTTCTCTTGAACTGGTCTAAAGTCTAAACTATATTATGACTTAGCCAAAAACCCTCTCATCCCAAGGAAATTTGTTTTGTAGCATGTCTTAACATCTTAAGTCTTAACATTCTCCAACTCCCATCTATTAAAACGTTATTCTTCACACTCACAGCTTCAACCGGCACTCTCCATGTCTGAAGAACCAGAGGAGCAGACAAACATAAAGTTGAAGGCTTAATACGGTCAAGTTTGAGGTATGGGTTTCAGAATAGCTGCCTGAGCCAATTATCTTAGTTGAATAATACGCATGAAATAAATCATTCGGTGTGACTGGAAAAAAAGAAAAGCAACAAAGAGCAAAATACCACTTCTGGCAATATTCTCCTTCAGAATGAACAATCCACCTGGTTTGAGGCCAACCTAAAGTAATGTATTTGTCAGTGTCAGCAGAGTAAAAACAGAGGACAAAAATGAGACATTTTATAACTTCATTCGATACATGTAAGAGTAGGCATATCCTGCATACTTAAGTGAATAACAAAATGAAGAAAGTGGAAATGATTGGCTTCACCAATGAATTGATACAGATATAATAACTTCTATCCAACAAAACATCACAAATTTACAAATTAAATGAAACTACGTATAAGGTTAAGGAAAACCAATGAAAGCTACAAATCTTCAGTCCATAATAGCACTACAATAAGTTACAGGTAACAAATATAAAATATTTCTGCATAGCCAAATAGTGAATCAGAGATACAGATTACAGTTTCTTCTGTATTTCTGAATAGAGAAACGGAAAGATTCATTCATCATGAATAGCTGTATATATTACAAATTGTCTAGAAATGGTAACTAAATTATTATTATGTAATCTCATCCATTGCAATAATGCAAGACTTGCAAGTTAGCTAGCACCAAGGCAAATCACATCACATATATGACAAATCCAACCAAAAATAACTGGTAGATAAAGCTGAAGGCTTAAGTCAATCCATAGTTCTGCAGAACCTTCCCTTATCCAAAATTAATAGCACTAAATGTATCTCTAGACACACTGTGAACACTCTGATCTATAGAGTGGGTCAACTTACTTTTGCCCCCTTGAAAAATGAAACAAAATCTTCATCTGTTAGATGACCAATACACCATTGAATCCATATTACATCATATCTTCCAGGTTCTGGTGTAAAATCCTACAGCAAGGAACGCAAGAGGTGCTCATTAAATACTGAAGAATAGACTAAAAGTGATGCTAAAATTATTAAAGTCCAGACAAGTATCAAATGTGCCATTAGCCAAAAAATCATATATTTACTTATTTATTACAGGAGCATGGGATGGGAGTAGCGAGAGGGAGCAACCATTAAATACCTGAAGGACAAGTACACATACCTGAAGAGGCACACAATAAAAATTAACTGCTTTGTGCGTATCTGAATTCATATGATTTCCAGGAACCAAAGTTTGACATGCAGCCTCTAAGAAATGTGATACTGGCTCAAGAAGATCAACCTGAATTTTAGAACAAGAGAAAATTAAAAAAAAAAAAAAATGATTAATTACTTTAAATATCTCTAAAAAATCAAGCATGAAAGAGTTCCAAGCTGAAATTTTAAAAAATATAGATACATCACACACGTAAGGGAGGTGCAGACATCCAAGGCATATAGATGATAACAAAATAAATAAAAACTAGACTGCATCTCTCACACGTTACAAGCGAGAAAAAAATAAATAAATTAGAAAAAGAAAAGCAAAGGAAGAAATAAAGGGCCACAGACATTGGCATTTGGTAAGGCCACCAATATCAGAAACAATGAAACAAAAAGGTAAGATATTCATGTTATATAACTTAACCCAAATGTTTAAACCCTCTAGTGGTTGGGATAAGCTTGAACCTACCACCTAGAAACTTAATAGGAATTTAAACAGAATAAGTTCAATTAATTAGTTATCTCTTCATTATCAGAACAAGGCCATGGTACTAAAATGCTCAAGCTGAACACAACCTGAATAATTATGTGGTTCGACCTAACAGGTTAACATGACCTGTTTACAAGCTAGATTATACCGATTTATGACAAAAATCCATATAAGCTTCAACTGAAATCCACAAAACTCATGCCATGCAAACACTTTCTAAGATTGTGTGCTCTATTACAATCCCTGCTTTTTATTTTCCCTACCCTTTTGTATAGCATAATTCTTGATAAGATGGAGGCTGCCAAGCCTCGATTGCTTTGATGCACATATTGGAAGGGTGGGTGGGTCCCAACCAATGAGCGTATTTGTTACACTCGCAGCTGAGTAGGCTTACAGCTAGCAGTTCTCTTTAAATATATAGAAACAGAGGCTTCTCACAAAGATGATAAACTAGGGTATGCATTAAAAAAGGCTTAAACCATAACAATCAAAAACAGCCTCCCTTGGGTACCCGAAAACAATCTTCTTCTAAAATTCATTATATTTCTCCTGACATTGGAAACATTAAAACAACATATGCTCCAATGACTTGTGTTAGAATTGTAGCACCAATAACAATTACTTGAAATATGCATCAGTTGATGAATTATTACCCAAAAAAAAAGAAAAAAAAGATGCTCAGAAAATGACCAAGCCAGTAGAATTAGGCACAAAGAGAATATACATGCAAGGGAGAAAATCTGACAAACCTCATTGAAGTATCTTATCAACAGATTTTTGGTGACTCTGCCAATGCCAGAACCACAATCTGGAATTTAATTGATTGCTTATTAGATCTTCCATGGATGAGAATACAACATTCAAAGCAGTTATGTATTACATTCACCAAAAGCAGTGCCAAATGTCATCTTTCCCAAACAAACTCACAAGAAGAGGAGGGAGAGGGACTAAAACAATAGCCATATTTCCCAATTAAAAAAATAATAATAACAATTCAAATAAAGACAAGAATTAGCTAAAATCACGGTTGATTTGAAAAGCTACAAACCAATATCATCAATAACCATGGTGCTTCTAATAAGCGGGCTGCAAGTGGGGAAGTGGAACAAAGAGGCAAAGAATGAGTGAGTACCAAGGGCAACAAGTGGTTGGCGTCTAGCTTCAGCTGGAAAGCGTTCAGACAAGATAATCTTCAAGAAGTCCTCACTGCATCTAATATCAGGTTCATTCACATTTGCAAACCCTCCCAATACCCCATCCATGGATGCCTCAACACCCTGCTCCCACAAACCAGAAAGAAACAAACTTTTAAACAATCTATCAATTGCAATCTCAAAGTAACCAATCCCAAGAGAAAAAAAGAAAAAAAAAAAAAAAGAAGAAGAAGAAGACCTCCATTACCAGCACACAACACCATCCAAAATTTCCTTTTCTTTTATTCAATCAACAGTTCATAAGCTTCCAATAACAGTAGCCCAGTAAGAAAAACAACCAGAAAAGGCATAAACTCAATTCCATTCAGCTCAGATTCTGAAGATGGATTGAGTTTCAGAAAAAGAGGAACGGCAGAGAGTACCTCCCAGTAGGAGACGCCGTGACGGTACCACTGCGTCTTCTTGTTAGGGTCACCGGCTTGCTCCGTCCACATCTCGTCGGCGCTCTTGAATTCACGGCCATCGGAATCTAGGCCGGCGGCGTCCATCCACCCAATTTTCCGGTTTGGAGGGAAAGACAAACAAGAATGATACGCACCAGGACAAGGACTACCACTCACCAAAGTGCCGAACAACGAATGAGCTGGTAGCCCACAACACAACATTCTAATAGCCCAAGATGCTTTCATAAGCTCCTACTCTCTACTCTTTAGCACCATAATAAAAATAATTTACGTACAAAACAATGATTAATTTTAACTGTACCAACAAAAAAAAACAGCAACGAAAATGTTGGGTTGGAATAATTTTGAAGGCAAAATATGCACCTTCTTTTATTTTATTGTCATGGAAAACTAATATATACATGATAGAAGTCTCACACAAATGTGTGATAAATAATTTGTATGTATGCTTTTCTTTGAAAAAAAATGAAAAAAGAAATGTTGGGTTTGAAACGTAAAACTAAAAATTAAACAAATAAATTAAAATTCAAAGGCGTACTTAAAAAAACTGATGGCTTTTAGCAGCATGTTTTCGTTTGTCCTACAAAACAAAACATACCATAATCGATCTCTTGAAGATAGGAGGAAGACCTTGCTTCCCATGCATGACGGGATCAGGAAATCTTGTGACATGTAGCAAAAAAAGGAGAAAACCTATCTATGGAAGCATTTGAAATAGGAAGAACAGGTAAATTGTTTTGCTGTGCTGGTGTATTCACATTCATTTGGGAATATCAATAAAAAGAGGTCAAATTCTCGAGTCATTCGACAAGCAGAAAGATGGAGCCCTGCCATTTTGAACTCAATACTTACGGAGGTTTTTCACGTCAAGTTTTATCCGGTAGTTCTTGATGTATCTAAATACGTTCTTGATGTGTAACTACTGTGAACGGTGTCAACGAGTTCACTTGTAGCTCCATGATCAAATGCTTTCTATTCATGCGCTATTTTCTTCACAAATTTGAGTATATTTTTGTTTAGTTACGTACGTAAATATTCAAAACACTGCATTTTGTTCCCTGTTAGAAGAAGCCAATAAGTGTTTGTGGATATGTTATTTTTATTTTCTTGTTTTCATATTATAGAAACACCCTATAATGTACACAATAAGCATGGTGTAGTAATAAGCAAATTGGACTTTTAAAGAAGGATAAAGATAGGGCTTATTAGAACATCTCCAACGGGTGTCCCAACTGACAAAGTGGCAAAGACATCCCCATTGAAGCCATTGGAGACAAAAGCGTGGGACAGGAGAGAGACTGCAGTGTCCCTTTGCAGTGGGACCAAGACTGCACTTTTTTTTTTTGACATTTATTTTATAAAATATGTTGATTTTATTTTTTAAGGTTTAAAATTCTATAGAGTCAAAGGTGGAATCAAAGTTGGCCCCTTCCATTAGAGATATAAGTCTCATTCTTGGGACACTTTTACTTCTTATGACACATTGATTATGTGGCATTGATATGGCAAATAGTGGAACCAAAAATGGGATTTAGATAAAGAATAACATTAGAGATGCTCTTAATTTCAAGTTGTACTTTTCTTAAACAGACAGGTCTTACAGCACCTAATAAGTGGCTAAGTCATTAGAAGCTCCAAGCCTGGAGGCTGAAATAATGTAAAACTTGAATTAAACTGCAAAACACCAAGCCACGAAAAGCAATACAATTTTTTGGTACAAAACAGTTAATGGATCCCCCCATTCTTAGAATAAGGCAGGATAGGGCTTGCTACTGCTATGGCTTACAACAAACAGACAATACGCCTTGGGAGTCGTTCACACTACAAATCTGTAGGATACTAGTTTGGCTAACAGTTTAGGCAGCTTAACGCTACATGCCCTGCAATTATAAAGCCAATATATGCCTAACACTACTATAACAGTAGATAAAGTAATATCAAAATAACAGATCAAAAGTCAGAATAGAAACAACAGTATTTCTAAAGATTAATTCTAAAGAAAATATCCGCTGATACGACGACTTATCTGGATGGAACGCGGTTGTGTCCCTTAAATCTATCACCATAAAATCTTCCATGATCTGCAGATGGCAAAACAAGGCTAGCCTTGTAGGCTCTTGCTATGCTATTAAATATGAGAGCCAAGGTTGGCTGCTCGCTGCTTGATTGGTCTATGCACATTAATGCTAGGGATAGAGCCTGTTTAACTTGATGAAAAGTTGTTTCAGTTACTTCCATTCTCTCATCAATCATCTGCTGCAATTCTGCAGGATGAAGGGTTCTCATGTACTTAATAAATCCAGCTTCACCCCCATCAAACTCTTCTTGAGCCCTCCTGTTTAGTATCACTTCCAAAAGGAATACACCAAACTTACATATCTCTACAATATTAGGTAAAAAAATGCTAATTACCAAACAAGCCATAAAACAATATAAAAGAAAAAGGCATCACAGGAGAAGAAACCATGATCGTGTATGCTAGTTGTTTATTATTCTTACTTCTTGGACTGTTGTTTTGATCTCCAACTTTAAACCTAGAAATTAATGGTTCCAAATCGTCAGACAACAAAACACTACTTGTCTTGAGGTCATAGTCAACTTCAGGCCATTCCTCCTCCAAATAACGCATGCATTCTACAACTCCCATTAACACTTTCAGTCTATGATTCCATGGTGGAGCTGACTCTGATAACCACATTTCAACATTTTCTTCTCTTGTCCACTCTGTGATAACTGCCCTGAATTTTCTGCTCTTACACCACCCTAGAACCCGAACAAGGTTCTTGTGGTGTAACTCAGAGAGTACCTTACATTCTTCAACAAATTTACGATAACTATCCCTTGATATATCATCCCAATACATCTCAATTTTCACTTTAGTACCGTCTCTCAAGATCCCTTTGTAGATGTGAACAACATCACTCTTCCCTACCAAATTCTTATTCGAAAAACCAGAAGTTGCTGCCTTTAGAATTGCTGGTGTAAAGGTCCTACTTTTTTGAAGTTTTCTTGGAAGAAAATCAGGCCTTTGAAAACAAAGCCGTCCTAAGCAAATTACCATCAAAATGACAAGGATGGGAAAGCCAACCAATAGAATGACAAACTTTAGCGTAAACCTTTTGTGATCCAAGAGAGCACCAGAATGAACAAAACTTGAAGAATTAAATCTTTTGAAAAACTGGGAATCAGATAGTTCACTCTCTGAGAAACAATTATAGGATAGGTTAAGAGAAGTGAGGTCGGTCAGGGGAGAGAAACTTTGAATCGGAATGTCGCCAGAAAATTCATTGATGCTTAAATCAAGAGCCTGGATTTGGGTGCAACAGAGAACATCAATAGGGAAATTACCCTTCAAAGAATTGTTGGACAAATCAATGGACAGAATGCTCAAGGGGCAGTACCTCCAAAAGAAATCAAATGACAAGTAAAGAGGTGCAATATTTGGGCGGTTTCTAAGATCAACTTTGGGGAATGATTCCACACAATTGGGGTTCTTTGATTCATTGCAAAGATGGCTAGCAACAATGGTAAATTTAAATATCTCATCAAGGTCCATGGCAGAGGAACTGCAGTACCTAAGAGATGGGTTCTTGAGACAGTTTGTCATGACCGTAGAGTTAAAATCTGGAGGTGGGTGTAAGTTTTTGAGGTCTTCTAACACTGTTGCGCATAGTGTTAACGGGCATAACGATAAAACTATGGGAACAAAGAGGTAGCAAGTTGCAGAAATGGTAGCCATGAATGAGTTAAATTTTGATGACAATTGATTTCATCGTAACAAGCACTCAAAGTTCATATTCTAAACGGTTGGCAAAGGAAACTAATTTAGAAGTGTAGGGGCGCCTGGTTTGGCGTTAACTGTCCTCATTGTCGCTTAGAAATAAACTGTAAGCAGAGTCATTCTTAGGAACCAAAGGAAGAGAGAACTTGGAATGCAAGCAAAACAAAAGAACAATGAGTAAAATTTTGCGTGAATTTGCCTCTCTAATTTCTATATAAAATATGGGTTTAATTTGTATGCACTGAAAATGTGATTGGATGACACTATCGTGTATACAAATTAAATCTATAAAATATATGAAAAATGTTCTGTTTTACATTTTTAAAAGGTTCCACCAAAATTTATCTCATATAATCTTAGAATTTAATTTTGTTGCACTTTCACGTAAAAAAAATAAAAATTGATGCCCGATTAGTGCAAAAATATTTTACACGTATATTTAATTATGTATTACCAAATTAGCAAATGTATTTGACTCTTACGCTCATTATCTCAAAAATTTATATATGATAGTATATAATTGAATAACAATATAAATTTTTTTAATATTGATAATGTATAAAAATTGGATTTAATTTGTAAAAATTTACACAGATATTTAATTATGTATTGCCATATCAGTAAAAGTGTTTGACTCAACCACTCACTACCTTAAAAGTCTTATAAACACAAATATTTAATTAGAAAATAATATAACACTGTCAGTATATAATAATTAAACTTAAAAAAATTAATCTCATAACCTTATTCCAAAATGATACTTTTAAGGTTTCAATAAAAGTCAAACACAAAATGCTGATAAAAAATTATTATATAGTTTGTAAAGGGATTTCTCTAATATCTTAATTTTTATAAGATTAATCTTGATATATTATTAGTGTATCAAAAGTTTTTATACAATTATTAAATCATATACTATGGTATTATTATAAATGTTTATCTCAAAAGTCATATATGTAATGAAATATAATTGATTGATAATATAAAATAGTTAAGAGATTGAGTGCAAAAAAATTTTACACTACCATCCAATTATATGCTTTTATTTATAAAATTTTAAACATAGTCATTAATTAAATCAAACACTTTTGTTGAAGTAGTAATATATGATTGGATATTTGTATAAAAAAAATTATATTGGTAGTATATCAAAAATAAATTCAATAATTATTACTAACAATGTATAAAATTAATTTCTTTTTATGTAGGCAATAGATATAAATCTTCTTAGTAGTTCAAGTTTTTATAGTATTCATATTTAAGCTTGAGTTTATCTTCCACTTGCCTACAAAAAGGAACAGATAAACTAATATTTAGCGACTGTGTTTGGAGCTTGGATAGTGAGTAAGAGGGAAGCTAAGTTACTAACTTGGAATAATAAGATTTGATTGTGCTTTCTTTATTTTTTATTAAAAGTATAACAATTATAATTAATATATGTGAAATTACTCTTGGGGCAAAGATTTCTGCTAGGTGGAGGCATAATTTTCAACTCAGTCTCCAAAGTCACTATGGGAAGCCTTTGCCCCATCCCCATTCCTATGGGAAAAAAATTCTCAAATTTGGATCCCCATTTACAATGATCTCTATATATATTTTTGTATACAAATCCCAATTATCATCCCTAGTTACTGTTGAGCCATATGTTTAATTCTTTTTAGCATAAAAATATTAAAAAAAATTATGTCTTAAATTAGTGAGTTCATATTAAATCTTCGCCACCAATTACAAGAAGGAATTTGCACCTTTTCTTTTTTCCTCGGTCAGAAAGTAGTTAGCGCCCTTAAAAAACATGAGAGAGGTACCAAAAGAACATTCGGTTTGTAAACTAAAAAAAATTTGAAGTACAAACGAGGGAAATTAGTGTGGGCTTCTCTCATTGTTTTTTTTTTTACCCAATTCGTGTGGGTTTCTCTTCGATACCATGATGTGGACCTTTTTAAATGAAAAATGTTAAACGTTTTTTTTTAATTTTTTTCAATTTAATTTTAATATACTATTAGTGTAAAAGAGTTTTATATTACTATCCAATTATATACTTTTATTTGTAAGACTTTTAAAGTAATGAATCATTAAGTCAAATACTTTTACTAAAATGATAATATATAATTAGATATTTATGTAAAAAAATTTTACACAAATAATACATTAAAATTAAATTTTTTTTCTTATCAAAAGAAATGCTAAGTTTTTTTTTGGGAAGGGGGAATTTTGGGGGAGGGGGAGGGGGTGCAACATCCGAGCTACGATGTGGAACTAACGAGGCGATAGGTTAACCCAGAACAACTAAACCCAAGCCCAAAGAAGGCCCACTAGTTGGAATGATACAGAGCCTACAATGTAGCATCCTATGTGGCTGAGGCATAGCACAACTGGCAATATCATTACCATGCCGGTGTAGCCACATCCTTGGGGGCGCAAAGTTTGACTCACTTTGCGGTCAAAGACTGCTTGCCCCTTTCCCCTCATCTCGAGTGTGTGTGTGATCCAAAAAAAATGTAGCATCCCGTTGACAACAACAAAAAACAAAAGTATAGCATCCCTTTTCAGGGTGTTTCTTTCGATGATGCAAAAAAAAAAAAACAATGCATTAGCACAAGCTGAATATGAACGGTGTACAATATTGTGCTTTAGGGCCCAAAAAAAGTTGTGCATTAGGCTGGAGCTCAGTGGTAACGGAGTTGCCGCATGCAAGACATTGGTTGAGTTGGTCGTGTTTGGCTCTGCAACAATGCATCCTAGAACCCCAGAAGATCAATTACATTCAATCTTGGGGTTTGAGGTGCCATATGTCCCTCCCCCATATGACCCAAAAAAAAAAAGGCAATGGAGTAACCTTGTAATACAATAGTTGTTTTTGCAATTATTAATATTTTAAAAAAGTATAAAACAGTTTGTTGTGAAAGGTTACAATGGGATTGACCCATTCATTTATGGTAGCGTTTGGAATGCTCATTATAAAATATGAATATTGAATATTCATTTAAAACTAAATTATTGATAAAAAAAAGCATTTACAAGTCTAATAATAGAGAATAATAGAATAAGTTTAATATGTTAATACATGAAATTAGAATATTGTAGGTTATTAAGTTGGCATTGGATAACCTGTTGTCAATGTCTAACTCAGAATTTAGTGTCTGTATATTTTTGTCAATATAAAACCCAACTCGAAATTCAATATTCATGGAATATTGTAGTCAATGCCCAACTCGAAACTCAGAACTCGGTGTTCATACATTGATATTTGTTAGTATAAGGCCTAATTTTGAACTAGGAACTCGGTGTCCATGGAACTTGGAACTCAGTATCAATTAAATAATTAAAATAAAGTAACTGCCTATAACAGGTAAAAAGAAGATGAACATTTAATGTTCATATTTGAATATGAGCATTCTATAATTTACCTTTATTCATACTATGTTTCACAAACTTCATTTCTTTGCAAATAGAATACCTCTTTTTTATTAGATTATTACTTTTTTTTTTTGAACTTCTTAATGTTTTTTATTTAAAACATTATGCTTTTGTACACTTAGCAAGTATTGGAGGTATTCATAAGATTGAATTGATCCACACGCACGGATCCACTAATAGTGCATATCTATTCTTGGTCCATATTATATTCAATATTTATATAACTAAAATTTACATTTATTAAGGATTGTTGATGGGAGTTGGGAGATAATCGTGAAGTAACTGGTTACATGTTTATGTTGGTGAAATAAGGAAAATGTTTAAATAACTTTTTGGTTCTTACTGTTTTTATTTATTTTGGTTTTAGTTCCATATATATATTAACGTTTTAGTCCTTATGATATTCTTGTTTAAATTTGAGTTTTTATAGTGTCAAAAATTTAATTTTTAATCTTAATTAATTATTGGTTTTTATAATTTTTACTTTTTTAGGTTTTAGTCGCGATAATTGCTTTTTTTTTATAAAAGGTTAATCTCTATTTTTAATAAATTAAAAGATAAATCCCTATAATATAATTTATTTTGGTTTTTAGTTCTTCATTGATTAAAATCCAAATATTAGAAAATTATATGAACTTATACTAAAGAAAAATATTATAAGGACAAAAACTAAAATTTGATGCATATATAGGAACTAAAATAGTATTTAAGCCTAAGGAAAATAAAGGGAGGAGACTTATTACCTGCTTTCATGTGTAGGATAAATGCGAAATAAAAAAAGAAAGGAAAGAAAGTTATATAAGATAATTCTTATAACACCTATAAAATAATAAAATAGGGATATAGTATAGAAAAATTTATTTTAATATGAAATAATAATACTAGCATAATGTAAAAATTTTATATTAATACCTAAATCATGTATGATTAGGGAAAGTACCAAAACTAATTTGTTATCTTGCTCAACATGTTTAATTTTATTTAATTTAATGATTTTTTAACCATTTTATCAGAAAAATGTTTATACGATACGAGATATAAACACTAAGAAAGCCTAAAAAAGTGATTGAAAAAAATTTGATATCTTTTTATCAAGCTCTTGAATTGATTAAAAAAATTTAATTGCATTTTTATTTTTTTATTTTTTGGTTGATGGGAGTTGCGTTTCACAAGGAACAAGTTTCTTAATAGGAGCATGTGGCTACAATATCTGCAAACTGATCTCTTAAAAAGGAAAAGTTGCAAATGGGTGCAGGATTGGTATAACATGATCCCACAGTTTAGAACAGCGAAAAATTATATAGCAAGAGGATAGGTGATGGCTTTGTGGAGTGGTGATCTTCAGCATGGCACTCAGCCACGGAGCTCTTTATAATAATTTGTCTCATGTTTTTCTGCTTCTGGTGTTGTTCTTTATCCATATTGTTGTTTTTCTAGACTTTTTGTTTTTGTGGTTGCTGTATAGCTCCTCTACTTTCAGGGTCGAGCTTGTATTTTGAACAATCGAAAAAAAAAGGAAAGTACGAGAAAAAGAGAAAAAAGAAATGAAAAACTCGATGACAAAACAAAAGTCAAAAGACTTTGTCACAGTATAGAAAAAAAGAAGTTATAAAAGCATTGAAAACGGAAGGACGTAAAAATCTGGGGAAGAGGAGGATAGAATCTGGGGAATAGGTGAGAAGAAGATGGAATGTGGGGAAGCAACGACACGCTGCCCAAAGAGGGTACGAGGCGATCGATGAACGTTCTTTGTCGACTGTGTTGGCTGTAAACCGTTGTTGGGGTGAATGGGACGGTGTGACAGCAGGAAAATCCATGACGAAGACATAGGTCCCGTGACTTGAAACACACGGAAGAGACAATGACCAATGCACATTTGCTACTCTCAAGTAACAAATGAAAGTGACAAATGAAAAAAAAAAAAAAAAAAAGCCCCGTAAAATATATATATAGGAACTATGAAAATTTGTTTTTATAAATTACTACTAATTTTAAGATAAATACAGTATTAGTTTTTCATTTAAAAATTAATTCAAATTTATTTATTGCCTCTTATATTCACTATTCATTTCTCACTATTATCATATCATATCATATAATAAAATAATATTCTTTTTATTTCAATATATTTACTAATCTGATCAAAATGGTCAATATATTTGCATAGGTCAAACTAATAATATATTAAAATAGAGGACGTAACATAATTTCTTTCATTTTTTTATGAGTTTTCCAAATAATAAATAGACTGTTAAAAAAAAGAGTATAGAAAAGAAAATTTTAAATGAAAATTATTTTTTAACAACTTTAATACTATATTTAATGCATTAAAAAATTTCTTTCTTTTTTCTTTTATTGTCCAATATCCCTCAAAATATACTAACTTTAATACCTTTAATGTATTGATAACTTTCAGAAGTTTTCCTTTCCCGTTAATTTGACCAATGCAATCAAATGTTAATTGACAAAAAAAAAAAAAAAAAAGATCCTTTTTCCTATCTCCTCTCTTTCTCTCTCTCTCAGTGCCACACACATAAGTTTTGCTTATAAATAACCAGAAAGTGAACGAGGCAAGCATCACAGTTGATTTGGGCACTAAATTTGGGAGTCAAATTTAGTGTTTGTGAGTGGCTTCAAGTGATAACGATGGTGCTGGGTGGTCTCTCTGTTGTCCTTGTGGCCCTCGTTGGTGCAGTTTTGGTAGTAAGATTCTTACTCAAGAATACAAATTGGTTGCTGCATGAAGCCAGATTGGGTGTGAAGCGCTACTCCCTACCCCCTGGTGACTTGGGCTTGCCCTTCATTGGCAACATGTGGTCCTTCCTCTCGGCTTACAAGTCCGCTGACCCCGAAACCTTCATCGCCTCCTTTTACTCCAGGTAATCGCCACTACTCACCACCAAAAACAGTAATTATCCATCCTCTTAACTCATTCATTATAAGTTGATTCTTATTATCTTATATCTTAAATGATATTTTCATGCTGCTTTTACAATTGACATCAAGGGGCACATCAGCAATTCCCAATCTAAAATATAGTCAATATATATATATATGTTTTAAGGAAGCTATAGCACACATGCATGCAACTCTAGCTTGTTAAAGTTCATGGAAATTACGTCCGCCATTCAGGGACTACCCTGATCATAGGCGTTATGTGATACTAATCAAATAAAACCAATATGCGTGTTGCGTTTCGAAAAACCTTTCCTGTAAATCATTATTTTATTTCAATAATCATTTCAATTGTTATTGAAATTTATGCTGCATATGCTTTAATGTTCTTGAGATAATCAATTATTTCGATGCCTTAATTTAAATAAAAATTATATTTTAAGAAAACTTTTGTTTTTTTGAATTTTTAAGAATATATGTTATCATTCAAAAAAATTATTTTATAGAACTACAGAGGACCGGTGCACTTGTTTATCATTTTCAGTGTCACTTAGCCGCTTCATCCTTTTTCCACAGCACAATCAGTTCTGTTCTACGATATGTGGCTCAGAAACCACCATTGCGAACGCCAATATACTCCAACACCCACCTTGATTCTTCTGTCTTCTAGTACTGTCTCGTAAATCAGAATTGAATTAAACCGAGTATGTTATCATATGAGAAAATTTTTCATTACGAAGTTCTGATTTGGGTAAATGTACGCCAGCATGTTTAGTCAATGTCATTGTGGGCCACACGTTACTAGGTTGGTCCAGAGTCCACGTCCTAATTAATGGGTCTAATTAATTAAAAACTATCTTGTGGTGTAGAATTGCATGAAATAACATAAGTTTGCAAACTGTGTAGTTTCACCGATGATCTTGATGTGGGATAATGACGTTACCGTGATAACTCTATCTAAAATGCAGGTTTGGAAAGACTGGAATGTACAAGTCTTTGATGTTCGGAAGCCCAGGGATCATTGTCACAACACCTGAGTTGAGTAGAAAAATTTTGACCGATGATGAAAATTTCAAACTTGGCTGGCCGCGTTCTACCGTTGAGCTCATTGGAGAGAAATCGTTCATTGCAATGGGTGATGAAGATCACAAGCGTCTTAGGCGTTTGACATCTGCCTCCATCAATGGCTTGGAGCCATTGTCCATGTACTTGAAATACATTGAAGAAATCATGAGAGAGTCATTGGAGAAATGGTCCAAGATGGGAGAAATTGAGTTCTTAACTGAGCTCAGGAAGCTTACCTTTAAGATCATTATCCACATTTTCCTTGGTGCGTCCAGTGTCCCTGTTATGGAAGCTTTGGAAAGGGAGTACACAGCACTCAACTATGGAGTTAGAGCCTTGCGGATTAATCTTCCTGGATTTGCATTCCATAGGGCGTACAAGGTGAGCTTTTAGGATCAGCTGAATCTATAAAGCACCAAATACTCGAGAAACTATAGTAATTTGGGTGCAATGTATCAAACTATCAATGTTTAAATTTCTAATTTCAGGCTAGGAAAAATCTAGTGTCCATATTTCAATCTATTGTGACTGAGCGACGAAAGGAAAAGAAGGAAAATCCAAACAGAACAGCCAAAGACATGTTGGATCAATTGATTGATGCACAAGATGAGAAGGGTAGAAAATTGGCTGATGATGAAGTTATTGATGTTATGATAATGTACTTGAATGCGGGCCATGAGTCTTCAGGACATACTACCATGTGGGCGACCTTGATCCTACAACAGCACCCTGAATATTTCCAAAAGGCTAAGGTCTGAGTTGAACTTTCAACTGCTTTACAAGACACAAATTCCTTTTTACATTTTGATTTTAGTGGAATAGTGGTATCCTTCTTTACTCCTACGAGAGACATGTCTAACTTCTGCTACCTGATGTGTGACCATTGAACAGGAAGAACAGGAGGAAATCTTGAAGCGAAGGCCACCAACACAGAAGGGGTTGATACTTAAGGAAATTCGGCAGATGGAGTTTCTTTCGAAGGTATAGACATCTGTTGCTTTTTGGTTAATATCAACTAATCATATATATGATTCATATCTTCTTAATATGTTTTTGTTTTTATGTATTGCATAGGCTATTGATGAAACAATGCGTTATATTACATTCTCACTGATGACCTTCCGGGAGGCAAAGAATGATATCAACTTGAATGGTTAGTCCAGGGTTTGTCAATTTAATTCTTCTGTTGACAGTAGAATAATCTACCTAGTACCTACTAGATGAATGAAGAATGAATAATGAACTAACTGCATTTGGATGGTGTAGGTTACTTAATTCCCAAAGGTTGGAAAGTTTTCGTTTGGTATAGGGCTGTTCACCAAGATCCTGAGATATATCCTAATCCAAGGATATTTGACCCTTCCAGATTTGATGTAAGTGTCAAAGAATTGTACAAATACCTGATTCCATGTGTTGTGCACTTGTTTATGTGCTCTAAGAACTAATGTGTTACATTGGATAATGCTTATTCATAGACCCCCCGCAAGGCCGGAGAATTTCTTCCCTTTGGACTAGGAACCAGATTGTGCCCTGGGAATGAGCTTGCCAAGTTGGAAATTACGGTATTTCTTCACCATTTTCTTCTGAACTACAGGTATGTAACTTGTTTTCCTTTCTTAGGTCATTCTTACATTTCATTTTGGACGTTATTTTATAAGTTGTATAATTGAATCAACGTATGCTAAGTTACAAAATTTTTCTTTACTCTTATATGTTGAGTAGCAATACTAAACTCTCTGTAATCTTTATCACTGGATTCGATTGACTTCAAATTTTGCTACCATACTGAAGCATTCCCTTTTTTTTATTTTTTGTTTATTTTTTTTTGGGGGGGGGGGGGGGTCGTGTACTGTAGCATTTTGTGATTAATGTCTTTGCTTTTTTTTTTTTTTTTTTGCCACAGGCTTGAGCATAGTAATCCTAAATGTCCTGTGATGTTCCTACCACACACAAGGCCCGTAGACAATTGCTTGGCAAGAGTCGTGAAAGTCTCACCTGCATCGTCTTAGGACGGAAAAATTGGAGGACAAGACTATTGGCTATGGCCCCATAGTTTTTAATATTATTATGTGATTCCGTGTTTCATTTTCCTCCCAAATAAATCCACATGTCTTTCATGTGTTTGTAAGGACTTGTGATGTGTGGCCTAGAAGACTGTTGTTCTCCTTTCTTTGTTGTATTGAGACCTTTAAGGCAGTGATACATAATAAAAGTTAGGATTTGGGCCTCTGGTATTACCAATCCTAATTTTTAAAAATAAAGCGATTAGTCTCCAATAATGTCTTTTCTATTTTAATTATTTAAAGTATTCTATCGATAAGCACATTCAAAAGAATGTCTGAAATAATAAAATTATTTTCACCAAGTCTACACAAACGATGTAGTTATCTTCCACGACGTAAGAGTTATATCTGCTCGAGTTTTCACTCGGATGTTAAAGTGGCAAAGTCTAGAAAGCACTCATATGTGTGATTTAAAAAAGAAAGAAACTTCAGACCGAAAAAAAAAAAAGGAAAGAAACTATCCATTATTTTCAACTAGTTAAGCTTCCCAATAAGTTTTCTAGATTTTGAATTTCAACTAAAGATTTTATTTTCTCATTTATATTTTCTTTAAAAAATATTTTTGAAAAAATAATAAATTTATTATTGTGATATATGATTTGTATAAATTCATTTGTAGTAAAAATAACATCTTTATTTTTAAATTGCATATTCACTTGAGAATACAATCATAATTAGTACATTTTATGCACCCGAAAAAAAAATTGTACATTTTAGATGTTCTAGGACTTAAGCTTTTCTGTGAATATAAATTAATATAGAATTTAATAATGTAGTTATAACTTAAAATATCAAACTTGATCACCTATAAAACGAATACTTTCTTACTTCTCAACACACTAAACAACCTGTTTCCTTCATTCGCTACCACTAAACTAAAATCCATTGATATTTATTCCGCTGAATTGGAAATGTCTCATCTTAAAATCTTCTTGACTTGTTATCTATCAGTTTTTGTTATGCAATTGGCCTACTTAATTCTCAATATGATATGTCTTATTATTTTTGGAAATTGAAAAGGCAACAATTCAACACTAAATAAGTTCCAAACTTATTTCGTTGTTTTATTTATTCTAAACTTATTTATATACAAGATATATTATTAGTTGATACATTTTAGTATTAGCAGTTATGGGTCTAAATAAAAATTATTTTATAATGTATATGTAGCTGTTAGCTTTTAAAATAAATTAATGTTATTTGTATTCATTTTCTAGACTCACATATAATGAGAAAGAAATATACAAAATAATGGGTTCATCACTTTTGTGACTTTCTCTATATTATTATATGTCTACAATGAATCTAAAATATAAGTATAAATAATATATTTTTTAATAAATTGTAATATCTATCAACCTAATATTAGGTTAATAATAATGTCGTATGAATGCAGTAAAATTTTAAGGGTTTGTATGCGAGTTTGGTTTAAAAGGAAAAAGGAGGGAAGGGAAAGGTTTGTAGGAGTTTTACCTTATTTACATCTTCACAAATTTTTTGAGGAGGAAAAAACCTTTGAGGATTTTAACTAATCCTTTAAAACCCCTATTTTATAGTTCTCCAAATTAGGAGGTTTTATTGATATTTAAATTTAATTTGCTGTCCTATTTTTATTAAAATATTATTTTTTATCAATTCATTCTAATTTCATTTCAGCTTTTCATAGTAATTAAATTTTCCTCATAATCTTTTATTAGCTTCCAAAGAAATTTGTTCCCTCTTGAAAAAATAGTATTGAGAAAGGAAATATTCTTTGAATTTACAAAATATATAATATTTTCTAAATTTTTAAAAAATTAATATTATCATTTTATATATTAATTATACTCAATTATTTTAGTAAAAGATAAAATTATAAAAATATATTATAAGTCCTTAATTTTCTTTCTTTTATAAATTTTAAACTTGTGATAAGGGTCACTCTACATCCCTTCCTTCCCTTACCCTTTCTTCTCCTTGGCTATATGTTTGGATTGGTGGTTTAGGGTGGAGTGGAATGGAGCTTAAGAGAATATACTGAATTTTTATCTATGAAGCACAAAATAGATATGAGATACGGATACGATACGACATGCATATATGAATACGATAATGTTTGAAAATTATAAGACATGATACGGCTATAATATCACATATAAAATTAATAAAAAATTAACATAAAAACATAAATCTTAAATTAAAATAGAGGAATAATTATTTGAATATTAACATAAATTCTTGTAAACATATTAAAATATATTTATTTTATTGATTATTTTAGAATTTCTATTTATATAAATATAAAAATGCCAAAAAGTAAAGTAAAAATTTTTAAAATATAAATAAAAGTATCTGTGAAGTATTCTACACAACACATATCGGATACGAATACAACGACTATTTTGAAGTATCCGTACAATATAGGTTTTTATTGTTTAGATTAATAAATTTATGATAAAATGGGGTGATTAATTAGTGAGGGAATAAATTCTATCCTATTCTACCAAAACTCCTATTTTTTGTTCCTCCCAATTTGAGGAATTTGAGATGAAATCACATTTTATTCAATCAATGAAGTGGAATAATTATTCTACTTTAATATATTTCATTCTACTGGCTTGAGCTTTATTCCATTCCACTCCCTTATTTACTTACCACCAATATAAACATTAGTGCCTTCTCTTTCCTTTCCCTCACAACTCAGAAACATACCCAAAAAAATAATGTTATATTGTTAGAATTATTTATTAAGATTTGAAGATGAGAATTATTGAATAATTTGACGTTGCAAACACCACGCGTTTATATAAAGTTTGAAAACAATGTCGAATCATTTAAACGAAAGCTCGCTCCAAAAATTATGATTATTTAATATTTTCTAAGATGAAAAATATAAAGTAACATTCATACAAAATGAATGAGTAACATCCTATTAATTGTAATATATTTTAAATCAATTTGATGTGAATAACTGAATATTAATATCAAAATATTAAAACTGCACAAGTGTATGCTAATTAAGTGGTTATACCATATTTTGTTTGATAAGAATATGAGAAATATTCTAAGAAAATAAACTCATTTTAGTTTCCCAGTTAAAATCATGCATGAATCCAAAAATTCAAAATGAAAGAGTTTTGTAAATATATACAAAGAGAATATTATTTATATAATTTTTTTGATATTTTTTAATTGACATCCTCAAGTATCTCTTAAATATTGGTTGAGAAAAAAGTCAAAATTCACTTTTAAACAGTATTTAAGGAAGATACCATAAGAAGTGGTATAAATAATATTTTCATATATAAATATAATATTGAAGAGTCTGTGGTGTGTTTAATTTAGTAACCCTTCTTATAATTGTGAAGGCAAAATCAGAAACAACGTACAACGTACAACGTACAACGGGTGAGCTATAAACAGAATTAGCTAAGTTTTTAAACTATAATTGATGTAGTATTCTACTCGTAACTAAAAAGACTTGTCTTCATATTTACAAAATCTTATTTATTTATTTAAACTTACTCATTGTTAACATATTTATATTTTTAAAGTTATTGTAATAATTATTTATTTAATACTATAGAATACATGATTTAAATAACTCATTAAAATAATAAATAAAAAACCTACAAAATGTTGGTCCAAATAAAGAGGACATGAGTCCATTAAATATGTGATTTTGAATTTAACTTTAAAATGATGTGTATAAAAAACATATTATTATAAGATATCTTTATTTAAATATCTAATTATACTTAAAAATTTAATCTCTTAACTGTCGATAAAATTAGGGAATATACCTCTTGGAAAACCAAAATAACTCATTAAAGAATAACAATGCACATTTATATTTTTCTATTCTCGTGACTGCTACACATAAGTTTTTCAAAGTAATAATTTTATAAATACATTGGTTAAGCAAATAACAAAAGAATTTAATTAAAATATATTGATAATATAAAATAATTTTATATTATTAATTAATAAAAATAATAAAAAATATTAATTTATAAATTATAATAAATTTTTTATTATAATAAATAATTATTTATATAAATTAATATTTTTTATTATTTTTATTGATTGATAATATAAAATTATTTTATATTATTAATTTATATCAATTAAACTCACAACAAAAAGGGAATTTTAAATTTTAAAAAATAAAGTTTTTGAAATTTTAAGACATTTAATGGACTGATAACTTTCAGAAGTTTTCTTTTTCGGAGTATTTGACCAATGTGCTCAAACATTAACTGAAAAAGAATCCTTTTTCTATCCTTCTCTCTCTCTCTCTCCATCAGTGCCACAGATAAGTTTTGCCTATAAATAACGAGAAAGCGATCGAGGGAAGCATCACAGTTGATCTGAGCACTAACTTTCGTAGTTTTAGTGTTGTGTGAGTGGCTTCAAGTGGTGACGATGGTGCTGGCTGGTCTCTCTGGTGTCCTTGTGGCCCTCGTTGGTGCAGTTTTTGTAGTAAGGTTCTTACTCAAGAATGCAAATTGGTTGCTGTATGAAGCCAGATTGGGTGTGAAGCGCTATTCTCTACCCCCTGGTGACTTGGGTTTGCCCTTTATTGGCAACATGTGGTCCTTCCTTTCTGCTTACAAGTCTACTGACCCCGAAACCTTCATCGCCTCCTTTTACTCCAGGTAATCATCATTCACTACTTAAAACTGTCAAGTAATTCTCTATCATCAACTTTATAGCTTGTTAAAGTATCTTGAAATTACATCCGGCATTAAGTTTCTATACTGATCAATTCACAGGTATTATGCGCTGCTGATCAAATAAAAACAGCATGCATGTCTGTACTACGAAAATCCTTCCCTATTATATATTGAATGATTTTCTGTTCTTGAGATTTTTTGTTTCTTTTCGATGTCTTATTTTTAATTTTAATTTTAAGAGAATACTCTTATATTTTTTAGGACACTGAATAAGTTCTTTATTAGAAAATATATTTTTTGGCCTATAAAAAATATTTTTTTACTACTGCAAAGCTGCACTTATTTGTCATTTTCCATGACAATTTACCGATTCATCCCTTTTCTGATTCACAAAATACTCAGTTTTGTTCGACGATGTGACTCACAAATCGGCGTGAGTGAATTTTCATTTACGAAGTTCTGATATGGGAACATGTGCGTCAGCATCTTTAGTCAATGTAATATTGTAGGCCACACATAAGTAGGTTGGTCCAGAGTCCATGTCATAACTAATATCTATCTTCTTGTGTTAGTTGCATGAAATAACAAAAGCTCACAAACAGTGAAGTTTCACCGACGATAATGATGTGGGATAATGACATTACCGTGCTAACTCTATTGTTAATGCAGGTTTGGAAAGACTGGAATGTACAAGTCTTTGATGTTCGGAAGCCCAGGGATCATTGTCACAACACCTGAGTTAAGTAGAAAAATTTTGACCGATGATGAAAATTTTAAACTTGGCTGGCCTCGTTCTACCGTTGAGCTCATTGGAGAGAAATCGTTCATTGCAATGGGTGATGAAGATCACAAGCGTCTCCGGCGTTTGACATCTGCCTCAATCAATGGCTTGGAACCACTCTCCATGTACTTGAAATACATTGAAGAGGTCATGAAAGAATCATTGGAGAAATGGTCAAAGATGGGAGAAATTGAGTTTTTAACTGAGCTCAGGAAGCTTACCTTTAAAATCATTATCCACATTTTCCTTGGCGCTTCCAGTGTCCCTGTTATGGAAGCTTTGGAAAGAGAATACACAGCACTCAACTATGGAGTTAGAGCCTTGAGAATTAATCTTCCTGGGTTTGCATTCCATAGGGCATACAAGGTGAGCTTTTAGGATCAGCTGAGTTTGTTGAATACAAAATATATATTTGAAAAACTCTAGCAATTTGACTGCAATATATGACGATTTAAATATCTAATTTCAGGCTAGGAAAAATCTTGTGTCCATATTTCAATCTATTGTGACTGAGAGAAGAAAGGAAAAGAAGGAAAATCCAAACAGAACAGCCAAAGACATGTTGGATCAACTGATTGATGCACAAGATGAGAAGGGTAGAAAATTGGCTGATGATGAAGTTATTGATGTTATGATAATGTACTTGAATGCGGGCCACGAGTCTTCAGGACATACTACCATGTGGGCAACCTTGATCCTACAACAGCACCCAGAATATTTCCAGAAGGCAAAGGTATGAGGTTCATTAATAGCAGTGGTGAATTTAAATTTGAATCATATGCTTGAAGTATAAGATTTAAATTCCTGTTTATTATACTTTGGCTTTAGTGGTATCCTTCCTTACTTCAAGATACGCCTAACTTCACTTACATGATATGTCACTATTGAACAGGAAGAACAGGAAGAAATCTTGAAGCGAAGGCCACTGGCACAGAAGGGGTTAATACTTAAGGAAATTCGTCAGATGGAGTTTCTTTCCAAGGTAGATATCTGTTAATTTTTGGTTAATATCTACAAATCATGTATACGATTCATATCTTATTAATATGTTTTTGTTTTTATGTATTGCATAGGCTATTGATGAAACAATGCGTTATATTACATTCTCACTGATGACCTTCCGGGAGGCAAAGAATGATATCAACTTGAACGGTTAGTCCAGGGTGTGCCCATTTAATTCTTCTGTTGATATTAGAATAATCTACTTACTGGATGAGTGAAGGATGAACTAACTGCTTTTGGAAGGTGTAGGTTACTTAATGCCCAAAGGTTGGAAAGTTTTTGTTTGGTATAGAGCTGTTCACCAAGATCCTGAGATCTATCCTAATCCAAGGGTATTTGATCCATCAAGATTTGATGTAAGTGGCATAGACCTTCGTTTTTGACATATGAATTGTACAAATACGTGATAACATGCATTCTGCACTTTTGCATATGCTCGAAGATCTAATTTGTTATATTGGTTAATGCTTATTCATAGACCCCCCGCAAGGCTGGAGAATTTCTTCCCTTTGGATTAGGAACCAGATTGTGCCCAGGGAACGAGCTTGCTAAGCTCGAAATCACAGTATTTCTTCATCATTTTCTTCTGAATTACAGGTGAGTAACGGGTTCTTCCTCATTAAGTCATTCTTACATTTGAATTTTTTTTAGACATCAAAGTTGAATACCAATATATTGCCTTAGACCTTAGTAAGAGTAACAATTTCAAATTTGCCAATATGGGTTTTGTTTTTGTTTCTTTATCGCTGGATTTGATTGACACCAAAATTTTTGTAAGCATACAGAAGCGTGATGTTTTTGTTGTTTTTGTAATTTGTTTCTTCCACAGGCTTGAGCATACTAATCCTAAATGTCCCGTGATGTTCCTGCCGCATACTAGGCCCATAGACAATTGCTTGGCAAGAGTTGTGAAAGTTGCACCTGCATCAACTTAGGATGGAAAATTTGGAGCACATGACTGTTGGCTATGGCCGTAGTTTTTTATATTATTTATGTGACTGTTTCCTTTTTTTTTTCCCTCCTAAATAAGTTCACATGTCCTTTATATGTTTGTAAGGACTTGTAATATGTGGCCTGGTAGAATGTTATTTTCTTTTTTGTTGGAATGAAACCTTTTAAGGCAGTGGCTCATAATAAAAATCAATTAGGATTTGGGCCTCTGTTAATACCAATCCAAAATTTTAAATTAAAGTGATTTGTCTATATTATAATTTTTTATATTTTTACATTCAAAGTTAAAGATTAAGTATTTGACACGTCAAAAAAAAAAAGTGTTTGTCACTTATCTGTCGGATGTTAGAGTGGCAAAATATAGAAAGCGATGAGTGAAAAAAAAAAAAAAAACTAAAAATTATGAATAACAAATATGGTAATATATCATTCCTAAAAATAATTTGACGAAGCTCGAAACAAACACCTCACCGGGGTTTAACTTATTATTAAAGATTAATTTCTATATATTATCAGTATAAAATATTTTACTTGATCAATTAATCTAATATTACTATATATATGATTTTTGATATAATTATTACAAGAACTTAGCAGATTTTATAATGTAATAATATATAATCAAATAAATAATTTAATTTTTATGCATTGATAATGTAAAATTTTTTTATACTGTCATCCACTCATATGCTACTACATAAGAAAACATGCATGATCTTCACCCCATTACTTCAAAAGTCATGTAAATAGGAGAATATGATTGGATGTTTACACTGTTAATGCATACAAATTAAATCCTTAAATAAATGTGTAAAAATCTTTTGCAAAGACACATCAAATTTTGTTTGGGAAAAAAAGTCACTTTTGTTTTTTTTTAAAACACATGTCATATTTTAGATGATTTTTTCAAATATATATATATATTCAACTTTTTTAGCTATATTAATCAAGTTTTAGAATTGCTTCTTTTAAAAATTGAAACAAATACACCTATCTTATTAAGGTAAAACATTATTTATGTCCCTTATATTTAGTAAATATTTCAATTTTGTTTCTAAAGCTTCTTTTTGTTTTATTTATATCCCTAATATTTTACAAATATTTCAATCTTATTCTTGCGATAGATGACATTCAAATCATAAATTAAAAAAATTGAAATTAAGGTCAAATTACGATATGAGTGATATCTGAACATCACTAATAAAGATTTTTTGTCTTTAATTCTCCAGGAAAATGCTTTGGATATAAATTTTAGTAGTGGAAAGATTAATTAAGTATTAAGAGAGTGTAAATTAAAAAGAAAAATTTTCATATCCTTAAAAAATATGGGAGGAAAAAGATGGTAAATAATATTATCTAATTTAAATAAGTAATGAACATATTATTACTAACATTATAACTCGATATTCATATTAGTTTTTTCTATTTATAATTTAAATATTAAAATGATAAGATTAAGATGTTTTAAAAATATTAGGGATGTAAATAGAATTAAAAAAAAACTTTTGGACCTAAGTTGAAATCGCTATAAAATGTGAAGGACGTAAATGAGGCTTTACCTTATCCTATTATTATTGTTGTTATTCACTAGTTCGAAATTATAATAATTGGTTTTTGTAATATTTGTTTGTTTGGTTAAAGAATTGAGAATAATTTATATATAACCAATAAAATTATATAAAAGTGATAAATTATGATAATTAATTATTATAAATTTTATTAATTGATAGTATAAAATTATTTTATAATTTTTAAAGAATTTAATAAAGGGCTTAATTTATATATACTGTCCGTGTAAAACTTTTTACATTATCATATAATTATATATTATCACATAAGTGAATATATACTATCCTTATCTCACTATTTCAAAAATTATGTAAATTAAAAATATAATTAAATAATAATTAAAAAAAAACTTTATATTATTAATTCATACGAATTAAATCATTTAATAAACTAGCGAAATGTCGATGAAAGTGCCAAGGGGATATATGAGGCGGTTGAGTAGATAGCTCATTTAGACAAGAGAATTTCAAAAATCAAAATTTGAATCGAGAGTGAATGGCGTCGGCTTCAGGCAACATGAAGGGTTTCTACAGGCAGAAGAAAAAGACCACCAAATCTTCCAAGAAACCACCTCTTAAGGCCGCTTCTTTCGGTTCCGATGTCGCGCAACCGCCAGCACTTGTCTCCCACGGCGGTAACCTTGATCTTCAAGGTCTGCCCCCCTTAATCGCTACGGTTTTCTCAATCAAACGGGCATTTTCATCCTTGTTTCTCTCTTTTCCCTAATTCCATTTCTTCTATTGTTTAAAAAAAATATATATAAAATTTACAATTTCTGTTAATCAATCTAACTTGGTTTCTTGAACTGGTTCATTAGATGATTACAACGAGAGCGAGGCGAAGCTGCGGCAATTTGATATGAACATGGCGTACGGGCCTTGCGTTGGGATGACGAGGCTAGCGCGGTGGGAGCGTGCGCAGAAGCTAGGTCTCAACCCTCCACAAGAAATCGAGAGGCTTTTGAAGAGTAGCAAAGTTCAGAATGAGTCCTTGTGGGATGGTCGCATTTAGAACCTAGGGTTTTTATTGTGTGTCCGTAGTTGTAGGGCTGTGGTTTGGGCGTTTAGGTTTTGCTTAGGGTATGATGGCTGGGGGATAAAAAAATTTAGTTTCTGGCTGGGTTCTTTTTCCCCTGCTTCTATGTTATGTGAATGTAGCTCAAGATGTTGGTGGTCTAAGTAAAATGTTGTTGTTCTTGCTTTTAGATGTTAATTGTCGTTAACTTGTTATAAAATGATGGTTTACATTTTATCATATTTGGCTTTGTTGGTGTTTATAATATGATGTGACAGTTGGTTACTCAGCATGTTACAATAGTTTAATTCGTCCGGTTAATTTGCAGTTAAAGGTCAGATTTGTGTGATGGTTGATTTGAGGAATTGGCAGGTTGTGTTTGTGATGCTGATACATAAGCTGACATTGCTTGCTGCTAAAGTGATCAAATCGGATTGAAATGGAAATTTCTGTGCAGAGTCCCCTCATTGTCTTGATGTATACAGCATCATCTCAGTGTCTATCATATTTGCGTTTGTTTTGCTGCATGATTTTGTAGATTCTTTGTTCTGTCAATCTGTTGTTCTAATGTTTTAATTGAAGAGCCTGGTCAGTATTTTATTTTATTTTATTTCTTTTAGTTTTTGGGTACCCATCATCCTTCAACAGGCTTGCTTAGTTTGTTTTAATACGCCCAAACTTATTTTGATGCCTAGAAGCAGATTGCATGACCTTCCTGTTTTTGAGGGTGCTGGGGCAATGAGAGAACCAGGTGGAATGGAATGCAAGAGAAAGAGATTTTAATGAATTCCATTGTTTGGATTTAATAAAACTGAATCGAGTGGAGTACTAACTTATACTTCCATTTTTCTTCTCCTCCAAATTGGGGGGAATGAAATGGAATGTGAATTGTTGTGTTATTTTTGTTCATAAAATTACTATTTTATTATCTCAGTTATAACTAAAATTTTACTCTACTATTTTATTCCATTGGAATATCCAAATAATGGAATGGAATATTACTCCATTTTATTATTAAAATATCTAAATGATAGAGTGAAACAATTATATTATTCCATTCCATACCATTTTACTTCATTATTTACAACTAATCCAAATATATTCTTGGATGGATAGAGTACAGCTTAAATCAGGCTGCTATGCCTGTGATTATTATTATTGTTTTTTGTTTGATAGTTTCTTTTTGCCTGGAGGAGGTTCCAAAGGTATTATTAATATTATGCGCAATGAATCACGGACACTTTCAAATAAGGGACTACAAAAATACATGTTAGAAATTGCGTCTGATACAATGTGACACTTCAAAACACACATCCACAGTGTTAAGCCTGAGGATCAAATAGAGCTTATATGAGAGAGTGAATAGATTTGTTTTTGTTAGACCGAAGATGATAATGTCTGGATGTTACAAGAGTTTCAACACAAATGTAAATATAGTGTTTTCCTTTGGTGTTTGACAGTCTCTGCAACTTTCTGCGTGCTTTATAAGGTGCTGATTACCATCACATCATATTGTGCAAGCAAGCGATCTCGGGGTTTTCGCGAATCAGCCACTGAAGGCTTTTCTCCTAGCCTAACTCCTCTTTTTGGTAAATTCTATGGGCCTAACAAATGGACTCTGTTTTTTGTTGTTTTGGTCGGTTATCAAAGGGACTCTCTGGAAGTCCAAAATGAAATCTCACGAATGGAAATAGGTATACTTACAAAACTGAAAAGTGATAGCCCAAAAAAAAAAAAATTTCACAATTGAAGAGCAGATGACCAAGTTGAATGCCGAAAACGAAAACATAGGAAGTATATGGCAATGCCACCAATCCACCTGCAGGTGCACTTGAAGTGTGTCCAATTTTTATTTTTTTTGTTTCCTTGGTCGCTATGTACACTGGGTCCGCAAGCTGTCATGTTACTTCGGGCCGGACTTTATTGGGCTTAATGAGTCTCTTTTTGTGTATAATGTTTCATATAAATACATTGATATTATAAAATATTTTTATATAATTAATTAATTATTCTCTTTTATTTGTATAAAATTTAAATAATAAACATAAAATTTAATCATATTTATTATTATAATAAAATATAATTAAATTATAATATAAATTTTTTTATATTATTAATTAATAAAAATAATAATTATTTATATGAATTAATATTTTTTATTATTTTTATTAATTAATAATATAAAATAATTTTATTGAAGTATTTATTGAAGTGTCCATTTTTGCAATGAAACTCGGATTATCAGAGCTTCCATTATAAGCGAATAAAAAAAGGGGGTTCCATGTGTGTTGAGAATTGGGAGGAAGAACGAGAATTGGAGAGAGAAAGCGAGGGATGGTGAAAATCTCGTTTGGTGGATACGATGATGGGGAAGGACCTAGCAATCCCACCCAGAAGCGACGCAGGGTAGAACAACAAGACCAACAACAACAACAACAACAAGGCTCTGAAATCGAAGACCAACCAAGTGGAACCGAGGAGGACGAGGAAGAACGAGAAGGAGAAGACGACGATGGAAGTGGAGAGCATGCTTCTGCAGATTATGAAACCATTGTTGGATCGAACGCTTGTCGAGGGGACACTAGTGGGCCTGCAACGGATGATTGGGATAGGGATAGGTCCATTTCTGTCACCATTACAGATCCTGATGTCCTTGATTGCTGCATTTGCTATGAACCCTTGAGTTCTCCTGTTTTCCAGGTCAGTTTCCCCTTCTTCCCCACCTTTTTTGTTTTTGGGTGTTGTGTGTGATTTTTGCAGTTCTTTTTTTTTTTTTTTTTTAATGATGGGTATGTGAAAGTTTGGTTTTTTGTTTTGTTAGAAGCTTTAGGAATTCAATTGGGATGGTAACTGCTTGAGGGCTGTCAGTGGAAGTGCTGTTTTTGATTGCTATGTGGAGTTACAAGTTTGAAATTTAGTAGAAAAAAAGGGATTTTAATCAGTTGATGCTGGAAAACTTTCCAGCTATGGGTAGTGATTTTTGTTAGGAATTCAAGTGTGATTGGAGATGTGGGTAAGAAGTCCTATGTTAGAAAGGAATTGACAAAATGATATTGGTAAGGTGGAAGGATTAAATGAACCTATTGCCTTAAGGTTTTGGACTGAGATGTGGGTATCAAGTCCACCGGTTTGGTCTCTTGGTGATTCTGTTGGATGCCACATCTTCCTGGCAATGTTGGGCTCCCCTGGCCCCAACAATTTATCTGTGGGTTTTAATGATATCTGGTTAGAATAGTAGCATGTGAGCTGGGTTTGTTGGTATTTTCTCTTTGAACCATACGGGAGGCTATGGTGCGAGGTGTGAAATTTTTAACAATATGCTGTGACCCTTGATGAGCTTCGTCAACCAATTCTTAAGGTATTAAGAATGGTTAGCTTTTGGCTTATTATAAAATTTTAATGGTTGTTAAAAGAAAGCGGTTCCAAGATGATACATGAAAAATGGCTAAGCAAGTATTAACTTGTTGATGTAGGTGTTTGTTGGAAAATCTAATATCATTTAAAAGTCGTATGGAAAAATTTCTCTTCTTACTTTATTTTGAGTGTTCAAAGTGAACAACTTAAACTCAAAGCTTGAAGTTCTGTTAGTGGATTGTTTGAGGTTGAAGTTGATGGTGCATTAGTTAACAACTTAAAAAAGGATGTATGGAGTTGCTGACTGGATGACATGTTGACACTAATTTAAGAAACAATATAACAGTCAGGGAATTAGTATTTGCTGAAATGTGATTACATTTATCATCTATATTTGTATGTGAAATTCCAATTATGCTGGTGTTTTGCCTGTTTATTTCTGATTATATAGCAATGACCATAGATACATAATTTATAAATTAAAAATCTGCTGTTACATAGATCAGATATTATTTTTGGGTTCCAAATGTCCCAACAATATAATGTTATGTCTTAGCAGTCATTTTTTAAATTATTTGGTTGCATCTACTAATATGCATAGAGGTTTGTTCAACGATAGTTGTCATTGTTATTATTGAATGGTTGTGATGTTCAACTGCAGTCTTGCTCCTCCAATGTAAACAAAATATAAACAAAACTCTGTTGCGAAGGTAAATGATTTAGAGTCTTATTGCAATCCATGTTGTTTTGTAGTGAACTTGTAAAAGACTTTAGGAACAGAAAGGGGGAAAGATGATTTAAATGCTAGAAGTTACTAACAAAATAAGCTGCTGTTTCTATCAATTTATTAAGCACTGAAATGCTACTATGATACATACATTGCAGGGAATTTGACCATTTTCATTAAACTTTGGATCCTGGTACTGATATATGGAAAAGTATATTATAGATACTGTTTGGCAATTTAGTGAGAAGATTACCTTAATTTGCTTCAATAAAGTTTGCCCAAGTTTAATCTATCAAACCAATTGAAGCATTGAAGTGACCACGTATTTTGCTATGTTGCAGCTGCACTGTAGATGAAATTGATTGGAAGATAATTTCCTCCTTCGAAAATTGCTAAAATTTCTACATTATGTGTTCATGTTGCTAGGAGTTTTTGATCACTTGGCTTGTTATTTGCTTTATTTCTGAATTGATGCTTTCTTTTAAAGCACAATGGTATCATGTTAACCACAAATATTCTGAAAGATATGTTCAATTTCTTTGAGAAACATTTTATTTGGTCACTGTAACACTTTAAAAGTAAGTAAGTAACCAAAACAGGAGGAGGGGAATTTACCCAAAGAAGAATAGGGGGAGGGAAGGTGGTGGGGGAATTTATAATCAGCTTGACAGGTGGTGCTATTTTCTATTAGACAAGGTTTTCCTAGCCCTATTTTGTTCCTTTTTTATGTGTTTCTTTTGTTCGTTATCTGGCTGTTCTAACTTGCAAACATTTCTAAGGCAGTCTTTTTAACTTTTATTGCTTGTTGTCCCATTTAAATGAATAATCTAATTTGATAACTTTCTTTATGATTCAATGACAATTCAGTGTGAGAATGGGCATATTGCTTGCTCTAATTGCTGTGCCAGACTTGGGAACAAGTGTCCCATGTGCTCCATGCCCATTGGTTATAACCGTTGCAGAGCTATTGAAAAGGTGCTGGAATCTATTAAGGTGTCATGCCCGAATGCAAAATATGGTTGTCAAGAGATGTTTAGTTACGGTAGGCAAAATGACCATGAGAAGGAATGCATCTATATACCATGTTTATGCCCGCATTCAGGTTGCGACTTTGTTGCCTCATCTAAAGAGTTGTCCCTCCACTTCAGCCATAGACATGTAGGTTCTGGAATACAGTTTATATACGATACAGTTTTCACCGTCTTCTTAAATATTGACCACAAAGCAATTGTTCTTCAAGAGAAAAATGATGCCAATTTATTTGTTGTTCACAATAACCATCAGCTTCTGGGGAATTTAGTCCATATAACTTGCATTGGCCCCAAATGGAAGACAGGGTTTCATTATGATATCTTGGCTAGGTCTCAGGGAAGCTCTCTAATATTGCAATCTTATACCAAGGTCATTCAAGGCCACTTTGCTGATACCCCGCCAACAGGGCTTCTTTTGATTCCTTCTGATTTTTTCGGTTCTGGACAAATCAAACTGGATATTCGCATAAGATCACGATTTCAAAACTTGGCTGGAGATTGAAGGGGGATGTATTTTCATTGATTTGTGTATGTATTCTCGCTGTTTAGCACTTAGCAGGTCATATAATTTGTTGTATCTAGGCACAAGTAGGAAGCTAAAGAATACTTGCATGAATGTATGGGATTATTGTTTCAAAATTGTCCTGTAAGTATGAAGTATTCCTAATCTATACCTACCCATGACTATTGTTCAGTCTAAGATTAAGCAAATTTGTTGACAAGTGGCATAAGTAGGTGTTTCTCTCTTTCTTTGTCTTTTAAAATTCTAAAAATTGTTGCTAGCAAAATATGTTTAGATTAATTTTTGGGAAAATTACTTTTGAAAGAAGACTTTTTAAAAGAATTATTTTTAAAAAAATAATTTTTATTTAGTTTAAATATATCAAAATTAATTTTAAAAGAATAATTTTTATTTGGTTTAAATATATCAAAACTAATTTTAAGAGAATGGTATTTGTTTGAATAGGATAAAATAAAATTATTTTTTGTTATTGATATAAGAGTAATAATAAGATTTTTTTTTAAAAAATCTTTTTTTGGAATAAAAAATAATTTTAAGGATACTTCTTCCAAAAGGTTTTTTAGAGTTTTAAAAGGTTTTCTAAAAAAAAATTTTTATACATCCAAATGCATTAATTATTATGTATTTTTATTTTTATGTCATTAAAAGATCTTTAGTCTTCCTAAAAATATAACCAAAATAGGCTAGTATTTGTCCGGTCACATTGGAGGAGCCTCTCCCTGGATAACAGGGTACATTTTATTTTATCTTTGACTCTTCTTAAATTATGAGCTAAAATTCTTACCTGTTTGTATGTAGATCCAGATGTCTAAATCGAGGCCTAAATTATGAGCTAAAAAATGTTGCATTTGTTGCTGGTTACGTTATCACTCAAGGATCTAAAGCTGTCGCTAGATGCCTTCCTTTTTTAATTTTAGTGAAGTTTCTCTTTAGTAAAGTAGTATTTGAGGATTTAATTTTTTGAATTAATTAATGACAAAGATTTAAAGGATTGAACTTTGATTAATTGCTTCATTGGGTGACGCTTGCTTTAGAAAAGAGGTCAAAGTATATCAGAACTCCTGGCAGAAAACAAATTAGTAAGGAATCAATATAAGAAAAATGTATGACAATATTTACACTAACAAATCATGGGGCAAACCTGAATTAGAACAAGCAAACGAGAGAAGATGAAGATGCTCGTCTCCAGCATGCACGGTGCAATTGCAGTCAGCAAATATAACGAAAGGGATAGTACAATTTCAGTGTTAGAAATTAACGTAGTGGATTGATACACTTGCAGCTACAAACCATCAAATACAAGCAGGAAGAAGAAACCAACCGCCTTATATTGATAAGATACACATGTATAAAAACACTATTCCAACGACAAAGATAAGGTGAGGTCGGTAATAGACCAAAACCAAAACCAACGCAGCCAATCCCCAAGGTGATGAGGCCCCATCTTCACCATGGGAATTTGTCACTTTCACATTTGGAGGAGCCGGAACCACGAGTCGTCCATACAGGGCAACGAGGAGTAACACAAGAGGCAAAAGCAAGAGTAACAAGCTGGCGTTGATGGTGGGTGCCTTGTAGTTTAAGTATGATGAAGTCCATAGCAAGAACACCACGATGACAACTATGGCAAGCAGTTGCAGACGAGGAGCAGATACGGAGTACAAAGTGCTCCCTGACCACCCTTGTTTCAATTCAGGATCCCTTCTCTCGCTCAAAAACAAAGCCATATCTCTCTCAAACTTTTTTTACTTGACGCTTTCTTCTGGCTCTAAGATGTTTCTTGTCTATGAAGAAAACTGATATACACACACACATTTGTATATGTAGATATATTGTACGTGCTGGGTCTCATCTACGTATGCATTCCGAGGCAGAAAGGTGCTTTTGATTCTATCTCGAGCCGTAGCCGACCTTTAATTTTGGATTTTTGCACACCGAGTTGGGATTGGTCACGTGCTCAACGGAGGAGCAATCAGCAGATTTTATGTAATAATAATTGTTTTATGCATGCAAAGCTTCATATATGCAAGGTTTGAGTGTGATGTGTCTCATCCTAGTGTTGACACCTTCCTATCACTTCAGGGGTGGGGGGACCAACCAGCATCAATATCCTTATTTCCTGCAAGATGTAGATTTTTTTGATTTGGATATTCTTCGTTTGATTCTGAGGGATCATATTTGGTTATACCTGAGGTTATACTTTTTGCAGCTTATACTTGAATTTGTTTATGGAATAGGCAATGACAATAGCTCTTGAAATTAAAAGTGTAAAGTTCCTCCATGCTGAATTTAAGAGTA
Source organism: Pterocarpus macrocarpus (assembly GCA_031439585.1). Taxonomy (NCBI): domain Eukaryota; kingdom Viridiplantae; phylum Streptophyta; class Magnoliopsida; order Fabales; family Fabaceae; genus Pterocarpus; species Pterocarpus macrocarpus. The sequence goes on from CM062518.1 coordinate 40,185,981, forward strand.
GCTTTCTGCGGCTACCGTTTAGATTAGCAAGTTGAACGGTCTCATCCTTTTTTTCTCCTCACTTCTTTTCAAGCCAAATTCCTTTCAATCTGTTTACATGCTTGAAGCTCATCGTAACATTACAGTAGTTGAGGTTTTCTTGAATTCTTATTATTGAGATAAGGTCATTTAATTATTAAAACAAAAAAAGTTATATAAATATCATTTATAGCTACAAGGAAACTTAACTCCAACTGATGTTAATACGATCGATCGACTGTCAGAGTCCATTATCATTATAGAACTAAACTATAGTTGCACTTTTTGAAAATGGTTTCCTTTTAGTTGAAATTACATACATGATTTACTAATTATTCAAATAAAGAAAGCATTTTTACTTTTAATTAGTTTGAAAGTTCGTCACATGAAAAACATGTTTGAAAATTCGCACCATACGTACGTAGCGTGTTTAAGTAATGTTTTTGGCGACTGAATATCGATTAACTAATACTACTAATACTGTGGGTCTTTTCTTTTAATCAACACTCGAGCTTCGAAACATAATTCTCTACGCTATAGCTTGCGTGCTTGGCATGTCTGCCATGGCTGAATTTAAGCCACGCGATCAGTCAGTAATCTAGAGTCCACACTCTACCAATATATTTGAATTTTTTCTCTAAGAACCTTCAAATCATGATAGGGGCAAAACTTTCTTTTTATTTTTTTACTTATCATGATAGTGGCCTGACCTTAGATTGAGCAATGTCTTCCTTTCTATCAAAACTTTTATTTATAAAAAAAATGATGGTTAGTATGAGTGTCACATTCATGCTTTTACACCAACACTAGTGGTGGGTTACTTATTGTTTTCAATGCTTATTGTTACAAATTTTGTTTACGAAATATGATAGAATAAATTGCCGTCTTTTGATTGGTTATAGACCAACGACCATAAATTATTAGTATGGTTTTGATTGTTTCTATTACATTTTTTCTTTTGTACAACTTTCGTACGCAACAACAGGAGTGTGGCTTTGAGTTTTGAATGTTTTTTATTCTATTTTTTCTATCGTGGACTTTTCGCACACAATTCTTCTGAAATGATTCGTACCATATCCACTAGCCTAAAGACAAGTAATATTTACTCATCCAAAAAAAAGAAAAAAAAAAAGAAAAGACAAGTAATATTTGTACCAAATTCAAAACGTTAAATAGCAGGGGAGTGATGTTTATCAATATGCCAGTCACTCGTGTACACAACACTGTCAAAAAATGAAGCACGCATGCTCACATTTTACTGTTCTAATAGTTGGTCTTCTATTTTCATTTACATCTTCTGCATATGATACTCATGAAGACTTCGTTCAGTGTCTTTACCTTAGCAGCTCCACATCAATCTCTAAGGTTGTTTACACCCAAACCAATTCCTCTTACTCATCTATACTGCAGTTTTCCATTCAAAACCTTAGATTCGAATCCAACACAACCCCAAAACCCCTTGTCATTGTGACACCCTTGCAAGTTTCCCATATTCAAGCCACCATAATCTGTTCCCAACGCCATGGCTTGCAGATTCGAATTCGAAGCGGTGGCCATGACTTTGAGGGTCTTTCCTATGTTTCTGAAGTTCCATTCGTCATCATTGATCTAATAAACTACAGAAACATTGAAGTGGATGTAGAAAACAGCACTGCATGGGTTCAAGCTGGGGCAACTGTTGGTGAACTTTACTATAGCATTAGCAAGAAAAGCAAAACTCTTGGTTTTCCAGCAGGTGTCTGCCCCACTGTAGGAATTGGTGGACAATTCAGTGGTGGCGGCTATGGATTCTTGATGCGTAAATATGGGCTTGCTGCTGATAACGTAATTGATGCTCACATAATTGATGTGAAGGGTAGGCTTCTTGACAGAGAAGCCATGGGTGAGGATCTTTTTTGGGCCATTAGAGGTGGTGGTGGAGCAAGCTTTGGAGTCATCATTGCATGGAAGATAAAATTAGTTCCAGTTCCATCAACTGTGACAGTATTCAGAGTTCCAAGGACCTTGGAACAAAATGCAACCAAGCTTATACATAGGTGGCAAGTTGTGGCAAGTAAACTTGATGAGGACATAACCATTTATATCATGGTGCGGAGGGTAAATTCAAGCAATAAAGGGGAGTTAACAATACAAGCCTTATTCCAATGCTTTTTTCTTGGTGGTGTAGATCGGCTTATACCCTTGATGCAAGAGAGCTTCCCAGAATTGGGTTTGGTCAAAGAAGATTGTACTGAGATGAGCTGGATAGAATCGGTCCCTTACCTTTTTGCATTAAGTGGTCAATCCCTTGAAGTTTTGCTGAACAGAACTCAAACTACAACGGATTTTTTCAAAGCAAAATCTGATTATGTGAGAGATCCCATTCCTGAAATTGGCTTAGAAGGAATGTGGCTAATGTTTTATGAAGATGAGGCCGAAGGTGCAATGTTAGTTCTATTTCCTTATGGGGGAAGAATGGATGAGATTTCTGAGTCCGAAATTCCATTCCCACACAGATCTGGAAACTTATACAAAATTCAGTACTCAGTCCATTGGCAAGAAGAAGGGGATGAGGTAGCACAAAGGCATATCAATTGGATTAGAAGACTTTACAGTTATATGGAACCTTTTGTTTCAAAGTCTCCTAGAGCTGCATATGTCAACTATAGAGACCTTGACCTTGGGGTGAATAACAAAGGCTTCACAAGCTATAAGCAAGCTAGCATTTGGGGTCTCAAGTATTTCAAGAACAACTTCAATAGGCTGGCACATGTGAAGACCAAGGTTGATCCTCTTAACTTCTTCAGGTACGAACAGAGTATACCTTCTCTCATGTCGAAGGGACGCAAATAGAAATCTCTATAAGCAGCAGTGGTTATAATAAAATAAGCTGCTTTGTTCTTCCATTTTATATAATTTTTTGCATTTTAGCAGCGTCATATATGCACAAGAGTTTGCAGGTGTACATCTGCATCATAGACACTACTGTTATTGTAATCTAAACACGTTGTTATAACAGAAATAATTAAGGAGAAAGAAAATGTGTATTTATGTCATTAAGCAATGAGTCATTGCCTTTTTACCCTCCCCCAAAAACAATAAAAATTGTTTTCTACCTGCAGGTTAAGGTTGCCTCAACCTGTCTCTGCTCATGAGTTAGGTAGAGCAGGTTAGATGGCTTGAAATATTTTTGGTAGGATAAAAATATTCATCTAATTTATTAAATTTAGATCTTTTAAAATGAAGATGATGATAATTATAAAATGAGAAAGGAAAAAATTATTTATTTTTGAATTATTTTAATAAAATTTACAAATAATAAAAATTATTAATCTAAAGATCCATTCCCAATTCACTAATTTTGGTGGGTCAATCACGTGGGATGAGTCGATTTTGTGATCTCTTGTGATTCTTGATACGCTACGTTGGCAACTCCATCGGCTGCACTGCGCAGTGGTGGGCTCATACGTGTTTGTCCCTCTATTATTATTATTATTATTATTATTAAATTATCTACTCGTTCAGCACTCCTTCATTGTTAATTGCATATAAATAGATGTAATGGGCTGGAGAGAAGCGAGTTCTATAATATTTTTTTGTTTGTTTGCATGAAAGATTTGACACCATCCATCTTCTGGCTATATTTGAGGCTATGAAAGTGAACGAATAATACATATAGCACTCTGTTAGGTAGTTCAAATTTATAAGCTCTGAAAATTATTGGGCCCTTAATTATTAGTCTATACAATTATGATTATTCAACAATATTCTTCTAGACTTTTTGGGCAGCAATTCGGTAATAATGGCACAGAGGGACAAACACGTACCAACCCACCAAGTGCCCTCTTGGACCCGCGCTGTGAAGTCGATGAAATTGTCAATGTCCCTTCTCAAGAATCATAGTGTGCCGACACAAAACGAATGGTAATTGTACCATATACTATGCCTCTGATTTTCCATCTTATCATGATAAAGAAAGGACTCGTATCAAATTCGTAAGTTTACATAGCAGTGGAGTGGTGTTTCTCAATTTGCAGCCACTCAAAAGCACAACACCCGATAGAGATCTAACCCAAGAGTAGGCTCCGTGAGCCTAAACATATTGTATATGCAAGGAAGAAGGCGATGGGTCCTGAAATAGCCATAGCAAAGAGGGAGATGTGACAGAAGTGCGGTTAGTCAGTAGTGGAGTTGTTATTTGCTGATGAGGAGAGAGAATACCAGAATTTAGAAGATTTGGTAAGGGGGTAATGAGTCACTATATGTATGACGGCTACCATGCTGACGAGGGCAAATCATTTGTTGAGTAAGGAATTAGAAGGTGAAGAGTTCATATAATACCTGAGAGTGTTCATACACTATTTTCTGCATTTTCGATTTTATACCATATTTGTATACCCATTTGGACTCGATTCCACTTTGGGATCTCAGTCTCATATCAATATATAGAGTATTTTGAGCATTTTATTTCTTCACTGATTCCAATTCTAAGAACTGGTATTAGAGCTCTTCAAACATGGGGAGCCTGTGGATGGATTCAACACGCACTGCTGCAATGGAAGCTAGGATGGGGAAAGCCGAGGAAAAATTGAGGTGGTACCGAAGTTTGAATGGCAGCAAGAGAAGAGTGAGAAGCTCCTGAAATCTATATCGGAGAAGATGGATCACTTAGTAAGGGAATGGAAAGTGAGTAATCCACGGAGGGGGGACTACCATCGGAGAAGCCCCACTGTGAATGATCGCATGTCTCACAGAGAGGGATTTCTTGGTACACTCCAGAATAGAGAAGGATGAGTAGGCCACCTTGCATGTATGCGAGGGATCAGAACTCATCGTGGGAGAGTCGATCGCTGGCTTGTTACGAAGGCAGTTAGAAGATGGAGATGGTGAACAAATTGGAACCACCGAAGAAGGAAACTGGGAGGGGCAAGGTCATCTGTTTGGGGAGAAGAATCGAGAAGCGATCGAATCGGTAGGAAAAGCTATGATGATGAAGCTATGCATGGAAGCGGAGGCTGAGACAAAAAGGGGCATTGGATAAAGTGCAACGTGTGAGCAACAAAGGGAAGAGGAACTCGTTGCTGCCGGGGAGCCTTGGATTCCGAGAATACCAGCCAAGCTCTCATTGTTGAAGCAGTTGGAGTCGTTGAAACCACCAAACCCGCATAAGCTTGGTGATTTGCTCCTGTTGACCCAGCCATCGAAATCGCCAAAACCACCAAACCTTAAGGCTGTGATGACCATGGCAGCGGATATGTTGGCACAGATGGCGTCCGCTGAACAATCAACCACTAGCAGCGGCGTCAGAACAAACGCCGTAGCAAATGTTGGGGCATTCACATATCGGGTCGATACTTTGATCTATTGGGCCTGGCCCATATCAGTAAAGAAAAGCATTGGAGTTCTATAAATGAAACCAGCAAGTTATAGAATTATTGGGCCCAATTTCTAATCCAATGGGGCAAGCCTGAATTAATAAGGTGAATTGTTGGAAAATTGCATTGGGAATTTACTTCTCAGAGCAAATGGACCAAGCCTAGTTCGTCAAAGAGATGAAGCAAGATTTGCTAAATAACCTATTTCAAGGAGTCCTTACTACGGGCAATATCAATCAGCAATGTCGGCGAGGTCGACGCCTTGGTACATTGTCGTGAAGAATGTGACAGAGGACGAAAGGGAGGTAACATTAAGGCCTAACCCTGAAAAGTTTTATTTGGTTTTTCATGGCCATTGGGTAGTTTCTGGTGGACTTGGGGATGGGTTGAAGGTGTTCTCATTGGAAACTGATAAGCGTATTGTCATCACAGCATGGAGAAAGGATAACCTATCTATATCTGAGCATTTTTATATCGGTATCTTTGCGGCATGCCAGCTGGAACTCAACGGTAAGCAACTTCCAAGTATGGACAATGGTTTATTTGCTGGAAATTTGCTGCGCATTACGGAGGAACCTTTCCACCTGAACTTGGTGACATTTAGCACAAGGAACAAAGAAGATGATGGTCTCTTTAGGTTTGGAGATTATAATGAGGGGTCCAATGCTATAATTCCAATGAGGGTTGTTTATTGTTCTGGCTGGCTTATGCGTGTTGGTGCTGCAAAAACAAGATAATCATCTAGCCACCGCCAAGGCGACCTAGAAAATGGCACATCCACCCAATCTGAAGTAGGTTATGCAAACTCTACTTTATTTGTGGCTTCATTGACTATAAATCAGATATCTGTGGCTAAGGCTTTCAATGGTAGAAAGAATACTCATACGAAGTCAGAGCTCTCCTTTATTTTCTGCTCTTGCCTACTTGAAGGTGTTTTACACAAGTCTAATGCCAGTGTTTATGTGAATGAAGTGGGGGACATCTATATTTTCATAAAAGAGAATGGAGTAAAGGGCCAATCAATTTCTATTTTGACAGAGCCAGATGCCGTTGAGCCTATAAGTGTTGGTTCTGTTTGGCATTCGAAAAGGTGGTGTAGTAAGCATACAAGTTATTCGAAAGGATTCAAGACTAGTGTTAAGTTCTTTGGCCTTCTTGATCTAGTAAAAGTTGGCCACTATGTCTTTAAAGTTTCTAATGTTGGACTTCTTGGGCCCCATCTCAAAGTGACCATGGAAGGACATGTCATTGAGGCATTAGGCCCTATTAGGTTTGTTGAGTCGAAGGTGCTAGCAGAAATTCATGTTGTTGGTGACAACAGCAAGACACTAGGTGCGAGGGTTAGCAATTATCAGGAAAGGGATGACCCAGTTATCATTGTCCAAGTCATTCGCAACAATATACTTGGGTACTCCTCAATTCTTCATTTAATGACACAAGGAAGGGATATACTCGCCAAGTGGCTGGACATCCTGGAATTTGAGAATTTAGGGGAATTGATGTCAATAATTCAAAAATCTAGAGAAGGTTTCACTACATTAATGTGTGGGGAAAGTTAGGAAATTATAAATATGGGTCGGAATAGTTCTATGGGACCCAAACGGATCTTTCTACACTGCGATCACATTTCCCTCCTTTTTCAAGATCTGGGACCAGGAGGAGATCTTTCCAGCAAAAAGGTTTGCTTTTCACCGCATCTCCTTGAGGACAAGGTGATTTTTTAAGGAGGGAGTATTGATAGAGATCCAACCCAAGAGCAAGCTCCATAAGCCCAAATATATTGTATATGCAAGGAAGAAGGGAATGGGACCTAAGATAGGTATAACAAAGAGGGAGACGTGACAAAAGTGTGATTAGTTGGTAGTGGAGTTGTTATTTGTTGATTAGGAGAGATAATACCAGATTCTAGAAGATTTGGTAAGGGGGTAACGAGTAACTATATGTATGAGGGGTAGGTGCTGATGAGGGCAGACCATTTGTTGAGTAAGGAATTGGGGAGTGAAGAGTCTCTGTACTACCCAGGAGTGTTCATACACTATTACCATGGAGCCGTGGAGGCCGAGATGATGGGTTTGGGATGGCAAGGCTTTGAGAAGGACAAATGGTAGTTTTTTGTTTTTCTCTTATTTGTTTTTTTTTTTTTATTTAAAGTTCAAACTTTGATTTGTATGCCTTTTTAGTTTTTTTTCCTAGTTTTTGATTTGAGTTGCTGTTAATTTATGGTCTATGTGGGATTCTATTTTGGTTTTGAAAGATTTGTCCTTGTATTTTGATTATTGTATTTTGCTTTTTGATTTTGGATTGTTTATGTATAAATATTGCAACTTGCAAATTCTTATTATTTGGTTTGTGCTGGCTCTATTTGGTAGAGTAGGAAAGTGATGAGAAATTGATTTTAATCTTTTTTATAAAATTTTTTAACTGAAAATCGAAAACCAGCCTGTTCAATTTGGTTCGGTTAGCCTACAAAAAAAGAACTGATTGGTTGATATTCTATATCAACTGATTGGTTCGATTCGGTTGGGTTTTGACTGACCTCTAACACGCATGATTTCACAATTTATTAACAATAGTTAAGAGAAATGTAGGCATAAAAACTATACTTTGTAGTTGTGAAATCTGTGGCAGATTTACTAAAAGTGTTAAGCCCCAGCAGAAGCAAGGTTTTTCTCTGGAAATAGAGGAGTAAAATTGGGTCAATGGTAAAAGAAGTTTAAAAGGTATCACATACAAACAAAACATGCTTTAGTTTTTTAATGAAATGACACAATCAGAAGAACAAATATTTATATAGAAATGAGTTTGTTTACATAAGTTTGCTCATGTTATCACCCTTCTACTCATGCATTATTAAAACTTGGATTCAATTATTGGGTTTTCCAATTGATGGAAGCCTTCCCTCATCCTGAACTTTTACGTAAAAATAAAACACATATGACAGAAAAGATACGACATGTTACAGTACTTTCTGATTTAGTCAATATAATTTTTGTTTTATTTTTGCAAGGGATAGTCCAAGCAAATATGTAAAGCACCCACCAACACGTATACTATAACTGCCTTGCAGAATGGTTAATGGGAGTCGGTCTTCTCCAATTTTATTATTCAGAAAGTAATTTTGATCCTTATCGGAGTGAGGCAGACATCAGCAACTAGGAATGAGAATCAAATGTAGCAAGCAGAATAGTCGTTGTTGATCCTCTCCTTTCTTTTTCTGATAGCATTTCAAGAGCATTGTTAAAAAAACATGAACGAAACCAAGAGAGTTGATAGAATTGGAGAGAGATTGAAGAATGTTAAAGATGAAAAATTACTTCACAAATCAAAATGATATTCTGAGCTGAAGAAAAGTATGTACAAAAGCTTGCAGGTGTACATTTGCATCATAGACACTATTGTACAGTAAACACAACTACAAGTTGTTATAACAGAAATAATTAGCAAAAAGAAAATGTGTAGTTATGTAACTAAGCAATGAGTCAGTTCTCTGTGTGGGCCCGGCTGGTTCGCTCTCTCCATTCAGAGCTTGTTCCCATGATTCACCCTGTAACTCCCCACAAGCCACTCCCAACTTGGGAGGAAAATTCACAACGACCTGAAATGGAAGAGCCTTAGTAAACATGTAAGCCAACTAATCGGCAATGGGCAAGTGGCCCATGTGATCAGCCTTTGATTTCTCACGCACAATATAACAATCAATGTCCAAGTGTTTAGTGCTAGCATATCCAATTATACCGTGACAAGAATCAACGCTACATGGTCTCCAATGAGCATCTCAAATCATCTCAATCTGGAAACAACAATATCAACACCAAATTCTAGTAAGAGCTTAATCAATAAGAGCAGAAGTTAACCATCAATGCTGAACCATTCAAAGTAAAAGAAAAGAAAAATAAAAATCACGAAATGTCAAAAAAAATGCCAGAGTTTAACCACTAAAAGCAGGTGCTTATCATTAGCACTTATCCACCTAAGGTAAAAGCTGAAAAATGGTAAAAACTAATCACCAAGGATAGGAATTAACTTCAGGCTTAACCATCTAAAGCAGGAGCAAAATCCAGACCAAAATGAAAAGAACAAATGAAACAATCTTCAAACAACCAAATCAGTTAAGTCTCAAATCATAAGACAAGAATAACATCAAAATTGAATCAAATCCAAGTTGGGAGAGTGGCTACAACCTTCAGTTAAGAATTAACTATGCATCATCAAGAACACGTATGAGAAAGAGAATTTGAACATGAAACTCCACCTCTAATCAATGGGCAAATTACCAAACAGTGTATGTGCATCTCCAACACGACGACCATACCAAAACATGGAAGATGATGAAACCGCCAAAATATCAAAGTTTAACCACGAAAATTCAAACAGTACTAAAGCAAATAGGAATCACTTCTATCATCCATTCCTCTTTTTCTTTTCAATCTGTTTTACATGCTTGATGCTCGTCATAACATTACATTACAGTAATTGAAGTTTCCTTGAATTTTTATTATTGAATAAAGTTATAAAGATTATTTTTCAAAAACAGATATATAAATATCATTTACGGCTAAAAATAGGGAACTTAACTCCAACTGACGTCAATACAATCAATCGACTGTCGGTGTCCATCATCATTATAGAACTAAACTACAGTTGCAATTTTTAATAAATTAAGATTTACTAATTGTTCAAATAAAGAAATCATTTTTTTTTTTAAGAAGTTTGAAAACTCGTACCACATGTAACGTGTTTAAGCATTGTTTCTGCAATGAATATGAATAAACTAATGCCAGTATAGTGGATCTTATCTTTTATAAGATTCAAGATTATAGTTGTGGGCGTGGTAGATAAAAATCTCCTCTCCGGTCTGTATCGATCTTTGTCCAAATAAAATTTTGTGTCTGACACATGAAATTTATCCATTGGCATGTGTTTGGTATCGGAATAAAGAATTAGGTGAAAATTTTATATCACATAAAATTAATCTATAAAATTTTTTATTATATTTTTATTCTATATCAAATATCCCAAAATTTTTAGAATCTAAAATAGATAGATTTTTATTTTTTTTCAGACAAAAAAAACGTTTTTCTTGTTCACCCTAGCCACACTCTTCTCCCACCCAAGGCCACCACATTTGCTTTTCTGTTTTCCGTCATTTTGTGTTGGTGCAATGTGATTCATTGATAAGGAACGTTAACAACTCCGCTGCACTGTGGTGGGCTGGTCCATCTCTGTTATTGTATTTATGAAATTATCTACCCGTTCATCGACTACTGCCACTCTTTCATTGTTAATTGCATATAAATAGATGTAATGGGTTGGTGAAAAGTTTCTATAATTTTTTTATTTTATTTTGTTTTTTGTGTTCATTTGCATAAAAGATTTGACACCATTCATCTTCTTGCTATAATTGAGGTTGGCAACGTGAATAAATAATACATATAGCTTACTGTTAGATAATTCAAATTTATAAGCTCTGAAGATTATATAAGCTCTTATTATTAGTCTAATCAATTATGCTTATCCAACATTACATTCACCTAGACTTTCTGGACAGCAATTTCGTAATAATGGCACAAAGGGACAAACACGTACCAACCACCAAGCGCGCAGTCCAGTGCCAATGTACCTTCTCAAGAATCAATTCATGGTGTGCCGACACAAAACGATGGAAAAAAAAAAGGCAAAAGTAGCGTGGAATTTGTGTTTTTCTTTTGGAGATGTGACAAGGAGGAGTGTACGGCATTCAGTTTGGTTCAGATTTTAGACAAAAATCATCAAATAATAAATTTTGTTTCGATATGATTTGATTCGATTCGATTATAATTAAAAAATTGAATCACATTAAATAAATTTAAATTATTTTATATTAATTTAATTTTTGATTTTTTATAAAATATTTTATAAAATATAAAAAAAATAAATTTTATGTTGTATAAATTAAAATAATTAATAGGTAATTAAAAATATAAAATATTATGTTAAAATATAATAAAAATATTTGAATAATTTTAATAGAGTTTAATTGAGGTATATTGATAGTGTAAAATTTTTTTATATTGTTATTCAATCAAAATCTTTTATTTGTATGACCATTCAAGTAGTGAGTGGTTATATTAAAAACTTTTGCTAATGTGGCAATATATGATTTGATATCTGTGTAAAAAAATTTTATACGGATAATATATTTAAATTAAATCTATTTTAATATTAAAATATTATCAATATATATATATATATATATATATATATATATATATATATATATATATATATATATATATATATATATATATATATATATATATATCTGTGTGTGTGTGTGTGTGTGTAATATATTATTGGGTTGATTTTAGAAATTAAAATTGAAAGCTGAAGCGAATCAATTGATTTTTGTAAAATAAAAATCAATTAAAACTGATTCATTTATCTTTTAATTGGTTTTTTGGTTTTTTTGGATCAATTTTTTATTTTAATTTGGTTTGCATCGATTTTGAATATTCCTAGTAACAAGCGTGAATAAAATAATTAGAATAACGAGAAATATGAAGGGCTTATCAATTTTTATATGAAATTTATGAGAGAAAATTATATTTTAAATATTTGCAAATGTATGAGTTTTTTTTTTTTCTCAATTCGCTGCCAAAGGTTAAGTAGAAAATTTTATTTTATTTTTTTTAAAAAAATTGATTCAAAATCCTATATTCAAGGTGGCGGATTTTGGGGAAAAAAATGGCCAGTTGTATTAAAATTATATTAATTTTTTAAATTTTAAAGAGTTCAAGTCAGTTCTAAAAAATACTTTATAAGAGCTCCTATAAGCACTCTTTAGCTTTTAAAATTTAGGAACAAAAACACCCCAATTTTTTAGTTTACCAAATAAAAAAAATAGATTTATATTTTTTATAAGCAAAAAATCTCTTCAAAAAGCACTATCAAACTAGGCATTTATCCAATAATTTCATTTAAACCTTAAGGAATCCAATTTTTTTTCTTTTTTTGTCCATTCACGGCATTGCCATGAATTAAGCATGTTTAAGTAAAGTTTACTCACCTTGTCTTACCATTTGTACGCTAAATAGTAGATTTAAAGCAACATATCATTAAATAATAATATTTACATATATATGTAAATATTATTTATTAGTTAATGTAATTTCCAATTTTAATAATTTGAACTTCTAGTTATTTATAAGTGGGACTATTAGCTCTTTTTTTTTTTTCCTATTTACACGTGCTCATATTTGCTTCTAATTTTTATTATTGTTGGTAAAATTCAATGAGATAAGACAAATAAAATAGAAATAAAAATTATCCCTAGATAATTGATAACAAGAACACTAAATTGAAGAGAATTAAAATAAATAAAAAAATACAATGACAACGAAATTGTTTACCGTAATTATGATTGAGGCGTACTCATCATTGAACTTAAAAGTATAATTATGAAAAAAAGATTCCATTGAATCCCATTCTCAGATCGCTTGTGCCATGTATCAATCCACTGCTGATGCATCTCTATCTGATTCCAATATGAGTTTCTCCTCGGGTCTTGGTTATAAGATAATCCTAGATTGACAAAATTAGAAGGAACAAGCTGATAAAGGCCAAATTGACCCTTTAGGCAGTTGCTCGAGTGCTACTCAACCACTTCAAAGCATATAAGGGCAATGATAGTTGAGCACACTGCATGTTCTTACCACACATGGCGTGGAACACAATTAACAATTGCAGAAATCTCATAGGGATACCACAAAAACTACACCTATATTATAAAATTAAAAAAAATGAGATACACATATAATATTGATTGCTACATTATAGGAATTGCTATAGTATTTTAATCATTACTTGATTATGCAAACCAATACAATATAAACCCCCTTATATTGTCGATGATGTTGTAATCAAATCTCTGTAGATATTCGACACTAGTTCATCTATGTAAATTGTTGTTATTTAAACATTTACTGGTTAGAGTAATTAAGAATTTTAGTACCTTGGACTTCTAGTTATTTATAAATGGGACTATTGGCTCATTTTTTATCTATTCACACTCGCATATATTTGCTTCTAATGTTTATTTTCCTAATTAACCTTAGTTAAATTTAAAACTTAATATATTTTTATTTTCCTAATTATCCTTATATATTTTATTATTCAAGTTTTTAAAGGAAAAAATTCAAATATATTAAAAAATTAAAAATTGATTATCGTAGAAAAAAATGATTATGTTGATTCTTGTTTTTTCAAAACATATGAGATTGATTAGATTAGATCAAATTTCAATTTTAATGTTAAAAACCAATCTCATCCCATTTAATTTAAATTGGTTAGTATTAACCAAATTATGAGTGCGTTTGTTTAATTTTTACAAAAATAATTTTTTGACTAAAAAAGTAACTTTTTATAGAAGTTATCCATCTCATCTTCTACTCAAAAGCTTAAAAAAAAAATCTTATTTTTAATTTTTGAGTAAAAATTGAAATGAATAGTATATATAAAAAGTTATTTTTTTAATAATTAAAAAATCACTTTTTATCAAAAGAAGTTGAAACAAGCACCCTATGTTTATTAATTACTTACCATGGCTGCATGGATTTGTGTGCTTTTTTTTTTTGTTGTTATTGGATATGTAAAAATCCTACATAGATCATGTAGGATTCTTTGCAATTTTTCTTGTCTCAAAACCCTATAAGCAACATGTAGGATTTTTTGTAATTTTTTTATATCGCAATTCTTTTGTTCAAAAATCCACCACCTTGAATGTAGGATTTTGCATCAACTTTTTGAGAAAATAATAAATTAAGTTTTCCTACTTGTTCTACAATGGATTGTGAAAAAAAAAAACCCATATATCCATAAATGTTCAAAATAACTTATATTGTGATAATTTTATCACACAAATACCATATAAAAATTGATAAGCCAAGAAGGAACCCTAACGGTGTTAGATTTTAATAAAAAAATTATTTATACCACCTTTTAAGATATATTTTAAGATACACGTTTATATTTTTAAATATTGGTTGAGAGTAAATTTCAATTATAAATCTGTTGCATAAATTTTATGTGACACGGAATCTTGTATTTTCAGGATAGAGAGGGAGATGATGCATATGATAAGAAATTTCTATCTCAAATTATAATTTAAACAAAAATGTTATCTTTTACAATTTTGTTTAAATTACGATTTGGTTTAATTATTATGCTAGTCCCTATAGTTTCACTTAATTTTTAATTAGGTCCCTCTAGTTTAAAATTTTATAATCAGACCCTTATATTAAACAAAATTTTATAATCAAGTCTTTATCGTTAACAATCGTTACAAAATTTTCTTGGCAATGCTATAGTGCACTTAATGAAGTTTAATACACTATACACCTTATTGATCTAAATTGTTTAATGTATATAAAATGAAAATCTATGGAAAATCCATAGCTAAAAATAGTGTAAAGTACCAATACACCCACTTAGTATAGTGTACTCTAGACGCACCATCACATCCGTTTCAATCCCTTCACTATCACCATCACCATCCCTTCACTGTTCCTCTTAGGGATGTCAATGAGGCGAGGTGAAGGATGGGAGCCATAGATAGATACCTGCCCCATACCCGCACGTAGGGGTGTGCACGGATCGGGTTGGATCGGGTTCAGGGGAAAAAAATACCCAAATCAATCAAATATAGTTGGGTTGGGTCGGATCGGGTTTTAGCTTTTTTTTGCCCCTAACCCGAACCAACCCAACCCGAACATTTTCAGGTTGGATCAGGTCAGGTATAAGAGTAGACATCCTTTTTTTTTTTTTTTGATGAAAAATATATTAAAATATCCTATTTTGTGACATTTTAAAACCTTTAAATTGTGTTTTTAAAATTTGAATATAATTAATAAATATTTTTAAAAAAATTACATACATAATTGATAATTCCATAATCATCATTATGAATATATTGTATATTATACATTATACAATATCAATAATCAATAAATTTAATTATACACTAATATATTAACAGAATCTAAAAGTCAATATTTATGATTATAATTTTGTATATTAATATATAAGTGAATGAGTCATTATTTATAAACAAAAAAAAATAGGGTTCGGGTCGGGTCGGGTCGGGTAACGGGTTTAATTTTTAAACCCGTTACTCGAACCGAATGTTGGACGGGTCAATCGGATTTTACCCGATTAGACCCGATTACCCAATCCGAACCAACTTTTTTGCATACGGGTCGGGTCGGGTCTTCGGGTATTCGCATTTGAAAGCCTCTGCGGATAAGTGGATACTAACGGATATTTATGGGTACCCATATATTATTAAAAATTTTAAAAGATTTAGAAAAATAAAATAAATAAAAATAATTTTAATACCATAATTTAAAACTTAAAAATAAAAATAAATACATAATAGTAGTCTAACTTTTAGCTTGACACATAATAAACATAAGTAGTAATCCAAATTCCAAATCTAAACTTTAGTCCCACCAATGAAAATTACAACATTTAACCAAACTATGAAACTAAATAGTAGCATTTAACTAATCCAAATACAAAAGCATAATCCGGTATCATCATGGCCACATCATGAAACTCCCTTTGCAACTTTAACTTAGATAAATTGATTTCTACAAAAATAAAACAAATAAATATGTAAACAAACAATATTATTGTGAATGTTATAAAGCATCCAATTTGTCATATAGTATATGAACTAGGAACTATGCTGAACACAACGACAGAACACTACAATTAGCATACCCAAACTAGACATAAATTGGGTTGACGCATACTTGCAAGAAGCCTAAACAAACAACAAAGGCCACATTAGACAAAAACACAATTCAAACCAGTAGACCATGTCAGAACAAACTAGAAACATGCCAATCCTACAATAACAACAATTATTATTGGAAGCACTTTCAACTCATTTTTATTCTATTCCTTAGCCACCTTTTTACAACTTTTTGGGTCTTCCCTCTTCTATATTATCTAAGAATTGCCATTAATACTACCAAATGCTCCATAAAAAAAGGTGCATTATCAATGTACAATTTTTTTTCACAAAATCCTTTTAAAAACAAAAAGAAGTAGGGTCTTTTCACAAAAAAAAAGAAGCAGATAATTCTTTGACAGATTCCATCTATGTATATCCCAAAATAGAAAAAAAAATAATAAAGAAAAGAAACACAAGCATATTCTATGATTTTCATAAGCAACATGAAGAAATACCAACGCACTAGTGGAGAGAGGTGGCAAGGGGAGCCGACAGAGGCGTCGTACAAACTATGACAGCTTCAACGTTGGCGTTGTTGTCACACGATCTGTAACATGGATGGCAAAGGCGTCACGCTGTGATCTAGGACAATGAAGTAAGGCGAAGGCACTAGCAAGATCTAGGATGGCTAGTGGCAGTGTGGCACCGGCGGTTGTGAGGTTGTTAGGTTGAGTAAGAGTTATAAGGAAGGAGAGAGTAAGGCAGCTATTGGGGAAATGGGATAGAAATTATAGAAAAATATAAAATTAGGGTTAGTAAAGTTATATATATATATAGTGTATCACATGAGAAATGAGCAAATCTTAACTGTTGGATCTTATATGAATAGTCAAGATTAAAATATAAAATCTTATGACTTTTTAAGTGATCATGTGACCTTTAAATAAATTTAAATCTTGACCATCCATATATGGTTATTTGCTCTTCTCACTCTCATAATAAACTACTCCTCTCATAATTGGGTTGGGTTGGTTTGGTTTGGTTCAGGTTGATAAAATTTTTTGATCAAATCTGAACCAAACCAAACCAATCAAAATTAGATTGGTGTAGTTCGGGTGTTCAGGTACCCGAACTCAAAAACAACTCACTAAATCCACTAACTCAATAGAAACATCAGCAAATCCACACAAATCCAATGACCCACTTAGTTGTTTTCAATAACCTGATCATTAACAGCTACTTTTAAAAATTTCATTTAGCATGAAAGAGAAAAAGAGAGAGAGGAAGAATGCACTCACAAAAACATACATAGTAACACACCAACACAAACATATGAAATAAGTTCCAAACTTCTTTTAGGGCATATATCAAACATCTCAAAGATCAAAATTAAATTTTAAAACTTTACACTAATTGCACAAAACCCATCACACACTGACAGATCTGACCTTAATTCAAAACCCAAACCCGCCAAGAACCCAGATCTAGACGCCAAAACCTCATAAAAGACAGATGTAGTAGAAATGTGTTATATCGCAAACACAAGAAGGTGCTACTGTTGTGGGCTGTGCTAAGTGAAGATCAGCGGAGCAACGGTGCTGTAGGCTATGCTGGCGGAGATCGACCGGCGGTCTTGGGCAGAGATCCACATTGCTGCTTCAGCGTGTGGGTCCATGTCTCTGCAACTATGGTCTTAGGTTGAGATCCTAAGATCCACATCGCAGCGGTTGGCGGGCTTGGGAAGGTGGTGGTCGATGAGCTTGGCAGATGCTAGGTGTGGGTGCTGGTGTCTTGGGTGGTGGTAGGTGAGTAGGTGACAGTGAGGTTTGGGAAAGGGAAAGGAAAAAGGAAAAGGAAAAAGAAAAGGAAAGGTAAAGTAACAAGAAGTAACGAGATTATGAGACAATGACTCAGAGTGAGATATGTTACATGTTCTTCTCACTGTCATGTGTTTTTTTATTTAAAAAAAAAAAGAGTGTGTATGTTTGGGTTAGGTCGGGTAACAAATTGGAAATCTCCTAATTCAATACCTGAACCAAATCAAACCAAATCAATTTAATTGGATTGGTTCGAATTTGTCAGGTTCATCGGGTTAATCCGATCCGCTTACACCTCTATGAAGAGGCATGGGGCTGGGGATGCAATGATGGTGGCATTGCAAATGATGGTCTTGGGGGTTTGGTTTTGGTTTTGGTTCTGCCATTGTTCTATTTGTATATTTGGGTTATGGATTGTGGGCTCGAAGGGGCTTAGGTTGGTTTGTTGTTGCTATTGTTCTATGTTTGTGTTTGTAATATCTTGAGGTTTGGATGTAATGTTTGTGGAGGTTTCAACTATTAGAAGAGATTATGGGTGTAGGTTGGTTTTTGGGTTTGAGGAGGATGGGATGTCATGGAGGAAATGGGACTTTTCTGATGAAGGAGGAGAAGTGGGTGGTGGGGAGGAAATGGGGAAAAGGGAGATGGAAAAGGAGAAGGAATATTATTAGAATATTCTAGTTAATTTCAAGTTATTGCAACGACGGCTAATATTAGCTACTTAATTACAAAACTTTGTTTAATATAAGGACCTAATTATAAATTTTTAAACTGTAAGGACCTAATTGAAAATTGAATAAAATTAAAAGAATTAGCACAATAATTAAACCTTATGATTTTGAGTAGAGGTATAAGTGGATCGGGTCAACCCGAAGAACCTGATCAATCCAAACCGAACCAATTAAATTGGTTCAGATCATCGGATCAATCGGGTACGATCTAATTGGAATCGACTAATGTTTAGTTCGATCATTGGATTTGGAGTTTTACAACTCGATACCCGACCCGACTCGAACACCTTATTTCTTTTTTTTTCCCCTTAACAAAATAACATATTAGAATGATATAGCCTTTGAATATTAGAATAGAATCTAAAATTTGCTTATATGAAAGTTTTTATGATTATTTTTTACTATTTTTTTTTCGCAGAAACTGGGAAAAAACATTTAAACTGGTAATCCAATTACTTACACCGAACCAACCCAAATTTGATTGGTTTGGTTTGGTTTGGATTTGGCCAAAAAATTTTATGAATCCGAACCAAATCAAACCAACTAAAATTAATCAGTTCGGATTTATTTTTTTCTCAAAACCAATCCGAATCAATCCATTTACACCCCTAATTTTGAGGTTCTAGAAACGTAGACCAAACATACTATATATAACTTAGAATGTAACTCAAGAAATGATCATCATTATGAATGTGATTTGTTCTTCTGTGCGAATAATAGTGGTGAGTTAG
This sequence comes from Pterocarpus macrocarpus, assembly GCA_031439585.1. NCBI lineage: Eukaryota > Viridiplantae > Streptophyta > Magnoliopsida > Fabales > Fabaceae > Pterocarpus > Pterocarpus macrocarpus. The sequence continues at coordinate 40,205,346 of CM062518.1, forward strand.
TTTCTAATTTTTTTTTTCATCCATAACTTTTTACTTTCATCCATAATTTCTGCAATAATCTTCATCGATAGGAAAATTTGTTTACCGAATGTGATATAAACAAATTGACGTCTTTTAATTGTTTTTAGATTAACCCTTCCACAAATTAAGGACTATAGCTTTTACTGTATTTATTCCATTTTTTATTTCGTGTAACTTTCTAAAGCGATTCATGTGAAATGATTGTTAAGTTACTAAACTATTAAGAGTGGATTAGTGGTATGGGATTTGAGTAATATGCTCAAGATCAAAGTGTTATTGAAGTTGAAAAAAATGAAATGATTGAGTGGTAATGGTACCGTATAGCATACCTCTAATTTCCATCTTCTCACGATAAAGACACGACTCGTATCAAATTCGTAACTTTAAATAGCAGTGGAGCAGTGTTTCTGAATTTGCAACCACTCGAATACACAACATCACCCAAAGATGAAGCACGCAAGCTCACACTTTACTGTTCTAATAATTGGTCTTTTATTTTCATGTACATCTTCTGCATCTGATATTCATGAAGACTTCGTTCGGTGTCTTCACCTTAATAACTCCACATCAATCTCCAAGGTTGTTTACACCCAAACGAATACCTCGTACTCGTCCATACTGCAGTTTTTCATTCAAAACCTTAGATTCGCATCCAGCACAACCCCAAAACCACTTGTCATTGTGACACCCCTGCAAGTTTCTCATATACAAGCCACCATAATCTGTTCCCAGCGCCATGGCTTGCAGATTCGAATTCGAAGTGGTGGCCATGACTTTGAGGGCCTCTCCTATGTTTCTCAAGTTCCATTTGTCGTCATTGATCTCATAAACCTTAGAGAAATCCATGTGGACGTAGAAAACAGCACGGCATGGGTTCAAGCTGGGGCAACTATTGGTGAACTTTACTACAGAATCAGTGAGAAAAGCAGAACTCTCGGCTTTCCAGCAGGTGTGTACCCCACTGTTGGAGTTGGTGGACACTTCAGTGGCGGTGGCAATGGATTTTTGCTGCGTAAATATGGCATAGCTGCTGATAATATAATTGATGCTCACATGATTGATGTGAAAGGTAGGCTTCTTGACAGAGAAGCCATGGGTGAGGATCTTTTTTGGGCCATTAGAGGTGGTGGCGGAGCAAGCTTTGGAGTCATCACTGCATGGAAGATAAAAACTAGTTCCAGTTCCATCAACTGTGACGGTATTCAGTGTTCCCAGGACTATGGAACAAAATGCAACCAAGCTCATACATAGGTGGCAAGTTGTGGCAAGCAAACTTCCTGAGGACATAACCATTAATGTCATATTGGAAAGGGCAAATTCAAGTAAAAAAGGGAAGTCAATAACACAAGCCACATTTCAATCCATGTTTCTTGGAGGTGTGGATCAGCTCATTCCCTTGATGCAAGAGAGCTTCCCAGAATTGGGTTTGGTCAAAGAAGATTGTACTGAGATGAGCTGGATAGAATCGGTCCTTTACCTTTTTGGATTGAGTAGTCAATCCCTTGAAGTTTTGTTGAACAGAACTCAAACTACACCATTCTTTCTCAAAGCAAAATCTGACTATGTGAGACATCCCATTCCGGAAATTGGCTTAGAAGGAATGTGGCCACTGTTTAATGAAGATGGGGCCAAAGGTGTACGGATGCAACTATTTCCTTATGGGGGAAGAATGGATGAGATTTCTGAGTCCGAAGTTCCATTCCCACACACAGCTGGAAACTTATATGAAATTTTCTACCCAGTGATATGGCTACAAGAAGGGGATGAGGTAGCACAAAGGCACATCAATTGGATTAGAAGACTTTACAGTTATATGGAACCTTTTGTTTCACAGTCCCCTAGAGCTGCATATGTCAACTGTAGAGACCTTGACCCTGGGGTAAATAACGAAGGCTACACAAGCTATGAGCAAACTAGCATTTGGGGTCTTAAGTATTTCAAGAACAACTTCAAGAAACTGGCACATGTGAAGACTGAGGTTGATCCTCTTAACTTCTTCAGGTACGAACAAAGTATACCTTCTCTTATGCCGAAGGTACCCAAATAGAAGTCTCTGAGCAGCAGTGCTTAGAATCACATATGTTTTCTATTCATCACATACTGGATGATGAAGATATAAAACGCACAACGTTTGGTATGAGGACCTTGAAAGCTCTAAAGATGATGGCTATTAAGCAATAAAGAGATGTAAGATGTTTACTATACCTTAAACCAAAATTTTTTCTTATGCCTGAATTAAAATTAATGGAAGACCTTGGGCATACTCTAATGGTGTTAATCCTTGAATTGAAATCGCAGAATTGTTTAACTTTGCCCGATTAGTCTTTTAACAATGCTCATAAAATAGTTATAAAGATGTCATATCTTTCAAGTTGGTGATGGTTATGAAAATCATTGTGATCCTACAAAAATTTGAAAATGCATCAACTTCTGCACAAAGGAAAAGTAGGAAAAGATTTTAAATAATCAATAACAGTTAATAATTATATGCAATTTATTAAATTTGTTTGAGGTCCAGTAATAGAAAGAACTTATTACCATTGTGTTGCTCGGTATACTTGATAAATAAGTGCAAGCTGGAAACATAAGAAAGATTATATCCTTCGTATGAGAATGACTGATAATTTTTGTTTTAAAGTCCAATATGTATTGGCAAAACCAATTTCAGACATACTGAATTTGGTATTATCAATTAGACCACTATTATGGAAAATTCTCCTGCCACTTACCATAAAATGGTCTTTTTCATGTCATAAAAACCGTAGAAGTATTAGAATAAAAAAGAAATCACTATAATGAAGATTCAAATTCAAATTCAAATCACAAAAAAATACATTTTACCACCTCAATGAAATGCTAAAGATTAAAAGGAAAGCTTCCTGTCAGTGGTTCTTCGTCAGTAAAAGGAGTAAATAATGAAATCCTGAATAAAGCTTTATCACAATATTAATAGTACAACAACAATAAGTCGTGTCCCACTAGGTCTAGGTGGGGTTGGGCACATAGATGTGATGGTGGTATAGTCTGCAATCATTTGCGGCTTTTCCTCATTTGACACTGTATTTAAACTTTACAGCACGTTATTTACAAGTCATGACCGAGCATTAACAGCCTACATTGTTGATCCATGCGGACCGCCTAAGACAACTCTCTGTTTTTACCTTAACTTGAGACTGGCTACGTAAAGAGTTGAAATAAAACACAGTATACGCATGGTTTCACAATTTATTAACAGTAGTTAAGAGAAATGTAAGGACAAAACTATACTTTGTAGTTGTGACAGCTGTGGCATATTTATTGAAAGTGATAAGCCCGGCAAAAGCAAGGTTTTTCTCTGGAAATACAGGAGTAAAATTGGGTATGATGGTGAAAGAAGTTTAAAAGGCATCACATACAAACAAAGCATGCTGTACTTTTTTAATGAATGGACACAATCAGAAGAACAAATATTAATATAGAAATGAGTTTGTCAACAGAAGTTTGCTTATCTGGTTGCCCTTCTGCCCATGAATCACCATGACTTGAGTTCGATTTCTAAGTTTTGCAATTGTTGGGAGCCTTCCCCTAAACCTGAATTTTTATGTAAAAATAAAAAACATATGATAGAAAATATATGACATGTTACAATACTTTCTAATACTGTCAAGAAAATTTTTGTTTTATTTTTGCCAGGGGTAGTCCAAGCAAATGTGCAAGGCACCTGCCAACTAGTATACTATAACTGCCTTGCAGAATGGTAAACAGAAGCCGGTCTCTGCCAACTTTATTATTCAGAAAGTAATTTTGATCCTTATCGGAAAAAGGTAGACACCAGCAACAAGGAATGAGAATTAAATGTAGCGAGCAGACTAGTCATTGTTGATCCTCTTCTTTTTCTGATAGTATTTCCAGAGCATTGTTAAAAAACATGGACAGAACCAAGAGAGTTGATAGAATTGGAGAGAGATTGAAGAATGTAAAAAATGAAAAACTACTTCACAATGATATTCTGAGCTGCAGAAAATTAAGTACAAGAGTTTGCAGGTGAACGCTTGCATCATAGACACTAAACACACCTATAAGTTGCTATAACACAAGTAATTAAGCAAAAAGAAAATTTGTAGTTATGTAACTAAGCAATGAGCCATTGTGTGTGGGGGCTGGGCTGGTTCGCTGTTTCCTTGCCGAGCTTGTTCACATGATTCATCCTCTAACTCCCCACAAGCTGGAGGACGATAGATATCAGCCATTCCCACCTTGGGAGGAAAACTCATGACGACCTGAAATGGAAGAGCCTTGCTAAACGGCAATTGGCAAGTGGCCCATGACACCAGCCTGAGATTTCTCATGCACAATATAACAATCAACGTCCAAGTGTTTAGTACTAGCATTCCCAATTATTATACCGCGACAATAACCAAGGCTACATGGTCTCCAATGAGCGTCTCAAATGTACTAATTCATCTCTATCTGGGAACAACAATATCAACACCAAACTCTAATAAAAGCTTAATCAATAAGAGCAGAAGCTAACCATTGATGCTAATCCATTCAAAGCAAAAGAAAAAATCATGAAATGTCAAAATAATGCAAAAGTTTAGCCACTAAAAGCAGATGCTAATCATTAATACTTATCCACCCAAGGTAGAAGCTAAAAACATGAAATGCTAAATAATGGTAAAAACTTAATCACCAAGGGTAGAAGTTAACTTCAGGCTTAACCATCCAAAGCAGAGCATAGTCCAGAGCAAACTAAAAAGAACAAATGAAACAATCTTCAAATAACCAAATCAATTAAGTCTCCAAATCATAAGAATAACATCAAAATTTTGAATCAAATCCAAGTTGGGAGAGTGGCCACAACATTCAGGTAAGAATTAACTTTGCATCACCAAGAACACGTATGAGAAAGAGAATCTGACTTGAACGTGAAACTCCACCTCTGATTAGTGGGCAAATTACCAAACAGTTTATGTGCATCTCCAACACGAGGACCGTCACAAAAAACGGAAGAAGATGAAACCACCAAAATATCAAAGTTTAACCACGGAAATTCGAACCGTACTAAAACCAAATAGCAACCACTCCTACCATCCATTCCTCATTTTTTTTTTTTTTAAGTCAAATTCTTTTCAATCTGTTAACATGCTTGATGCTCATCATTACATCACATTACAGTAGTTGAAGTTTCCTTGAATTCCTATTATTGATTAAAGATCATTTTTCAAGAACAGATATATAAATATCATTTATAGCTAAAAGTAGGAAACTTAACTCCAACTGAAGTCAATACAATCAATCGACTGTCAGCGTCCATCATCACCATCATAAAACTAAATTATAGTTGCAATTTTTAATAAATTATGATTTACTAATTATTGAAATTAAGAAATTATTTTTTTTTAGATTTAATTATTTTGCATGTCCATGTAGTTTGATCCAATTTTTAATTAGGTCTTTATAATTTAAAAATTTTTAATTAGATTTCTCTATTAAATAAATTTTTGTAATCAAATTCCTGGAACGATCTATTATTATAAAATTATTAGTTAAATTGAATAAATTTTTATGTTTAAACTTATAAAATTGGGTTAGAATCTATAAATTATATAAAATTTTAAAAAAATTTATAATTTTAAGTTGCTCTAAAGATATAATTATAAAAATTTATTTAATATAAGAATTTAATTAAAAATTTTTAAATTATAAAAATTAAATTAAAAATTGAATGAAATTATTAGAAGTTTGAAGTTTGAATCTTTCTTTTAAGAAGTTTGAAAACTCTTACCATGTGTAACGTGTTTAAGAAATATTTCTGCAATGAATATGAATTAACTAATAGCAGTGCAGTGGATCTTGTCTTTTATGAGATTCAAGATTATAGTTGCGTGCATGGAAGATAAAAATCCCCTCTCTGGTCTGTACCGATCTTTGTCCATAAGATTAGTCTGTACACATGAAATTTACACATCAGGGGGTGTGTACAGGGATAAAAATAAATTGGAAAATTTCATGGCACATGAAATTAATCTATAAAATTTTTTATCCTATTTTCATCTCATATCAAGCATACCACAAAATGTTAGAATCGAACATCGTTAGATTTTTTATTTTTTTATTTTTGTGTCCCTTTTTCGCTATTGTACCTTTTTTCTGGTTCACCCTGGCTGCATTGTTCTCCCACCCCAAGGCCACACTACTTTTGCTTTACCGTTTTCCATCATTTGTGTTGGTGCAACGTGTTTCTTGATTACATATAAATAGATGTAATGCATTGGTGAAAAGCGACTTCTATAATTTTTTTTAATTTAATTTAAATATATTGATATTATAAAATAATTTTATATTATCAATCAATAAAAATAATAAAAAATATCAATTCATATAAATAATTATTTATTATAATAAAATATTTACTATAATTTTTTATTTTTTAATATTTTTATTAATTAACAGTATAAAATTTTTTATACTATCAATATATATCAATTAAAATTATTTTTTTTTGTTCATTTGAATTAGAGATGACAAAAAAAATCTACCAAAGCAATTATCCATGAAGATTACGTACAACAGGGACGGTTATGAGAAGTGGTTTGGTCCCACGTTCAGGGGGACAAAGTCCCCATTTATCAAATGGGGCGTTGGCAAGAACGAGGTCTCTGTCGTAGGAAGATATGCTAAATCCACATATATATTGACAATAACACACAATAAAATTAAATTGATTCAAAATATAATTTATATATGATAAATTAAACTTTTAACCAAAATTAAATTTATAATAATTGACTAATTTTGATTAGAATAAAATTTATAATAATTTAAATTTGCATAATATATTTTTATTTTTAAGAATTTAATTGATATACATTATTAATATAAAAAAATTTTATATTGATATCTAATTATGTGCCATACAGGCAAAAATGATCTACTTTTATAGCCACTACTTTAAAATGAAACTATTTTTATTTATATGATAGTATATAATTAAATATTAGTATAAAACTTCTTTATATTAATAATACATATTAATTAAACTCTATTTTAATTTAAATTATATTATATTACTAATATTATAATAAACTATAAATACTTATGAATGCTATATTTAAATTTAAGTCTTTTTATGTATAATTTTTTTTCTTTTCTAAACTTTTTTAACTTTTCTTTTGCATAAACCATTGAATATTCGTGAGAATTTAAATTCACGGGGAACAAAAAATAGGGACTCATGATAGGAACGGGGACACAGTCAAAAGCACATAAAAAATGGCGCAAGTAGGGCTAACCGCTTTAGGAAAATAGACCGATCATGGTGGTCCGCTTCAAAAAATTAAAAAAAATCTATTACCACTAAAATCCATCACATTTCTAGCTATAGCCGCTTTCTCATGAAATAAGGGCAACGATTTTTCTTAAAATCTATTAGCAAGCACAAGATCAAATTCAAACAAAAACTTACATTAGCCAAAAAAAAAAAACACGCACACACACACTCACGCCGACACAAAGATTAGCATGTCCAGCCAAAAGGGCATTAAACTTAGGCACACAAAGATGCCCACTTCAACCACCTTCTTCCTACTGCTGCCGTTGTCGTAACCATCAGCGGTTGTTTTGCGTAGGGCACGACGAGGTTAGCGACGGGAATAGGGTACAAGCGCACACATCGATCTATTGCTACTTTGCTATTCACTAATTTGCTTTATTCTTGTTTGCTGTTTGCACGCATCGTTCTACTATTGCTGTTGGTCGTTTGCGCATGCCGATCGCCGAAAAGAACCTGCTGGTGGTGATGAATGGGCGATGGGGATCACCGCTGCTGCTCGTTGTGAGAGTTAAGACTTGAGAGACGTGAGAGAGAGAGAGAAAGAGACAGAGTCATTGAATGTGTTGTTTGCAAAATGAGAAAATGAGAAGAAAAGAACCCTATTGTTTATAGTGGGCTACCAGGTTTGGTCCAACAAAAAAAATCCCATGCGCAAGTTAAAAAAAAAAAGGGCACTACAACTCGGTAGCTCACTGCCCAACCCATCCCGATCCACCTCAGCCTATGAATTGGGCGGGTTGAAAAATTTTAGCGGATCTAATTTATCGATCCAACCTGTCATTTTTGGTGGGTTTGGAGGTCAAGCTGGCGGGTTGAGCTCATTTTATTATCTCTAATCCCCACTCCATAAATATCTACTGTCATCCTTAATTTGCATAAAAGATTTGACACCATCCATCTTCTTGCTATATTTGAGGCTGTGAACCTGAATAAATAATACATATAGCATTCTGTTGCTCTGAAAATTATTCAAGCTCTTAATCAATCAATGGTCCATACAATTATGCTTATCCACCGTGCAACCGATTGGCTCATACCCAATTATTGATGTCTTATTAGGTCTCGATTTCAAGAGCGCAATCAATTTTCTTTTCTCAATGAAATGAGTTAAGAATGTGAAATACTTGGTCCAGATTAAGTATATATTTATATTGATGCTATTTTCTTGTTTAAACTGCTTATTTTTTTATTATTATCTCTGTTTTGAAATAATTGCCTATTTTTAAAATTTTATTTATTTAAAAATAATTGTTCTTTTAAAAATTTTAGATAATATTAATTACTATTTTTTAATTATATCTTTATTAAATACAAGAGAAATAACAAATAGAAAGGAATAATCAAAAAAGATAAAATTAAATAAAAATAATTTTATAAAATACATTTCAATTTCTTTAATATTAAATTTTTTTAATTTTTTTCTTAATTTATGTACATATTTTAAGTTGGATGGTTATTTTAAGACAGGAATAGTAGTACATAGTTGCCGGCGATAATGGCCTGCTGTTCTTATTGCGCACAATTATTCGAGCTCATAACTGACGGTCCAAACAATTTGCTTATCATCAACTTTTTTCATCTAGACTTTTTGTACAGCAATTTCGTAATAATGGCACGGAGAAGCTGACACGTACCAAACCACTAAGTGCACAGTGCAGTCAGTGCTTCTCGAGAATCATAGTGCGCCGACACAACATCGTGGAAGTAAAAAATAAAATAAAATAAAATCTAAAGGGCAATTATTAAGGATTCAAAAAAGAAAGTTTTAAATTTTAATTAAAAAATAAAAAAGTTTAAATTTTCAATGCACCAAAAATATTGAAAGTTTAAAATTTTTCTTTTTCTTGAATTTTTAATCGATATTTTTAGCAAAACTCCAAAAAAATAAATCTAATAATATTATATTTTAATTTAAAAATATTAATTTATACCATTTTTTATATATAATTAAACACTTAAATAAAAATATCTTTCAACAAAAAGAACCTGAACTCCTCTCAACAAAAAAGATCTAAATATGTTCTACTCGAATCAATATTTTATTAGTATAGTTTAAACAAAAACTTATCTTTTAAAATTTTAGTTAAATTATGATTTTGAGGTTCTAAGGACCTAAACCAAACATATTATATATATCTTAGAATATAACTCACTTCTCAATGAGAAATGATCATCATTACGAATGTGATTTGTGCTATTGTGCGAATAATATGGTGAGTTACTTTTTAATTTTTTTTTTTTTTTGGGTCCATACTTTTTGCATTTCATCCATAAATTCTGCAGTAATCTTAATCGATAAGAAAATTCAGTTACCAAATGTGACACCAATAAATTGACGCCTTTTGATTGTTTTTAGATTAGCCCTACCATAAATTAAGGAGTATAGCTATTCACCATTTTTATTCCATTTTTTTTACTTTTGAGTAACTTTCCTAAGCAATTCATATGAAATGATTGGAAAGCCATTAGGAGTAGATTAATAATAAAAGATTTGAATAATATGTTTAAGATCATAAATTTAAACCTTATTATTATTGAAATAGGGGAAAAAAAATAATTGAAATGATTGGTAATGGTACCATATAGTATACCTCTCCGTGATAAAGACGCGACTCGCATCAAATTCGTAACTTTAAATAGCAATGGAGTGGTGTATCTCAATTTGCAACCAGTCCAATACACAAACACCTTCCAAAAATGAAGCACGCAAGCTCACATTTGACTGTCATGATAATTGGCCTTTTATTTTCATGTGCATCTTCTGCATCTGATATTCATGAAGACTTCATTCGATGTCTTCACCTCAATAACTCCTCATCAATCTCGAAGGTTGTTTACACCCAAACCAATTCCTCGTACTCGTCAATAGTGCAGTTTTCCATTCACAACCATAGATTCGCTTCCAACACAACTCCGAAACCCCTTGTCATTGTGACACCCCTGCAAGCCTCCCACATTCAAGCCACCATAATCTGTTCCCAACGCCATGGCTTGCAGATTCGAACTCGAAGCGGTGGCCATGACTTTGAGGGCATCTCCTATGTTTCTCATGTTCCATTCGTTGTCATTGATCTCATAAACCTTCGAGAAATCCATGTGGACGTAGAGAACAGCAGGGCATGGGTTCAAGCTGGGGCAACTATTGGTGAACTTTACTACAGAATCAGTGAGAAAAGCAAAACTCTTGGCTTTCCAGCAGGTGTATGCCCCACTGTAGGAGTTGGTGGACACTTCAGTGGCGGTGGCTACGGATTTTTGATGCGTAAATATGGCCTAGCTGCTGATAACATAATTGATGCTCACATCATTGATGTAAAAGCTAGGCTTCTTGACAGAAAAACCATGGGTGAGGATCTTTTTTGGGCCATTAGAGGTGGTGGCGGAGCAAGCTTTGGAGTCATCCTTGCATGGAAGATAAAACTAGTTCCAGTTCCATCAACTGTGACAGTATTCAGAGTTCCCAGGACTTTGGAACAAAATGCAACCAAGCTTATACATAGGTGGCAACTTGTGGCAAGTAAACTTCCTGAGGACATAACCATTAACCTCATATTGAAGAGAGTAAATTCAAGTAAAAAAGTGGAGTTAATAACACAAGCCACATTTGAAACCGTGTTTCTTGGAGGTGTTGATCAGCTAATTCCCTTGATGCAAGAGAGATTCCCAGAATTGGGTTTGGTCAAAGAAGATTGTACTGAGATGAGCTGGATAGAATCGGTCCTTTACGTTTTTAGATTAAGTGGTCAATCCCTTGAAGTTTTGCTTAACAGAACTCAAACTACAGCGTATTTTTTCAAAGCAAAATCTGACTACGTGAGACATCCCATTCCTGAAATTGGTTTAGAAGGAATGTGGCCACTGTTTAATGAAGATGAGGCCAAAGGTGTATTGATGCAACTATTTCCTTTCGGGGGCAGAATGGATGAGATTTCTGAGTCCGAAATTCCATTCCCACACAGATCTGGAAACTTGTGCTTAATTCTGTACGTAGTCTTTTGGCAACCAGAAGGGGATGAGGTAGCACAAGGGCACATCAATTGGATTAGAAGACTTTACAGTTATATGGAACCTTTCGTTTCAAAGTCTCCTAGAGCTGCATATGTGAACTATAGAGATCTTGACATTGGGGTAAACAACAAAGGCGACACAAGCTATAAGCGAGCTAGCATTTGGGGTCATAAGTATTTCAAGAACAACTTCAATAGGCTGGCACGTGTGAAGAATAAGGTTGATCCTCTTAACTTCTTCAGGTACGAACAGAGTATACCTTCTCTCATGTCGAAGGAAAGCAAATAGAAATCTCTGAGCAACAGTGGCTATAATAAAATAAGCCGCTTTGTTCTTTTGCTTTTATGTGTATTCAGGGTACCGTTCATCAGTCCATAATTATCATATTTGAGAAGCTACTTAAATGTCTAATATGATGACTTATCTTTTTTCCAATTTAGCAGCTTCATATATGTTCTCTATTCGTCACATACTGGATGATGAAGATATAAAACACACTATGTTTGGTATGAGGACCTTGAGAGCTCTAAGATGATTATTAAACGATACAGAGAAGAAAGCTGTTTACTGTAACTTAAGCAAAATTTTTGTTATACCTGACTTAAAATAAGTGGCAGACCTTAGGCATACTCTAATGGTGCAAATCCTTAAATTGAAATCCCAGAATTGTTTTAATTTGCCCAATTAGTCATTTTAACAATGCTCATAAAATGGTTATAAAGATATCATACCTTACTAGTTGGTGATAAGTTATGTAAAACATTGTGATCCTGCAACAATTTTGAGAATGCTTCCATTTCTGCACAGTAGAAAAAGAGGAAAAGATTAGGCATTATCAAGGAATTCACATTTTGACTTTTCTGTTAAATAATTATAAACAGTTAATAATTATATGCAATTTATTAAATTTGTAGGGGTTCAGAAACAGAAAGAACTTTATGTTGCTCTTGCTCGGTATACTTGATAAATAAGTGCAAGTACGAATCATAAGAAAGATTATATCCTTCGTATGAGATTGACACAGAATTTTGGCTTCGAAGTCCAATATGTCTTGGCGAAGAATATGGAGCTGGCGAAGCCAATTTCAGACCTATTGAATTTGGTATTATCAATTAGACCTCTGTTATGGAAAATTATCCTACCACTCACCAATAAAATGGTCTTTTTCAATTGGTCCAGCATTTTTCACAAAAACCGCAGAAGAATTTCAATAAAAAAGACAAACCATTACACTGAAGACCTGTTGTTGGTTGCCTCATCGATTGTTTTTAAGAAAGAGACATATTGAATCAGATCTATACTCTGTCAACTGATAGAAAACCCGAGCGCACCATCAACAATCTAGATTTGTTACTTCATCCCTGAGGCTGAAATGGTGGCGGATCTGTAACATGAGCAGCACAGTTATTGATGATCATAACATCTTATTACTCATAAGGAAACTCCAAATAATGTTAGAGCATTCAATTCATTCGTTCCGCATTACAAATTCATTGCTAACAGGAACATGTTTGCGTAGACAAATGCATGGAAAAAGTTGAAATAATCTCAACTGAGGCACAGCAGAAAATAACTTACACATAGCAGAGCAAACACGGATAGATGTGCAGACACCGTCTGAGCCATGACTTGCGACGGTAGAGGCAAAGTGTTTGTGAGACTGATGCGTATGTTTCAGATTTTCTAAATGGTGGTTTTGAAATTTAAATTAAATCAATAAAATTGTCTCCGTACAGTAAATCGCCCTATTTTTTTATTTTTATTTTCTTTTTTGGGTCATTGTTAATCGCTCTAGTTAGTTCTGTCATTGCGTGACTTCTTTGGGCTTCTGGACCGTTGTAAACCCAAAAAAAAACGATAAATTGTCCAAAATTTAGAAAATCAACATAAGTCCCTCCACGGACATTAAAAAGTTGAGTAATCATTAATCAAATAATCAAATTCTAAGTCAATGAAAATTGACATAGTTGATAAGTACTTTTTGACCTTACCCTAAACTTGATGAGATGACCAAGAATCCATCTAAACTTATGTTAATAATAAAAAAAAAAAATCAAATTCTAGACTGATGCTTAGAACGTCAGCTGTGACTTGATGATTTGAAATTTCCCGAGTAATTGATGGAGCTAGGCAACTTTGAAGGTCTTCCTGCTGAAGTTACGTTGCTATTTATTATGTCATACCTGACTCAACAATTACCGAGATGGTAGGAATAGCTACTTTGCTTCGAATTTGCACTCTGGCCTGCCACAATTCCAACGCCATGTCCTACAGAGAAAATGTCAATGGCATCAAGAAGGACCACGAATCTTTATATTTTATTTTTAAATTATTATAAGATTTTATTGTTAATGTTTAAAATGGAGGAAATGGACCAACATAAGAATTATTTAAAACGGAAGAAATGGAGTGACGTTAGTAGAAAAATTCCAATTCGAAGAATACGTGGCTCCACATTTGTAAATCTTTATTTTTAATTTTATAATTACAATTTTGTCATTTCTTTTGTTATGGTTCATTTATTTATTATTTTGCTATTGTCTCGAGCCCTAATTTTGTTCTATATTGATCGATCCTTAGAGTTTGGGAAATTACAGAATTGCCTTTGTGGTTGGCGATTTCATATGTAATTCACTTTCCACATTTAATTCGCCTATCACAATGACGATTTCACGTGTGATTTGCTGACTAGAATGGCAATTCCACGTGGACCTGAGAAAATATTAAAAAAAAATCAACATGGATAAAAGAAGAGCAATTTGGTAAATAATTTTAAAAATGTTATATATTAATAAATAATTTCTCTAACATAGGCAATTTGATAATAAAGCCAAAAATTGCCTATATCAAAATTAAGGGCATGCTAAATATGATACACTAAGTCTGATAGGATAAATTAATATAATAAATTATGAATTTGTCAATTATTTTGGTGCTACAATAAGTACTATAATAACTTATTCACTAAAAAAATTTTATATATTAAAAGGAATGGATAATTTAATCAAATATTGATATATAAGATTAGGTTTGATTGGATTTTATTGTGTGAGAACAATATGTATTTCTCTCTCCCATTTGCTTTTGATCTATTATCTATTATCTATTATCTTTCTTCTTTATTTTTACTATATTTCAAGGTTTCCACGTGAGTTTTACTATGGAGGAAAAATTCCTGTGTGAAACTCCGAAAAAAAAAAAAAGACCTCCACCCATTAGGGAAAAAAAAATCTCTAAAATAAAATACCCCACTAATCAACATTTTCAGCACTTATCTATCTATAATTGATATTCTATATAATTATATAAGGGTGTGTTTGTAATTTTTTTCTGTAAAAATCACCTTTTTATTGAAAAAATTAATTTTCATATACTTTAATAATTTTTTTAAAACAATTAGAATATCAAAAAATGCTATTTTCAACTTTTGTATAAAAATTGAAAAGAGTAGCTTATAAAAAAATAATTTTTATCTTTTTTAGTTATATATAAAGGATTTAATTTGAATACACTGTCAGTGTAAAAATTTTTTACACAGACATTCAATCATATATTACCACATCAGAAAAAGTCTTTAATATAACCACCCACTACTTAAATGGTCATGTAAATAGAAGGTTTTAATTGGATAATAATGTAAAAAAATTTTACACTGTTAATGCACCCCAATTAAACTCATATATAAAATCTAAATTTTATAATTACTTTTCTTTAAGATGAAATAAACGCATCTTAAATTTGGAAACATCTTTTTTTGGGTCGTAATTTGTAAACATTCCAAACAGTGAAAATTTCCTCTCAAATATGTCAAATCAAATATTTTATTATTATGTTATCTTTCTTTCATTTTGCTATTTTCCTTTCCTTCCTTTTATATCTACTAGTATAGTATCAATGCTTTTTGCAATGGACTACTTTCATCTTTGTATTTTAGGTTAATTTATATTATTATGATTAGACTTCAGCACATAAAATTAAGTAATAATTATATATTTAATAATATGAGAGTAATTTTGAAAGAAACTTGTTAAATAAATTGATTTACTTAAAAAAGCTAATATAGTAATAACTCAAAATTTAAATTGTTTTATTATAAACATACCACAAGCAATCAAATTTGTCTACATATTATAACAAAACAGTTAAATGAGTAATAAGCAATGTTCTTTCATTTTTGCATTCCTTTAATCTTTTTTATTGTTAAGCCATATTAATTGAAACTCCAGGTATTTAATCATCATTTATTAAAAAGCAAGTAATTTTTGGGACCCAAATTGAGCAATGATATAAGCATTATCATTATATTTTAACATTTGGATAGCATTTTATAATAGAATATATTTTTTATAATAATAATAATAATAGAGATGACAATGCATATCCATAGAGGCAAGAACATGACCCCGCCTCCTGTCCTCGTTTAGAATTTCGTCCCTTGTTCCCATTCCCGTCCCCATCATTGTCGCGGGTCCTCGTTCGCTATTCTTCATGGGATTAATCCCCACTAATATCTGCAGATTTATATAAAAAATTTTAAAAAATTTAAATAAAATACTCTTAAACCTAAATAAAACATTCATAAATATCCATAATTCATTATTACATTATTCAACATAATACAATTCAAATTAAAAATGAAGTACACGATGCAAATTTATTAAAAGACAATTATAAATATCCAAGTCATAAAAGCACTAATATTATGACTAGGGTTTTTTAAATTATGTATTTATATATATGAAGGCATTTAAGTAAATTTACATTAATAAGAATTTAGCAGGTCCCCATGGAATAAGGATCTCATCCTTTGCCCTTGCCTCATTTATTAAATGGGGACTTTCCTCCATCCCTATAGGAATCAAACTTGTCCCTGTCACAGGTAATCCCCATAAGTATCCACTTTAGCGGACTTTTTGCCATTCCTAAATAATAATAATAATAAATATTCTTCTTTTTCTTCTTCCTTGGCAACCAAAAACAATTTAAGGGTCCTTCCAGCAAACTGTATAAGCTTTATAGGATCAAATTATAGTGGAGATATGGCATGTTATGTTTGAAGTGAGTATTATAAGTGGAAGGAAAAATAAAAAAACAAAAGAGAAAATAAAGAAAAAAAAATGAAGAAACTCGATGTCCACTGTGCAAAAAGTGAAAAAAAATTGAAAAGTGAAAAAAAAAAATCAAAGTGAGCAAATAATTTTTATACATTAACAGTATAAAGTAATTTTATATTACTAACCAGTAAAAATTTAGAAAAGTGACAAATTAGAGTGGATAATTATTATAGTGACTAAATTTTTAACCGTATAAATTTTTTTTACATTATCAACACATAAAAATTAAATTAAAAAAAATAGAAAAAAGCAAGCATAAAAATAAAATAATTTTTAATAATGAAATATAGTCTCACATTCATCATAAATCTTATACATGGCTATATATCAACCATTTAATATACAATTTACAATTATAAATATATAGATATTATATAAACCAGCATTGATATATTACCACACGTAAGATTTAGCATAAACTTAAATCTATATTAATATTTTTATTTTTTTTCCAATTTTCCACGCATTCTTAGGTTTTGTTTGTATTTTTCAATCTTTTGAGTTTCAATCCTCTAACGTATAAAAAAAGAAAAAGAAAAAGGAAAGTGTACAAATAATAAATACATAAATACAATGGGAGCACACCAAAAAAAAAAGCAATGGGACTGCCGAAAAGAAAAAAAAAAAGTGGGTGGGAGAAATAAAAAACGGGAAAAGAACACGGCACACACTTTTGATATAGAAGATGGGGATCGATGGGCGAGAAAAAAAGTGGTGGGAAAAAATGGCACCTTGATTGTTTTAATGGAGGAGAGGAGGAGGATAAGAGAAAGTAATTTTATATTTATTATATCTAAATAATTTAGCAGTTTATGATCATGAGAAAAAGTATTCCTACAGTTATATCCACACATAAAGCAATTTTTTGCTTTTATTTTTGATCCTTCTTTTAAAAAAATATTTATCCCAAAATCTTAATCTTAAAAATACTACCTTTTGGCCACAGTCTTATAAATATGTTGAAACTAATCCCGAATGTAACACCCATTTTTACTCTCTTTTTCATTCATACATTTTATAGCATTTTCTTTATCTCCCGCAAAATATTTTACTGTTTTTACACTTTTTAATTATGAGACTAACTTTTATTTGGACATATAATAGCGTAACTGTGGTCTCAAATGTTTTTAGTCAGCCTCGAACCTCTCTAGCCTTGTCAACACTCACCCATGTGAAATTTAAATTGCCAGCTATGTGTATTATAGGATGAATACATTGAATGGGGTTATGATATTTAAAATATATATATATTAGAAACAAAATAATCTGTAATAGACAGATATTTCTTAGCTACAATTCCACTCATCTTTTCGCTATAAAAATAGATAAATATATAATGTTGATTTGTAGCGCAAAAAATGGAACTCAACTCCAATTGAAGTCAATACATGAACAATAGGCAAACTGTAATAACATGCCATCATGATAGAAGTACGATTGCTACTATAAACAAGGTTTGCTGTTATATTGTATACTTAATTTGAACTCATAGTATGCTTTCAAAATTAATTGGTGATATACTTCATTTCAAATTTAAATGTCAAATAGTTGAACTGTTGGACGCCTAGAATTCAGATTTTTCAAAAAGAGCATTAATTATACCAAGACTTGTCTAAACAAGTATTCTGCGTGCGAGGAAGGTAGAAGTTGAATCATCTATCGTTGATTACGTTGAAGCTAGCTTTCTCTGTATACTTGTACACGTAATAATCTCTCTGCGTTCACAGAAAGATTATTTACCAGGACTTGTCTAAACATTCGTTATACAGCTGCGTGCGAGGAAGGTAGTTAGTTGGGTCATCTATCGTTTATATTAAGTTGAAGCTTCTCTAGATATTTGTGGAAGCAATCCAGTTTACGTGCTTGAATTGTCTCCCATGACAGGATGAGGCATGCATTGAATCTAGTGTCCATATTTTCACATTTTTGGGGTCCTAAATTAGCAATCTTGTACTACTATAAATTAGAGACTTCTAATTTCGAAATTTGCAACTTCTCATATCATATGCACAACAACATCAACAAAAATGAAGCCTCTAAGCTCATATTTCATTGGTGTTGTAATTGCTCTTTTATTTTCTTTTGCATCTTCAGCAGCACCTGATACTGTTGAAAACTTCGTTCAATGCCTTTACCATTATTCCCACAATTCAACATCAACCTCTAAGGTTGTTTACACCCAAAGCAACTCCTCTTACTCATCCATACTGCAGTTTTCCATTCAAAACCTCAGATTCGAATCCAACACAACTACGAAACCCCTTGTCATTGTGACACCTGTGGAAGTATCCCAAATCCAAGCCACCATAATATGTTCCCAACGCCATGGCATGCAGATTCGAACACGAAGCGGTGGCCATGACTATGAGGGTCTCTCGTATGTTTCTGAAGTTCCATTTGTGATTATTGACCTCATAAACCATAGTAAAATTGAAGTGGACGTAGATAACAGCACTGCATGGGTTCAAGCTGGTGCAACTGTTGGTGAACTTTACTATAGCATCAGCAACAAAAGCAAAACTCTTGGCTTTCCAGCAGGTGTATGCCCCACTGTTGGAGTTGGAGGACAATTCAGTGGTGGCGGCTATGGATTCTTGATGCGTAAATATGGCCTTGCTGCTGATAATATAATTGATGCTCACATAATTGATGTGAATGGTAGGCTTCTTGACAGAGAAGCCATGGGTGAGGATCTCTTTTGGGCCATTAGAGGTGGTGGGGGAGCAAGCTTTGGAGTCATCCTTGCATGGAAGATAAAACTAGTTCCAGTTCCACCAACTGTGACAGTGTTCAGAGTTCCAAGGACTTTGGAACAAAATGCAACCGAACTTATTCATAAGTGGCAC
This sequence comes from Pterocarpus macrocarpus, assembly GCA_031439585.1. Taxonomy (NCBI): domain Eukaryota; kingdom Viridiplantae; phylum Streptophyta; class Magnoliopsida; order Fabales; family Fabaceae; genus Pterocarpus; species Pterocarpus macrocarpus. The sequence goes on from CM062518.1 coordinate 40,224,650, forward strand.
CTTGTGGCAAATAAACTTGATGAGGACCTAACCATTAGGATCAACTTGCAAAGGGTGAATTCAAGTAAAAACGGGGAGCTAACAGTGCAAGCCACATTTGAGTCCATGTTTCTTGGAGGTGTGGATCAGCTCATTCCCTTGATGCAAGAGAGCTTCCCAGAATTGGGTTTGGTCAGAGAAGACTGTACTGAGATGAGCTGGATAGAATCAGTACTCTACCTTGCAGGTTTTGCAAGTGATCAAGCCCCCGACGTTTTGCTGAACAGAACTCAATCTGCTGTATTGTTTTTCAAAGGAAAATCTGATTATGTGAGAGATCCCATTCCTGACTTTGGGTTAGAAGGTTTATGGCCACTGTTTTATGAAGATGAGGCCCAATATGCAATAATGATATTCAATCCTTATGGGGGCAGAATGGATGAGATTCCAGAGTCTGAAATTCCATTCCCACATAGAGCTGGAAACATATGTAAAATTCAGCACATAGTCTATTGGCACGAGGGAGGGGATGAGGTAGCTCAAAGGCACATCAATTGGATTAGAAGACTTTACAGTTACATGGAACCTTTTGTATCAAAGTCCCCTCGAGCTGCTTATGTCAATTATAGAGACCTTGACATTGGGGTAAATAACAATGGCTACACAAGCTACAAGCAAGCTAGCATTTGGGGTCATAAGTACTTCAAGAACAACTTCAATAGATTGGCGAGAGTGAAGACCAAGGTTGATCCTCTAAACTTCTTCAGAAACGAACAGAGCATACCTTCTCTTATGCCGAAGGGACGCAAATAGAAATTCTTGGGCAGCAAAGGTTATAATAAAAAGGCTGCTTTGTAAAGCTTTTATATCTATGTCCTCTTTTCATTTTTTGTAGGTCAACTTATACGTTTGTCTAATGAATTACCCATATTTTGCTGTCACGTTAGAATCAAAGCCTATCATTAGGCAATATTGAGCCCAAATCATGCAGTCCAGATATAGAACACAAAGCCCAAAGTTTCAAGCTAAATGCCTGCCACCTGAGCGCAAATAAGTTTAGATCATTAGATGAGTCTATCAGCACAAAAACAGAAGGGATTCCACGGTAAAACCCAAACACCAAGACTAGTTATTATTATTATTTTTTTAAAATTTAGTCACAACAGTGAGACAAGAGTTTAAACAAGCTGTATTCACAATATGTTTACATGATCGATATTAAAAAAAAGATCGATTTTGATATAATTTTACATAATTTTATACTGATAACATATTAAAATTAAATTCAATAAAAAATGGAAAAAATGATGAGAAATCAAATAAGGTTTTTTTTTTTTTGGTTTGGAAGCTTAAATATTAATGAGAAATAAAAGAAACTTAGGATATCTATTATTTCTCTTCCAAAATTAAGGTAGAATGGGAACTAAAAGTTAGAACTATTAAATAAGATAATTGTTTTGTTTTATTTTTAATAATATAACTTTTAAATAAGATTAATATTAATAAAAATTGTTGGGGAATTGGTTGAGTTTGACATTGTATTAGATGCCCATCATAAACACGATCAAGCTCTCATAAGGATGAAAGGTCTGAATTCTCACGCCGTTCACCTTTTGAAGGAGGTCAAATTAATCTCCTGCTGTGGTATACATTTGAAAGATTTCAAAATTCAAAAAAAATTATATCTATAAAAAATAAAACTGAAATCGCCCCAGAAATAGAGAGCAGTAATTTGCCCGGATGTTGTTACAGGGGTGAAAAAAAATGGGGGGAAAAAAAAGAAAACTAAAACTTTCTTAATAGATCCATCAATTCAAAATATTTGATCATTAATTAATTGAAAAAATAATCGAATTTTTAAAATCTGTAATTGGAAAATTCTGATTTTTATAGCATTTGAATTTGCCTGGATAATGTTACAGGAGGGGGAGAGGAAGAGAGGGAAAGAAAGAGAGAAGAAGAGAAAAGAAGGAAAAGGAGAGAGAAGAGCTGTTATGAATTCCACGCCTCTTCGTGGGCTTGTGCATATACAAAAACAACAACAACTACCTTGATAGCAACGTTTAAGTATTGGTAGGCTTATGTAAAACTTAATTTTTATTTTCTTATTTAATGTCTTATTTTGATATTTCCATGGTTAAGAAACTTGGACCGATTCATCTGGAACCAGACTACAAACTGATTCGGTTATCTCCCTTAAATCGCCTATCCTCAAAATCAGTAAGCAACCAATTAGAATCAGGTAAAACTGGTGAACCAATATGAACTGAATCGGTCAAACCGGTTGACTGATTTGATTAAGTTGTTTTTTTTTTAAATTTTGATCAAAATATTATTGTTTCTTTTTTTTTTTTAAGCTCAATCAGAATAAAAGTTCATTTCCTTTAGAATCCTGATTATTATATATTCTTAAATTAATTTAAAAGTAAAAAATTGAAAATGGTTGTTGTGCTTATTATTATGAGTAATTTCCAAAAAAAATATAGGTGAAGATTAAAATAAATAGATTTTGTATTTGAAATATTTGATAAAATGTCTCATAATAAATATTATTTTATATTAATTATGTTATTATTAATAAATTAATATAGTTTTTTGTTCTCTCTCTCTATATATATATATATATATATATATATATATATATATATATATATCCCAATTGAAGTTCCGATTGAATTTTTGAACCTTTAAACCTACATCTTAATTGATTTGATACCCGGTTCAATTCTCTTAATCTTGATATTCCTTATTAATATTTTAATTATGAGACTCTTATAATCATTTTGTTTAAGATATGATAAGAATTGTACGAAGGCTGACGATGAAAATATCTCATTATTATCTCATCTCTCAAGAAAGTTATGGCCTAGAAAGTTTAGAATGAGACGCGACTAAATATTTAGAACTTCAAAGATAAACTCAAAGCGCATGCAAACGTGACAAAAAAATGTATAGAATTAGGATTTCAATTTCAAGCGATCCTTCTGAGAGATATTATCATTCTCTATGACCTGTTAATAAGTCAACCTTCCAGATAACGCACTCAACACCAGCGCAAATTTTGATGACTTTTACAATTAACGGAGTTTCAGTAACCTAAATACGATCTGACCAGTCTTATTATACACCTAAATGCTTACGTACTCAAAGGTTTCTCAATGAACATATCTAAGGATTCCAAACGAGTTAATGTATACAATTTTGAATTTTCCTTTTTGTAATGCAAAGCTTATGTGAATTCAATGAATGGATAATATCTGAAAGAAAAAATGGTGATTTGACCACGAAAGTTGAAATATATATTGTCAGATATCGAAGCTGATTGGAACAATAAATTAGAGTCTAGGCAATGGTCGACTCGGATGCATGCAGGTTGAACAAAAGTTGCACACGTATATACTTTTTCTTGTCCAGCGACAATGAAAGTTAAAAAGATATTTCACAGAAAGTACAAAAATAAAAATAGAAAGAAGTTTATAAAAATATGGTCGGTTCCTCTATATTGGTATGTAGTTGTAATGTTAGCTCCCTTTTCCTACATATTACGCCGAAAACGATACTCCCTTCCATGAAATTTTCTACACATTAAACGTTGTTCAAAAAGTAGTATTTTCTTTTTAATTGATCAGTATCTACATACGCACTATTATAAGACTAACTCGTTAACTACTACTGCGATTAGTTATTAAGAGGTGCATTCAACAACTATTTTATTCAAAGTTAATTAAATTTTAATATTGTTTGAAGAAACGCCTTTGTTTACACTGGTTAACTTTGTTAGTAAAATGCATTAACTTTTGTTCGTAAGTATGTACTACATAATTAGCAAAATAAGTACATGACAGCCAATGTAATAGTATCTTAAGTTGACTGGTTAATTATTCTTAAACGGGAACTCAACAGTTTATATATTTTAAAGGAAACTGATCTGTAATATGATATAATATTAGACATTTTGAAATAAAGTGGTGATCTGCGAGGTATGACCATCATTTTTTTTGTGAATCAAATTCTTTATCAATTTTTTTTTTTCCTGAATCAAAGTGCACATTAGAGTTGTATAAATATTTGGCCATTGCTTAATGATGTCTATCTCAAGTTTTTACATGAATTAAGCGCATCTAAGATAAAAATATCACAACTATGTTTGAATAAAAAATAATGAAAGTGTGAAAGGTTTGAGCAGCGCATATTTCTACTTGGATTCACCACCACAAAAGCTTTGATCTAGAAGCCGACGGCAAGCAGAGTTGGCAATGGGCAACTTGCAACTAGTAACTTGTAACTTTAATACTCTCACTAATCGTTTAATCGTGTGCGCAAACCGTCATATGACTCATATCTTAAAACAGCTTTCATAGAAAAAGAAAAACTGTTGATAATCATATTTGATATTTGCATGTTCAAAGACCAATTCAATATGTCAACTGTTTGTGTTGTGTTTTTGAATATTCTTTGGTCAAATAGGGAGGTAACCTTATTCCCTTATTTATTCTTTAATATTTTTTTTTCAGTTGCCAGCCAAACAGATCCTTATAAATTCCAATTCAGATCATGCCTTATAGACCCACAAAAAAAAGTATTCATCCTATCTTTGTTTGAAATAGAAACAAAAGACTTTGCTAGGATAAGCAAAAATGGGAACCCTTGCTCCTAGAATATTGCTATCATTGCTTCCCATTGTAGTGTTGCTTTCTCTTCCTTGGGCAGCTTCGGCTAAAACTCATAACACTTTCATTCATTGCCTCGTAAACCATTCTGAACCCTCTCACCCCATAACTTCAGCAATTTTCACCCCAGGCAACTCCTCATTCCCTTCAGTCTTGCAAGCCTACATTAGAAACCTTCGTTTCAACACCTCCACAACCCGGAAGCCATACCTCATAGTCACCGCATTGCACGTGTCACATGTGCAAGCAGCCATCATTTGTGCTCAAAAGCACAACTTGCAAATGAAAATCCGAAGTGGTGGCCATGACTACGAGGGGGTATCTTATGTGGCTGAGGTGCCATTCTTCATCCTTGACATGTTCAACCTCCGAGCCATTGAGGTTGATATAGGCACCGAGACAGCTTCGGTGCAAGCTGGTGCAACCCTTGGTGAAGTTTACTATAGAATTGCTGAAAGGAGCAAGACTCATGCATTCCCTGCTGGGGTTTGTCCCACTGTTGGTGTAGGAGGCCACATTAGTGGTGGTGGCTACGGCAACATGATGAGAAAATATGGTCTTTCAGTGGACAATGTCATTGATGCACAAATGGTTGATGTTCATGGAAGATTGCTTGATAGAAAATCTATGGGTGAAGATCTCTTTTGGGCCATAAGGGGTGGTGGTGGAGCTAGCTTTGGAGTTGTAATTTCCTACAAGTTCAAGCTAGTTCGAGTTCCCGAGACAGTCACCGTCTTCCAAGTTGAGAGGACACTTGAGCAAAATGCCACGGATATAGTTTACAAATGGCAGCATGTTGCACCCAACATTGACAATGACCTCTTCATTAGGCTTATCTTGGACGTGGTGAACGGTACCCAAAATGGCACAAAGACTGTTAGGGCTACATTCATAGCCTTATTCCTTGGTGACTCCAAAAGACTCCTTTCTCTCATGGATGAGAGCTTCCCTGAATTGGGTTTGAAGCAATCAGATTGCATTGAAACAAGCTGGCTAAGATCAGTGCTGTTTTGGACAAACATTGATATTGCTACACCCGTTGAGATTCTCCTTGATAGACAACCTCAATCCCTTGACTACTTGAAAAGGAAATCTGACTATGTAAAGAAACCAATTCCCAAAGAGGGTTTGGAAGGGATTTGGAAGAAGATGATTGAATTGGTGGATACAATACTGTATTTCAACCCTTATGGTGGAAGAATGGCTGAGGTTCCATCAACAGCAACTCCTTTCCCTCATCGTGCTGGAAACCTATGGAAGGTCCAATACCAAGCAAACTGGAACCAACCTGGGAAAGAGGTAGCAGATCACTACATAAACTTGACGAGGAAACTCCATAAGTACATGACTCCCTTTGTCTCCGAAAACCCAAGAGAGGCTTTCTTCAACTATAAGGATCTTGACTTGGGAATCAACCACAATGGTAAGAACAGCTACGATGAAGGCAGAGTTTATGGGGTGGAGTACTTCAAGGAGAACTTCGACAGGTTGGTAAGAATCAAGACTCAGGTTGATCCTGGCAATTTCTTCAGGAATGAACAAAGCATCCCTACGCTGCCACATAGGAAGGCCTAGACGGATGGCTTCTGAAGTGATTTATTAATTTCTGTTAATTTGTTTGTGTTTCATTTCATATATTTGATTATGCATATTTTGTAATAAAAACTGTGTTTAGAGCCAGTTACTGTTACATTTTAGGTTGCAGGAAACTTCCGATTCCTAACATGTACAAAATTTATCTGAATTGATTTTTGCTTTAAGCAAGAATATATATCACCAATGATACTGTCATGTTAATCTGTTATATGGATAAGGATGTTCTTACACACCATTTTAATTTAACGTTACATGCATACATCAGATAACTTTAATTTTTTTACACTAGTAGCTATCCTTTTCCTTTGTATGTTTCAATATATTTATGTTTTTCTCTGATCTAATAAAGTAATAGATGAGTTTAAATGTTCAGTTGTGAATGGAAGTGGAAAATAACATGATCACAATAGACAAAATTACATTTCCATTTTATTTCAATAATGACAAAAACCATGACCACTGTTTTCGAATAAGTAATTCATTTGTATTTAAAAGTCATATTTTAGTTAAGTTACAGGACTTTACTTTTAAAATAACACTAAAAAAATTTCCAGGAGTAAAACTTCTATAATTACTCTACTTAATAACTTTTTATAAATAATAAATTTCATTAATCTAATCATTGAATAATTGAATATTATGTTGATAATTAAGTATACCAAATTTTAGAAAATTAAAATTAGATATTGATAGATACAAAATCTAATAATTAACACTTACTTATATTTTCAAAATTTATATATTAAAATAAAATGGAATGATAAAGTATCAAATCCTTTTAGAATTGTATGAAACTTTATACGCTTTATCCATTTAGTGAAAATTTTGAATTCAAAGGTTAAATTGAAAAAAATTCAATATGTTTATCCTATCATTGTGACATTTCGTTATTATTCAATTTAATCGTATTTTTTAGTGATAACCCTAAGACTAAACAATAATAATTTGCACGATTTGGCATACGTTGAAGACAAATTTATGATAAGTTTATCAACAAATACTAAATGTTCAGAAGTAATATTTTAAATTAGAGATAATTAAAACAAAGGATTCCTGTAAAGTGGAAATGAAAAATGTAAATGGATTATGTTCAAGTTAATATGAACTTTTTTATATTGTTAACAAGACATAAATTATTAATAAAACCATTTAATTATTACAATAATTATTTTTAAACATCACAAAAATAATAATATATAATTAATTGTCAAGTCATGCCTTTTTTTTCAGCAAGTAAGCTTTTGGCATGAATTAGTATTTGAACTTCACTAAAATCCAATTAATATGGTTCAAATCCAATTAATATGGTTCAAACTGAGTCAGATGAGTCTTTTCCTCGTACAAGTAAGTTTTAATAATTTTTTTTTAAAAGGTTCCAAAATGGTATTACATAGAGGATCTTCTAATTGGACGTTGCTGTGTATGAGCAATTTAATTTCATTAGGCCTAACTTAGCAATGGAAGGATAGCGATGTGCTTTTCAAATAGACTTCATAGCTAAACAATCTCCCGCAAGTTGATAAAAATAAGATGTCCCTTATCTGAAGAAGTGGTGGCTTAAGTTGTGCATTATTAAGACCCGGCACTAACATTAATAATTAAAAGGGTTTTTTTTTTGGTAAGGATAATTAAAAAGGTTTTGCAAACACGATATGGATATTTGTTTAAAAATTAAATTAAGAATTAGTTATTAAAAATTAAATTATTTGATATCTTAAAATTTTTAAAAGTTTAATTTTAATAAATATTTTTAATTTTAATTCCTTAACAAGTAGTTTTAAAACTCTTTCCTCTACTTTATCACATTACTCTTCCCTTTTCTCCATCACATTAGACTCTTTTGTCGTGTTTTATCATTTTATTTCTACTTTATTGGTTTAACATATCTATTAATTTGAGATAGATGAAGAACCATAAGTTATGGATAAAACTATAAATTAGTAATGAAGTTTCTTCTCCTAACAACAAAAATATCTTGGAGAAGAGAGAATAAGAGATAACTTTGATTTATAAATATCATCCTCTACTTTTACATGAGATTAAAGAAGGCTTTCGGTACGAAAATAACTTGGAAAACAGAGAATAGAAAATAACTTTGATTTAAGAATTTTATCCTTTACTATGACATGAGATTGAAAAAGGCATCTAAGTATAATTAGTTGTTTATTGCCTAATTGATAATTCATATTTCATATGTGTTATAATTAAAATTTATGGTGATATCAACTCAAAAACAAATTATGGCGATATCTCACTACTGTCTTTTTTTTTTTTTGCTCTTTTGTAAATATTTAACTGATGTGTGAAGACCTAAATTTTGAAAATATATTTTTTTCAAGTATTAGAAGTACGGCTTTTTGTACCAAAAAAAAAAGAAGTATGCTTTTGACATGCACTTGTTATTAACAGCAGTATTATGCATGTTTATTAATTATTACATGTTAAATTTTATTGCAATATTTTTTATGTTAAACATTTACTTGAAACCTATGTTTTTACATGGCTTTAATTTATTGTAAATTTTTGCCTATTATTTTTTTTAAAAAAATTGAATAAATATAAAATATAAACAAAGTATTAAGGAATATACGTGATATATACAGGGAAAAAAATCTAATGTGATGAAGTAGAGGAATGAGTTTTAAGAAAAAAAAATGTGAGAATAATTAATATTAAATAGGAATATAAATAAGCAAATAATATTCTATTCAATTAAAAGTTAACTTTAATAAAATAATTAATTTATGTGCGGATAGTTTAAGAAATTAAATCTATAAACTAAAAATAAGGAATGCAAATAAATAAAAAAGATTACCAACAATTCCACCCGAAAATTGTACCTATACAAAAATCTCTCCTTTCCATATGGTATTACTGTTTCGTGTGCTACAAACACTTATCATGAATATTCACTAGGATTGAAATGTATGCACCACTTTTCCGTAAAAGCAAAAGCTTTCATGAGAAACGAAAGAATAAAAACATTAGTTCAAAAATTTGTACCATTTTTTATTCACTTGTGTTTGAATAAATTTATTTTTTGGTTTAAAATAACTTATATATAATAGAAATCTTTTTAAGATAAATTTTTGAAAAAAATTATTTGTTCAAATTAAACTGTTATCAAATATGCACGACCTTTTATTTAGATAATTAAATCTACAATCTACCCCCAATTCCACTTCGTATTAATCGACGTTCCAATCGAGCTCACTATCTTTATACAGCACGGGAGTAGACTTTCTCGGCAGGAAGATTCATGTATTCCCAGTGGCCACATATATAATCATCTACTGGTTAAATGGCAATTAATCATCCACTCATGACTCATTCAAATTGCCTTAGATCTTAGAATCTTGGCTCCTCCAAAATGGTGACTCCTGTTTAAAACTTTAAACTCTATTTGGTAAATGATGATGATGTTTTTGTTAGTGGCAGAATTGAAGCTGATGTCTACTTTGTATGTCACACTATTAGATATTACTAAGTGCTTTTAAAATTTTAAAAAAAATGTGCTCTAAATAATTTAATACTTGATATTGTATAAATTATATTCAAAATATAGTTATAATAAAAAATAACAATAACATAAAAAAAAGCTGAAGTGTTTAATATTAAATAGAGTTTAATAGTTATATACTAATAGTATAAAAGAGTTTTATATTGCCATTTAATTAAATGCTTGTGTTTATAAAACTTTTAAGATAATAAGTAATTAAGTCAAATACTTTTGTTGATGAATAATATATAATTAAATATTTGTATAAAAATTTTTTATACTGATAATGCATATAAATTAAACAAAACACAAACTTTTTGTTAACCTTAGATCACCTAAAAATTATCTACCACACTATATTAACAAGACTTACAATTGAACCCATGTATTTTTTTTTTTGGTCATTAGTCACCCATGTATTTGTAGTAGAAGTTCCACAAGACTGACTAGTTAGTGGATTCTAAAGTGGTGCATGAAGCCCAAGAGGCAAATTCGTGGAGACAGACATGGGGTTTTTTAAATATATCGTAGTTTGTCATGTACCTCAGATGTAGGTAGACCCTAAGTTGGATTTGGAGCATTGGTTTGAGGTAGGCAAAATCGAACGGATGTAATAAATGGGCGGAACCTGGCTTTCCAGTTTCCACTATGTTTTTCTTTAGTCAATTAAAATAAGTTGAAAAAGATAAAAAAGGAACCCTTATTGAATCCGGGGCTGAAGGTGATGAAGCTGGGACGATGCTTTCAGGTGCAAGTGGAATAGGCGATGGAAAAATAAATTGTAGGTGTGGTGATTAGGGGGTGTGGAGCAATCGAACTTGCAGCGATGGTAACCCTTCACCCCCAAAATATCATGAGAGTAGTGTCTTAGTTTTTTTTCGATATTTTGTAAATGGCTCGACCACTCAAAAGAGGGGAGCGCCAAAACAACCAAAGAAACCGGATACAAAAATAGAATCAAGAATCAAAAGATAACCTGACACCAGCTAATCACCACCAACAACGAGACAAAAACAACCCCCAACCACGAAACCAACATCAAACACAACAAGACCAGACTAGCAATCAAAACAACCAAAAGAACAACTAGAAATGATGGATAGTCACCAAAGCGTCAATGATTACCAGATAAGACCGCCCAAATCAATCCCAAAGAAGAGCCGCCAAGTAACAAAAAATAGAACTAGCTAGCTCTAAAAGCACACACCTAAAGAAAATGCTGAACAAGCCAAAATAGCAGTCAACAACACCCAGACTCGACTGCCACAGCTAATCCTAAAGTGTCTTAGTGCTGGGAATTGTATTATGGGTCATCACCATTGTTTACAGTACTGGGGGTTGTTAAACATAATGGAAAGCTTCAATCATATAAAAGAATAATTCACTAAAACCATCAAATAAATAGCAAAAATTCTGATCAAAATTTGAAACTCTTAATGGTATTTAATGGGTGCAGCATTGGGAGTTAGCACATGTACTACAGTTATAATATACTCTTAGAATTACGCAATTTTGTTTTGTTAGGAGAAGTTAATGGTGTGTTGCTTTGTATACTAGGCTCTTTATCACTTTTGTTTTGATGCTTGTTTGCTCCTCAATGGTTTTAGTGAGTTCCTCTTTCAACATAACGACAGGGCAAGCTTTTAAAGCTTCAAAAGAATCAAATGAATTCATATACCCCAAATCAAAATGGAACCAAATTGATTGAGCTAAAGCTTCAAATTTGAACACATCGCAAAGATGAGATCTGAACTTGAAAAATAGGGAAAGAAATCAATGGCAACTCCATGCTCTTTGATCTGCTTCTTCTAGGGGTCGACCATCAAAGAAAATGTGAGGACATTGCCATCATCGGGATCCACCAACAGAAGTGAACAGTGGTGGGGAGTAAAGGGGTCGGGTTGTAATGGGTGGAGGGTGTCCCTCGAGGTGGGGCGGTGGCACGATGGGGGGAGGCGGTGATGGAAGGTGAGGTAGAGTGGCAAGGTTGAAATGGCTGGAAGGTAAAATGGAAAATTCAAGCTAAACATTATAATCGGACAAACCTCTAGTTCCAAGTTGCGGAACACAGTAGGTGTAGGCAAGTACATAGTGCATGATGCACTTTACTTTGTAAGATGCATGATAGAGCACACCTCAATATGGATAGATAAACATTATTTGGTCCATCATAGCAAAAAATTATTAGATACTTATGTAATATTACGTGAATTGTGTTCATATCTAATAATAGTATAATATTAAGATAGGATTCATTATTAACTTATATTTTTAAATTTTATCTAAAATATCACTCTATTATTGAGTAGAGTACAATCCACTTAATACTTTATGATTTCTCCTCCAATGCTATCAACCAATGCGTGCAAGTTAGGTTAGGTGCCTAATTTGACTTGAAGATTTTGACAACTGAAAAAGCTAAAGTGGAGACAAATTGGAACTCTAGGGTTTTTTGGGTGAGTGGAACTTTAGGCTTTTACAAAATATTTTCTATTTATATTTTTTATTTTTAAGATTAATTATAAAAATCTTATTTTATTTGTATCATTTTTTAAAAAATCTATAAATGTAACATTAAAAATTAAATTCTATTATTTTATTATTTCTTTCACAAAATATTAATTTTTTATTGAAAATATAATTAAGTTAGATTTTCTTAGGAGAAAAGATTAAGGTAAATATTTAGTTTGATTGGATAAGAAAATGAATTTTGACATTTTTTTGTTGAAATCACATGTATCCTCCTAGTGACAGATAAAGCTATCTTTTTTGAGATTTAGAGCAATCGTATACCTAAAACTTGAACCCCAACCTCTAGTTAAAATAGTACAATCCCTCTCGACTGACATTTTGCTATAAGCCAATTCTACAATTCAAATTCAAACTTGAAAATTTATCAAAGAAAAGGTTAATAGGCAATACAAGTTTTTTTTCTTACTATTAAACTAAGTATTGATTAGTTTTTTTATTTTTTATTTTTTGTGTTTAGACCTAAAGAGATATACATGAAAAAAAAATTATATTCGTGTACACAAAATAAAAATTTTAATTAAAGATTTAATAAAATTAATTTACATATAATTATTATTATAAAATTAAATTATTATATTTAATATTTTTAAACAATTATTTATATAAAGATAAATATTTTATTTTGTAATATTTTATTTTTTAAAGTATTACATCTATATTTTTTTCGCATTGAAATCTTTATTTTATTCGATAAGAAATATCCTTTACCTCACGGAGATAAACTTGAAAAAAGTAAGCCAATAATTACTTTCAAATTTTTTATAATCTTCTCTTTGATAGATTCTCATATAAGCAGTTTATGGTAAAGTTTTCTTCCCCATCTACCCAAACAAAAAATATCATAAAGTTCTCTTCCTCATCTATCCATACAAAATATTTATCGTTGTCCTCCTCTTGAAAAAATTTAGCTCAAATCTGTTTGTAACTTGTATATAAAATATCATGATTTTCTCGTTCAATCTCCATTATTATTGTTCTTCAGTCCATGCCACCAACATATTGATATTTGTTTAAAAAAATTAATATAAAAGTTATCCATTAAAAATTGAAACATTTAATATATTAAATTTTTTTAAAATAATTATCTTTAATAAATATTTTTAACTTTAGTTCCTTGACAAGAAATTTTCGGACACTCATTAAGAAAAATATCTTTATTTATGTCGTAATAGTCATCGGCTAAAATTTTTACACAATAATTAAAAATTTATTAATGATTCCATTTAAGTTTTGCTATTTCATTTCATTTAATGGAGAGACCAAGAAATAAAGATAAACTCGAAAAAATAATATTTTTTTTTTTTTTTTATCAAAAAGTGATTGAAGAAGTAGATTGAAACTTCAGATAAACTTTATTCGTAATATAAAGAATTTGAATCTTGAACTCCTAAACAATTATTAAGACAAAAATGAATATAACTGCAAGTGGTTATGATATATTTAATAAGAATTAATAATTAAAGGTAAGAATAAAAGTAAATAAAAATTAATATTTTAAAATAACAGAAAAAATAAATTAAACTTAGAGATTATAATACCCGCAGATGGTTAGTCGCAATGATTGCAATTCTAGGTGAATTTTATATTTAAAAAAATTTAAGGATAATGGTGAATATTACGAAAATAAATTCATGAATGGTTTCAGGACTTAATTTTTATTCATTTTCAATAATATATTGCCAACAATATTAATTCATAAAAGATTTGAGGAAAGAATCTCGCGTGCTGCTAAACTTAAACCCCTTATATAACGAAGAAATTATTTGATACTCTTAAAATACTGTGTAGGATAATATTTATTTTATTCATTGAACATTATTTTAGTTCACTAATCACTTAAAAAATGTCAAAATAAAAATTATTTAAAAATTATATGATGATTTAAAAAAATTATATAATTTTATATTTTAATTTTGATCATTCATATAAAATCCAATATTTAACATTTATTTCTCTTAATCTCATAATTAATTGTTTCTCTTACTTGATCATATATATATATAAGGAGCCTATCACATGAAAAGAGTGATTTATTATGAGAATGAGAGGAGCAAATTTTGACCATTAGATCTTACTTGAATGGTTAATATTAAAATATAAAATCATATGACTTTTTTAAATGATCACATGACATTTAAACGACTTTAAATCTTGATTATCTATATATGGTTATACAGTCTAAATTTATTCTTCTCACTCTCATAATAAATTACTCCTCTCATATGATATATATATATATATATATATACACACACAGAGGCGCACATGTGTGCGCATGCGCGGGGAGTAATGCTAACTTTTGGTGAAGGTTAGTGTTATTCACTTTTTGTATGCATAAAAAGTTTTATTATCCTTTCTCTATGCAACTTTGATAATAAGGTTGTTACTGTAATTACAAATTATTTCTCTTTCTCTAATAAATTGTGCATTCACTCTCTCATTAATAAATTGGACATTATCCCTTTAATAAATTGTAAATATATTTAATTTATATAGTATTTTGTTTTTTTTTTTCCAAAAATAACTTTTAGTAAAGTGTAAGGATAAATATTGATCCTTAAATATAAGACCCGATGAACAAAAACTGCCGAAGTCATCTTACCATGAATTCCTTAAAACATGATATTCTGGTAACTCAAACCAGTATATTTAATGCTTTCCTTGACCAAGCTGTCAAACCTTGACCCATGCCTTGTATTTTCAGAAGTTGGTTCTCAGAAAAAAAATTCTTAACAGAAGTTTTTCTCAATTTTAACAAATTTTCTTTGTAAAACGCTATTGAAATATATATATATATATATCCCCGCAAGCAGCCGCTAAGTTGGCTATAATTCTATAAATGTACCAGAGTTCTCAGCTGTTGGAAATATTGGCAAAGGACATTAAAGATGGCCACATCGAATGTAAAATTAGTTCTCTCATTTGTCACCATTTTCATCTCAATTTCCGGTGCAACTTCTTCTAGTTCTGCTGGCCTTGAGAAAGGTTTCCTTCGATGTTTTAAGTCAGGCCTGAGAAGCAACAAAACTTCAGGCGTAATATTCACCAAGAGCAGTTCTGCTTATAAGCCTGTCTTGCAGTCTTCCATAAGAAACACCAGATTCTTGGCCACTTCAGTCCCAAAACCAAACCTTATTGTCACTCCGAAAAACCTATTCCACATCAAGTTAGCAGTGCAATGCTCAAAGTTAAACAGCCTCCAAGTAAGGGTTCGAAGTGGGGGCCATGACTATGAGGGCCTTTCGTATGTCTCTCGTGTCCCATTCCTCATCATCGATCTTAGAAACCGTAAGTCCATAAGCATTAACATGAAAGACAAAAGCGCATGGGTTCAATCAGGAGCCATACTTGGGGAACTCTACTATGCAATTGCAAAGAAAAGTAAGGTCCATGGCTTCCCAGCTGGGAGTTGCCCTACTCTTGGTGTTGGAGGACACTTGAGTGGAGGTGGGTTTGGCACCATTTTCAGAAAATATGGCCTAGCAGCTGATAATGTAATTGATGCTCAGATAATAGATGCTAATGGGAAGATACTGAATAGAACATTGATGGGGGAAGATCTCTTTTGGGCCATAAGAGGAGGAGGAGGGTCAAGCTTCGGTGTCATCACTGCATGGAAAATCAAGCTTGTACCAGTTCCCTCAACAGTGACAATCTTTGATGTCTCAAGGACCCTTGATCAAGGTGCGAATAAGATTTTCCAAAAGTGGCAAAGTATTGGCCACAAGCTTCCTCCAGAGCTTTTTCTGCACACAGTTGTGGAGGTTGTCAATTCTTCTTCTCGTCTTGGTGGGGAAAAAACTGTGAAAGTTGCTTTCACAGCCTTGTATCTTGGGCCAGCTAAGAACCTCCAACCTGTGATGCAAAGAAGTTTCCCAGAACTGGGTTTGAAGCGCAAAAACTTCACCCAGATGAGTTGGATTCAATCTGTTCTTTACTTTGCAGGTCATTCAGTGAAGGATCCCTTGGAGGTCTTGCTTAAGAGAAACATAGGATCCCCAAGTTTCAAAGCAAAATCTGATTATGTGAAGCAACCCATTCCATTAGGTGGCTTACAAGGGCTATGGATGATGCTACTTATGGAGAAGTCCTCAGTGCCTAGGTTGACCCTCACACCGTATGGTGGAATAATGAGTGACATTTCAGAATCAAAGATTGCATTTCCACATAGAAAGGGGATCTTATATGGAATCCAATACAATGCTAATTTGGTTTCAAACGAAGAAGCGCCAAAGCATATAAATTGGATCAGAAGACTGCATACATACATGACACCATATGTCTCTAAGAGGCCAAGACTAGCATATTTGAATTATAGAGACCTTGACATGGGTGTGAATAGAGGGAAAGGGAACACAAGCTATAAAGAAGCAATGAATTCTTGGGGTTGGAGATATTTCAACAATAATTTTAAGAGGCTGGCACGTGTGAAGGCTAAAGTTGATCCTGAGAACTTTTTTAGGGATGAACAGAGCATTCCACCATTAATGTAGAGGCTTGGTGCCAAATAGAAATCATCAATAAATTACCGAAGTTTGCAAACCATGCTTATAAGCATAGCGACTTCAGAATGGTTATAATGATATAATTAATGAAAAATTACTAGCATAACTTGAACTGAAGACATTTGTACTGGCGTTGTTAAATCCTACTACTTGAGTCATTAACGCTCTTTGGTGAGTGCTATTTTTTTTTTTTTTTGGATCAACACTCATTGGTAATTGGATATCCATCTGATAATGTGAATTTGCGTAGTGTTGTTTGGATTAAAGCCCATTTAAAGCCACACAAAAAATAAAATAAACAAGCCCATTTGGCGGTTCAATTTGACACCAATTTGACACAGAGCTGAAGCCATACCGTTGGCTTTCATCGGAATGGTCAATATTGATCCAGTTTCAACTACCGAGCGGTATACCCGTGCACACGAGAACTATCCTCCTTCCCAGGTATCAATATTTGTATGATAAATTGAATTGATAATTTGATGTCAACGTAAAATAAAAAAGAATCTTAGCTGTCAACATTGATAATTACCAATCCATACAAATTTGAACCACTTTGATTTCCAAGGCCCAGTCTTTGGATATAAAGTGGAATATTTTTAACCATCATTCTCATGGTAACAAGTTTTATCTTCTTCCCATTGAACGTAGCTGACAATGGATCATAGCAGAACCTCTCACTATCTTCAATGCAAGGAAACAAGAAACCAAAGGAGACTAGGTTTATCAAGAAAGAGACAAATTCACAAAAATATAAGATAGGTATGTTATTTTTAGTTTGCACATACATAAAATTATCAGTTTTTGTTCCAATTTTATATTCATCTCCTTTCTAAGAAAGCACTCCCATTTCCATGGTTTTCAATCTTCAATAACCATTGCAGGTTTCTCAACTTGAATAAGTTCCATTGATAAAACTTTGTTTAGCTAAGGTTGTTTTCTCCTGAAATAAGAGCAGCTGTTGTAGCTACTGCTCTCTTCATGTTCATCTGACTCATTGGCGAACTCCTCTGTGATTCCACTGGTGGCCAGGATGAGGAAGCAGGGACTCTGCCTCTGCAGTACAACCAACCACTCTATCTATGAAGACTGTATGTTGTGTGGTGTTTTTTTACATTTACTCAAAGTTTAAAGCAAGCAGAAAAAAAGAAAAGAAAAGAAAAAGAAAGGTAACCATCCATTTCGTTGAGCTTTCCTTTCATGCATGATTCTCCATGGACAGTGAATATTATGCTTTTAGTACATTGTAAAGTGAAGTCAATCCATTTCAATTCTCATGCCGCCACCCATTGAGCTTTAATTCGGATTTCTTTTCCAATATCACAAATGGAGCTTGATTGCATAGTAAAAAGAAATGTTATATTCTTTTTATTGTCAATTGTATATTTTTGCATTAATGATTTATAAACAAATAATTAATTGTTATTTTTTTATTTTATTACGTAAATGTAAAATTAATATTTCAGTTAGATTTAAATATCTGTATTTTTATGATTTATAAAAGAATTTAATTTAAATATACTGACAGTGTAAAATAATTTTATATTGTCAGTCAATAGAAATAGTAGAAAGTGCCAACTCATACAAGTAACCATCCATTATAATAAGAGACCCATCATAATTTTTCACTTTTCCCTATTTCTATTAATTGACAGTGTAAAACTATTTTACACTATCAGTGCATGCCAATTAAACTTTTTATAAAAATGATATTATTGCCGATTTTGTTAAACGCATTTTTCATTCATGCAATAAACTTTGTAGTTATGGAAGACAATCGGAACACGAGCCAGAATCAAAATTCAGCTACAGAAGTTGGAAAACGAGTGAAACTATCAACACCGTTGGTCTCTACGTCTCCTTTACAAGGTTTTTTGTATCATTTAAATTAATATATTTTCATTCAGCTTCGAACATGGATAAATTATGTTTTTTGTTACAAGAATTTTAATTTTTTTTTGGAAATTTATTATTCTTTTTTTTTTTGGTTTTTTTAACGTTAACATCAGGTACAGAACCAACAATTAATCGAAATCCTCATTGATAACAGGTATGTCTTTTGTTTCCTAATTTTTATTTTATTTAGTGAAATAGAAATATATACCTTGCTAATATATATTCTATTTTTATTTTTTATAATTTTTTTACTGATTCTTAACTTATAATTTATTTATATCGTCTCATATGTAAATTCATATTTATTATATATATTATGTTATTTAGAAAATATTCAACAACCAAGGGGAAGTCAGAATCTTTATCGTTACACCTCCTGCCCAAGATGATCCGTATTCAATGACAGTAAACAAGCATTTATTTACTTCTATTTTAATTTAATTTTTATTAGTTACAATAGCTATTTTATTGTCTTAAATTACTCATTTAATTAACATGTAGATAAAAGATGTTTGACATCAGATTTGTACTATTCATGCCCGAGCTCTTTAGCAAATTCAAGAATAGTTTTATCTGACATCACTAATGTTACATTTTTTTTTTCATATATAATGATAGCTTGTTGTTTCAGTTAATATTGAATTTGTTATTTTTTTTAATTTATGTAGTACTTAACCTGTTATTGAATTATCTGCGGAACAGATTCCAAATGATAGTACTTATGATGAAAGTGAAACTAATAACCCTTTATTTGATGAGTGTGAGCAACAAGGTAACGTAAAATAGAAGTCGGAATTAAGCATAAATTCTCAATCAAGCATAAATTCTCTAAATCAGAATAGTTTGTTAGGCTGAAGAATTGAACTACAATAGAAAGGAATTGCATCAAGATCTTAGAAGGTACTTATCTTCCATGAATCAAGATCAAAGTGTTGTTTTCAATGAGATAATAAATGCTATTGAAGGTGATAAAGGAGGCTTTTAGTTGTTGCAATTCAATCTAAGGGAAAAATTGTTTTGAATGTTGTATCAAGTAGAATTGCTTCACTTCTTCTTCCTGGTGGTAGGACCACTCATTCTAGGTTTTCCATATCTTTAACCCTCACAGAATTATCAACATGCAACAATAAACAAGGAAGTTGGAAAGTACTTCAACAAGCAAGTCTTATCATATGGGATGAAGTATGTATGGTAAATAAATTTGCTTTCGAGGCTTTGGACCATACTCTTAGAGATCTTATGAGGTTCTATATCGACAATTCAATAAATAAACCTTTTGGTGGGGAAACAATTGTTCTTGGAGGAGATTTTCGTCATATATTGCTAGTAATTCCAAGAACTTCTAGAGAAGCTATGGTATTTTCAACAATTAACTCATCAAAGTTGCGGTCTCATTGTAAAGTGCTTACATTGAGTAAAAATATGAGATTGGTTACAAGTTCTTCTACCACTAATCAAGAACTAGAAGATTTTGTTGATTAGATTATTAAAATTGGAGATGGAAAATTAGGTTTGGATAATGATAGGATTACAAAAGTTGAAATTCTAGAAAAGCTTCTAATTTTGAGATCTCTGTCTCCTCTTAGTAGTATTGTTGAATTCACATATCCAAATTTGTTGGATAATATGAGGAACTTTCATTTTTCGAAGATAGAGCATTACTAGCACCAACTCTTGAAATTGTTGAGATCGTTAATGAATATATTCTTTCTCAAATTCCCTAAGAAGAGAAAGAGTATTTGTGTTCTGACTTATATTGCGTAGCAGATCAAGATGTTGGTGTTGAAGTTGACTAGATAACTATTGAATTCTTAAATAAAATTAAATGTTCTAGAATTCTACATCACAAATTGGTTTTGAAAAAGGGAATTCCAATTATGCTACTAAAAAACATAAATCAGTTTTTAGGATTGTGCAATGGAACTAGATTAATTGTTAGTGAAATAGGAAATAATATCATAGGTGCTACTATTGTTATTGGCAATTATATTGGTGGGAAAGTTTACATTCCCTAAATAAATTTCATCCCATTTGATCTAGGCACCCCTCTAGAGTTCCAAAAAAGACAAGTTCCCATTACACTTTGTTTTACTATGACCATTAATAAAAGTCGGGGACAATCACAATCTTATGTCTATTTGTTTTTATCAAAACTTTATTTCATTCATAAGCAATTTTATGTTACTGTATCAAAAGTGAAGTCTAAAGGTGGTCTAAAGATATTGATTTTAGATGAAAAAGGGAACGCATGCAATAGTATTAAAAATGTTGTGTATCAAGAGGTTTTTGAAAAGATTTGAAATTCAGTTACTATATTTTATTTCAATTTAATACCATATTTTGAACAATGTGATGCAATATTTTTTTAGATTAAAATTCATTACTTACTTATTCTTCTTTTATTTTTCAATGCAGTGATTTATGTTAAGATCATAGTTTGAATGCAATGCTAGTCCCAGAAATTTCGTTTTGTTTTTCCTTTGTTATTGCTATTGTATTATCTTATATGTTATGAGCAGACGATTTTTTGAATGTATATACTTTTCGTTAGTAATGTCATATTTTATATTTATCAATTATTTTAACGTTTATTTCTAAGATGGTTGATATTAATATTAAAATTGCATAATAAACTTATTTTATATTTTCTTTAAGATTGGAAATAATTTTTATATCCGTGCATATAGCACGGGTCAAAAATACTAGTTAATGAAAAATTACTAGCATAATTTGGACTCGAGACATTTTCATTGACGCTCTATTTTTTATTTTTTTCTGTGGGGTACAAACTGACGCTGTTAACTCCTGCTGTGGCTTTTTTTTTTTTTAGTCAACACTCATTGGTAATAGGAAGGTAGTCTTGTTTGGATTAAAGCCCATTTAAGGCCATACTAAACTAAAATAAGCCAATTTCATATATGGAAACTAGTTCCATTACAGGGTCATGGGTGCTGACAAAGACGGTGTCAGGCATGGTTATTTTATTATTTTATATAATACATATTAACAATTTATATTAAAAAGGTAACTATACTTAATTATTAAGTTATCACATTTTTAAACAAAATTAATATTTAAACATAAATAAAATATAAAAATCTGGTTTTTAATTTTACTATATATTATTACTTTTATTTTTCTTATCCGTATTGAACTTGTATATTGTATATTTATAATTTATATTCATGAACTGTTATGTCTACATATTATTTTATTTGAATTTAAAAAATACATTTTTATTGAAATTATCAAATATAAATATTATATTATATTTTAAACTTAATTTTATAATTTCGGTTGCAGAGTGTTTTACTTATGTTGAATTGTATGATAAATATGTTTAATGTCTGGCTCACTTATTAATTTGAATTTATATCTTTTAAACCTTCATTGAAATCTATACTTATCTACCCTCAATGAATACTCGCAACATCTCGGTCCCTTGTACATAATTTCTTTTCTTTCTTTTTCTGTTAGGAGCAGCTGATTACGAAAATTTTCGTACACTTGCGAAGTTCTAATTTATTTATTTATTTTTCCAGTGTTTTATGGGGCTGTCCTAAAAAAATATTTAGTGGATCAATTATATAGCACTAAGCAAGCCACAACACTTTCGTGTGAGTCGTACAGATTCATTGATCGGTGATGGGTACATAAACCCAAGTATTTCTAGAAGTCTTCATAGGACTTTAAAATTGACTTTGCGTTCTTGATTGGCTCTATTGTTTAGCAGAGATGGCAGAAACAAATATTCTACCATCACAAGGCAAAGTAATTGACCAAGGTGTCGTATGCCACTTCCTATTAAACATGTTCGCGTTAGACTTTGGCAATTTCATTGACTTGGTAGACCCATGAGAGGGGAAGTTGGGCCGGGAAGCAATGGCAGAAACAAAAAGATCAAAACGAATGACGCAGGGGAAAGAAGAAAGTCAAGTGCTGATTTTCTTTTCTATTATTCAGATATTTCAATTATTTTATTGAGAGAACTTTAAACTTTTTAATACAAAAAATAAAAGTCTTTTTTACAGCTTTAGATAATCATATAACTCTTCAATTTCTTTAGCAAAACTCCATTCAAATAGTCAATAAGTAGCCGGCCGCATGAGCCTGTCTATAAATAGGAGAGTTCCAATATGTCGCAAAGAAAAGTGGGGAGACAAAAATGACTGCATCAACTGTAAAAATAGTTGTCCTATGCGCCATCCTTCTCATCTCGATTCTCCCTGCAACCTCTAGTTCGGCTGGCCATGAAGGAGGTTTCCTTCTGTGTTTTCAGTCCGGTCTAGGAGGTAACAACACAACTTCTGGAGTTGTATTCACCAAGAATAGTTCTTCATATGAACCTATTTTGGACTTTTCTATAAGAAACTCCAGATTCTTGGCCAGTTCAGTCCCAAAGCCAAAACTTATTGTTACCCCACACAACCTGTTCCACATCCAACTAGCGCTGCGATGCTCAAAGGAAAACGGCCTCCAAGTAAGAGTTCGAAGTGGAGGGCACGACTATGAGGGCCTTTCTTATGTCTCTTATGTTCCATTCCTTATCATTGACCTTTTCAACCTGAGGTCCATAAGCATTCACATGGAAGACGAAACCGCATGGGTTCAATCAGGTGCTACCCTTGGAGAACTCTACTATGCAATTGCAAATACAAGTAAGGTCCATGCCTTCCCAGCTGGGAGTTGCCCTACTATTGGTGTTGGAGGACACTTCAGTGGAGGTGGGTTTGGTACCATCTTCAGAAAATATGGCCTAGCAGCTGATAATGTAATTGATGCTCAGATCATAGATGTTAATGGGAAGATACTGAACAGAACATTGATGGGTGAAGATCTCTTCTGGGCCATAAGAGGAGGGGAAGGGTCAAGCTTTGGTGTCATCACTGCTTGGAAAATCAAGCTTGTACAAGTTCCCTCAACAGTGACCATGTTCGATGTCTCAAGGACCCTTGATCAAGGTGCTAGTGAGCTTTTCCACAAGTGGCAAACTATTGCTCCCAAGCTTCCTGCTGAACTTTTTCTGCACACAGTTGTGGGAGTTTCCAATTCAGCTTCTCATGGTGGGAAAACTGTAGTGCTTTCTTTCACAGGATTGTATCTTGGGACTGCTGAGGACCTTCTTCCTTTGATGCAAGACAGTTTTGCTGAATTGGGTTTGCAGAGAAACAACTTCACTCACATGAATTGGATTCAATCTGTTCTTTACTTTGCAGGTTTTTCAGTGGACGAATCCTTGGAGGTCTTGCTTAATAGAAACATAACATCACCAAGTTTCAAAGCAAAATCTGATTATGTGACGGAACCAATTTCATTACCTGGCTTAGAAGGGCTATGGAAGATGCTACTTTTGGAGAACTCACCACAGATGATTCTGACACCTTATGGTGGAATAATGAGTGAGATTTCAGAATCAGCAACTCCATTTCCACACAGAAAGGGAAACTTATATGGAATCCAATATTTGGTGAATTTGGGTTCAAATGAAGAAGCGCCTAAGCATATAGATTGGATAAGAGGACTCTATGCATACATGGCACCGTATGTGTCAAAGTGGCCTAGGCAAGCATATTTGAATTACAGAGACCTTGACTTGGGAGTGAACGGTGCAAACACAAGCTATGGTGAAGCAAAATCTTGGGGTTTGAAATATTTCAACAATAATTTTGAAAGGCTGGCACAAGTGAAGGCCAGAGTTGATCCTGAAAACTTTTTCAGGTATGAACAGAGCATTCCACCATTTTAGAGGCTTGGTGCCAAATAGAATTCATCGATAAATTACAGAAGTTTACAAGCATGCGCATAGGCATAGCTACGTCATAATAATGGTCTGTTATTGTTGCAGTTACTGAATTATAGAAAATAATTATGCTTTGTAAATTCAAGTGAATATTGTATTACTCCAAAAGGGAAAAAGCTCTTACAAAATTTTCATTTGATATCTTGTAGTATCTTATAGCATTACTAAACAAACAGACTGAGTTGAGGTGCGCGTCAAGTTGTAAGCCATTTAAATTTGAGTTTCCAGAAATATTGCTGGGATTGGGACAAACATCAGCAACACACATAAATATAGTAAACTAAGAAATGAAGTTTGGCCTAGACAAAGATAATGATGTCAACGGCATCGACTGCGATGCTGCAACTTGTGACTGTAACATATCTAATGAATTTGATTTGTGAGATATATTGATATATCAATCATTTATGATGTATTATAGTAATATATTAATTTAAAAAAAATTAAAAAATATAATTAAATATATTTTAGAAATTAATTTTTATATATTAACAGTATAAAATTATATTGATAATATAAAATAATTTTATATTATCAATACAATATTACACTGATAGATAGCATAAAATTATATTAATAGAATGAAATTATACTGATAAAATTTTTATAATTTTTAAAAATTAATTTTTATACATTAATAGTGTAAAATTATATTAATAGTATAAAATAATTTTATACTATCAGTATAAAATTATATTGATAAAATTTTTTGATTACATTAACAGGGTAAAATTATTTTATACTACCAATATAATTTTATATTATTAGTGTATGATAATTAATTTTTAAAATATATTTAATTATATTTTTAAATTTTCTTAAAATTAGATATTATTACAGTACATCATAAGTGATCGATGTATCGATATACCTCACAATCTCACTATTATATTGCAAGATACACCATCCCTTTGACCAACAAAGAGCACGCCATCAACTACAGCTACAATACAGAAGAAGAACCAATATAAGAACTACAGAAGTTGTTGCCTATAACCAAACAAAAACACTGTTGCATTTTATTCTTTTCGGCAAAAAAAAAAAAAACTTGGGGAGTTGTTGCAATTTTTTTAAGGTAAAAGAAATGTTGCTAACAGCTTTAGAAAAGGACTTTTATTTTTTATAATACTCAAATTATAGACCCTTAATATTACTTCAACACTATTCTTCTATATATACTTCCATTGATTGCAATAACTTAACACGATTAACTTTTTAATTATCAAATCCATCTCAAAAAAAAAAAAAAATATTTATAGATAGAAAAATGCTATATAGCTCGAAACTATTTGCACCAAACGATGTAAGCAGTGAAAAAGGTAAAGTGATTGAGTTGTATTTTAGTTGTGATCAATTTTCTCTCTCCTCATTTTCATTTTCAATCCTTCTCTTTGAAGGTTTAATAATTCTCACGAAAACCGTTTTGTGATGCATAGCATTGCTGATAATGAAACCATAGACTTGGTACAGTATGAGTGCCCAATGAAGCTTCGTTACTCGGCTACAAAATGAGCTGCAAACTATTTTAATAGGATGCTTAGTTTAATTTTTAAATTTCAAAATTATGATTTAGGGAAAAAAAATTATGAGAGAAAAGCTTTTACTCAAGTCTCAAACTATGTCTTGGCACTTTTCATAAGTTAAACCAAACCTATTATATAAGTAAATATAGTTTCGTCTTCGTTATTTTTGCAAAGAAGCCTATACTTGCCTTCGCATGAAATAGTGTAGCTTTGAATAAACGTTAAAAGACAATTATATGACTTCAGCCTAACTAACTTATTGATGTAGCCGTTCTAATAGATTTGAGGTGGGAACAGTTATTTAACTACAGGCTTACATTTACCTTATGAATATCTTATACTGTTGTGCAGAATAAGAATTTAAATTTTGCTGTAAATAAAAATCCTATTGCACGTTTGAATTGGGACTAAATATTACAAACTCACCGGAAAATAATAAGATGTGCCGAATGGAATCAACATTTCAAAAGTAATCCAACTTGATCGAAATTGAATGTGTCGTTTCGTGGTCCAAGAAGCATTGATGTTAGTTGATGCATTATAGTTTATTTAAAAATGAATTTCAAGCTAATACCCTCCTTGAATTTTCTTTTTTTGTCATCAGGTATATAAAATGGACAAAAACCAAGAACCAGAAAGTCACATGGCCCAAAATCTCAAATAAAATATTATTTATAAGCTTAGATGGGAAAATGGTCATTCTTAATTTTAAAAGGTGATGTTTATCGTCAACCAATCTCTAATTTAAATGGGAATGGTGTATAAAATGAGTTTTGCAGTATTTTCTGATACAAATAGCCATAGGCTGAGCCCAAATAACCAAGACGAACGACTTGTGCACGTGGCACTTGATCCGGGAAAAGGGGAAACTAACAACCACAAGGCGGGAAGGGTGAGGAGGAGCAACCGAGCCCGCCAAGAGCCCAATGGTTGAGAGACTTTGAGCATAAGGCGAGGACCTGAGGAAGATGGGGTGTGTGAGTTGATTGTGAGTCTCAGTATTTCTCTCTATCATTCTCCCTGCTATTATTCTCTTTGTTCTGCATACAATTCTCATCTAGTTCTCTTCTTCCCCTTGTTTAGGTGATCTCGGTGCTGCTGTGAAGTCTCCCAGAGTCATTCGTTCCTTTTTCCCAATTATGCACATTAGATAGTTGATGATATACCTGAACCATTGCTTTGTAGCCAATATACTTTACTTAATTTTGATTCCTTTTGTTTGAATATATACCAGAAAACTTATTAACATTGTTGATTGATTCTGTTTTCCTTCAAGTAATATACTCTGAGTTTCTATTCTTGCACTATCTGGGGACTCTGTTCACTAATCTTGTATCATTTTCTAAATTATAACAATTTGATGCAATCAAGCTGGTAAAAGATAAGCTAATGAAGTTGATTCACTTGATCACTCTTTTATTTATATATTGTTATGATTTGAGCCTGATTTTTAAATTTTTCTATTAATAGGTAATCTCTAAGTACATTTGTAATAAGTGCTTGATAAATTTGGAGAAATACTGCATTGAGCATTTCCCTCCACCTAAATTTTTAGGTATCAAAAAGTTGTTAAAGATAAATAGAATATGTGTATAAAATCTGAATTTCTTAGCTTTAGCCTTGCAAGTACAATTCTTGAACCAATTCTCAAGTCTCACTTTATAAGAATCACTGGAGGGTCCAGATTCTAGACGATGAAATTCAACATAAAAACAACGAGGAAATTAGGATTTGATGAATTTCTCCGAAAAATTGAAGCTAGAAGCCCTCTTACTTTTAGAACAAAATTAATGTGAAGTTTAAGATCAAAAAGAACAGAAGGAAAAGAGACTTTCAACACCAGTATCAGGTAAGGTTGTACTGAGTAAAGATAAGTTCCATGTCAAGAAAATTCGATAAAATCTTATGTTGACTATTGACTGCTAACACAACTGTCACTTTTTACCTAAATTTGGGATCAATTATATAAAGATTTGCAATAAAATATAATATATACAGAGTTTAGAGAGCTTGTTTAAAGATTTGCAATTTGTTCATCTGAGCAGGGAAGCACGTAATGATGTTGATTCTTGGGTTAACTTTGTTAAGGTTTGTGAAGACAAGAAAATCATTTGGAACAATTAATGTTTTTGTTGTTTCTTATTGATGCCTCTTCTCCATGATGATACATATACTGGTGCTAAATGGGATAATCAAGAACCTTTGTTTAAATTGGAACACAAAAGGTACATGGAGCACTAGATCATTCCCTAAAAGATTCTTTACATTAATTTAGTATTTTATAGTGTAAAACAACCTTTTTCTTTTTACGTGGTATAAAATAAATATCAATTTCATAATCAAATTGATATATAAATATATATTAAAACACTAAACTGTTATCTATTATAAATATTAAAAAACAAAATTAGTGTCCAAAATTTTTAGAAGACTAAATTAATATCGCAGAAAATTTTTAAAGTACTAACTTAAATGTTTACTCATAACAAAATTAAAAATGCCAATTTCATAATTAAGATATTTTCATTTCATATGCAAGGAATATTTAAAATTTAAATAACCCAATTTCTACTCCTATTCAGTCTTTCTCAATTTTAGTCAACAGAACCGAACACTGTTTCAGTCTTCACATCTAAAGAAACAGGAGCATATTGGTAAGAGATATTAAACTTTTGCCCCACTTCTTAGTCCACCAATATTAAAAAGCATATGGAATATCACTAATGTAGATTCCATAAATTCAAGTATGTCACCCTGATTTGCTAGAAAAAGCTTATCAAAGTGAATGCAAGCAAAAGCAAACACAAAGTGTGCGTCCAAGCATATGCCGGGAAGATCCTTTCTTCCACTTTCCCCTTCACCTACAAAAGCCACTAACAAGTGCTACATGTTTCCCTCACTTGAGTTGAGCACCATTAAGGCCTCACCATATAGTTTTCAGCTTCTAGTTGCTCTCATCATTAAGCATTTCAGCCTCAGTTCTTGTCTTACAGCCACAAGTCAAGTTCAGATGGGAAGGCGTTTGCATCAAGATGATGGCCAAGGGAGCAAAAAAGAGGACGGTGCTCCTCTAGTTAGTCCTACAAGTTAGGTCATAGATGTAAGCTGAAAGCCTTAACCTAGGGCAACCATGATCCTTTGGCAATGTATCCCCTAGTCCTGTATAAGATATATATATATATATATATGGAGTAATAAGCACTCTATGTAATCCATATACTGGCAATTAGTTTGCTTTGTTATTTTTGTTGTCATATGTCCTATTGGTTTCTCAAGTTAAACAGAAAAAAAAAAATGGAAGAAGAAGAAGAAGCATATTTTAGTCTTAAATTCTTTCTCATTTATATATTGCAAAATTATGCAGTCTAAACTCTGTCGTGTAGTCTTCTATTTGGTACTAGAGATTATATTTGAATATGGAAACGACCGACATGTCTATTGGAAGAGGAGCCACTGTACAGGAATGCTGTTGTAATTAGAGACTCATAAAAACCAGAAGTGTAAGGTCTAAATTAAAATAATTAAATGAAAGGAATGGGAACCTCATTGTGTACAGTGTATATAGCTTGTGTTCTTCTCCTGTTATGAGACGCCATAGATGAGTTGCAACCCACTTGTGACATCACACCAGTGCTTTAATCCTCGAGTCTAAGGTGTTCCTATAGCAATTTTTCCTGGCAGGGGAGATTGGTATCCCTTGGACTTAGGAATTTGGGGAAGTACTTAGGCTCCCCGTTATCCACAATCCGGTTACCAAATCGTCTACCTATTCTTTCTTGGTTTGTAGCAGCTCATTGATTGTAAGCTTAGTCCTATAATTTGGAGATGGATGCTATGGTGCAACTTGGTAAATAGGATGCACCATACACTTTGTCAAAAAGTGTGGCTAAATACAAAAAAAAAAAAAAAAGTAGCCAAATGCATTGTTATTTATCCACATTTCCACGAAATGTGGCTAAGAGCAAGGTGTGCACTGCAGCTTGGAAGCCGAAGTGGATGTTAGAGACACCCATAATTTGGATTGGAAATTAAATGAGTCACAAGATTAGTTAACAGGTAAGCTGTCTAATAACAAATTCAGTGATTTTTTTTTTCTTAAAAAACTCAAATAAAATATTTATAAAAAAATAATTTATATTTTTCTTAAAATATAATTTAATTTTTTTTAGATATATTAATAGTAATGAGATTTGAACCTAAAATATCATACAAACTATCCAAATCTTTCATTATTAAATCACTCCTAATCTTTAAAAATATAATTTAATTATAATATTTAAAGAATACATATAATTCGATATTACGTTATTATAAATAAAGTATCATAAACTTATTTTTAATAATTAATAAACTAAGAATATAAATAAAAGTAAAGTTAATTTCAAAAATTATTGTAAAGATAATTCAAATTTTTAATAAAAATTTAAATTTAAAATTAATTAAAATTATATAAATTTATTTTTTAATAAATAATATACTAAAACATGATAAAATTACTTGAAAAATACAAGTTTAAATTTAAAAATAAGCTTTTAAAAAATATTTCAGAGTTTTATATTTCTGCAATTAAATAAAGATTAATTTCATAAATAATTTAAATAAGTAGAATTAGTAAAATAATATTTTATAATCTTAAAAAAGTTATTTTATGTCATATTATGCTAAGAGAAAAGGAATTATTGCAAAGTAAAAATGTTAAAAAAAATAAATAAAACTAAAATAAAATGGTTCAGAAGCAACCACGTATCCCGATTCCCAACTACACCCCTCGGGCTACATGTGCTTTTGTGTTTACTCTTATCATCTTTCTAATTTCCATGGGAGTTGCCAACGACAGGTCAAGAAGAACAAACTGTAGGTGGCAAGATTTCCACGCGGAAATATCAAAATTAAATTCGAACTTTTTAAGTATAAGTTGAAATCTAATGTGGTCGACTTAATCTTCAGTTTTATGCAAGTGTCATCAAAACCTAAAAGTTGAACACGATTTTGGACCACAGTAACCATTCGTCTGTTTAAATTATTCACAAGTTACAACAAAATATTAATCTAATGTAATATTAAGAAAGTGAAAAGAAAGATAATAGTAATAATGAAAAAAAGTGAAAAGAGACGCAGTGGAATTCTAAAATGACAGAAAGAAAGTCTTATGGAAGGTCAATGTTCACATGCGACAGGATCTCACAGAAGCGAAGAGACATCTAGGAAGGTGCAGCATATTTGGTCTTCGCTTGTCCCTTGGCTCTTAGCTCATGGTATCTGTCACATAATTCACAAAACAACCGAACTAAGTAACCTCTGCATCCACGCATACTAATGTCCGCCACTTCTGCAATTCTACTCCTTGTCCCAATCTTTCTACTCCAAATTCTAATGGCGGCTTCAGATCCTCTCCAACACGCCTTTCTCCAGTGCCTGTCTCTCTATTCTGAACCTTCTCATCCAATCTCTCGAGTCACGTACTTCCCTGACAGCCCTTCATACCCGCCCATCTTGGAGTCCTACATCAGAAACCTCAGATTCAGTTCTCCCACGACTCCAAAACCGTCCTTCATTGTGACCCCTACCCACGTGTCCCACATTCAAGCATCAATCATGTGCTGCAAAAGGTTTGGGCTTGAGATCAGAATAAGAAGTGGAGGCCATGACTATGATGGCCTTTCATATGTGTCACAAGCCCCATTCATCATTCTAGACATGTTCATGCTCAGATCAGTAGTGGTCAATTTGGAGGATGAAACTGTGTGGGTTGACTCAGGTGCTACAACGGGTGAGCTTTACTATAGGATTGCTGAGAAGAGCAAGATCCATGGCTTCCCAGCTGGGGTGTGCCCTACTGTAGGTGTTGGAGGCCACTTCAGTGGTGGTGGCTATGGGAACCTGATGAGAAGATTTGGCCTCTCTGTGGATAACATTTTGGATGCTCAAATTGTGGATGCTAATGGTAGAGTCATGGACAGGAAATCAATGGGGGAAGATCTTTTCTGGGCTATTAGAGGAGGTGGGGGTGCAAGTTTTGGGGTCATAGTTTCATGGAAAATCAAGCTGGTTCCTGTGCCTGAGATTGTGACTGTTTTCAGAGTTGAAAAGACATTGGAAGAAGGTGCTACAGAAATTGTTCATCGATGGCAACATGTTGCTGATAAGATACACGATGGCTTGTTCATTAGGGTGGTTCTTAGTCCCGTGAAAAGAAAGGGTCAGAAGACAATAAGGGCTAAATTCAATGCTTTGTTTCTTGGAAATGCAGAAGAGCTGCTAGGTATAATGAATGAGAGCTTGCCTGAACTAGGTTTGGTTAGTGAACAATGCATTGAAATGAGTTGGATAGATTCGGTGTTGTTTTGGTATAACTATCCAGTGGGAACTTCAATTGATGTTTTGCTTGAAAGGGTGCCTGCATCAGAGAAATTCTTGAAGAGGAAATCAGATTATGTGCAGCACCCCATTTCGAAAATTGACCTTGAAGGTTTGTGGAAGAAAATGATGGAACTAGGAAAGCCTGTTCTGACATTCAACCCTTATGGTGGGAAAATGAGTGAGATTTCTGAGGTGGAAACGCCTTTTCCACACAGAGCTGGTAATATATATAAGATTCAGTATTCCGTAAATTGGAAAGAGGAGGGTAATGATGTTGCAAATCAATATTTAGATGCGATTAGAAGGCTCTATGATTACATGACCCCTTATGTGTCAAAGTCACCCAGAAGTTCGTATTTGAACTACAGAGATGTTGACATAGGTGTCAATGGACCTGGAAATGCTAGTTATGCAGAAGCTAGTGTTTGGGGCAGCAAGTATTTCAAAAGGAATTTTGATAGATTGGTGGAGGTGAAGACCATGGTAGATCCGGGCAATTTTTTCAGATATGAACAGAGTATCCCATCACTTGCATCTTGGACAAGTATAATGTCAGAATAGAAGAAGCCATGAACAGGTATACAATAAAAGTCTGCTAGTGGACAAGATGTATGTTGTATCTAGAAGCATGTCAATATATGTGTCTTGGCTAAGAGAATTATTTGCAATCCAATTGTATTTTACCTGATGATACGAATTTGTTAATTTCAATTGGAAGCTAAGAGGGAAGATCGATGTATAGAATAAGAATTTTATCTGGTAGCTAATGCCATTAGGCTGTCGATTGCTACATTAAGTAACAGTCTGTTTTAATTTATTGAAAGTCTTAGACAAGATTTTTACTTTGCTTCCCTAAAAACATGTCTATTCTTCTTCTTCTTCTTCTTTCCCTCTTTTTTTTTTTTGAAACAAAAAGAAGAAAAATTTAGGTGACGAAAAATTGCCCCATTCTAATGCAGTACATGTCACAAGCACCAACCAAAGCTTCCGATAATAATTGAGTATAGCCTAACAATGAACAACTGAGCCCAAGGCAATTTGCATGGTCATTGATTGATCATACTAATTATGAATTAAACCAAATACCAATCCATAATTGTTCCTTTTCTTTCAATATTTATCTCACTCTTCTGAGTAAATTTCACACCATGTGTTTTATTCATTCTATTTAGTTATTTGCACACCTTATTAAGAAATCGAGTTATATTATATTACCTGTTTCTATAGTGAAATATGTTAGTGCTACCTTTTGTGTCAATCAATCAAAAATCAAACTTTTGTCCAAACGAGGTTTTGCACCCGCCAAATCATGTCGAGTACTCGTGCGAAGATTTGAACCAAAGTGAGGGAACACATTTCCTTTCGTTTCCTTAAACATTACTCCGAGGGTTTTCCATTTTTCGTTTTGAAAAGTTGATGTGATGTTCCCTTTAAAACAGCGACAAAAACCTAATAATAACTACCGAACCCATGAAAGCTGTTTCAAAGCACTTCCAGCTGCTGCGAACTCGCTCGCTTTGTTGTTCGTCTCTCGCGTCCCCAACCCCACGCGATGAAACTCTGTCACTTCTCAACGATTTCGCCACCCTCTGCTACCAGAGGGACCTTCCCAGAGCCATGCGCGCCTTGGACGCCATGGAGAGGCGCGGTGTGCGTGCCGATGACGTCACCTACACCGAGCTCGTCAAGTGCTGCTTGGCGCGTGGGGCCGTCAGCGAAGGCAAGCGCGTTCACCGCCATGTCTTCTCAAATGGGTACCCACCAAATACCTTCTTGGTCAACACTATCCTCAACATGTACGTGAAATTCGACCTCTTGGAAGAGGCGCAGAAGCTGTTCGACGAAATGCCTGAACGAAATGTTGTTTCGTGGACGACTTTAATATCTGCTTACTCTTATGCTAAGC
Organism: Pterocarpus macrocarpus; assembly: GCA_031439585.1. Classification (NCBI taxonomy): domain Eukaryota; kingdom Viridiplantae; phylum Streptophyta; class Magnoliopsida; order Fabales; family Fabaceae; genus Pterocarpus; species Pterocarpus macrocarpus. The sequence goes on from CM062518.1 coordinate 40,258,916, forward strand.
TTAATGATAGGGCCATGAGGTTCTTGATTGATATGCTTAGAGAAGGTGTCATGCCTAACATGTTCACCTTCTCTTCTGTTTTGAGATCCTGTGAGAGGTTATCTGATTTGAAACAGTTGCATTCTTTCATACTGAAGGTGGGGTTGGAGTCTGATGTCTTTGTCCGGAGTGCCCTTATTGATGTTTACTCGAAATTGGGTGAGTTGTTGGAAGCTCTGAATGTCTTTCGCGAGATGGTGACTGGAGACTCTGTTGTTTGGAGCTCCATCATCGCTGCTTTTGCTCAGCACAGTGATGGGGATGAGGCCTTGAACCTGTACAAGAACATGAGGAGAGCTGGATTTTTGGCCTCACAGCCAACGCTCACGAGTGTTCTGAGAGCGTGTACTAGTTTGTCATTGTTGGAGTTAGGGAGGCAGGCACATGTCCATGTGCTGAAGTATGACCAAGATCTTATACTTAACAATGCGCTCTTGGATATGTACTGTAAGTGTGGTAGTGTGGAAGATGCAAAGCTCATTTTCAATCGGATGGCCAAGAAGGATGTTATCTCTTGGAGCACCATGATTGCGGGATTAGCCCAAAATGGTTTCAGCATGGAGGCACTCAATTTGTTTGATTCCATGAAAGTCAAGGGTCCAAAACCAAACTATATCACAATTCTTGGGGTTCTATTTGCGTGTAGTCATGCAGGTCTAGTAGATGAAGGTTGGTACTATTTTCGATCTATGAAGAATCTTTGTGGGATAGATCCTAGAAGAGAGCACTATAGTTGCATACTCGATCTTCTTGGAAGAGCTGGGAAGCTTGATGACATGGTCAAGCTAATTCATGAAATGAATTGTGAGCCAGATGTTGTAGCGTGGAGGACTTTGCTTTATGCATGCAGAGCCCACCGGAATGTGGATTTAGCCACTTATGCTGCTAAAGAGCTTCTAAAGTTGGATCCAGAGGACACAGGAGCTTATGTATTGTTATCTAATATTTATGCAAATTCTGAAAAGTGGAATGATGTTGCAGAAGTTCGGCGGACTATGAGATTAAGGGGCATAAGGAAAGAACCTGGATGTAGTTGGATTGAAGTCAATAAGCAAGTACATGCTTTTATTTTGGGAGATAAAGCACATCCTCAAATAGATGAGATCAATAGACAGTTGAACCATTTTGTTTGTAGACTAATTGGTGCTGGTTATGTGCCTGACACAAATTTTGTCCTACAAGATCTTGAAGGGGAACAGAGAGAAGACTCCCTACGGTACCACAGTGAGAAACTGGCAATTGTTTATGGTATCATAAGCCTTCCAAGGGAGAAAACTATTAGAATATGGAAGAACCTAAGGATCTGTGGAGATTGTCATATATTTGCAAAACTTATAGCAAAGTTAGAGCAGCGGCACATTGTAATTAGAGATCCTATTCGATACCATCATTTTCGAGATGGGATCTGCTCATGTGGTGACTATTGGTAGCAGAATAGAAGCACATAAGACCAAGATAGAATCTGTGACTGCCAGGAGCTGCTGTAGAAAAGAGTTTTACAAATCAATCTGGTACCACCAAATAGATGAATTGGGACGAATCAGGAGCTGCTGTTAAAGATTCAGTACTAGGGAAATATGACACCATTGGTGTCCAATAGTCCAAGAAGGGCCTTCGTAAATTACAGAGCCCTTGATGTCAGTATCGAAAATTTTGGAAAGAAAATCTATGAAGAAGGACTGGTTTATGGAGTCAAGTACTTCGGTAGTAATTTTGAGAGGTTGGTATAGATCAAGGCTGAAGTTGATCCAGAAAACTTTTTCAGGAATGCTGGAATGGAGAGCGAATGTTCCAGCACATCCAAGTAAGTAATAGAGAATCAATTGATTCATTTACCCCATGTTGGGTTTGAGAAAAAGGAAATAGAGAGGAGCTTGTGTTTTTGAAAGTGTAATATTTTCTCTTATGGAAAGTAAAAGAAAAAATGGAAACATCAAAATGTAATTTCATTTTTTTTTTTTTTGGTTTTATTTTATTTGTTCTTATCATCCAAACAGGTGAGGAGGGACAATTGTCCTGGGAAGACTCGATTTCACTACTTCAGTCTATAATATCTTTACACAGTCTACACTTACTATATCTATCTCAAAAATTGTATAAAAGATTAAAAAATAATTGGCAAGATAGTGTAAAATATTTTACTATCAAAATTAATCTCTTATTTAAATATCAAATTTACATTTATGTATTGAGGGAGAGAACATGATATTATGGTTTAGGGTTTTGCGATGCCTAATTTGGTAATACCTCTAAACAAGATAATATGTTGTAACATGTTTTAAAATTTGCAGTTTGTAAGAGAAAAATTATAATTTGGGATAGAAAATTTATATCTTAGTACTGAAACTTATCATGTTGTAAGAAGAATTGTGTCTCACTGCACCTTTTTGATAAAGAATAATTTTGTATACTCCTTATTGCTAAACAAGGAGAATATTGAATGCATTGCAACTTAGACTAACAAATATGCCCAAAATTATAACTTTTTTCGAGTTTGTTCTTTATTAATCCAATCATAATGACACTAGCCGTTATATTTGTCAAACTAAATATATGATAAATTAATGCCCGTTAAAGTTGATGCACCCAAAAAATAAATAAATTAATGCTCCTTAAAATTTTCTTGCGAAAGGAATGAAAGTCAACGGTTTTTTTAATGAAATAAAAGTGCCATGATAAAGTTATATGATGATCTTTTTATTGGGGGGAAGGAGGGGTTGTTAAAATTCAGCTGGCCAGTTTGGTTATGGTTTCCTACAAGTATTCCAGTAATACCGTTCTTTGACAAATGGAAACCCATGAAAAACTATTGTCTAGTTCTAGAGAACTTAATTATGCTTGACCACTTGATCACCCAACAAACCGTTTGAATGAGTAGGTTTTGGTAAAAATATTAGGAAGTGGTACTTTGAAGAGGCATGAACATATCCGAGGAGGTAGACCAAGATGGCGAGGGAAGGAATAGAGTGGGGAGTGATTGGCAAGCTTGAGTCTCAAAGGAGAGGTATTTTAGAAACCTTGAAGAAAACTCATTCACAATTTTTGTTGACAATCTACCTTTGTCTATGTCTAAATCTTGGCTGTGGCAACTTTTTAGTTTTGAGGATAGAATTGTTGATAGATACATTGCGAGAAAGAAGAGGAGAAATAGCTCTATGTCTTTTGCCTTTGTCCATTTTGTTAGGGAGGAGGATGTCTTTGCAGCTATTAGAAACATGGATGGTATTGAAATTAGAGGGAACATCATATCAATTAAGGTAGCTACATATAAGAGAGGGAGAGACAGGATAAAGGCACATGTTGAACCGAGTTTTCCAAGAAGCTTTGATTAGAAAGGAAGTCTTAACAACAAACGTATATAGGGTCCTAGGAGTTTCAAAGATTTGGTAATCAGAAATAATTCGTATGTGAAATATAACAAAGGTAAACTGGAAGAATAGAAGAGATAACAATAGAGTGGAAGAATCTAATGTTGCTAAGGAAAGAATGGAGATTGATAAGGTGCATATTAGGGGGAGGGCTTGGAAAGTGGTGGAGGAGGTTTTCAAATCAGTCGAAATGGAGGAACTCAAACGGGAAACTACAGCCTTGTTGGAAGAGGCGGGAAAGGTGGAACCACCTAGTCACAGGGAGGCAACGGAGGAGCTGATGTCGTTAAGGAAGGACGAGCGGCCAGGGGCATTCTGGGAAGAAGAGCTCATCCAATCGATGCTACACAAGGCTCAAGGCAGCGATGGCTCCTTGGTAGGGGAAGCTTCCAGCCATTCTTGGGCAGAGGTTGGCCAGTGGGAGAAATGTGTTGAGGAAGATAAGGAGGCAGCTATGGTAGACCACTATCAACAAGACTCCAAATCAGGTCCTAAGGAAGTGGGCCTTGGGAGTTTAGCATCAAGCGGACCTGTTTACCCTCTTGGGTTTGAAGACTTTATAGAGGTGGTTGGGCCTTCCAAATAGGATCATAAGCAAAGGATGTCAAAGGAAATTGTTGAGTGTGAGAACTCTTTGGAGAAAGGGAATGAAGTTAATCAAAATTCTAGGGAAACTCATGATTCCTTCCCAAGTTCGATTGAGAAGATTCCCCAAATCCCTTTGTTAGATTCAAGCTCAAATCGGATGAGCATCGTTATGGAAGGAGTGGTGCCGTGTAAAGAAGACCTAGTGGAAGTAAGGATTTCTTGGGATATTGGGAAGACTCTGAGGTTAAAGGATAGTAATGAAAAGGCCATGATTTGTGTGTTAGCCAAAGTTCCAGAATTTCAAGACTTTGTCCTTCCTAGAAAAAAGGGTCACCCTAGGAAGAATAAAGGTCACTCTATAGACTGAGGGAGTAATGCTAGTGGTTCTTTTGTTTGAGTTGATGGTGGGGGTCGGTGATTTTGGCTTGATGGTGGGGGCGGTGATTTTGGCTTTTGTTTGATCTTGACAGTGTTGGTATAATTGCCTCGGATGTCCTGATTAATGGTTTTGGTTATCTTTTTTGGGATGTGCTTTGCTGGGGCTTGGTTGGTTCTTTCCTCGTGGCTTTTGGTGGGTTGGCAGCTTGTGGGTGCTTGGGTGTTTGGTTTTGGGGTGTTTTGATGGTTGTGGTGTTGTCCTTGGTTCTAGTGCTGTAGTTGCTTAGTGGTTTTTGTGTGTTGTTTTGTTTTGTGCTTTGGTTTGTTTTTGTTTGCTTCTTTCTTTGGTGGAAAGTCTTAATTGCTTTTGAACTATCGAAAAAAAATACCGTTCTTCGACAAACATTTTAGGTTATTTTTATTTGTTTACCTAAACAAAGGAAACTGCACGCTATTTGTTCATATTATATGATCGTATCAAGAGTAAAATAAGCACAATTACTTTAGATGGGTGAAATCCTTTAAATTTTGTGAAACCTTATTTATAATTATTGAATTTATTTTTCTTTATATAATATGATCATATAAAAAGAAAGAAAGAAAGAAAGAAAGAAAGAAAGAAAATTCATTGGCATTTATAAGTTGAAGCATGAAGCACCATCACACATTTAATTATAGCTTTATCTTGTCAATCATTTATAGCTATTTTACTGTATATATTATACTTTAATCAGTTAATGTCTAATTTTTAAAAATATTTATTTAAAGGTTTAAAATAAATATAAAATAACATAAAATGTAAATACATATATATATATATTGTTAATTATTTTTCATTTTAATAAAAATATTGCTTAATACACTGATTTGCATAAATTGCATTCAATAGTTTAAATATTAAAAAGAAGTTAAATTAAGATGCACAAATCTTTTTTCCGAACATGGAGTATGAATAAATTATTAGATTAGATTAGACAATGCAAAGAGAATTCTCTCGCAACCATGTGTAGCTGAAAGAACGGCAGGATTGACAGAAGGCAACAATAAGTACTACTTAAGAGGAACCACACGTTGGTCTCACGTGTTCATATGTTATCTTCTACCAGTCTCCGAAAATACAAAAAAAGGGAAGCTATGTTCAAATCTGTGTTTAGCTAATAGCTAGGATCCAATGCGAGAACTGCATATGACAGACAATTCTCTAGTTGTCGTTAAACGTTGATGCTTGGGGGAATTAAAAAAACGTCTTTTCCAGTAAGAGGTAACTGTATAAAACCGTAATCACATCACACTCTCCCCACTTTCCGCCGACTCACACCTAGTCAACAAGCCAATGAGAAAACCAAGCTCTTTGGCCCGTTTTTCTGCTATTTTCCTCCTTCTTGCTCTTCTTCTTGTTCATAATGTGTCTACTTCGGTGGCAGCCCCAACACCAGAATCAGTCTACACCCCTTTCCTCCGGTGCCTAACAAACCACACAAACACTTCATCCCAGCTCTCCAACATAGTCTTTGCTCAATCCAACGCTTCCTTTTCTTCCGTTCTCCAATTCTACATTCGTAACGCCCGATTCAACACAACCTCAACCCCAAAGCCCTTGCTTGTTGTCACTCCTCTGCAACAATCCCATGTGCAGGGTGCTGTCATTTGTGCCAAAACCATTGGTGTTCAACTCAAAATCAGGAGTGGTGGCCATGACTTCGAGGGTGTCTCATATGTCTCCCATGAACCCTTCATTGTACTTGACATGTTCAATCTCCGCAACATCACTGTGGATGTTCAAAACGAGATTGCTCTGGTCCAAGCCGGTGCCACTCTTGGAGAAGTTTACTATAGCATTTGGGAGAAGAGCAGAGTTCATGGCTTTCCTGCAGGGGTTTGTCCCACTGTTGGTGTTGGTGGCCACTTGAGTGGAGGAGGTTATGGTAACATGATCAGAAAATATGGGCTATCTGTTGATCATGTTGTTGATGCTCAAATTGTTGATGTCAATGGTAGGATTCTTGACAAGGAGGCCATGGGGGAAGACCTTTTTTGGGCTATTAGAGGAGGTGGAGGAGCAAGTTTTGGGGTCATATTATCATACACTGTTAAGTTGGTTCCTGTGCCAGAAATTGTTACCGTTTTTAGGGTTGAAAGGCGTTTGGAACAGAATGCCACTGAGCTTGTTCTACAGTGGCAGCAGGTTGCACCACATACGGATGATGGGCTTTTCATGAGGCTGCTGTTGCAGCCTGTGAGTTCCAAGGTTGTGAAGGGGCAGAAAACCATCAGGGCCACTGTTATGGCTATGTTTCTTGGAGGGGCTGATGAACTTGTCACACTGTTGGGGAAGGAGTTTCCTGTGCTTGGTTTGAAGAAGGAAAATTGTTCTGAAATGAGCTGGATTGATTCTGTGCTTTGGTGGGGTAATTTTGACAATGGCACGAAACCTGAGGCCTTGCTTGAGCGGAATTACTCGGCAATCTTCCTCAAGAGGAAATCTGATTATGTGCAGACCCCGATTTCAAGAGATGGGTTGGAAGGATTATGGAAGGAGATGATTCAGTTGGGAAAAGCAGGATTTGTTTTCAATCCTTATGGTGGGAAAATGAGTGAGATCCCATCTGATGCTACTCCATTTCCTCACCGTGCGGGGAATCTGTTCAAGATTCAGTACTCGGTGAATTGGGAGCAATCAGGTGTTGCTGAAGAAAAGAATTTTACAGATCAGGCTATAAGGTTGTACAGTTACATGACTCCATTTGTGTCCAATAGTCCAAGAAGGGCCTACTTGAATTACAGGGACCTTGATATTGGTACCAACAATTTTGGAAAGAATAGCTATGAAGAAGGAGAGGTTTATGGAGTCAAGTACTTTGACAATAATTTTGAGAGGTTGGTGAAGATCAAGACTGCAGTTGATCCAGAAAACTTTTTCAGGAGTGAACAGAGTATTCCCACTCATCCAAGTAAGTAATATAGAATCAAATAATTAAACAGATTATTGAATTGATGCAATTGTTTGTTCCTTTGTGATTGCTCGGCCTAGCAGTTCCTTACTATTTTGGTAAATAATTTGATTATAATAGTATGGAATTTTAGTAGTTCGAGAAATTTCATCACTTCGATTCCTGCTGGTGGACTTCTATTTGTAGGTCATATGTAATGTAAGTAATATAATAAATCCTCCCTGAGTTGTGTGGGATGCCTTGACCTTTGAATAAGGCAACCTCCCCTCCCCGGTTAATAAATTAAGAAATCCATTGTGTTGGGCTGGGTGGTATTCTATTACATTTTTTATCCATCACATATAAATAGCTTTCCAACAATATTCATAGAGAAGCTAATGTGAATGTTGGTTGCACTGGGCTGGTAGAAATTATCCATCATATTCAATGTAAAACATAGTATTCAGGAGGATTTCTGCCTTTTCATGTTACCAACTATTGTGTCTGAATTTTTTATGTGCAATTTTCTGGAATGGATCCTTCTGCTCTCTATTTTTATTTATTTTGTTTTATTATTTCACATGATTTTGTTTATTGTAAACATGTGAGGTTACGAAGCACCTTAGTGGATCCAATAATTGGAATTATTTGACTTAGGCAAACTTTGTTATTGGCTTATTGCAAGTTTGCAACAAATCAGAAAATAAGTTTACAAACTAAGTGTCTATGCAGGCTGGTTTACAGCTCCTTCCTTTTTATTCTTTTCTTCATGTGGAGATATGTGATTTTATTTGGTTGTTGTGAGCTAGAAAAGTTTTGGGATCAATTGGTAGGAGTGAAAATATGGTGGAAAATACATCTGAACTCTAGTCATACATTTTAAACCTTTTATGTTTTCCAATTATACCATGCATTAGCATGAACTTGCAGTGCTCACAACCGTGAAGTAAGTACTGAATGAGATCAGTAGTCAATATTCGATGATTTTATTTCTATCTTCAATGTACTTCTGACAAACAGAAGAGAACTAAGTAATATTTTTTTTCCTTCTTAAATCTTAAAACAGTTTGATGTGTGGCTGTCTACTAGCCCGAAGTATAGGTTGCAGGACTCACGTTTGAATGTCTTGTCTTTGCTGATTGCAGGATTGGACTCCGGTGCTGGCCAATTATTACACTCCAGCCTGTATAGGAAACTCATGGTAAAGGTGGTATGGTTGCTCTTCCTAGATTTGTTTATAAGATTATTCTAATCATACATAGCCTTAGAATATTTGGTGTAGTCTTATTTTAAAGAAAAGATGTAGGTTGTAATCATACAGTGACTGCAGTGCTGAAGTTACCCTATTTGTTGATACTAGGCAGCAGACTGACCAATCGACATTTGGATTATAGCAGCCTATAATAAGGAAGGTGTATCTTCCCTTGTATTTTTATCATTCCAAATCCAGACATGTTAAGATGCCTTAAACTTCGAGAATAATGTGAATTACATCTAACAAAACTCCCATTAAAACGCCACCGTAAATTATGATCATCACTCGACGAAAACAATGCGATAATAGACACATGCAAAATTGTCCGAACAGGGCCCAAACTCATTCATGAGAGCCCAAGTCCATTATGAAGGCGGAATACCCATGAACCTACAAGAGTCACTCCAAGTCAAGCAACCGAAGGAACTCTTTCACCAATGAGACACGTAGAACGGTAGAAGGCACATTAGCAGGAAAGATGACACCTAACCTTTTACGATATACATTTCGAGATTTTGAGAAGAAACTATCCAGTTAGACGGCAAGCAAACAATAGGGGCCTTTAACCGATATATTCATGCTGTTGTAGATGAGAAGTGTTTAGTATACATGCACGTACACTCATGGTACGGTGTAGCGTAAATTTATAAGTATATAAAAACTTAAGTGATTTATTGTTGTTAAATAGTAAATATTATATACACATAAGGTGCTGTTTGTGTAAGTATAAATAAATTATTATAATTTTTTGAATTAAAAATTAATTTTATTATTTATTGTATACCACATTAACTATTGTATTAAAATATACGTAAAATAAAAATTAATAATCTGTATATTAGAATTTTACATATGTTAAATTATAAAATAAAAAATTTCTCTTAACTAAGAATCTCTTTCTCCATTTCACATGCTACATCTAACTTTATCTCTTTTCTGCTTTTCCGCTTTATGCTTTATTTTTACAATTTTTTTTCTGACTGAAACTAATTAAAGCATTGGAGTGGATATATGCGTGGAGAGATACATGCTTCTAATGCGCGTAAATAAAATATGTATGGAGAGGATTCTCTCAAATATTAATTTGGTTTTATACTTATTGTTATAATTGATCCTTTACTTTTTTATTTTTAAAATTTTTGAACGTGACTTGATTGATGATAAAAATGTACATATAATCAGATCATTTCAAATTTATAAATTAGAGATCCTCCAGTAGAGAATTATCAGGTTGAACTCTAGGAAACAACTCCAACTCGCACTATTCTATGAGCACTATCGAATCCATGAGATGGAAGTGGAGCAGTGGGGGAAAAAAATATCGCCACTTGCGCTGATGACAGCGAAACTCGATTATTAGACAATAGCATTATGAAGGCATAGTATCTGTGGTCCAGTATTGTCTTGTTCCTCTGAATGAAACTGTACCAACCCTGCACTAATTTTTCCTGAACTGAACTCATGGAGAAATCAAGCCCTTTGGAGTTTCTTTCTGTTATAATTCTGCTTCTTCATGTCTTTAACTGCTTGGCAGACCCATCAAGAGAGTCCCTCTATGGCACTTTCCTTCAGTGCCTACAAAGCCACACAAACCCATCAGACCAAGTTTCCAGCATAGTCTATGCCCAAACCAATCCATCCTACGCCTCTGTCCTTAAAGCCTTTGCTCGAAATGCCAGGTTCAACAACCCCTCAACCCCAAGACCATTACTTATTGTCACCCCTCTGCATGAAAACCAAGTACAGGCTGTTGTGGTTTGCGCCAAGAGCATCGATGTTCAACTCAAAATCAGGAGTGGTGGCCATGATTTTGAGGGCATTTCTTATGTCTCTCAGGTGCCCTTTATTATCCTTGACATGTTCCATTTTCAGAATGTCACTGTGGATGTACAAAATGAGATTGCTGTGGTCCAAGCTGGTGCCACTCTTGGACAAGTTTACTACAGGATTTGGGAGAAGAGTGAAGTTCATGGCTTTCCTGCAGGGGTTTGTCCCACTGTTGGTGTTGGTGGCCACTTGAGTGGAGGAGGGTATGGTAACATGCTAAGAAAATATGGCTTATCTGTTGATAATGTTATTGATGCTAAGATTGTTGATGTCAAAGGTAGGATTCTTGACAAGAAGGCCATGGGGGAAGACCTTTTCTGGGCCATTAGAGGTGGTGGAGGAGCAAGTTTTGGAGTCATATTATCATACACAGTTAAGCTAGTTCCAGTGCCACAAAAGGTTACTCTCTTTCAGGTTGACAAGACCTTGGAGCAGAATTCCACTGATCTTGTTGTGCAGTGGCAGCAGGTTGCTCCACACACAGATGATAGGCTTTTCATGAGGCTGGTCTTGCAGCCTGTGAGTTCCAATGTTGCGAAGGGAAAGAAAACCATCAGAGCCTCAGTTATGGCTTTATTTCTTGGAGATGCGGATGAACTTGTCACACTATTGGGGAAGGTGTTTCCATTACTGGGATTGAAGAAGGAAAGTTGTAATGAGATGAGGTGGATTGATTCTGTGCTTTGGTGGGCTAATTATAATGATGGTTCCTCACTGGATGCACTGCTTGATAGGAACCATTACACAGTACATTTCAACAAGAAGAAATCTGATTATGTGCAGGCACCAATTTCCAAAGATGGGTTGAACTGGATATGGAAGAAGATGATTGAATTGGGAAAAGTTGGTCTTGTTTTCAATCCTTATGGGGGAAAGATGAATGAGATCCCTTCTGATGCTACACCATTTCCTCACCGTGCCGGGAATCTGTACAAAATTCAGTACAGTGTGACTTGGCAGGAACCAGGAGCTGCTGCAGACAAGAACTTTATAGGCCAGATTAGAATGCTATATAGTTACATGACCCCATTTGTATCCAAGAGTCCAAGGAGTGCATACTTTAATTACAGGGACCTTGATATTGGTGTCAAGACCCATGGTAAGGATAGCTACCAAGATGGGGAGGTTTATGGTGTCAAGTACTTCAATAAAAATTTTGAGAGGTTGGTGAAGGTTAAGACTGCAGTTGATCCAGAAAACTTCTTCTGGAATGAGCAGAGTATACCAACACTTGCAAGCATAGGGAACCTAACCGACAATACAAATTGATCAATTAATTCATTTTGTAAGACTTTGTTGTTTTTGCTCATACATCATTGCATGGATTCAGATATGCTTGCTGGTGCGCTGAATAACTTGTCAGTACAGTTTGGAACTTGAGTAGTTCAAGAAATTAGATCCTTGTAGGTGTAGTTCCTTTGTTTCCTAGCTGTTATCATCATATATTTTTGCCTTTCACGTATGATTATGATCACAGTGAATTTAATCTGCGAATATAAATTCTCCTATATGGTGGGAAAAGGCAAAGGCCAAGACCAATGCATTTGTGCTTCATATTGGGTCCTGGGTGAGGGCTAGACATATATAGTTATTCTCTCTTCCAAATTGTGAAGTTATAAAAACATTTTGGAAACAAATAAAACCATTCTTCAGTCTTGAGCGATATATTATATAATCTACATTGTTGCTATTGTAAACTTGTAATTGTCGTTAGGGTTAATTGCACTTTACAACCGATATTATAGGTTATATGTAATTTATCCCTTATATTTTAAAAATATTCATCCCTATTACCTGTATTTTCACAAATATGCACTTTGGTCATTTTGTTGATTATTTCATTAATTATGAATAAAAATATTAGGTATCGGATTGCACATTTAGAAAAGTTCAGGAGGTCAATTTGCATATAATCTAAAATTTAGAAAAGCATAGTGTATTTATGTGGGATAAAGTGCATATTTGTGAAAATGTAAATAATCAGGATGCACATTTTTAAAATATAAAGATAAAATATATATGACCTATAATACAGAGGATAAATTGTAATTGTTGTTATTATTATATTTGGGCAAATGTATTTTTTGTTTTCTTAAACTGGTAGGTAGGAATGATTCCTCCGTTGATAGTTGTTGGACGAGAAGGTTATAAAGCCAAATATTAAGTTTATGAAAAACCCAGATAAATTATTAAGTTAGCTAAACAGGACACGTGAATGTGCTTAAACTTACTCATTGAAACAAATCTCGTATCGCTATAAAAAAAAATTCCTTTCCAGCTTTAACATTTAGCACATCCGATGCCAGGATTTCCGTGATATTCTTACTCTTGTGTAGAGAACTTGGAGTGCGAAAAAATCGTCAACTTGCAGAAAATTTCTTTTCCTGTGTTTTTTTCATTAAAAATATAGGCTGGGCTTGTGTAGTCAGAATTTGTTATAGGGCCCATGGAACCCTCCTATTCTTCTAAACTTCAGATGCTGTTTTTTGGTCGAACTTCATATACTTCTAACTTTGATATACAAATGCCAAACAATAAGCACAAGCATTTGGCCCAAAACATGTCAATATCGGAGAGTACAGAAATGGACTAATAGAAGCCCATACATGGCACTATTCTCTCTCTCTCTCTCTCTCTCTCTCTCTCTCTCGCTCTCTCTCTAATTTTTTTATTTTTTCTTTATTAATTGCTCATGCAATTTCAAGTTGAGAGTGATAATTGGATAAAACTCTTCCTAAAATGATGACTATAAAATTTAAACTCCCAACATTATAAGTAATATTCGTTTGGGTCAAGGACCATTCTCATTTGAATTTGGAAATTTTGGAGTAAAGTATGGAATTGGTCAACAAAACTTCTTTTCGCATATCAATCGAGGAATTAAATTGTATTCTGCATCATTACCAAGCGATTTTGTTTCACGGGAGTTCATTCATAACTGTTTGGAAAATGCTGACAAAATTTAAACATCTGACCTGATATGAATTAATATAGGTGCTTGCTTTTCTTTCCTTTTGTAATTTTATCGGAGACTCCAGCCATCATCAAACCTATAACAACACATAAAGACTTCTATGGCAGAGCTTCTTTAAGACAAAAGGGCCATGGCACCCCCCCCCCCCAAATTTTTTCCAAAAAATTAATTTACATACATATCTAAAATTAAATCTATATGAAAAAAAATTAATTTATATACATATATATTAATTCAAGTCCATTTGTCATATAAAATTATTATATATATATAGAAATTTCACCTGATAAATAAGCTTAAGACTAAATATGTTACTCCATATAAATGATACTTATTTAGTTTAAAAGCTTATCACCTTAAGTTTTGATTAAGAAAATTATTTTTTTCTTTTAAAAAAAAAACACATCATAATTGAGCATCATTTTAAAATGAAAATAATATTTGTTACAATAGATAAGTAATCACAATACTTGAATAGCATGTTCAATAATCAAGTAATAGATTTATTAACTTTAAAATCTGTTTTGATTCCTAAAAATGCTTACAAAAACTTTGATATTGTTAAGTATATATTTGGGAATACAAGAAAATATTTTTTTCAATAAAAGTTATTTTGAAATGATTTTACATATTTAGATAAATAGTTTGAATAGATTATAAGCTCAAAAAAAAAATCTAATTTTAAGTATAAAACCTACTTATAAATGAAAGCAAATTTTTAAATTTTTTTATTATAAGTAAAAGTTGATTATTTTAGAATTATAATTTTTGTACTAAAATAACCTTGAATATCAAATATTATAAAATATAAACAAATCATTTCATATATTTTTTAGTAATTTGTCATACAAAACTAATTATTTTCATATAATTCAAATAAAATACGCTACTTTAAAATTTCTTTAAGTCAATACATCTAAATATAAAATTTATTTTCAACTACTTATAATTGATTATTGAGATAATTTTAATGTCATAACTAATTTAAATATATTAACATTTATATTCTTATTGACAAATACTATCCTATGAACTTCACTAAATATGAGAAGAATAATTTACCTTTTAATTTATTTATTTTTGCTATGTTAATTATTTGTTTTAAAGTTTATATATGTGATATGCACTTAATTTTAATTTTATGGTATATTAACAGTAATGAGATTTAAATCTAAAATTTTATATATTTAATTTTAATTTGATTATAATTATTTAATTTACATGTTAAATTTGTTACCCCCTAAAAATTTTGTTTAAGCTCCGCCACTTAATACACGGTTCATAGTTTATAGACTCTACAGCGACAAAAGCCAAACTCTGCTATTTCTAATCTAAATTCCAATCCAACAAAATAAAGTTGAAAAAAAGTGAGGGACGCGAGTCGGTGTTACCTAAAAGTCAAGCCTCGATTTTGTTATTACTTCTTTGAGAGCGAAAATCAAAGTACAATTAGCACTAATTTGGATTACTTAGGACTCTCATTTCACATCGACGTATAGGACATGATCTTTTCCAATTCATATCTTCAATTTAAACTTTTTATTATTATATTTTAAATTAAGCACCTTCAGTAGGAGTGCTCGTGGACCGAGTTGGACTGGATTTAAATCTATTATTTTTTGTGGCGAGGATTAGTGGACATGCATTAATCCCGTGTCCTTCATTTCATAGTTCAAATATCATTCAGTATATCTTAATTTTTTGACTTCTATTGATACTAGTAGACGGTAGTTGAGATTATAACTCACACCCTTCGGCGGTTCATATTGAATGCATTCAAACCAAATCTTCTGGATATTTTCTCTGGCTTGCTCTTCGAAAAGGCCCAATCGTTTTACGTATGCAATTGCAGGGTCAAGAGCTATACTTACTTTTGTCAGAGTTTCTTTGTCCTTCGTCTATTTGGCCTACACGGTTAGCTTTGCAAGGTTTAACAACCATTGCATCATAGCATTATTACAAGATTTGCTTGTACTCAGCAATATGACAAGGCCACCCAACATCATTAGTGCATATGAAAAAGACCAATTGAATTATTTGGATCCCAGCATTTCTATCTAACATGTTATCAAGTAAGAGTTCACTGTTGTGACCGTGACTACTTGATAATTTTTAGTAAGATAATAATAACCAAAATGAGATGTGGGGTTAGAACAAAATTGTGAAAAGATGGCTTATCTGTAGCTTTGGTTTATCTATAGCACACATTATTATAACATGTTTTAATTTTTATTCGCCCAGGTGACCTTGTGTTTTAATGAGTACCTAATGTCACAAGCACTCCTTTTCCCCAATATTCGCGGTATCTTTGCTTCCCTGTTTAACATGTTATCACGTAAGAGCTTCCTGCAGTGACCGTGACCACTAGATAATTTTTAGTTAAGACAACCAAAATGAGTGTGTGAGGTTAGAAATCGTGAAAAGATGGCCTATCTATTGCTTTGGTTAATCTTTAGTACACACAATATAATTAACATCCTTTTATGTTGTGTAGGTGCCATTTCGTTTAATGAGTAATTAATGTGACATCCACTTCTTTTGCTCATGAAGAATTCATATGGGGTATGTTTAGAAAAGTTTTTAAAAAAGTACTTTTAAAACTACAATCAGAAGTGAAACAAAAATAGAGGTAGCTCCTTATTTATTTTCATACTATTAAATTGAATGATTTTAAAATTTATGCAAAAACTATATCAACGGATTTTATATTATTTGTTGGCAACTATATCAACACATTTTAGTTATTACACAACTTAACGTATCCAATACTGTACCCCAACATTTTTCTTTTCTAATGCATATTTGCAAGGGTTCTGTAGACTTAAAGGCATAATTTGAGTGAATAATCAAAACGTTCGTTGTCATTAAAGTTTGTTCGTTTGTCCGTGGCTATTCTCTCCCTCGAATTTATTAAGAGGCGAAGATACCTCAGAAACGTGTTCTAGTTTAACTGCAGTGTTTAAGTACGAGTAATCATTAAAAGAAGATTTTATTTAGCCAATAGTATAATCACGTATATCTTTTTGGGCTAATCACATCTAACATCATCGGTGATTTGGGGCTGGGAAACAGAACACCTGCACAGATTTTCCTACCATTTTTTTTCCCCTCTCTTTGCCCACGAGAAGACAGGTTGCTTTGAAGAAAAAATTAAGGGCTTTTGTTACGTAAGAGTGATGTATTTAACTAGTATTAACGTGTTTGATTCTATTTTTATAGGATTGATTATAGAGAGAATTGATTTTATAGAATTAATTTAAATAGAATTAATTTTAAGATAAAATAATTTATATTTGATAATTTATCTAAAAATAATTCTAACAAAAAATAAAAAAATTTCAATTCTCCCATACTAAAATTGAGTCTAAGAACAAATAATCAAATATAATAAAAAAATCCCAAAATTATTTCTCAGATCTAAAATTAATTTTGGGAAGCCAATTCTATGCTATATATAAAGCACTAATGAGTAAGAAGCTACCATAAAGCATGGATGACGTCATTCTTATCTTTGATCATTACAAAAGGAAATGTATTAGAGCCCCACGGTGTTTCCTTGGAACACCTGAAAGAAGGAAAAATAATCCTCCTTTTATTAAAGAACAGTCATTCTCTTGCGAGTGCAATACTTTTAATTTGTACTCGCTCTATCTATTAAGCACTAATCACTTTATCTTTTAACCAAGTTTTGAACAAATTTTTTATCTATTTTTATATGTATTTAACTTTTAATTTTTTTAATATTATCCTATTTCCTTTTTCAGTATTCTATCCCCTCTGAATATATAATCCAGTAGTCCAACTGTAATTGTTGTCCTACCCTTCATCTAGCTGCTATTTCAAAGGTTGAGAAGCAGGGGAAAAAAAAAGCTTTTGAATTTAACCTTCCTTTATAGTGTAAAAAATTTGGAAAAACATTAATGTAAAACTGCTATAATATGACTATAATAAAAAAAAGGATTAAATTTAATTCTTAATACTTTCTTATATTTCTGATTTATAGCCCTAATTCTAAATTATATATAGATTAATATGAATTTTTATTTAATATGACACAACTACTAAAACATAAGAAATGCCCGTGACTAGTAGATAATTAAACAATATACACCAATTCCACTTCATATTCTTCCAATTAATCGATGTTACATTCGAACTCACTACTTTTATACAGCACGGGGGTAGACTTTCTTGGCAGGAAGATTCATGTATTCCCAGTGGCCACATATATAACCGTTTACTGGTTAAATGGCAAGTAATCATCCACTCATGACTCATTCAAATTGCCTTAGAGCTTAGAATCTTGCCGCCTTCAAACTGGTGGCTCCTGTTAAATCTTTAGACTTTAATTGGTATATGATGATTTGTTTCTGATACATATAGTGGCTGTACTTTGTCGGCCACCCCATAGTAAGAAGACTGACAATTGCACCCATGTATTGTAGATTTGTAGCAGAAGTTTCCCAAGATTGACTAGTTAGTGGATTCTAAAGTGGTGCACGAAGCCCAAGAGGCAAAATTTCGCGGAGACATGACTATATATATAACATTATTGACTTGGTGTCTTGGTCCATCTCAGTATTGTCAAACATTGCCTGCGAGTTAGGTTAGTTGCCTCTCTGTGTTGGAAATTTTGACATCAGAAAAAGCTGCAGTCTATCCAGTTTAAAGTGAAAACAATTTTTACCTTTTTCTTTCTTCCACTTTCTGGGTAGGGAATAACTTAAGCCGCAAATTGAGCTTTGGCTAAGAAAGCAGAAGAGGGGTGTTCAGTCTTGTCCTGCGCATTAAGCGGCAGCAGACTCAGTTGAATGATTGAATCAAGCATTAAATGTGCTTAGTCAGATGCTAAACACTTTATATGGCTTTAAGATCTGTGGACCGGTGTCCATGTGTTTTGTGGCTAAACACTTTCCAAGAAATTTGGTAAGTTTTATTTTCCACATTTTATATGACCTTGGTCGAAGCCCGCAATAATAGGGTCAACCCATGCGGATACCAAAACGAACTAGTATAAGATTGATGAGAGATAAACGGGACAATACACATTGTAGCCCTGAACTTAAGGAGTGAGCTAGCGAATAGACTTAGTAATTACTAATATTATTTCGTCTCGTATGGTGTGGGTTTTAAATCCATTCCGCAGCCGTGCATAATCGGGATAGATTTAGGACTAAATTATTTAGTGTCGTTCTGTATTTTTTCAATAAATTTTAAATTAAATTGATTTTTAATATATTTTTAGTTTTAATTTAATGAACTTGAAATATTATTAATTTAGACAAAAAATAAAGAATTAAATACTTAGATTAGCCTATAGAGATGGTAAGAGATAGGGTAGGATAGGGTTGGATAGAGTTTTACCTACTTAAAACCTTTCTCACACCCAATATAACATTTAACAGACACCGTGGATTTTAAAAATCACTCCTCACACCTTATGTGTAAAGAAATTGTAGAATCCAAACCTTACCCACATTATTTCTTAAACAAAGTAACTAATTACTTAAAATAATTAGAATATAAGCTTACAATTAAACAAAATACTAAAATTAAGTATTACAACACAATTACTTTAAGTGATAAATTTTGCAAAACATAATCACTAATATTACAACATAAAACAACACATCTTTTCTTAAACAAAGTAACTAATTACTTAAAATAATTAGAATATAAGTTTGCAATTAAACAGAATACTAAAATTAAGTATTACAACACAATTACTTTAAGTGATAAATTTTGCAAAACATAATCACTAATATTACAACATAAAACAATATTACAATATATATATTAAAAAAATTTCTCACAATCTCAAACATATCATGTAATAAAAAAAAATATGAATTATATATTAATTAATGATGCGAGTTAGATAAAGACAAATACATCTTAAACTCGTACTCGCACTCCCATCCCATAACTCTTTTTTAACTTGTCTCGTTTCACCCCTTTGTAGATAAGTTTTAAACTAACCTCACATAGATCGGATTAAACTGAATAATTGGAAGTAGTGCATATATTGTCATCCTTAAGATTAGGCGAAAACCAAACTTATAAATGAATGACATTCAACAGTTGCCTACGTCAAGGATAACGTCATACACACATAATATTAGAAGTTATTCTGTTACATACTATAAACAGTGGATAGAGAACAAATGTCAAGATTAATTGAAATGTTTTGAACTTTGGGGCTATGCATTACGATTGGGAGGAAGAGGATACGAGTTAAATTTTAGGGGAAACAAGGTTCAACATCATACACTCGTAGCTGAGTTGCACTGTAGAGTGGTGAATTTAATTAATTATCTGAGCTTGGCTCCATGTTAGCGTGATCTGTATCTGTAACTTTCACAGTGTCTTTTTCAATGTTAAAAGGAAGGGCAAAGTTTGCTGCCTATAAGCAAGCACGCTGGGCACAACGAGAATTATAGGGTTTGAAAGATGAAATGGTTCATTGGATTCTCCATCGTTTTCCTTTGATGTAATCTTATCTTCTGGTTAGATAAAAAACCTTTTTTGTGTTTTTTAAAGATAATGATATTATTCTTACATAACTTTGAACTTCACTTTAGCATCTTTTTATATTAGTTAATAAATTATGCATATAGTAAAAATAGTTTTGTGTGTTTGATAAATTAAAAAATGTATAAATAACTAAAAACGTGGTAATAATATAAAGATTTAATTATTTTGAAGATCCCTATAATTTTACTCAATTTTTAAATTTAAAAATTTTTAATTAGGTCCCTATATTAGATAAATTGTTGTAATCATATCCTTAGAGGAACCTCAAATTATAAAATTTTTTAAAATTTTATATAATTTATTGGTCCTAACCTAATTTTATAAGTTCAAACGTAAAAATTTATTCAATTTAACCATCAATTTTGTAATGATAGATGGCTCCAAAAACTTGATTACAAAAATTTATTTAATGTAAGAATTTGATTGAAAATTTTTAAATTATAAAAATTTAATTAAAAATTAGGTCAAATTATATGAACTTAGAAAATAATTAAACCTAATACAAAATAGTATGTTAGATTACCGTAGGCTTCTGGTTTCCAACTTCTATAAAGAAGGGTGCAAAAGTAGCGAAATAACAAATTCGTACATGACAGAAAAAGGAGAACGTAAATGCCTTTGCTACATGGCGAGTGCTACTGTGCACTTAGGGGTTAAAAGTGTATTATGTACTTTGTAATCTCATGGTATAAATCTGTATCATTATATTAATTACCTATAATATATTATAATAATTTTTTAATTTTAGACATGTTTTAAAAAATATAGTTAAATATATTAAAAATAATCAAAATTTATCATGTGATTATAAAATTAAATAGATTTTTTTAGGGATATTCTCAATAATTTTTGAGTATCATAAAATATTTTTTTGATTTATCTATATGATCTTAAAATTAAATAGAATTATTTTGAAATTAAATAAATTTTTTTTGGCTATTGTCAATAATTATAAAATTACACAGATAAAATTTAGTTATTTTTAAAATACATTTAACTATATTTTTTAAGGTTGACTAAAATTAGTGAATAACTATAATGCATTATAGATAATTAGTGTATCAAAATATCATTAAATCTTCACCATCAAATTGAAAGATGCATCATACACCTTGATGTCTGAAGAGCATGTTGGAAGCTGCCTTATTAAAAAAAACAAAAAAAGAAATTGCACTTATACTAAACTTACATGTTGAAGGGAAAATGAGTTATTATTTCTTAATAAGAATGGATAGTGAAGTTGTTGTTTATTTTTTTATCTTCAATTTTTTTGGACAAGAGGAGAAAATTGACAAAAAAATAAAAAATAAAAAATATTTTTTGTTTATTTAGATGAACAAAAAATAATAACAAAAATTATTGTATAAAAAAATGAAAAAAAAAATAGTCACTTTCTCAATCTTTCATTTGTCTCTTCCCGAGACACATGCCTTCTTTTTTTTTTTCCCCTACTCTCTTACTATACACATGCTTCATTTTTCTTCTTTGTAAGCTTTTCTTCGCATTTGAGAAGAGAAATTTTTTTTGTAGGTTTCATGGAAATCTTTTCCTTTTTCTTTATTTTTTTCTTGTGTGCCAAACAAATTAAAAAAGTTACAGAATTAATTCATTTTTTTCCTTCTATTTTTTTTTCTCTTCTCATTTTCACCTCATTTAAACAAAACTGTCATAAAGATATTCTTGGACAACTTTAAGACAAATTAAGCTTTTCTCTAAAGTTCATTTTACTTATCTGATGTATGTTTTGTAATTAATTATTTATGAGAAATAATTATTTTTAAAAAATTATTTAATAATTTTTTATTATAAATTATTTAAAACTAAAATAAGCTAATCACAATACACCTTTAGATTAGAAGCTAATCTAAACACACCGTTAGACTAGAAAGAGTCTATGCCTTTTATTAAGAACACATTCGAAAAACCTTTGAATATGTAATTTGTAAAGACTGAGAAAGGACATGCCAATTAAAGGCTGTATAAAAGGTGAAGACATGCTGGGTCCTTCAGACTGATGCTTATGCCGAAAATAAGCTTTAGAAAAGACTCCTAAACTTTTCGAGCTACTTTGGAAAGTAGTTATATTAATTAGCTTTTACTAATTAAAGTTTGCAATTATGTACTTTAATTACCTGAGCTTCCACAATAATTATGCCAATCCAAAAGAAAGGAGGTGACAATAAATATGAAAGCCTACTTTATATGTGAAATCTTCCTAGTGTATCTATATTACAACAGGTCAAATTGAATACTGCCATGCCGTGTACCACATTTGCGCTGACATACGATTAACTTCACATATTTGATCTAACCATTTGTATAAGAATAATGTTATTTTTACCTGAATTCATTTTTAAAAAATAGATTATTAACAAGTGCGAGACATGCATGAGCTATTTCTTCATAAATATTATTTATCTCAAACTATCTTTATCCTATATGTATAATATTGCTTACCGGACTCGGCGAAACCTTTAGCTTTTAGATTATTGAGATATTCAAGCTTAATTGCAGTTGCATTTACATTTGAAATCTTGTAGACGTGTATAGATGGATTATTTTTTGAGTTCAGCAATAGTTTTATTTTGGCAAAGACTTCTATTTGATATGAAAATTTATTATTGGTTTGAATTATGAAAATATTATGTAGACTGTAGAGAATACTCTGTCAAAATGGTTTCAAGCTCAATAGAGATGTCATAGTTTCAGAAGTAACATTCTTTAAAAGTTTGTTGTATTTAATTATAATTACTGTAATATGTTTAATTAATTGATTCTGGTTGATACTTGCTTAGATCGCTTGATAGCAACGCCTGATCAATCCATTAGAACTACATTATTTTCCAGCATTGTGTATTTGGTCATATATCATAAGAAGCTCTCTACAGTTCTAGCTTTTGATGATCAGAAAAGCTATAATCGTGATATGCTTTTGTCTTTACTCAGATCAGATTTTAACGGTGAGTTATTGAGTTAGTATTTACAAATTCTCGATTGATATGTTTAGGATTACAAGCTAGGTACAGCTTTGTTGAGTTGTAAAATTTACAGTTTTGAAGGATGTGACATAAAGCCCAAGGTGTCATGTAATTAAACAAAAATGTTCACTTCTATAAGTTTCTTTTAATGTCACAAACAATTAAAATGTAACTAATTTGAAATATAGAATGTGCAATTACCCTTTTCCAAATGGAAGTAGTGGCAGCGTTTCATCCCAAGAAAAATCTAAAACCAAAACAAGGGATAAGTTCCAAAGAAATAAAAGTAATAAGTTAAAAAAATATAAATATAATGCAACAATCACATTTTAGGTAGTAAACCTCAATTCTTTGCAAATTTATTCATATAACTTACCACTTGATGGTTTTGATTTAACATGAAAACTTCAAGAAATCCAAACTTAATTGGATTATCCTTTTCCATTAACGAGTAGAAACTATGATTCGATGAGCATGGAATCTTCATTAAAAGAAAGTATAGTATTAGTTATCAAATGACAGATACCAAATGATCCGTGTAAAACATGACAATTCATCAAAGATATGTGTAGCTCAACTCCAATTATAAGCAGTGTCCCTGTGAGGATCAAATTAAGGGGTAAAAAAATTGAATAACCTTGATTACAAGAGCATTACGGAAGATTGACGTAGTGCTCTTTTAAAAAGTATATATCTTGAAGCTTTCATGATAAATCAGAACCATTTTTCCAACTGTCCCTGTTAATTTGTCAATTTTCATGTAGCGGAATCAGATATGAAAATTGCAGGCCATATACAAAACATAACTTTATTCTTGTGACCAGAAAGCAAAAGGGTTAAAAAAATATGAGATTTGTTAAAAAAATAAAAAAAGGGACGTCAACATTTTATAACCCCGAAAAAGAAGAAAAGAGTTCAATTCTTCAACGTTTTATGATTAAATTAAAGCTAATCAAATTCGAGCGAGCTTCTGGACGAGACAAGAGGGGTGCCACCAGAGTCAATATTGTTCTGAAAGTAGAAAGTGAAAGATGTAACAAAACTACATTTGCATTATTGATCTTTCAACCTAACCTTCTCAATCGCTTTTATCTTTTTCTACGATATTTATTTTATTTCTTGTCGGTTTTCAGGCTTTCAGATGACATCTCTTGTCGTGGCCAATTTTAATGACAAAGACACCATTTGCTTAACTTGCACATGCTAAATTGCTATTACAGTTATGTTGCACAACCTATTAATCCTCTGATAAGTTTGTTCGCTCCTTTGTAAATCTATGGCAATTTGAATGTCATGTTTTAATTTTGAATAGACATGGAAGGAAATGGATCGGTTCATATGAGTTTTGCCTAAAATACATCATGGCCTGTTTCTTAAACACAAATGCTAAGCATAATGTATTACTTGATAGTTTGAGACATATGATTTTTCTTAATTTAAATTAAAAGTTTATTTAAAGTTCTTAATATAAAATATATCTTTGAATAGACCAATTTATTGCTGTGATGCCTTTGGTCTGTTTCTGGTTTTTGGTACTTGATACTTTATTGTTTTATGCTGCTCCTTGCCTGTCAAGGGTGAATCGAGTTTATGTCCGATTATCCAAAAAAAAATCTGTGAATAGACCATTCAACCTCACTTTTAAATACAATTTTTTTATTAAGACCTTTGGACAGTTTAAAGGCTTACTTTTCAATAAACAGAATAAGTAGGACTTGGCTTATAATAAATAAGTTAAGATATTTTTGTTAAAATTTGTATATTAGTCATAAAATAAATAATTATATAATATTATAATATAGCACTTTTTAGATTCTGTAAGCCCGCTTTTCCTTTTACGCACATTGAATGATGTATGATTGATTGGTTATTGCATACAAAGAGGCTAAAGTTCGGCTATTCCACCCCTATCCATTAGAAAGGTTACATTCTATCGTCGGTGATTCACCCCAAGTTAATTACCCACCTCATGAGAGGTTTCATTATTTGTCCTGTCATCATTTGTGCCATAGAGGATTATCATGAGAAGAATTGTCAAGTTAAATGAAGTTGATCAGGGAATAGAATTGGGCATGCCGAAGAAAAGGAGATTTACAACCGGGATTGTAGATCTGCAAAGATGGTGATCAATATTAAGCACAATTCTAATCCTCTTAACGGAGATTGCGGCAAATTGAAGCACTAGTTAGCACCCTTGCCACGGTGGATTCCGGTTGTTCACGGCAGCAAGGACGCATATCAAGGTTATAATCAACTAATCAAGGACTCTTTCAAGCAAAATCCCATAATCTTAAATGTCGAAAAATAATGAGTAATGTTATATACAACCAAAAAAATTCATCAGAATTTAACAGAAAATAAGCATGATTGTTCGGTAGAATAAAAAAGATATGACATATATTTTATTTGTTTATTTATTTTTTGGCATACAAAAGATATGACATATTTATTCATCTAAAAACTAACTTATGTATTATATCATTTGAACAAATAAATTCAAACAAACATTCATCTAGCATTTTCCAACAAAAACGAAGGGGGAAGGGACGTCCAAGGACAAAATATACCATGTGGACAGTTTGACCTTCAAGCCCTACGCAAGAAAGTAGTTGAACTACTTTTCCTGTTGTTTCTTTTTAGAATAAGCTCTTAAGCTCCACACCTCCATTATATTTCTAGCACCGGCAAAAAAAGAAATTTAAAATAAAGGTATATACAGAAGAACGAAAAATCGTTTCTTTTTTTGTTTTTAAAAATATTAAAAATATAGTTAACTAGTGAGTGTAATTAACTGAGTTTGACTCTTCTCAATGTAATATACATGAATAATAAAGAATAAAATACACAATTTTAATTTGTTAAAAAATAAATTGTTGTATAATCTATCACATAAATATACTTTAAATTACTTATAGAAGGAGTTAAATCTCTAATTCGACCGTCACCAAATCTTTGTATTTTGCGGTTGTTAAATCTCCACAACATCGATTAATAGCATGGATTAATATAAACCTCTTATGATGGTGACAGTGGGAAACATAGAATCTGATCCGGCATTTGGCTTCTCCCATTTTGCTGTATTAATACTCTCAATAAAGTTGTTTCAATAGGGGGACCTTCTAACTTTGACAGAATCCATGAATATGATTGACTCTGACTCATACAAGCTTACTTTGACAGTGCTCCCTTCTAAAGGTGACTAAATGAATTCATCATTTTCTAACGCTTCCAGCACGTCCTATTTCTTTTTCATTCTTTACCCTTTCCAACTTTCTCTCTGATTGGTTACTGTAAGAAGAGAAATTGAAGGCGAAAATGAAGTTCTTGTTATATACTCCTTCTATTTTTTTAATAAATGTTATCATAAATCTATGTCTATATTAATGTAAGTTTTTTTAAAATTTTAATAACATCTAATTATTTTAATATTATATTTTTTATTCCATTTATTAAAGTTAATATGAGTTTTAAGGTATCAAAGAATGAATCCGTTGTTTATTACTATTTTCTTTAAAACTATGAGTATTAAATTGTTTAGCTGACATATTCCTTACATGACATAAAAGAGTAGAGGGCGTATAATTCACCGCAGACCATACTAATTATACATAAGTCATTTTTAATTTCTACTTCAATAATAATTTTAATATTATAATCGAATGACGCATAATATATAAATGATACAGAATAATTTTTATAAATAACTAAAAATTTCTCTCATCAGAAACACGGTTCATGGTAATGCTGAACTTTCACAATATTCTTCATGCGCAAAAAAAATCTTTCACCTCCTCGCAGAAAAAAAAAATGTTTTAATAAAGTTGAAAGTGGCTATATGTATCGCATTTCACATTAGCGGCTCACTTAGTCGTAAACAGAGTTGACTATTTGTAAGGTATTTTTATTTTTAGATACTGTTACGACAAAAAAATTCTCCCAATTGTTGTCTTTTCAAGAGTTTGAAATCATATCCTTTTTCTGGGAGTATAGTTTGCTTACTATTGCACTCAATTTCTATAGATGTAAGTAGAGTTGATATTAAGTTAAACTAATGAATAAATGAAATTAAAAAAAAAAGATTTTTGCCCCAAACAAGGAATTTTGCTGAAAATATCTTAACAATACAAAGCTGGAAACAAAAATTACTACAAATAATTCTTCGTGGTTGTCTAGCTTTCCGTTCCTAGTACCCTTAAATAACGAAGAAAGAATGTAGGATAATACGGTTCTTTTTCTTTCCATAGTTACACTACATCTTAAAACTTTTGCATGCCTTCAAAAACTACGCTACAACTTAAATTGTGACCTCTACGGTTCAACCCGAGTTAAGCCATGCCGTGGTGGCGACTGGAAATTTCTTATTAGATTAATGGCTCTTGGCAAACAAATATTACAAAACTTAAGCATGGGCCATCAAATTAACTTTAAGTAACACCATAAAGTAACAATTATAGTAATTGATGAGTCATGTGGACCAAACGATTATCACCATTAGAACGCCACGGAATGGATTTCATTTGAAGCTGCAGATAAGATAGAGAACATAAATAATGAAACAAATTTTACAGAATTCACTTTATTTGTTGGGTGATCACATACTGCTACAAGCATGCAGACATGTTCATCTCTAACTTCATCAGCACCATTGCTTTGCCTTGCACGTGACTAATGGGCAATACCATTCTTTTATAGGGGGGAGAAGCGGAGAAGTCTTTTCAGATTGTTTTGAATGTGAAAGTGCTCGACGTTCACGGAATCAAGGTGAAATTAATAAAAAAGTTTATGTTCCACACTGTCATGATTAAAAGATTAGAATATTGACCCCAAAACAATTCCTATACTCTTCATCTTTAAGTCGTTTGTCTTAGCACAAGTATTTCCACACTTTAACAGCATATTAGCACCATAGATCAAATATAAATAGAACATTGGTAACACACTCCTTCGGCACAAAACTTAGAAACCTAGACCTGAGAACACAAATTAATCCATGGTGTCATCACCAATGTCACACTTGGCAATCTTGGTCCTACTTTTATCAGTTTCATTAACAACCTCAGATTCGGTTCAAGAAAGTTTTGTCCAGTGTCTACATGTGAATTCGGACAAAGCATTCCCATTTGATGCATCAATTTACACTCAAAACAATGCCTCATTCACCGCTGTCCTTGATTCCTCTGCACAGAACCTAAGGTTTTTGGTGCCTTCAGCGCCAAAACCCGCCTTCATATTCACACCCTCCACCGAATCCCATGTCCAAGCAGCAGTGATCTGCGCAAAGAAGCTTGATATCCACCTTAGAGTGCGAAGTGGTGGCCATGATTATGAAGGGATGTCTTATGTTTCTGAAATTGAAACCCCTTTCATAGTTGTTGACTTGGCCAAGCTTCGTGCTATCAACGTTGATATCAAGAGCAACACTGCTTGGATCCAAGCTGGTGCCACCATTGGTGAAGTATACTACAGAATATACGAGAAAAGTTCGGTTCATGGGTTCCCTGCAGGTCTATGCACAAGCTTAGGTGTTGGTGGTCACATTACAGGAGGTGCATATGGTTCCATGATGAGGAAGCATGGCCTTGGTGCTGATAATGTCCTTGATGCTCGAATTGTTGATGCCAATGGCAGAATTCTTGACAGAAAAGCCATGGGGGAAGACCTGTTTTGGGCCATCAGAGGGGGCGGTGGTGGAAGCTTTGGTATCCTCCTTTGGTGGAAGATAAAGCTGGTTCGTGTGCCACCAACTGTGACAGTTTTCACAGTTACCAGAACCTTGGAGCAAGGTGCAACCAAGCTTGTTCATAGGTGGCAGGAAGTGGCACCTTATATTGATAACAATCTCTTCGTAAGAGTCATCATTCAACCAGCCAGTGTTGGAAACACAACTCGCAGAACTATCTCAACTTCTTACAATGCTCTCTTCCTTGGTGGAGCCAGAAAACTGTTGCAAGTAGTGAAGAAAAGCTTCCCGGAATTGGGTTTGACGAGGAAGGATTGCCAAGAAACTAGTTGGATCAAATCTGTGATGTATATAGCAGGATATCCAGATAACACACCCCCTGAAGTCCTGCTCCAAGGAAAATCAACATTCAAGAACTACTTCAAGGCCAAATCAGATTTTGTAAGAGAACCGATACCAATAACCGGGCTTCGCGGCTTGTGGCAAAGATTGCTACAAGAAGAGAGCCCCTTGATGATTTGGAACCCATATGGTGGGAAGATGAGTCAATTTTCAGAATCTGATATCGCATTCCCTCACAGAAATGGAACACTATACAAAATCCAATATGTGACTTTGTGGCAAGATGGAGGGGAGAATGCTGCAAAGCGTATAGATTGGATAAGGAAGCTTTACAGCTACATGGCTCCCTATGTGTCCAAGTCCCCAAGGGAAGCATATGTGAATTATAGAGATGTTGATCTGGGAATGAACACCAGGAGAAGAACAAGCTACAAACAGGCAAGTAATTGGGGTTATAGGTATTTCAAGGGAAACTTCAAAAGGTTGGTTAAGATAAAGACCAAAGTGGATCCTGGTAACTTCTTCAGGCATGAGCAGAGCATTCCACCACTTCCATTTTGAGCTAAGAGGGTAAAAGGCGAGAAAAAGGGAAATAAGGCACTGTGCTGCTTGAATTATCGGACTGGTTGTGGTATCTATAAATTTGTGTAAGGGCTAATTAGCTACTTTAGAGGAATAAGGATACAATTAGATTTGTTACTTTGTTTTGGTCATTCTAATGCTGTAAGATACTGATGAAGTGCTCAATTGTTTGCTGTCTTTGTGATTGTGTATGTGACAAGATTATAGGTGACTAAATTGTGTTGTTTCTCTAGCAAAAACTGTGGTACTAGGACTGAAGGTCTTTTTTCTAAGGTTCCCCTTTTTTTTTTTTATATGATTCTCAAGTGTGTCACGTGGAAAACAAATATAAAGTTTGGCAGCCTAGTCCTGCTTTCCTCTCCAAACAATCTTGCATACCAATTATTATGTCCAAAATGTCGATTAATATCCAAATTTTAGGCTTCACAAAAAACCCATCCTATGCTCCAAATTTATGAAATCAATGGGATTTTAAAGTTCAGAAAGTGCCACTATTTTGTAGGCACAGGTTAAATATTATTTGGGCGTGATTTAGATATGAAATAGAACAGTGGAGAACAACAATTCTGCTAGGTACTGGAAGAGAATCCTAACTTAGAAATAGAAAAAAAAATATGCAAATTCATATTAAGCTCAGTTTTCATGAATGCTTAAGCGATCTTACATGTCAACATTCTCAAATAAGCTCCAAGTCACAGTAATTCTTTTCCATTTTGTGGAAGTCACATATTACTTTTTTTTAAAGTCGTTTTGGTGTCTTCAAAAATGAAAATCACAGCTCATATGCTCACAAGTCACAAATGGACAACTTGTATTATGTGCAATGGCAACCGCAAGCCCTTTTTTTAATCCTTGTGGTTTAATAGCCACCGTAAGGTGAAACGAATTAGAAATGGTGACATCAGGTTTCCCACTATTCCTTCTACCGTTTCTATTGATTCAGGGGGGAAAAAATTGTTCGGCTTTCACTACCAAAAAGTGATATTGTGGGGCATTAAATTAAGCTAAAGCTTTTAAAGTTTTTCTTTCTTTTGAACAAAATAAAGCTGTAGACTTTTTTTGTTTTTGGGTTGTGGCGCCCGGGGGGGGGGGGGGAGGGGAATTAAAGCTATAGCTTATGAGGTCCACATTGGCCCAATTGGACTTTTAATTATACTGTTAAAGAAAGGGTCATGACCAAAAAAATAAATGAAAAAGGTTCGGTGATCCTCCCCTTTTTTCTTTTTTTATTAATTCCTCACTTTCTAATCATATGGTAATTCAATTGTTATTTTGATCGATGAATTTTTCTTGATAGGAATGGTGTTTGAGCAATTTGAGATGGAATGAGGCTTCACACTTAGTGATTCTTGCTATTGCTAACACGTCAAACAACATTAGAAGATTGCACTTGGATCAGGATTGTTCAGCAATCTCTATTGATGTGAATAAAATGGGGTTTATTATTTTGTGTTTTTGTGTTTTCTATATCTTCTTGTGGAGTTGCTGGTGAGGTAATAGGCCTCTATCTTTGACAGTCTAACCATAATTTTTGTGCTAATGTAAAAGTTATTTAGATAAAATCCTGGTTAAGATGCTTTTTTTAGGGAATTAAGCTTCAACGAGATACTACTTCTTTTACTACATAACTAGTTACAAAAGTTTTATCCAGACCAAAGATTAGATATTTGACAAGGTCACTTGTGCTCTTGTGGTTATTTGTAGTATGATACATAATCGTTTATATATTCTAATGTGTTTATTTAAAGTTATATAACAAGAAGAAATGCAAGCAAGTCCGGAATTTAATTAGTCAAAAGTTCAAGCCAAAAGTCTTCACATATTTATCTATTTTTCTTTCTCTTTTTCTTTTAATGGTCATGCTTCACCTATTTATCTTAAAATCTACAACCTTCTTTAGGCTTTACGTATAAAATCTACCATCTTCCTTAAACAATGCTAAATTCCAAAGTGATTTCCAGACCGAATAATCCTCAAAATAATGTGAATTTAAGTTAATGTTCTTAATCGTCATTTTCTAATATTACATACAATGTATTGAAATTCATTCTTAAATTGATACACGGATATCCCTTGAAAAATCAAGGTGAACGTACGAAGATTGTTCCATCATATAATGACTTTGAAAAACTCGTTCCAGGCACGTCGTTATTTGCGGTTTGCCTGCTAACACTGCAACTTCCGTGTCTCAAGTCTGAACAATGCACCTACCCTCACCTTCCAAATTAAGGTTAGGGTCCCTTAACCTGTCAAACTTTTCCGCTTCCAAGTTTGGCATCATAATTGTCAAGAGATTCAAAATTTAGTGAGTTGAAGATTTGATATAACATATTATAAAATTTAAGACAATATTAAGTAACAAGAAAATTTTTTTTTTTGGGTCTGAGTTTTTGTAAGGATAATTTATCATTATTCTCAAGCTTTCAGTACAACTGTTCTCCTGCTCATCAAACACCTTATTTCTTCCATTAATTTTTTGACCACTTCAATCCTAAGTTTCTTAAGGTTCTAGCTAGCTTTGTTAAGTGCAATCAAGTTACGTTTTTAAGCCAGTCATGTGGCCAATTTGTCCCTAAATCCTACTTCGAATCCTGAAAAGCAAATCGACTAACTACCCTGCTCAACTCTATAAGCTGTTTGGATAAATGTTTGTCTTTTTTTTTTAAAAAAATACTAAAGTATTTTTATATGTACTGCAACGAGAGTAACTTTAATGATATTATTGTGGCTAGGAGATTTCTTTAATAACTGTTAATTTTTTATAATGTAATTTAATTTTCTCACTGACAATATACTTGATTTACTACTATGCCCAATCTTGCTAAGGGTGTATTTGGTTGGGGTAAAAATGGAAATGAAATTTTCATGGATGAATTTTATGTATAAGTTGGAGGTAAAAATGAGGGTAAAATTTTTATTGATGAACTCTATATGCAATTTTACACATGAAACTCATTTATAGAAATTTCACCCTATTTTTATACCCCAACCAAACACACCTTAAAAATAGATGTATTTTAAATTTTTTTTAAAATAATAATGTCACATAAAGATCATGTAAGAAGAAAAACCAAATAACATCAATATAGAATTATTACATTAAATTTAAATTTATGTAGAAAAAAATTGATCAAATATTCTATTAATTCAAAAATAAAATTAATCACCATGCTTTAATCTTTTACCCCAATCGACTATCATACTGTAAGTTGTTGAGAAATAAGTCTAGTGACTATTCCTGTTTACTTTCATATATCAGTGGCATCGACTAACCCCTATCATAAAGTATTCAATAAAGTTGGTATATTTTTATTTTATAAGTATTATTGATGTTGTATAATAAAAAAGTACTATTGATGGTAGCAAGCTACCCTCTCCTGTCCCAAAAAAGAAATACAAATATTATTTATTTATTCCTACCTAACATGCTCCCAAGACATTGATTAGATAAATTTAAGGTAAAAGAAATTTAAAGCTAACTTTGAATCTTGACATAGAAAACTGGCACGTGGAGCGGGTCTTAGGCTGGGAGACTTCGGTACTCATCACCTTGCTTTAAGCGAAGCGACTGCCGTGATCTTTCACAGCTTGATTGGCGCATGTAGGAATTGGTTGTTTAGAGAATATCATTTCCGCCTTCTTCTTTGAAACCACAAAAAAAAAAAGAAAAAGAAAGAAGAAGTTGATTTATATAAATCAACTCTATTGATTTTCCAAGTTACAATTGCAATGATCATAAGCATGAATTTAAAAGAAAAAACCAGTAAAAACATGTTGCCTAATTTCGTGTCAAACTATTTCATTGAACCTCCTAAGAGAGGATCAGACCATATTAGACATCAGCATCATACTGTACACATGGTCGTCGGAGAAGAAAATTTGTGCATGCTGAAAATATGTGTACACATGAAAGAAGTTCATTTGAGAAAGCTTTGGGTGTGTGTGAAATGTGAATTGTATTCAATAATGAATATTCCTCATTATCATAATTTCAACTACACCACTGCGACTGAACCAAATAAATGAAATACCACTTGACATGAATATGACGTATACCTTAGCTCACATACACGTATATTGCCACTATAAAGCTAACATTAGCAACCGGTATGGCTGTATGTTTTCTTGAACACAAGAGAAGAGACAACTGAAAATAAAGCATTATGCAGTCTCATAGGCCCTTCTTAGCAAGTTTTGTGGTTCTGTTGTCAATTTCACTCACCACTTCAGTTCCAATTCAAGATGCTTTCAACCATTGTCTAACACTCCATTCTCAAACCCCAAATGAATTTCCCAATGCAGTCTACACTCCTAGCAATGGTTCCTACAGCTCTGTCCTTGAGTCCACTGCTCAAAATCTAAGGTACTTGTTGCCCTCAGTGCCAAAACCAGAATTCATATTCACCCCATTCCATGACTCACAAGTCCAAGCTGCAGTGGTTTGTGCTAAACAGCTTGGAATCCATATGAGAGTACGCAGTGGAGGGCATGACTATGAAGGGCTCTCTTATGTTTCTTTTATTGAGAAGCCATTCATGATCATAGACTTGATCAAGCTTCGTGAAATCAATGTTGATATTGCACAAAACACCGCATGGATTCAAGCCGGTGCCACTATTGGTGAAGTCTATTACAGAATTGCAGAGAAAAGTGCAGGGCATGGCTTCCCTGCGGGCCTTTGCACAACCTTGGGAATTGGTGGGCATATAACAGGAGGTGCATATGGTTCTATGATGAGAAAGTATGGCCTTGGTGCTGACAATGTTCTCGATGCTCGAATTGTCGATGCCAATGGCAGGATTCTTGACAGAGCAGCCATGGGAGAAGACCTATTTTGGGCAATCAGAGGTGGTGGTGGAGGCAGCTTTGGGGTTATTCTATGGTGGAAGATCAAGTTGGTTCCTGTGCCACAAACTGTGACAGTGTTTACAGTAACCAAGAGCTTAGAGCAAGGAGGAAACAAGCTTCTTTACAGGTGGCAGCAGGTGGCACCAAATCTTGATGAGGATCTCTTCATCAGAGTTCTCATTCAACCAGGCAATGGAAGTGTTCCTGGTCACAGAACTGTAACAACTTCTTACAATGCTCTCTTCCTTGGTAGTGCTGACAGGCTTCTCCAAGTTATGAAGCAAAGCTTCCCTGAGTTGGGCTTGACAAAAAAGGACTGTCTGGAAACTAGCTGGATCAAATCTGTGCTTTACATTGCTGGCTACCCCACTGGAACTCCTCCAGAAGTTCTGCTCCAAGGAAAACCATCATCCAAGGCTTACTTCAAAGCAAAATCTGATTTTGTCAGGCAAGTAATCCCAGAGAAGTCCCTCAATGCACTATGGAACATTTTTCTGCAGGATGATGGCCCCCTGATGATTTGGAATCCCTATGGAGGAATGATGAGCAGGATTGCAGAATCTGCAACCCCTTTCCCTCACAGACAAGGAACTCTTTACAAAATTCAGTATGTAACTGGATGGATTGATGGAGAAAAGAGTATGGCAAAGCATATGTACTGGATCAGGAAATTTTACTACTTCATGGCTCCCTATGTTTCAAAATATCCAAGGGAAGCGTATGTTAATTATAGAGATCTTGATATAGGGATGAACCAGAAGAATAGCACAACCTTTTCAAAGGCTTCCACTTGGGGTTTCAAATATTTCAAGAATAACTTCATCAGGCTAGTAAAGGTGAAGACTAAAGTTGATCCATCTAACTTCTTTAGGCATGAGCAGAGTATCCCTCCATTGCCAATTGGTAAGAAATGGTAGAAGGGCAAGAAGAGGAGAAGATCAAAGGGTTACAACTAGTGTTTACAAGTTGGACAAGTATGGTTAAATCTGTTTACAAGTTGAGTTATTAACCGAAGAAGAAATAAAGATTCTTACATATATTTTATGTTCTATGTTAGCTACTTTTAAATAATTACACCTTAGTTTCCTTGCCATTTGTATGCCAGGAGAAGCGCGAGATCCTTATGTTTGGCTTTGAGATAATTATTTTGGATTCGTGTGGCCATACGAAATATTTTAGTACACTATTTTGTGCAGATTTGTGCAGATTCATGAGACCTAAATGTTTTCACCAAAAAGAAATGACTTCTCTTAAAGTTATTCCACATAAATGTCAATTGTTCCAGATTTGTCAATTGTGCCAGGAAATGGCTTGTTATTGAGCTTTGAACAGTACAGTGTTTAAATTGTCGACTCTCAACTGCAATAAGATCAATCATTTCACAAAACACAGCCTTCAAGTACACTAAAATATCACCCAAAACAGCAGCCTGGTGGCCTATGTTTTTTTTTTTTTCGTTTCTTTGTTGTGCATTCCCATACTTATCCCTATTCTTTCTTGTCGTTCTCTACTTTGTTTCATTTTTTCTTCTTCCACTTTCGTTCACCACGAATGTGGCATCACATGTGTATGGAGCCAACCTTACTTTCCTCCTATTTCTTAATTCAACTTGAGGGAAAGTCTATCCTCCTGCCTACAATATATTAGTAATGGGGTCTGTGCCCCACTTGATGTGACATGCAATCTGACTATTTGTAAGACTCTAGTCTCTAAATTAAGTATCTTGAATGGATAGTGGTTGGATATTATGACAGTCTGCTTCATTATTTTCAATGGGAGACCATTCAATCATTTCACTTGAATAGTCCAATTAATTAGAAAAGGATACGAGAGAAGAATATTTGCTAGCTTCAGCTTCGGCTTAAAGTCAATGCTTTATTTTTTAAAAATAAAATATAGGCATGTTTTTTGCTCAGAAAAAAAAAAAAAATTATAGAAACTTCACAATCCCATCTATTACCATTCATAAATTCTCAACTCCCAGAATCAATGAGGACATCCCCTATAGATGATTTTTTTTTTCTTCCATAGATGAGAAACATTTTAAATTTTAACTCTTATTGATTTAAAATTTTGGGGACGATACATGAGAGAGAATAATGATACTTAATGTTAGAGTCCTACATCATTGAAGGATATGACCTAGATAGTCTATACAAATATTTGGGTAGCCTATACAAATATTTGGGCAACCCTCCTCCATGAGCTAGTTTTTGGTTTTGAGTTAGACCCATTCAATTCTAATATAGTATCAGAACCTATCCTGTGATTGTTATTGAATCACCCATAGATGTTTAGTCCTATAAACTTCACGCTCTAGATGTCCAATCCTGGGTGTAAGAGGGGTGTGCTAGAGTCCCACATCGTTTAAAGATATGATCTAGATAGCCTATATAAACACTTGGGCAACTCTTCCCTTATGAGTTAACTTTTAGGATTGAGTTTGGCCCACTCAATTCTAATACTTAAAATGCACACCAATATCATGTATCTATTTAAAACTTAACAAGAAAGAAGTTCAAAAAAGGACTCCCAAATGCTTAGATGAAATAGTGTGCATGTGCAATTGTAAAACAAGATAATCGTGTAAATAGCATTATTATGTCGCCTATCATGGAAATCGAGGTAATTGAATCTCTAGATTTATGTGAAAGTGGAAGTTAACCTACACCAATTGATCCCAGGCAACAAGGATATTGGTGGAGCAAAGTTACACCAGGAAGGACTATGCACAGGTAGAGAGTGTTTTCTGCTATAAACTTGATAAATATTATCAAATTTTACAGAATGTTTGACACATGATGGGGAGTTAACCCTCAGAAACATCAATTAAGGAGCAAAATTAATTATACAATCATAAGCATGGATTCTTGAGGCATTTTGTCTGAAATCCTGAATTTACTATGATCTTAACCAATGAACAAATGCAACTTTTGACAATCACTTATCTACGTTTGGCATCCACCTTCGCAGGAGGAGGAAGCGTTCCAAAAACAACATCCCATAGTGGTGAAGTGATCCCAAAGCCATAGTTCTGGACCCGATAGTGATGATGCAAGTGGAACTTCTGCAAAATAACGAAGGAAATATTATTTGTCTTTTCTCTGGCTTACAAGATTTAGATGATTGTTAATTTATCAAACAGAAAGGTGCGACGCAACAAGAATATACGATGATGTCATGTTCAGCATCAAATGACACAAACAACATGGTGTTCTGCGCATGAGCTGATTGTCTTTCTGAAAATGACAGTCTTGTTCCCAAAGATAATGAGAGGATCCAAATATCTTTAAAAGAGTTGAGACAATAATTCTATCATGCTTTGTGACCCATGTTTAAGAGACTCGTATGTATAAATAAAGTGAAAAAGAATGCCTAAACAATTACTGTATATGAATTTAGTGTCTTTCAATTTTCAATCAAATTATATATTCATAAACGCTACAAGAGCAACTCTTGATCATACATGTGGTAACTTATACAACTAAGGAGCATATTGGAGCAAGGAATTGTAATTTCATTGTCAGCTGCAGCAAAAGGAGGGAAAGTGCTTTTACCTTAAGCTTTTTGGGCGCTTCAGTCTTTGGTTGACCATGATGCAAGTAGTAATGGGTGCAATCATACATCACATATCCCAATAAGATACCTCCAAACACAGCAGGAGCAGCTTGAGGGGTGCTCATAAGCTTCACTAAGCTCCAGATCTGGACATGGCAGAGAAAAACATTAATATCAATTCATGACACCTCTTATTGTGATTTGTTCTTGAAAACCATTGGTACAAGAAGTAAGTATCTCTAAGTCTCACCAATTTTGATATATATGTAACACAGGGTAATCAATCATTTTATAAAATGTTAAAAAGTTTTCCGGCTCTTTGCAGAGGAAGGTTACAACTCTGTTACAAATGGCTGGAGGTTCTCTTCTGACTTGAGCAAATCCATCTATGAAGCAGCCCTTTCTTTATTTTCGAAAGCTCCTACAACAGGATGAGGGGTATATAAAGATGTCCTAAAACTATTTGTGGCAGGCTGGCAGAGATATAGGAAATATCTCTTACAAAATACTAAAGATAATTTCATGTTTAATTAGATCTTGTTAATAGTTCTCCTAGGAGGATATCCTACCTGCTACTCTCTTTCTTCTCCAATAAAAAGCTGTTTCTTTAGGAGTATATGTTTTTTCCAGCAAAGGTAACTTCTTCTTGCTAGTGGTGAGCTTGGCTTAGATAATGTATCTTGTTTGAAAAGGCTTATGAGTTGTTCAGTTTCATTTTATGAGCTTTCTTATCCTCTGCATTCGAAATTTCCTTTTATGACACAAAAAAAAAAATAAATAAATAAATAAATGAACATTTAACAGACTTCTATAAAACCTATAGCATGTCAAATATTTATATTTATATGTGAACATCTAAATAACTTCACAGCATGTTTAGATAGTATTAACCGAATACTGAATACTATACTTCCGATGCTAGCATCAATTGAATTGCATCTATTACAAAATCCTACAGTTTCCCCCTTTCAAAACTAACTAAATAATAGCTTCTATAAAACCATAACAATGCCACCGGGATAGTGATAGACTAAATTGGCACAAATCAGTCATAACCCACATAAGAGAAAACAAGTCGTGCTTACATTTAGAAATAGAGAAAGTAGAACCTTATTCCAAATAATAATTACTCAATAATTGTAATTATTATTTACTATAGACTATAAAGGGAAAAACCAAAAAAGAGAGAAGTTACTCTCTCAAACTACTGAAGACTGAGGCAAATATTAAAAAATATATATATATATATATATATATATATGCCACAATTATTGTCTGAGGCAATACAGGTGCCAAAATGAGTTATATAGCATTAACATGGTAGAAGATACACACCGGTATTGCTAACAAAGCAGCTCCTGCAGGGGGGAAAACAAGTCTGAGGTGATCCATTGGGTGCTTATGGTGGCAGCCATGGAGAAGATAATGCATGGTATTTCCCCTAAAGCAACATAAAAAAAATAAATAATAAAAAAAAAACCAACAAATGAATGAGGTTTTCAATGTTATTCCAAGCAATAAGTAGTTAATCTAAGTAGACATGGTTAAAGACAATTACATGCAAAACTTAACACAAGATATCATAAAATAGGTATTAAACACCATTTTCTCAATTTTAGTTATATATTTAATGCAATTGCTAATGTAGAATATAATACATATTGAGTGCATCATTCAATATATGTATTAATTACATCAGTTATGCGAGACATTACTGTTTTCAATTTTCATGACCATTTTAATGGTGAATGTGATACATGCTAGTAGTACATAAAAGAGAGGATGGTGGAAGAAGAGAGATTCAAACCAGTAGCTGGTTGTTCTGATGTGGAAAAGAAATCGATGCAACAGGTATTCGGCGAGTGTCCAAAAGAAGATGCCAAGGAGCACCAGTAGAGCTACGTTAGGAGAAGGGGTGCCCATTTTTACAGAGTTAGAAATGAACCAGGATGCAGCTGGCACCCAAACAATTGGGATCACATACCACGGAGTGCGGGTGAAGAACTGTTCCAAAGCAACAGCAACCAGTGAACAACACAACACACACAAAGCTAAAAGAAACTTCTCAAAGTGCATGCCATAAACTAAACCATACATGACTTGAAATTGCTCTAATTTGTCAATTACCATGTATGTATATATATATATGGTTAAACTTTAAAGGTAAAGTGGAAAGGAAGGATAGTATGTAAATGTATATGTGAATGTGTATATAGTACCTCCAAAATACTACTTTCAAAGAAACGAGGGCCTTCCCTGCCTACAATAGGGTCGTGAACCCAATCTTCATAAGCTTCTCCAAGATGCCCCACCTGTCAAACATTTTAAACTGAGTCAAATTCAATCAATCAGGTATATAACATAACATTACATTACATAGGGGATTGTAATTGTAAATGTAATTGTAAATGTAAAAGTACCTGGAAAACCAGGGGCTTATTCAAATCAACAACAAAATTCTTCGCGACCATCTTCCCACTAAAGAAGATGAAAACAACAAAAACAAGACATAAATTAGTGTTGACAGCATCAGAGTTTGTGTAAGATTTGGAGCAAAGAAACACAAAAGAGAAGCAGATCTGCAAAAGTTGCTATGGCAAAGGGGAATGGAGATGAGATGAGTTAAGTTGAAGGAAACAAACCGATCAGAATGCAGGGAGATGGGAATGTCAAAGAATGCTGAGGGCAGGAGGAGGAGGTGGAGGTGGAGGTGCTCCCTCTTCGCGTGGATGTGGGTGTCGGGGTGCGAGAGGGAGTTTGAATGCGAATGAAGCTCGCTGCCAAAATGGGAGTGGCTCGCTATTTAGGGGCAGCTCCCACACCCAATTCTGGACCTCCATTTTTTCAAATGCCAATTTGTGCCTTCCATTTCATTCCAACCTGTAACCGTTAAAAAGGAAAACACAGGACAGGCCACGATCTACTGCATCACACTTCACGGGGCGTTTTCCGCTTTCGGGTCCTTAATTTCCCACCCAACACCCACCGCCTGGTCAAACCCTTCTTCCAATCACGACACGACATGTGCTTCTGGACCTCGTCATCATTATTTACTAACGTTAAAGAAATGTTACCGTCTTATAGGGTTTTTTGTTCAGGGCCAGGCTAATATGAGACCGCCTGTTACAACTTGGAACTCCTTCTATTGCGTGAAGAAGAGCCCAATCACTTCTAGCCAGGCCAAGCCCACTCCAGCTATATTTTCATTCAATATAAGCCCCAAAAAATAGTTTGGGCCAGCCCAAAAATGTGTTCAAAACCCGTGACCAAAAAGAATCATTCTTAGTGACCGAAAAAGAATATAACTAGACTCATTCATTGACTAGTCGTATTGACCAAAAAGCAAAGGAATCATTCACACGTAATACAGTGAGATCAGTCTTGGGGGGTCGCGCTATTTTTTCATGACACATAAATGGCTTTTTTTTTTATATTTTCTATTTTCTATACGCAGATTAACATGATTTGATTGGTAGTTAACAAGTTATATAAATTAATTATCAAATTAATAATGTGGTACCAACTTATCAGAAATCAATTAATTGAAGCTCAGCACCAAAAGAGAAAGTTTGGAGGTTGCAAGCTCGCAACATAGCACTTACACACATAATAATCAAAAGAATGTATTCACTATCGTCTGTATGTAAAAATTTACATCTCGAAATACAACGCATCATGTTGGATTCCCAACAAATGGTTGAAGTTCCTATCAACACGGCTGAGTTTTGTGTGTTCAAGCCCTGAATGAAACTTTACCGGTCGTGTAACATGATATTTTCAGTAAGAGAAGAAAACATAAAAAACAAGAAGTAAAATTGGGCAAGGATAACTCCTTCACCGAAGACCCTCCACGGTTCTATCAAAATTTTGCTATAGAACACTTGATCGAGGCACGTTCTGTGATTTACCGTGCGTTGTAAGTATCTTTAGCATGAAACACCAAGTCATTGTAAGTATCAATGCTGGCAAACGACCCACTGCAAGCCCAGCAAGTGCAATCACAAAAAGAATTATGTACCCTGAATTCCCAACTCTATCAATTCTATTGTTGTCTTCACTAATAATCACGGCTACCTCCTCCGCCTTTTCCAGTGAAGATTCTTGGAAACAAGTGATTCCATGGTCAAC
Organism: Pterocarpus macrocarpus; assembly: GCA_031439585.1. Lineage (NCBI taxonomy): Eukaryota > Viridiplantae > Streptophyta > Magnoliopsida > Fabales > Fabaceae > Pterocarpus > Pterocarpus macrocarpus. The sequence goes on from CM062518.1 coordinate 40,300,925, forward strand.
CTCGTCCTCTGTTATCCAATCTAGTTCAATTTTGGGCAACAATGGTGATCCATTACCATTCTCTTCCTCATCTTTTCCAACATCTCCTTGCTCCTCCACTATCTCAAAACTCGGTACTATATCTTCTTTACCACTAATTGGAGACTCAGCTTCGCTCTCTTTACTTTTCTTTTCCTTTTTCTCTTTCATAGAGGTTCTCAACTTCTTAGGCACAAGTTTCTTTACCATCATGGACTTAAACCTAACACTACGGCTACCTTTGCTTTCACATTGGGAAATTTCACATGAATCCAGAACCCTTCCATTTGAACCCTCCTCCAGCGTTTCAGGACAACCCAATTTCTGATCTCTATTGACCCAATCAACAAAGCATGCCTCTTCCCAATGAGCACCAACCTCACTCTTGGTTTCAACAACCTCAATTTCATCGAAGGTCGATGAATTAGAGCTACATCCAGCACCAACAGCCAATTCAGACACAACAACAGCTAGTTCGGAATCAGAACCTCCACAATCCTTCTCTATCTTCAACCGGAGCTTCTGGAACCAAACACAATTAGAAACCGTTTTGGTCAAAGGCTCGAAACGTTTCCCTGCGTATTCAAGAAACAAAAGCGCAAACGCCGACACGGTGATCCCAACGGTAAGCTTCATTGCGCTGGTGATCAAGACGACCACCAGAAACAACACCTTCAAGAAAGCAGCGAGAACCGATTTTGAACCCGACTCACGTCCGCCTTCGCCGACCCGATTAACATCCGGATCCGAACCCGCAACCCCATCATCTTCATCTCCACCAACGTTATCGATTGCCAACGGAGTCAAGCTCGGAGCCTCGGCTCGAACCACCGTGAAATCGCTGGAAGTTGATGTCTCCGGCACCGGAGGAGGCGCTCGAGATAGCGCCGGCGGAGGCGACGGTGGTGGTGGAAGATCAGAGATTTCCGTTTTCACCGGCTTCCTGGATTTGGGTTTTGTGAAGCGGCTGCGGTTCTTGACGAAAAGATCGATGAGGGAGGTTGGGAAGCCGGTTTCGACGACGAGAGAACCACCGCATTTTGGCGACTGAAGATCGGCGACGATTTGGGATATTCGGGTTACCCTGTTTTTCTTCCATGGAAACGGCATGGTTCAGTTCAGGTTCATTCACCCTCTGCTGCAAGTTCTTTCTATTTTCCTCTATTTTTTTTTTTTCCCTTTTGGAAGAAAAAGTAAAAAGAAAAAGGGAACCAAAAAAGAAAAAAGATAGAGATGGAACGTTTGGGTTGGGAACTTGGGAAGAGGCCAAATGAATGAAAATAGCTTAGGAATTGAAGATGGTTTTATAGAGTGAAAGGGATTGAAAAGAGACAGCGAGAGGGAAAGAGTGAGGAACGAGAGAGGAAAGAGACGGAGAGGTCGAAGAAGGCGCGGAGACGTGATGAGTTGGTGTACAAATACCACTGCTGCTGTGGCATGCGTTGATTTTATTTATTTATTGGATTATTAATGCTCCATTTATATTAGCACTAACCATATTTACCTCATGGCCAACTTTTTTGTTTTGTTTTTATGTGGATCTTATATCCTTTTCACCTTTTGGAATTAGAGCATGATTGGTTTTTGATTTGAAAAGTTTCACATGCCAATTAAAAGGTGTCTGCTCCGATCATGACTTAAGAAATGTAAACGAAATTTCAAAACAATATTTAAAATTTTATTTAATTTTGATATAATATAAAATTTTATAATAAATATATGTTTAAAAAATTATAAGATTAAAATTATTTTAATAATTATTTATTTATATATTTTTGTTATATAATCAATTATATAGTAATTAATTTATGTTTAAATATTTTAATTAAAAATAATTTTAAAATAATAAAATTATTTTAAAAATATATAAAATAATTATTTATATTATATAATATTTAATATTAATTTAATAAAAATATAATAATTCTAAGATAATAAACTTCTATTTATAATTATAAATTTCAAAAAATTATTGCTGCTTAGTGTTTGAATACACGCTTGTGTAGGTCGAGACAAAACCAAAAATATAATTTAGCACATAAACTTCATATTTCAAATTTGTTTTTATAATGAGAGCGACTTGCTTGTTGCTCTGTGAGCCCCATTCGGTTTCAATCTATATAATATGAATTTTGTCGTTGTCCTCTGTTTTAATTAGTTGCCATTAAGAAAAATCGAGGTTATAATTTTGTAACTAAGAAAAAACCGAAATAGAAAAGAACACGAGGCCATATACGCATTATTATAATTGGGAAAAAAAAAACTGCCGCCTGGCAATTCTAAATTAACAACTAAAATGTATATATTATTTCTATTTTCACAAGTTGCTTGTTGATATGCGCCAGTGACTGACTCTATTATTCTTCCCACTACACATTGAACACAACGTGTTGCCATAATAAGTAGGAGAAATATTTGTAAGGTTGGAGAGTATTATGGAGTTGAGTTTTTAGTCAATTATATAAATATATTTTGTATGAAATTATGTATTAGTAATAAATTTTATATAAAATATATTTATATGATTAATTTAAGAACATAATTATATAATATTCTTGAATCATTCAAATATTTCTTTAATAAATAGTGTGAAGCAGATAAATTCTTCATGGGACCCGTTTCCACTTTGATCAAATTTAACCCATATAGTGGAGGCTTGTATGCGTGCTTTCATAAGAAAGGAAGATTAAAAAAAAAAAAAGGTTCACTTTAGTCTTTTGGAGGGGCCAAAAAGCGGGAAAAGAACTAGAGGGAAAAGTTAAGCTAAACTTGGTGCTTGATAAAGCTCTGAGATTATGACACTGTGGGTGTGTGTGAGTGATTACAGTGGGGTAGGCAGGGCGCCCCTGGCAGGCACGCAGTCAGTGTTCCTTTGAACGCAGAAATCGTTTAAGACAGAGAAAAAAAGAAAACGAATAAATAGACAGTAGTCTTTAAAAAAAAATTCCCTTTATTTTTTTTTTCTTTTGTTTGTTGAGAGGATAATAGAGATAATGCAAAGGGCAAGCGAAAGTAATTAGGGAAAATCTGAATGATAAGCACGTGGCATCATGTGGTGTGTTAGGCTCGCAATTTACAAATTGGCCTCGTGCAGAAAATGTTGTCTTGTCTAATTGTTTGGTACCTATCTCATCTTTGACTGACATTTTTAACAGTATTTGAAATTTGTCTTAATGCAGATGCACAAAAATATCAATAGTTCTTTGTCTGGTAAATAGGATTTTTAATATTTTTATTTTAGTAGTTACTCACTTTTAAGTTTAAATCCTGCTTACTCCACTCTTTTTCTTATTATTTTTTACCAACTTACAGGGAAAAAAAAAAAAATCAAACCCCGAGCCTGACCATGGTTACATATGTTTTATCTAACGCATGTAGTTGACCAACAAACAAAATCTAAGTCAAAGTTAGTAGGAGGATTAATGATAAGAAATTTAAGTAATTTATATAAGATCCTATATTTAAATTTCATTAATATCGATAGATTAAAAAAAAAGCAAAAAAAACAAAAAAAACAAAATCTAAGCCATATAGACATTGTGGTACATAACTTTATTTTGGTCATGATATAGCCGTATACTTTAAACTCAGAGTCCAACTTCTCTAAACAGCTCAGCTGGCCAGTACACAGGTTAAAAAGCCCCAAACCCTGTTATAAGGACCCAAGCCCACTAAAAAGGTTGGTTTTATAAGGGGGACCATGTCTCGAGGCTGCTCTCTTCGAGTTAGTGTCTCCTTAGACTCTTTTTCCCTCCTTTTTGCTCTTTCGCTCTCTCTCCTTTTGAACGCTCCACCTATTTTGCAGGCTTTGAAGAGTTTACCTTTGCAGGTCCCCACCCCTCATGGCTGCCCTTCCGTCAGAAGCTTGGAGGACTGCATGTGATGATTATCTTCGAGCGCACACACAAATTTAAATGGTACACTTTTTTTTTTTCCTGAAAATAAAGAAATGTCATTTCAAGATGAAGAAAATTGATTTGAGGTAACGTTTGTAATTTAGTTTTTCACAAAAAGTAAATTTTAAGAAATTTAATTTTACATTTGAATATATGTTAGGCAGTAAACAAATATAGCATAGAATTTTGTTTAAATTATTAAAAAAATCACTTTTATGTATTAATTTATAAAAAAAAAATTATTGAATGATCCAAGAAGAGGATGCGTCTTAAATTCTTAGTTTTAATAATAATAGCATGAATTTAATTATGATATACATAACATTAAAAAAGTTTTTTTAAAAAATAAATTTTGGTGTGTAAAATTTTAGGATGAAAAGATGATGTTCAAGGCAAAAAAAGTTTTCAAACTCATAAAACATTTATAAAGAAATTTATATTTACCTCATAAAATAAAAACCAGCAGACGCTTAAACTTGCAATTATGCAAGACCTTCTTTTGTTTTACTCGACCAACCATGACGTTACATTACAAAAGGTTAAGTACTATCATGAGATTAATTATGGTATTTATATTTATAACTTTTAAATTAATTATTTTAAAAATCAAATAATTTTAGCAATATGTGGATATATAATTAAATATCTATTAAAAAAATCAACAAAACATTAAAAGTAAATCTTACTTTTACAATATAATAACATATAATTAATTACTTATATAAAATATTTTTCACACTTATACAAAAAAGACTTAAAATATATTTTTTTGTCTTTGTACAATTAGAGTATTTTGATTTTAATCCTTAATTTAATTTTTTTGTGTTTTGATTTAAACATTTTAAAAGTTATAATTTTAGTCCCTACCATCAATTTACATCTGTTAAGTGATAATGTAAATGATGAAAAATTATATTACTCTTCTCATAAGATAGCTTAAATATGATATTATAAGATAGCTTAAATATGATATTAATTTTATAATTATAAATCATTTTAACTTAAATATAAGTTTAATCTTATAATAATAATATTGTGATGATGATGGTATTTGATAATATGTTTTTCATTATTATTATTATTATTACTTTGTTGTACCTTTATTGTTATTATTATTTGTTTGTTACTCAATAACTTCGACGTCTGCCCCCTCCAACTTTATTTTTCACTTTTTCTTCGCTCTGAACCGCATGCTAAAATAAAATTTAAATGACAAAGCCAAAAGTATGAATTGTTGCTTGGTTAATTCAAGGCCAACCAATCAATCATAATCAACATACCGAAAGAAAAGGGGCAAAAAGGAAAATAAAAACGGGAACTGCCAACTAAAATATATATAATCATCTACCTAGTAAAACATCCATGACTTAATAACAGAAGCATTCTCAACAAAACCCAGATTATACAATGAGTCAATGACCCTCAATCCATACAACAACACATTAACAATAACAAGTCACTGTATTTTGACTGCTCCACAATTTCAACTCGCTCAAAGCCATCCATATTGCAATTTCTACAATCATGACAACTCACAAAGAAGCCTCAAGCACCAACCTCCTCTTCTTCCTCCTCGTATTCTTCCTCATCATCAGCAGTAGCATCCTGGTATTGCTGGTACTCTGCCACTAGATCATTCATGTTACTCTCAGCCTCGGTGAACTCCATTTCATCCATTCCCTCACCAGTGTACCAATGCAAGAAAGCCTTGCGCCTGAACATTGCTGTGAACTGCTCACTAACTCTCCTGAACATCTCCTGAATTGATGTTGAATTGCCAATGAAGGTGGATGCCATCTTAAGACCCTTGGGAGGAATATCACACACACTAGACTTGACATTATTAGGTATCCACTCAACAAAGTAAGAAGAGTTCTTGTTTTGCACATTTATCATCTGCTCATCCACTTCCTTGGTGCTCATCTTACCACGGAACATTGCTGAAGCAGTCAAATAACGACCATGGCGTGGATCTGCAGCGCACATCATGTTCTTAGCATCCCACATCTGCTGAGTCAATTCAGGCACAGTCAAGTTGCGGTACTGCTGGGAACCTCTTGATGTCAAGGGTGCAAACCCAACCATAAAGAAATGGAGACGAGGGAATGGGATAAGATTGACAGCAAGCTTTCGAAGATCAGAGTTCAGCTGCCCAGGGAAACGTAGACAACAAGTAACTCCACTCATGGTAGCAGAAATGAGGTGGTTAAGGTCACCAACTGCAAAAAAATAAGAAAAAGGAAATGAAATATTAAGCATTTAATTTAGAGAAAGCGACCAAAAACCAAATGATTGCAGAAGTTCAACAACCATAACCACCAGATATGATGAGACAGAAAACCTAGACCCACTTGAATCCTTCCACCGACAAAATGATATATGATCTTAATTTAAAATTCAGAATTGAAAAGTCAACGACAATGACATCTTTATAGTAATCATCACTTGACACTAAAATTTTAACTCTAGCAAATAACTAAACCATCATTACCACGAACAGTAGCCGAAACAACAACAATAATAACAACAACAACAATGATAATCATAAGTTGCACTAACTGCACTAAAATTCAAATAAAACCATACAAGTTGGTGTAGCAAGCTTCAAAGTGCGGAAGCAGATATCATAGAGAGCCTCGTTGTCCAGGACCATGCATTCATCAGCATTTTCAACGAGCTGATGAACAGAAAGTGTGGCATTGTATGGCTCTACAACTGTGTCGGATACTTTAGGGGAAGGAAAGACAGAAAACGTCAACATCATACGATCTGGATACTCTTCCCGAATCTTTGAGATGAGAAGCGTTCCCATGCCTGAGCCAGTGCCACCTCCCAAAGAGTGACAAACTTGGAATCCTGTTCATATATTCAAAATATAAATCAATCGCTTAGTCGCAACAGAAGCCAATAGCTCAAAGGGTGACAGATATGTAAGAAGTGCAATAAGAGACAAATTATATATTTTTTCAGTTTTCGCGCAGCCAATGTTGTCGTCCAATATCTAAATTTCTGGGAATCACTTTTTTAAATGATGATGACAATCACACAACAGGTCAACTCGAATAAACACATCAAAAATATTTAATAAAAATACAACTTGTATCAAGTACTGCAACATATTTTAGTTTCTCTGTTTCCCTACCTATATATCAGGTACCGTATAATCATATGCCCTAAATTGCAAAGAAGCTGAATGATGCCGTACCAAGTAAATCATGCCAGATAGAAAGATACAAACAGTTTCTAAAGAGCCAGTGCTATTTGAGAAGAACACCACAAAGATAGAAAAATATCCTCCAAACTCACAGGAAACTGTATGCTATGGTAAACAAAAGACCGATTAGAACAAACATGGCAAGGTGCCACACTCAATTCATCATTCTTACGAAGAAGTCGACAGAATAATGGCAAGATCGAAACATTAAATCAAGACCAACCAAAGAAAAAAAACTTTTAAAATCACAAATTGCAAAAATAAACAACAAAGGTTTTCTCCGTACACCGAAATATGTTGAGTTTTGACCAACAGAACGCAGTAAACAGATTATATCCAATCCAAGGCACATGAAAGGAAATCAGAGGGGGGGGAACCCACAAAGCCAGGCTTACAATTTTACAAATACAAGGCAATGTTCATCAGAAACTGAAAATTCCACCATTTCCATAATTACTCTGACACTCAAACAAAATTAGGGAAGAAGAGCCAAAAAAAAAAAAAAAAAGATGCCATAACTACATAAAAAAATAATAATTCACAAACAACAATTTGCTCTTCAATAATACCAAAACAAATCACAAAAATACAACAACGCCAATTCCAACACAGATATAACAAAATAGCATAACCTAATTGCACGAAGGAAAAAAAAGAGCAAAAGATGGATCGCGAGGGTTAGAATGGGGATAGTGAGTGAATACAAACCCTGCAAGCAATCACAATTCTCGGCCTCCTTCCTGACAACATCCAAGACGGCGTCGATGAGCTCGGCTCCCTCCGTGTAGTGACCCTTCGCCCAGTTGTTGCCGGCGCCGGACTGCCCGAACACGAAGTTATCGGGGCGAAAGATCTGCCCGAACGGACCGGATCTGACCGAATCCATGGTGCCAGGCTCCAGATCCATGAGGACGGCGCGCGGGACGTACCTCCCGCCGCTGGCCTCGTTGTAGTAGACATTGATGCGCTCGAGCTGGAGGTCGGAGTCGCCGCTGTACTTGCCGGTGTGATCGATGCCGTGCTCGTCGCAGATCACCTCCCAGAACTTGGCCCCGATCTGGTTGCCGCACTGCCCGCCCTGGATGTGCAAGATTTCTCTCATTTTCTCGGGAAAGTGACAGAAAATGGAGACCGAAGAGAGATAGAGAGAGGGGAATAATTAAATAAAAGATAATAACAGGAGATGTTTTTGCGCTTTGAGAGGGGAAGGGTAGAATTTAAAGGCGTGGTTGGGGTTGTAATTTTGGCGCGGTTTTGAGGTTTATTTAGTGAGGGGTGAGGACCAATGGTGGCGGTTTTTTGTTTTTTGAGATGGAATCCTTTCATGATGATGAGTTGTGTAGCTGCGTGGGAGATGTGGAGCCAACCAATTCTTGCATTTCGTCTAAAAATATCAAAGGAGGGACATAACATAAACAGAATCCAACAAAGAGAGAGTTTAATGGATTGTAGTTTACAGATTATTAATCCCTTATGATATATAGACCAACCGAAGTTGGATATCCTATAATCCAATTAACTGTTTTTTCAATTTATTATTATTTTTTCCTGTCCGAAACTTCCATAATTGCTCAAAGAAAGTTCATGCACTAAGCACAATGGCGATGGTCTGTTACATTACAGATAACACCGGTGTTTCCATTTTCATTGAGGCAAACGTGTCATAAATCTTTTTTTTTTTAAATTTGAGTTGGATCAACCCAACCCAAAAATATGATACTTGCCCAAACATGCCAGTCCGATTAGGATCAACCATTATGTTACCAGCCCTTCTAACACCTGTGTCTGTTACCATGAGTATGCCGGCTCATTGGAAGCAGCACCAGGTGGTGGTGGTGGTTTTGGGGGATGCAAATATATGCATGCCATGACAACCCATGTCCTAGAGATATTTTCTTTAATCTTGTCAATTTTCTTTTATGGGTAGACTATTGTCTTTATTTTATAAGTTTCAGTCTTTTTCATTTGGCCCTAAAATAAATAGTTTGTTTAATTTACAACTAGTACTGTATTGTCCCACAAATAAATAAGTGGTGCTTAATTAATCTTTAATTGCAACTTTAGATAATTGTTACGGATTTAAATTTAATCTCTTGGATCAGTAAACTTTTTTTTGTTTTTTGTTTTTTTTTTGTTGGGGGGGGGGGGGGGGGGGTTCACTAGGACCAGAGAACAGTATATGATTCGATGCTGTGTCATGGTCCCTTGTGTTTTAAAGGAACAAAAATGTCTCAGCCTGATTACCACCATCAAACATGTCAGGACTCTGCTATGTTCGCCCCCTTTATCACCACGAACTGAGAAAGCAACTTTTTCTGTCGCAATTTGGTGGCCTTTTTCCTGTCTTTTTAATAAAAAATTTTCATGTGTAATATTATGAGTAATTTGAAAGAAAGTTAATTTTGAAAAAAGTTATACTTTTCTCCTCCATGTAGGAAAAGTAAATTTACTCCATATATAACATATGAATCTTTTTAATTTTTCTTAAAATTATAAGAGAGAAAGAAAGAAAAAAAAATTAAAGATTGAAATTATATTGTGGAGAAGAATTAATTTCCTTTATGAAGGATATAAGAATTTTCCTTTTGAAAAAAATTATATATCATATTTATGAAGTTATAGTTATCAAATATTAATGGAGAACTGGAAAAAGGAGCAAGAAAATCGGACAGGTGATCTCCATCCGATACACATAATTGTTATTGAACTTTTATGAATATTAGGTAAAAGATGCCTTCATTTTTCAATATTTAGAATTTTGTTAAGAATTTTTTTAATTTATTTCTCAAAGATATCTAGAATTGATGTATAAATAATAATTTTTTTCATAGATTAATTACATGTGTACACATATTCGAATAATTTGTTAATTTGTATCTAGTATGAATTCCATATGTCATGTGCAACTTCAAGTTCAATATATATTTATATGGCACAAAGCCAGCCGGCATGTACATATATGTGTTGGATTATATGCATGAACAAACTGCACCATCCAAATATAATATTTCCATTCACGGGGTCAAACTGCATGACTAGTTCACGCGTGTTTTTTGAGCGGCAGAAATGATATTCTTCTACTTAAGTTTGCTGGATTTCCCTCTATAAAGCAATCCCTAATTCTTCCACAGCATATCAGGCATCACAAAGAAACTATCAGAGAGTTCTTACACATTAATATCCTCTATTTTTTGTTTTGTGTCTTCTATTCCATCTGGGTCATTAAGATAAGTTCTAATAACAATTAAGTTTTTAATAATACGTTACGTGTGTGTTGCATGTATGTATCATTCGATTGTAACACAGTACTAGTGAATGGTCTCGGTTGCAAAGACCCGAAACTCGTTGGCGCCAATGATTTCTTCTTTACCGGGCTTCACGTAGCGGGGAACACATCAAATACCGTAGGATCCTAGGTGACTCCAGTTACAGCGTCACAGCTACCAGGGCTCAACACTCTGGGAATTTCACTTGCTCGCATTGACTATGCGCCATGGGGCATTAACCCTCCTCACACGCACGCTTGTGCCACTGAAATCCTCACCCTCATTGATGGAACCCTTGAAGTTGGGTTTTTGACTTCAAATCCTGGAAAATGGAAATCGTCTTGTTACTAAGCTGTGTTAACACCATATTTTATCTGAGATTAAAAAAAAAAAAAGAGAGAGAAAGATAGAATGAAAAGAAAAAAAGAAAAAAAATTGACCTATTTATTTTTTTTGGAATAAGAGAATAGTCTAATCGTAAAAAAAAAGAGAGAATAAAGAGAAATCAAAATCAAATCAGAGTAAATGAAAACAAAATTTGGTTAGTATCTATTAATTTCATGCATTATCTGGTTAGGCATTTATTGCTACAATCAAGATCAAGCATGTGGGATTTAAATGGGGTGAAAAATAAGAGCAAGCTTTTGCTGCCCTCAAAGATAAATTAATTCATGCACCTATTCTTACATTGTCTAATTTTGCTAAATCTTTTGAGATTGAATGTAATGCATCTGGTGTAGGAATAGGGGCTGTTTTGATGCAAGAAGGGCACCCAATTGCTTATTTTCCTGAAAAATTAAATATTGTTGTTTTTAACTATCCCACATATGATAAAGAGTTGTATACATTAGTAAGGGCATTACAAACATGGCAGTATTACCTTTTACCTAAGGAATTTGTGATTCATAGTGACCATGAGTCCTTGAAGTATCTAAAAAGACAAGATAAGCTGAATAAGAGGCATGCTAAGTGGGTTGAATTCCTTGAGCAATTTCCTTATGTGATCAAGCATAAGAAAGGTAAAGCTAATGTGGTTGCTAATGCATTTTCAAGTAGGTATGCTCTATTCTCTACTCTTGAAACTAAATTCATTAGTTTTGAACATATAAAGGAATTGTATGAGTATGATCCAGATTTTTCTTAGGTTTATAAGAATTGTGTGCATACTATCCAAAATGGATACTTTAGGCAGAAGGATTATTTGTTTAAAGAGAAAAGGTTATGTGTGCCTAAAAGTTTCATTAGAGAGTTGCTTGTGAGAGAAGCACATGAGGGGGGATTTAATAGGGCATTTTGGGGCCTAAAAGACTTTAGATATATCGCATGAACATTTTTATTGGCCACATGAAACATGATGTGCATAAATTTTGTGAAAGATGTATTGTTTGTAAGAAGTCTAAGTCAAAGGTAATGAATGCCTCATGGACTCTATACTCCTTTGCCAATTCCTGATTTTTCTTGGATTGATTTATCTATGGACTTTACTTTAGGACTACCTCGGACAAAGAATGGCAAGGATTCCATTTTTGTGGTGGTGGATAGGTTCTCCAAGATGGCTCATTTCATACCTTGCAAGAAAGTGGATGATGCTTGTCACGTGGTTGACTTGTTTTTCAAAGAGGTAGTGAAGCTTCATGGATTGCCTAGAAGCATTGTGAATGATAGGGACACCAAGCTCCTAAGTCACTTTTGGAGGACACTATGAGGTAAGATTGGTACTAAATTGTTTTTCTCAACTACTTGTCATCCCAAAATTAATGGACAAACTAAGGTAGTTAATAGGATTCTTTCTACTCTCCTTAGGGCTATTATAAAGAAGAATATTAAGTCATGGAAAGAGTGTTTGCCTCATATAGAGTTTGTATATAATAGGGCTGTTCGTAGCACTACTAATTGTTCTCCTTTTGAGATAGTGTATGGATTTAATCCCTTGACTCCTCTTGATTAACTGCCTATAACTAACATTTCTATTTTTAAGCATAAAGATGCGCAGGCTAAGGCTGACTTTGTAAAGAAGCCGCATGAGCAAATAAAAGCTCAAATTGAGAAGAAAATGGAGAGTTATGCAAAGCAAGTCAATAAAGGCAAAAAGAAGGTTGTATTTGAATTTGGTGACTGGGCTTGGGTACACATGAAAAAGGAGAGATTTCCATCTCAAAGGAAATCCAAACTCCAACCTAAAGGTGATGGACCCTTCCAAGTTTTGGAGAGAATAAATGACAATACCTATAAGATTGACTTACCTGGTGAGTATGGGATAAGTGCTACTTTTAATGTTGCTGACTTATCCTTATTTGATGTAGGTAATGAGGAGCTAAATTCGATGACGAATTCTCTTGAAGAAGGAGAGGATGATATGATCAAGGAAGATAAAATAGACGTAAGAAAGCAAAGACAAGGAGGAAATCCTTTGGAAGGACCTGATGGACCAAATGACTAGATCCAAATCAAAGAGAGCTAAGAAAGCTTTTGGCCAAATGATTTCAAGTTTGTTTGAGGCAAAACCCATTCAAGAAGATAAAGACTCAAGACTAGTCCATTGCATTCACGTGGCTGAGCAAGCTTAATTATATCTTTGGACTTGTTAAGTTTAAGTTAGTAATAATGTAATTAGACTTGTAATTTCATATAGCCCATCATTTGTTTTTAGCTATTTAGTCTTTTACTCATTTTTAATAAGTTTAGGTTTTAATCATGGGCTAAGTGTTGCAACCCACTTGCTAAACTTTAGTTTATTTTATAAACCTTGTAAACACCATTTGAAGGGGATTTTTGGCAAATTGAAATCAGAATATTTTTTTGGTAAAAGTGTTTCTTTGGTTCTTACTTGGAACCCTAGGTCTTATCAAGAGTTTTCAATTGCTCTTGTGACGATCATCCTTGACTTATCAATCATCCTTGATTGTGGCGCCCTCTAACCAATCACATTCCTTATTTCTTCCATCTTTAGTGATTTTTTATTTCTCCTTGATTGAATTACAACCAAAATACACTAGAAATTAAGGTTCATGGATAATGGATCATAGCATTTGGCTAATTTACTATTAAAGTAAAATTCCAATTAGAATTAATCAGACTTAATTACAATTAATCCATCTAACATATATAAATGGAGCAAGCTAATCAAAGTGTGTTTGGGGGTTTCTTTTTGGATCACGGACGCAGAAATCAAAGTTTGTGTAACGTGTACTAGAGCAAGGGAATTAGGATATAATCAAGTTTCTGGAGTCAATCAGAAGTACAACTTCATTCATGTTCTCATTTTCGGTTGCATTTTAACATTCATCACATACATCACACGCCAATTATTCACAATATCACTCTTCCAAGACACACAGTAAATGATCCAAACCACCACTTAAAAAAAAAAAAAAAACACAAAGCCACCATCCTCCCTTCTAAGCACACAACCATCATAGCACCCCAATCCCACTATACCCCAAACCAGAGAAAACCAAAGAAACACAACAATCATTGTTACAACCCCCTTACACCACTCCACCATTGTTCAGACAACCACTATCGCAACTCCTCCATTTGCCACCATCAAACACCTCAAATAGAACCAAAAAACCACCATCAAAGCCATCACAACCCTTCCAAACGACCGTCACAGCGTCCCCACCCCTTATATCCCACAAAACAGAAAAAAAAAAAAGAAGAACAACCTAAAAGAAAAGAACCATCACAACCTCAAGCCTAAACCAGAGCTATCCGTGTCCCTCCCCCACACCTGCAGTCGCCATTAATGCAACACCATGACCTTCGCCCAAGCTCACCTGCCGCCGTCGAACTCATCACCACTGTCACAAAGATGGGGGGCTTTGCAAGGCATCACTTCAGCCACAAGGACGCCAGCGCCACCACCGAAGACGCTACTGCAGTGGAAGACGGCACCGTGAACCCCTGTACCTCTCTCACCTCTCCCTGTTTTTGCTCCCAAATTGAATATAGAAGAAAATCAATTCTTTCCTGTTCTGCTTCTTTAGTTCTCCTTTATTTCCCCTTCTTTCTTTTTTCATTTTTTTCAAATCAATTTTTGTTTTTTTCTGTTTCCTTTTTGGGCATATGGCCCATTATTGCTTGTGATTGTTGTATAGGTTGGGCTCTCTCTTTTTCTTTTTTTTTCATTTCTTTCTTTTCTTCTTCACTTATACTTGTATGCATATGAGCCAAAGAAAAAAAAGGGTTTTCAAAAAAGGGCAATAGAATATTTTCAATTTTTGAATTCATGCAACAATATCCAACATCGATGTATGGTTCACTCATGTTCAAGGATTGTGAGAATGGTTAAAGGTTTATTGTATAACGCATGTTATCCTAAACCCTATGCGAAAGTGAATTTAATCTTTTTTCTTTCTTCCCTTTTTTTAAGAAAAACTTTTTTCATAAATAAAATCAATATAACACATAATTATTTTCTATAAGAATTACGTGATTTTGAATTCTTCATTACATCGGAGGATACGTAGGAGCGGTTAATCTCCGTCAAATCAAAATTAAATTTTCTTAAAATTTGTTCCTTCAATTTTAACTCTTTAAATAACTGTAATATTAATTTACTTTCTTTTTTGTGAATAATTGTATATTAATCCTTCTTTTTTCTTTTTTTCTTTTTAGAAATAATTATCGCATCAATTTTGCTTTTCTTTCCTGTTGTAAATAATTATCATATTATTCTTTTTCCTTTCCTTCTTTTTTATAAATAATTATTACATTAATTTTGCCTTTATTGTGTTATTTTTGCTTAGTAAATAATTATCATATAAATTTTGTTTTTTCTTCTCTTTTGTAAATAATTGGTATATTAATTTTGCTTTTATGTGCTTTTGTAAATAATCACTACAGTAGTTTTATTTTGCCATTCTTTTGTAAATAAATTATTTTATTTTAGAGGGGAAAAATAAATATTATTAAAGTTATTAATTAATTTATATAACAAACTCTAGGATAACTATTATAAAACGGATGTATTAGGGTACAATGGAATTAAGTTTTCATATTTTCCTATATATAAATAGACTCCCAAATCTAATCTTTTTAAAAAGACCGATTTTTACAAATTTAAGAAGTTTTTCCAATTTTTCTTATAATAAAAATTGGTGATGACTCCATTTAAAATTATTTTTTAATTCTTTTGTTGCCTCTCGTTGTTGTGACAAGGTGTTGCAAAAGGGTGATGTGTTTGTTTTCCCGGTTGGTCTTGTGCACAACCAGAGAAACGTGGGTCCTGGCAATGCTAGCTGTTGCCATTGCAGCTCTCAGCAGCCAAAACCCAAGAGTTATCACTATTGCTAATGCGGTATTTGGGGCTGTGCCAGACATTGCTAGTGACGTTCTTGTGAAGGCTTTCCAATTGGACAAAGATGTTGTTACTAATTTACAGTCAAGTTCTAGGACGTGAAAGAAATGTTGAATTTGTGTATTCCTAGCTTTTGATTGCTGCCTTTGCGGATTGTAATTGTCATTTGAATTTAGTCTTTAATTGCTATGTGCTGATGTATTGTTATTTTCTTCAATCAACATTTATTCCATCAATTTATATTTCTATTGATTCATTCCGTGTAAACTTTTTGCTAAAATAATGTAACATTATTTCTAGCATTCCTATGTATGAATGAGTAATTTTTACTCTTAACTTATTCGACTACCTTTATTAAATTTTGACAAATTCTGACAAATAATTTTAACCCTACATTATTACTCATATTTATTTTCTGATTCTCCTCCGTCGCTACCGTATTAGGTTCTGTTGGCCCACACTGCATAGTACCAAAATACTTCTACCCGCCTGCTTGAGCAAACCATATCAGTATCACGTTGGTTATTCTTATGATTTCAAAGATTTATGTCGTTATACACTTGGCTTCATGATAATTGATAAGTTCTGTATTAGCAACACGTTACATGCTCACTTTGATTTCAATAGATGAACATTTCAGGTCTTAAAGCGCCATATTTGTGGTTTGAGTTCATATGTTCTATATGTTCTACGTATATAAACTGGCCTTGATGCAATGTCAGTATCATCTTCATACACTATAACTAGTTTGCAACGTATTATGCATTCATGCGACATTTATTGTCAAATAGCCAGTCTCTGTGCTACTGATGATATTTTTAGCTCCCTCTCATAACAGTTGATTGAAGCACTCTATTTGATCTCTATGTGGATAGCTCAAAAGGTCCAAATAATGCATAGACATATGTATTATCTTGACTTTTTGAGTTAGCCACCATGGGATCTTGGGAATACCATATTTTGTCCAATTTGCATTGCACCATTTCTTAATATTTGTTAAAATTCATTTTTAATCTTTTTTAATCCAAATCATTTTCTTTCAATTATAAAGACCCATTTTTGTCTGAGACATTAAAAATAAGTACAATTAGAATTGAAGTAGCAAATTTTATTTTAATCCATTTTTGTTGGTTATCATCATTGTTATTTTCTTTTTATTTTTCATTATTATCTATCTTTAGCCCAATCAGTTTTTCAGTTTTTTTTTTAAAAAAAAAGCAAGGCTCAAATTCTAGTGATAAAAACAATTTAAAAAAAAAAGAAAAAAACCAAAAAGCCCAAGTTTTAATCATGTAAAAAAAAAGAAGAAAAAACAAAAAAATAAAAATAAACAGAAAAAAAGAAAGAGCCGTTGACAATGGGGGTAATGCATCGAGCCACTTCACCTGGAGCGGAACGGTAGACAGCAGCAAGCAATACCAGAAATAGAAAGTTTGTTGCAAGTTCAAAACAAGGAATGCACAAAAATGGAAGAAGGAGGTGATGGCTAAAAGGGAATGTCAATTCTTCATCAGAGCAGCAGAAAGTTTCTTGCAGAAAGAGATCATATTGGGGTATAAGAAAAAGAAAAACTGAACAGAGGGGATGGGTTCTGGAAAAACGAAAAAATTGGAGAGAGTCAAAAACAGGGAGAAGTGAGGGTCTGAGAGTTTGGGGAGAAGGCTTGAAACGCACAAGTAAACAAGGAACAAACCCAGAGAAGAGAGACAGAACAGAACCAGAAAACATGAATCAAATGCAGTGGAAAGAAGCTAAGAGTTAAAACTGAGGTGCTGTGGAGAAGAGTTTGAGGAGCAAGTCCTGAACAAGAAGCAGAAGAACTAGAGACAGCTTGAGTTTAGTATCACTTCACCACTTTATTTTTCAAGTTCAATTATTCACATGTAAGACTTCTTGTTGCTCATGTTATATCATTCCACAAAGCACAAATTCATATACAGCATTCACATAACCAAGTGCACACAACACAAAACATACACTATTCCAATCTGATATTGCATCAAACCAAGCCAAAACAGAACTCATCAACATCCCTAATCAAACATAAAACACCAATGTTCTTCCATCTAAACCAAATCAGAAAACCAAACCAAGAGCACCATAATCAAACATTACACATACACAAACCAAAACCTTAACCAAGCAAGCCTCGTCCACATCAAACAAAAACCAAAACGCAGAAGCAATCCTACCCGAAAACCAAAAAAACAAGTATAACCCAGCCACCATCTTTTCCCCTCCTCAGCCACCCACAAAACCATCACACACCACCATCGCACCGCCCCCTTCCCTTCCTGTCGGCCACCACCTTTCCCCGGTCACTTAGCCCCGAGCAACCGCACAAAATCAACCTCACCATACCCAAAACCACCGCGTAGCCATCCTCCACCACCCCGTGAGCTCAGCCACTAGCCACGACCTCGAACCACCAACGCGAGCCACCGTCACCAACGCCACTGTCATATCACACCAAACCACCTCAGACTTTCAATGCGAACCACCACTCCACACCCAATCGCAGGTCGCAGCCGCCATAGCCACCGCTTCCCGTCAAGACACCGTCGTCGCACCACTGCCATGTCCCTGTGCGAGCTCCATGAACCAGAGGCCAACCCCACCAGTTACCACCTTCAACCCCTCTGAATTGGCCCCTCCGCCACTGCCGGGCTGCCCTGGCCTCAGCCGCCGTCGCGCTGTTCCTCCTCAGTTGCTGCCGTGCTTCCTTCGAAGGAGATGGACTGCAACCACAAACGTGAACTCCTCTTCCGTGCCGCGCCGCCGCCGTCTTCCCCAGCACCGTCATGATTCCTCAACCTTTCTCTGCCTAGTGTTTGAGCCGTAAACCCTGACTCTGTTTTTGCTGCTGCTTCCCATTTTACTTGCTTTCTTCTTCTTTTATTGATTTTTCTCTTTTCTTTTCTTGTTTAAAAGAATCAATCTGCTGGGCTTTTTGGTTTTTTTTTTTGAAATCCGATGGGTCTTTTTTTTGCTTTTTTGAGTTGAAATCTATTTCTGTCGGGCTTGGTCTGGTTTCTTATACTTTTTTTTTTTTATCTTCTTTTTGGAATGCTTTCTTTTATTTCTTGGGCCAAGTTGTGCAGAAAAATCTTTATTTTTTTAGTATAAAAAATAGGGTAATCTAGGTAGCGACTTGGGTTTTTTCTTTAAAAGTTTTTTCTTATTTCAATTTCTTTTAAAAAAATGCTCAAAAACAAAATATGAAAATACAAAAATATGGTTGTGTTGTTTTAGTGAATTTGTCATTTAGTCTAGCTATTTATCTTTTGATCTATCTGATTATCCTATCTTTTATTTTTTCTGTAGTTAATTACTTGCTCGTCATTTGCCAATTGTTATTTTGCATAGTTTAGCTTATTTAACAATTTTCATAGCAAAAATTAAATTATTATTTTTTAAATAGAAATTCCTTTTAATCCACGCAATGGTCAGTAATAGTGACTGAGTAGCCGGTACTTCCTTCACTATTTTTGAATCATAAAGATTTATTGAGTTACCTAGTACTAATTTAAATTCTATACAAGAGCAGATTCATTTTTTTTACTAAAAATGTTTTTTCACTCAAAATTTCTTCCAAATGTTTTTAATGTTTTCATGAATATTTGTGGCCAATGGTTTAAAAATAAAAAATAATAATATTTGCAAAATCCTTTTTTTTTTATATCCGTGCAATGATCCATGATGGTAACTGAGAAGTCGATACTTTCTTTATTGTCTTTGAATCATAAAGGTTCATTGAGTAGCTTAGGGCTAACTTGAACCTTGTGCAAGAACAGATTTTCTTTCAAACAAAATATCTCTATTAAAATATCTTACAAAGGTTCATGTTTTATTTTATTTAGTAGTCTGAGCAGTTATTTCAATAATTCAATAAGAAATGTTTCTTAAATATTGTTGTTCATGCAATGATCAATCATGGTGACTGAGTAGCCTGTGTTTCCTTCGCTATTTTTGAGTCATAAGGGTTTATTAAGTAGCCTAATGCTAACTTAAACTCTGTGCAATAGCAGATTTTCTTTAATAAAAATGTTTCTACCTAAAATTTCTTTCAAATATTTTCAATAATTTCATGAATATTTATTTCTAATGGTTTTAAAGAAAAATAAATAAAAAATACATTTTCAAAATCTTTTTAATCCGTGCAATGATTAATTGTAGTGACTGAGTAGCTAATACTTCGTTCACTATTTTTAAATCATAAGGATTTACTGAGTAGCCTAGTGCTAACTTAAATTCTATGCAATAACAATTTTTTTTTAGAAAAATATTTTTATTCAAAATTTCTTTCGAATGTTTTTTTAAGTATTTTCATGGATATTTACTTCTAATGGTTCCAAAAAAATGTTTTGAAGATCTTTTGGATCCACACAATGATCAATGATGGTAATTGAGAAGTCGGTACTTCCTTTATTGTCTTTGAATCACGAGGATTCATTGAGTAACCCAGTGCTAACTTGACCCCTATACAGGAACGACTTTTGCTTCCAAAAAATGTTTTATCAAAATTATTTTTAGGAATTTCTTAAATTTGTTTCATAAATAAAAGCCATCAACCCACAATTATTTTCTAAAGAACTATGTGGTTTTGAGCTCTTCATTGCACCAGAGGATACGTAGGAGCGGGTAATACCCGTCAATCCAAAATTAAATTTTCCTAATTATTCTTTTATTTTTTTTACCAAATTACAATCTTTCTTTAAAGGGAAAATAAATATTGTCAAGTTATAAATTAATTTGAACGACTTACTCAAGGTAATCGTCTTAAGGACGGATGCATCAAGGTTGCTGTAGAATTAAATTTCTACCATTCCCTATGCATAATCGACTCCTGAACCTAGATTTGGTTTTCAAAGACCATTTTTTTCAATAAAAAATGTTTTTTCCAATGTTTTTCCTATATCAAATAAAACGTGGTGGCGACTCCATTTTTATTTGCTTTCTTTCACCGTCCCATCGTGATTCCGATTGCAACAAATCTAGTAGCTAAAATACTTACGTCAGCTGCTAACAGAATAAAAGAGCTAAGAAATGAAAGATAAAAATTGCTCAAAGATAATCAACTTTTAAAAGAGTGTTTGGATAGATTATAGAAACAAAGAAGAAAGGGAAAAATATAATAGACCAAAAAATGAATAAGAAATTTTAAGTGGAAATTTTCCATGTTAGCTACATAAATTAATTTTTGATATGCATTAATTTGTGTTAATAAAAAAAGATAAAATTTTAATATGATTTACCTAACTTGACAAATGTCAAAGATTGTTCTGCATACTTGAAACGAAAAATTAAAAATTCTAGCTAAAAATTTTTAGATGGAAAATATATTTACGTAAAATCTGAAACAAAATATAATTTATGTAAATATTATCTCTTCCCAAAGTTTTATTTCCCCCCTCAGTGTATATGTATTTTAAGGGTGTTTTGAGTGTGATTTGGATTGATTTTAAATAAAAAATTCATCCAATCTAAACAATAATATATATAATGGTTTAGAGTATATAAGTTTAATTTAGATTTTAAATTCGATACAATTCGAATAAAATTTTTTGGTTTAAATTAGATCAACTTAATTAATATTTTTAAAAAAATTAAATATAAGATATTATAAATAAAAAATAACTTAAATTAATAAAATAAATAAATAAAAATAAAAAATAAAAGTGAATAATGTAATATGTATAAAATAATATTTAAATAAAAATAATATATAAATATAAAAAATTATGTGATAAATTAAAATTATTATAAGTAAAAATATAAACTTAATAATAAAAAATTATATTATATAATATTATTCGATTTATATTGGATTGGATCGATTTTAAATATTAAATCTAAAATTCAATCTAATCCAAGCAATTTATAAAAAATAAAATCTAATCTAATCCAAATTTTTGAGATTTTAATCTATTTTCTGTTTGGATTAGATTGATTTAGCAATTTTGAGTGGATTTAGGTAGTATGTGCATTGATAATCACTAATGTAGTGGCATGGAAGGGCAAAATCAATTTTATAAAATGTGTTTGGGAATTATTAATTAGAAAAATATGAAGTGGTTAGAGAGGGATTATAAAATGTTTCCTTGCCATCAAATAAGCTAAATTTGTTGTCCCCTAAATTGAAGGATTTGGGGGGATATCTTTATTTGGTGAGAAAGATAGAATATTTTGGCATTTTCTTTTATTATTAACTATTGAACTCTCAAATAAGAGTACTAAAATTCTCCTCTCTTCCTTTATCAAACTCTTAGATAAAATTGTGGCATATATATATATATATATATATATCTATTTTATTTTATTTTATTTTTTTATCTATTCTATTCCACTATTAATCATTGATTATCTTTAAATCTTCCAATCAGACATTTGAACACCGATGACGCGTGCCTTGTGAGTAGAGTTTGTATTGGTTTTCTTCCGTAGAGCTATATTTTCCATTTCACACTCAGCGCTCCTCACACGTCACATAGTCCAAAGAGCGAAGTCTACAAACCCGAGCTAGAAAATTCCAGCGTCGGCACTTTTCTCGCTCCGCTCATTGTCAAAATTGGAGGCCATTGCTTCTTCTTTTGTCTTTTGGGTCAACGAGGCCTTACTTCCTAAGTGCCTCTGATAATAATTAACGCGATGCGACCCTACAAGCCCACAATACGCGGAAGTGGCGAGCAAGAACGAAATAGCGGTACAATAATTTTTTCTTTTTATCTTTTTTCAGTGGAGCTTTGCATCTTTCAATTGGTGCAACTTGAGCAGAAGTGGCTCGAAGAGCACCTCGAATGGACGCTTGCTGTGTCCATTTTGAAGGTGGGACCCACAATTTGGGACACCAACTTTTTTGTTCATCGTTGGAGCTCACTGCTAAAATGGATGCGTTCCGTCGTGAGGGGTACGGATGTTAAGGGACAGGTTGAGTTTGATTAAGTTAGACTCAAATTTGGTTCAATTTTTTGATTAGATTATTTTTTACAATTTAAACTTTACTTGATAAAAATTCGAGAAAAATGATCAGGTCAAATCGGATCAATCCAACATTTACATAATATATGCAAATTTAAATATTATATATAATAAAATTAATAAATTTTAGAAGTTGTAAATAAAATTTAAGAGATATTTTATAATATATATTTTAAAATAAATTATTTTAATATAAAAATAATATTATATTATATAAAATATATTAATTTAAGTATAAAAATATCATAATTTATAATTAATATTATTAAAAAATATAACTTCTAAATAATTATATGACTTCGATTCGAGTTGAGCTAACCTAAAGTATGACCTAAACCTAACCCGAACATGCACCAAGTTTAAATTTCAAACCCAAACCCAACCTAATAATCCTTAGGATTGGATGAATTATCAGGTCAGATCATAAACACCCCTATTAGAGGGACCAATCTTAGTTTGAGAATACTCAATAGAAAATTGACATGTGTTTTATATAACTTTTTTATTTTTTAATTTTTATTTAATAGATATTAATCTTCTTTAACTTATTTTTTCACAACACTTTTCAATCATATTTAATACTTTCTAAATTTTTCCATAAAAGTTTTACTCCTTAGTTCTTCTACAAAAATTGGATCCAAGTCAATTAATCTAAATTTTTTCTTAATTACTTGTGAAAATTCAACTTTTCTTAAAATGCAAATATTCAAAATTCTCAAAACTTTAAACTCTCAAAATCAAATCCAAATTTCCAAATTTCAGACTTCTTTTAAAATCAAAATTTCCCAAACCATCAAAATTCTAATTTTTAAGTTTCTTTAAATTTTTAAGTTTCTTTATTTAAAAAATAATTTTATTTTCAATTTAATTTTTAATAAAATTATTTGAAAATTTTAAATTTTATATTTTTATTGAATTCAAAAATAAAATTGCATATTTATAACAAAATATTTAATAAATGTATTGATATATTTTTTAATTAAAAAATTATGTGAAATCAAATTTGCAATCTTCCATTAAAGAGAAGATCCTAATTTTAGCCTATTTTTATTTTTTATGACATATTTCTAAAATAACAAGTAATGAGATTAAAAGTGGAATCTTAGGTGGTTTAAATTTTCTTAAAATTAGATATTATTATAATGCATCATAGGTGATTGGTGCATTGATGCACCTCACAATCTATGGCACGATCCTCACTGTTTATCACAAAAATGCACAAAATGTACACTTTTGCTATGATACCATGCACCCTCTCTTTAAAAGCTTGATACTGTTTGAGTCATTGAGTGTTCAGGACAGGCAGAACTGGAACTCCAATTGGACATTCACTACAACTTTCTGTCTAGACTCTCAAAGGAAAGCAAGAAAAACCAATGACAGAGAATGAATCTGATAAAACAATTATTGAGCAATCAGAACAACATGTGATAATATGTATATTTTCATCCATCCGCACCGGCTGATGTACCATGAAAGAGTGTGACATGTATGAAACTTCAATAAAACGAACTTGATTTTGGTGATTTTTTTTATAGTAGTGTTTTGTTTTTCTTTCTTCTTTTTTTTTTTTTTTCCATAGTAGTGTTATTTGAATATATTTTCTCAAGCATCATTGAACGCTGGGATCAGTGTATTAATTACTTACGATTTCAAGTTAGGTTATTGATGAATGAGATAAAGTCCTAAGTAGCATTTATTCAATGGATCTTGCATGTGAGATGAGAAAGATCAATTCATGTGGTTGTGTGACATTTACTACATGCTCTGGGCTCAGTTATCATATTCTTTTTTAGCCAAATCCTTATTTGAATACAAAGGTTTAAATATTCAAATTGATATTTGATAATTATAATTTAAATTAAATAAATATTAATTTTAGTTATATAAATATCAAATTAATATATTATTTTTATTAATAATATAAATTTATTATAAATTAATATCACATTTAATATTTACATAACTGAAATTATTATTTATTTAAATTATAATTATTATATATCAATACATATATATATATGGCTGTTATTTATTTTTCTCTTTTTTTTGACGTGGATTTATTTTTCTCATTAATGCAAGATGATGCAATAGTTTTTCTTTTTCATTTCTTATACATTTGACGAATTATTATATTCATGTAAGTTCACAGAATCACATTGATATTTTTCCACAAATCACATTAATTAAGTCTAATGGTTTTGTATATTTAAACTATATAACAACCACTTGTTATTTTTTGTCTACTAATTTAAAATCCATCTTCATGCCCCATCTTGGGTCAATATTGAATAAAAATTTTAAAAGTATGCATATTATAATTAGTCAAAGTTATTGCCACTCAAGTTACGTCAAATCTTTCTGCAGATTCATGATCTTGAGTTTGAATTCACTAATCCTGTGGTTGGATGCGCCGCGGTTGGCGTTGGAATTGGTTTTGGATGTCATAATCAATTTTGATAATTTTTTGTGTTATTTAGTTTTGGATTTTTAGAATTAATTCTCATTTTTATAATTAATTTTGAAAAAAACTAAAAATTTTCTATTTTTTATTGGAATCATTTTTAGAGAAATTATTAAATATATATTAGTACATTTGTTTAGGTTTTTTTGATAAAAAAAATCATTTTTTATTAAAAAATTAAATTTTATATATTTAGATAATTTTTTAAAAATAATTAAAATCTAAAAAAAAAATATTTTTAACTTTTTTGTAAAAATTGAAAATAGCAACTTCTAAAAAAAAATCAATTTTAAGTTTTTTTAACTATATATAAAAGATGTATTTGTTTCAATATTTAAAGAAAATAATTTTAAAATTTAAATTTTATATGTAATTTTATATATAAAATTTAAATTTTAAAATTATTTTTTTTTTAATTTTATAAAAAATTTAAAAATAAATTTTTTAAAAAATTTAATTATTTTTAAAAAATTATCCAAATGTATAAAAATTAATTTTTTTAATATAAAAATAATTTTTTATCAAAATAATTTTAAATAAATATATTCAAATTTTAAATTTTAAAATTATTTTTTTTATCTAAAATAAATATATTCATAAATTATTTTATTTTAAAATTAAATTTAATCAAATCAATCCTATTTTAAAGTCAATCGTGTAAAAGGAGAACGAAACTCGTTACAAGCCATTCACTTTCCTCGAGCTTGCGAATACCAAATTTTTCCCCGCAGCGATCCCTATAGTAACCTGCATGTACGGAAAATCATTGCCTTGATTCGAACCAGCATAGATAAAAACACTCTGCCCTTGGTTTTGGTCAGTCCTGTGAGATTCATCCAAGCTTAAAAAACATGGAGGGAAAACTTTGCTTTTTTCGCTTCTGGGTTTTAATATTTTCGTTGCACTGCTTGATGGCCTTCATAGGTCCAAGCAGAACCAACTTCACCACAGATAAGCACGCACTTCTTGCTCTCAAATCTTCCATCACTGGGGACCCTTACCATTTCCTGACCCATAATTGGTCTGCCAACTCTTCAGTATGCAACTGGGTTGGTGTCACTTGTGATGCTCGCCATGGAAGGGTGAGGACCTTGAGCCTTGGTGACATGGGTCTTAGCGGTACCATACCCTCTCATTTGGGGAACCTCTCCTTCCTCATTGATCTTGATCTTGGTGGAAACAGTTTCCATGAACAGTTGCCAGAAGACCTAGTCCAGCTTCGTAGATTGAAGTCACTGAACTTGAGCTACAATGAATTTAGTGGAAATGTTCCAGCATGGATAGGAGGCTTATCTACACTTCGATACTTGAACCTCGAAAATAATAGCTTTGGTGGTCTTATTCCAGAGTCTATATCCAATCTGACAGTGCTAGAGATCTTGAAATGGAACCACAATCATGTTGAAGGATCCATTCCACCTGGAGTTGGCAAAATGACCCACTTGAGGATTTTGTCTATCCCTTCAAACAGTCTTTCGGGGGCCATCCCTCCAACGATTTCTAATCTCTCTTCACTGGAAAAAATCAGTTTATCTTATAACTCTTTATCAGGTAATGTCTTCATTCATGTCCTTGGCACCCTCATTTATTTATTTATTTTTCTTAAATTGCATATATGTTCATTGATGGAGAGCCTAGCTGTCTTATGCGTAATGGCCTCGTGTAGAACAGCTTCTTTCAAAAAAAAAAATCTTTTTTATATTATTATTTTCTAAAAGATCTTTCAAAAAAAAGTAGAATTTAATTTAATGTTTAAAAAGATCTTCCTTTAATCTTAAAACTTTTTATGTTATAAAAAAGATTTTCTTAGAAAAATAAAAATTATAACTTAAAAAATGATATTTTTACATTATTAATTAGTGATTTTAATTTTTAAAATAATTATTCAAATATATTAAAAAATATAAAAATACTTATTTTATTATAAACCTCGCAGATGGCTGTTTTAATACCGTGGAAGATATGGAACATCAGAAATATGTAGAAATGTCTTCCAAAATATTAATTGGCCTGCATCTCAAAAATGGTCAGGTTTCCAGCGCTATTAATTTTTCTTCCCACATCTTCTAGTTCTGGCTTATTACTTCTAAAAAAATTATTTTTAATATTTTTAAAAAATTAAGATATTTAATTTTTTAATAAGTATTTTTTAAAATATTTTAAACAAACGCTTTAGTTATTACATATTCAAATATAAAATAATTTATTTATCAATTATTTTTTGAAAGTTATTTTTATATAAATACTTAAATAAGTTATTTATCCAAACGAATATTTAGTATAAATAACTTACCAATTTACTTATTATATTGCAGAAAAACATATAACCATAAGAGGGTTGATAAAAGTTTGATTAGGGGTGCATTTGATTGTGTCTTTTTTGATAAAAAAATATTTTTTATTAAAAAATTATTTCTCATATATTTAGATAATTTTTTTAAAAATAATTAAAATTAAAAAAATTAATTTTTAATTTTTTTAATTATATATAAAATAAGTTTTAAAATTATTTTTTTTTCAAAAATTGAAATAAATATACCTAAAAATCAATAAAATAGAGACACATAAATTCATTAAATTTCCGTAACAACCTTTTCGGATTGCTTAGCAATTTTCTGAAACATATAGGTTAAAAAAATATTTAAAAATATTTTTAATTTTTTTATTTATTTTCTATTCCACTTATATATATAAAAGATTTTTCTTTGTGAATTAAAGGAGGCATCCCAATGGAGATTGGTGAACTTCCACGGTTAAGAGTAATGTATCTTGGAAATAATCCGCTTGCTGGATCCATACCATCAACAATCTTCAATAATTCAATGCTGCAAGACATTGAACTTGGGTCGAGTAATTTATCTGGCAGTCTTCCGTCAAACATATGCCGTGGACTTCCAAAAATCCAAGTGCTTTATCTAAGTTTCAACCGCTTATCCGGCAAAATGCCTTTTGTCTGGCACCAGTGCAAAGAGTTGACTGATGTAGACTTATCAAACAATCGGTTCAGCCGAGGTAACATACCACATGATATTGGAAACTTAACTATGCTTGGCTCCTTATATCTTAATGAAGACAACTTAGAAGGTAAGGTGTCCTAATATCTTCATTTAAGTTTAATTCTCGAAGTCTCACACTTGCCCATTTGCACTACACCAAAAACTGACAATTCTTCCCAATTATTTTCCGGCTTGCTAAAATCTAAGTTGGTGCTTTTTTTTTGGTGTACACTAAGTTGCAACTTTGGTTGAGCATAATGTAATTTGTATATTTAAAAGTAAATAGCTTATGAATTTAATAAAAAAGAAACACATAAAATCTTCATTTTTCTCTCCCACCACATAAAATTCTGTGTCCAAATGGGATGTAAGGGTTCAAATATTATTGATTTCTCTCTGTCTATTATTATGTCAATCAAATGTGTGTCCAAATTATATTCCTTTTCAGGAAAATAACATTTTTTTTTCATATATATTTTAATCAAAATAAGTGTATTATATCCTTTGAACTTTGAATTATATACAAATCGACCCCATAAAATTTTCTAGATGCGTAATTCGATATCTTAAACTTTTTTAAATGTGAACTATTTTGTTAACAATTGATGAAAAAGTTAATAGAAATGTTGATTTGCATATTCAGAAGAGTTCAAAAAGTCGATTTATATTTTTTTTAAAATACAGGGGTTAAAATGTATATAACCTACGGTTAATAAGGGTAACATGTTTTTTATTTTTATTTTTTTTCCTTTTAGATTATAATTGAAGTTTCAAAATCAACCCTACAAGCTTTTTGTCAATTTTGCCAACAAGCGATAAAGAAGTATTAAACAGCTAACAAACTGATTTCTGCAAGAATTGTAGTTTGATTCATGTCATTATTCTAGAGTTATATATGTTTTTGTGGCTTGATGCATATATTTGTTTATATTATAAAGCTTATGCTGTCTATAGGAGGAATTCCATCATTTCTTTTTAACATATCTTCAATGAGAGTACTCAACCTTGAAGGAAACAAGTTGAATGGTAGCCTCACAGAAGAGATGTTTCGTCAGCTTCCTCTACGAGAATACTCTGTAATTGCTATGGCTAGAAATCAATTTGTGGGAAGCATTCCAAAATCTATTAGCAATTGTACGATGCTCGAAGAATTATATTTGGGGGACAACTCTTTCACAGGTATGCCACTCCTTCATCTATCTATTTATCCATCTCAAATGATTTTGCTTATCGAATTTTCATTAACATAATAATTAAATTGGCCCCTCGCTTTAATATAAAGTCGTCGATCGTACCATCACCTAATCATTTGTTGTGTTTGTTTATTAATAACTGACATCTGCATGCGTCATATAATCTTTATATTTAGGATATTGCCATAATAAGTTGGGAGGCTTACAAGTGTAGCACTATAAATGGTTTCGACATTTAAGCTCTTTAACTAAACATGAGTTAATAGATGAATATGATAACAATTTGTAAATAATATTAGATCTGTACATCTGCATCTTCATGCAACAGAAAATTATTCTATATACATTGAGACCACATATATTAATTGGTTTATGTCTTTTTTCTTTTGTTGGTTTATTGATTTATGTTATTTTTACTTCCTCTTTGAATTGTTATGTTCCTTTCAGGTTCTATACCCGAGGGGATTGGTGATCTTCCTCTACTTACAAGTTTAAGTTTGGGATCTAATCTTTTAAGTGGATCCATTCCCTCAAATATCTTCAACATGTCATCACTGAGTTACTTGTTTCTAGCAGATAATTCCCTCTCAGGACCTCTTCCATTACATATCGGTCTAGAAGAATTGGAAGAACTATACTTGTCTGGCAACAAACTTAGCGGAAAAATTCCAAGTAGCATATCCAATGCTTCTAAGGTTAACACTTTGGATTTGAAACTGAATATGTTCAATGGAGCCATACCCAATGCTCTTGGGAATTTGAGAAACCTTCAGTGGCTTGATGTAGCATATAACAATTTGACCGCTGATGCTCCCACTATTGAAGTAAGCTTTCTGAATTCCTTGAATATTCTTTACATATTAGGGAATCCATTCCATGCAAAGCTTCCCAAATCAATTGGAAATATGTCCAATTTGGAACAGTTTGCTGCTGATGCTTGCAGTATTGATGGTAAAATTCCTTTGGAAATTGGAAACTTAAGCAATCTGTTTGTACTAAGTTTGTACCACAATGATTTAAGTGGAACCATTCCAACTACAATTAATGGTTTGCAGTCTCTTCAATATCTGAGTCTTGGGAACAATCAACTGCAGGGAACTATCATTGGTGAAATTTGTGAAATCAAAGAGCTGAGTGAGTTGTACATAACTGAAAACAGGCTGATTTCTGGAGAGATCCCAGCATGCTTTGGTAGCCTTACTTCTCTAAGAAAGCTTTACCTGAACTCTAACAAACTCAATGGAGTGCCCTCTTCGCTTTGGAGTCTCAGAGACATTCTTGAGGTGAACTTATCTGACAATGCCTTAACTGGATTTCTTCCACTTGAAATTGGGAACTTAAAAGCTGTTATATTCTTGGATCTATCAAAGAATTGGATTTCAGGAAGCATTCCGAGGGCCATTTCCGGATTGCAAAATTTGCAAATTCTCAATTTAGCACAAAATAAATTGCTAGGGGATATTCCTGATTCACTTGGCAGTTTGTTGAGTTTGACATCCTTGGACTTATCCCAAAACAATTTGTTTGGCGTGATTCCAAAATCCCTGGAGTCACTTCATTATCTCGAATTCATCAATCTTTCTTATAACAGGCTAGAAGGAGAGATTCCCACTGGTGGACCTTTTAAAACTTTCACTGCTCAATCTTTCATGTTTAACAAAGCACTTTGTGGAAATGCTCGACTACAGGTCCCACCATGCAGCAAAGTAAAGAAGCAAAGGTCAAACGGAAATATGTTTTTCATCAAATGCATATTGCCTATAATGGTGTCAATCATTTTGGTTGCTTTATGTGTATTCCTTCTAATAAGACGTCAAAGAAAGAATGATAGTGATCCTACTCAGGGAAGTTTGCCAACCTTACCAGCATCAAGAATGATCTCATATTATGAACTCTCACAGGCAACCAATGGATTTGATGAGAGTAATTTACTTGGTAAGGGCAGTTTTGGCTCTGTGTTCAAAGGTATACTTTCAAATGGTATGGTGGTTGCAGTCAAATTATTTAATTTGGACTTGGAATTAGGATCAAAGAGCTTTAGTGTAGAATGTGAAGCAATGCGCAATCTGCGTCATCGAAATCTCATCAAGATCATCAATTGTTGTTCAAGTCAAGATTACAAGCTTCTAGTGATGGAGTTCATGCCAAATGGGAGCCTTGAGAGATGGTTGTATTCTCATAACTATTGTTTAGATTTCTTGCAAAGGCTAAATTTAATGATAGATGTGGCATCTGCACTGGATTATCTGCATCATGGGGCTTTACCAAAAGTGGTTCATTGTGATGTAAAGCCTAGTAATGTGTTATTGAATGAAGATATGGTTGCCCATGTTAGTGATTTTGGCATTGCCAAACTTCTAGATGAAGGACAATCCAAAGAGTATACCAAGACCATGGCTACAATTGGCTACATTGCACCAGGTAATTATCCTACATCAGCATATAAATTTTCTTTTTAAACTTTGGTTATTTTGATTATAACCATATGTTTGGTTAGGATGCATGCACAATTAAAGATCACTAATGTTTTAACAGAAAACTTAATATGTGCAAATAGAGATTATTATAAGAAAAATTAATGGAGGTTGGATTGGCATGCAGAGTTTGGATCCAAAGGGATTATATCCACAAAAGGAGATGTATACAGTTTTGGGATAATGTTGATGGAGACATTCACAAGAAAGAAGCCAACAGATGAGTTGTTTGTTGCTGGATTGAGCATGAAAGGTTGGATTAGTGAATCATTACCCCATGCAATTAATCAGGTTGTGGATTCCAATTTGTTACAGGATGAAGGGCATCATGTTGATGACATAATAGCATCTATATCATCTATTTTGAGATTGGCCTTGAATTGTTGTGAGGATTTACCTGAAGAGCGGATGGATATGACAGATGTTGCTGCATCACTAAACAAAATCAAGATCATGTTTCTTAAAACCGGTGACAAATACATGAAACATTAGTATAGACATTGAATCAGTTTGTAATTTAAAACCTCTTTTTTTTTTTTTTTTTTGGTTTAAATAATATGAGTCCATATATTTTCTACCTATTTGAGTTTTGGCCTCTATGAAGAGTCAATATTTCTTACATTTTCAGTTAAAGATTTTGGTCTCAACCGCTAAAGTATCTCTTTATATTTTTAATTTATTTAGATTTTAGTCAGTATAATTTTCACTTTAATTTTTATATTTCATGAATGATTGTCCTTTATAATTTTTATTCATTAAAATATTACTTAATTATGGAACAAAGTTTAAATGAATTAAAATATAAATAATGATTAACAGTACGGAAAAAGTTTGATACTTTCATTACGCATGGGCTTATCTTTTCACTTTTCCTTGTTTTTTCCATTGCATCCCTACTTTACGCTATTTATCGTGATTTCGTCACTTTTTGTAAAAATGATTTCAAGCCAAATAGTATTGCTCTTAAAATATACGGTTCCATATCTAAAAAAGGAACCTAAAAAAACAAAATCCTATTTAAACTTTTTTTTTACTTTAATGCATTTGATTGTACTTGTAATTTTTTAAAATCGAAGGACAAATTTTCAAATAAGTTATTTACTTTTTTTAGAAGAAAAAAAAAAGTAACATCTCAAAATAATCAATTAAAAAAATGACATAATAAAATAAATTTAAAATATATTTTTTTATAATTATATCCAAATATAAGCTAATTTTTTAAATTTTTTTAAATGCATCAATAGATATTGCCTAGTTCTTTAAAAGCATAGCTGCCACTTGTTAACTGAACCATCAAAATATAATTATACTAAATGAAAACCTAGATAGCACATCTCATGTGTTGTTGTATGCCTCCAACTTGTATTCAACCTCCTATGAGATTAACGTTGAAGGAGTGGTGATTCGTATGTTTGGGTTATACGCAAGGTTTTAGGGAATGCTTAATAAATTGGACTATAGTTGAATTTCATTTAAGCAATCCCTTAAAGTTTGGTTGATTAAACTTTAGTAACGTTGACTATAATTGTAGGTCATATAAAAAGAGGAAAAAAATAAAAACAAAAAACTTTAATTGTAGGTTCCTACTAACTCACCTTCCCTCTCTGCCCAAGGTTTTGTTGTACCTAAAGCCTCGATCATGGCAGCAGCATTACAGTCCCGCCAAATAAATCAGAGCAGTTATTTCACCTTTGCATATACAATTGCTCAAAATGTTATTTTATACATGTTCAAAACAGGATCACCAATATTTTTTATGAGAAAGTAAAATTTATTTATAAACAAATCTAATGACACTTACAAAATGAAAAAGATACATTAAGTTCAAATTTAATAAGAAATAAATATATTTGATATTTTAAACTAACCAACAATATATGTCTTTGCTCTTTGTCCGAAGACTATCAATGTCAAAGTGTCTTTTACATCGGAGACCAACACGAAAAGTGCTGCAATTTGAAGAATGTATTATGACTCTGTTCAAAATAAATCTAATGATCTCCATAATTTGTAAATCCATTAAAATATAAATACTTACAAGGAAAAACCAAAGCATCCATAAAAAGATAACAAATACTATAAAGAAAATAATGAAAAACACTCATAAAGGCGACAACAAAAACAAAACAAAAGGCATAAACGCTAACAATGAAAAGAAAAAGAAAATGGTGGACTGCCACCAAAAAAGAAAGATGGCAGCCCCACAAAAACACTCACACAAAGAAACATAAGAGAGAGAAGGATGATCACCAATATAATTACAGAACATTTACAAGTATTAGCTTACGGGTAATTCAAGATTGATATAAAGAAATACGAAGAATGGTCATAGCCATTTGCTAATATATCAGCTGTAAAGAACATTTGTTGTGCTACTTCAACAATACAAGTTACTGTAAACTAACAAAGCAAAACCTGAGCGAACATATATATGCATCTAGGACGATTTGAAGAAATTTAGTAATGATTCCATCGAAGAACGTCAGGAGTAAGTGAATACTACTTGAATGTGTATGGCTTGAAGCAAGAGGAAAATTTGATGCACGCTCATGAAGATGCCAAATAGGATTGATTGCACCAAATACGAGTATGAAAACTGATCTCACAAGCGACATAACTCCTTCAACGTTTATACTTCACTTGATCTTTCTAAGAGTGTTCATATAGGTATAACTAGACAAAGTTACAAAAAGCTTGCGGAACCTGCACAAATGGAAATCAACTTTTAGATGGAGAAAAGAATGTGATGTTGGGGCAATGCATCTTGAGACAACTTCAATTGAAATGCCTAAATATGTATCACATAGATGTCATGTGTAATGGATGGGAAGATTGACAACCAAGAGGAAGGATGAAGATTAAAGGAAGAAAACACCAAAAGAAAGAAAATCCAATTGAACACTCGCAAAGTTCCAGGCAGAGTTTGTATTTACAATGAGGAAAAGAAGGTATACCACACCCACTGGCTTGAGTGTTGGGCCATAGCAAGATAGCTCCTACGTGGACGTTCGTTTACCAAGCACCGTATTGTTCCATTTGAGTGGAGCATGGCCCAAACCATGGAAAACCAGATATCAACAGGACCACTATACTTCCTTAATATGTTGGTGCTAACCTAAGAATAATGAAGACACCCCAGGAGAATATATCAAAACAAGCCTAATAAAATAATTGGTCAAATAAGATAAGAAAAGAAAATTAAGAAAGGAAAACATACAAGCTCCCAAACATCGATATCCCTTTGTGAGTTATCATGCAGTAGCTTGCTGCTTATAACATGGAAATTTTTTTGATGTCAGAGATTTAGCGGCATAAAAGTTAAAGAAAATGATATGTGACTAGTAAACAGAATTAAACAAAAAAAGGTAAATCATCATTCTCCCATCATCCTCATTTTCTTAGATAATGAGCTAGAAATCACACAGATAAGGAATAAGATAACTGTACACCAAAAAAAGGAAAGAAAGGGACTAAGATAATTGTTAAATAATCCACAATGATAATTATAGTAATCAGCATGGCACAATAAACAAAAAAGTTGCTGGAAAATTCCAAACAATTCTTCTTTTATCCCAAAAAAAAATTGTATTTTAATAAGATGGTATTAATCTCTGAACCCCGGTAAAGCAGCTTAACAGGAGCTTTTAAAACAAAAAAATTGAATACGTTTACAAAAGAAATTGATAGGACTTCGAAAGGATGTTCGAGGTTGAAGTGTTCTAAGTAAGCAAACTAAGCTCCTCCTGTAAAGCACAAAATAACAACACATGGCTGAAAAAGTGAAGATGGTTATTAACTTATCATTACATCTAGCAAGGTAAAGGGTGGGGAAAATGGGCATGAGTACTGCTTGTGCCATGGTGACTCATTTATTGTTATTTTATTTGAAAATTATATCATGTAAAATAAATAACTGTACAGGTGCTATAGCTCCAGATTTTTTCATTTCTAGTTATTCAATATTGATCAATAGCAGCATAATAATAGCTCAACTTACCATACTCCATAATGCACATCCTGATGATTATGATGCCCCGAGACACCATAGTCGTCAAAAGTAATAATCTGGTGAAAAAAAACACGAAAAAGTAAACAGGGGGCTCTAAACGAGATAACTTGAACAGAAGGTACTAGTCCCACCAGAAAATGACAACAATAGTACAGAGGCACAATCTTACCATATCAATGTAGTGGCTGGTTATTTCTTCCTCAATAATCTTTGCCAATAAGCTATGGCTCCAAACTTTACCACAACCATCCTAGGTATGACAACAGGTTAAACAATGGCGATATAAGGAATTAACAATAAGATTTGAAGTAAAACTAAATTCTACAATTTCCAGAGACCTATTGGATCACCTGCAAATCTGGATGGTTGACAATCTTCACTTGTTGCATTGGAACCTGTTTACATAATTTCCAATGTCATGCAAAGAATAACCTTATGAAATTGTTAGACAGTGTTTGTTATCTTTTGCTAATGTAAAGAACATTCTCGTGGAAAGGTTCCCTGGCTTACCATGAAATTTTGTTTTATTTTATGATTGAAAAGCTATGACCACTAAATGATCCACTCATCGAAGGAAAAATACGTTTAATAATTTCACAATAGGGGCAATGTTTAATATTTAAAGAGAAGCTCTTATATGACTTTGAAACCAGTCAAACCACAACCATTTTGAGCAATTTTGTAAATCACCTTGAGGGCTACACAAGCTTGAAACAGTTCTTTTTTTCTGATATTTCCTTTGCCATCTGCATCACCTGCACAAAGAAGTTAAACAAAATGAAAAACAATTGAAGGGATCAAAACATAAACATAGAATTCAGAGCATGGCTAGCCAGAAAACCTTTTCTTTCCTAGAGTCTAAGCTTAAAGCTTTGGTTTTGTGACAACCAGGAGTGCATATCAAACATTCTAAGATAATTTTCCAGCTTTCATATGCAAAAATAAATCTTATATTAAGTGAAGGCCTTTGTATACAATTACAGAAAAGAAAAAAATAGATAAAAATTCTCATTATATCCAAACAGTGAAAACTGATCATTAGAATTAACCTGAGTTATGTAGCTCAGGCTAAAGCCAGATCCATAATGCTTCAATAGATTATTAATTCGACAAATAAAACATATACCATATATGTCATCTGATAGATAATATTGGACTTTTTTTTTTTTTATTATCTATTTGCACTAAATATGAGTACCAATGGGTGGATGTATATGAAGTAGCAACAAATGGTTCATAAATAATAAAAGACTCTCTACAGTTCACACTGACAAGTGACAATGGATTGAAATTAAATTCTTTTTCAAGACAGTAACTAGACCTGCTTAATTCATAAAGATGCCACCTTGAAGGCAAATTAACTGCAAAATGGTGGGGAAGAATACAATAATTTTAATTATTAAAAATATGAGTATAAACTGACATATGTAAAAATAAGATCACATAGACACACATACACAATAACTGCTATAAATTACAAGAGAAAAACTGATAGTCCCAAGTTATCACCAATAGATAAGCAAAGAATTTGAACATTATGCCCCCTTGAAGTCAGAAAATTAATAGTTGGAGTAAAGAACCTGCAGAAATGGAACAACATTTCAAGACAATGAGAAATCATAACCCAGAAACTGAAAATATATACTTTATTTATTATACTGCAACTCAGACACGAAGCAAAAGATGCAATTTCCTAAAAGTTAACAATGTCATGTTGACACCAAGCTAGATTAACGTAAAATAAATTGCAGTTTAAGTGTGATGAAAAATTAAATGAACGTTTGTACAAATTGGTTAATCACTAAGTCTTCAAAGTTTTTCTTCAGGATTACTGGATTAGCCCCCAATACCAAGATGAATAAAATCCTGAAGACAATCCTGATATCCCAATTTCGAGCTAATAATATAGCATTATGTATCTGAAAACAAGTTTAATCCTATGTAAGGAATGCTTTTAAAATTGGTCATACTGAGGAATCTATTGTGTGTTGAGCTTCTTCATATACCTCTGTTTCAGCCATTTCCTATTACCTTTAATTTTTCAGAATCACATAACTGATAGCCTAACAACTGATATTCCTATGTCCATATGTAATGGATCAAGGTAAGAGGCATTACTAGCTGATATTCTTTATGATATATGGCGTTTCGCATGAACATCTACAAAATATCAAAGTTGAAAAGGTAATAAACAAAATAAAATAAAATAAAATAACTTTATCTCCCCTTAATCTTATTGCAATACCAATAAACATTACAAAAGTTGAAAACTTACATGGATTCATCATCTGGGTGAGCAATTACCAGCAACACATTCCTCTTCCGAAGACCACTACCATTGCGCGCAAAGTGTTTGGTGAAAGGGATGCACGACAGAAGGAGGATTGTGCATAGAGAAACGATCCATATGAGAATGAGAGAACCAATCATCACAACCCATGCCATCTCCCTACCCTTCAGTTGAATCAATCATGGTTTCTTGAGCGAGGCTTCAAAGTTCAAATACAGAGAGAGTGCTTTTATAGCGGACCCCCTTTACTTCGGGTGCACCTCTGCTCCCCTTTCCTTGTAGCCGTCCGATGTATCAGAAACCAGACGAGTGGCAGGGATTCATGACCTGTTGAAAAGAAAAAAAGAATGAAAATTGTTTTTGCAAATTGGTCCCCCTAATCGGAGGTTGCTCTTGTGTCCAGAGAATTTAACTTGTGTGATAGAGGTTGAACAGTAAAGGAGACAGCGAAAGAAAGAATTAACCATCTTTACTAGTAGCAATTTACTTGGAATTCCCTTTTTGGAAAAAAAAAAAAATGTGAACCAGTAATATAAGAAATTAATTTGGATACACTTAGATAAAAATGTTTTACAACAAATAACTAGCAAAGATTATTCTAACTAAATTAGTGATTTTAAATTTGAGTTCTTGATATGTACCTATATTAAAATTTAAAAGAAAAAATGTTAATCACTTATAAAGATTCTATCTTACTCTAAAAAAATTTCTTTCAATAAAAAAAAAAAAATATTTTCAAAAAATATATATAAAAAAATTTTACAATACCCCGATAATATCAAAATGAACTAACGTTATAACAAAATTATTTAACCTATTTTATCTTTCGTTTGCGTGCTTATCCCAAATTTTGTGGCTCCACTGACGAATTTGTAAGGGCATGAGGCTTACTTAAAAACAGAAAAAGGAATAAAAAAGAGCCTGAATTAAAAGGATGTAGACTGCTTTTCATTCAGTTTGACCTTTGTCAACAAAGATGGCTTATTATTAAACTAATGCCATGTCCCAAGAGCGACCAATAATGATTCACTCAACCACCCCACCATAGTACAGTAATGGAAAGAGATAATCTTGGTTCTTTGCATTTTAAGCATAATAACAATGACAATAGTCTTTCACTGTTTTAAAAATTGAATGAAGCTTTAGCAACTAGGAAGTGAATTAATTAATCATTCTTCTTTGCTGTCATCAGCTGTAACCTGCTATACTAAGATCTTCATTCATTAAAATATTCTTCTTGTGCCACTGACTTCACTAGCCACTTGCTGCATATGATTATGGTGAGTTAACTGTTCTCCTTCGTTTCCTTCATTTCTCCTTCATCTTACTCTTCTCTAGTCTATATGCAACTTCTTCTCAGCATCACTCCTTTCAGGGAACATGTTTTTCTTAGTTTCTGGGTTGTTAACCAATATCTCGAACAGGCTAGAGACCGCTACTTACCAAGAGATTTGCCTGTTATGGGGTCTCAAAGCTGAAGTGGGGTCCCTCCAAAACTCTCTCAGAATCATCAGTGCCTTCCTTGTGGATGCTGAGAACAAACAAACACAAAGCCACAGCATAATGGAGTGGCTGCAGCAGCTCAAGGATGCTTTCTTTGATGCCTGTCACATTTTGGATGAGATAGAGTGCGAGGCACTGAGGAACCAGGTTGTGAGGAGGCAAGGAAGCTTCACAAGAAAGGTACAACGCTTCTTCTCACTCTCTAACCCTCTTGCATTTCGTATTAGGATGGCTCACAAGATCAAGGACATCAAGGGGAAAATAGATGCAATAGCTTCTTTTAGGATGAAGTTGGGCCTCTCAGAGATTCATGCATGTAGTAATGATCATGTGCCACTCAATCAGAAGTTGGCTTGGAGGGAGACTCATTCTTATGTTAGGCCTTCCCATGTGATTGGTAGAGATGAGGAGAAAGAGAAGATCATTGGATCATTGATGGTTCCACCATCAGATGGTGGTAATGAGATTGATGTTATTCCAATTGTTGGAATTGGAGGGTTGGGGAAGACCACACTTGCCCAATTAGTCTACAATGATGATAGGGTGATCGAGCATTTCGATCTGCGAATGTGGGTGTTTGTGTCTGATGATTTTGATGTCAAGAGGTTAGCATTGGAGATTCTTAAAGCTATGCATGTAATAGATGTAGATGCTCATCACAGCTATAGTTTTGACAGGTTACAAAATCTACTGCATGAGGGATTGCATGGGAAGAAATTCCTACTTGTTCTTGATGACGTTTGGAATGAAGATTATAGAGGATGGAGTGAATTGAGAGATCTGTTAGTAGGCATGCATGATGATGAAAATAACAAAATTGGTAACAAGGTTATTGTCACCACGCGTAGCGACAAGGTTGCTTCCATAATGGGGAAAGCTTATAAACACAACTTGAGATATCTTCCTGAGGAAGATTGTCTGAAACTATTTCTTAAGTGTGCATTTCCAGCAGGAGAGGAGAACCAGCACCCTAGGCTTGTAGAAATTGGGAAGGAGATTGTTAGAAAGTGCAAAGGGTTGCCCTTGGCAGTGGTAAGCTTAGGGCGCTTGCTTTACTCAAAGCCTCAAGAAGGTGTGTGGAAGAAAATTAGAGATAGTGAAATTTGGAAAATGGACCAACAAGATGATGGGATTTTGGCTGCACTAAAACTGAGCTATAATCACTTGCCGTCTGAATTGAAGAGGTGTTTCTCTTATTGTTCTGTTTTTCCTAAGGGTTATGAGTACACTAATCTGGAGCTGATATCATTTTGGATGGCCCATGGACTACTACAAACCAAGAATGAAGATGAAGAGCCAGAAGATCTTGGAGAGTTCTATATTCAGGAGTTAGTCTCAAGATCTTTCTTTGAAGGTGTTCCTGAAGATCAAGTGGTTGTTGATGGTCTTATTTTTGAAGAACTTAAGCATCTAGGCATCTCTTTTTTTAAGATGCATGATCTTATTAATGACCTTGCTGTGTTCACAATGCAAAATGAAAGGGCTGTAGTAAAGTTTAATTCAACCAATGTTAAAGAAAGGGTGCAGCATCTATCATTTTCAGAGAGTGCTGAAGGAGTTCCTACTTTTGGTAAAATGTTAAATAAGGTCCAAACCATTGGATTCTGGCATGCAGGTCAAAGTGCCAGTGCAATCACTGAACCATTTCTTAAGTGGATCTCTAAGGAATTTAGGTACCTCAGGGTGTTGAATATACAAGGCTCAAATATTCAATTCTTGCCTGATTGTTTCAACAGGATGAAGCATTTGAGATATCTTAATCTAAGCTATTGCCAACGGATGGAAAAACTCCCAGATTCCATTTGCAAGCTCCAGAACTTGGAAGTCTTAAATCTATGTAGATGTGTAGCACTTAAAAACATTCCCAAAAACTTGAGGGATCTTGTCAGCCTTAGGATATTGTGGATCACCACGCAAGTGACTGCTTTGTCTTCCATAGGTTTTGAGTCCTTTAAGTCTCTACAAATTTTAATCTTGTGGAATTGTGAAAACTTAGCCTTCCTTCCACATGATTTGAGGCACTTGACTGCTTTAAAGAGGCTGAGTGTTGAGGCTTGTCTAGAGGTGACACATTTTGAGGATCAAGGAGAAGAAGAAAATGAGGACTACTCCTTGAAACTTGAACAGTTTTCAATCAATGAATTACCAAAATTGGCAGCATTACCTGGTTGGCTCAGAAGATCTGCTAAAACTTTGAGATACATGGGTCTTTCACAATGTCAGGACTTAACAGCATTTCCAGAATGGTTGCCAAGTCTAACATCACTTGAGACCCTTCTCATTGCTGATTGTCCAAACTTAACACTGCCCCAGAATATGGATTGTCTTCATAACCTTCAGAACTTGAAGATATTTGGATGCCCTCAGCTAGTTGAGAGATGCAAACGAGATACAGGCCCTGACTGGTGTAAAATAGCTCATATCCCAAATGTTGAAGTAAGTGCATAATTGCATTTCACTGATTTCTCTTTGCCTTCTATTTTAATTGCTTATTTATTCTGCTTGCCTATCTGAATGATGTTTTTAATGTCAATTCAATGGAATTCAGTCAAAGGCATACATATTAATCTCGTAGTGAAAAATCATTAGAAGTCTTAATCTCCCATCCATAAAGCTATGGTCATCTTCCAAATAAACTACCATGTATTTTATCATTTCTATTGTTGTTAATCCTTGATTAACTAGTCTAGTTTTTGTGCTCTGGGAAGCAACTATGCAATCAGAGGAATATATACTTACTAAAATGCAAGTGTGCAACCAAATCAAATATCATATCAATCTATCGTGCTTTGGTTTACATGGCATTTTGATGGAGTGCATTTTTAACTTCTACAAACATTAAATAAGATCTGGTGATAGCAATTTTGGCTTTGGATGTTACTACAGCAATTAAGATTATTATACACACACACACACACACATGTTTGGACTTTGGACCCTTAGCTAGACATATGTCTTTTCCTAGTTTTGCTCCTGCATGAACTACTAGTTTATATATGATTGCATTACTAACTTTTTCTTTTCCTTTGTTTTCAACATGCAAGCTTGAAAGCGTTTAGGATCACTGTCTTATAATTTAGTGCAAGCAAGATCAGCGATCTTTGAGGCGGTAGAGACTATGAAGTCTGCAATTCATATTTTCATCCAACTATAAAATACGGGTTTATGTTTTCTGTATGTGTGCATACATTTTTATGATTGTTTCAATTGCCTTTTCTCTCTTTGTATTCATTGAAAGTTATGTAACGACAATTTGATCAACCTTGTCGAAAAGGAACACTATTCAATAGGAGCTGGCGATTGATAAAGACACTTGAAGAAGCCAGGAATCTGAAATTTCATTATTTTACAATATTAATTGCACATAATTTCAACCAATATGTCAACCACACGATACACATTATTGTCGTCGGTTGCAACATGAACTCATATAAGCCCAAAAAAGGGGGAAAAAATACAAGATTTATTATTCCAAAATAAAATAACTATTTTTCAAGACCAAAAATGATAAAATAAATTTGTTGAAAAAATTATAACTTTCTGAGTCCTCCCACTCGGCAAATAATAAATTTTTATTATAAAATTATTTTAATAATGTAACCATAACTTTTATGGCGTTTGTTACTATTTTTTTTTTTTAAATCAAGTTGGTATAATTAGTGCCATTAAGATTTAAGATTAAGATCATTAACATTTAAATCACTTTGCCCCAATTTTTTATTATAGCTAGCATGATGATAATATTTTTCATTTTTAAAAACTTCAGTGTGATAATTTGAATAGTTCGATGATGAGGCGCACTCTTCACTCTTGTAATTTTGTTTAAAACCACATCGATCCATGTCCTGACATTGATAGTATTTCCCAACTTTGAAATGGATAATCTCTTTTCTCATAAACTTTTTTGCATTTTGAAAAAAGAGTTCTTCAAGATAAAGTAACCTGGTTCCGTTTTCGTGAACATTAGCAT
Source organism: Pterocarpus macrocarpus (assembly GCA_031439585.1). NCBI lineage: Eukaryota > Viridiplantae > Streptophyta > Magnoliopsida > Fabales > Fabaceae > Pterocarpus > Pterocarpus macrocarpus. Next base: position 40,344,498 of record CM062518.1, read on the forward strand.
TTTAAGTACACTTGTCCAATGGTTGCCACTTGTTAAGTTTGCAAAATCTAACACCAGCGGTGAGGGGCACCGCCCCATGTATTCTGCAGCGGCGTGTTATTCCTTTCCAAAAAGATTTCTAATTGCTTACTCCATACTTACCCGACACTTCACTTAGCACATAAATAACGTTACCACTATCATTTTTCATTACATGTATAATTCACTTAGCTTACTTTTATATCTCAAGCCTCAAAGACTCAAACCCCTTGTTTGTTCTCATTTGATAAACAAGTTCCGAACTCATCCAGGAGAAAGTCACCACTTACCCATCAAAACAAATATGATGAGGATACGCTGCTCTGTCGAAGTGGCTTAGTATGTGTGTGACGCATCCCATCTAAGTTTATTACCATTATGCTATCAATGGACAACATATATGTATGTGCCAATGATTTAATATGCATAAGCTTCTCTTTGCTTCAATATTGGATGATTATAATAAAAAAGAAAATATTGGAAGATTATAAATCTTGATATTAATGCATGGTAATGTGATTTAAGATAATTGTTGGCAACCCTGTTTATTTGCATGTCAATGTCTATGATTTTTCGTCTGTCTGAGTTGACATTATGTTTTACAATGCAGTTGTACGGACTCTATAAAACATGTTGAGATCTGAAAACTGGAATATTACTTGTCATATGAAAATCATTGTGAGAAATATACTATAGTTGTGATTTGCTAGCAAAGCAAAATATACTCGAGCAAAATTAGAAGCTCAACTACAGATGTAACAAAAAGAAAATAGATAATCCAAAGAAGTTCTAGTTAGTGTAATCCGAGTAAATAGTTTCTTGAGGTCAAGTGATGACGTTGTGCAGGATTCTGGATAACTCCAAAAATGATATGGCGTTGATGTTTACATCTCGTTTTCACATCTTGAGTATTTCTCACTTCACACGTAAATTTGTTATCAGGCGCATTCTAACTTGCAGAAAAGAAGGTCTACCTTGATAACTGAAGGGAATGCTGCTGCATTTAAGGTATATGCATGCAACTTTTGTGTGTCCTTAGGAATAACAAGTACATCCATAATTATGCGTGTATTGCTAGGCTGGTCCACTGAAAGCCTATATCTTCCCCATGGAAATGGAGTTCATCTGATTGAATTTAGTTTATTGTTCGAGTAAAACCGCCAGGTCCAAGGTCCATCGTGTTTTAAGCTCTTGTTCATTTATCAGCAGCTGTTTGATATCATGTCTTTATACTTGTGCTTTATACAGAATTGTAAAGAACTTGAATAAATTAATATAACCATTCCAAAAATCAGTATGGTCCAGCAGTAAATGAGCATAATTGTGAAGAGAACCATTGCTTGCATATGGTAGTGATTTTCTGTCCTCTTTCTACAGATATCATAAGTTTATATGGATTAACGATTTAATTTATTGCCCTTCATATTAAAAGAGGAGATCAAAGACGGCAAGTTATGTGGACTCTCTTGAAAGAAAGGTTATTTTCTCTTTCATTCTTGTTCTATGCAAGATCATTATAATATAACGAACGTCTAATTTTGGTAGTTACTGGGGTGTGTGCGTATAGTGGAAAATAATGCATCTTCCTCATTTTGCAAATTCTTGCCATGCATTTTACAGCAGCCAGAAGATGACTTGACTATAGAAGAAAAATATAGTGAGGATGAAGATAACAATGAAGTTGATGACAACACCGATGAAGAAAAAGCAGAAGGAGATGAGGATGCGGTTGATGATAATCAAGAGGATGCAGAGTACTTAATAGCAGATGAAGGTCCAAGAGCTACAGAGGTATTCTCATCTTTGAACTTGTCTCCAGAGATCTAAAAGTTGCAAAGGAAACTGTGGGGTTTACATGGTACTTTTGACTACAGTCTTTTCATTGTTCTTGTAGGAGGAACTTCATGAAGGTTTGCTCCCAAAAGATGCAGGCGAAAACAATAAGCCTTCGACTCGAAATTTCAGCCATGGATGCCACTCGACTGAAGGAAAGATGAACCACGGAATGGAGGACTATATTTTTGCCCAACATAGGAAGCTCAATGGTTATGAGTAGGGATTGTATGCAGAGTACTTACTAGGAGATGTTAATCATGCATGGATAGCCTGATTTCTGGAAAAATCCAGTGCATGCTGTTAAGCGAGCATGTAAGGCTACAGATGATGAGATTATAGAAAACGTAGCTGATTCACGTGGAGGATCAACAGCTGTTGCAGCAATACTAATTAATGGAGTAAAGCTACTTGTAGCCAATGTTGGTGATTCTCGAGCAATATCATGCGAAAATGACATTGTAAAACAAATAACTGTGGATCATGAACCAGAGAAGGAGAAAGACCTTGTTGAGAGCAGAGGAGGTTTTGTGTCTAAGAAACCAGGTAATGTATCCATCGTTAATTCGTTACACACACACTTTTTTGTTATAAAAATTCAACCAAGTTTTGTGCAAATATTATTCTCTTTTGCATTTGTGCACTTGTGGTGCTCCTTCCAAGTCCATTACTGAAGATAAACTGAATTATCAAAATATATGATGGAATCAGGGTCTATTCCAAGAGTGGATGGCCAATTAGCAATGACACGAAGATTTGGAGATAGAAAACTGAAGGAGCACATTACTGTTGAGCTAGATGTGATGATTCGGAAGATTGATGAGGACACGGGGTTCATCATTTTGGCAAGTGATTGTCTGTGGAAGGTATGAGAATATTGCATGTGGTAGATTGTAATAACTGAAACCTATGCTGAAATAGAGAATGGGCTCCCCAAGTGTGTTTTTGTTGTTGTACATGCTGCTCTAGAGACATTAGCTGACCAGGAAGTAAAAAAAATTTCCTTGATTTTAATCACACGATGGAACCATAGCGATGGAGAAGTGACAAAAATAGTTTCTTAGATGATTAGATAATAAATTCTTACTTTCCATAGAATTTTGTTTTCTTTCAAGCTTAGGGCAAAGTAAAATTATCAATATCACTCAAATAGTCATATGTCGCTGGCAGTGAAGGACATCCCAGATTTTGACAGGTAGAGTTCGACTCCTCTATTGCAGGTGATGACGAATCAGGAGGCTTGTGACTGTATCAGAGATGATGATGATGATCAGAGAGCAGCTAAAAAGTTAGTTAAAGAAGCCAAATCTCTGGGAAGCTATGATGATATTTCATGCATAGTTGTTATGTTCTAGCTGACGTGCTTCTGCATCCTGCATTTTATGCATAGTTGCCGTTGATGCAGATTGGACGGTGATAGGTATGGTGACTTTGCCAGTGGAGGAACAGAGGAGAAAAAAGAGAAGCAGATGGGGTTTTTTTTCTTTTCTTTTTTTTTTTTTTCAAATAACAAAAATATTAGTATAGGTTGGGTTTCAATATTGTTCTTTTTATTTTACTTGAACTTCTAGTTACTGGTAAAGTGTAACAGCCGTCAATTAAATTCATTTTATCTAACAATAAGAGACGCAAAGACCGAGTTGGTGACTCAAATCCGGATGTCCTAATGATTATACTAAAACCAACACAATCATTTATTTTAGAAATCCATTACTGCTACAACTTGCAACAACCATCACCAAAGCTCTACCCATTATGTGGTGCTAATTATACAGATCAAACCATGATATTGGACTCTATTAAAAAACAAATGTTCATAAAAAATTTAAACTACAAAAGCCATTTAAAATTATTACATCACTTCAAAATGGCAACTGCTTAGGAACTAATGCTACATAACCATGAGTGATCTTATCAAGATTGGCTGTAGAGTGTATAGACTTACCATAGGTTATGATGTTGGGACTTGCAAGGGACAAAAGAACGTGTCAGTTGAGGTATCATCTCAAGTTGAAACATTCATGGCTTCTATGTCCTCAAGCCTTAGGGTAACTGCTCGCTTGTGGGCATCCAGACCTTCAACTTCGGCCATGGTTGCTACATAAGGCCCAAGTTTTCTCAAGCCTTCCTCTGTGAGAGACTGCACTGTCATGTACTTCAGGAAAGAATCCAATGAGACACCACCATACATCCTTGCATATCCATAAGTAGGAAGCACATGGTTTGTCCCACTTGCATAGTCGCCAACACTCTCTGGTGACCACGGCCCAAAAAAAACAGAACCTGTAGAGGCAGTCAACGGGCATGTAAATCTGGGATTCTTGAATTGTCATCATGGAGACAGAATGAGGTTATCAAACCTAAATTGGTTCTTGACAGGTTCTAATAAAAATAAGTTTTTGCATCCACTTTGATTTTAATTTTTAAGTAAATACAAAATTTTGCAGACATAAGGTATATATGCCAAACTATAGAAGGCCGTACCAAATCCTCCTACTTCATGAAAAGGAGAGCGACAAAGTCATACCTGCATTCTCAATAAAACCCTCCCACTTCTCTGCATCCTTCACATTGACAATTAGATGCTCTGGTGCATACAGGTTTGAGAAATTGATTGACTGGAAGATGCAAAAATAACTTTTAGTTCTGAAACTCCAATGGAGATGTTATGAAGATGTTGATGAATTGAGACATAATTAAAGTATGGACTATGACATATCAAGAGATATTCCTAGTATTTAAAGTATGTTGCACTTATGGTACACTTTCATACTCTGCTAATAAAACAGGGCTGAGCATATATGGTTATGTGTAACCACACATGTATAAATACAGCCGCAGTATACAGAGCATCTGAATAAACTGCTTTCTCTCTTCCTCTTATATATATCTACACTCTGCTTTTGGTGGGCCTCAGAATACAGAGACGAACTTGAACAAAGGACTGACCTCGAGCACATCACGTGCATACACAATAAAACTGTGGCTGAGGGCTTTTGCAGCAAACTCTCCTCTTGGAAGACTCTGGCACTGCTTGCTGAGTTCTTCCTCTATACCATTCAGATTCACACCTTCACCAGCAATCACAAGAACAACCTGACTATCAGGGCCATGCTCAGCCTGAAAATTGTAAATTAGTTGTAAACACCTTAGCAGTATATCAGAAAGCCAAATAACATAAGAATGCATAATTATATAAATTACAACAGAGAATGGAATACCATTTTAAGAGGGCAAAAAGGAAAGATAATCAATTACCACTATGAATGTAAATAACAATTCGAAATGCAAATAGAAGCATTTTAAAACTCATTAAACCTGGGAAAGTAAATCGGCAGCTACATGACGTGGAACTGCATGCTTGTCAGCAATGACCAAAACTTCTGATGGACCAGCTGGCATGTCAATTGCAACCATGGCTTCACTGTTCTGCAGAAGATTTTAAATAGTAACACGAAGCAGGGAAACTACAAGATCTGAAGTTAGAAATGCAATATATATGCAGATTCAAAGCTTACTTGAAGTATCATTTTTGCAGCTGTGACGTATTGGTTTCCTGGGCCAAAAATTTTCTCAACCTGCAAAAGCATCATCACCAATTCACAATAAAATAACAACACGAAAAATAGAAGAACTATGAAGGACTCAGATATTTTGTTAGACAAAGAAAGATTGCATTTTAAACAATGTTCAATCACCATGTTCTATGCTACATAATACATTTAATACACCCTTCACAACTTCAATATGAGCAAATTACTCAGCCAGTTCTTGTGTATTCAAACAATTAACCACAGATTAAGAATATACAAGACATTCAACCCATCGATAGGGGGTGAGAAATTCATGAGCCATATGAGATATCTAATCATGAATTTGCACTGATATAGAATAAGATAGACAACAAATAAATCTAATCCGTACAGGATACCACATGTAATACTAAGTGAGGAATAAAGCTCAATCTAATCACTACAAACAATAATTTGAATGGAAAATCCAATAAAATAAATGAAATAATAATAAGAAGATCCACCTTGGGACAAGTTTCTGTTCCCCAAGCCATGGCAGATATGGCCTACAATGGAGAAGAAAGTGTCATATTATTCATTGTTTCATTCATTAATATTATTATAATACAACTACATAAACATACTGCTAAATACAAGGATATTAGACTCGAATTACAGAACCAGATAAATACAAAGATATTAGACTCGAATTACAGAACCAGATAAGACAAGGGTTATATTATCATGCTGTAAACCTGAGCTCCTCCAGCTTTGAGAATGTGAGTCACCCCAGCTTTCTTTGCACAATACAGTACCTCCTGCAGGAAAACATCGGTTAAATGAAAAAATAGTAACCTCTCAATTATATTTCTTATACAATATGGGAAATTACCTTGCATATAGTGCCATCCTGAGATGGAGGAGTTGCAATAACAATAGTTTTACATCCAGCAATCTGTGCAGGCTGATAGCAAATGCAATTAAACGTCAGCTAAATCTGAAAAATGAACATCAATAATCGTGATGCAGTTATAGGATGGATGGGGAACAATACCAAGAGACAAGAAATAACTATTCAACTTACAACTGAAAGCATCAGAGCTGTTGATGGTAATACAGCAGTTCCCCCTGGAACATAAAGACCCACAGAATTAATACTTCTGGCAACTCGCTTGCATTGGACTCCCTGACATTTTCAGAAAACTCAAAAGACTCACTTAACAAAAATATTGGTGTAACACCCTAAGAACAAACAAACACATAGGCATGATAATGAAATGAAATGACTTGACATAAACATACAAAATGATGAAAATCCAAAAGATAGTAAAAATAAACTAATTGATGACAGGTATGCATCATGTGACCACAACCAGTAAAAATATTCCATGTACCAAGTTTAATCACAAAAGCATACCAGAAACCCAACAAATATACAAACAAAATTTTGGCTTAATGAAGCCTGAATATGATTTTTTTTTTCCCTCGGTCAAGAAGCATGAATTTTAAGAATAAGATCCTATCACACAGTCCTATCACACAGGTAACTGTTAGCTCAACTGAATTCCTCTCTTTTTGGGCGATATAGTATCAATTCAGCCCAAAGATAAACTCCCTAAACCCCCAGCCCAGAAGCAAGAATAAGCATTGGAGTGGCATACTTTCATGTTCTCAACAATTCTTTCAGGTGTCCTCTGAGCAGCATGAAATGCATATATATTGCTGTAGGCCACATCAAAAGCTTCCTTAACAGCTCCATCAAGCTGCAGTGCACAAACACCAAAAATTCAACAACATAAACCAAAACACCATGCGTTGACTCTCACTCTAACACAAAAAGTGATCACAAATTGCAGACTTTCAATTGCAACCGAAATAAACAAATAAAACCTACCACTGGATCAGGCAGCTCCGACACAACTTCAACTATCTTATCCAATTCAGCCTTCTCAAATTTCCAAGTATATCTACCAAAAACAAGTTCAAGTTTTGATGCATAACTAATAAATTTTTTTCAAAAAAAGAAAAAAAAAAAAAAACCACAAACAATGGAGAAGCACAAACTCTCTAACAGCGGCATCGCCTCTTTTGCGAACGTCATCAACAATGGGGTTTACCTGCAATTTGCAAAGCGCGAATATGAAGATGATGATGGATTCAATTTCAATTTCATTCAGAAACAGAGGAAATTGCACAGAAAACACGGACCACAGCGAAAACGGAAGAGAAATCGATGCGAGGGCGAGCTTTGAGGCTGCAAAGCTCTGCATCACTCAGCTCTGACAATCTATACGACTTCATCGTCATCCGATTACAGTTGCAGACACTGCTATACCGGTCAATGATGAGGAATACGGATACGTATACGTATGCGTATGCGTATGCGTATACTCGTTGGGGTACTTACCAAGCAGCGTTGACTGTTACTTAGTTACTAACTTGGGTGTTGTGTCTGAGACGGATAGAGTAGAGAGGGCTTCTTCTCCTGTTAGAATTGGAACGTCGTGTTGTTGCTTTGTCACTCGCCGTCGCCGGCGCCGCCGCGCGGGTGCAATTCAGGTTTCAGCCTCGGACGGCCCAGATGTGGTTGTGGGCTTGTAGCCCATCGACCGGACTGCTTCTCCTCGACGACTCCCCCGACTTGAGTTATTGGGCCTTCGATGATGAAAGAACTATTTGGCCTTTTTGTTCTGAAGAGCTCTCACAATAACGACAATGAAGATGAAGAGTAATGATAATATAAACACAGGTTCACATCTCAACCATTGAAAATATGTTTTAAAATTATAAATATATAAATACTAAGAAATTAATAATTGAGATATAAATCTGAATCTATATTATCATTTTTTATAAGAGAAACCCTAAAAAATGATTGACACAATTAAGGACCTTCACCAATTTTTGACCTAAAAAAAAAAAAACCATTGCCAATTGCAAATATAGACATTTGGATAAAATTATTAAAAGATGAGAATTAAAAATAATAACTTTCTACTTTTAAAAGAAGTAAATAGGAGTACTTCTACTAATTATTTTTGAAAAAAATTAATTTTAAATATTATCTTAAAGATTTCTTTTTTAAAACTTATACAAAAACATACAAATAATGACACAACTATTTGAAAAAACTTTGATATATAATGACAAATTTCATTAAATTTAGGTTTATATACGCTTTATAAAGAGTTTAATTAGGATGCACTGACAATGTAAAATTTATTTACACTGTCATCCAATCAAATCTTCCATTTGCATGATCATTCAAATAGTGAATGATTATATCAAAGACTTTTGCTAATGTTGCAATACATAATTGAATGTCTATGTAAAAATTTTTTATACTAACAGTGTATTCAAATTAAATCCCTTTATAAATTGACATGATATCTTTTATTATCATTTTACAAAGTTAATTCAACTAATAAACAAGTAGTCGAGTGAAACTTCATTTCCCACGCTACTCTCTTGTACTATGCGCAACAAAATTATTGTTGAATAATGTTAAGTAAACATATCTTTCATTAGACACAGTGCCAACTCATATCTCATCCATCATTAGATGAGATGAGATATAAATCCCACTTAAAATAGGTTCATATCCCATTCAATGATGAATAAAGTGTAAATCAACATGATATCCCATAAAAAATATATTTTACTATCATTACTCATTATTGTTGTCATTCATTTAAATAATACAATTTTTTTTTCACAGATTATACAGATGATAATTTAGCTGCGTATCTCCTTATATCCATGTCAATACACCATTTGCATCGACGAAAGCAAAAATACAATCACTTGCTTCCATGGCTGAAAAAAATAATCAAAACCAGGTCATTATCTAAACCGGATTCAAGCATCACAAAGCATGCCATTTCCTTCCACTATATCATTATATCCTTAAACTTCCTTGTATCCGTCAGGGTCAGACCTTGACATTTTATTATCAATTCCCTAGACAATATCTCATAACATCTCTATTCCTTTTAGTCAATTTCAGACTCCATAAAGGAATTGCAGAAAAGAAGGGGGAGGAAAAAAAAATCCAAGCAAGTAGATGCGCTTACTACACCTCTCAATCTCCCTGACCTTCTCTCCAAACTAATTCTATTTTGCTTCTCTTCTTCAAAATACCCCCCACAGTCAGAGACTGAGTACCTAAAAGAACTTTATATCTTTTTTCCTAAAAAATTTATTTGTTTTCACTATCCCATTCCCAAATTAGAGTGTAATGGTGTTCTATATCAGCATCCTTCAGCATGTCATCTTGAGGTCTCCATTCCCTTTTAAAGACAGCAATCTGTGAAGCAAAGCCAGGTTCAACATCAGCAGAACCACCAACCCCACTGAACTCCACATTGTAATTGTGCCGTGCAGCCAAATCAGACGCCCATTGTCTGAACTGCTCTCTGGTCCACTCAAATTTGTGGTCATGGTTGCGAAACTTACATGATTGTAAGAGGGTTTTCTCATCTGATTCCTCTTCTTGCTCATGGGGTGTCAGATTGGACCTCTGGAGAACTACATTGTATTCAAAATTTGGTGTAGAAACAATGAGAATCCGTGGACAAAAATAACTTAATGCCACATCCCCAAATAGACGTGCTTGATCTTCATCCATGTGTTCAATGACCTACATCAATAATTCATATTAGTTGATTCCGCTCAACGCACATTTATAGCTCTCAATAATGCTGCATGAGCAAATACTATGACATCACAAGGACATGACTAGCTGACTGCAGTTGCATAATACGTAAATGAATTCAACTGGCTAGTATATTTCCAGAGAACAGGTGCAGAAAGTAACGAGTGATATGCACACTAGCAACCTTTTCTTTAGACTAGAGTACCGAACTAGGATGCGTAGATGGATGCAATCAACAGAACCAAGCATGTCTATACTAACTAGGATACAAGTGACTGCAATCACTGGACCGAGAAATTTGTAAACTAGATATGATTGTATATGTTCATCTTCTTCATCAGTTCTACCAACCTTATCACATGTATGCAAACTATTCCACAATACATGAAATCTGTTCTATATTTGCAATTTGGACAGAAGAGATAAACTGAAAATTTTAGAAGTCACAATTTTTCCTCATTGTAACTTTCAGAGTCAGACTCATTTACTTCCTATCTGACCTGAAGATAATTTAGTTCCAGTTTAGATTCAATTGGTACAAATTTATTAAAGCATTAGCCCAAGTAACATCAATAAATCATACACAGTGCAATTTGAACTTCAACAATAGACACATTCTAACCTCAACATTAATCAAACCATACATAATTTCCAGATGAATAACTATGAGAAATAAGATAGATCTTACATTGCAGAACATCACATCAAAATGAAGTCAGCAATAGTAGAATATATAATGGATCAAGAACTAGAAGTACCTCTAAACAAGTGCCAATATCAAATCCTTGCAACCTGGAACCAAATTTAGTAATTGAACCTTCATAGAGAATTACTGATTTGATGCTTGCCAATTGCACACCAGCATCTGAGTTTGTGACCAATTTTGAATGAAGTACCTGCAGAATTCACACACAGAAAACCAAGCAGCTTGTAGCAGAAATTTCACACACAGAAACCAACCTTCATATTGATTAACTAAACATCCAGCATAATATTCAATTCGTTGCATAAACAATATTTACATACCAGATAGAATACAAGTCAGCAGCTATTTATGTCAAAAACATCATCTTCAAATACTAAAAAATTTCCATCTAACAAAAGGAACGTCCAATTGTATTCTACATAAAATGATAAGATAATATGACCAGTTATTTTTCTATTTTCAAAAGTTATGGGCACAATTATGAGCATAACAACAGATTGCTAACTACTTTTGATGAACGAATATGAACAGCATATTACGTAATGGACATAACAACAGCCTTCTCGAGCTCTGCAAATTGTTGGGGGACACAATAACATCGACCACTTTGGCATATTTTATTTTATTAGTTTAGGATATATGATCTTGTGCAGACAAGGCTCCCTGGTATCATACCTTTTGAACAAAGAAACCCATTTCTTTGTTGTAAATCTTAAAATAAGCAAAAACCCCAGGTACTCTACTTAAAAAAAAATTTAAAGTAAAAAATTTGATATAGTGACCTTTGCAGCACGGGTAAGACCCTTCTGTGAAATATCAACACCAACAATTTTCTCCAGAGAAGTCTGATAATTTAACAATGCTTCTAACAAGCTTCCAGATCCACATCCAAAATCAATCTGTGATGTAAGAAAACATCAAATTCACAACTCAGGTTAACTTAAAGAAAATAGAAGAGAGAAGATTTTGTGTACCAAAGTAGTTGCATGGGATTCTATAATGTGTTGAACCGCAAATTCCACCCGTTGCTTTGAAAGTGAAGGGTTGAAAAGAGCCTGCTCCATCCTTTCCTCCAGAGGCTCTGCTACCTTGGTCAAATTTATTTCATATTCTAGGCAGCAGGCTTCTGATAAATAAGAATACGATCAGAAATTTAGCCATGGGCTGATCAATGAACATGTGTGCATGTGTTTGTGTGTGTGGTTCACAAGAGAAAGTAACTCACTAGAAGATAACAAGGACATCATTTTGACTGAATCACCGGCTGACGCAAAAATCAAATCAGAAGTGAGCAAGTTCGTAGTGAAATAGGCAGACTGACCAACAGACATCTGCATCACAACCTCCTCCACATAGGAAATCACAGCACCAACTCCCACCTCAAACTCAAATTCATTACTAGCTTCAAAAACTTCTTTAATATCCTCACCCTCCACAGCCAAAGAAACCGAATAACTTATACAAGGTAAAGATCCATTGCATGGACAGACACCAGAGTCTGGACCTTCAATCTTTAATGAGCACACTCCATTTACTGGCATGGTATATGATGAACTCAAACAGATTGGTTGATTAAGCTGACAATTTTGAAGTGACTGGTATGCTGAAATCTCTCGAAAGAAGTTTTCAGAATAAACCTGGATGTCGAAGATGCCAGCAGTCTCATAAAGTGGCTCGAAAGGAACAATTATGTTGTTAAAATTCTTGTTCAGCCATAATAGAAGTTTCAATGAAGCATTGTGAATGGCATCATTCTTCTTCTTAAAATAATTCTTTGGGGAACACTTAATTATCAAATCCTTACAACTGGAAAGTACTTTTACTTCACATTTAAACATCTCTGAATCTGATTGCTTTGGACTTGCAGTTGCAGGGGCCCTATTGACACAATGAATCACATCTGTGCCTGGTTCTGCAACCTTTAAACATGATCCATATGATTCAGATGGTTCTTTGAAAGGAGGACTTATAGTGGAGATGAGAGGTTCAGACAGACGGTGTTGACGGCAAAACATATAAAGTATATCCCTGGGAAGGGAACCCCTCCAATTTGCCCTTGTGGTGAACCTTGAAGGTAACTCAGCTACAAGCATAGCCTCTCTGGATAATTTATAAATCCCACCTGGTGTCTTCCCTATAAGCATCCTGTATAGGCAAACTAGAAATCACTAAATGATGCAAAGTTGTGAAATTTTGCACAACAAAGCTGAGAAATGCTTTTCATAAAAGAAAGATTTGACAACTGCAGAATTCATGGGACAAAATTAGACTGTGTCAATATTTAACAAACAAAGAAATGTTTATCATCATTGTCATACAGGATATGCCACACATTAACCCAGAAAAAGGAAACAAGAAAATGTATTGGGCACCTAGAGACATTATTAAATAGATAGATTGACAGCACAGCAAGTTTGTCAGGACAGAGACCAGAAAAAAGTAGACAGAATTATTGTCATTTTGAGCACTATGCTAGGATATATACCAATCCTTACATAGACATAATTTCTAAGTTCAAACATATGATAAATGAGTAAAGAGGAAATTTTCTCACAGCAATCAAAGAACCAAAAATGATATTTAAACTTCGTTCCGTGAAAACAAAAAATACTTCAGTTGGCCACTGCAATACGGAAAAAGTGCATGACATGATAACACTTTCCTTTTCATCAATTATTACTTGTAAGTTTAGCCTAGAAGGTGATAAAAGGTTGACCGTTATACAATAAGCAAGTCAATAAATGGTGTGAATTTAAAGAGACCTGTAATATGACCGAACTGTTACATCTTCATAGAAAAGATCTCTGGATTTCCACATATATCCAATAGATGCTAATATTGCATCACCAATTATATCTTGCCCCGACAAGTAACTTGCCCTTACATTTAGAGGTCCCACAAAATGAAGGGTTTCTTTTCCATTCGGCAATCTAGAAGTTGGATCCAATATATAAGATTTTGGAGCAGCAGAGAACAGTCTTGTCTCGGAAGAAGCTTTACCCAAATTCCTGTCAAGTCAAGAATATATTATAAAGCAATCATCTAAACTAAGAAACTTTTCCGTAACTCCATTTTACCTTGAAATCAGAACACTGGCAGCATCTTCCAGACCAAGTTCGTTTGCAATGATATCAAGGTAGTACTCTTTTAAAGAAATATGAAGAGTCACTGCTTCAACAGATTTTTCCACTGAACTAGGAATGCGTATGGCGGCAACCTGAATGCGTTCTGGTGAACCATCTTGTTTCATTAATGACTCTATAATATCTTCTGCGTATGGACTCTGCTTTCTAATCCAGAGATGATGTTCAGAAGTAGCAAGAAACCCAGATAACTTTGCAGCGGCCTTTATTATGTACGAAATAACCAAAAATGGATTTGACTCCACCTCAGGATCAACACATTTACACAAGCTAAAAAGCTTTGTATCATAGACAGCAATGACAGAAACAGGAAGTGATCCACAAAGATCACCTTTCCTCCGCCAAGTTGCTCCAATGTGACCACCGAGTGGGTGAAGAGATGAAAGGAACTGTAGAAGTGTCAAATGGCAAAGAAAAACAGCACCAGATTGAATTAAAATTCACTAACAGATGATATTGGAACAAAATAATGTCCACCAAATTAAATTTCCTTTTGACCAATTTGTCACCTTGATGGCAAACGAAGATAATTGTAAAAATCACTGAAAGTAAACTAAAGGAGGAGCAAAAAAATTAACCCCAAATAAAGTAGAACTTAGAAAGAGAGAATTCATAGAATTTAATGTTTCTAACAAGAAATTTCCAAAAACTTTTAGAGATAAGATCCAACCTAAAATAATTGTTTTCTTGCCACTAAGCAATTCAGTAATTAGGGGCCATAATAATATAACATTTTATTTAAACCTCCATCAATTTACAGAAGTTGTAAATGTTATACAGGATAGAGGGCCATATATGATGAATACATATAGTAATGACATATAATATTCCTAGCAGTTCACTACAACAAACCTTGATATTCAATAACTTGAAATCTCTAGAAATTTGAACCTCTAAATACAAGCAAATATTTATTTAAAAAAAATCATAAGGATGGCCAATTGAGTGGAAAAACACTTGGAGATTCTTGTGGTTATCCAACTAAATACAATACAATATTTGATTACAAAAAAGGAACTGCAGTGATCTTGATATACTTATTTTAAGTAATTAAAATAGGCATCAATTCGTACACATGCTTAAAAACTGCTTAAAATCTAAATAGATTACCTACTTTGTCTGAAAATAAGTAGTTGATTCGAGCAACTAAACTTTCCCAGGCTTCTTGTGGAGTGGGATTAATGGTCTCAGGACGGATGCCAAGCTGCAGGAGAGTAATTAATAGTAGTGAAAGTTAAAATGCCAAAATCCTTCAGTACAAAGATAAACACTTAAAATGGGAGATATAACATCATAAAGCCTCTGTAGGAAAAATACTCTCTAAATAGAAAGCATATATATAAAATAAATTGTAGCTTTAGAATCAGTATTAGGAGAAGACCCATTTCCTATACATAATATTTTTAAGAGAATATATGTCATTTGAAACAATAAGTCAGGATAAGAAACAATCATGCCCACATTAGAAATACCTCTAGATCTCTAATACAAGGCATAGGCAAAAAATAAAATTGAAAAAAAAAAAAATATATCCAAGCAAAAGTTCCAGGGCCAGAAAATCCAGTTGGGGAAAAAAATTTCCATTTTCAATAAGAAAGATCTATCAAAATCTGACAATTTCTAGCATAAAACCATGTTCTAGTTTAAACCATTTGGACATGAAGAATGAATTGTAGGACCAAATGAGGACAATATGGAGAAACAGAAAGTAGCCAACATCTACTGTAGCATTATAAGATCATGCTACAGTCAAAAAAGAAATCATGCCATGGGAAGTGGAATAATTCAATGATTTCAATCACACAAGCATGACTGTATTACTGACAAGACAATCTCTGGCATTAACATTTCCAAATGTAAGGGGGGAAAAACACCCTTCCTCCCACTTAGGCCACTGTCATCTTCAAAACAGGACTAAAAGAAAATCTATAATTACCAAATATTACAGAATAAGTAACTCACAGGTTCTACCTCTTCCTGCTAGCTTATAAAGAATAAAGAAATTCAGAGGCAAGGGAGATGAGGCTAAGCTAGATTTAAAATAACTGTGATTCATGAAAACATAAGTGAAGTGCCCATCACGAAAAACATAGACCTAATTGAAAGGAGAATTAAGAAGCACAATAATCTAATGAAATTCAATAGTTTGCACACTAATTGGAACTAAGTGATACCTTCTCTATAGCCATCTCTGCTGCAGATTGCTCTGCATCCTTCTTTTTCCTAAAGGTCCCTGATTCAACAGTAAGTTCTGGAAGCTGCAAAATGCAACGATAAAGGCATGGTCCGGCCTGTGGAATACTTAATCCAGGACATTCAGTTTGACGACACTCCTTCGCTTCCTCTACAGTGTAGCAAGCCTTGTCGCCAAAATTTTGGTGTATTATAGCCTTAGGTGTAAGGGTTGCTTTTTTCGGTGCAACAGCAGGATGTTCTTTGGTTTCCATGAGAAAGCTCAGAACATCTTCTATCCTTGAAAAACAAAATCAAAATTAGATGAGCCAAGAACTGGCCTATCTCATACATACTTGATATTTGATATCATCAAATCAGCAGTAAACTACTTCTACAATTGTAACTAGCATATAAAATCTAGATTGTCCAGAATACACGACACATTTGTAAGCCTTCCCATATTCTTGAAGGGAAAGTAAAATATTCAACCACCTCTGTGGAACATTTGTAATAAAGTTTACAAACCGTTTTTAGATATAATTGAGGGCAACGGGGGAAGATTTGACATGGAATGGGGCCATTGTGAAGAAGCGTCACAAGTTATGGAGGGAAACTTCAAGACAGGAATTGAACTCTATGAGATTGAATTTCCCATTATTCCTTATCAGCTCAGTGGTGGAGCAGTCAGCAGATAACTGGTCATAGATTCGAATCCTACTTGGGGAGATTTAGTTCATTGCAAATTTTAAAGCTGAATAACCAAATCAAATAGATAGACCTCCTATATTGATAATACACATTCCAGTTGACCGACCCTAATGCCATGAAGGATGAGCAGAATGCATTAAATTCAAACCCTTTTTTTCATAATTTCAATCAGCATTTGAAAGAAAAATCAAACCCTCATTTACAGGTATGGAGGAAAAAATAACTTCAGTGATAATAGTGAATCCAAACCAATCTTTCCAGAAATCTACCACATGTAATTTTCAAAAAAAAAAAAAGTTAAAAAAAAATAAAACTAAAAGCTAACAAACAGAATATATAAGCAAAAGGCAGTCATTTTAAGTTGCTTAATGCACAAAAAGGTATATGATACTCCACATACTTCGTGAAAACAACTTGCAAAAAGAAAAACAAAAATTGACAAACTCCATTATTTGGCCGATTATCATCATAACCAACGTAAGCAACAACAGCCGCACTGGTATCAAAATTGGAACCAGATTCTTTAAAAGAACAACAAACAAAAACAAAAACAAATTAAAAAAAAAAAAGGCGTTCTTTTGCACCGTTTATGTTGGAAGGACGAATTGTTAAATCGCAGGATGCCCGACCGTTTTATGCAAGTTCTCGGCTTTGGGAATTCCTCATGAATGATGATCGTAACAACAAGAATCAGCACACAAACGATTACAACGAAAGATTAAAGTAAAGCGAATTGATAAGCGTGTTGAGAAAGCAAAAAGAAAGCTCAATGAAGCAGCAAATCACATTTTAGATATTAAAAAAGAAGGGAGTGGGGGGAAGGGAAAGAGAGTGAAGGGTACACTACCTGGAGAGGCTTCAGGTGAGTGGAATGCAGAGGAGAGAGAGGAGAGAGGAGAGAGACAATGCGAAAGAGACGGTTCGGAAAAGGAGAGCGGGTGTGCGTTGGAAGGAAGGAAGGAAAGAATTCCAAAGAATGAGGGGTTGATTTGATTGTTTGCAATCGCAACTTTATATGAGAAGGAGCGACAACGAGCACCGCAAAGGTTTTAGAGTGGTTTTTGGTTCACTCGGTCTCTGCCAAGTCATTCGCCCACCCTGCTTACTTCCTGCCTAAGTTCAAACAAGTCTTTTTCTTAGGGAATAGATAAAAATTTTAATTTTACATTATAAATGATAAGTTCATACAAAATTTTTATATGAAAAGATTTATTTTTCTTTTTCTTGAGAATAAATAAAACAAAACAAATTGAGATGCTTGCTTGCATATTTATAGTCTATTTGATTCCTCCTCTCAACAAAATATAAAGAAGACAAAAACAATCTCTAATATAAAATATCATTTTTTTTAAGGTAAGTTTTGAAAAAATTATATTTTGGTAAGTTTTACTTAATGGGCAAATATTCCTCTTTTAAAGTCCGGTTGGTTAGGAGCGGAAATTTGGAAAAATCACTTTTCAAGATGAAAACATGAGATACAAAATAATTTTAACAAAAGAAGGTTATGATTTGCTTTTACAACATATCTATTGGCCTTGGATATCACTTTCCAATACAAAAGGACGGGTTATAAAACAACTTCAACAATAGGAAGCTATGACTCCCTTTGACAACAACAAAAATACTCTTTGGTATGAGAAGTTTTAGGAATTTTATCCAATTTGTACAAAAGAAAATGATCGGTTAATGTCGTCACTTTTTTCTCTGTGAAATGTTATCTAGCACCATGATTTATGATATTTTGCAAATTTCATTGGTTAGTCTAATATTGCACTCCCTTTTGTCAAATTTTTTTTCCCAAAGTTTCTTCTCATATGATAAATGAGAGGCTAATATTTTAAAATATGATGATGTGCTAAAGTAAATATCTCTCCTAATGATTTTTTTCATATACCTAAATCCCAAAATTAAACTCAAAATTACATGTTTAAAGATTATGAATCTCTTCTACTCAGACCAACATTTTGTTATTTCTTCATCATATTTATTTCATATCAATTAACTCTCCTCTTTACAAAATACTTGCTCGAGTTGGATACTAGCAAAAACGAATAGCTATAAATGTGTATAACCATTCCAAAAAAGTAAATAAACAACAAAATAATCCCTGAAAAATATAGTACCTATGTTAATTTGTAGTTTTTTTAGATTTAGTTTCAAATATGTTTATTGAATTGTTGATAGTGGATTCATGAATCTTGACTTAGGTTAAGGATAGTGCTATGAACTAAGCATTTGGTCTGCATTAATTGCCCTTAAACAAAAAGATTCAGCCTTGCCCTGTTATTTATAATAATAATAAGGCAAGTTTTTTTGTTTCTATTAAATTAAATAATATGCATTTCAAAAAGATGTTATGCATCCATATTATAAAAGTCTCTAGTGCTTAATATCAATATCTCTATATTAACTTAGTTCGTTTTATCTTGACTAATAAAAAGTTTATTAAAAAAATATTTTCATTTATTTTGATTAATCTCACATAATTTGGGAAATTCGTACTTTTTAATGCATGTAATTTAAAATTTTATGTATATTGATATAATAGTATACTTACATTAAATCAAAATTAAAATTAACATAGCTAAATCCTCTTATGTTCTTAAATAATGAGAAAGGATCATGTTAGAGAGAGAAATACACACTTTTTGTGGTCGATAGAAACACACATTTTTAATACCCAAAAAAAAAAAAAAACAAAGAAAGAAACACACATTTTGAATGAGTAAACGTTTCTCACCTTTTGTTTTTTCTGGTTGGAATTAGTACATTTTTCAATCCATCATGGAAGAATCCTTTCATAATAAATCGTGTGTGCCTCTCTTTGATCCTATCACAAGAAAGGATCCCCATACATGATTAAATTCCATTTGTAAATGAATATCATGGGTGTGATTTAGCAGTATCAAAATTCCCAAAAAAAAAAAGTTGGGCGAGTTACACATCCTTCTGTGCAAGTTGTTTGAGAGGATCAAATTGTTAAGCCTAACTGCTGGAGTGATCTGAGTCTCTTGAGAGTCTGTATATTAAATGTTCGAATGGGATGAATTCACTATTGCAAGTCACTGTATTCTGGTTTAAAGTATGCTACTTGGAACCATGTAAATTATAATGCTGAGAAATTCATATAATGTTATAAGGGTAAACACAGAAACAAGTGTATGACAATAATAAAACCTGAGATGGATGAACCAAGTTTCATGGCATGAGCAACTCAACAAAATAACAAAGGGGATCACATAACAATGGGAACATGTTAACATGCACATGGCTACGGAGTGAGAGTTTCTTGGAGAGTAAAGTAATAGAGAATGAATCTGAATTGTGATTGAATTGAAATGGTAAAAAAAATGTACAACACGGCCATACATACATCAAGTGAAAGGTGAGAGTCTAACTAACTGTGCAGCTATGACAATAACTAACTTAACAGTCAATCAAAGAGACTTCTAATTAACTCTCATAATTACTGCAGTGGTTAACAGAACAGAGGATAATCGACTTAATATGCCTATAAGGCTTTACTTTCATTTGTTAATTATTCCCAGTTTTTCATCATATGTGATACACATTTCTAAGTTTATTATAAGTAATTGGATTGCATGATGTCCCAAAACCAGCCTCTGCACCTTTGGTACATAAACGCCAGAGGTGTTCTATCATTAAGTGCAGAAGTACAGAAGGAATTAGAACACAAGCATTGTAAGACAGTAAAAAGTTTAGGAAATTCATCAGCATAAAATAGAATGGGAAACTCTCAGCAGTATTAAAAGGTGTAATTGTTCATGTACATTGTCTCAAGTCATCAGATAATGTTCTCAGTTTTTTTGTAACATTTTTTATTATTCCAACTATACAAATACTGCATATAGCCCAACTATGAGTCTATGACTTCTCAACACGATAACAGTAATGATTCGAATTACATGACAAAACCAGAGTTTACGATTAACAGATGAGGGGCACTAACTGTCCAAGTACAGAACTTCCTAGTACCTATTAGCGGAAAAAAAATTATTAATAATAGTATTCGCACATCATTTTCGTTACATCATTTCTTTTTCACATTTCAGTGTTACATTGTTGTTTTTCTTCAAACGAGAAAAGTATAGAAACGGTGCATTGACTTATGAATATCAAAGTTAATAAATCAGAGAGGATGAATCACATTACAATTTTATTACCCTTTCGATGGCCAAAAAGAGAAGTGACTTCCGAAGATAGTGCAAAATTTTTCATAGATCTTTGCTCACTCATGCAAGCAAAACGTGTGCAGACAAGAAAGAGAAAGTGCAACCATCCATGAAATTCAATTATTTTTATTACACGAGTCAACTGCATATTGAGCAAAAAGATTGTTTTTATTTGCAACTTGATACTTTCTATAATTCTTGACATATGATTATGTATTAATATTTTTTTTATCAATAATTGTTTATTATAATTAAAAAAGCTTGATATCTTTAAAAGATTGCCAACATCAAGAAAATAAAATATTACGCTTAGAAGAAGATTTTTCATTTGAGGATGCAAGTTGTTGACGCAACTGAGATAAACTACCAATAATTTGCTATATTTAATCGATGACAAAACAAGAATTTTTTCTTCTTCCCTTTTTTTATTTTTTTTTGGGGTGTACCAAAAGGGTTGTGGCACTCGCATTAAACTGATATATTTCATACTACAACAAGGACCATTTTATGTAGAGTGAGTTATATGGTACAACAAATATTTTTTATCGGATGTCCCCAAAGGGACTATGTTACAACAAATATATCACAGCCATGAAAGCAAGACTGGCTCAAGACAACAGTGTAAACTATCACCAACAAAGTGATAGCCTCATATTACTGTATTCATCATCCTAAAGAAAATAAGATGTATATATTTTCCAACTACAAAGTCCCAATTCTGAATTATTTCTTTTAATCTACACATATTTAGATATCATACATGACACACCACTTCTATTAATATATTACTAATTAGTATTTATTAGTTAAACATATTGTTTATATCCATAAAGAAAGAAGAACGAGAGGAATCTCTGAAGTGTTGATGTGGCAGCTGTTCTGCCACCAACAGGTAGAAAAGGCCCATCACTCCGGTGTGCCCTTCGGTGCTGCTGTAGTTAGACTCCAGAGTCAAAGTTTCACCATCATTTATCTTGACAGAACCTGGTCGAGGATAACAAGTGGACATTCCTACAATGTAATCTGCTTCATTTCCTGCTTCCTTTCCAGTTCCATAACTTGGTATTGAAGAACATATAACCCTCCCATCCTGAAAAACCAGTATGCACAAATTCAGAAGACAAGCTACACAGCAATATTGAACTTCTTGATCAAAACTCAAGTGAGACAAGCATGGATGGTATAATGAAAGCTGATATTTATTATTTAAGAAGTCAACAAGGCATAAAGCTTCCATCCCCACCAATCAACATTCAAATTCCAAAACATTGCAAAGATTTTGTCTTATTCTATTTTTGGGGTCGCCAGCTGATAGAATGCAAGAAGCTCAAGATATACACTAATGAAAGGGAAAGTTGCAATTACTAATAAATTGCAAATAAACAGTTCACCATTTTCCTGTTAACTAAAACACTTGTGATCCTTAATTGAAAATTATCACACTGGAAGATGAAAGAAAAAGAGATGTTAATCTGCAGCCCCTTTAAATTTACGGGGCAGAATCATTCTTCGTTACCCTTTGCAATGATTAGTTTTTGTATAAAGTCATGCCACTAGAAAATGATATACCCAAATATTTAAGAACGCCTATACTATTGAACATCACCTGTCCATATAGAGTTGATCCAATTCCACCTGAATGTTGATGAGCTACACCATAGATGACATAACCACCATTTTGCATTGGGAGGCTTGTCCTTTTCACATGCAGACAGCCATTACCATCCGTTTGGCCTGTGCTGCAAGTTTCAACTTCATACTCAACCTGTAACAAAGAAATCTCTGTTGCTCACTTATACCCAACATGTGTAAGACTAGCATTATGTTTTGGAATTAAATTGAGATTGAGACAATCGACATGTCTCTAATTCACTTACCCGGCAATCATGATCTGAGCTTGTTATATTTGAAGCATCTGATATTTTCAAAGTATCAGCGACATCAAGTATATAAATCTTAACAGGAACTACAAAATCGTCCCAGTCGATCCATTTTACGGTGTATCTTAGGTAGAGGCTTCTCTTTGAGCCCTGAAAGCCTTCCCTCAACCTGCACTGGGTATAATCATAGCAACAGTGCAAACCTCCTACATAATCTGGCCTCAAAGGCTTGCCATATTCATTCTGTGTAACATTGTAAAGGTCACACCTGCACTCAGTGCACCCCATCCTATCCTCTACACCTCTTGTATCAATGGCATGGACATTAAGCAACCATTTCTCCTCATACCCTTCTGGAATTTCTGCAGGATTGCCTATTTCTATCCCAAAAGGAACTGGAATATCAGTAGCTGTTCCTCGTGTTTCAGATCCAAGGCCAAAATACTGTCCAAGAGCATTTTGCTGGCATATGCCGCTGTTTCTGACCATAATAACATCTGACTCATGAAGTACACGATGGCCATCATACTGTGTGTGTGTGGCAAGTTTGGATTGATAGTATCTCACAACAACCCAATGATGGAGATAAGTTTCATGGAGAGGAACAGGATTCCCAGCTTCATCAACTACTTCGGCATTGAAACTCTTGAGTGCAATATGACCTCTTGGAAAATCAACATCATAGTAATATTTATCAGCAACCGATCCTGGTCCAAGTTCAATCTTGGGGGACAAAAAAACAGCAGTCTTTATTTTATTTTCAGTCTTCCAAAAAGCGCCTGAGCATGGTGTGCCTAACACCAGCAGAAGCACTGCCAATGAAAATACCAAGTCTTTTGACGCAAAAGACATGTTGATGGTTGACCTGTCAACAAAATCTTTATTAGTAATAAGCTAACTATAAATTAAAACAGCCATCAAACCGATGCAGATTGTATAGAATATACCATCTTCATAAAATTCACAGTAAAGGCAGTACTATCAAACAGATGCAGATTGTATAGAATATAACATCTTTATAAAATTTACAGACAAGTCAGTACTCTCAAACAGATGCAGATTGTATAGAATATACCAACTTCAGAAAATTCACAGACAAGACAGTACAAGAGAATTCTCAATTTTGCAACTAGAAATGGCTAAGAGGGATCGTGTGCAAGTACTCCACTTACTAAGCCTTTCAAAGAATTAAAGAACTCAACTGCTATAAACGGGCCAAACAGAATTTAATTTGCACAACAATATCAGAAACGGCAAGAGCATAGACAGTACTCGTTCAGCCACATAAACTACACAAACTTGATAAAAATCTATGAAAATTGAAAAAATCAACGGCTAAAATCAATTATGACATAAACTTAAGGCAACAAAAAATTCATACAAAAAGAATTATGATTAGCATCTAATGCATAGAAATGGGCAAAATACTGACTGAAGTGATGAACGGTGAGGAATAAGGATATGGTATTTACTATTTATGAACCAAAGACGAAAGTAAAAAGTCAAACTTCACACAAAATTAAGATATGGGACAACTTAAAATAGCCATGAATTGTTACTGGAAGTTAAAACTCAAGACCAACCAATAGCCTGGGAGGCAGCAATACCTTAACTAGATTCCAAGAGGGTCACAGGAACTACTAGGGAGACATATAAGATATTGATGTAAATGAGAAGAAATAAGGACGATGATGATGTAGGAAAATGGAAACAGTGGTGGTAGAACATGGAATGGCTTCATTGGCTTACCTTGAAGAGAGCCACAACACGAATACGAACCGGTATGGTTTTGACAAGACAGAGTGATGGAGCATCGAAGAAGATTGATTCATTCATTTATAAGCAAATTAAGAAGAAGAGTTGCTTCCTCACGTGAGAATGTTATATGTCGACTCAGTTTCACACGTGAGTTCCACTTTATCTTTGTATTCATCGCTGTTTTTGTCAATGATGGAACATTTGGGACACCAGGCGCGTGATGCGGGGGATACATGCACGTCTTTGGTTCTTTTGGTTCCAAAAGTCCAAACAACGCCGAACTGTTCATTGTCACTCTTTTATGCTCTAAGCAATGACGTCTACCATGGATGGGTGGTGAACATGAGAAAATACTCTAATAATGACATTTACAAATCTTTTATTTAGAAGAAAGGGTGAATCCATCTTATTGTAGCAGGATTCATTTGTTTCTATCATGACAATTTTCGAATGAAAATTAAATGTGATCGCATTTAGCCATGTTCTTTTAATAAAGAAAATTAATTTTAATATATTATCATTATAAAAAAATTGTACACTATCACATATTATGTGTAGCACCTATTCATAGTAAAAATTAATGACACAATTTTATATAAAAAGTTTAAAATTAGACATTAATATATATAAATACAATACAAAATTTAGGAGTAGGGATAAAGTTATACTCACTATAAGCTAAATTATTTTTGGCCAGATTAAGAAATTATAATTTATGTAAGTACAATTCCAGTACGTTTCTCACAGCTGAAGAAGTCTACCTTTCTATGTGACGTTACTTGACTAATCTAAAATCACTAGAAATAAAGTAATAATTCAAAATTTTTTGTAGATAATAAAAAATTCTAAAACATTTAAACTATAATAGTTATAGTCATGTCTTATCACGAAAATTCTCATGACTACTGTATCATAATTACATCAATTACTTATAAGTAAATTATAATACTTCATGATATTATGAGCAATAAATGCTAAGGGAAATATGCTATGCAACTTAAAGTGTAATAAGTATTAATAAGATTATAATCTCTTTGCTCTAATTTTTAATTTCCTTTATCTGCTTATCTCACATATATTTGAATGTCTTCTCTTTGGGAATTCTCATTCTCTGATGTTACTCTTAATATCGTGACGATAAGGTGAGACTTTTATGCCACATTAATCACGACAGGTAACATAAAAGGATCTTATATCTTATCCCTCTGCCTTTTTAACGGTTAACGGCAAATTTTAAATCTCTTCCTTTCAAAATACTTACTAGCCATAATGCATAAATTCACAATAGATATACAGATATATAAACTTAAGCCATAAATATAGCTTAAATAAAAGACTCAAATAACATAAAATAAGCAATAATTTGAATAATATATATAAGTTTGCCTCATAATAAATTAAATATTAAAATATAGAATTCAACAATAAACAAAATAAAGTGTAGAAGTTATAAATTAACTTATAAACTTAAAGTAAATGAAGTGCACAAGGACTAAAACAATATAAACTTAAGTAAAATAAACAACATAATATCTCAATAAAATTTCTCAAAATATAGAGTTAGCAAATCTAAATATTAGTTTCTAAAGGGACTGAATTTAAAATTATTTTTATTTAATTTCTTTGAATCCTTCTTATCATGGTTCGTGAATTTATCCTTGTCATCATGACACATTTTAGCATATATTGGTTTTGTCTTTTCAAGGGTCACAGTAATATTTATAAGTCAAATATCATCATATTATCCATAAATCAAGATATAAAATTTCAAATAAAAGTATTAATAATTTAATAACTCAAGTTCGTGTATAATAAATCTTACTTATGGTTAGATATAATATTTCATTGTTAATATTAGTCCCTTAAATAATTACCATAAAAATTGACAACTCAAAATAATGTATCAATATAAAAATAGTATTATAATGACAAGAATCATAATAATAATAATAATAATGATGATGATGATTATGCTAATAATAATAATAAGCAATAGTATAAAGAAACATTAAATAAATTAACTTGAAAGGATAAATAAAATAAAATTGAAATAATATTAAGTGATAATATAAATTAATATCAGATCAAATAACTTTGAACAATAAACAAAATATATTATAATGATAATTAATAGGAGCAATAACATAAAGGAACATGACATAACTTGGAACACAAGAAATAAAAATAGATTGCAATAGATAAATATTGAGTAACTTTAATGTAAGGAAAATAATAAATAAAATAGCTTAGAATAATAAAATAGGCTACAATGAATAAATAATAAAGAGCAATAATATAAAAGAACACTAAATAAAATAACTTGGAATAAATTATGATAAAGAGATATCAAATAAAATAATTTAAAATATAAAATAAATTGTGATAATAAATAATAATGAGTAATAATAATATTAATAAAATAACTTACAATAAATAAATATAACTATATTTTTATTTCACAAATTATTTCATTATCAACTTCTAGATTTGATAAGAATAAAATTAGTGTATTCCTATTAAATTATTCAGCAAACTCTACTTTTTTTTTTCTTTCTTTATCTTTTTCTTCTTCTTCTCTTTCGGCACCTAGTTTCTTATTTTACATTTTTTTTTCCTCCATTTTCACCGTGACCTTTTCCCTTTATACAGAGTTTTGGGTTGGTGAAAAATGTCGCTGGTGAGTTTTCAAATTTTTTTATTATTATTATAATTATTTTTCTTTGCCTGCATTTATACTTGTCGATTGTTGTCAAATTAAGGTAGCGTTTGGTAGATTACCTATTAAAATTATTAGTTAAGTAGATTACTACTTAAAAAGATTGCCATCTTTTAAATTGCTAATAATATTAAATATAGTGTTTGATATGTATAGGTAATTTAAGTGGCAATTTACACTATCCTATTTGGTATATTAAAAAAATTACTAGATAATAAATATATTAAACTAATATAATAATAATAATAATAAAATAGTTAATTATCATCATTATTATTGTTATTATTATTATTTGTTATAATAATATTAATAATTATTAATAATTATTAATTAATAAGAATAAGAAAATTTAATTATTAATTATGATTATAATATTAATTTTATTAATAATTATTATTAAAAATAATTAATAATATTATTAAATAATATTATTTAATAATAATTAATCATTAATATAATTAATTATGATAATATTAACAATAATTATAATTACAATAATTAATAACTAATGATAATATTTATTTTTAATAATAAATTATTATTATTATTATTATTATTATTATTTATTGATAATAATAATATTATTATTAATTAATAATAATTAATATCATTTTTAATAATTAATAATAATAATAATAACAATAACAATAATAATAATAATAGAATAATAGAATAATTGTCACATTGGTAGTAATTCACAATACTACCTTTTAAGGGAGTAATATACATTACTATATTAATAATAATCTATATTATCTTTAAAATTTGAATTACTAATAATATTACCCAACCAAATAATATAATATTATAAATCTATATAATTTAATCAAATATTATCGATAATTCAAATATATTACCCAATACAAAATGCGATTAACGCCTTTGTCCAGCTAAGGTCATTGTCCAACTATTCGCTGCTGAGTGCTGACTGAGTTCTCCTTCTTCTTTTTTCCCCCTTACATTTATTGCTTATGCAATTTTTCTTCAGCTAATATTCTTGCCACTGCTTCACGTCTGGCGTGAATTCTTCCTTCCTTCTTTTTTAATACTTATAATTATATTATTATTTATAATTATTATTATTATTTTATTTCTTCTAATATTAATATTTGATATTATTTTTTATTTTTAGTAAATAGAGTAATATATTTTAAAATTATTGTTACTGATTATAGTCTTACTTTAAAATTTAGTATCTTTATTTTAATTATTTGATCACTCAGTTATTCTCACAAAAATCAATTCAAGTAAATCAACTAAAATATTTTAATCAAGTAAATTAATTAGATTACTTAAATACTTTATGAAAAAAAAAGATATTACACTTACAGTCTTACGTGATTCTCTTGGTCTTTTTTTTCTTCCTTGTAGAGGGACACTATTGGGAACTATTTAATATTTTGGTTAAAATTAGTTTTTAATCCTTATATATGTTCCAAGTTTTAGTTTAGGTCTCTATGATATTACTAAATTAGCCCCTATTATCAGAAAATTATTAGTTAGTATTAATTTTTTGACATAACTAATAAGAGTTGATATGTGATATGATGAAATTCGGTTAAGGTTACTTCGACTTAAAAAAAATTAATTCAATACTATTTTGATTTCTTTTTCATTTTTTTGAAAAAAATCTGTTTCTATCTTAAAAAATACTTAAAAGAGATCATTTCAAAATTACATTAACCATGTTTCATATCTATGTCATATCTTATTAATTATGTTAGTAAAAATTAATAACATTTAATATTTTTTTAATAACAAATACAAGTCCTTAATAAAGTATCAATGTAGAGATATAAACCAAAATTTTTTTACTAAAATTTGGGATATGTATAGGAATCAAAAACTAATTTTAACATAATATTTATAATAAATTAAAAAAAAAAAGGGGCCAAGGCCGACGATCACTGTCTGCCAGTGCCCAGTGGATCAATCTCTATGTAGGCCCAACAATGACAATGACGTTCTTATTTGCGTCCAAGTAATGTGACTCGGATTCATCTATATGAAGGCACGTACAAAATATATATGCGTGCCATGACACCTTGTTTACAACTTGATTGTGACGAGTGGCTGGATGCTGCGGAAACGAATTTAATAATAAGACAAAATATGATTTTAGTCTTAAAAAAAATTTTGAGGGATAAATTATCTATTTAAGATTTGAAAATTTATAATCTTATAATCTAAAATATGGATATATTAATTTTTTTTATAAAATTTTTAAAATTTTTTTGATTATATGAATATAGACGAAAAGATTAATGTATCTCTTATTTTAAATGATGAGATATTATCCATAAATTTCTAAATTTTAGGGAATTAATTTACCCCCAAAATTTTCGTCAACCATCAAAACAGATATTTTGTCTAATATTTAACTAAGAAAATGATAAAAACTATTCGAAATTCACATGCTTCTAGAGTACTGTATCCTACTTCGGTCGCTCAGTCTTCTTTGATTGTTATCATCTGATATACTGCACTGCGAGTCTATCAACGATTGTTGGCATAGTGGATATGATCGTCTTCTTGGCTCACAAGCTAATTGTTCTGTTGCACATCGTGGCCACATATTACTCCGATAATTTTTTTTTTTTTTTCCAAATTTCTGATTCTGTTAACTTAAATGAGTTATTAAATACCTATTGCTTATTATTTATTAGTTATACTTAATATTGATAGTTCTAAAATTTAGGGACATACAAAGAGGGTATCAAAAGAGTTCGTATTTGAAAAGATCGAAGAGAGTACCACGGGGGCTAATGCTGATAGTTCTTTTCTCCTGTTCTTAATCCTTTCATGTATCACTTCTTAAAGAGCTAACAAGAATTTAGTGCAATAGTAAGTTAATTATACTCCCAACAATAGAGCTAAGGTTCAAATCTCAAAGAAAGTAATTATTGAAAAGATCTTTAGAAAATACTTAATGTTATAAATTGATTTTCGTACAACGATATACGAAGATGCAAAAGATGGGGAACTTTTTGTATATTGATCCAAAACCAAAGTTTATCTATCCTATTTTGACATTTTAACCCCAGCATGATTAGTTTAAAACAGTTTGTGTACAAAAAATAATTTGTATCAAATAGCAATGCTAAAGATATGTTAAGGCGTGCTTGTTTTAACCTTTAAAGAAATAGATTATAAAATTTGAATTTTTTATATAGTTAAAAAATTGAAAATAATTTTTTTTTTGAGATTATGATTATTTTAGAAAATTTATCCAAATATTTGAGAAATAATTTTTTCAATTTAAAAAAGTAATTTTTTTATTAAAAAATTGAAACAAACACATCATTAATTACAACAATACTAAAAAATCAAACTCATAATAATATATGTAGAAAAACCATAAAAGACAAAAAATAAAAATAGAAATAACAGAGTTTCTTCAAGCCACCACCATCAAGAAATGTGTCTCCTCCTCAATAAGTATGTTTTTAACCTTACCAAATGTTATTGTCTTGACTAGAGATAGAGAGAGTGGGGAATTGGTATATAAATTGAGATGAAGCTGTCTCACCCTCTCCCTTTATTATGGTATTTATATGGGGTAAGGATGATACTTGCTAATAATGCAAGACACATACCAAGGTATAGATAAAGGAATTTTTCCTATGTGAGTGGTGAGGAGGGCTTGGGCTAGGTGATTAAGAAATCCGGACGAATCATAAGTCCCCCAACCTCAAACTCTATAAGAGCGAAGAGGCTACCAAATGTCTTAGAAAGGCTGAGGGAATTGGAGATCAAACGGATCACCAAATAAATAAATAAGTTATCAAATATTTTTAATAAAACTAATAGCTAATAAATATTTAACCATTTGTTATTGAGTAGGATACTTTTATAAGTACCATACCAACTCCTTCCAACAATAAGAGTTTTGGCATAATGATAAAGATACATTACAATTTTGAGAAGAACTTCAATTTGATTTATAGAGAAAATACCTATTGAAATGATAAGTAAGGGAATTAGTCTCTTTTCCTAATAATAGGAAAAGGGATATTTTGGAAACCAAAAATACCAAAATGGGGATGGGGTGAGCCAGCCCGCTTTGGTAATATAGGTTTGTAATGCTAACCCACTCTATTTTTGGATTGGTTAGTAGGTTAGCCCTTAAAAAAAAATATTATTTTTATATTTTTAATGAGTTAATTCATGTAATAAAATTTTTAAGAATAAAAAAATTAATAAAATTTCACTTAAATATAATGAGATAATATTTATATAAATTTTTAAAAAAATAATTTATATAATTTATATCCAAATTTAAACATAATAAACTAATGATATAACTCAATTGCATCAAAGAAATGAATTATTAACAAATCTCTGTTAACGATAATAGACTAATAAAAAATCCTCAAAAATTAACCATAATAAGCTTTTACAAAAAATATAGAAACATAACCATCTCATGACCAAATATGTTTTCAATTTTTCTTTTTTAAAAAATACAAGTTCACGAGTCAAACCTACCCCATCTCTCCTTAAACCATGAGTTAGACAAGGGTAGTTAAATAAGTTAAAAATAGCAACCCATTTCAGTAATAACATATCTTATAAGTTTTAGTTATAAAAAATAATAATAAATAGTGAAAGACTTCCTCTATTTCGTCAATCGAGATTCATTCTTCTAATTCTCTGTAAATGTTGAGACCTTTACATGATTTAAAATTTTGCATTTAATAGCACCAAAACCATAATGATGATTAAAGAAAAATTGAACATTAATAAAATTTAAAATAAAACAATTTTTATGTTCATATATGTCAAAAATATATTATATTAAATTATTAAACTTGATGTATACAAATAAATAATTAAACAATTTGGAATCAATATCAAAATTTGATAAATATAAGGTGATCATATCTATAACAAAGAATTGTGAATGCAATATCAAATAAAAAAGTACGCTCCATCATTATATATCCAAAGCGCCGCAAGAACTACTGATGAAAACCAGGCAATGGCGTTTTTTAATTTTATTTCCAAACAATTAATAGGGATTGCACAATTTAATCAAATGAGAAGCAAAAACGATCATAAAGGCTATTTTGGATATACACCTTTCCTTGACTTCCTTCTATTTCTTCTTTTTTTTTTTTCCCAATGTGTTGATTCTTTTGCAACATTTGGATGATTCATCATAGTGTACATGAACATTGCTTCATTGAGTTCCCCCGATAAACGCCTAGGAGCAAAGAAACCAGGATAAATTATCTTTTGACCTGCATATCTTCCTTACAGCATATATCAAACTGCAATAACCACAATAGAGGCAAAAAAATCACACTGGATCAAATTCAGATGCGCAGCAATAGTATAACCATAAAGTACCATACCAACCAAAGGAATTGAGAAAATTTTAACAGAATAAAGAAGAGAAATGTGGTCAGAAGTTTACTTGCTTAATCCAAATCAAACGGTAGGACATCCTATTTACTAACATCCAAATCTTTAAGTTAGAAAAAGCTGAATCAGCACAACCAATAGATTCCCCTTTCTCCCTTAGTTAGAGAGCCCTATCAACCTGTTGCCATCCAAGGTCGTATACAACCTATTGTAACTCAGTCATCTCATCCCAGTTACCAGCAGCTTCATTTTTGACAATATTTCAACGCTAAGCCCCCTCCCCCTCATAATCATAGGTAATGATGAAGGATCTTTTCTTTGGGTAAGACGACTAGCAGAGGAAAGGCAAGAGGGTAACCTACCAATCTCATTTTGTAAGTAGCACTCTATGCATAACAGCTTCATCCTTGCAATGGGAACACCAACAGAGAAGCTGAAAGTTGGAGAAATCAAGAGTCTCCTCATATATACAATACTAAAATTATTGTTTATGCTATGAGTGTTATTGACCTGGGCTTGCACTAGTTATACAGCACTTGTACTTACCTATATTATTAGTAATAATATTAGTATAAAGTTAAGTTTTTTTTGGTCACACCACAATTACTCATTCTTTTAGTCACCAAAAATAAAAAATGTCTCTCAAAGCGTCACAAATGTTTTAGAATCTGTTTTTGTATTTGTTAAGAGTACATGAGTTCACAGTAGATGGTTAAAGGGCAGCAGATGATTAATCAAGACACTTCTGAAATGAAAAAAGAACCACTGTTTCAACCTTCAACTCATCTCATCCTAGAGAAATTATCTAATGCAAGGGTGAGAGAAAGTTTATAGGAAGCAAGGATTTAAAAGAGACGGAGAACAGGCTTGGTTTTGTTCATAAGCCTTGAACTCCGTTTGAAATCGGCATGACTGTACATGCTCATTCACATTAGATGACCTTTACCTCTCAAAAGTCTAGAGACCAATTACATTTAACATTGGAACTATTTCCATTATAATATGACGATACTGCAGCTAGTTTAATTAAATAGTGTTTAGCTGGTGGGCGTAACTTAAAGTAAGATCTTAACTTTCCAAATAAAAACCCGAGGTTTCTAGAATTCAACCAGTGGCATGGGGCTATGGGCGACATGAAGCAAACACAAACAAGGCAAAAGCTTTAAGTAGCCCCAAGGTGTGTTTGGTTTGGGAGTAAGAATGGGGGGTAAATTTTCATGGATCCCATTCATATGTAAAATTCAATACTTATTGTAGAATAACCCACCAAACACACAACAGAAGACCATTAAGTTAAAATAAGATCTTAACTTTCCAATCAAAATCCAAGGTTTGTAGAATGCAATCAATGGTATGGCGGGGCAGCTATGGGCAGAATGAAGCAAACATATTAGACAAAACAAGGCAGCCACCTTAACGGAGCCCCAAGTAAGATCCAATGCTTATTGTGGAATAACCCACCAAACACACCACAGAAAACCATTCCGTGATTCCACCAACCAGAATCATCTCAAAACATATTATTTAACGCACAATACATGAATTCGAATAACATATCCACAAATACCAAGATTTAATTTTTATGCAACGTTAATATGCACTATCCTCCAATTCTACATTGCCAATTCATTAAAAAAGAAAAAAAGAATGTTAGTATCACAAGTCACAACCACTACCATTTTCTATGATGCGTCTAAAAACATCATTCGTTGCCCATGTAAAAACAACTTACACTATCCGTTCAATGTTCATGAAATTGTACACTCTTATTACTAACCAACCCACTTAAATTCCATAAATCGGAAGATCAAAGATCAAACCTTTCCATGGCGCAACCAACACTAAAAGCACCATTCTTTCCAATCTAAGACCAAACTCCACAACATTTTAGTCAAGCGTTGATGCTAACGAACCATAAAAGCAAAAGACAACAAAAAGGAAAATTTTCATTGTAGTTCCTACCTGTTGTGTATAAGTCAAGACTAAACTAAGCTTAAGCTCCATCATCATCTTGAGAGAGGCTTCTGCAACAAGGCAGTGAGATAAACCTCCCCATTCTTGATCCCACCAGCATCAGTCTTATTCCCTATTGCCCACTTCACCTTCTTGTACCCCAACTTCCCTATCAAAGGCCCATACACCTTCTCAAGGTCCACCCCTTTGCTGAAGAACCTATCCAGCCACAAGTAACCTCCACCCCTCAACACTCTATCCACATCAAACAACAGAAACTCCATCATCGTCACCGGAATCCACCTGTTCACGGCGCGCCCGCACCGCACCAAGTCCACCACCCCGTCGAACACCGGCAGCCGCTGCTACAGCAGCACATGAAGCGGCAGAAGCCCCCTCAGCGCCACCGCCTCGCTGTACGGCGCGCCGACGCTCATCGTCGTCGTCACCACCGTCACGTTGCGGAGCTTCATAGCGGCGGCGAAGGACCCCGTCCCGCCGCCGACGTCGATCCCCAACCTGATCACCGACTTCGCGGATGTCGCGATCTGGAAGAGCTGCGAGATCGGGAGATCGAGGTCGGTCTTGTAGGTGGTGAACTTCGAGGAATCAACGGAAGGGTTGAACCCTAAATTAGGGTTTTGGCGGTGGAAGCAATCGAAGGATTTGCAGGAGTAGTGGTCCCAAATGACGGAGGAATCAGGGAGAGAAGAAGGGAAGGGGTTTTGAGGGAGGGGGTTGGGGGTTTTGCGGCGGGGTTCGGGAGAAGCAGCGACGGCGGGGAGGGGGTGGCAGCCGCGGAGGATGAGGGATTCGGCGAGGTCGGAGTCGGAGGGGCAGAGGGAGAAGGGGGTGTAGGTCATGTACTTGTGGAGGAGGTCGGGGTGGTTGTGGCAGGAGGAGGCTATGGGGGAGAGGTGGGAGTAGATGAGCAGATCTGGGGGGATGGTGGATTTTGTTGTGGCGGTGGAGGGGGTGGTGGAGTGTTGGAGGCGCGTGAGGTGGTTGATGGTGGCGCGTATGGTGTGGAGCTGTTGGAGGAGCTGGTCGGGGACTGGTGGGGGTGGTTTGGGGGATTTGGGGGATTGGAGGGTGGAGGAGAGGTGGTAGAGAGAGAGGATGTTGGTGGCCACCATTGCCATTAGGAGGAGAAGGTTTAGTGTCATGGTGGTGAACGTCAAACCCATTTCCTTTCTTCCTTCTTCTGCTCTCACTCACTCACTCACTCACTCACTCGCTGACTCTGGCTTTCTTTCTTCTTTTGTCTTGCTTGCTTTGGTTAATCGGGATTTGGGGACCTAAAAATGCTGTCTTTAAGGTTCACAAGTGGGGGTTTTGATTTAGATTTAGATTTGATTTGAGGTTGACTTAATTAGACTTGTGGGCTAAGTGAAGTAAAGTGGGTGAGGGAGTGAATGATTATGGAGTGGGGCGTGGGAGTGAGTGATTAGATTAGTGAAGGAGTATACAATTGAGTGTTGATGCTTGCTAGCATTCTACTAAAACGTAGGCTTTGGGGTTGGGGTCAGTGATTTCCAGCTATGTGCCATGTGTGGGACCGAGGAATCTCGGTTTTACTATATGTTGATGTAAATCTAGATTCTAGTTCTACCTGTGCTTGTATCAACACTCAACCATCAAGACAAACATATTTTTCGGTTTCGAATGGATGGATCGTAGCAGGTGAGTCGGTGGTGAACTAGAGTTAAGAGTTTCATTTATTTCTGTCTTTGGTTGGTTCCTAGTTTCTAATCTCTTCTTTACATTGTCCATTTTGTGATTAAAGGAATGAGAAAATATTACATATATCGTTTTCGGGTTGAATCAAATAATAAAACGGACAAAGCAGCAGGATGCACGTGAATTTGTGTCAAGTTGGATCTTGTTAATGCATTTCGTCGACATTTTCTTCAATCTCTCGTTGTTTTGTTCTTATTTCTTTATTTTCTCTCTCTTTCTTCGTGCTATCTTTATAATTTCAAACAAATTTAGGAATATTCGACGTAAGCTAAAGTGTTAACCTTGTTTAAATGAGGAAGTAACAAAAGAGATTGATTCACTTACCAACGAAGTAAGTTATTAACTATTTTGCGGTCAATAGAAACTTGTTAATTTAGGTAGGGACATGGATGCATTGGGCAGAAAAAGACGGTGGCACCCAATTCTCGAGTCCTCACGTCTCACAAGTAGCGGTGGTCACAAGTAGTGGAAGCATTTAATCATCCTTGGCCTACCATTGTACCAAGCTGGCTTTCGGTTCTGACGCCAGGGTTGCCCCTTGTCAATATTCAATATTGCTCGGGTTTTAACTTTCCACGTTCTATCTTTTTGTTCTGATAGAAGAGCGTCATCCGCAGTTATACATTTGTTGCCTTTCTAGCCTAGCGTTGGAGACAATGGCACAATGCACCCAAGTCACAGCAGTATTCATATTTATTGCCCTCTCAACAAAAAAATTTCATTCCTTAACATAGTAAAAAAATATCCGTTTTCGGTACTAACAAAAATTCTTTTTAGCTAAATGATGCTCGTTCTGAAGCTAGACCTGTCACACGGGAGGGGCCAGAAACCAAAGAACCATGAACAGTATAGGCGCTTCAGTGAAGCCGTTTTCGCGACAGATGGATCTCAACCCAGGGAACAAATAACAGTAGAGATTAAAAGGAAGATCAAACCTTTCCTCACAAGAGAAGAAGGCCCTAACGCGATTTTGCACAAAAATTGTATGCTGGAACCCGACAACAAGCCGCCATAAGTGCTCATTCCGAAAAAATTAAATCAAATACGAAAATCTTTCCCTAATCACCAATTAGGAAACGACAAGCTAGAACCGAATATTTTATAGAGTGATAAAGGAATACGAGGCTACTAAAACTTCATACCTCCTTGATTTGAATATGAATCTTTTAATGAGCCTGGAATTTAGACTACAGCATCATCAATCATCTAATCCTCAACATAGATAAGTTTACACATTATCGAGTGATTTTTTTCCTCATCCCAAAGCACAATTGAAGGGAAAAAGGTACCTCAGAGAAACAATACAGTCACCTAGATGACCAAAATACAGAGGTGAACAATTTTATAGTTCCGCATTGAATTAGAATAATAAACAATTTCAAAAGACAGTTTAGAAACTATCATCCACGAAATTTTGTAAATAGAAAAGCCATTGCATTTCATTTCAGACAATCCTCTCCAATTCCCTGGCATAACTGAGGGTCTGGTTGATGAGTTGCAGGGAGGGTATTTCTTTACAAGGAGCGGATTCTTTTGCCTTTTGGAAAAAGACACAACCATTCTTAATCTCCCACTCGGGATGCTCCTGCAATCAATAGATGATAACTTAAGAACACGAGAACAAAATGAAATTGTGCAATGAAAGATGAAGGATTTTCTGTTTTATAAACTACTATAAGTAATCTCATTCAAACACTCACATATCAAACAATGAATACATATAGATAAATAAATTGAGAAGTCACGGCATTGCTCACCTCTTTAATATATTCCAGGAGTTCCTGATCTGAGGTGAACATCAACATTTGCTTAGCATCATTCATTGAAAGATAGTCATATGCCTTCTCACTGCATCCTGCTATTTCATCCCTGAATGATTCAAAACAGATTTTAACTAATTAGAAAATATGGATGCAAAAATGGTAACATAACATACAGCACTGAAAAAAAAAATTAAGATTATAATGAAGTCTATGCTTCTGCCTAATTGCCATTGTAGGAAGCAAAAACAATAGAATTAGAAGAATATAAATGAGAAATAAAGTTCAATAACAATAACTATAGAAACTGGTTCTCAGTATAAACATCCAAACTAGTCTAACTAAGCAACTTCTGAAGTAAATAAATCTAGCTGGAGGTCCAGTTTCTTCTAGCTCATCACTTTGAGTTCAATCATCTGCTAGGCTATTAGAAAAAGATAAATAAATAAATAGCAATTATTACCTCACGGTCTTTGCCAAAAGATCCATGAAATAAACATATGTATCATGTGGCACTGTCTGCCGTGCGCTCAAGACGCGATTGTATGCCCCTTCCATAAAAGATTGCTCCAACTCCACAGCATGCTTAATGCAAGGATTTTCTAAAGCAGCAGATGAAAGCAATTCCAACTCAGTATGGAATTCAGCAATCCTATTCTGCACAAGTAGTCTCAAAAGGTTGAGACCTAATATTGGGTATTCTTGAGGAGATGGTGGGAGTCGATTACTGCACCAAAGTAAAAGTCCCCTTAAAATACAAGAACTCAATGGGAAACAAAACAAAAACAGCACATAACATCACATTCCAACATAGATACTAATTTTCTGTTTGTTGGCACACGGCATACAGGTTTATGTTAAACAAATGATGAGGAAATGTTTATAGTCAGGGTTATAGATTCAGCTGTATCAGAATGGAAACAGATCTTTTGTACATGTAATGAATGGGAGCAAGAATCAGTTACCAGGCATCTGTATAATATGGTTTCAACTGGAAGAAATCCCTCTCGAAGGCATCTTGATCCTCAATTTTAACACTAAGGACAACAGCATGCTCATATATATCCCCTGGAAGTTTCAAACATCAATAGGGAAAAAAAATGAGACAAAGGACTTGTAGCAGTTAGTTAAATTTTTAAAAATTCATTATTTTTAAGCAGCTATCAACTTATTCATGTGAATATGATTTAGTTGTGAGTAAAAACTTTTGTAATTTGTTTGCTTTGATCAATACAGCTCGTCTTTTCTCTGCCTTTGAGCATCTAACTGCTTCCACCACAATCAATCATTAAATTTGTTAGATTCAGGTATCAGAGAGAAAGTGAAGAAAGCCAAAGAACAAGATAGAAAATGTTGATAGAATTTCAGAGAGAAAGAAAATGAGTTGTCTGTGTTCTGAATGAATGAGTTACATCAGTTGAGTTCTGACTAGATAACGTGTGAGCACTAAGCACTAGGCTCTAACAGAATTCCTACAGCCTAACAAACTTGGCATCAGTTGCTGTAACTGATTGCCAGATATCACAATAAACATGTCAAAATCTGAGGCGTCCAACTGCCTCTGATACTCTAACAAAGTTAATAGCAACCTTCTATTGCTAACAATAGTTGGAATACCACAAAAAGGATTGTTAAGTTTAATCTGTACTTGCCACTGCCTACTATGATAGCAGCAATGGAAGAAAAAGTCAGTTTTCAATCACAAAGTGCTTGTAGCTAATTTACGAAAAAATATCAACCAAATTTAAGATTCAATCGTGTTACAGTTGAAGAAGAGGAGATATGCTTCTATAACATAAAGTAGGCTTAGCAATGATCCACAAAATGAACAAACATATATATATATATATATATATATATATATATATATATATATATTAAAAAACAGAGTAACTGATTGGAGTGAAGCATGTTACTTGCTATTGTTAATTCGCGAACAGCATTAGGCGTATCTTCAAACAAGGGTGGAAGGCTTCTGAACTCTGTCAGTTTAACCTACAAGTAAAAACAAAGTCATACAGTATTTACACACACTGCGAAAAATCCAACAGCAGCAAATATGACCCGAAAAGCAGAAATTTATGACTTAGCTAAATACTATCTTATACACTATGTACATCAGGACATGAATTCAAAATGCTTGCAGTATTCCTATAAACCCAATAACTAATAAAACACTTTACAACACACTCCTTGCAAATCAATCATCAAATTTCGAGCTGTTCCTTTATATACTATGAAGGTTCCAATCTAGCACATCACACCATGCTTGACTTCATTGCTATACTATCAAACAAAGGTAACAACTTTGGGCATCTCCGAAATCTGAACAAAATGGGTACAATTCGAACCGACCTATAATGCATCATTGCTATAATTATCTCAAAGTAAAGCAACCTAGATCAACCCACAACTTTTTGACTTCGCAAAACGCCAAATTTAAATTCAAATTTTCTGAAAAAAATAAATAAAGCAACTGAATTGATATTCAAAGAGCAACAAATGGTACGAATTATTTTTTAAAAAATAGAGTGTCGTAAATGAAATAGGGTTTGGTTGGGTGGGCATTTTACCTTTAGCTGGGAAAGGAGATTAGAACAGGTATCATAGTCATTCCTGAGAAACGCAGCCTTAAAGCGATCGAAGAGCTGAGAAACCTCTGTTAGCTTCGGATCCATTGACGCTGATCTTTCTTCACCAGCACTGCACTGCACTGCACTACAACCCCTCTTTCACAGCGGGAACAGGTGGAGTGCTTCGAACGACAATTACGATGGACGGTGCCCCTTCTCTCAATGATAATAAATAGTAACCATTCTTGGGCCCTTCGCTCTGGGCTTAACAAAGTGTGACAGGCCGGCCCAATATGATATCAATAGGCGCTACTTTCCCTTGAAGATCCATAAGACCAAGACAGCTTAATACCCCACAACGGAGCTATAATCGAAAGGTGTAATTATGATACATTATTAATATAAAGTATTTTAATTTGTTAATTAATTATCTTAATATACGTATGATTTTTGGAATAATTATTTTAGAACTCAATTATTTATAATAATATGGGAATAAAATTAACGTTTGGTTAATTTAATTTGTTCACCACTTATTCACTTTAAGTAAGACCTTAAATTCAAGTTTTTTGGATTAATAAAAAAAAACTAGCATTAAGGAGAATTTTATCTCAATAGTACGTCGACCTAGTTCAAGTTTGATTGCTACACTGTCAATATAAAATTTACTACACCAGCAACAAATTATGTTTTGTCACATTATTAAAAATATTTGATATTCATAATAATTATCTTAAACTTTACACTTAAAAATAAGGGTAAATCCTTATTCATATCTCTTATATTTAATAAAGATTTCAATTTTTTTCTTAATTTATTTTATTTTATTTATGTCCCTAATGTTTCAATATTGTCATTCCTGTAAACACTATCTAAATGGCTGATAGAAAATAATGATGTGCCTACAGGAATATAAACATTGAAATATTTGTAAAATATTAGGAATATAAATAAAATAAAAAAGAGATATAAATAGAATATTAAGATTATCTTCTCCCAATTATCTTCTTTCTCAACTCTCTTCTTCCTCAACTCCCATCTCCTTGCTCCTATATTCTCTTGTGTGCTACTTTTCCACTATGTCTTTTCTGCTCTCATCTACATAATCTTATAATGCATGTTCTTTGATTACGAGAGAAGATACATTTTTTCCGAGAGATTAATTTATTTGCACTGGTAGTGTATCAATCAATATAATTGCAAAAAAAAATTAATTTATAATTGGTAATTATCCATTGTAATAATTAGTCATTATAATTTGATATTTTTTTGTAATTCTATTGACTAATAGTATAAAATTATTTTTTATTATTAATATAAAAGAATTGATCTATTTTTTATAAATCATAAAATATATTCCCAAGTATTAGTTATTTTAAATGTTTATAAGATTAGTTTTTATTCTATTGTGAAGGTATATCCGTTATGCAATTTTTATATAAAAATTATGTTCATAAAAATTAAACTCATATACTTTAAAAGTTCGAAACTATTTAGTCTCAATTAATTATTTGTAAATAAATAAATTGTGCAATACTAACCTAGTACTTTATACTCATATCTTTCCTTTATTTTAGGGCCTACGATAGGAAGAGAAAATTTTCTTGCCTATTTTAAAATATGGAAAAAAGGGATTGCCACGTCTAATGGCCATTCGCCAACTCTTTAATAAATGATCTTGTCTCATTCCAAGTTTAAGTATCCTTCCTAAATAGATTATGTCCCCAAACATTTTACAAGCGTTAATCATTAAGAAACCAAACCATAGTAGCACTAGACAATTGCTAGGAAGCCTCTCTCGTCCCTATAGTCAGTCATAAGGATTAGAATGTCTTGCATTTTGTCCTAGTTTAGTAGTATTCTTTATAGAGGTACTCTAATTTATGAAAAATACAAGTCAATTTATTTTGTTTAATAAACTAAAAAGTCAAGATGATTTTGCTCTTTGCTTTTAAAAGTCAGGAGGTGTTTTCGAGAGTCCTCATGAGATGCTTTTTAAAATTAGTTTATGCTTTCCAAAATTTAAAAGACTAATATAATTTTACTTTATTAATAATATTAAAAATATAAATTATTTTTTTTAATATTTATAAATATTGTAATCATTTTAGTCATTTTAAATATTAAGATCAATTTTACTAAATACTACTTTTATGGCTTCTGTTTATTAGAGTAATTTTTATATTACTTTATCAAATGATATTACTATGACTTTTTGAGAACAACTTTTAAAGAGCCGAGAGAGGTTAACAACTTTTAAAAAATTACAACAATACCAAACTAAGGGCTTGTTTGATAACTATTTTTTAAAACAGTTTTTGATTTTTAGAAATAAAAAAACTAAAAAATCTGTTTGATTAATTGTTTATTAGAGATTATTTTGAAAAATAGAAAACTGATTTTGTGTTTTAAAAACAAAAAACAGAAAATAGTTAAAAGATGTTTTGGGTTTTTTATTTTTAAGATCAAGTAAAAATGTGGTGGCATTTTTGAAAATATATTATTTTATTATTTTGGCACCCCTTTCGAATCATAATGAACAAAACACTTTCAAAATAAAAACCATTCCCTTTCCCCTCTCGATCTCTCTTCCAAATGAAAATGCAAGCTAAGAGAGAGACAAGACAGAGAGAAAGCGAGAAGAGGAAGAGAAGGATGTGACATTGAAAGTGAATCAATGAGAGAGAGATACAAGAAAGAGCAGAATGGAGCGAGGGATGACACAGAGAGTGAAAGGGAACAGAGAGGCAAAGGGAGAGGTGACAGAAAGGGTGAAATATGTGGCGGTGGGTGGAAGAAAAGTTAAAAAGGCAGGGGAATTGTGTGTGCTAGCAACATATAGGTATTGGGTGGTCTTACAAAAATGAACAAAATGTAGGTGGACCAACTTCT
Source organism: Pterocarpus macrocarpus (assembly GCA_031439585.1). Lineage (NCBI taxonomy): Eukaryota > Viridiplantae > Streptophyta > Magnoliopsida > Fabales > Fabaceae > Pterocarpus > Pterocarpus macrocarpus. The sequence continues at coordinate 40,388,079 of CM062518.1, forward strand.
AGAAAGTCATAAAGAATATTATTCATTTAATATGAATATCTTATGGTATTAGGATAAAATTGAATTTCCAATTTGTTGGTTTTTATTTTAAAAATTATTTGTCAAACAAGTTTCTTATTTTATTATTTTTAAAAATTGATTAATATTAGAAAAATAAATTTATGCTCAATGAATTAATGCTAGATAAATAGATTTATGAATATAAAAATATATCAACTTGTATTAAAACTTTGTTTATTGAGATGTTATGAAAGTTTTATGTATCAAATTTAATATAATATTAAATTATGTTATTTTTAATAATACATCTATACTATATCTATTATACTTTTAAAAAAAATTTACCAAACAAATTTTTATGTTTTATTACTTTTAAAACTTATTTTTAAAAATAACTATTCAAACAAATATTTTATTTTTTATAATTTAAAAACTGTTTTCAAAATATTATTGTCAAACAGATTTTTTTGTTCTTTTATTTTTAAAAATTGATTTTAAGCTTATTTTTTAAAATTATTTTGGAAAACTACAAAACAAAAACAATTCCAAACAAGTCCCTTATGATCATATTATGTATCAAAATTATTATTACATTCAATTATGCTATTATATATTTGCAACTTTTAAAAAATTTTTACCAAACAAGTTCTTGTTTTATTACTTTTAAACCTTATTTTTAAAAATAATCATTCAAACAGATTTTCTATTTTTTACCACTAAAAAACTATTTTCAAAACAAAGTTATCAAACAAATTTTTTTGTTCTTTTATTTTTAAAAATTAAACTTAAAAACAATTTTATAAAACAATTTTTAAAAACTAAAAAATAAAACACTTTCAAACAAGCCCCAAGTCTTTGTCCACCCCATCTAGTCAATCCCATAAAAACAATTCCATAATAATTAACAACTATTATTAAAATAAAAAATTATTTTAAGTATAGTAATTATAAAAATTAATGTATTTAATGTCAAAATGACAAAATGATTAATAAATATAAAATGGAAGAATATCAATTGAATATGTCTTTAATCAAATAAATAATAAAGAATAACACAAAAGATGATAATAATAAAAGGAACTTTTTATTTTTCATATTGCACTGAAAATTTAATCTTCATGTAAAACAATGAATTGAGATATAAATTAATATTAACAATGATAAAATAATAATTTCAATAGAATAAAATTAAATAAATATAATATAACTTAAATTGGAAAATAGAAAATTATAATTAAAATGATTTAACTATTTTAGTTGATGACAATTATCAACACTAGAATAACATTTTATTAATTCTTGTTAATTAAACACAAAATAAAATTTAAAAAATATTTAAAAAAATGATGCACTTAATAAAATACGAAGTTAAATTAGTAACCTATCCAAATTAAAAATAATAAAGTGAAAAAAAACATAAAAATCACACAACAAATACACATATGAAAAGGGTATTTATAATATGTTCATTTAATTATTTTAATCTAATTCTTTTTTCCCCATATTTTGGCCTCTATATCAAAAGTTTATTTTAAATATAAATAGTTGTTATTTTACTAAAAGCAAACGCCAAACTATAGTGGAGTATTTCAAATATATTCAATTCATATTATTAAATCTATTTTTATCTTTTCCATTTATTATATCTGTTTAATGTGATAAAATAAATGTCCACTAACCAACTCCTTATTAAAAATTCAAATTTTAACTATTAAACATCATAATTTTTTTATAGTTAATTACTATTTATTTGAATAAGTTATTGATTAAATTTATTCACTTAATTGACAATTTGAAATTTTATGTGTTTTTTATTAAATTATATATAGTATATAAAATAATTAGTTAAAATTTAAAAATTAAAATTAATACACTCTAAATTATTTTTTATTTTTAATATTACAATATTTTTTAATCTTATTTTATTTTTATGCAGTTTTAACTTATATATGAATGCTTCACTATTTAAAATCTCCTTTTTACAGATTTTTTTTTCTTTATTTGAATATTTTCTAGAATTTCCTTTTTGAATGAACACATTAATTTTTTTTTCTATATTTAAATTCTTTTTGAAAATTTATTTTTTAAATGAACGCATTTAATTTTTTTTTTTGGTTCAATTTTTTAAATTATTTGCTGCATTTTTATCTTCAAATAAATATATTTAATGCAGAATAATTCTAATTAGATACATGGAAAAGTTTCCATATTATATTTTCTATTTCATTAGTAGTATATATACAAGTATCTGGATTAAAGAAAGGGATAAGTTTATTAATTGAGAAACCAACACTCTTTTTTTTTTTTTTTTCCATAACTAACATTACTCGAATATATCAGTTTAATGCTTGTTTGATTCACGTCTCTTTCGCAACAAAGGAATAAAGCATTTCTCAATATACTTATATCGAAAGTAGAGATATTATTACTTCTATAAAAGGTATTATTAACACCAGTTAATAGGGGTTAAATCGCCTGATCAATTTTTCACTCATATATTATTATAATTTAAGTTTAATTTTTAAATTTTTTTATTAGTAAATAATTTATAAATATTTATATAATTATTTGATAAACTTAAAAATATATTCTAATTTTAAATTAAGGTGAATCTTTTCTTTAATCTAAATTTTTGTCAATAAAAGAATTTATTACTGTCTCTGTTGGTATAAAAATATAATAAATTATTTAAATTGACAGATAAATTGAAACAGAGATAATAACAACTTTCAAATACATGTAAATTATTTTATTTTATTTTTTAATGAAACAAATGTGACTTATTCTTTTCGGATCAATAAACCGATGTGGCTTTCAGTTGACGCAGCCCAGGCCCAACAATCGCTTAACTGCCACGCGTGGCTAAAACATTTGTTGGGGGCGTTGGGACCGTCGATGGAAATACATCGTGCTTTTGATCTCTGAAAAGTGAAAACTCAAAGACAATCGCTTATTATTGCAAACGCGACCTGCAAGAGCTCGTGATTACTGGTGAATAAGCAGAGCTCAGCCCATTTGGAGACCCGCTAGGGTTTCTTCTGCTCAATTTACAAAATGGTACTTTTCCATTTCAATTCCCTTTTCATTCTAGGGATTCAAACGCTAAGTTTGTCTAGGGTATTATGGGCTTGTCCTGTTCCCAATTATTGAATTGAATGATTGCTGAATCGAAGTAGACATTCACATGCATTCACGCATTTTCGAGCCTCGAACGAAATAGTGAATGGAATCTTCGATAAATTTTGACCCAAGTAGGGTTCGTAGCTGTGGCCATAAGCTAGTTTTTCGGGGTTGCAATCCCCTACACAATTTGGAATTTTGAGGTAGGAAAAATTTAGCTGTATCCGCACAGTAAAGTTACAAACTTTGCATGTTATGGTTCTGTCTGTTGAGTTTTTATCTGTTAGTTTGACGATCTGCGGCCTCTAACTGTATTATCAATGGTGAAGTGAAACCTTGACAACGAACTTAAACGCTACACATCTTTCAATTTGAACTCCACATTGGCCGGGGATTTAACGATTTTGATCACAAGTGGTTCCTTCTTTCTTGCTTGCTGTCTGGAGCTGTTTGTGGGGAATAAGCTTATTGCTCTTCTTTGCTGTTGCATATATTCGTGTTTCATACCCATTGCTAGTGCAAAGAAGTTTTGCATTTGAGCATTTTTATGCACTGATTTAATCTTTGGGTGTGGGATCCTCACTGCAACTGTACTCTGCATACAGCTTTTTTTTTAAAAATAAAAAATAAAAAATTATGGCCTTTTTTGGTTTTTATATGAATATCTAACTGCTAATTTCAGGCTGACCCTGAGTTGGAAGCAATCAGGCAGAGAAGAATGCAGGAGCTTATGGCTCAGCATGGCATGGTTAGCGATCATTGCCTTGTGCTTATTTTTATTTTTTCACAGCCAAGTCAGGGTTTGCTTGTAATTGTATTGATATTCGTGATCATCTTTTATTAATTAACAGGGGAATCAGCAGAACTCTGAGCAGCAGAAGGCTCAGGAAGATGCGAAGAGGTTAGTTTATGGATATAGATGTCTTGTATTATTACATAAATTATTGTAATCAGTTCCATAGATTTCACCTCGGAGATTTGTTCTTCTATTTATACTTCTAATGCGCTCTTAGATTTTTTTCCCTGAAGTAAGAAAGTTATTGATCCAAATGGAAAAACAATTAATTTAGGGAGGCTGAGGAACGAAGACAAATGATGCTTAGTCAGATATTGTCAGCTGAAGCACGAGAAAGACGTAAGTTCATAACATAATCTTGCCTTCTTAGTTGTTAATTGACTTTTTATCCATCATTGTTATCATGGTTTTCCCTAGAAGTTAATCTGATTAATGATATGTTTATTTTGCTGTAGTATACTGCTGATAAAAGATAAAAGTGAATACACCAAAAAAAAAAAAAAGACAGATAAAAGTGAAACTTTTGTCAATTGCAATTGCATAATATAACAATTTAATATTTCATTCCTCTCTTCAATCAATGCATTAATGGGTATAGAGACTCATGTTGGGCCATAGTTGTTAGTATTGTGCATTTGTTGGTGTATACTTAAACTTTCAAATGTTGTATTCACGTCATATCATGTGCTGTCGGATATTTTTGACACCAACACAAACTATATAAATAGAGGTAGATGTACTATCATAAAACATACATCAGGAATAAGAATATATAAGATATTACTAGATTGTTGATATCCATTTCATTCTATATTATCTTGTTGTGACTAAAGGCTTTCACTAGAATATATACCAAAATGAACCCTGTTAGAATTATATTAGTGTATATGGGTATGCCTTTGCAGATGTTGTGCCTAAGTACCCAAGTTTCTATCCAAGGTACATACCGAAGTGTAACTTTGACAAGTGCTTTCATATTGGTGGCCTAATAAGTAGCAATTTCTTGTTTTTTCTCTCTCCCTCTACACTCTGTTCTCTGTTTGTCCCTGCATGAGTGTTTGTTCTTGATAGGTACCCTCTATCATATTTGGATTTCAAATTTCAAAATTAATTTGTAGATGGAAAGGTCATGTTTGCCAATGTACCTCAGGATTATCCTATGAAAATTTGAAGGGATGAAGCATTTAGCTACATGTAATTAGCTTTCTTACATTCTTTTAAATTTCTGCTGTCATTATTTGCAGTTGCTCGAATTGCTTTGGTGAAACCTGAGAAAGCAAGAGGTGTTGAAGATGTTATATTGAGAGCTGCTCAAATGGGTCAGATAACTGAAAAGGTACACTGGATCTTGTCTTTTGCTGCAACCTCCCTCCTTCTTATCATATGCCGATGTTGGTAACGTTTATAATAAACTCAATGAAATTTTTGTGTGATATATTGTCATTTGGTCGGTGAAGTTCTAGTTGTACTACTACTGTTTATTTGTTCAGTCAATCAATAAACCGGAAGAGGTCTAGGGCCCTCAATCTATACTTGCATGCTATGTCTTTACCTGACAGAAATGGTGTAATGTGCTTTTTCATATTTATAAGAGGTTTAGTGTTCTCAAATTTCATGTAACTTGCATCTAATTGGTGTAATCTTAACTCTGCTTTTTAAAACAGAAAAATTTAGATTATTGAAATTTTACGTAAGATGCCGCAAGTCTGAAGATATAAGTGTAGACTGCATATGATTGGTTGAGAATGAATTTACTTGTATAGGTAGAGTGTCTTTAATCTGCAATATATATGCAAGGAAGTTGGTTTCTGATGATGATTTGCATGAACCAGATTTAGGTCTCTTGTAGTTTTAAGGTTTTTTACATTTTTTTACAGTTCCAATTGTGAAAATATGGCTATAATATGTAGTATGCTGGTTTTAAATTGTTTTCCCTTTTGATGGCTGCGTGGTGACACCTGTAATGCTTGTCCCCCTACCCCCATGTTGTCCTTACTCTCTATATTATATATAATATAAGGAAGGGAAGAAATGGAAAATTGAAGTAAGTTGTCCATATGAAGCATTAGTGTATCTAACATACCTCATCTATTCAATGGCATGTTTAGGTTACTGAGGAAAGACTCATATCACTGCTGGAGCAGATAAACAACCAAACAACAAGGCAGACAAAAGTTACAGTAAGTTGTAGGATATTGGATACATTGTTCTATTCTCCAAGTCTATATATTGACCATGTCATTTATCTTCTACTCTTTCAGATACAGAGGCGTCGAAGTGTTCTCGAGGATGATGATTAGCTTTTACTGTCTCTTTAAACGGTGTGCTGATTACTGATTTCATGCTTTATTATGTATTTTACCAACAGAGGATTATATAAGTGGATTGTGAAGTATATCTGTTTCATTATGAATTTTTGGTTTTCTCTTGCCAGCCTCCTAAGTAGGCTATATACTTGAAAATTTTAATTAACATTCTGGCATACTCATTTGTAAAACAATTTCTAGCATGTGGATGGCATCTCAGAGATTACAAGTGTGCAATGTACCCTGGAATAGTTTCTTGTTTCTTCCCAGTACCTTTGAATGTAATGATCACAAGATGCCCTAGCTGCCTCATTCTGTTATCTCGTGCTTTTGTTAGTGACGTGGTTGCTTTTCCAATGAGACATAGTCGAGGGTTATTGTGATTAGTTTTAAGGCTCAAGTTGATCCTTTGACTTATTAATTCCAAAATATTCAAATCATGCATAGAGAAAAGAAAATATTTGCATCCCAACAATGTTACATACATGCGTAAGCTCACATTACTCAACATTTTCAGATTTTTTACCATTTGGTTATAATTGGTTATCTAATTTTCTGCATATTTATACTTTGATTTTGCAATATAAGCAGATGTTAAGGCACATATCTAAAACTGATGTGTGTTTAGCAATTATCGTTGCATCCTATGTAAATAGTCAACTGTACCAGCATCGTTGTATTTATATATTTTCAGTAGAGTTTATCTTTTGAGAAGCAGTGTCAAAGAAATTTATGTGAAGAAAGAAAATCATATGGGGAGACAGTTGTTCTATTATAAATAATTGCAGCCTTGTAGTTGCTGAATTTTTCTTTCAAAGGGGACTCGTACATCAAAATATTTCTTACAAAATATTATATTTGTCAAATTTGGTTTGTTGGTTGATAAGCTAAGGAACTTAAATGTCAACGCTAAAAAAAAATAGAGGTCCAGCGTTCTAATGTTTGGTTTCATTTATATGGATGCACGATACGATGGTACGAGTCGTTGTCTTTATTAATAAAGAGAAAGAAGATGCTACAAATAAAAGGATCTATTGGATTTGCAAGAGAATACAAGAACAATGAAGCTGTGTCCCGTAAATGATGTTATAGTGTCTTATTATGTCATCTGCTAAATTATTAAAAAGGTGAATTATACTGATCTCTCTTAAGGTTTAGTGTATTTATATTCGGTATATTTTTAATTTATTTTGTTCAGTGTATTATTTATAAATAGAGAAATGTCGAATGTAATTACACTAAATTTTAGGAGAGGTCAATGTAATTCATCCTTATTAAAATATAAATACTTTTTTAAAGATTTTGTTTATAGTTTAATATAAATACTAATATAAATACCCGTCTATTTATTTGTACCCCTCTTATTAAAATTAATTGGCTTATTTTACGTTTGATTTACTGTTTTCATTGTTTTCTACATATTTTCTCCACATATTTCTAAACTATTTTGGATAATTTTGGCATGGGGTACAAATAAATAGAAAATTTCATTGATTAGATTTATAAATAAAATTAAATGAAAACTTAATCCCTAAAATTTTTATCTTTAGCTTTTATTCTCATACCAAATCTTTACGGTAAGATTTTATTATCTTTTTCATAAGAAGTCCTGGTGTGCTATATTAGTGTTTTCTTTTTTCCCCCTCATCCTAATGCATTCATTCTAGATTTGCAAATGAATAAAAGAATTGGTGCCAAAAATTAATCATCAATTCTTTTTATTTTTTTTTATTTTTGACTAAACCAATAATATCCGAAACTTATTGAACTTCAACTAATTTGTCATGAGTCAAGTTAGCCCATTTTAGAGTAAAACTCCATTATTATTAGTTCTTTTTCATTTATAAGATTTGAATTGAAGAATTTTCTTCAAATGAATAAATATCAAATCACTTGAACTAATCAAACATTGACAATTAATTACCAAACTAAAAATATAATTGTAAATTGTTGAGTCTTACCATGTCTTTTTTTTAATTTATGGTTTGAATTAAAGTTTCTCTAGTTGTTTTTATCTAAATAATAATTTTGAAATTTCAAACAAAAATTTAAATAAATATTTAAGAAATATTAATTGTAAGACAATTTTAGAAACCACCAAGTCTTACAAGGTGGAATTAGGATTGTCTGTCTTGATCTTTTTTAACAATATTAATTAAAAGGAAATGTATAAAAAATTAAAACAATTAGATAATTTTTTTTCCGTTTGTATTATATCATAAAATCATTTTTCTTTTAAATTTAAACGAACACACTTTTAATTTTTAAGTATCAATTATAAGGACAAAAAAAAAAAAGCTAAATTTAATGAAGCAAATTAATTTAGCAATATACATCTCTTGATTGATTCTAAAGATCCAAACATTTAAAACATTTTAGAAGTTAATTTAACCTTATCTCTTGGATAGAGCATTTGAAGGAGGGAATGTAATTTTTGAAAGAATTTAAAATTTCTTATGATAAAATATTGTATTTAGATATTTAATTAAAAAAATTTACAAAATTCAAGGGATTTTATCTTTACCTGCATGAAATAAAGGATTTCAATTTCAATCTATTAACAAGGAATTTTAAATTCTCCTTCTCTCCTAAATATACACTCATCTCTCTCTCTCTCTCATCACAACTTAAAAATTTTATCATTCAAATTACATAAATTTTTGCTATGGTTAATCGTCTATATGCTCGACACCATTACTACTTCCGAAAAAAATAAAATAAAACGTTATTTTTCCCATAGGAATTCGGGACCGAATACAAACACTGAAACATTTGTGAATGTGCCTTTCCGAAATTGTTATTGTGCAAAATTCCCGGTCCTCTTTAGTCTCATTTTAAAAATTTATAAATTACGAGAATTTTATTATTTTATTCAGATAAAATATTTTGTTATTGAAGGTAATGTAATTACTTTATACAAATAAAGTATTTTATAAGTGAAGGTAATGTAACTACTTTATCTAAATAAAAAATTTTAAAATTGAAGGTAATTTAATTTAAGCATTTAAATTTTGTTGTATTTAAAATTTTCTGAAATGTGGAAACGCTATATGCAAACACACAGAATAAAATTTGATTTGTGAATTAATATTTTTTTTCTAAACCACCACTTCCTATCTCGAGTTAGATTAGCCAATTATGAGGGTAAAACTCTCTCAATATTAATTTTTTTTTTCTATCAATAAGATTTGAACTTAAAACCTTATTTAAGAGAATTAAGTATCAAATTACTTGAATAAATCAAATATTTGTAAATCAATTTAAATTTAATTTTTATGATTGTACACACAAATAAGCATGTTATTAGTAGTAAAAAAATAGTGAGTTTAAGAAAGTTTAGTTGGTTTAATACCAAAAGTACGGTTTCAGATTTGAATTTTATGAATAGCGCAAAAAAGTAAAAAAATGCTGAGAAAATTTTAACTTATAATGGCTAACCTAACTCAACTCAAATCAAAGTTGGATAAACTTTAGATACTAAAGATTTCATAAAATATAGTATGAATTTTTTATTATTAAAGTTCTATGCAATAATATTTAGTGAATAAATCTAGCGTATTTTATTTAGGTATCGCAGTCAAGTAATTAAGTGATGTTAAGTTAGCTCCTAAAGTATCATAGTCAAGTAATTAAGTGATGTCCAAGTTAGCTCCTATGTTCTTGATTAATTGATTTCTTTAATTGTGTCAAAGGCAGAGATCTATGCTAAAACTGTTATAGTGATATATTTTGAAACTTGGTTCCAAATATTTATAGTATAGCTGAAAATTAAACCTGTGATCACAAACAAGCTTATTATATACACCGCCGTATGTTTGTCTTTCATTAAACTAATCCCTTACAATCATTAATGTGTAGTAATGTTAGGCACTGCTACATCTCACCATTTTCTCGTTTGTTTTTATTGGTGTACATCATTTTCTCGCCAATTATGCAGCCACTCACGGCCACTAATTTGTGCGAGCCTCAAACTACGTTTTACTTAGACATGATCTACCATCACAAGCAACATGCCGCAACAATAATGCAACATGGCCACGAGACCATGTGTCCGTGTCCGTATCTTCCTTCGTAATTATGCAACCAAATGTACGACCCTACACTCTATATGTTACTGTCAAAACATAAAGTATGCAACAAAATGACCCATGAATCGCACGGAAAGTTAATGTTAATTAGAAGTCTCATCCAATTTTTTCCACACTCACATGATTTCATTTTGAGCCACTCCCCCACGAGCCACCTAGGAGCGCGTGAGTGTAACACCTTCTCCTGAACGAATGGCACCAGGATCATAAGTTAACATTTGGAACCCCACCCTACGTCAACACCGCCCTCATTCCTGTACCTATGTACTGCAATACATGTCTCTCTCTCTCTTCAATCTCTGTTATAACTTCCATTGCCTTTTTGTTCCCTCACCACATGACTTGTTTATCCTCACAACGAAAAGCTCAAAATTTTCCTCTGTTTCCCCTGTTTCCTCTGTTTTCTCTGTTTTTCCCTTCTTCTCTGCATTCACACAATTTTCCTGTGTTTTGAAACCGACCCTTTCCTGGAAAACTGTTTAATCATCCAAAGCTACAGGCTTTTCCTTGTGTTAACGCGGTTTTATGCATCCCCAGAGAACCCCAACATCGATTTAAGGGAATAATAACATGGAAAAGGAGCCTCTGCTCCCATACTTCAGCCCCAGAAAGAGGCCTCCTATATTGCCACCACATCTTTGTCCATTGCCAGAGGATGATGAGATTGTTCTTCCTGCTTCCCCTGCTTTGTTCAAGGATCGACTCATCTTTGGTCCTTCCCCTGCATCCCCAAAAGACCCTTCACCTTTGGTTGAGGCCTTAGCACTCTCAATCAATTCACCAAAACCTTCTTCTTCCTGTTCACAGGACTTCGCATCCGCACTCCTTGAATCACAACTGTCCCAACAGAACCAACAGCAACAGCAACAGCAGCAGCAGCACCTATCTTCTTGGCTTGTTGACCCCAATTATCCATGGCGCAAGACCAACCTCCACCGCTCCAAAACTGCACCAGCTATGGCTGTGATCAGTGATTTCAACCACGAATCAACAGTGAAAAGGCCACAATTTGGTAGCCAGTCAATTGTTCACCAGGCTTTTATTCTCCTTGTTCTTTATTTGTCGTTAGGGGTAGTTATTTATTGGTTCAATCGTCATAATTTTACAGCAACTGAGACTCATCCTATAGTGGATGCATTGTATTTCTGTATAGTGACAATGTGCACAATAGGATATGGTGACATTATTCCCAATAGTACCACAACCAAGCTTTTCTCTATATTGTTTGTGTTGGTGGGTTTTGGATTTATAGACATATTGCTTAGTGGGATGGTTAGCTATGTTCTGGATTTGCAGGAGAATCATTTGCTGAGGACAGTGAAGAGTAGCGGTGAGAAGGATGGGAGGTCATATATAATTGATGTGAAGAAAGGGAGGATGAGGATTAGGATGAAGGTGGCATTGGCATTGGGGGTTGTGGTCCTTTGTATTGGACTTGGTGTCGGGGTTATGCATTTTGTGGAAAAGCTCAGTTGGTTAGATTCTTTTTATCTTTCAGTTATGTCAGTTACAACTGTTGGCTACGGAGATCAGGCATTCAAGACCTTGCATGGCCGTATCTTTGCTGCAATTTGGTTGCTTGTGTCAACGCTAGCAGTGGCCCGAGCATTCCTCTATTTGGCTGAGGCAAGAGTAGATAAGCGGCATAGGAAGATGGCAAAGTGGATTCTTGGTCAGGATATGACTGTTTCTGAGTTTCTTGCTGCAGATATAGACAACAACGGCTTTGTGAGGTATGCACTGCTAAGCTTCCATCTCATAAAAGTTGAGTAATTTTTGGCATTGATATTATTGTTCATGAAAGTAAAGCAAATATTATTCAGTGTTTACTGTTCAGACACTTTCCAATTTTACAAGTTTTTTTTTTATTTTTTTATTTATGTTATTTTTGTCCCATATGCATCATGGACCATTTTATTTTTAAGTATGAAATTGGTATCTGCATAAATGCATAGATATATTAGCTGAAGTATAACATTTATTTTGGCAGATATAAGATATGATACGAAAACAGAGGAAAAGTAGGAAATTTAACTTAAGTATTGATGATAACTTAAATGTCTGTTAGTATGGAATGGCATGGCATGGCATGATGGAATTCTGAGCATCTGTAGAAGTGATTAAAAACTTTCAATTGTTGCACATTCTTTAACTTTGCAGAGTTCCTTGGTTTCCTTTTATTTTGTTTACCAGCAACAGATATTGAGAAATCATATGTATTGTGTATGGATGTTGGTTGCTCTAATCATGTTTATTTGGACAATCTTATCCTTAAAAGTGTTCACTTAAGGAGGCAACTAGCTAAATAGTCATTGAAACTTAATGTTTACCCTTTTATTCTCCAAGATCTACTCAATTGTAATCTAATGTATAGAGTATTTATTTTAAAATTTTTATATTATTTGCTTTGGTGTTACGTAGACCATTCTGGTTCTATAATGGGTTGGTATATGGTTCCACTTCTTAGGCCTCTTCTTGTTGTAAATATCAAAGCAGAAGATGTAGATGACAGAAATTGTTAACCAGGAATTTTTATTTTTATTTTTTACCTTTTTTGAGGCTATTACTGTAGTTTGCAATGCATGCTTTACTTGCTTAGTTTGGGGGTTTGCATCAGTGTTGCTTTTTGTTTCTAAGTGGTATTTTCATTATGTTGGATGTCTTGAATTTTACTTTCAAGCGGCACTACACAGTATACACTACAGGTTCCTGTTTTTCTTTGTAAAAGGGAATAAATTGTTATCTTGTTTTCTCTTTTCTTTTCCTCATAATATTGGTAGTTGCATCCTTCTAGCCCGAGTTATATGTTGATTGAACTAATCTAAACAACTGATATTTTTAGCTGGCTACAAAATGTTGAATGATTCATAGCACTAGCAAGAAAGCAAGTAAGCCAATCTGGCTATCACCACAACTCATGCAATGCAAGTACCTAGCAGTTTATTTCCATGCGATATGCTTCTTTTAGACTTTACTGGGGCTATCAAGATTTGAAAACATTGGGTGGGATCTTTCTATTTCAATTTAGGAGTTCCCTTCATAGTAGTATATATTATGGACATGTGGAAGAATGTGTTTTATTATCTTTCAGTGTAGTTGTTTGCTGTTTTGTGATGAAATAAGATAGTAACTAAAGAGAACTACATAAGAAATTTGTTCCAAAGGAGATTCTAGTGCAAATGTTGTTATGGGAGTTTAAGGGTATGTTTCGATGGAGGGTTCTGGAGAGATAGAAAAGGGAAGACGTATTTTTAGTTTTTGAAGTTAGGAAATTATAAATTTATGAAGCTAAAAATAGGATGATAGATAGGTTTTATGATAATCTATCATTTTATTCTTTTTCTTTCAAATATATATATATTTTTTTAAATTGGAACATGTTTTCTTAAAATGAACAATTATCTTGCCTTCTCTCCCTCCCAAAGTTCAAAACCCTCCTTTACAAACATACCCTAAAGGACTAAAGATCCTACACTGGTATCATCTTATGAAAATACTTTCTGAGAATTGTCACAACTTGCTTGATGTTGTTTGTGTAAGAAGTACACAAGGTGCATGACTCGCTATTACTTTATGGTATGGCTCATTATTTTTGGTGCATGGCTATGTTCCATTTAGAGTGCAATGGAAAAGAGTTTCAAGAAACAGTTCTTTTTGGTTTAAAACAAGTGTGCTCAATAATTTCTTTAATTTGATTGCTATTGTGCTCTTTGTGCTGGATGCAAAGAGCAACCAATGAGGTGGAGCCGCCCCAAACATACTAGAGGAGAGGGCTGCTTGTTTGATGGAGCCGCCACTAGGCTAATGGCCTATGTTAGGAGGAAAGGCCTATCAACATGGTGGAGCTGCCCAAGGATATGAGAGGGGAGGCCTGCCCATTAGAGGGAGCCACCACTATGTAGTTGGCCTATCTTAGGAGGAAAAGGGCGATCAACGAGGTGGAGCCGCCTTAAATTTCAGTTTTCTCATTGAAGGTGCAACCAAAGATGTTACTTAGATGGTTCAGCTGCTGGGTTTCTTAAGTTCCATTAAAATGAGTTGTTTTATTTTGTGGGTTTAATACCTGTAACAAGCTAGAGCGTATTAAGCTTTAGCTTGAGGGAGTTGTTAGAGAATATTGAGATTTGAAAATATCTTTAAATTAATGTAGAATATATTCAGAATATATTGTGGACTTAATTAGTCATCTAATTGAGAAAGCAATCTTCGGATTCCTAATTTGTTTACTTCGGGTTATTGGCCTTCTTATTGGTGGACTTGGGCTCATGCTAGTAGTACTAGTATTTGACCTAGCCATTAGTATAACTAAAGGTATTAGGCTAGTGTTTTGAATCCCATTATCTATCAATAATATAGGCGGTGTTATTTGTGTTTGATCTCTCTATTTTCTTAATTTGTGTTTGATCTCTCTATTTTCTTAATCCTAAATTCATAACTCTTCAACAAATCTTATGCCCCAATGAATGCCATTGATGATGGCTGCTGCTATCATTTCTATTTGATCGTGTTTTGAGATCAGTTATATGAGTGGGTTTCCGTGTATTGAAACTAGTATGGTGCTTGAGTGAAGTACTAATGAGATCACTTTGGATGGATGATTATTGTAACTATAAATCATGATACATTTTTCATTAATTAAATCCTTTTTAAAATGGAAAACCCGATTACATGCTGTTAGGGATCGGGCCAAGCTTAATGGGTGCTAGTTGTATTGTTGAATAGGAGTGAGAAAGAGAGTGTGACTGTGTAGGTGTGCGTGAGTGGTGAGGTGTGTGTTGTAATGTGAGTGGGGTAACAGAATACGAGGTATAAGTAGGATGTAAGGGAGGGGAATATGGGAGAAGTTAGCTATGAAATTAATGGGAAAGGACTTGGGAGGCTACTGGGTTCCTCGGATTACCCAAAGAGTGGTCTTCCTTTTATCCTTTGATTTTCTTGCTTGTATACATGATTCTGAGCTTATTTCCTCCGCTGGGATTCAGCCATATATCAGTGAATACAGTGTTATTTTCCTTCATTTCTCTACTCTGTTACCAGGTTCCTAAGACATGCTTTTCTTTTATTGGATGCTCATCATCTATGGATTCCTTTTTGACTTAGTTTGGTTTTCTATATAACCATTTAGATAAGCCTGTAGTTCTTTAACATTTGTCTTGTGCGTAAAGATTCTTCCCATTGTTTCTGGTTTGTTTGGCCATATCTTGTTTCACTATTGTGGATTATGGACACACTTATTGTAATGTCCTATAAGTTAGGTCTGATTTGTTTGCATATCCAAATTTTTAATTCATTTACTCTTTGCTTTTCTTCAGGTCCTTAACCACAATATTATCATTCTTTGTCTTTTGTTGTTTGAATTGTGTTCTTTAGTCTTTATCTCCTAGAAAGATTATGTTCATTTATTTTGACTGAATTTGGTGACTTATACATATTGTGCCTTTTCTGAATATGTCGAGTTTTTGGCATGCAGTAAATCTGAATATGTTATATACAAGCTCAAGGAGATGGGAAAAGTATCGGAGAAGGACATCATGCAGATTAGTGAGAAGTTTGATAGACTAGATACTGGGAACTGTGGAAAAATAACACTTGCTGATCTTATGGAGAGTCATCATTGAATTGATGAGCTCTGTATGGCAATTCAAGATGCAAGGGAATTCTATTTCTGCAGTGTTGTCAATTAGAGAAGGGCTTGTCAGATACTCAAGTTGCATGCTGGCAAGTGGTGAACCACAGTTGATGGGAACTATTTTCTTTTGGAGATTGGGAGGGATAGTTGATTCTCAAGTTGCATTCTGGTGATTTTCCCCCCCACCCTTTTGATGAGGCACCTTGAACGCAATTATGTTCTCTTGCCTGAATTTTGCAGATTATTTAGTGGATGGTAAGCACTACTGACCTTGCCAGAATGTGGTTATTACCATTTGTAATATAGTTAGGTTATGAGATTAGTGGTAATGAAGGGGCAAATTTTGATTGGATAAACTATTATTTTGTACATATCCTTTTTGAAGATGAATGGCGTTGATTCTTTAGCATTTTCTTTCCGGTGAGCTTCCCTGGCTTTGATTGTGTCTC
This sequence comes from Pterocarpus macrocarpus, assembly GCA_031439585.1. Lineage (NCBI taxonomy): Eukaryota > Viridiplantae > Streptophyta > Magnoliopsida > Fabales > Fabaceae > Pterocarpus > Pterocarpus macrocarpus. The sequence continues at coordinate 40,404,467 of CM062518.1, forward strand.
GCAAGTTGCACAAATCAATGTGGAACATCTTGGTGATTCTCTTGCGTTGTTCTTGCCAAGATGATTCGATTTGAGTAGCTAAGGTTGTAAGAGAAAATGCTTTGTAGTGCTTACATAATCCAATTCTGAGTTGAGTAATGACATCTACATTCAAATTCACTTATTTATTTGTAAGTCATTAGATTACACTTCCAGTCCTTGTACTTATTTCTGGATGATTTTGATTGTGCACATACCTATGGTTGTTCACAGCTCGGTGCTTGCTTTTGTTAGTGCTGGAGGCAGGAAAAAACACTTATCGGAATCAATTAAAAAAAAAAAACAATAACACTTCCCAAAACAATTGTGATCCAAGTTTTCCTTTGCTACCTTTTATTGGGTGTGTTTGATTGGGAGGAAAGAAATTGGAAGGAAGGAAGTTGAGAGACAAGAAGTTGAGTGGAAAAAAATAGAGTAAATTTATATTTTTTATAGGTATGTTTGGATGAAAAGAAAATGAGAAGAAAGGAAAATAGAAGGAAAATTATTATTTTTTTATTTGTTTGTGTGAAAAAGTGAAAGAAAATAAAAAGATAGTGATAATAAATAATAATTTTAATCTTATGTTGTTATAAAAGGTATTTTAACTATATTAATTAATATTAAAATAAAAATTTCACCATTTTAATTTAATAGTTTAAAATAATATCATCCTTTTAAATTAAACTAATATTAATGAAAATAAATTATTCAAAATTATTTAAAATAGTTAATCCAATATTTTAAAAATATTATTTAAAAATATATTTTACCAACTAAACAAGACCAAAAATATTATTTAACTATTATTTAAAATTCTTAACATAGTACCAAAAAAAAAAAACAAAACTTATGTAATATATTATTCAAAATAAAATATCTGTTTAGAATAAAATGATATAACCGAAAAAAATTTAAATTGTATATTACTTGTGCTTTGGGTATTTTATTTATTTATTTTTAATAATATAATGATAAAAAAAATTAAAATTATTTAAATAAAAATTTTAGAAGTATTAATCTGAAAGAAATAAAAAAGATAAAAGAGTTGAGGGATTATGCAACATCTATCCTGCTGTTGCACATCTTAAACCCCTCCCCTATGCTTATATCATCTCCCCTCCGTCTCTCGCAACGCAGGAGGGCAAGAATGGAAACAGCACCCACGCTTTTCCCCTTTTTACTTTTTTGTTCAACAGTGGACAAAAATAAAAACTCTCTACTGTTTATATGGGATCTACTAATTTTTTAGTATTATTCAATCTTTCCTTTCCAACTTTTTCCTCCAATCAAATATAACCTAAATGCACGTTGGTATTTGCGGGTAACTAAATCAAACCGGCAGAAGCAGTAAAATTATTCATTAATCTTTATCTAAAGGGTTTGTCTATAATGCACCTCATAAAGTGAGGTTCATCACGCATCTTGTATGATTGGTGGTCAGATGTGAAGGTGCACCAATACACCTTATGAAATTAATGGTCAGATGTAAAGGTGTATTGGTACACCCTCACATCTGACCATCAATCATACAAAGTGCATGATGCACCTCTCAAAATGAGGTGCATCATAGCATTCGCCTTATCTAAAAGCTTAAATTTTTATGAGTTGGTCCTGATACTGTTATATCAGCTGGCATAGTTAATATTTAGAAAAAATAAAATAAAATAAAATAAAAATCTTTTTGATTGTCTGCAAACCATTATTTGGACTATTCATGATGAAATTGAGATTTGTATCTGACAAACGATAAGGTTCTATTCTTATCATGAATTTGTGAGCTATACGATGAACAGATGCAGACAAGATTACTTTAATCGCGGATTAGTCCCATTTCCACTAAAGCTGAAGCAACATTAATTTTATGTTCCTACTGTCACTTCAAAGGGCTTATCCTCGTAGTTTTCACGTTGTTGATTGCTTTGTGCCCTCCTAGGAATGATCCTTTATTTCATTTCATTTGCGTACACTACCTGACTCTTGAATTGACATATTTTGAGGAATTTCGATACTTTTCTTTTTCTTTAATACTAGGAGAAGGTGGATTTATATATGAGAGAGACAGATATAAACCCTAACAAACCTAATATTGAACCAAAGAATGAATAGGCCCTAACAAACCTAATAGTGAACTAACAAAATTATCTTTTTCTATGAAGAATTCTTTTGCCCTTCTTCAAGGAAGGTTACTACCATCCAATTTTTTTGAATTGGACTAATCATGGTGATTCAATTAACAATTTAACTACACAAGATTATGGAGGAAGAGAACACAATAAATTTTCCTAATCATGCCCTCTTCTATTGTCACTGACCTATACTGCATGTTATACTGCATGTTGCAACATGCATTATTGGGCTGACAATGAAAGACATTCATAGGAATATTAGTTGCATCATGCATTATTGGGCTGACAAGGACAGACATTAATAGGTATATTAGCCATTGCCTAAGCTCAAGATAGACCCATTTTATATTCCCCAACACTGAACCTCTGATGGTATTAGGTGCTCCAAGAATGATATTCATTTGCGGGGAGGCCCTTAGACTGCTAAACTAGCTGGGTCAGTAGTGGATTTCAGTTGTGGGCTAAAATAGTTTGCTGAAAGGCCTAACATCTTTGACAAGTTTTATACCTTCATAAAAGAGGAGTAAAGACATTATTACATCATAGTAAAAGCTATTGGTGAACGCCATAAAAAAAAAAAGGGAGGGACAAATATTTGGTGGCAATGGATAGAGGCCACGAATTGCCTATTTCTCTTTGTATGGTGTGCACCAAGATGTTTATTTTGATGTATAAATATTAAATTACATTACTAAAAATGTAAATGAATCATATTTCAACCTTTTGACTTGTTCAATCGTTCTCTTCAGTGCAACTTGACGGTCCTTACACAAAAACGGTTCTAAACTACAAGTTTTAAATGCATTTTGAGCATTTTATGGAAGAAGTAAGCCACCAAACAAACAGAAAATGACAAAAACAGATAGCGTATGTCCAAGGTGCCCATTATTTGAGGCTTCTCTGCAGTCCTTTGACCACTGAGAATTAAATTTTAAAATGACGTTACTACGCAACAAGGCAAAACTCAGCCTGGCAGCATTCTTAATTGATAGCCGAATTCTCCATGTAAACTATTTGACAAAGTTCTCTTTGGCAATAGGAAAAGGTTGAGATAAAGCACAGTCAGAGATTATATTATATATTCTTGACTGATATAAAGCACATGTGAATGTAACTGTTTGTTTGCATAAAGCATACTATAGTTGTGGAATTAGGTGAGCATTGTCGTGAACCATTTGGATTCTGGAATATCATATGGGGGTACACTATGCTTTTTTGATTTTTTTTTTTTCAACAGTATGAAAAAGGCTTCATTCAGTACTATAAATGATAAAAACAAAGAATTAGGTATGAGGGTTTGGTTTTGTTCTCAAAAGGCTGCATAGCTTCCATTGCATTTTCTTTTACCCTTGTGTGTGTTTCCTTGTTTACCTCGTTTTCCTTTTAGGCATAATGATTATTTCAGCCTTCATATTGGAAAAAACAAACAAAATGCTAATGATAGCGTGTGATGGAGTGACGAGCAGTCAAAGACATTTTTGAGGTTGTATAGTGGAGAGTTCGGTCTCTATTGTATGTTTCTTTTTGCAATTATGTCTAGGCAACACTTTTGTAGTCCAGAGGAAGGAATGCAACAAATTTCAGTGTTGAATGGAAAGTTCTATATAATTGTTGGGAATCTGTGACTCGGTAAAAGATTGTAAATTCCAAAGCTACTTTTTGGGTTTTGGAAGAATCAAACCAATCTCAGTTGCCATAACCATGCTTTGTCACTGAGAACTGAAAGTTTTAATCTTGAGGTGTTGAACACTGTTCTATTCAAGCTTGTTTCAGTCAAGGTGAATAGCAATAGGTACATTTGGTGGGGGAAATAAATTAGAACATAATATATACTAGGCTACATCTAAGACGGGTATTAGTTAGTGAATGCTTACTTATGAGAAAACTAGAACTGAATCCAAAGCCTAATGTCTAGACAAAATTCAGTCTTATCAATTAAGCCAATTCATTGACAAAGTGAAAGACAATTAATACTCATCTAACAAAAGGGTAAAAGCAATGTTGACTCAGGTAGATTTTAAATCGATTATATTTTTTATTTAGATATTTTTCAGTACAACTGATTTACTGATTTAGTAAGGATTCAATCATACATTTTGTCAATAAAATTAAATCATGAACAATAAATTTGTGAGTTCAGTCTCTGTTAGATTTTTGAAAGATGGATAAAAGATAATACCAAAAATTTTGCACTTATTTCTTTGTGTTTCTTAAATGTATCGATCTAATAATCTTTTGAAGCTAACTGTACTAAACTTAATCGTGTGATTTAAATAATTTGTTTGAGTGAGTCTAATATTCACTGATACTGGAAAGCAGAACAAAACAATCCTTAATTTTTAAGAGAAGGGAGAAAGACAAGGTAAAATATACCAGATAGAAAAATGACAGCCCATATGACCAAGTCAATTATCCTTAATTATTTGTATTTGTATATTTGAGAAATAACGATTCTAACTAAAATAATTGTGAAGTATTAATTAAATGAAAAAGGCTATTTCTTTCTCTATCTTCTTGTTTACTAGTAAGTGAGTTGGTGGGTCATAGAAGGATCAAATCACGTTTTAAATTAATATAAAGTGGAAAGGAGGAAAGTGTTAGTAGTTAGAACAGTCAAATTAATCCTTGACTTCTGAAAGAATCAAATCAAAGGGGAACCCTTTCACACATATTATAGACTGAGCTGATCGTCAAAATTCAAGTATTGCGTGGAGACGGAACCTTGGGAAGTTGTGCTGCCATATAAATATTACAACTTTAATTAATTATAATCATGTATTATATACTATTAGATCAAAAAAATTATTGAAAAATTAGACCAAGTTGTTGGAACATTCCAAGTGGCGCGGATGTGTGATTGATGAAATGTTGACTTTTGCTTTCAAGTCAATAGGAAATAATTAATTCATGAAGGAAAAGAGAGTGAGTTCAAGGTGGAAAAGTGTTTAGTGATGTGGATTGATTTGCTAGCTTATAATAAACTTATGCTACAAGACAAGGCAACACTAGCTTGCTAGACTTGTATCTGTCAAAGAACCGCAGCAAGTGGAATCCAGAAAGCTTGTTGTTTAAGTTAAATTTAATGCATTCTGTGCTTAGAGGAGAGGGTTTCCTTCAGGATAAGAATTGCTTTATCTGAAGAAATTTCCAATTTCCAGATATACATAGCCACACTATTATATGCGGATGTGAAGGATTGATACATTTATAAGTTATTACAGATTAATCTCTACTTCTATGTTTATCTACGTACTCTAGCACGACTAAGATATTTTGCCCATGATAATTATATTATCTGTATTCAAATTCAGAAATTTGTATTAGTCAGTAATTTTTAATCTCATTATCTCAATTTTGGAATGAAGAGAGCCTATCTGCACTTTAATTCTTTTTGTCTCCCCCACCACCCAAAAATAAAAAATAAAAAAGCTCTAACGTTACCTATACAGAGATTTGATAATCCAAGTGTGAATCGTTGGTTCAAAGTTCAAATACATTATCTTGTATATAATTCCTCACTCTTCAGCATCAATCTACTCATACATTATACAAATTTGATTGGACTAAAGTTGCCACTTCTGTGTACCAAAAAAAAAGGTGCCACTTCTAAGATTAACGATTGATTGACATTCTACCAGCAAGGGTGTTAAGATAGCTCTATCACAATCGTTTTCGTTTCACTTTAATTTAGTGTGATCATCTATGTTATTTTGCGTGACAATCACTTCTTCCTACTTGCTCATGTAGATTATAAATGCAAATTATAGGTTGTCAATTGGTTCAATGGCCTAGCTTTAGATGATTGATTATGAGAGAAAAAAAATAGAAAACTTGAAATTTCAGGTAGTGCCTGTTCTATAGCTAGCTTCATAAATTGTGAATTCGGTGTGTGTAGCATAACGTATAAACCATGGGTTTTATATCTTCGAAGCGCACGCATGGCATGTTGAAGTAGTGTTATTCTCCCCTTTTAAGAAAAGTAGTGTCTCTCCCCTTCAGACTATTATTCTCTTTATATTGAAGAATTTTTCTATAATCAAATCTTGGCAGACCTCGCTTTTGGGGTAAAGTTCGTTTCGCATCTGATTTCATAAGACTGCCTTAAGCTGAGACTGACTAGCTTAGATTGACTGCTTGCTAGTAGTTGAATTAACATCACAAAATGAGAATTTCAATTTTTTCTAATGTGAAAAAGAAAGACATCTCCAATTTCATGTGGCTATTAACCTTTACTATTTAATTGTCCTCTTTTTTTATGCTAAATACAAGAAGCCGAATCTGTTAATATTAATATCAACTAAAACACCTTCAGGGTGACTCTTCGAGCCACATCTTCTTTGTCTTTAATGCACTTTTCAAAGCTGCATGTGACAAAACGATGGGCAACCCCATTAACACACGAGCAATCCTTATCCAAGTCATATGCCGCATCCTAAATTTGAGCACCCAAAACATATGTCACACGTGACATACCATTCTTTCTCTAATTATCTTCCTTGGTTCTAATAATTTGGACCCTTAATAGTTCATACTCACAGCTTGACTTCGAGGCATGCCATTTGTCCAATCCTATCCCAATCCTCTTCAATCTTATTCATGTAACTGTTACACCTTCTTCATCCCCCAAACTCCTCTCGTAGTCATATGTAACCTTCTTCTCATCATTATGGCGTGGCCACGTCTTATCTATCATCAACTTTGCCCTATTCTTATTCTATATATTGATGATTTGAAGTAGACTCTCTTAATAACTTTCCACTCGTTCTGTACAAATCCTCCTTCCTCTCCGTGAATCATGGTCAATCATGGTCTGCATCCTGCAAATCAAATTACCTCAAAATGTAGCAAAATCTTCCTCTCAATATTCAAATAAATTTCATTTGCATTTTAATGATAAATACGCATGCATAGTTTTTTTCCTTTAGATTTTTATGATAAATGTACTCCTCGGCTAATTTTCATGATTGCATTGGTTTAAGGTTCAAACCCAAATATTTAAGGTAAAGAGCACAGTTTCTTAACTCTACGACAATCTCTTGAATTTCTATTATATATATATATATGGTGTACTTGATTTTCAAACTCGAAATAAGTAAGAGAGACTAAGTGAAACTATCCGCCAAAGGCCTAATCATACATGCCTAGTTGACTAGTAATGGTCCGACGGATATAAAAGGTGATGGTTTTATTTTTGTGAATGCATGAGGCTTTTAATTAGCTCTGAGTAAATAACAAAACTCAAGTATAAATTATATAAATATATGTGGTCATACCAAATTGAGTCAGCTTGATCCTTTTCTCCCCTTATTTTCCTTTCAAACGGAAGACTACGAAAGCAATTTCAAGAATCTAAATATAATATAGCCATAGCAATATATGGCAGAATGTGTGGACCATGAAAATGACTATTTTATGCCTTAAATTTGGGGGGTTGGAGGCAACCCGAGTGCGTCGACATCCATAAAGATTCTTTATCTCTATGAATGCTCAATACACCTAACAAATAACCTGCCCTCTTCTATATTGATAATGACTTCCATCATCAACACCAAATACTTCTATATTTTATGCCACATATAATAGATAAAACTGATTTTGGTCAACAATATCATGCTTTTTCATTATTTTTTATTCGTTTGATTCAGAAACAATGTCAAGTTCTTCCATACAAAATAATTAAAAATGAAAAAGAACATAAGTTGTCCCTTTTAAGCAACCGCTCCCATCCAATTAACTCTAAAATGATGCGTTCAACTCTCTTTCATTTGTCATTTCGCGTGAAGTAGTCTTCTAAGAGGTGCATAAGCTTTCCATACATAATTGATGTATTTATGTTTATAATTTTACATTATCAATCGTGTTGCTAAATTAACCTTCTAGATATTTAGGTTCCTAGACTAATATGAATTGTTTTAATTTAAGTCTTTATTATGATTACACATGACGCACCGCTTATTCTTTTATACGTCACACATTTACTTGATTTATACTATTTGGTTATAGACTTGATTAGTATGCTATGAATTGTATACACTGCCTTGTGTATTCAAAAGGGAACAAGCTGTCATATTTTTTAATTTTTGGTTGCAAATGGAAAACAAACGCTATTCATTGTTGTTGCATCATTGTAATTTTTTATTTGGTATCCTAAGATTATGGAAACAGATGAATCAATTTTGAATGAATTATAGTTATAAATAGTTGTGAAATCTTGATACTATATGATAAGGCTCAATTTTGATTTATTGCCGGTTTAATATACTTATAATTTTATAATTTTGTAATCTTTTCATTGTGTTAAAACAATTTCTATTTTTTTTCCCTAAAAAGGAAAGAACTTGAGCTTGATATGGCAACTCCATATATGAAAGGTAAAGTTTGTTTCAATAATATTGCAATAGTATATAATAAAAATAGATGTAAGAAACTTTAAATTCCAACAAAGTTAAACTCTATATCATACTAGTCAAGCTATATCTTTATAGTTTCTCTAGGTTAACACAACTCAGCATACCTTTGGCGTTTTTGTTTTCTAATCTGATAATGCTAATTTGGATTAGAGCGGAAGAATGAAGATCTTTTTGACGCGTACTTATAAAAATATATAAGAAATATATTTTATCTCTCTTTTTTGTTCGATTAATAAAATATCTAAGGTGATAATAAAATAAAGAAACTAGGTTTGGAGGAAGGCCTCCGGTGGAGAAACTACTAAGTAATAATCTGTCAAATTTGTTGAGAATTTAATTTGAAGAATATCGCTCATTAACTTCTGCTCATACACTACTGAAGATCTTCGCTAAAGTTCCCAAAGCACTTCCAAAGCGATGATTGACAAGAAAGCTAAGTAAGGAGCTCATATACTTAAGGATTAATCGGCATGAATGTGGTTTAGGGTGTTACTATGTATTAAGCCACCTATAGGACTACGTACTAAACCACAAATCCAACCGTGGGATAGTAGTTTGTTATATATTACTACGTACCAAGTTTGTAATTTTGTTTATTTTACAATATTCTCCTAAACCGCATGCCTTTGTGAAAGTGAGGCCAATTTTCTATTAGAATACCAATGGTTATTGAGTCTGGTGAAAAAGGGGTTACTTTTTGATTAGTTTTTCGCATGTGATGACTACAGTTTGAATTTCAATTATAAAGAAGTGTTTGTATTTAGTATTCGATCCTATTTTGAATAGAATTACTTTTAATAAATAATAATTGTGAGAAATAAAAAAAATTTCCTTTAAAATATTGAAGTTTGTAATTTTAATAGTTTGGTGGTTTCTTTTTTTCCTTTTTCGGTATTGTAGAACAGCACCATTCAACTTGAATAATATTAAGATTTGGTCGATATCTTTTCATGTATGATGTTAGTTATTTTCTCATCGCTTTATCCAGTGAAATAATTTGGCAAGACTTATTTCTTGAAGAACCTATATTGTTGTTACTTAACAACTAACATTTAGAAGAGGTAGGTATATGTCACGTAATCAAGTCAAATATAAAAGGCATTTATGCATGTATTGGGGCTTTTATCATATATTTAGTTTATTGTTATATCTCTATAATATTTAATATCGAAATAATTTTTAAAAAGTCCCTATAAGTTATCTCACTTGGTGGGATAATGAGAGAGTTCATGTGTGATCTTAGAGCAATAAAAAATAATAAAAACAAAAAATAATGACCTAAATAACTCAAGGTGTAAGTATTTTTTTTTTTTTAAAAAAGAACTCAAGATGTTAATCTATAAATAAAACAAAATACAGCTTTTACAAGAATACTTAAAAGACTTTCTTGGAATATCGACATCCGGTTCCCATGAAGTTCAAACTTCAAACCGTCCAAGTGCAACATTCTGCTTAATTCACTCATTAATTTCTCTTGCTTCTTCCTCCCTTTTCCGGTCCCAAGTTGATATATCCCAAAGGTCTCATCTAAGTGACAGGGCATCCCCAAACTCGTAAAGTCTAGCACCAAAAAGGTATTTTGAATAAAAACTGAATAAAGAAGTGAGAAATTATATGACATATAAAATTTTGTTATATAATAATAACAATTCATATTTTTGAATTTCATCCCTACCATTCATTAACCTTTTTCTTTTTCTCTCTCTTCTATTCATCCATGTCAGTGACGTGTACCGAGTCTCTGATATAAGATTATGGACAGAAGCAGAATATTTATGTAAAGCTATATTTCTCTAAACAACTTTTTCGATAGTATAAAGACAATTAAACTCTTGTCAATAAAAGAGGCCACAGGAGAAAAAATTTATAAAAAGTTGAATAACGATACATGCATGGATTGGCCTCTTTACTTTTCCTTTTCAAAAAAAAAAAAAAATCACTGTTTCATTTTAAATAAAAATAAATTCTGTTTAAAAGGGTTTTTTAATCTTAATTTTTATAAACATTGAAACTTTTGAATTCATTATTTCAAAAAGAGTAAAACAAAAATAGACAACACCGCATAAATGTGAGTCTATTTACTTGTAATTAAAGTTTGCTGATACACATATATAATATTACATCCTCTCAAATGACTTGGCACATGAAAAAAAAAATATTTTGATAATTTTCTATGTATAATTAATGAGGTTATTACTTATTACACGACAATAAAAATATAATATGTGGACTACATGTCCATATAATTCTTCAGATTAAATTTATCTGTTTGGAATATTACTTATTTTAGAATTTTTATAGTTGTCCGCATTTTCGACAATTTACACAATGAAGAAGTAAAATTATCAATTATAACTTGTGTATATCAAATAAATAACCTAAATCGAAATATTAATTAACACATAATGGCATATAATCAGTATAATATTATTTTATTATTAATTGTAGTTAAACACCATCCCCATGATATTTCATGAACATTTAAGAATTTTCTTAACAACACAACTACAAACATTAAATGCAGGTCCCACGCAAGACATAAGTTAATAATGACTAGTTATATAATTAAAAAAATATATTGGTGTTAAATTTGTCTAATTAAGAATAAATAAAAAATTTTTTACTTTAAAAAAAAACTGTTAGAATTAATTTCATTATCAGTCCATATTTTTCCCATTATATGGTTGTAAAAGTTATTTTGTAATATATGTAGGATTAAAAATGGCAATCCCTTTAATCATATTTTGTTCCTTTGAACAGTTAGCAAGTGCAAAATTTGTGTGTTGTCAGGACTTGAATATTAGAGAGTGGAAACAATAATGTTTGGTTGATTCAAATTTTGAGACCATTTGGTTAAGATTTTAGGATAGGTACTTTTTTAAAAGTAAAAGTAGAAGTAGAAGTAAAAGCAAAGAATTGTTTTATATTTGAATATAATTGTATAAATATTTTTAATTAAAATTAGAAGTTGTTAAAATATCCAAAAAAAATTAGAAGTTATTAAGCTATTTAAATGTGATAAATATAGAAGTATTTTTTTTATAAAATTATAATTAAGGACATTGAGAGAGTATAAGAATGAGAGTGAAAATGAGGTGGCATTTTTTAAAAAATTTAAGGATAAATTTATGCTAGAGTGGAAAAAGGAATGGTTTCTAATTAAATTCAATGATAAAATTATCTCTCTTTTATTGTTTTTGTTTCATGGAGAAAAAATTTTCTATCTATTTCTTAAAAAAATAAAAAAAAAACTATTATTTTTTACTTTTACTTTTTTGATAAATACAAATAAACAACATTAAAAAATTTATAAATATTTTTAAAAAAATTGAAAAAATAACCTTTTTTTGTGTTAGAAATACAAATAAATGCACCCTTTAAATAGGCATCAACCTTGAATTTTATTGATTAAAACAAAAACTTAATACTATGAAAGCTTTCTTGTATGTGATAGGTCAACTTAACTCAAATTAAGTTAGTCAAAATCTAGTAGATTTTCTATTTTTTTTAAAAAATAATTGAACAGGTTTTCAATTAAATAGAATAATGAAAGAGTTTAAAGACATGTGATATTTTTCAATGATAATGAAATTTATGAAAATGAACTATTGAACCCTAACATAAAAAATGTTATTTGAATTAAAATGGAAATCTTGAACTAGAGTGTTGTAATAATAAGTTTTTACATATATTCTTCATATTTTTTTTTAAATAGAGGAACATGTCAATATTCCTAGGTCATATTTATTGCAAACAAACACGAAACAACAGGTTGTCAAGGGCATTATAATGCTTATGCATGTAACGTGCTTTTTAATGTTCACAATCCATAGTCCTATTCCAAAAAAAAAAAAAAATCACAATCCATAGAAAGCACAGTTTATTTATTTTTTTGGTAATATACATTAACACAGTTGAGCAGAAGGCCGAAAACAACATAAAAAGAGTTTAACAAAAAGTCAGTCTTAATGACGAAGTGACTGTTTGCCTTTTGAATTTTCTGCACCTGGAGAGTTCTGACTGAACCTCATCACAACCAACAACTTAATTAACCTCTCACAATTTATGGCTTTTGATACTTGATGTTTCTAACTTTTATGCTGGTTGACTATGGAAAGAATTAAAAGAACCTTAATTATGCATCACTTGGATGCGCGTGTGGGACGGATTATAGAAAGTAAAATCAACATTAGAATAATTGATTCTCCTGTTTGGATCATCGGATGGCTTATGAGAGATTTTTTTTAAAAAAAAAGTTATAAAAGTCAAGAGAATAATTTAATCCTGAAACAAAAAATCAGGGGCAAAAGACACGTGCGAAGGAGGGTGTACACTGTACACATAAATGTGCTCTCAGCTTGCAGTACTACTGTACTAAGCTAAGCAAAATCTGAAAACAAAGTGACCAAGGTCCAAAACCAAATTTGCATATGTATGACGTCAGAGATTATTAACGATATTGTAATTAAATTTTGTTAAACTCATTTTTCATATTGAAAAGAAAATATTTTTTTTTCCTAGCTATTTAACCATGTACACCAAACAATTGATTTTTGCTAGCGCCAAAGGTAATAAAAGGATCAAAATAATTACAAAATTAGAAAATTAATTAATTAGGACTTTATATTTTAGTCTTTTTTTCAAAACATGTATCTATTATATATTTTAAAATATCACATCATTTTGAATATAGTACAACTCTTAACTTCATGTAGCTTATTGCTATAAAATTTTCACGAACCATTCTAACAACAATTATCATAAAACTTACCGTCAATTATATCTTTAAAGAACAATAAATTATTAGGTTGAATCCACGTCCCATGACATATTCCAATGAATTATTCAAACTCCCGATTACCGAAAGTGCCCTCTGATTTTATTTGACAAAAAATCTTTTATTGTGGTTGTGAAGACAGCAAGATCGAATCTCCCTTTCACCATATATAGATATCACACAATGTCAAAGCTCCTTTTGACAAGTTGACTACATAATTTGTTTTGAAATGTCAAGTTGACTCTATTTAAGATCTTGTACGTCAAGTTGATGTTGTTTGTACGTATAGTATAAAAAAATTTGTGAAGCAAATCAAGCTGTCTCTTTGTAAACATTTATACGATCAAGTAGTTTAGGTAACGACGAAGGCTATTGTGTAACGTGTGTTTAACATTTTAATTAAAACAACTCAAAGAGAGAAATTATTACCTCAAAGAAAATGCTCCCATCGTCTTAATTTTTAGAGTTCATATGACTATAGACCATATATACTCTTGGTCTAGTTCACGACGCATACATTTTAAATGTATAATTTTGGTTTCTAAACTCATATATTGTAAAATTTTGATGTAACAATATTTCTAAGTTTTCCTTATATACATGTTTATTTGGACTAGACTAGCAAGTAGGTGGAATTGGTAGCAAAAAGTTTAGAAAAGAAACAAAACAAAGGCCAAGATGCGAAATATAAACATTTTTGCTTTCATTTTTTTGTGTTTTAAAATATCTTAAATTTTTTGGTGGTGCAAAATTTTTAAAGTTATCATATTGCTAAATCAAAGTATAAATCCATTTTTAAGCGCGGATAGAAAATCTTTATTTCGAGCTAATTATGTGCAATATAAAATCAAAATACGAGCACTATACATTACCAAAATCTTTGGTTCACCTCTCCCTCCCCCCTCCCTTTTTTTCTATTTCTCCGTGATATAAGAAATGATTAGTACTAAAGATCATTTTGGAAGCAATCACAAAAGAAACTATGTCATTCTTTATTTTTTGTGCGCACAAACATGAGAGATAAATGAAAACTTCAAATTGGTCTTTGAAAAAATTGTAAGATATCAATTTAGTTCTTAAAATAATTATAACATCAACTTGATCCTTAAAAGAGTAATATTCATTTCAAGTTGGTCAAAAAATTAAAAAAAAGAAATTAAACTAACTTAAAATAAGCTTTAATCTTTCAATGATTAAATTGATATCACAAATTTTTTGAAAATAAATTTAATGTCACAAATTTTTCGAGGACCAAATCAATATTCCACAATTCTTTTTAGGGCCAATTTAAGGTTTTACTATATTTTCTCTTCATAACTATCACATTTTGTACAATAAAGAGTCAGCTCCATTTGACGCCGACGTTGTTTAGGGTACAAAGTGATATGTACTTATTTAGTCCTCAAAACTGTCACGCTCTACAGTAATATAGAAGCACTAATAATCACGAGGTGGTTGTGCTGTCTTTACAACTCATACATATGAAATACCATATAGAAAGTGAAAGCATTAATGATTCGATGGTTAAACAACAAATGGACTCTTAGATATGAACAGGTATATATGGTTTGAAAATTTTTAGCCATAGGGCTTGTATGTATATAATTAATGAATTCAAATGAAATCCGAGACTAATATGGTGGTAGACATCAAACATGAATAGATAAGGGACGTTGTTCTAGGATTGCAATGCATGTCTAAGAACTTCATTACACCAGTGCTTAACCAATGCTTAATCGGGGTATAGCTGGTAAGGCAATTACTTACACCTCTTCAGCTTCATGTTCCAGAGTCATCTCCTCGGCCACACCAGCTCAGTCATTTACCATTCCGCCATCTTCATTCACTTGCCCTATACATATGAACACATATACAAAAGAAGGAAGCTATCATAATTAGGTTAGTTGTAAGAAGTTTAATCGTGTGTTTAGTTCCGCCTCTAAAACTTCTCAAACGGGAATTTAGGGATGCAATCAGTTTGCTATTTGGTGTTTTTTTTTTCAAAAAATAAAATAAAAATGTTTAAACAAGGGTTTAAGATTTAGAATTAATTTTAATTGGAAGCAATATTTTTTTACCTTTGTGATTACTTTACTGTATTTATTACAAATTTTTGATAAAATCACTTTATTTCAAAATTATATTTTGAACTAAAATCAATTTTAAAATCATCATATCAAGGTTGGTAAACGTAAAACCAAATACATGTTAAGTAATTTATAAAATACTATAATCGTTTTTATATATTAACTGAGATTTTTCTTGAAATATTTTAAGGATATAGTTGCAGCATTGATCTAGCATAGTTAAGAAAATAAATTCTCTTATATGTTATGAAAAAATTATAACCTGAACACCGATAGCATGACGACTAAGGAGTATGTATTTTTAACAGTAGGTCAACTATCTTAAATTAAGTTACATCTGTTCACGTCCTTGTTGCTAATAGGACAAATCAGTAGATATTTGAGAATTTAATCGAGATTGATTGTAATTAGATGAAAAATTTTATACCAACCCAAAATGATGCGTGCAATACGTGTGGACAGATGTACTGGTGCCAAAAAACGATATCGGCGTGACATGTTTGAGTTACGTGTGGAATTTTACTCTGGTGATTCCCTGTTATTTTCTGACATGTTCAGGATAGCTTGCAGTTTGCATAGGAATACAGATTAGATTGAAAAGTTCAGTAGCACCAGATCACCAAACAGAGACGCGCACGAGAAGCAAACTAAACAATAAAGAAGAAATATGTAATTAATCAAAGAATTCAAGATTTTATTTTTTGAATATTTTTTTTCGACAAGAGCTATATATATATATATATTCAGGTGGATCGAGCTTGAGTCTCTTGCTCTCTTCTTAGTCTTGGATTTTCTCCAGAAGTCTAGGATTCAAAAGCTGTCAACACATCCAAAGCCTCCGTACGTCTTATATTTTTTTGTTTTCTTTTCGATCTGACTCTCTAATAAACATTTAGAGTAAATAGTAATTTGGATTTTGAAGAAAATTTTGGGGATAAATTGGTCTTTTAAATTTTAAAAATTTATAATTAATTTTTTATCATTAAAAAAAAATATTTGTTCTTCTATAGAAAATTGGTACAAGTTTTTTAACTTAATGAATCTTATGCAAATAGATTTATATGTCTCTTTTTTTTAATGATAAAAGATTAATTATATTTTTAAATTTTAAAGAATTAATTTATCTCCTAAAA
Source organism: Pterocarpus macrocarpus (assembly GCA_031439585.1). Taxonomy (NCBI): domain Eukaryota; kingdom Viridiplantae; phylum Streptophyta; class Magnoliopsida; order Fabales; family Fabaceae; genus Pterocarpus; species Pterocarpus macrocarpus. The sequence continues at coordinate 40,421,021 of CM062518.1, forward strand.
TTTTAGTCAGAGACCAAAATAATATTTTGTCAAAAATTTATAAATCCAATAAAAATAATATTATTTGTATTTTTTTCTTAAAGTAACTCTTTTAAAATTATCTACTATTTTATAAATATTAAATTTTTATTGGATTAACAAGAAAGGAGACTGAAAAGTAGAACGGAGAATTTGAATCCCTGTGAACAGATATCCATAAAGTAATATAGTGGTGGGAGGCTCCCCTGTACAAAAATAAAAGAAATATCTTAGAGAGATGAGTGAGGGATAGAAAATGAGCCTACCTGCGTAAGAACGCGGTTAATTTTCATAAGCTTCGGCGGTATGTTTGCTATGCATGAACGAGAAAGAAAAGAGAAAAAAATATTATATATAAATAAAAGCAAAAGGAAGAACGAGAGAATTAAAGGAGGATTTGTTTTTTTCCCATAAGCTGTACAAAATTTCATCCTCCCCTTAATGAAAAACAAAGAAACATAAGAATGAAAGAAAGAAAATGAAGTAAAATCTCACAAGGTTTCATCAATTTAACATTATTCATATATTTTTTATTTTTTAATTAAAAAAAGAGAAAAGAAATCTCTTTTTTTCTCAGAGGGTACCAAAATAAAAAGATAATTTCTTCATGCTCTCCTTTGTTTTATTTATCCCTATCTTTTTCTTTTTCCTATATAATACCAAGCATAACTCGAGAAAAATGACTACGAATTATGATCAACCAGAGTGTTTGGTTATGAATCAGAAATAGCCAAATATACGACTTTTTCCGTTGTTGTCCTTATGGGCCTCATTATTGGACTGCCAACCTAACACTACAGAACTACACTCCCATTTCTAGCATCTTCTCCGGCATTTATGGCAAAAACTCTAAGCAGCATGACAGTTTACATCACTAGGAATATCGACATACACACTTTTCAGATTATACAAAGCAAACTATATATATATATATATATATATATATATATATATATATATATATATATATATATATACAACGTAACCTCTCACATTGTCAAAGCATATGCATCGACAACATTATTTCTCTAGTCTACAAAATTTGATTATTTCACAAAAAGCTACCCTACCTAGCGAAGCCAAGAGTTCCATAAATAAATAATAATAATAATAATAATAATAATAATATTTGCATCATCATTATTGTGGCCTTTTTTGTTATACTTCTTGGAGGTTTAAAAGGTCTTTTATTATAATAAAAATAAAAATATATATTAATTAATATATTTGATATGTAAAGATTATTTTTTATAAGGTCTTTTAAAATTTTAAATAATCTTTTAAGAAAAATATTTTTAAGATTATTTTTTATTCTGAAAAAAGATCTTACTTTTATTTTTAAATTAATAATAAAAAATAATTTTATTTTATTCTATCTAAATAAAATTCATTCTTTTAAATTTATTTTTGATATATTTAAATTAAATAAAAATAATTTTTTTAAAAATAATTTCTCTAAAAATATTTTTTTTGAAAGATCTACTTTTTAAAGATATTAATGGGACCAAAACACACTGTTAGATTAGATTGCCTTTACGTAAAGCATCAATATTAGAAAGGGAAAAAAAATAGAGGGACTGAAAAGGAAAGGACTAAAAGGGAGATGATGAAATCCAAAATAAGGAGAACAAGGACGGAGAGGGGGCACAGCATCACCATGCAATAATGTTCCCACTCAATCTCAGTGGATGCAATGCAACCATGGGTAGATGCTGACGTTGGCTCCCCATCAGCAGGACAAAATTAAAGGCACAGACCGTCTACGACACGTGCCTCGAACTGTGTAGGTTACGGTCAAATGCCGGTGCCAGTCACGGACACGTGTGACCTTTCCATTCACGAACCAAAGTTTGTATTTGTATAAGTTGAAAAGTTTGAATCATTGACTACCACAGTCACTAATCACGGCTCTCTCACGCTCCTCTTGCAACGCCTGCTATTACACGCTCTCCATTTAAGTGAGATAATTTCACTTTCATGTTTACATACCACTGAAGTTAAGCCTATATTATCATTTGAGTTTGATTTTGGTATACTGTTAATTAGTATAAAAAATTTAATATTATTATTAAATTAGATATTTTTATTTTTGATAAAATTTTAAAATAATAAATAATTAAATTAAATATATTTTATTGATATGAATGTAGTAATATATAATTATATATTTAAATAAAATATTTTATATTATAATCTTTATCATTTTATCACGTTTTATAAATTTCAATGATAAAATATTTACACCAAATTGATTTTATGAAATGAGTTAAACTACCAAAGCATTTTGTAACTCTATAATAATTTTATTAAAAATTATATATAATAATATAATTAATTAATAGTATAAAAAATTTATGCCAATAATATCAAAATTCATCTCATAACAATTTTTGAGTCGATTATTTTCCTCGTGAAATACTACAGAAATCTTAATGGGAATGTGTTTTATATTATCGACGTGTACATATACACTTCTAGAAAAAAGAATATTGAGATTCACGCAAGAAAATATTAGAGTCAACCATGCTTTATTTGACTCTTCTTTTCCCAATCAACCCAAAGAACGGAAACGCAGACCAGCGACCAAGATATTTACCGGGTGAGGGCACCTCGGATTCTACTGTACTTTCTTTACATAAATAAAAGATTAGCGGTTTCATCCCCTGGGGTACATGGTATTTCGGCAAACAAAGTGAGAACACATGGGGAAGCTTTTTTTTTTTTTTTTTGTTGAAAAGGAGAAGCTAATTTTAGAAGACTCCAAATTAGACTGAACAGTCAAGAAAATTTTAAATAAGAATCGCATTTTTATTTCCAACTTTTGGAGGTCCAAAAGGTTAAATAATCTGCCAGGTATTACTTGAGATTAAATAGGAGAAAATTTTATAAAATGCCTGTAAATACACTTAATGAAATACACTTAATGTATAGCAAAATCCTAGAATATTTGTCATGATCAGAATTCTTATATTATTGTTAATATGGAGTTGACAGTAATCTAATAAATTGTGAGGTTATAACCAACTGTTTTCCTAGGTAGTATTTTTTTATCGTTAAGTTTTCTTCTAGAGTTAACAATGTAATAGACATATAATTTATTTATAGGCCAGGTTGCAGCGACGATCTCCCTATCTCCATAACTAATATCGATCAGTCTCCTTAATGGAAGTAACATGGACTGATCAAAATGTTTCCGTATGAGAAAGCACTTTGTGCTCTTCTGATTGGAAGTTACTTTGTCAACCTCCTTTTAAAAGTGACTATAGCAGCTCTCTATTCAAACCCAAAGACTTTTTTTTTATTTTCCCTTTTTTTTTTTAAATCTTATATATATTCAAACGTACAAATAACTTCAAGAGATAAGCTACAAAGTCTCAACCAAGCAGACACGACCTCACACTCTTTTCTTCTGCTTTTCATCCATCTTCTCCTCCTCCTCCTCCTTTCTTCTTCTTCTTCTTCTTCTTCTTCTTCTTCTTCTTCTTCTTCATGTCTGATGAACCTAAACAACTTAACTACCAGGATCTTGTCCTAGATCACAATCAGCAGAACACGGGAGGAGGATCCACCATGTACTGTCAGAAGCAATTTTCATCACCCTTTCCTTCAGGTTCATCAGCATATGAAACACAACCCTTTGATCCATCATCTTACATGAGCTTCACCGAATGTCTTCAAGGAGGCATGGACTACAACTCGCTTGCAACTTCTTTTGGCTTGTCTCCTTCCTCATCAGAGGTATTTTCATCCGTTGAAGGCAATCAGAAACCGGCAGAAGGAGGAGATGTAGGTGGTGGTGGTGGTGGTACTGGTGGTAGTGAAACCCTTGCGACCCTTAACTCATCTATCTCTTCTTCATCATCTGAAGCTGGGGCTGAAGAAGACTCGGGAAAGAGCAAGAAAGATAACCAGGTGAAAGTTGAAGAAGGAGGAGGAGAAACCTCTAAGAAAGGGTAAGTTTGATTTTTCCTCATCGATCTTCAATCTTAAGCTAGGTTCAAACCCATGAATGATTCTATACGTTTAATTTTTCTGTCTAGGCTAAAATGGTGCAACTTACAATAATCTTATTTTGACTGAAACAACAGGAACAAGGATAAGAAGAAAGGAGAGAAGAAGCAGAAGGAACCGAGGTTTGCCTTCATGACAAAGAGTGAGGTTGATCACCTAGAAGATGGATACCGATGGAGAAAATATGGACAGAAAGCTGTTAAGAATAGCCCTTATCCGAGGTAATAAAAATAAAAAAAGCATGTCTTCCTCGTAATTCTTTGCACCCTCAAAAACATCCTTAGTCAAGCTTCAAACTTTCACATAAAATTTGACAATACTCACTCATCTGCTTGCTTCCACCAACTCTCTTTGCTTATTAATTAGTATTCACCAAACTATCTTCATCTTCAAATATGCTTCTTATTAATCAAAGATGGAAAACAAGGTTCAAAAGTTCTTTTCCCAACTTTAGACCCCATTAATTAATTTGTTTAGCACATTGGCTTTCTTTACCAACTGGGATACCAAAAAGCTCGATGTGATTATGTGAACATATATGTCGATCGATAATTCAATTTTACTGTGATTCCGCAGGAGCTACTACAGGTGCACTACCCAGAAATGCACAGTGAAGAAACGCGTGGAGAGGTCATTTCAAGACCCAACCACTGTGATAACAACGTATGAAGGTCAGCACAACCATCCGGTCCCCACATCGCTGAGAGGGAATGCGGCTGGAATGTTCACACCTTCTATGCTCTCAGCACCGACTCCCCTCGCTGCCGGGTCAAACTTCCCTCAGGACCTCTTCCTCCAGATGCATAATCCTCACCTCATGATCAACAGCAACAATACACAACAAACACACCCTATGTCTATGAGTGCTGCTGCTGCTGCAGGATCCTTTTATTCTAATAACTCTCTTCTTCATCAGCAGTATCATCATCAGCTTCCTCCTGAATATGGCCTCCTTCAAGACATAGTCCCTTCCATGTTCCTCAACAAGAGCCACGAGAATTGAGATGTATACTCTCTCTCTCCCTCTCTCTTGATAACTATATTGATATAATATATCTGTCTTTGGCCTTGTTTATGATCTCTTTTGTACATATGGTTAATTAGCATGGTAGTTCCATGTAGCTAGCTATATATGTATTTCTGACTCACCAGAGAGTCTAGCCTACTTTAAATGCTTTGTTTCGAAGTGGGTTAGTTTGACATCTGCTATAGCGGGAACTATTTTAAAGAGAAATCATGGGGTACCTATAGCTAGGCGGAGATTATTAGAGACAAGATCTATTTTGTATGCTTATGCATGCTAGCCCATTGAGGTTTTCATCCTTCTATGGAGATTGGAGAGTGTAACGTCATTAATTTGATTTCAATGTTAGCTTGATGGGCAGGAGAAAATGGTTACTCCATGTTTTTTTCTTCTTAAATGTTTCTGGGTCTATTCAAGTTAACTTGTAGTTATATATATTGAACTATTTTCTTTATCTGATCAACGGCACGCATAAATGCACACACACATTCAAGTTATGTGGCGGGTTTCATAACTCATAAGCATGCTTTAGGCACAAGTGCCGAAGACAAATTAAACTGGTATTCTGGCATAAGTCAATTATATATATTAGCCTTTCTGAATAATTAAAACTAAATTTTGGCCTTCCTTACCCTAAAATTATATATGTTGGCCACGACTGTTCACACCTGCCTACCCATATCTTTTGGTTTTAATGGTCAAAGTAAAACAAAGCTGCTAAGTTTTGTGACATGGAAATTTTCTTCGTTATCTTGGCTTTTCTGGGAGGTCGACAAAGTGCTTAGCACTAGCTGTATATCTTTACTGGAAACCAAGTAGAAAGGTAAAATTTGTCTAGATTCGAAGTCATGGCAAGTTTTGCTTCCAGGTAAATAGAATTGATATTCCATACATCGATGGATCTAAACTAAAAACTTATTCATTTAGACTACTATATTATATTGAACAACGATGACAAATGAGATTTTGTAATGATCCATTTTGGAAAATCTGTTAGTATAAATATATATATCGATCAGAATATCCATGTTCTATATAGTGCAACGCTCTATTGGCTACTGGAAATATTTTCTGGATCGGATCTAAGTTGAACCTAAAAATAACTTAGGTGGGATCAGAGGGAGATTTTGTCATGGTTGATATAAATCGCCAACAAGATGTACTTGGCCATAGGAGCTTTAAAATTTGTTTGTATGAAAGTAGATGCCGACAGTTTTATGGTTTGATTTTGAAAGAATGGCCCGAGATTGATGCGCTGAAATGTTTTAGCTTGCAGATAAACAGTTTTTTGGTTTTTTTTCTAAAAAATAATAATAAAATAAAATAAAAATGACATATTGTACTTTTACGATTGGAATATCATATAAAAGGGCGATCAAGCCTGTAGCCTAGTAATTGTTTTCTAAATATCTCATTTGATTTTGGAATATCTCGTATTCAACTCTTACCCTCTTTCTTAAAAATATCTCTTCGAATAATACTTAATCTCATTGATTTCGATAAAAATATAAAATAAAAAAGCAGATATAGGGTAGATAAAAAGAAGTATGAAACTTGACTCAATTGTGAAGTTGTGAACTGCATTCACGGTCACGCAATGCATGGTATAATGAATTTTCATTTTAAATAGAATATTAGTGTACAAAACTTTGCAGGGCTCATTGCATTTATGAAAAATACAGACTTACTAATGTGTAGTAATAATATACTCACATATCCTTCTTATTTTCTGATAGAAGAATCGCATTCCAATGATTATATTATTTAATACAAATTTAACACTAACACAATACTATACTGCAGATTAATTAAATGTTGTGCATGTTTTTCGATTACTATGAAGCTAGTAATTTTTTTGAGCAAATTTTACCAGCATTATCCTTCTGGTATCCAAATTTAAAGTAACGCCGTATACAATTCCATGGTATATTCTTTTTTTGATAAGTAAAAATGACTTATAGTTATCGTATAACAAAAAACGTATTATTAACAAGTATAACAAATTGATTAAAACTATTTTATTTTATTTTTCCTATATTAACTTTAACATCATATGTAAATCAATTAAGAGAACAGGTATTAGTAATTTATAAACGTAAAATATAAGTATTAGGAAATGAAATGGGTTTTCTTTTTTGGGTAAATTATTGCATTGTTCCATTAAAAAAAAAAAGTAAATTATTGCATTATTAACTTTACTTGCGACAAAATTCTTTCACCGCATGCTATACGCAATATAATAGCACTTGAGCAGTAGCTTGGGATACACTATATATCAAGAATCAATTCAGCCAAGATTCAATGCTTCCTCCCTTCAAGTGAGTTATGTATGTCCTCAGATTTCTCAAGACTGAGTCTTGGCTTCGCTTTTTAAAGTTCTCCCCCTTCCACAAGTAAAGCCCAGGATATTTCTTACCTGCTCTTTAATAACTCTCCCATGCATGCATTATGCGGATTCCATCGCAATCACACAATTCGGCGTTGCATGCATTGCACCAAATAAATTGCCTACTTGTTAAATGGATAGATCAGGACCACACCTCTTTTCAGAAACTTAAGCAATATAATTTCCTTTTAAATTTATTAATTATTATAAATATTGAGCTATCAACTCTACATGATTTCACACCCACTCGCATACAGTGAATGTGGAGATAGCTAACCAAGGTCTACGTGAACAAATTCATAAATACCAATATTTATATAAGTTTCAAGGGGCTCGTCTTTCATTACAAGAAATTTGATATTTAGTGTGAACAAAAAACTGTAAGTAAAAATAAAATAATGTAGGTATAACCCCAAAAACCTATACTGACGGATATATATGAATTATCTAACAGATATATGAATTATCTGTAAGATATGAATAAACTTAGAAACAATGGAATCCCTGCATATGACTGACAATTTACTTGCTATTTTTTCAGAAAATAATTATTTGCTTGTTGCGAGTAGTTTAATTTTGACTTCTAGCTAGTATATATCATATTCTGTCCCAATGAAATAGGGTCTTATAGGAGTAATATTAATCATCATTCTCTAACAAACATAGACGTAACTTGGGGATAATATAATAACATCCAGATTTTCCCGTTTTGGATGTTGATTATGTTAAGAGTTGTTATTGCGCTACTTAATGAATGCTCAAATAATATATTTGTATATGTAGGAAAGAAAGATCAGTAGCACCGGGAGAATCAAGCAATATATCTTTCAGAATATCTTGCTTCGTGTTCCAGTCAATCAGGTATACTTGATTAATATTATTATTAAGTAGGCATCTAACTTTTATAATAATATAGCGTATACTAGGTTTAGATAATTTGACTGCACATTGGTATGCTCTACCTTCATGAATAATATTACTATAAATAGTAGGTGCGCATTAGGTATTAGTGATAGCCAAAGTGAATGTTAATCGAGAAATCAAACTGGAGTATTGAATGCTAATATTAAAGTTGAGTTTTTTTTTTTTTTTTAAGTTAATTGGATTATCACAGATCATTCTTAATTAATATTTTTACCTTACAAACATTAATTTTCTATGTACTTTTTTTCATTACATATAGCCTATAAAATATTATTTTATTTATGATTGAATGGACCATTTTTTTTTTATTTATTTTTTCCTAATGGGCTAATTTATTTTGACTTTTGATGAAAATATTGAGCTTCAAGGCAAATTACAAATCTGACATAAACTAACCGATATAATTTAAACTGATTTTTCAATCATTTTACTTGGAGGAGGCTTTGCAGTAACAAACCAGTGAAACCACCGATAAATGTTTTGAACTGCAATTGCTATCTTATTGTCATCAACATTGGAAAATACATACATACATACATACATACATACATATATATATATATATATATATAAAAGAAGCACAGAGGTTCCTTATACTTTGTTTTAACAATGTTTTTGTATTCTGTTTTATTTCAATAATACTTTGATCTGATATTAGAAGAGTAAATAACTAACTTAAATATCAATATTCTTTCATTTGCAGAGTACTACTCAAGTTTATTTATGTATGAGTTAGTCTTCAAATTTATAAAATTTACATTAAGTTGAACTTTTTATATTAAAGTGAGAGGTAGAAGGAGAACTAATGTGATACAAGTTTTATAAACTTTGGAAAATAATCCTCTAAAATTAAGTTGCTTATTCACTTTTATTTGACTTGAGGACTTCAAATTAGGATGGCAAAAAAACCTGCCAAAGTAAGCATCCACGGGATTATTCACGATGGGATGGGTATGGGAACAAAATCCCCCCATTTATTAAATGGGGTAGAGGCGGCTGATGAAATCTCCCGCCCTATGGAAAATTACTAAATTACCATTTATGAATCTTATATATATATATATACACACACACACACAAAAACTTAAATATGTTTTTTTAATAATACATAATGAAATCAAGTTGATTCAAAATATAGTCAACATATAGTAGATTAAATTTTTAACCAAAATCAAATTTATATTAATTGACTAACTTGATCAAAATAAAATTTACAATAACTTGGATTTACTTCATATGTTTTTATTTTTAATTTGAATTGTGGTGTGTTACTAATATTATAATAGATTATAGATATTTATAAATATTTTATTGAAGTTTAAGATTTTTATATGAATTTAATTTAAATGTACCGATAGTATAAAATAATTTTACACTGTTAGCCAGTAGAAATAGTAGAAAGTGCCAACTCACACAAATAACTACCTATTATAATAAGAGATGTACCATAATTTCTTACTTTTTTTTTATTTCTATTGGTTGATAATATAAAATAATTTTATACTGTTAGTATATACTAATTAAACTCTTTTTATATATATAAACCTGCCGCTATTTGTGGAGATTTGGACCCCCACCAAAAATGGGGACCTGTGATGAAGACGAAGACAAAGACAGGGCCAAATTTCTAAATGGGAATAGAGGCGGGGCATGTCCCAACTTCTATGAGTGCCTATTGTGATCTCTGCTTCAAATTGTTCTTGGTCAATGAGACTTCAGTTCAAGGCCACAACAATGCCCAAAGAAACCCAAGAGCATAGTAAATGGAAAGGATCACACGAACATGGGGCGCATGATGACCAAAAATATTACTCGGGTGCACGGAAAACGTGCACTGAGCACTAAGCCGATGGCTAGACATGGTATTGGGCTTCCATATGAATTTTGTTGGGAAAAGGGGAGAATGGGAGAAAAGAAGAAAAGAGGATGAATCAACTGTTTGGAGCCTTGGGCCACCCCAAACCGTAAACTTTGGGGGCAAAAAGGCCAAGAAATTGGGCCAATAGAATTTTTAAATTAATTTTTAATCTTCTAGTTTTAGTTATGTTTTACTTCTTATTGTTACATTATATTTTCATTTTATAAAAATAAGCTGTTGGAAAATATTATTTAAAATGGACCGTAACTAACAAATTAAAAAAAATGAAAATGGAAGGTATAAGAGCAGGACAAGGGGGATGTTTAAAAAAATAGTAGAATGAAAGAGGTTTAAATTTATATTTATTGCTAAATCCAACAGGCGGACGTTGTAGTTTTTTTTTTTTTGAAAAAAAATAATTTGCATGTGTTTTTCCACTGCCTTTTAACATACTTGGACTTTTACTTTCAACTTCTTTTCTTATTTTGTTATAAGGAATCGTCAACCTTTTCAGAATTTCTCTAAACCAGACTTTTAAGGAAAAAAATAGTTACGCTAAAAAGAAAAATCAAGAATTGTTATCTTTTAAGATTTTGTCCCTTCAATCAAGAAAGAGAACGAAAGAAACACTTTTAAAAACTATTTATGACAAAACATGTATTGCTCATGTATTGCTTATTTTTGTGCAAGTAACACGGCTTTTATTTTTCAAAAAAAAAAAAATCAGAATAATGTTAAAGAGGTACCACATTTTAGAAAAATTATAATGGGTGTATTTATTTGTGCTTTCAGTATAAAAAAGAAGTATCTATAAAATTTTTAGTATTATTTGTTTGTGCTTCCAAAAAAAGCAGAAGCAGAAAATAATCAATTTTTCTACTTTTTTTAGAAGCAGATAGGGAGCTGCTTCTCACAGAAGTAAAAGCAGTAGAAGAGAGAGAATGTTGCTCCTTAAAATTCGTAACTACTTTCTTCCCACTTAATTATGATTTTATCTTTAAAACTTTTAAAAACTGCCACTCTCTTCTTACTCTCATTCTCTCTCTCCATATCCTTAATTATAATTTTATTAAATAAAATACTTTTATAGTTATCACATCCAAATAATTTAATAACTTCTAATTTTGATAAAAAGTACTTATACAATTATATTCAAATATAAAATATTTTTTTACTTTTGCTTCTACTTCTGCTTCTACTTTCACTTTTCAAAAAATACTTCTTCTAAATCTTAATCAAACTGACCCAATATTATTATAACTGCAGCAGAATTTTAAGTTTCTAACCACCCATCTTTGTCTTTTTTTTTGGATGAAATATTCACTATATATTCGTGCAAGTAATATTTTTTATATACATGCATTTATATTTTGAATTACTTGCTTCAATTTCCAGAAAAAAAAGTTATTCAAATTGAATTGATAATTTTTCTTGTATTATAAACTCATTAATTTGATTTTATTTTTGGATAAGTATTATTTTCTTTTAAGAATTTGATATAACTAAGCCTTTTTATTTTCATAACATAATTTAACATTATATTAGCTTAAAACTCATTATGTAAACACTAAACATGACCAAATATCAATCAATATAAACAATAAACTTGGCCTCAAATTTCCATATAAATGTTAATAAATTAAATAAAATAATACATATATACATAAATTATAGAATCTGTTTTGGCCATACACATAAATAATTCAACAGCTACCTCATTCCCCCTTTTTTATTTTATTTTATTTTCCACGGGAACAACCAACCCTTTTGCAGTTGGTAGAGCTGTTATATGTCAATTGAATTGAAGCAACACTACCACATTCGTCCTGTTCCTATGTTGGTAATAAATTTGCTTCTATGTAATAATTCACTATATTTCACGATAAGGACACGATGAAAATCATGACTAGTTTGAGGGAAGACTTAATCCAAGAAAGAAGGCATCCAATCATGCCTCCTTCCAATTAATTAATCTAAACACTAATCATCGCAACAAGCAGTAGTTGGATTGGGATTTTTGAGTGTGTTACTTAAATCTTCATTTTTGATTTTAAGCAAACTGAGAAGAAAGCAAAGTAGCAACCAACAATCAAACATTAATGCACCACTCCAAAAAAATAATAATAAAAGAAAAAGAAAAGCATTAATGCATGATTAGCACAGCCGAAAGAACACATCACACACGCAAAACACAAAACCCAAATTGATCTCATCACATTACAACTACATTTCAACGTTTCATTTCAAAGCAACAAAAGGGGCAAAGAAAGAACAGAAGAGGAAGCTTCTTCAAGTATTCAACCACTGAGAGAGAGACATCCCCTCCGACATTTTCTCTATTCTTCAAGCAAACTCCTCGTTTCAGATCTCTCTCTTTCTCTCTCTCTCTCTCTAGGGTTTCTCTCTCTCTCTCTCTCTCTCTCTCTCTCTCTCTCTCTGTGCTATTTATGATCACTCTCTGACACCTTCCCCTTCCCAAATCAGGTGCTTCGATCTCTTCACCTTCGGTATACTCTCTCAGATTTCGATCCGCCGATTCCAATGTGCTTGCTTCCTCGTTGATTCCGCTTGTTCTTCTTCTTCTTTGTGCAGATTGGAGCAGGTTCCAGGAGATCGAAGATGGTTGTTTCGGGGCCAATCACGCCGGGGCAGGTGTGTGTGTGTGTGTTTGCGTGATTTTTGTCGGTGGTGAAATTTCCAAAGGTGGTTGTTTTCAATTTCGGGGTTAATTGTCAGTGATCTGTGTTGTTTGTATCTGATTCTTGAAGAGTAGTGGAGTTGTTGGAAGGGAACTGTTTGATGTTGGATTGAACTATAAGACAGGTCATAACTGTCATTCAATCAGGAAGTGCGTGAAAAGAGTAATGAGAGTTTTGTTTTTAAGTTGGTAGATACACAATCGTGTAAGTTCAGCAGCTAAATCTGTTATGGGTCATGATAATGGTCTGCTGCACCTAGAATGTTGTTGGGTGGGGGTTTTTTTTTGTGATCTTAAGAGATTGGAGATGTGACGTGCATATGTATGTTTTGGGAAAACCATTTTGGACTTTGAACTGAATGATGGTATGATTTGTGATATATCTTATATGCGAGCTAACTTCTTAACTGTTCACTCAAAATTGAGCATGGTGAAGTTGGGTATAATTTGGAGAAAACTACATGTGAAACTTCAGTTTGTTTGAATGATGTTCATTGAAGAATGCATCTTTGATTAGTGACTCAATTCTGTTAGATTACACTGTGGTGGGTTTCTTTTCCTGCTTTCAGTTGTTGATGTAAATTGTAATACTATTATATATGCTAATTTTTCGAATGAAGTAGCCAATTTCTAATGGAAATTTTCTTATTATGCCCCCAGGTGTCTTTCTTGCTTGGTATTATTCCGGTTTTTGTTACATGGATATATTCAGAGTACTTAGAGTACAAGAAATCATCATATCCTCCTAAAGTGTAAGTTGTTGCCCTATCATGGGGAATTATTGACTTAAACAGATTGAATATTATTGGGTTTTGAAGTTTTATGGTGGAATATATATGTCAGGGATAAGTTTCCTCTCTTCTATTCAGCTGTCTGTTTCTCCTTGTGATTGGATAGATGTGGTGATGAAAATAATTTTCTTAAATAATTTTAGGCATACAGATTGATCATTCTGCACTAGATAACTTTATTATTATGCATGGAAGTCTTGTACTGACACTTGATGATATTACAATAATGAGATAATCAGGATTAGCAAAGGAAAAATCTCTTAAATAGCCATTATGCTAGGTATTTGGGGATCAATAATAATCCGGAAATGAAGTAACAGCATTTAATTATCAAGTTTACAAGATCCACATTACTTACAGATCTGAAACTGCACTGGGCCTTTAGTTTTAACATATAATATGTAAATCAGTAAATGGAGACTTCATATTTTAGAATATTTAATGAAAATGGAGGTTCAAATTTAATGAACAACAACAACCAGATGCTTCCTCTAAAGCTTTGAACTGTTTGGACTTTGATACAAACCCAAAAAATGTTTGCGTAGCTAAAATTATCCAAAAAAAAGAAAAAATGTTTGTGGATCTGACAAACCTGAATGCTTATGTCTTATGTGGGCATTAAACTACAGGTATTATGCTATTAAAACTGCTAAAACTTAATAAGGAATTTGGTATCAGAAAAATGCATATTAAACATAAAGACCAACTGATATGGATTATGTTTCCATCTTCGATCTGTTTTAGGTTTCTGTTGAAACATCTAAACTGGATTTATTTTACCTTTATTTCATTGATCACAGATGCACTTTTCTGTTTTCAACTTTTATTTTCAAAACTGAATCTCCTGCTCTAAACTTTTTAGATTTGGAAAGCATAAAAATATCTATCTGAAAATATTTTCTGATGCTTAATAAATTGTCTTTGTGGATTGCAGTCATTCAGATACTAGTCTTGATGAGTTGGGGAAGGATGGAATCAAGGAAGATGATCGGGCCATTCTGCTTGAAGCAGGGCTTACAAGATCATCATCAGCAAAATTCCATGTGTCGTCTGTCAAATCGAATCTGATTAGGTCAGTTTCTACTATATACAATGTCATGGGTTTTTTTTTTTTCTCCAGTTTCTCATGCTTATTTTTTGAGATCCTTACCTTATAGCTCGTTCTGTCTAGGTTTTTGACCATGGATGACTCATTCTTGCTAGAAAATCGAGCAACTTTGAGGGCAATGTATGTCATTGTTCTGTAAATGACCCAAACATTTTATGTTGAACACTTGAACTACTCCTGAGTTCTTAAGATTCATGTAAAATTTTTTTATAGGTCTGAGTTTGGGCTGATTATGTTTTATTTCTACATTTGTGATCGAACCAACTTACTCGGAGATTCTACTAAGGTACTTGTATACCGCTTATTATGTTTCCACTTTTTTCTGAGCTGTAACTTGAAACATTATTATGTAGTAAAGTGATTCCATAAAGGAACTTTTTCAGTTAAGACATCTTCAGTTTTTGTTTGCTTCTTTGTAATTCTTGGGTTTGTATTTTTCACACCATTTGGTGCTATTAATGCTTTTATTTTTGTTTTGGAATTATTTATATGTGAATTGTATCCCTTTTGAGATTTGTGTGTATGAAAGCTTAAAAACTAACTATACACAGAGTAAAGCATATGAACGGAGGCTATGTTATATACATTTCACCCTGATTATAATTTTTAGTTTGTAGTTTCTACACTTAGCTTAGTTCACAATGCATGATTTCATAACCCACTACACTTTTGTGCAACAATTTGTTGTTCAATCAATGCTTTTTCATCAGGCTTGGGGAGTTATAGACAGAGACTTGACTCGGGAAGACATGTCTTGTTGTATGTCTCAACTTGTAGGGTTTTGCAATTAACTTAGTTCAAAATTCGTGACTTCATAGCCCAGTGCTCTTGTATGCAATTTTTTTATTTAATCGGGGATCAAGCTTGGTTAGATATATGCTGTGTCACAGGTTTGACTTGGGAATACTAAAATGCACTGGATCTAAAGAATAAAGATATATTTTTAAATGAGAAGTTATGTGCTCTGCATTTAAATCATAACATGATTCGAATCATTGCCATATGTAATAACTTTTTGGTTTACTAGCTTTCTTTTTTTTTTTGACAGAGTTATAGTCGGGATCTTTTCCTCTTCCTCTACATTCTTCTGATTATAGTTTCAGCCATGACTTCTTTGAAGAAACATAATGACACATCAGCATTTTCTGGAAGAACCATACTTTACCTTAATCGGCATCAAACAGAGGAATGGAAAGGATGGATGCAGGTAGGTGCTCCTTTTTGGTTATGTCAGAACTTTTAAACGAAAATGCTGTTCCCCCCCCCCCTCCTCTATTTATTTATTTATTTTTTATATCTTTCTCCTGCTTAGTCAATTTCTGTGAGAAACTGAGTTCAAGTTAGATGCCTCACATATTTTAGTACATGGATTATAATACATATCATAGCAGATGCTAGGAAGCAACTATGGAATATTGGAGCTATTTGATAATATATGTCATAAACAATCTCTTCTAAAAGCTTAAGCTATTAGGTAAAGGCACACGGATAGTTTTTTTATATCTAACACACTCCCTTATGCAGGAGCCGATTGGGCTTGAAGCGTGGACAATGCATAAGCACACCTTATCTCGTGCTAAAATTTAACTTTTATTTAGAAGAATAAGGCCAACCATAATTGAATTCTATATCACTTGGTCATAGAGGCTTTCATAACAAGTCATGAACTATCTCTTCTAAAAGCTTAAGTTATTAGGTAGAAGAGGCACATCAATAGTATTTTTATATCTAACAATATGAGATGGAAATTAAGGCTTTTATTTATTGAGATGAAACTCAAATCCGATTTACCACAACATAATCTAGATGTATATTACTTCCATAATCCCATAATTCAGCCAAAACTACTATTTTGTACAGTTTTAAATTTTTCTGGCACATTCTAACAACCATGTTCATGATTATATTCCATTTGTTCAGGTCCTCTTTCTAATGTATCATTATTTTGCCGCAATGGAGATATACAATGCAATACGGATTTTTATTGCTGCATATGTTTGGATGACTGGATTTGGCAACTTCTCATATTATTATGTTAGAAAAGATTTTAGCCTTGCACGCTTTGCTCAGGTGATATATCCATGGTGTCTATTGTCTATCATTAACCTGCTACTCGTTTTCCATAAAACAATATACCTAACTCATTAAACTTTGTGCAGATGATGTGGCGGCTTAATTTTTTTGTGGCCTTCTGTTGTATTGTGCTTAACAATGACTACATGCTTTATTATATATGTCCAATGCACACACTTTTCACTTTGATGGTGTATGGAGCATTGGGTATATATAACAAGTATAATGAAATCAGCACAGTGATAGCTGCAAAGATTCTGGCATGCTTTCTTGTGGTGATCTTGGTTTGGGAAATCCCTGGATTCTTTGAGATACTCTGGAGTCCATTTGCATTCTTTTTGGGTTAGTAATATATCTAACTTGGACTTTTATATTATTAATTTAACTTTGGTTGTGTTTTCTTGCAACTTTTCTTAGCAAGTCATGGTAACTGATCTTGCCAGCTGGTTACAGTCTTGAACTAGTTTGTCATCATTTTTTTCTTCTTTAATAGACTATTGTGGGCTTTGGATTGGATTTTTTTTGTCTATCACCAATTGTGAACAGTTTATAAAGAAAAAAATTGATGCAATATATTTTTATATTGTAGATACTCTCTCTAAGTGCATGCTTTTATATGTAGTGTGTTTGCAAGTTTCAAGCTGATTTGCTAATATAAGAAAATATAAGCTTACATGTTATCACTATAATTGAATAATAGTAATCATTATGTGGCAGGTTATACTGATCCTGCAAAACCAGATCTCCCTCGACTGCATGAGTGGCATTTCAGATCTGGGCTTGATCGCTACATATGGATAGTCGGAATGATTTATGCCTACTTTCATCCAAATGTAATCTCATATACTAGTTTGTGTGGTGGGTGCTGGGAATTATTCCCTTATGATATCCAGCTATTTTAAATTTGAAATATTTTACTGTCTCAGGTTGAGAAATGGATGGAAAAATTGGAGGAGTGTGAACCCAAGAGGAGAGTAACAATCAAAACAAGCATTGTTTCAATTTCATTGTTTGTGAGTTACATGTCTTATGATAATAAGACTATTTGCTTACTGCTTCAAATCTTTAGATTGTTCGTGATTTTCTCTACTTCTCTTTTTATATTATTGCGTCAATTTTCTCTGTTTTTTTACCAAAAAAGGTAAGAAAGAACATCTCATTTTGATCATTCTTTTCTAGGTTGGGTACTTGTGGTATGAATACATATACAAGCTGGACAAGGTCACATACAACAAGTTCCACCCCTACACCTCATGGATACCAATTACGTGAGTATTATCCATTTTTCTTTTGCCATTATGTTGTTCTTTCTGTTTTCCTTGTTTCTTTTTAATTTTAAGGAGAGTAATCCTATAATAATATGGTATGGCATTTATATTTTTCAGCTCCTTCTATTGATATTTGTTTTTCACCTTAAATATTTTCCAGTGTTTACATTTGCTTGAGGAATTTCACTCAGCAGCTTCGGAATTTCTCTTTGACCCTCTTTGCGTATGTGTTCTTTACCTTTATTATTGAAGTTCCATGTCATTTGGTTTTTTCTTTTTTGCTTTTATTTGGTTACACCTATTTTTGGCTATTTTCCCCCCATAATTTTCTCTATTTTTGTATGCATTATCAGGTGGCTTGGCAAGATTACTTTGGAGACTTACATTTCACAGTTTCACATTTGGTTGAGGTGTGTATGCATATTGATCGACTTGTTCTTTCGATGTTCACTTGGTCTG
Organism: Pterocarpus macrocarpus; assembly: GCA_031439585.1. Classification (NCBI taxonomy): domain Eukaryota; kingdom Viridiplantae; phylum Streptophyta; class Magnoliopsida; order Fabales; family Fabaceae; genus Pterocarpus; species Pterocarpus macrocarpus. The sequence continues at coordinate 40,439,639 of CM062518.1, forward strand.
ATTTGTGTTATAATTATGTGAGTGGATCTTAGTTGTTGTTGTTGATGGGTGTGTATTCTGTTTCATTTGGATGACCAGCCCTTCTCCCCATGTTTTACATCTGTGAGATACAGTAAGAGGCCTAAGGGATGTAAATATACAGTAATTGATAATTCTGAAAGAGTTGTTTGCTTGAATTCTTTTATGTTGTGAAACAAACATGCTCACAAGCCTAGAAGATTCTTTTGTTCAATTTTCTTACACAGTTGCATGAATACCATATTGGGTTTGGAACCAAGTTGGAGGTTGAGGTGATTCAACCTTAGGGAGGCAATTCTCACATAATGGTTTCTTCTGATCTTATTGCTTGTTAATATGGCTGATGTGCTATATTATTCATTAGTTCCATATTTCGGTTACTAAAGATCCATGAATCAAAAATATCATGAAGTTAAGTGATGACACAGCTCAATTAGTGTGTGGCTAATTTCATCATATTTGTAGATCATGACTTGTTTTCAATAGTGCCTGTTGTTGGCCATGGATTGAGACACTATACAGTATAGAATCTCAAATTGCCATGTATAGAAACACTTTTCAGTTTGGGTATTGTTTTGTGCCCTTGTTGTTTTGATAAATCTTCTCTGTATATTGAATGGAAAATAATAATGGAAGAAAGCTTGAGAAAGAACTTTTAGCTAGTAAGATATGTACTTAATGATTTCCTCTTTGGATACAGATCTAACATGCCAAATGGACAGCCCAAGTGGCTTCTTTCTCTCATCCCAGAGTATCCTATGCTCAACTTCATGCTTACAACTGCCATATACATCTTGGTAAGGAGTTTTCCTCTTTACTTCTATCTTTCTTTAATTTTTAACTTTTCTTATTTATCTTCAATTCTCATGAGAGCCATCATAATAAGTTACGCTTTTTGTATTTCACTGCTATCTTTACATTTGCAGGTATCCCATAGACTTTTTGAATTAACAAATACACTTAAGTCAGTGTTCATACCCACAAAAGACAATCGGCGGCTGCTGCATAATTTTATTACTGGGATTGCAATTTCGTTTTCTTTGTACTTCATCTCACTTGTTCTGCTTCAGATTCCACATTCAACGGTAAGCCTCTATTTGCTACATAAAGGATTTGTGGAGAATCTTGATGAAGGATAATCACATAATTTTATTACTGGTTGCCAAGGTGCTGTGTTAATGAGTATTAAATGAAGTTTTCTAATGTTTGTATAGAGGAGGTTTTTTTTTTTTTTGTGGTGTGGGGGGGGGTTAGTGTGGATCAAAGATGTCTTATTATTTTAGATGTATATAATAATTGCAAATTTCTTTGATATTGATAGGCTTGAAATTCAAGACACCAAAGAGAGTTTACATAGAAAGTTCCCTTTGGATTTGCTGTGCTGAAAGGAAGTAAAATAAGAATACATGGATATGTGGGATCTCATTTTTTGGAGCAGTGTTTCCTATAGTGGTCAGGAGTAGTATCCTCAGTCACAGCATCAGATATAAACAGTGGTGTTGGTTTGCATTGGAGATTTGCAGATGAAGAGCGGGGATTAACCCCAAAGAAAATTGAACTAATTTTCTATAAATTCGTTTGTGCTCGCACATAAAAGGAGAAAAAGGTAGGGTCATGTTGCAAATCCTTTGTCATGGCTGCGAAGCAATCCAAGATTCATTATCTTTTCAATTTCTGTTTTCATTTTTTGACTTGTTACATCTGTGAAGGATAAGGAAATATATGTATATTCATTGACAATCTTTAGTAGAAACGCGTTGTTATACCCTTGTAACAACAACTATTTGTTTCAATAGCCATAATTGCAAGTATAGTGTTATCATTTCATTGCGGGGAATGCTTGCCACTTTAGTAGGCTATAAAAACCAAACCAAAAAATTAACAAAGCAAAAATTAAAGGAATGGTTTGTTTTTGTTCCAATGAAACAATGCAGACGCCTGATGACATTCACTGAAATGGTTTTGGCCATCTCATTGCACTGCGTATTATGAGTCATATACGCTTATGCAAAGTGGTAGTTGTGGGAAATATTAAAGGGTTTAATTTTAATGTATTGTTCGAGTCAATTGAATCGTATATTATTGTAATTTTAAAAATGTTTAAATTTCTATAATTGTTTTCAAAGTTACCTACGTATCAATATGTAATCAGTTAATGATAGAAAATATTTTATATTAATAATGTTTGAAATTATATTTTTTAATTCAGATCAAATAAAAGAAATTGTATTTTTTAAAATTAATTTATCATACGGTGAGGGAGCTAAAATTATTGACATCAAAGTATGTGAGTGAAGGCTTCACGGTTTTAACTGGTATGAGTCTAAATATCTGTGGTTAAAAATAAGACTGTTTCTTTGGACAGCAAAGACCATGCCATATGTTTGTTTGCAGCCCAATTAAACCATTTTCATGAGAAGTCATGCGGGGTCCATATTTTATTTTTTGACTGAATAGAAAATAATACTAAATACGACTAAATACTGAAAAATTGTTTTGGGTAGGACCATCGCCCTGGTGACTCATGAAGATTAAATTCTTGGCATTCAGAAATATTGACGGAATAAATGAAGCATGTCGGTTCTTTAACTGCTTTTATAGCCACTAGGCAGTTCTGCCTAGTTTAGTTTGGTGATTTATGATGCTTTAATTACGGGAATCAAATTATAGTCAGATTCCAAATTGAAGAATCAAACTTCCGGTGGGGAACAAAGTAGCCCAAAACTTTTATTAGCCTTTTACCAATATATTATAATATTCATCAAGTTTTCAGAAAAGTGTAATGTTATTCCTACTGTTATTATTTTATATTTCACATGTTTCTTCGGCACTTGTTAGAAAGGAACTCATTTTCTTTTATTATTACTATAAATTAGGGGCGTTGGCTGTTCGATTTGAATCGGTTTTGGGGAAAAAATCAACTGATCCAAATAATAAATTTTATTTTAATTTGATTTGATTATAATTGAGAAATCGAACCAAATCAAACTAATTTAAATCGATTTTGGTTAATTCAATTTTTGATTTTTTAATAAAAAATTTTATAAAATATAAAAAATAAATTTTATTTTGAGTAAATTAAAAAAATTAATAAATAATTACAAATATAAAATATTGAGTTAAGATATAATAGAAATACTTGAATAATTTTAATATCAAAATATTATAAAATATACTTACATGTATATTTGTAAAAATATAGATATGGATAAGTAATATATAATATGAAATATATCTCATATATATATTATTGGTTTAGTTTAGTTTGATTCGGTTTTAGAAATTAAAATCGAAAATCGAACTGAATCAATCGATTTTTATAAAGTAAGAACCAATTAAAACCAATTTAGTTCACTTTTAATTAATTTTCAATTTTTTTGGATCAATTCTTGATCTTAATTTAGTTTGGATCAGTTTTAAACACCCCAACTATAAATATGTATAATTGACGGATGCTAAATTAAAAATTATACGCTAGTTGGGAAAATTTTTCTCTATTTATGGAAACGAAAAGTTCCACTACGTTCCGTGCATGTTTGGTTTTTACTTTCAGCCACAAGATCTAATTTCCAGCTGGAAAGATAAGCCACTTGAATAATGGCTCCTTTTTTTTTTTATTTTGTGGGTATGATGGCTGTGTTTATAGGTGAAAAGTCACAGAAAACTTAAATAACGAATTACTCTTTCAAAACCCAAAAATATATGGTGGGGACATATCGATCGTACTACCTGTGTGCCATCCTATATTTTAGCAGCTGTCTACAATTAAACATGCCCTTTCAAAAGAAACAAAGAGTTCTTGTGAAGGGGAAAAAAAGCTCAATTCCTTTGTCAACATGTGTTTACTTACAAGAAATAGAATAGTTGATGAAACTGCGGTCAGTCCTTCCTCAGCCTAAATTTTTTATCATCGCAAAATAGTTGACGGAACAAATATTAAGGTTTCGTTACTATTGATAGTGTTTTGTTATAAAAAAACAAGATTCTCTCTTTATTTTTAAGTATATCGATGACAATCGAATTTAAATTTAGAATTTCATTTAAACTATTCAAACAAAATTATAAATGCCAAAGAACAGTTTTTCTAGTAAAAAATATGGTGGAGAACCTATTTTCATTAACTCAATTCCTATTCTGTTCACAATGAATACCTTCCAACGATTAGAGAGTACGTTTTTTTTTTTTTTTTTCATAATTTCTTTGTCGGGAAAATTTGTTAAGTTCATAACAGATTCAGCTTTTATAAATATTGGTGAGTAATCCGTTTTGCACGGGCATTTTAAAAATTTATAATTATATTACATTTCATGTGCATTCTTAATATTCATTTTCTTCTACATATATTATAAAATTTAAAAATTTAGAATGAAATTTTTTAGGTTTTCTTCTTTATCAAACTTTATTTGTTTTATAATTTATTGTGGATAAGATTCATATTTTCAAAAAATATATGAATAGAATAAAAATATGAAAAAAAATATATATATAGATATATATATATATATATATATATATATATATATATATATATATATAGATAAAATTTAAACGCGAAAACAGTCAAGTGACCCATTAGGGACCTAGAGCCTAATCCATTTAATAAATCAGTCAAGCTATTTTTTCAAAAAAGTTATTTATTTGAATAAGTTGACTTTAAGGAAATTTAAATTAACATTCTAGATTTAATAGGTTGACATACTTATATTATATATGTTGTCCTGTTTTCCTATTTTAAGGGTGAAGTCCATTAACCTATTTTTAACTAGAGACTGAAGGACATATTTAAAAGTAGGTTCGTTAATCGTAACTTTTTGTCTTAATTTTTTTTTAAAATGTCAAATTCAAAACTTATTTAAGTTCGATAAAACCAAAATAATGAAGTGCCTTATCGGTTCATCTAAACATATCATCTTACCATCCTATACTACCAGCTATATATTCTGGCATGTACAAACATAGCACGTTACCTATACCATTTTGCATTCATAAATATACATAGTCACTCAATTGCAATTTAATTTGCTTGCAAGCTCTCTATACCATTTTGCATTCATAAATATACTAGTTCTTTTCTTTTGACATGAGAGAACCTCAGGAAGTGCAGCTCTGCATGGAGGGTAAGTCTAATATTCAATATTCATATTCAACAGATAATAAGAGATACACCACTTTCTGTTATGAGAATAGAGATCAGTATCACTGAGTGCAATAACTACACATGTCTGGTTTCGTGCAGATATGAACTTCAGATCATCTTCACTCTTTCTACTATTTATGTTTTAGTTGCAATTATAGGCTTGGAAATCCGACCTTGTATGTGAAACATCTAAGTGTTTTTGCATGGATACGATAGAAGGAATCTGGTTCCAAATTCGATGATTACCAAAGTTTCAACAATTGCTTAATGACATAAAAACTACGTGCCACCAAAGTCATGCACATTTCTAGTTGCATATGTAGTTCACTAATCACCATTATGAGGAAATTATGCACATTTCTTGTTACATATGTGAAAAGAAATGAAGAAAAGAAAAGAAAAGAAAAAGAGTTTGAAACATAAAATGCATACTGAACTTACTGAGCACTGCTTCAGAGGAAACGGTTTCTCTTGAAGCAAATCAAAAGTATATATAACAGTTTTTTGTCCAAAAAATGACATATTATCTAAGCTCATGTATTGCATATTGATCTTTTGACAAGTTTTGTTAGCAGATAACGAAGTCAAAGAAACAAAACGAATGGAGGATAATAGTTTTCCCAATCATGTAGATCAACCAACAATCAACAGAAAAAGAAGATATTACCGTTGGTTCCTAGTAGCCCTCTATGCTCTATTTGTCTTATCTGGTCAGGCAGCTGCAACACTCCTGGGAAGGTTGTACTATGAGAAACGTGGAAATAGCAAATGGATGGGATCACTTGTCCAGATTGCGGGTTTCCCTGTCCTTTTGCCTTATTATTGCATCTCAACACCAAAAAATCCCACCGGAAATAGCATTCATTCAGAGCCATCTGCTTCAATGCTAGCACTTGTTTATGTCTCCCTTGGTCTAGTTGAGGCATTGGCATGTTATTTGGATTCACTGGGGCTAGCTTACCTTCCTGTTTCTACTTTTACACTCATCTCCTCATCCCGGTTGGCTTTCAATGCTTTTTTCTCCTTCTTCCTTAATTCAATGAAGTTCACACCTTGCATAATAAACTCTCTAGTCCTTCTAACTATCACTCCCACCCTCTTTGTGTTTCAACCTGACACTCCACATTCCACTGGAAACACTAAGAACAATTATGTGCTTGGATTCATAACCACAGTGGCAGGATCAGCTGCGTATGGATTGTTTCTTTCCCTTACACAGCTTTCATTTATGAAGGTTCTGAAAAGGAACACTGTGAGAGTGCTTATGGATGTTATGGTATATGAAGCCCTTGTAGGCACTACTGTTACTCTTGCGGGACTATTTGCTAGTGGAGAGTGGAATGACTTGCAGATAGAAATGGAGGAGTATGAGACAGGGAAGGCATCCTATCTGCTGAATTTGACTTTCACAGCAATATGTTGGCAGCTCTATAATATCGGTTGTGTGGGGCTGATTTTTGAGGTGTCTTCCCTCTTCTCCAATTCTGTAATCATTTTGGGTGTGGCTATTGTTCCAATTTTGGCAGTGTTCATTTTTCATGACAAAATGCATGGGATAAAAGCCATCTCTTTGGTGCTAGCTGTTTGGGGCTTTGTATCATACCTTTATCAGTACTACCTGGACGATAGGAAGTTCAAAGCAAGAAACAGAAGCACCGTTCATATTCTCAAAGCTTCAACATAAGAAGAAATTAATAGCTAAGTTGGGAAGGCTTGATCAATTATTGAAGCTGTAACCATGTTTATAGTTCCATGTGTTACATTCCCCCTCTAATTCTTGTTAAAATATGCCCAAGACCAGCTGTTTATTTTTATCAGTGATAGACAGACATCAATTGGAAGCTATACGTGTCATGAGAGTAAAATGGTTTTCCAATAATTTTAGATTGTGAGATCAACTGTATCTTTGAGAGAATTGAGTCCTATAGTTGTGTATTTCTGCTCTCATCCATTGCTCACTGCTTTATTTCATGTGTGTGTGAGAGAATGAAAATACAAGAACTAAGGAAAGAAAATCTCATTCATATTATTTTCCATAGACATGTAAAATTTACTATTTTCAGATGAAATTAATTCTACAATTTTTTTTTTTTATTGTATGCCGCAATTGATATAAGAATGTCAGCTAATATAATTATCCTACATTCAATTATATGCAATCCTAAGAATTACAGTCAATCTGGACATTAATACAAAGAGCAATGTCAGTTTGACAGAGACAATATTTACACTAACCACGGATGGAATTCTCTAGCAATTTTCGGATTCTCTCTCTTTCTTGTTTTAATCAAAGTTACATATTCAATGTGTGAAAGTTTTTGTAAATTAGTTACTATCAATAATCCTTTTATAAGTTGATTACGACATGGGATAAGGAGGCCTTATCTGCACATAAATTTGGTTATTTCTTGAGACATCATGCAACAGAAAAGATCCGTCACAGACAACAAACTTATTGGAAGAGGCACTCATTTTCATCCCAGAATTGACTTTAGAAACTCAACAATACTACACAAAACAGGTGGTTGGGAATGTAAATGTATTAAACTCTAAATGGCCAGCCAATATACAGAGTTACGAACGTAAGTTGGCTGCTGTAATTGATATAAGCTCTCAAATGTCACTGAATTACTAGTTACTAGTAGATTTGTATAAAAATTAATCTTCTCCAATAACTATTTCCTTAATTATGCAATTTATAGAATCGTACACCAAGGTTGTTTTATGTTAAATGCAAGTCATCATGCATTCATGATCAACTTTCTTTTGCATACCAAATGCTAGATCAACGGGACATATCCATACTCTTGCAGAACTGCTGTCAATGAATTTAAACTGGCATAAATAAATTCAGTTTGGGGATGGGTCCTATCACCTGTTATAAAAACATGCACGCCATTCATGAGCTCAATCCAGCTACATCCTGGCCTCTTCTTCACATTTTGTTGCCTCATTGCATGTCTCACCTCTGATACTTCTTCATATCGACCAATGACTCCATAAACATTTGACATCAATACATAATTTCCACAATGACCCGGCTCAAGTTCAATCACCTTGCTTGCAGCAATCTCAGCCAAATCTGTATCCTTATGGAGACGGCATGCAGCTAGCAAAGCCCTCCATCCTACAGGATCAGCTTGAAAGGGCATTGTTAGCGCCAACTCATAAGCCTCCATGAGCTTCCCTGCTCGACTAAGCATGTCAATCACACAGGTGTAGTGTTCAATGGATGGTGAAACACCATACTTTGACTCCATTTCCACTAGAAACTCAAGCCCTTCCTTCACCATGCCGGCATGGCTGCATGCAGATAACAATCCAACAAAACTAATTTCATTGGGTACCATCTGAGCTTGGCACATACGACAAAATATATCCAATGCCTCATCACCGTAACCATGCATTCCATAACCCATAATCATGATGTTCCATGAGGCAACATCCTTCTCTCTCATATTATCAAAAACCATGCGAGCATCTCTCATATTTCCGCATTTTGCATACATGTCCATCAAAGCATTGCTCAATAGAACATCAACAAAATCGTTGCTACTTCCATCCTTCCCCAGCCCATTTACAATCATAAACCCATGTATCTCTCTACCATGCATCAAGGCCGCTAAATGAGTACAAGCTGGCAGCACCGCTGTAACTGTAACTAAATCAGGCTGAACCCTGTTTCCCAACATCCTATCAAAAAGCCCCAAAGTTCCATAATGATCACCACAATGTTCATGAACCGAGATGATTGAGTTCCATGAAAAGATATCCTTCTCATCCATCACCTCAAAAACATTCAGGGCATCATCAATACATTTGCATTTCCCATACATATCAATCAGTGCATTTGAAACAACACTTGAATCATAACCCATTTTTATCACAAATCCATGAACAGCTCTTCCATTGTCAAAGTCTCCAATCACGGAAAATATAGACAAAACACCAGTAACTGTATACCAACAAGGAACCACCCCGTTTTCCCCCATCCTCCTAAACACCTCCAGAGCCTCCTCAAGCCGCCCAATCTGCGCATACCCATTAACCATTGAGTTCCAGAGCACCAAATCTCTAACAGGCAATTCCTCAAATACCTCATGTGCCTCCACCACCAACCCAAATTTCAAGTAAGTATTAACCAAAGCACTGCCCACAAACACATCCAATTCCAACCCAAATTTAAACAACAACCCATGAACCTTCTTAACCTCCAAATCCTCCACAGCATCGCCACACGCCCTGATCACACACGGGAACGTGAACTTATCAGGAACCACACCCAGATCGCGCATTTGCCTATAGAGCAAAAACCCATCACGGGGAAGCCCGTTTGCAACGAACCCAGCAATGACAGCATTGTAGGCAAAGACATTCTTCTCAAGATGGGTGGGGTAGTTGAAGACTTTGAGGGCATGGTTCATGAGAGTGCACTTGGAATACATGTTGATGAGACTGGTAATAACAAGTGGGGATGCAAGGAACCCACTTTTGAGCACGTAAGCATGGAGCTCCTTGCCCTCGAAGAGGTTTGCATGGTGGGCACATGATTGAAGGGACGCAATGCAGGTTCCTATGTCGTACGAGGTTGTGGTCGAGGAAAACAGGGACAAGTGACGAGGTTGTTTATCAAGGAGAACTCTTAAGATTCTAGTTCCGTACATCCAACTAACTCTGGTGTCTCCTACACCTGTGCCATTCACCACCTGAATCAATCTCACTCGTCAATTAAACCACCACTTTACTTCAAAAGTGAACATTATTCTCTGCGTAACTGCGTTAGAGTATAACATGAAGAAATTGTAACTAGGAAGGACCACAGTGACACCGCGCATTGTGGGGCCCAAGGTCTTTGTCTTTCTCTAACATCAACATCACTTGGTAGATAAGGTAGCTCGAATCACACGGGCTGGTGCAGATGACGTGGCAAAGTGCGACTACAATATCAGTAATCAGTGTTTTGTATTCCGCTGTAGCAAGAACACAGCAGCACCTTTCATCAGTATCTTCCTCTTTAGATAATTAAGATTCCTCACTATTTCAAATAAAATAAACGAAAAAAAGACAGATAAAAACCAAATCCTATGTGGGATGTGGCAGGAACCATTCCTAAAGGCCCAAGCAACCAAAAACGAAACACAAAGAAAGAAACCATTGATCCTCTTTCTTCTTCTTCTTCTTTGTGTGTTCATAATATCTGATATTTTCCTCTAACGGTAGTTTGAGACTTGTAGTATAGGTATAGTAATACATAGACTGATTCGAAAATGGCTTCGAAGCTGACAACGTGTTTTGTGTGCTGGAACCTGACCCTTGGCCTTAGGGGCTTCAACTGTGGCCACCCCAATACGGTAGTTCGCTTTCCTGCTACTCCTTCCCATCGCCTTCTACCCGCTTCTTGCAGAATGCGACACCGCACTTTCGGGTACTTTTTGATTCCAAAAACGTTTCATTGCACTCTATATGTTTGATGTTAAGCCCGAGTTGCTATTGGGTTTTTTGATGTTATGCCTTGCTTGGAAATGGGTGTTACGTGTTAGAATTGGTTTAGCTGAGTCTAGAATGAGCTATTTTGGGGAGGAATAAAGGTGGCTTTTCTGGGAATAGGAAGCATCAAATTATGGATGAAAGGTTTTTTTTTTTTTTTTAAAAAAAGGATGCTGCTGATATAACAGGAAGTGATCTTGGTTTCTTTTTTTCTTTTTTCATTTTTTTCCCCTTCTTTATCTTATGGTTCATGTTTTTTTGAATTCATGGTTCTCTTTTTAATCACTGGCTAAATTTTAATAAATAAATAATGACTGCTTTATACATGCTCAATTTATTTTTGTTGCTTTTCTGATTTTTGACATGTCATCTTTTCTTGTGTTGTTTATTGACTTGTTTTGGCCTTGCTGTTATAATTTCACTGGCTAGTAATTCTGTACCTTTAATGATTAGCATACACAAACTTATTTCTATTATATACAGTTCCCAGCATAAAAAACAACAGATCAAGAAAGCTTCTCATGAACAGCCTTCCACAGATGGAGGTTCCCCTCCAAATCAAGATGAGGATTTGGAGCTTAGAAAGGTGTCGGTGGATAGTATCCCAAACTTGAACAAGGAAATCTTAAGCAGTACTGATACTGGAAACAGCGATTCTGTACAGCATACCCATGTGGAGAATTTGGATAGTGCAGTTGTAATACCTGAAACGACACCTTTGGTATCGCTGTCAACTAACTAGAGATGCAAATTTAAATTGAGAATGTATTCTATGTGGTTCCTGCTAAAAATACAACCTGTGTCTTTTCCAATCATTTTCTTTACATGAATCTTGGCATGTTTATAGGTACAGACCCACAGGCCACCTGCCCTTGAATGGTAAAAATGCCATTGTTAAGACTAAAACTTTTTTCTGTTTTTTCTCTTGAGATGGGAAAAAGATGGTAGAATCCTATCTTAGGTGGTTGGTTCATGTGAGGAAAAGACCTATAGAAGCCTTAGCAAACGAGTAGATCAAAATGCAGAGTAGTTCAATAGGTAGAGAAAGAGGGAGATCAAGAAAACTGTAAATGACATCATTAAAAAAGGCTTAGATTTTAATGGCTTATGGATAGACTAGATTTATAATAGGACTCCATGGTGTTGTTTGCTCTACATAGCCGATTTTATCTAGTGAGAAAAGGCTTAATTTTTTATTTAAAATTTTTCAGATAGGAAAAAGAAATTTTATTAGATAGCAAAGAGGGAAAATACATTAGGGCATGAGCTGTGAACACATAAGAGAATCAAAGATGCTGTAAACATTATATCCCCTAATAAGTTTGTTAGACACCCTCTCCAATCAAATACACCAAAGTATTGCATAAAGCACAGCAACAACAACTAAGCCTTATTCCACTAGATGGGGTTTCAATAGGATTGCATAAAGTTAAAAAAGCACATTGTGACAAAATCATTACAATATGGTGCCCATATCATGAATCTCCACCAATTTTTTCCTAGTTGGAGTGGACCTATATGCAAGATTTTAGACATGAGTCATTTACCAAGTCACATTTTTGGGTGGAAATTTTGTTGCATGGTCTGTTTGGTACAAGAGTGTGGATAGAGTCATACTGTTCCTTGGATAAACTTACTTGATAAAAACCAAAGTGAAGAGTTTAAAAGGTTGGCCAACTAATTATTTAACTATGAAATAGGCCATAAACATAAATGGAGCACAGCAGCCTGAACAGTTGTCTGGTGGTCAACTCGAGGATTTGCTAAGCATGATAAGAAATGCAGAGAAAAGTAAGATATCATTCTGTAGTGTTTATGGATTTCTTTTTGTCATACTCATGTTTTTGGTTCAATTTCTTGTCACCTATAATTAAGAATTATATATTCTTCTTGCAGACATCCATCTTTTAAATCAAGCTAGAGTTTGTGCACTTCAAGATCTTGAAAAGATTCTTGCTGAAAAGGAAGCATTACAAGGAGAAATTAATGTCTTAGAGATGAGATTGGCTGAGACTGATGCACGGATTAAAGTTGCAACCCAGGAAAAGATACATGTGGAACTCTTGGAGGACCAGTTAGAGAAACTGCGCAATGAGTTGGCTCAGAGAGGCAGTACTGAAGGAGGAGATACTGAATTGCATGACCATCAAAAGGGAGTTTTGAGTGATGTATACTCTCCAAGTCATAATGATAGCATTCATTCCCTTACTGAGGAGCTGAATTCATTGAGGGCAGAAAATGCCTCTCTGAAGGATGCCATAGAATCATTTAAAGCTCAGTTTAACGATGTCAAGAATACTGATGAGCGTCTAGTGGTATTGGAAAAGGAACGGTCATCTTTGGAATCTGCTCTAAAAGACTTGGAATTAAAACTATCAGTATCTCAAGAAGATGTGTCAAAACTGTCTACACTAAAAGTTGAATGCAAGGATTTATGGGAGAAGGTTGAAAGTCTGCAAATGTTGCTAGATCAAGCAACCAAACAAGCTGATCAAGCTATTATAGTGTTGCAACAAAACCAGGATCTTCGAAGGAAGGTAGATAAGTTGGAAGCATCCCTGGAAGAAGCTAATATCTATAAGCTGTCATCAGATAAATTGCAAAAATATAATGATCTAATGCAGCAAAAGATAAAATTATTGGAGGACCGTCTTCAAAAATCAGATGAAGAGATAAACTCTTATGTTCATCTGTATCAAGAGTCAGTGAGGGAATTTCAAGATACACTTAACACTCTGAAAGAAGAAACCAAGAGAAGGGCACTGGATGGACCAGTGGAAGATATGCCATGGGAGTTTTGGAGTCGATTGTTGCTTATGATTGATGGTTGGTCACTTGAAAATAAAATATCAGTGGACGATGCAAAGCTTTTGAGAGAAAAGGTGTGGAAGAGAGACAGACGTATTAGAGAGACATATATGGCTTGCAAAGAACAGAGTGAAAATGAGGCTATTTCCGCATTTCTCGGGCTTACATCATCTGCAACAAGGTATTAACTTTTACTTGTAAGTTACATTATATATATATATATATATATATATATATATATATATATATATATATATATATATATATATATATATATATCATCCATTGTCTTATGTATCTCCTATTTTTTATCTTTAGTCAGGGATTGTATGTAATTCATATTGCAGCAGAGATGGCACCAGTTGCTAAGGTGAACTCATTGTATCCTTATCCCTGCATTTTACCTTGTCGAACTCATTTGATCTTATCCCTGATGTTTTAAATTTTTTCAATCCGGTCTTATCCCCTCCCCTACAATGTGGTCTTCAAATGTTATAACACCCTCTAGAATCCTTCAAAAGCATGGCAGGAGCATCTTACTCTACGTCAAGAGGGGAGTACTGGATGCAAGATCTGTATTGAAACAAATTATCATGCATACTCAAAATGCAGTCTTTTGTCTTTCTTTCTTTTCTTTTTTTTCATTTTTTTTTCACTTCTTGCTGATGGTTGAAGTTTTTATGGAAAACAAGTAGCATACAATTAAGAATATGTTGTTAGCTTATATCTTTCCTACCCATTTAGAATAGGAGTTGTTCTGATTGCAATATCCCATTTCTTCAACTGTGGTTTTCATGTTCCTACCATGATTTTTGAACTTATTCAGTTCATATCCAATTTAGACTTGACTGTGTTTGGTCCATACTTCTATATACTCTGTAGTAGAAAACAACTAGTTACTGTCATGACGTGAGTCTGAGTGTACAAAACTAAGTATTATGCAGCTGTCTCTATGAATTAAGCTTTTGGAACAGTTGACCATCTAATTGAATAAAATAGTTATCTGTCTTCTGGAGTGCAGCCACTGGAGTTGGATATTTATGTTCTTAAGATTATTTTCTATTGGTCTATTGGGGATATTTATGCTGCATTGAGTGCATAGGTAATTATCTCCCTGTATCTCCTTGTCAGCATGGGAAGAGTTTTTCTTATAGATATACTTGCTTTGTATCTGTGGAAGTGGTGTTATATTTTATTACAAAAGTGCATGAAGCATCCTTTAATATCCTGTCAAACCAAGATATTAGTTCCTGAATTTTTAATTCCCAAATATTATAACAATTTTATTTAGTTTTACATTGTGTGGGTGCATGGTGTATGTGCGATAGGTTGTTTTATATCTTTGAACCATGTTGGATTTGCCAGCAGACCTAGGGAGAGTTTTTGTTGATACATTTTTGGGTTTTTGGTTTGGTATAAGAAGGGCCGGGTACTTTGGATGTGTATGAAGTTTGCAGATTCATGGAGCATTTGGTCAGAGTGGACTTCAACATTACTTAAAGATATTTCATCAACCAATAAAGTCTAAACCCTATCCCAGATGTAAGGTTGATCATTGGGAAGATTCCTTTGAAGAAACTAACAGATTCTGTAACTGCATTTTCTCTTGGATGGGATTGTTCTTTTGTCATCACTGCAGTTTGTTTTACCCCTGAATCAATAGCAGTGTTCCTTCAACTTAAATTTAGTATGATTAAGAAGCTCTTTGATGTTTGATTAATTTATTATTCATTTCTTTTTTGTTTCTCCTGGATTGATGCCAGAATCTTTGCTATCAGCTGATCTATTTTTGCTTTATAAACTAATAATTAGATTAAGTTATTTCTATATCAGGTTGGTGGTTTGGGGGATGTTATCAGTGGTCTAGGCAAAGCATTACAAAAGAAAGGACACCTTGTTGAAATTGTTCTTCCCAAATATGATTGCATGCAATATGACCGCACTCATGACTTAAGGGTATGCTTTTCTATTGAGAAAAGAATTAAACAAGTATCTTGAACTACTCTTAATAATTTGATTATTATTGCAGGCTTTAGATGTGGTGATAGAGTCATACTTCGATGGTCAATTATTCAAAAATAAAATCTGGGTTGGCACTATTGAAGGTTAACAATTAAATATTTCCATTTTAATTTAATGTCTTTATGACTTTATCTGGTGCAGTAACTTAATTTTAACGATGCAGGCCTTCCTGTTTATTTCATTGAGCCCCATCATCCTGATAAGTTCTTTTGGAGAGGAAAATTTTATGGAGAGCATGATGATTTCAGACGCTTCTCATTTTTTAGCCGTGCAGCTCTTGAGTTTCTTCTTCAAGCTGGCAAGAAGCCAGATATCATTCATTGCCATGATTGGCAGACAGCATTTA
This sequence comes from Pterocarpus macrocarpus, assembly GCA_031439585.1. Lineage (NCBI taxonomy): Eukaryota > Viridiplantae > Streptophyta > Magnoliopsida > Fabales > Fabaceae > Pterocarpus > Pterocarpus macrocarpus. Next base: position 40,455,457 of record CM062518.1, read on the forward strand.
TTGTATGAGCTATCAAAATCTTTCTAGGCTTGTAGAAAATTTTTGCTCTTTGCTTAACAGAATAAAATTTGTTTTTCTTTGGTAGGCTCCTCTATATTGGGATATATATGCCCCAAAAGGATTAAATTCAGCTAGGATATGTTTTACATGCCACAACTTTGAGTATCAAGGGACTGCTGCAGCTTCAGAATTGGAATCATGTGGTCTTGATGCCCACCATTTAAACAGACCAGACAGAATGCAGGACAACTCAGCACATGATAGAGTCAATGCTGTCAAGGTATAATAATAAAAAGATTGTCTATTGCACTATACATTAGCAAATATAAGTAATAGTGTTACCTTCCAATGGTCAGGGTGGTGTTGTTTTCTCAAACATTGTGACAACTGTGTCACCTACTTATGCCCAGGAAGTGAGAACTGCTGAGGTATGGTTCATTTCTTGTTCTTGTGCATGTTAGGTGTTTTCTAGTTTATCAAAATATACTTTTTTTTTTTCAATCGATACAAAATAGAAAGGCAAGAACACATGTCGGCATAAGCATAAGAGTGACTGGGAATAACATCTTGTTCCATAACTGCTTCGATTCACTCTCCTTTGTGCATTGAAAAGATGGTTCCAAAAAAGGATTGTTGGAGACATAAAACCATTCACATGCCTCCATCTAAAAGCTTTAAGGAAAGTTGGTCCTTGACATATTTGAGCTTCTATGACCAAGTGACCAAGAGTTTGATCCATGCCACCCCAATGATTCTGATTAAACTATAATTCCTGCACAAGGTTTTTCTTATCCCCAAAAAGAACTCCTGCTTAAGGTTTGAGTTGGTTTATGCTTTCTCCATACCTCAAGCCCAAATGGCGTTCATGTGTGGGGATGTGTTATAGATATTAAACTATTCACATGCTTCACCTAACTACATAAGCTTTTCAGAAATTTGGTTCGTGGTAAGAATAAACAAGGGCTTTGCTTCTAATAATAATTGAAGGCTCTTGCATATGCCTTTGTACCAGCTATTTGACATTTGATATTGTTATATGTGTAATAGGAGGGGGACAAGGATATCTGATTTGATTTGCACATTAACATAGGCTGGAAATAATCTGTAGTTGATCTTTAGATTTGACTAGGGATGTATTTACAAAAAAGATGTAATTTTAGATTATGATAGTTACAGTTTAGCTTTGTCATAGTAGATTAAGAATCCGTTTGGATATATTTTTGGGAAGGCCAAAAGGTTTTTTATTAGCATGAGAATGAAAACATATAGTAACTAATGTATTTGGATGTGTAAAGACCTTTTTTTAAACTCACTTTTTGAACTCCAAAAGACCTTTTGGGAAAAGTATCCTTGAAGTTACTTTTCATTCTAGGAACATGCCTTTTGAAAAGGAATTTTATTATTACTCTTACATCAACAATCAAAAGTAACTTTACTTTATCCTATCCAAACAAAAATCATTATCTTAAACTTACTTTTGACATATTCAAACCAAACAAAAATCATTCTTTTAAAAGGCCTTCTTTCAAAAGTAATTCTCCCAAAAGTTAAACTAAACAGACCTTAAGTGTCAGCAGGTTCTCAAATTAGTAATCAAGTATATAGAATCACGCACAATCTATCCTTGACTTTTTCAAGTTTAAACTAGTGTGTAAGCCCTCTTCTCAGATTTTCAATATTAAAAGTTGTTCTCATTGAATGGTGTTCTTGTACAAAATGCAGGGAGGACGTGGCCTCCATTCAACTCTCTCTTCCCATTCCAAAAAGTTCATTGGGATTCTTAATGGTATTGACACTGATGCATGGAATCCTGCTACTGACACATTTCTTGAAGTGCAGTACAATGCAAATGATCTTCAAGGGAAAGCAGAGAATAAGGCAGCCTTAAGAAGGAAACTAGGTCTTTCATCTGCAGATGTTAGGAGGCCATTGGTAATTATATATCATAGTTACAAGAAATGGTAACTGTAATTGCATTTCATCTACTTATTATTCTAGCTAGTGTCTTTTTTCTTGACTTGATATAAACAACCACCTGCAGTTTTATTCAATATAGATTATAAATTCCTGTATACTATGATTAGCTTTTCACAAAACAGAGATGCTTTAGTAATTATATTTTTTTATTCTTTGGTAGGTTGGCTGCATAACAAGATTGGTTCCACAAAAAGGTGTTCATCTTATTAGACATGCAGTATATCGAACATTGGAGCTGGGAGGACAATTTATTCTTCTTGGTTCAAGTCCAGTGCCACATATTCAGGTTATATTTTCTTTCCTTATAGCTGAAGTTTAGAGGGATTTTGATTCATTTCAGAAAGAAATCAGCCGAGACAGTATAGAATAAGATGAAAGTCAATAAAATGTCACATCACCATATAGTATAGGTGGAATTCATCCTCAGCCAAAACACCCAAAAAAAAAAGGGGGGGGGGGGGAATTCATTTCATTATACATAGGCATCTATTCCATGGAGTAAGATAATCGCATAGGATCCCTAGTCACACATTTGCAGAGAGCACCCCCCCCCCTTCTATGTATCTTTCTAATTCATTTAGCTTACAAATGCATTGCTATTTACTGTTCTGATGACATGTGCTTAAAAGCTAATGTATAAGTGCAAATCAAGTTTTACTTAATCAGGAAATTTCTTTGGCTAAACCAATAGAATTGGGCTAGTGACGAGAGACTAAGTAGTTTGCAGCTTATCATAGGTTCAAACCTCCATATTGTCATTGTACAAGGAAAAAATAATAGATGAATCTGGGAAATCATGGAAGCATAATAGCTGAACTGGATTATAGCTTCCGTAACCATACATATAATATAATCCCTGGGTAATATAGCTTTTATGTATTTTTATAATTCTTGAAATAGAGGAATTAAATTATATGATTTCATTTCATCTTCTAATTCTTATAACATCAACAAGAGGATTTATAAAATGAATGCTTAATTAAATGATCATGTCACGGAGCTCATGTCACATATACTGTTTTTACACAGATTTTTTTTTTCCTCTGGATGTCTCTAATGTGAAGGTGGTAGCATACATTGATCTGTGCTGTAATCTTTTAAGTTGTGTGGCATACAGTTACATTTAGGCCTCAATGATTTTAGAAGAAATTTACTTAGAAGGGCATGAACATATATATTCAACTATTTACATATGTATGTCTAATAATACTCTTACTGCTATTGTTGTCAGAGAAAAGCTGGATGGTTATGTGAAAGGGACGATTCATGAAAAATTTTCTTTAAAAATAAATCTTGTGGAAATTGGTTGTTAAGTTTGAAAATTGATTTTTCTTTGACATGCCAATTCATTTTTCTATTTTCCACCAACTGATTACCAGTTTCTCTTCTCTAGAGAGAATTTGAGGGCATTGCCGACCACTTTCAGAATCATGATCACTTAAGGTTGATATTGAAGTATGACGAATCTCTCTCCCATGCCATTTATGCTGCATCTGACATGTTCATCATTCCATCAATCTTTGAACCTTGTGGCCTAACGCAGGTAAGGTCAAAGTGGTTGTTCATGAATTTGGAAGATAATAAAATTGTAGGAAATTACTTATTGTAGAATACTATGATTAAAGGAAATATATGCTTTCTTCTTTTCATGATACATGTATCTTAAATGGTAAAAATTGTTTTAACATCTTATGGAAAAGTTGTAATTCTTTCTCTTCATCTTAATGATTTTCTTCCATAATAAAAAAATCTAGAAAACCTTACCATGACTATAGAGCCTTATATATTTTTCACTGAACTAGTAGCTGATATTCATTTAGTCAAATCTCAACTGTGCACCAAAATCTGTTTTCTGCACTTACACGCAATGAAGGCAGGTGATGACAAAAAAAAAAAGAGAGTAAATAACTTTGTTAGTCATAATATTTTAAAGTTGACATTAGTTTGGTCTTAAAAAATATTTTTGACATCAATTTAGTCCTAACACTTTGAATTTTGACATCAATTTAATCTAAACAAAATTTTTATAAAATCAAATCATCACCGTATAGGACTAAATTGATGTCAAAAATTATTTTAAAACTAAATTGATGACAAATTTAAAATGTTAGGACTAAAGAGGATATTTACCCAAAAAATAAAAAAAGACACACACACACACACACACACACACACACGGGATTGAGATGATGATGGAAGTGAGTTAAGGGCAGACACAAGGCAAGGGCTAGATTCAGATTTGGGAAAAAGTTAGGACACGGGTATGGCAGAATATGGAGACACGGGTATGGCAGAATATGGAAAAACATATATAAAAAATTATATATATTGTATCGTAAAAAATCAGAATCTTGATAAAAATAAGTTCTTATTTTCAGCATCAATAATTGCAGACACAACAGAAAACCAGTATTTATCAAGCTCTTGATAATTTACTTGAATTTGCACAGAAATTTGAAAGTGAAAAATGGAAACTATACGATGCAAGGTAGGAAGTATCTGATGGTGTGTAATAAGTATCTGATATGGGTATCCAATACTGGTACTTCTTTAGTTTCCTCATGAAGGACTGGGTTCATTTTTGCTGAATGCATATTAACATATCTATGTAGAATCCTTATAGTGTATTATTATTACTAGTCTGATGACCAGCCTCTCTCAGTTCCACACGACGTTTTTTGTTTACATAGTATCCTAATTTCTTTCCTGCAGATGATATCAATGAGATACGGTGCCATACCCATTGCCAGAAAAACTGGTGGCCTAAATGACAGGTTAGCATAGCATGCATGATGTGACAACATGAAAGAGTAATTCTCCTTTTCCGAAGATTAACTAACTATGTCTCATTTTGTAGTGTTTTTGATGTTGACGACGATACGATACCTCCCCAATTTCGAAATGGATTTACATTTTTAAATGCTGATGAGCAGGTAAGCAGTAAAATATCAGATGTTGTTATTCCAGTCCTTTGTCACTGATTCTGTCTTGTTGTTTTAGGATAGAGCCAGTTATGGAAAGCCATCTACAATTTATTTTACTTCATCTGTTTTACCTCTTACCCTGCCTCCCTCACCTTTCAACATTCCTATCTACCCGACAAACAATATTTTATGCTGTTCGTTGTCCTGGTCAGCGGTCACAAATCTAATGAATACAGTTTTGACAGGGATTAAACGGTGCTTTGGAACGCGCATTTAATCTCTTCACGAACAATCCTCATAGATGGAAACAACTTGTTCAGAAGGACATGAATATAGATTTCAGCTGGGATTCTTCAGCAGCTCAGTATGAGGAACTCTACTTGAAGTCTGTGGCTAGAGCAAGGGCAGCAAAACGTGCTTAATTAATTGAGCTAAAGGAGGCTTTCCTGTGCTATCAGTTCGATTTTGTCGGTTTTCCACATAGAGATGAGAGCTCAGATTTAATGCTCAATCAGTGTAATGCAGCATACCTTCCATGCAACAATAACACATCACAGATTGACAGTGAATATAAAAGAAAAAAGTTATGGATGAGACATGGCTGCTGAAACTAGGCTGCTAGACTTGAAGTTTCATGCATCATCCCCTGGTTACTTATGTTTCATCTGACCGGATCTCCTTCAGTTTGATCATAGAAGCAACCTTTCTCATACTTTGATGAATTTCTTGGTGACATTTCAACCATACTATACCACGCAAGATTGTGCAATTTTTTTCCTATTATTTCCTCCTTTTTATATTTTATTATTATTTCAACAGTATACAAAGGTCATGCATGTAAAGCTTTACAACTTAGTTCTCCACTCAAAAGAATGTATAATGTAATAAATATTTGAAAATTAAAATATCTTCGCTGCTTGTAGCATTCACTATGCGGTAATATTGTAGTATACCTCTTGGTTCGCTTCCTATCTACCATGGATACGTAAACCACATGCAAGCTAGTTATCTATCTCTTCCATTACCTGTTTCCCTTTTTCCCCCTCGTTTTAAATCGGTGTAACCATAAAATAAGGACATATTAGATAAGATGTAACAATTTTGTAAGCAATGCATATATTTGACTAATTTACAATTAGTTTTTAGCAGTACATTGATATATAAATTCACACGAATTTCTTTCACTTGTTGTTCCTTGAAGACGTCAATTAACAAAAATTTTTTGTTAAATAGGTAAGCTTATGCATCATTTTGGCAAAAATAAGCTTTGGAGAATAAAAGTAACTCATTTCAAGAGATTAGCTTCAATCTAATACCTAATCTATAACCTTTATTTACAGGTGAAATTATACTTGATGAAACCATAAAATAAATTAGCTATAACCTGTGAAGCTGCTTATGCGGGTTCAAATCCTCCTTTCCTATTAAATATGTTGAGCTAATTTTTGTTTTTCCAGGCACATGCCCTCTTCCTACAGCTTTCCATGATGACAAAAAGTAGAAAGACACGGTGGTCGCCATTGAGATTATAGCTAAATTCAGTCAATTGACACTGACCCAAATTGTTAATACATGAGTGTAATATTGATATCAGTGGTTTATCACGAACCATGCCACCTTCCCCCCTCGCACCGGTGTTTGCGCCTCTTATGTAACCCAAAATGGAAAAGAAAATAAAAAAATGGTAGTTACTATACCTGTAAAACCAGAAAAAAGGAATCACTACCGTTGGGTTTCAGCAGGGAAGACCAATATGTAACATGCTTCATCGTTTTATCACATGTGAATCAAGCTTAAATTTTGTATTTAAAAAAAAAGGAAAAAAAAAAAAAGGGAACGCAAGAAAGCAGTCCAATTTCCTCACAATCAGTTCACAGCATCAGAGTGAAAGTTACCAGTAACAAAAGTAGCAACATCCAAAGGAATAAAAAGGCATGTACACAAAATAAACAAAAATGAATAAAAAGGCGCACAATTAACTGTTATAGTCAGTAGCACTGCTTGTTACACTGGACAATCCACAATTCACCGTGATGATAAAAGTTAAACAGGCATTACACTACAACCATGTATCCTAAAAACAAAATGATGGAAAGGAAAAAACTAAATTGCCTCAGAAACCTCGTTAAAATGGAGGAATTATGTGGCTAGAGCAACACAGTTTAAAACACAAAAAAGGGTAACCAAGTAGCACCATTCATTCTGGATCAGGTGAACCACCAGGGACCAACTGCATTACGCAAGATAATTGTTAGTATCAGCATGACACAACGCGCGATGCAGATGAACAACTAAAAGACATATGTGAGATTATCGTCAATATGTCATGGCAAATCAAATGATTTATCAACAAATATTCCATAGATTGTAGGTAAATGAAAAGCAGTTGAGACTTACAATGGCAATGTTGTTTCCATTGAGTAAAATCTGATCAAGCTTTGTTATCCGTCTCCCTTCAGCAGTGATCTCACTGTTGAATGAATATAAGAGCAATGAACCAATCAACGCAAACATACAAATCAAGGAGAATGAAATGCTAATACAAAATATGCAGACAGAAAAGCCATGCTATTAAGAAGGTCCCCTGTAAGTACAGTTTCAAACAATTAGGCTGCTAATTGGAAATGCCGTAAAGTTGCCATACAAACAAATTTACACCGGGATATTTCAGACTTCTAAATCCAAAAAGAAAGAAGCCACTGGGAAAGCTAAATCTGTAAGGGTATGTATTCTCCACAAGAAACAGAAATGCAAGAATATAAGAAACTGAGAAAGAAAAACAGCTCAATCACTAGTTCAGGCAACTTTCAGCAAACAAGATTTTAAGAAATAGGAAAATGAGAAATAATGACGCAAAAGTTATACGAAACTGTTACGCACTCTAAAGCATCACTGCAAAGCTTGAAACTGACCCTCATTTATTCCATGTTATAATATAATCATCCTACCCAACAGACGCATGCTTTTCAAAGAAACAACCAAAATATACACAAAATCCAATAATAGAAAATGAGGAAGAATGACACAAAAAAAAAAATGGATAAAAACAGTGAAAAAGTGGGAGAGGAGGGCTTACTATTCAGTAACATCTTCAAGGACCATGTTGACATAGACATCAAAGCCTCTGAGAGTACCAACAAGCTCCTTGTCACCTTTCATTATCACCCATATTTTGGAACCTATACAGCGGTCAATCAACTCTGCATATTTCCAGCAAAATTATTCTCTTAAAATCCCCCCCCTCCCCCAAAAAAAAGGGAAGAGAGAGAGGTAGAGTTAGAGAGAATGAGTCAGAAGAGTAAAAACCTGATGGGAGAAGCTGTGATGGATTATTAGCCATGGAAAATCAATTGCTAATTTTTCTCCAAAACCTGTGGAGTGTTCAGAAGATCAGATTACAAAATCATTAAAAATAAAAAATAAGTTAGTCAACTTTTTTATCCCAAATAAATGTTATTAAGGGAAAATCAACATTTGCTGAACTTTACACTACACTTCAAGGTTCAAGCTTTAAAGAATTCAACCAACTTCAGTTAAAAGAGTGCATATGCTCACGAAAACAACAGAGCAAAGGGACCAAAATAAAATTTGACAAGTTCAATTGATGAGTGAGACTGAAAGTGAAAGTGAAAGAGAGAGAGAGAGAGAGAGAGAGAGGCAAAGTTAGGAAGAACCTGAGAGAGCGGGAAATGAGTGATGGAGCGAGCGGAGACAGAACAGCGACCTACCTACGAAGCAACTGAAAGCCAAACAGGGAGGGAGGGAGGAAGGAAGGAAGTGTGCCCTAGTGGCGGGATTTGATTTTAATCAATTTCTCTCCCCAACAGTTTTCTTGAATTGAAGGAGTAAAGTACGTGGCATGCGAGTCCCAAATTTGGATTTTAACCTCTATACTGAAATACTAAGGCCCGTTTGGATTGCGGTTTGTATCGGCTAGAAGGCCTTCTAGATGAAGGAAAATGATTTTGTGCAGTAAATAATAGTATTTATTGTAACATCTTTTAAAAAATTTTCTAAAAAAAGGCCTTTTAGAAGAAGTATATTTGAGATTACCTTTCATTTTAGAAAAAGGCCTTTTGAAAAGTAATCTTACTATTATTCTCATATCAATAATCAAAAGTAATTTTATTTTATCCTATCTAAACAAAACTCATTCTCCTAAACTTACTTTTGACATATTCAAATCAAACAAAAATAATTCTTTTAAAAGTAATTCTTACAAAGCGTTCTTCAAAAGGCATGCTTTTAAAAGATCTTATAAAATTACACCAAAGCAGATGATATTTCCGATTTAGCTCTCTCTATATTAAAAAAAAAATTTGGTTTAAATTTCTATAGTATATTGCTAATATCTACTATTAAAAAATTATTAAATAATATTAATTTATTTAACGTGACTAAGAGAAGTTAATATTGGATATTTTAAAATTTGGTTGATACCATTTTGGTTTAAAAAAAAGATGTTAATGTAATAATACACAATTAGATATTTGTATAAAAATTTTTTACACGAATAATATATATAAATTAAAGCAATATAACATTTTGATATATCAATTCTAACCAAAAAAATGATAATAATAATAATAATAATGTTAATGTGTGACTTTTTATAATATGCCTATAACATGAAAATAATGTGATATGATGTAGCATTAATGCCAAGGATTTGGATCCTATAAATTGATTAGTACATTTTAAAATATAAATTATGCAATATTAATCATTGATAAAAATAAATCAACAATCTAGAACTTTATAGGATATAAATATTTACACGATTTGTTATACATATGAGATACTTTATATAGTTAATTTTTTTATTAACGATTAAAATTACACATTACATTTTTTACTTTGACAAAAAAAATGAAACGTTACAATTTTTTATCATTAACGAACCCTAATTACATGTTACATTTTTTTAACTTTGATAAAATCAAAGAAACGTACCTTTTGTTTCTTATTGGGCTGGAAGTACAGCCAACAGGAGAATCAAGGCCGACAACACCTGCAAGCAATGAAAGAGAACCAAGTTTAGAAGTAACAGGGCAGCAAATGGGCCTGGACCCTTAATGAATCAGAAGCGCCCCTCTGTGGACGCGGAACTTGCTAATCTGTACCTTTCTGAACAGGGGAGGAGTAAAAAAATCACACACACACACGCACCTACTATGTTCCTTAGAGGGGAAGTAGCTATAACTGAATGGTGGTCTCTGTTAGAGTTAGAGGATCATTTTGTTATAACGTGTAGACATTGGGTCTCTCGTCTGTGGAGCCATAGCTAGAGGAAGAGAAGCTTGTTTTGTACGATTCCATTGAGAAATAAAGTTTTTCGAGTTCCACAGTGTGATACAAGTAATGCGAACTACATTTTCAAGCATGGTGTCATCCCTAGATTCTAACCACTTATAGTCTCGTTATCCTACCATGCCTTGATTAGAAATTGCTCAAAATTAGTATGTACCAAAAGAAAAAAAAAATGCTCAAAATTATTCGCCTTAACGCAAGCATAATTGTGCAGGATACACACATATGATTTTGGGTTGTGATGGATAATGTATTCATTCGGGGGATCAAGAGACATGGGACCCAAAGAAAGGCGTGCCATTTATCTAAAACAGCTAAATGTGCATCACATTAATTATCGTATGCTTACATATCATGCAAGTCAGACAGCATTCAATTTTGCAATCAAGCCATATCTTTCAATATCAAGCTCACACGAAATATGTTGACATTTTTAATAATGTCAATTAATTCTTTCATAAGCATATCATAAATTTTGCTTTTATTTATGTGCATCGAATTCATAAACCTTTAGCTTGCACGTAGAAGAATAAAGAAGGATCATAAACTTGTTCCCGTATGCAAACTGCAATATACTATATACAATATGCAGTCAGGACAATCTATACATCAAACTGATATTAAACATACGTACGTATGTTGTAGCTCAAACCAACATTGTTGCAAGGTCAATATGTTAAACCTGAACCGAATCAGTGCTTTATGGAAAAGAAAAGAATTATCATTCGCGAGTTCATTATTACGAGTGGGAGGCACTACTTGTTTTTTGGCATTCATTCAAAGTCATGGGGAAGAACATAAGGGCCCCTAGCTGGGTGTAGGAGCCAAAATATTACATACAAAAAATGCAGAGAATAAACGTACATGTGGATGAGAATGCTTGTGCTGTTGAATATAGATCAATCAACAAAATTAATGTAGTTACTAATAAATACTAACTTTATAAGTGTGATTAATCACCCGCCAACTAGATATTAACTACCATTAAACGTGATGGATTACCCAGCTAGGCAGAGATCACTAACAAATAGAACAATATAATTTTAAAGATCAATTTAGATTGAACATTATTACACAATATTCAAACTATGTTCTTCATTGATTTGTAACAAATTCACATCACACAATACACGAACCCAGTGGGCAAGAGAAACCATCCTCTTTGTCTAAGCGTGACTCAGGGATCTTTTGAGATATATATGAATTTTTATTGGTTTGAAACTCTCTAATTAGTTCGTTCTTCTCATGCCACTTACCTTTTTTGGATTCTTTTCAGTTTTCCGCTTTCTCTCGAACAGATTATAATATCTAAAGAAATATCATAAATACTTCTTTCCTCCAATAGAAATGGCCACTTTAGATTTTGGATAGGCTTCGTCTCCTAAATGTACCGTAAAATGGAGCACTGGTAAAAATATCAAGTACAGTACAGTAGGACCACAAAATGTATATGTGGATCAGAATGCTTGTGCAGTTGAACGTGAACCATGAAAAGTGACGTGGGCATAGAACAAGCCTTTCTGTTTTTCTTTTTGTTAATCGGTTTTACAGTTTTCATTTTTTTTGGTCCTAAACTTTAAGCAAATGTGAAGTATAAACTCCCTTAACCTTATATGTGCATTTAGTATAATATAGGTGAAAATTTTCTAAATAGAATTATATTATTATATTTTACTTATAAGACTGTTTGGCTTACTGATTTTTGTTGTGAAAATACTTGTGTGAACCTTCATTTATGAATATATTTTCTATAATATTGAGATATTTTCAAGTAACACATAGTTTAAAATATTAATACATAAATACCAAACAATATTTATTTATGTACACAAATAATTAATTTCATTACATTGTACCAAAAAATTCATTAAATAAATACATGAATTCTTATTTAGATATGTAAATAACTTAGACGGTTCATAAAGAATCTTCAACCTAATTTATATTAAGCCTATTTTAGTTTAACTTATTAATAAATAAGTCAAATTATAAGCTATATAAAAATTTTATTAGACCTAATAAACTAATTTATATTATTATTATTATTATTTGGCATATATAGAAAAATTTTTAGCCTAATTAAAAATAAATTTTTGATTATTTAAGAAAAAAAAATTTAGTGTTTTAAAAATAAATTTTTAAATAAATTTTCAGATTATGCCAAATATTTAAAAAGGTTATGCTAGATCTTTTGAAAGAAAAAAAAAAAAAAAAAAAACTTATGCCGGGTTACAGAGCAAACTCAAGTTGTATGTTTAAAATGTAGGCCAAATCCGTTTAAACTAAAGCTACCCTAACTTTCTTTCACTCCTATGCGTACTCAACATTCTCCTGAAATTATAACTCCGCCTTCATTGACATTTCCGCCTAGCCTCTCACATGAAATGAAATATCTTCTCAATCGTGAGGTGTAACGTTCTTTGATTTTCTGAAGATACCGGAAGAAATGATACAAACAAAACAAGGATGGTCTCGATCATGTAAGAGTCTACGACCATCACAAATCACGCTAATTCCTACAACTAACGATATTTCAGTTCATGTAATTGCCGCCTTATTAAAATCGACCTGCGTAACCATCAAGCATGACCAACTCCTCTCAGATTATGTCCTCCTTCATTTTTCCTAATGAAAACATAACATCTGTTTCTTGCAGTCAGTATCAATTCAAATTTTGTGGTTCTCAAACGCCCCAGCATAAGAAGACAATCTGTGAACCCAAAAATATCTCCCACCCACAAAACAGTGAAAGGATAACCCCATAATTTAAGACCTTTTTTTTTTTTTTTTTCTGTCACCCCTCCTGCATAAGAAATAGCTCAACTCATACACATATATCTACTGGAATCCTGCAGTTATACGTGTTACCCCCACACTGGTCACAAACCACGTGAAGAATCTAACCCATTAGTGGATTAGAAGATGCCATGTGGATATAAAATTTCAGCAGCACAATCTTGAACCCCCAATGAGATTGTAGCTTTAGATAGCATAAGATAAGAACACAACCACTTGACCCCTATATAAATATACCCACCCACCTTCACCCAACTCACTCAACACACTTCCAAGCACTCATCGACAACACAAAGCTCATAACCTCAAAAGCCTATAACCATGGCTGCCTCCACCATGGCTCTCTCCTCCCCATCCTTGGCCGGCAAGGCCGTGAAGCTCTCCCCATCAGCCCCCGAGTTGGGAGTTGGGAGAGTCTCCATGAGGAAATCCTTCACCAAGCCCGCCACCTCAGGAAGCCCGTGGTACGGCCCGGACCGTGTTAAGTACTTGGGCCCATTCTCTGGTGAGCCCCCATCATACCTCACCGGTGAGTTCCCAGGTGACTACGGCTGGGACACTGCTGGGCTTTCCGCTGACCCAGAGACCTTCGCCAGGAACCGTGAGCTCGAAGTCATCCACAGCAGGTGGGCCATGCTTGGGGCCCTGGGCTGCGTCTTCCCCGAGCTCTTGGCCCGCAACGGCGTCAAGTTCGGCGAGGCGGTGTGGTTCAAGGCCGGGTCCCAGATCTTCAGCGAGGGTGGGCTTGACTACTTGGGCAACCCAAGCCTGATCCACGCACAGAGCATCTTGGCCATCTGGGCCTGCCAGGTTGTCTTGATGGGTGCCGTTGAGGGTTACCGTATTGCAGGTGGGCCTCTCGGAGAGGTCACTGACCCACTTTACCCTGGTGGCAGCTTTGACCCATTGGGCCTTGCTGATGACCCAGAGGCTTTTGCTGAGCTTAAGGTGAAGGAGATCAAGAACGGTAGGTTGGCCATGTTCTCGATGTTTGGGTTCTTTGTTCAGGCCATTGTCACCGGCAAGGGCCCATTGGAGAACCTCGCTGACCACCTTGCTGACCCAGTCAACAACAACGCCTGGGCCTATGCCACCAACTTCGTCCCTGGAAAGTGAGCGTCCAAATTCAGTTGTTGAAAAAAAGAAATGGGAAACGGGAGATGAGTTGTTGTGGGTTTGAGTTTTAGAGATTGGTGTGCGTGGTGAATGATGTATTGAAAATTACCTCTTAAGAGAATTTGAATTTTCATGTGTATCTATTTGGTCCAATCCAGCTGAATGTTACTTAATTTTTACATCATTTAATCATTTTGTATTTTCTTCAATTATCAATTTGTTCTCCTAGTCCCAGCGTTACATTTAATGTTTAACGGACCTTTGATAATTGAATTCTGATTACTAAACCTACGACCTCCAAAATGAGAGAAATTGAACTATGATTTTATGTGCTATATACCTAATAGCCAGCAGGCCACTCATTTCTTAGGGTATATTTATATATGTGAACGTGAGCATAATTCTCGTAACTAATTAGTGCATTGCGCTACACACTACTGCCTGCTGACAAAGCGATTAACCATAAAAACGAGAGAGAAAAATGGATAACAAAATCAACATGCGACCATTATCGCTGTCATCGCATTCCAATTTCTTCTCCTCTCTGAAACAGGTATCTTTACATGTAATAGCAACATCATACGATATTGTAACATCCTTACAGTTCTTACCATTGTTTTGATTGAGTCTGCAATCTGAATTTTGGTGCCCAGGTTGAAAAGAGGCTAAAATTAGAACAGAAGACATCAACAGAATCTCAAACACAGGAAAGCAACTTTTCACCCATGTTCCTTCACGTGGACCAACCCAGTGGCAGCCACGCCTATGGTGTTGCCCAAGATAGTAGTGAACCTCCTTTACCATTCCTCTCTATTTCCCAAGGAATCATGCCAATTCACCAAGACCCTTCTCAAACCAGTCCTGCAGATCATCTGGGAACTGTAAATAGAGCTCAAGATGATGATACTGAAGCTGCATTGGATGATGACATTGAAAGGTTAATGCAGCTCTTGGGCTTTTCAGAAGAACAAGTGGAGCATAGTGATGGTCTTCAGGATGAGGATGGTAATTCTTGCCACTGTGAAGGTGGGTTTTATTCAAGGATTGTTGGTGTGGAGGGGCCAAAGTGCAGGAAGGAGGCGCAGAGGTTAGATGGGTGGATCAAGCACTTTCTCAATGGTGGTGGGGGGGAGAAGAAGCTAGAGCCCTTAAGATTGGCACACCTGCTTTTAGGGAAAGCTGCTTTTATCTCTGAGGGTGCTGATGGTGGTTTTGGAGGCTTGGAGTTCCCTTCAACCATTCAAGAATTTCTGCATAATGATCCTCCCAGTAATTGAGGCAACCAAGCTATTTTTTTTCTGCTTTTTTTCCATTACCCTTTAGCTTTGTTGTTTTATTTTATTATATTCTTCTTTCTAAATGTTATATGCAATCAATTTGTTGTAATTACTTTATGTTGTCTTCTTTTATTGTCCATTTTTATATGAACAGCCGCACAGTGATAGATTCTATTAGCAAAACAATCTTAAATGAAACATGGTCGACCTTAGAGGAGCCCAGTTTCAGCAGATAGTATAAATTTCGGCCCAAAGTTTTGTTAGGTTGCCTTATTTCTTATATGATTATGATTAGATGCTGTACATTGTAGTTTCCGCGGTTGCCACCATGGCACCATGCAATTTTCTGAATGAATATATGAGTATATTTGCATTTAACCCAAGAGAGGGGAGGGGAGGGGAGGAAAAAGAAAGAGTAGGCAGGAAGGGACAGTCAATGCTACATTACATTACATGATAGGAGAAAATGCTGATCACTTTACCATTATTCTACATATTAATTGCAGACTCAAGTCCCCTGCTAATTTGTTGTCTGTTGCTAAAATATTGGAAAACTAATAAACCAGCAGGCTTTGCCCTTGTTAAATACACTAGTAATGAAGCAATGGGGAAGCATTTTCCTTCTCTTGCAAAAGCAGCTCCAAAGGTGGCCTTGTGGTGCGTATTATTTAGCAAGATAGTAGTAGTACTATCCTGCTGTTTTAAGCTTCATAAGTGCAGATAACACCTCATTCATGTTAGGCCGATCATCAGGATTAAGGAGGGTGCAGCAAAGGGATAGCTTGAAGAGCCCTGCCAATACATCGAGATGGTCTTTTGTGGCATCCAAGGTCAACATAGGGTCTCCAATATTAACAACCTCTTCCATTCCATTTGAAAGGGCTTTTTCCACTGCCGCTGGCAAACTGATTGGCAAGCCATCTTCTTCTGAGAGCCCTGTTGGCCTTCTTTTTGTTAGAAACTCCATTAAAATGATGCCAAAGCTGAACACGTCCACTTTAGTCGTCACGTTCCTTATGTAAGCAATTTCTGTGAATTAAACAAGACAATCATGTTTAGAATCATTTATTCAAACAACAAATAAAATAATACTATGCACACATGCAAGTCTTGGTGATGTTACTCTCGCTTATTACAACAATCTGATGTGCTGGATTCACTAACCATACAAATCGTTAGAAGAACTAAATTATTCATTTAGATTATAACTCCAACATGTACGTAATTGTGATGAAAATATGTAGGACGACGAATATAAGAGATAAGTAAGATGGAATGCTTTAAACCTGGTGCCAAATAGCCAACTGTGCCCTGCAAAGCTGCTGATGAGGAAAGGGTGTTACCATCCTGCAGATGAAGACCAAGTATTCGAGCTGTCCCAAAATCACTGACATGAGCTTCCCAGTCTCTATCCAAAAGGATGTTTGAAGGCTTCAAATCACAGTGTACAATGGGAAAGTCATAACCAGAGTGTAAGTAGTCCAATCCACTAGCAATGGAAATGAAAACTCGGAGTCTTTCAGATAATGTCCACCTAGACTGATCCACCCTTTTGTCATGTATGATGCTATCCAAATTCCCATTCTCCATGTACTCTAGAACTAGAGCTTTCATCTTCCCACTCTCCCATGCATAACCAAGCACCTTAACCAAATTTCTATGTCTCAGCTGGCTCAAGGTGCTGGCTTCTCTTCTGAAGATCTTGTCTGTATTTGCAGAGAATTGGTGCAAATTCAATCTTTTTATGGCTACAATCTGGCCACCTTCCAATTGACCCTTGTAAACTGTGCTCAAACTGCTAGCACCAATGATGTTGTCTGTGCTGAAAAAGCCAGCGGCATTCTCTAACTCATTTGGATTGAATCTTTTAAGAGCCAATGCTGAACTGTAATCTGGTTCATGATTCTCACTATTCTCAGTTTGTTTAGACTTGCAGAATTTGGTGCCTCGCTTGAGAATCAAAATCACAAACACCAGAAGTAGAATTATTGCGAGAGATCCAAGTGCAGCAATAATAGCTACACTCCTCTTGGACACAGAACGATTGTTACCTTCTTCGCATGGCCTTAGGAATTTCGCTCCACAAAGATCCTGGTTTCCCATCATAGCAGATGCATTGATATGTGCAAATATTCCAGTCATAGGCACAGAACCTTCAAGTTGATTGAAAGAAAGGTTGAGATGCATGAGGTTGGAAAGATTGGCAAAGCCCTGAGGAATAGTTCCCTTCAAGTTATTCTGAGAAAGATCTACGGAACTAAGATGCTCAAGCTTTGCCAAGATTTCAGGGATTTGACCTTCTAAATGATTTCTTGAAAGGTTTAAGCTTTGAAGCAAGTCCATATGATTGAAAGCTTCTGCAGGAATAGGGCCTGAAATATTGTTTCCTGAAAAATCAAGATTGAATAGATTTCTGCACCCAGCAAGTGTCTTGGGAATAACACCTGAAAGATTATTGTTTGAAATGTCTATGGCTTGTACCATTTCCAACATTCCCAGCTCATCTGGAACAATTCCAACAAAGTGGTTGTAAGAAAGGTTAAGATACATCTGCATGTCTTTGAAGTCTGCAATGACATCTCCAGGAATTGATCCTGTGAGGCGGTTGTGAGAGAGATCCAACACTAAAAGCTGATTAAGCTTCCCCATGCTTCTTGGAATGGACCCATTAAGCTTGTTGCCATGGAGGTCTAGGCGTGATAGCATCTCAAGCTTTGAGATAGAATCTGGTATCTGACCAACCAACTTGTTTTGATACAGCAAAAGTACAGTTAGTGGTTTGATTTCAGAGAATTTATCAGGTATTGTACCTTCTAATTCATTGTCACGGAGGGAGAGCCCCTGAAGGAGAGAAAGTTTGGACAGTTCTGGTGGAATGGGACCTGATAACCTATTTTCAGCAAGTGTTAAAGTGATGAGTTGATTCAAGTTTCCAATCTCTGGTGGAATTGGTCCTATGAAGGAATTTGCATTCAGCTGCAGAGTCCGGAGATTAAACAGGTTCTGGATGCCAGGTTTTATCAATCCACTAAAATTGTTTACTCCCAAACTTAGAGTACGAAGGTTTGAGCAGTTGAAAAGGTCATCTGGGATTTCCCCAGACATGTTGTTGGAGGCAAGAGACAGGAAAGTAAGATTATGCAACCTTGAAAAGCCCTCAGGAATTTCCCCAGTGAATGCATTAAAAGATAAACTTACATTTACTAGACTAGTACAATTGGTAATGCTAGGGGGAATGGATCCACGCAAATTGTTGATGTTCAAGACTAGAAACTTTAAATTATGAAGCACACCAATGTTTGAAGGAATTTCACCTGAAAGGAGATTTTTGCTCATTGATAGATATGTCAAGTTTGTCAAGTTTGTTATCGATGAAGGGATATGCCCAGTAAACTTATTTAGATGCAGGGTTAGAACTTGTAAGGAACTCAAAGATCCTATCTCAGGAGATATTGTTCCCTCCAAGTTATTCTGTGAGAGTTCTAAATGTGTTAATGATTTCAACTGGAATATGGAAGATGGAATCGTGGAGTTCAAGGTATTGCCATATAACCGCAATGTTTCCAGTTGAACTAAATTTCCTAGCACAGGAGGAATACTTCCAGTGAAGTGATTGTCATATAACTCAAGGTTTAAAAGATTGTTACACTGACCAAGTTCTGAAGGGATTTTCCCAGTCAATGAATTTTGGAACAAGACAAGGTATTCTAAATTTGTCAGGTTTCCAATCTCTGGAGGTATTACACCTGATAACTGGTTTTGGCTGAAGTCAAGAGCTTGCAAAGCTCCCAACTGACCTATTGAAGGAGGTATAGACCCAACAAAGTTATTCCCATATCCTTCAATCTGAGTAAGGCTAAGTAGCTTGCCTATGTGTGATGGGATTGTGCCAG
The DNA here is from genome assembly GCA_031439585.1 of Pterocarpus macrocarpus. Classification (NCBI taxonomy): domain Eukaryota; kingdom Viridiplantae; phylum Streptophyta; class Magnoliopsida; order Fabales; family Fabaceae; genus Pterocarpus; species Pterocarpus macrocarpus. Next base: position 40,474,750 of record CM062518.1, read on the forward strand.
TGAGGTTGTTGAAACTGAAAGCAATACCCAACAAAGAAGTGATGTTGAATATGCTCTCAGGGAGGCTCCCATTCAAGAAGTTATTACCTAAATCCAAATACTGCAGGCTTTTCAGGTTTCCTAATTCAGGAGGGATTGGGCCAGAGAGAGAGTTTTCAACAAGAAGAAGTTGAGTGAGTTGAGTGCAAAGACTAAGCTGAGAAGGAATATGACCAGTAAATGAATTTGAAGTTAAATCAAGAACCTGAAGGCCTGAAATGTTTCCCAGGAATCGTGAAATCTCCCCATGGAGCTGCTGAGCAACCAGAGAAACTGAAATAACATGGTTTGAAGAAGGGTCACATTGAATGCCAGTCCAGTTGCAGTGAGGGTGGCTGTCAACCCAATTTGCAAGTGTCCCATTTGGGTCAAGGGTGATGGAGTTCTTGAAAGCTTTCAAAGCCTCAATTTCAACCTCCAGCCTTGTGTCTGCATATGAAAGTACGGCTACAATGGAAAGGACTATGACTATAATCAGACTAATCTTTTGAGAAAACATCATTGTAGAATATAGTAGAAAATATTCAGTTGCAGTTTGCTGATATAAAAGCTGAGGTAAATGAAGCCTTTATATACAACGTTCATCCACTGATAATATCGAGGAGCATGAGCCCATTTGTGACAGCCTGTGCTCACATGGCATGCTGTAAAGTCAGATACTTAAGTCATTCGTTGGTATTAGTGAGGACAAAAGCCGTGATTGTTTGCTCAAGGAATGTTGAATATCTTAAGTTTGACTTAGACTAATTGAGGTCATCCCAGTATGACAAAAACGTTTGCATATTCTACTGGTGGAGACTTTACATGTAAGGACACGCCTAATATGGATATATGTCCCTAAAGGCAAAGCTGAGAGAGAGAGAGAGAGAGAGAGAAGGCAAAATGGTGAACATGGCTATCCATAGACCGAAAAATTCTAATATCCCCTATGAAAGAAGAGTGTTCCTTTCTCTATATTGAATTGTGGCATCACAAAATTTATATGGACCTATTTATTGTACTATTTACAAAAAAATTTTGATGAAAAAATAATGTGGAGGAAGAATTTTATACTCCATAGCAGATGGTAAAATTTCTCCCATTGAACTCAATTGCACCGCAAACAACAACTCGTAGTGGGTCCTTCGGAAAAAATAAGGTAAGGGTAGTTGGGTTGTAGCCTTGTAATTTGTAAGTACATTTAGCAGTCTCTGAAGTAAATCGTTTCTACACTCACTTGTAATTAAAAACCAGTTTAAAATAATCTGGAAGTCCTCCTGTACTAGTTGCACCGGTGCAGTGATTTCACTATGAATTTGGTTTGAATTCTTCAAACTTGTTGAGTCGAGTCGAGTCGAGTCTACGGTTTTTGAGTTCAATATACAGTACTTAATTAGGAGAAACCGGCTTAGCATGAACTATTAAGAATCTAAAAATACATTAATTTATGCGTAGATGACAAGGCGAATCGGATTAGTGCATTATTAGCGGTGCAATATTGGTGTGAACTGTGAATTATATATACCTCAGAAGCAATAGTTAACATGGCATTGGCGCACGCGGTTTGCGGAAAGCTGTGTGTCAGAAGAGCACTAGTTGGTAATAGATAATGCCATGCAAGTTGCGTAAATAAATAATAGCCACCAAAATGACTTCACATATATATGAGTGAAGCTTTGGATTGGATTGTGACATTTGAGTCGGCAATGGACTCTGTATGCAGAGAAACCACTGCTTCTCAACAACGATGGATGGAAAATAATTGGTGGGAATGAGAAAGGAGTGCATGCAATAGGACAAAGAGCTACGGGTAAGGGGAGTGAACTTGTCACTAACGCACTCATAGTCAAGTTGCATGTCTTGACTATGTAAATCTGCTATAGACACTGAGAATTGATATTGATTATAAAGGTTTTCGGTATGAAAAGTGATGAACAGAAAAATAACCATCACCGACAGATAAGGATATGAGGAGAAGAAAAATGAAGAATTGTTTACGAATAATTGCTTTGCAAAACTTGGATATATATATCACAAAGAATTGTGATATAGATGATTAAGAATTTAATTTTTATATATCGATAATATTATTTAATTAAATATTTGTCTTTATAAAATTTTTAAAATAATAAATGATTGAATTAAATATTTTTATTGATATAGTATAATATATAATTTGATGTCAAGCATCTCGGCCTATAGCAATTAAACTCTATGTTTAATTCTCGCTCTCTTTTTTTCTTTTGTCTTCGATATGGATAATTCTTTAGTATCACACACATATCACAACTAAATAAATAAGTTGATTATACTGCTCAGTTTATCGCATGAGATCATATAATATTAACTTTGTGTCTGTTTCTAATCTTATTATTTGGTTATGGCATACGTGCTACTTAACATAAAACTACTATAATTATTAGAATTTAATTGGTATGCATTATCAATATAAAATAGTTTTATATTGTCAATCAATAGAAATAGAAAAAAGTGATAAATCATGATGGATCTCTCATTATAATGGATAGTTATTTATATGAGTTGACACTTTCCACCATTTCTATTGGTTGATAGTGTAAAATTATTATACACTGTCAATACATTTAAATTAAATTTTAATTATTAACACAATAAACTATTAGAGTATTTACTAATAAAAAATTTGCACATCAGTCTCATACAGATTATAGATCTATCATTGTTTAAAAGGTAAATTATCAGCGTATTTATGCATCGCAAAAAATTGTTAGCGTATTTCAAATTTCTAAATATTTTGCTCTTTTAGAATTTTTACAAAAACCGTTTTTTCATGTGAAAAATTAAAAAATTATTATCTTTGGATTTGGATGAATGGAAGTTGTGCCGTGTCTCGAATGTCATGGCTATTGTCAGAAGCTGACCGACCCACTAGTGCTGCCGGAGGAGTGCCAAAATTATTATATTTAATATATTTTTTTATTTTAATTTTAATATATTCGAGCACTTTTTATTTTTATGTTAAAACTTGAAAAAAAAAGCTTTCAGCATATATACAAAAAATATATTTAAACATTAAAAGAAGAGCTTTCCAAATTTTACATTTAAACGCAGAATATTTTTTATTTTTAAGAGCAAACATTTAAATTTGTCTTTAATTAAAATACTATCATTGCACAAGTTCATCTCTGAGTATTGAAAAACTCCTAAAATAATTTTTAATAAAAATGTTGGTCATATCTACCTTTTTTAAAAATAGATTAGTGAAAAATAATTTTTAATAAACACACTAAATAATTAAGTTGACTAATATTTTTTATTTTTAAGAATTATAATAGAGATTTTCATTTCTTAGGAATTGAATTTCTCTAGTAATATTTTTGTCAAAAATCAATTTAACAGTTTACTCTATTTCTTAAAAAAGATTTATCGAAAAATATCATATAATTAGCAAGTTCGGTGTATTTGGGACGTTGTATATTTAAACAAGAACAGGAAAAAAGTAATGTAGAGGTTTTACCCTCACATATAATTGCAGTCCCTGATAAATATCATTATAAATATTGATTAAGCTATGTTATATTTTTCCAAAAGCTCTTTCAAACCAGCCCATAATAAGAAGTTATCTCTGATGTCACAGGGAAAAAAAAAAAAGAGTGGATATCTGTGAGAAAACATTTTACGACAGTTTAACATGATCTAAGCTGATGAATCAAAATGAGCATTTATTCTGCCAACAGGGGTGAGAGGAGGTTTTCTGTCCGTAGTGAAAAATCCTCCAATACTGTTCCCTCCTACTATAAAAAAAATAGTTAAAAAAAAACCTCTTAAAATGGAACTTTCTTTCCCTTTCTTCCTCTCTCCTTTAAAATGGAACTTGCAAACATACCTAAGAGATAAAAAATAATCACTTTAGTTATTTTTAATGTAAACGAATCTCTTTACAGCAGTGAGTATGAACAGACCTCTAATTGTAAATTTTTTTCTTCTTACAACTCTCAGCGTCACCTGTAGTTAATTTTGAACGTCTTTACTATTGGTTTTGAAACATTTTAAAAGATGCAATAAAGTTTTGAACATCTTACTATCAACTTTGGGATATCGATCAAAATTTTTCTTTTAAGATTAGTCATCGGTGACAAAAAGTCAGGGAGAGGAAAATTGGTCTTAAGAGCTCCGATTCTAACTATTTATCACTGCTAAGAGGCTTATTTATATTAACATGAATTAAACTATAATATATTTATAATTTTAGGGTAGGCTTTTATAAATTAAGCACCTATCAATAAAAGAGAATGTAATTTTACTATATAAACATAAATGCACGCCGTGGTTGAGGTAACAATTCAGTGATAACGACGCATTATCAAACATATGTTTTAAGAAATAACCGTGAGCTACGATCTTTTCCAAATCTGAGTATGTATTACATATATATTTCTATTTATTGGAAAAATACAAATAAGAAGATATGAAGAGAAGATAGAGGAAATCAAAAGAAATCCGTGCGGTGGTGGAGGGAACAATATAATGATGGGTACAAATAACCAAATATATGTTTAGAAATTATGTCGATGTATAATCTTTTCCATTTTAGCTCCAAGTTATTTAAAAAATAATAATAGTTTTCCTTCTATATATATATATATATATATATATATATATATATATATATATATATATATAAATTAAAATTTAAAGTGAGAAAAAAAATGCTCCAGTTTAAGATCAAATACTACTAAGGAATTGAAGATTCAAGATTTTTTTATACAACACTGTTTTCAAATCAATTTTTCATATATATAGGATTGTTAACTTTTTAAAGGAGAAAATTCTCGTTGACTATAAATATTATATTATTTTAACTAAATGTGACAGTTAACACATCTATATTTTTTAAGGGTTTAGGGTTTTTTCGTTCTTTCTTTCTTTTTTTTTTTTTTTTTATGCATTGGAAGGTAGGGACATGAATTTAATTACCACATTCACCCATTAACATGAGAAAAATAGAAGTTATTTCGTTTTGTAATAATGTTGTCTTCATGCACGTATAAACTGCTAAATGATAATATGGGAGAGAAAACGTGTCTTTGCTTCTTTTCGACAATAGTTTGAATTCTATGCCTTTCTTTCTTTCTTTCTTTAATAGTTTAGGATTTTATTGATAATTAAATGTCTTAAAAGTACTCCTTAAGAAATTTGAAAAGAGAAATATTATAATACAAATAAAATTTATAAATTTTCAATATATTAACTGTTTTGCAACCGAAAAAAAAAACTATTTCTGTTATATTTCTCTTTGGTTCCTTCTCGAACAAAATTGAACAAACTTTTATCTTGTTATGTACCAAAAAACTTTTATCTCGTTAGTTAAAACAATTACGCCATATTTATATTTCATAGCATTTTCTTGGAAGATAAAATTTAGAACATAGAAAAATGAGAGGAATAAGGATTTGACTCTATAATTTGAGCAGAGAACGCCTTAGCCAATGTTTCATCTTCCCATAAAGTGAGTGTATGAGAAGGTGATTGGACAGTATATGCCAAACGAGTACTAGTAATACTAATTACAATTCTCTTACCACATTTCAACCGCTTCCACGCTATGTTTTCTACTTGATCGGTCAATGACGGTTTAATAAATCGATAGGCGACAACTGTTCTCTGGCAATATCAATTACCTAAACCTCTATATATACCCTGCCCTTTCACTCCACAATACAACATTAGGCACATTATTACCTACTAGTATTTTCTCAAGGGAAAATAACACCATGACCAAATCAGCTGGGTCACTTCTCTTTTTCTTTCTTTTCCCTCTGCTTCTCTCTTTCAACATTGGTAATTACTTCTTGTCTTTATGGGCAGCACTTTATGTATTTCATTGTTTGTTTTGCTACACATTATGGATAGGCCTATTGAATGTCACTTCCCAATTTCTCTTATTATGTGTATTACCTCTTTATAATGTCCAATAATACCCGTAGAAAGTTTATTTCTAAGATGTGTATATGATTCTTCATTTTCGTCTGATCAATAGTCCACTAGTATTGCAGAAATTTCAATATATTTTGGCCATATTTATAATAATTTGTTAGGATTTGATTGACTTCGGATTGATTTTAGCAGGAGGGCATTTGAAGTTTGCTAATGGAAGGGAACAAATTCCTCAGGTGAATGTAGTATTTGCCACATAAATTCATGAAAGCTTAGTGTTTTGTTTTAGCTTGTTTTGATTCATCACCTAAATTTAGCATCTCTCATAGCAATTCATGAAAGCTCAGATGTTGTTTTAATTTGTACATGAAATGCAGGTAGCTCCAGAAACATGGTGTGTAGCAAAGCCTTCAGCTGCTGGTGAAGAACTGAAATCTAATATTGAATATGCATGCAATGTCTTGAGCAATTGCAATCTGATCCAGCCAGGTGGCTCATGCGCAAGCCCCGACACTCTCATAAACCATGCCTCTGTTGTCATGGATCAGTATTATGCACTCAAAGGAAGAAACATTTGGAACTGCTACTTCAACAACTCTGGCCTCATTGTTATCACTGACCCAAGTGAGACATTTATGTGTTATTAATATAAGGCTACCATACTGCATGTGATTCAATTGTGGTAACTATTTAATCATGGATTGTTTTGTGTCTCTTGGGATTCTGAACTAGTTCATTTTCTTCTGATTTCCTTTGATGTACAGGTTATGGTAGCTGCAAGTATGCTTAGAGGGGAATAATAATCTGGCAGGGAAACTTCTTACTTAGATCTGCATTTAGGTTTATGGCTATGTTCGAAAATTCCAAACTCCTTTCTGCTATTAAAGAGTGTGATGTTTATTATAATTGTCTTTCTATTTCATAGAGTGAACTATACAATTACTAGTCGTGTCTATTTGTATTTTCATGAAATGCTGGAATATAGAAAATATATGAGGCTTTAATGGAGAAAATGTTTGAATTGTGTATTCCATGAAGTGCTGGAATGGATTATAGTAGTTGTGTCTATTTGTATTTTTCATGAAATGCTGGAATATAAAAAATATATGAGGCTTTAACGGAGAAAATGTTTGAACTGTGCATTTCATGAAGTGCTGGAATATCCACTGAAAAAAGACTTCGAAATGGGGCATTCCGAGAATTGAACTCGGGACCTCTCGCACCCTAAGCGAGAATCATGCCACTAGACCAAATGCCCGCTCTTGCTCATTCTAAAATTATCTAAAATTAACTAAATCTGAATAAATTGCTACATTATAAAAGAACTTCGCATTTCAGAAGTTTTCGAATAAACGATTTCAAATTAAATATCATCAAACTTTATCATTCCAATCATACTCTTTGAAAACGTAAAACTTTAAAATACTACTTATTGAACCTCTCCAGAAGGTACTTCCACTTTTAGTTTCGAAAATTTGTATCCCTTAAGTTTTTTTATTTAATTTAATTGAAAGATTTCTAAACTAAAGACATAAAATAATAACAACTTAAAAAAAAAAAAAACTGAGTTAACAAGGAGCCAAACAAAAAGCTTTATAACAACGAAAATTTAGCTTTGTATTCTAAAACTCAAAATGAACCTTTCATTCTTTTTTTTTTTTTTGGAGATGTGGAGTGAACCTTTCATCTTTTTCAAAGCGTGAGGTAATCAGATCGCATGAATTTCACCGACCAATACTCAAGAAGGTTCAGAATTGAGACTGATATATTTTACATTGAAATAGGGAGTGGATCATCACTGTGCCTTGTAAGAGCAAACATTTCCAGTTTTATAAATTTTGTATCATAGACATATGCAGCTTTTTTTTTGGGTGAATATACATATATGTAGCTTGTATCGTTATTTTGGTGTATTGTTTGATTTAAACCCATTATTTTGAATTGCCCCCATTAACTATATATCGTCAATTCTATTCGTTGTCATTTATTAGTCAAAAAATTATATTGCCAAAAATTATAAAAATAGCCCATATATTTCTGTTTGATATGCTATCTCACTCTACTAATTTATCCAAGAAGATTTAGAAAACTAAAAATGCATCTATGAATCTTAATTATAATTAATCAGTTTTGTCTTTTGTGTGCATAGAGATTTTTTTCTTTGCAAAGTTTTGCGCACGTTATGGAAAAATAATTTCATAATGCAAATAATTAGTGTTTTTATAGCAATGTTAAAAACAATATTTTCATTAAGGGCATGGATAAGAAAAATTAAATGATTATAGGATGGGTTAACTTAAAGTCTCAAGCAAATATAATGAAACATTAAAATAAGTGTGTATTGCGAAAAATAATGATGAATATTTTATAGTGGACAAATAACATGTGATATTTCTTACTATTAAAAGTTTAAATCACCCACATGTGATATTTCTTACTATAAAACACACTTTCTGGTTTTCTTTTCTTTTGTTTGTTTCAAGCAGCCTACCAAAAAAGAAAAAAAAAAGAAGTTAAATCCCCACATGCATCTATATATACATGTTACAAAAATATTAAGGTTACGTTCGGATATGATATAATAAGTGAATGATATAAAATGAAATAGTATAAAATAAAAAAGAATAAAATGAAATAATTTTTTTATAAAATTGTTTATATGGATGTTTAATAATAAATTAGAGAAAAGTTTGCTTACTTAGAAATTCTAATGGTAAGAATAAAATGAAAAAATTATAATTTTTTGTTATTTTAATATTATCTTCATTTTTTATTTAATATTTTATTTATTTAAAATACATGAATAATATATTTAGTTTTCGATTTGACAAGATATAAATTATAATACTTTAAGCAAAAAATTATCTCTTATAACTCTTTATCTTAACGGTTAATGGTTTGCTGAGTCAACATCTATCCTATCTTGGCAAAATTTAGGTGACGTCAAAGTTAAAACAGACCACAATATTTTCATGATAAATGCTTGATCCTATATTAACTATAATTTTGGACCTTTATACAGAAAGTCAAAATATATTAGAAATCTTATAATTAGTGATAAAAGCGTAATTTTTTAGATTGTTTCACACCTTGTCTAGAGCCGTAAAAGTGGGACAACCCAATGAGCCGGGTTGACCTACCATGGATCACGGGCCAAAACTAGTTATATGGACAGCTCATTTTTCTGGTGAGCCAAAAAAATACCAACCCAGCTCAACCTATTCGAGCTAGTGGATTAAACGGGTTAACTCACCAAAAAATAATAAAAAATAAAAATAATTAAAAAATATCAAAAAAATGTTAAAAAATTAAATGAATTGTATATATATTAGTATCGAAAACTTTGGTTATACAAAAACTAAAAAAAATTATGCAAAACAAAGATAATAACATACAAAATTCAACACAATAAGCAAAATTTTACCAAGGTAATAATAATTAATAACCTATAATTCTATCATGTAGTGGTTAAGATTAATCAAATATAAAAATTAATCAACCTCATAAGCTATTATATACTATACATCATAGAGTGTATTTATTACTTGTTAGTATTACCCATCACTTCTTACTAGTGTTAATTTTTTCATTTAAAAAAAACTATAAAAAAAGGGGCCAACTCACTTCCAATCCGGCCCGAACCCACTTATCCCGCGGATTATACGAGTTAGGTCAAATTGACCCACTTTTATATGAGCTAAAATTTTGTTGGCTCAACCCACCATTTCGATGGGTCGAGCCGGGTTGGCTAGCAGGTTGCGGCCCACTTTGACGGCTCTAACTTTGTTATACATTTTCCCCTAATTTAAGGTTAAAAATAAAAAAAAATAGATGAAATACAAAGGTAAGACAGAATCTCTCTGATTTTACTTCATTTATCTTATTTTAAAAACTAAATAATATCGTAAAAAAAAAAGAAAGAAAAAAAAAACATTTATCATTCACTTGATCCATTCCCGTTATGTTAATTCTTGGCCATCAGTTTAAATAAAGCATAAGTGGACCTATGTCTTTACAAGTAATGATAGCATATGACCTTGTTACTTTGATTAGCTACCAATTATACCTAGTCTTATATCTTTCAGTTAATTTATTTTGTCCTATTGAGAACTTCATCTAGTAACAATGTAATTCCGAACTTTGCATCAAAAAATATAATTCTGTAACTTAATATAATTTAATAATTATTGTTTTAAAACTAGTATAGGAGAATATTCGCTCGGGACATCCAAGCAGAAAGACTAACATGCCGAATGAAGCATCAATATGATATGAAATTTGTCTAACTCATGAATTTAAGAAAGAAAAATACTTGTATATTTATGGAGAAAAAGCTTTTTCTTAATCAATATGTATTTTAGCTACAAAACAATCAAAAATAAAGAGAGAGAGAGAGAGAAACAATAATAAAAAATTAAATGAGTGATGGAAAGATTCTATAAGAAAAGAAAAATTATTCTTCTTTGAAGTATAAAATCAGCACCGTGTTGATCGTAAAGGTGCGTGCTATGGCGCACGAAGCTATGCATAGTGCACTACACACTGTCTGACCTAATGGAAAAGATACTTTGGTGTATTAATACACCCAAATATATGTGATACATCCTAAAACAATCCAACACATCTCATCTTCCAAATTTCAGCTCCTTTGGCCGCCTCTACAATAGGGATGTCACTCGCGCGGGGCGAGGGAGGGGAGTGCCTCCCCGGTCCCCGTCCCAGCAACTCCAAACCCTCCTCACCCCCATCCCCAATCCCCGCGCATCAGGGGATTCTTTTCCCTATCCTCGTTCCCCGCATCCCCGTAAGTCCTCGCGGGGATCCCCAAAAATGCCCAAAAAATTGAAAAAAAACGACGCAGATCTAGCCTGGTTGCGAGATTAGCCTGGTTGCAGTGCGACATTCGGGGAAGAATTAAGGAAGAAGACGTGTAGAAGAAGGGGGAATGGTGCAGCAGCAGGAAGAAAAAGCAAGGAAGAAGATGCGCAGTAGTAGGAAGAAGACGCATAGCAGCAAGAAAAAGAAAGAAAGGGGGGAACAATGTAGTAGGAGGAAGAAGAAGCACGGAAGAAGACGCACAGCAACAAGAAGGAGAAGCAAGGAACAAACACACAGCAGTAGTAAAAAGAAGCAAGGAAGAGTGTAGCAGCAAGAAGAAGAAGGAAAGGGGGGAACTCACAACGATAACCATGTCCTTTCAATATGAAATTAGTTTCAAAACTCAAAAGGGGAAAAGGATTTAGGTTAGCTGAATAAGAAAAATTTTTCATTATTAAATTAAATAAATATGTATAAAATGTCATAAAAGTGTATATACATATATAAATATAGTAAATATCATTAAGGGTAATATAGTCTTTTTATATTTACAGGATCCTCGCCGGATGAGGAGAGTGGTGCCCGCCCCCATCCCCGAATCTATTGCGGAGGAACTTTTATCCCTGTCCCCGTCCCCACTGGGGAAAAATCCCCGACCGCGGGGCCCCGAATGGGGCAGTTCCCACAGGGATCCCCGCCACGTGGGGATTTTTGATATCCCTACTTTGCAACTCTGCCTCCCCCTAAGCGCCACCAAGATCACCGCTTTCTTTACTGCCACTATCAAAAACACCCCAACCAGCAACCCCGTTGCCATCACCACCAAGAGAACCCACACTACTGCCCTCAAAACCTTAAACCCAACCTTCACTTCCTCAACCAAACTCGTCATTGCCGACCCATAAACTACCTTCCCCCCCCCCTCGTTGATGTTGCCACCAGAGTACCCGTGTGGTCTAACTGACCTGATCGCCTCCCAATCGGGTAGGCTTGATGTGATTAAACATGTTGGGAGTGCCATCGGCCCCCTCCCCAAACAACAAAAAATAAAAAGGAAAAAAAGAAGCTCGTGAACTAAAGGCAACTTTTGCACCCCCTGTTGACTAATACAAGATTGTAGTACAGTACAAGCAGGTCTAGTAGCTAGCCTTTCAACGTAACAAACAATGCACGAGCTTCAAACACAAGAAAACCATAGAACAATTATAGTGAGCAAAATTGTTGGAATAAGGGAACGCGAAGGATGCAAGGAAGGAAGGGGAGATGGGGGAAAGAGAAAGAAAATGAGGCTATGTACAATACACCAGACTTAACTTGGTACGCCATAGCATGCATCTTTGAAAAATGAACAAAAAAGGCTAATAAACTAAAAGTGAGACTTGATCGCGCAAGCTTAACTTCACTTGCAAATTTCACTGACCAAACATATTATTCACACATGTTTGCAATTATTGCTCATTAAAAATACATAAAGAAATGTTGATCATGGTGCTGATTTTTTATAATATGCACTAGAGCAATCGTCATAAAAGAATAACTCTCGAAAGAAAATGGATCCAAGACATAATTCAAGCAAGAGATAATGTAAAATAAATTGCAGGCTGGCATAAGGGGAGTGGGGGTAGTGTTGGCCTTAGCCTTAGCCCATTAGCTCTTGATTGAAAACTCTCAGATATCATTTTTGAGATAAAACAAAGGTGAAGAGAGAATCACTTCTCGGAGAAATGGGCTAGTGCAAGGTGTTCCAATTCTAAAAGGTAATAATATCTACCCCATAAATAATATACTATGTACATATTTATAGCCAATTCCCGTGTTGCAATAAATTTGGTTTTGGCTTTAACATTGGCTTTGTAGAAAAAAAAATAATTAAAATATTGAAACCAACAAATCCATCATATTTGAAGAAAGCAACACTGATGAGATGACTGACCTAAATTTTGACCCCAGTTAATCTTTGCATCCTTGAAATTGTGCAGCTTTTAAGTCCATCATTATCGTCCACATGTTTATAACGATTTAAAACGACTTAAGGTGCTGTGTATATTAAAATATATTAATTAATTTTGTCCTTTAATTATAACGGCATTTATCTTTCATGAAATCACAACATAAATGTCTACAAAAAAAAATCACAACATAAATATGGACAACCAGAAAGTCAGAAACACATGGAGTTGGATTATGTCTTCAGATGAAATGGAGTGATGACAATTTTACATACCTTCATTCTTCGGAAGGTTCAAAAGTGAACATGACTCACTGATCAACAAATACTTCATAGTTGTAAAGACATTGGTCTGTGTTTCTGATATTCAATCTAAATAGATCTTTGCCACATTTACAAATCAATGAAACCTTGTCGAAGGCCAGCAAACAAAAATGGCTGCTTGGCATTTTGTAAAAGAGTTTAATTGGAGTGCATAGACAGTGTAAAATTTGTTTATACTGTTATCCAATCAAAACCTTTTATTTGCATGATCATTCAAGTAGTGGGTGGTTATGTTAAAAACTTTTGCTGATGTGGTAATATATGATTGGATGTCTGTGTAAAAAAATTTTACACTGATAATGTATTCAAATTAAATCCTTTGTAAAATTGCAGCATAATCCAATTTAGGCACTTTGAGTTTGGACTTATGTCGCCAATTTCCAGTTGTAAATTGTGGATAGATATTAGATAGATTGTCAGTGCTCTTGAATTTAGAGGAAGAACTTGATAACATTTATATGAATATAATATCTTGATTTAAAAGTTGGTGTTTGGCTAAGACAGGAACTAATATGCTGCTTTGCTGTATCAAATATTGACTTTGTTGCAGCAGAATTAATTGTTCATATACACAAAATAATCGATGGTCCACGCTTTAGAATTTTGTCCAAACACAGCCATGGATCATGCCATGCTTCGTTGCCATTAATATGTGTTATAGAACCACCGGAAAGGAGATTGCTATTTTGATAATCAACTCAGGCCTCATTGTCATTATTCATCACTGACCCAATTATAAACCCAATCTATCACTTTGCAATAGCAAATTGTCTCTAAATTACTTTTCTCCATTAGTTGCTGTGACCCCACCTTCTATCATGTGTATGGTGACTGCACTTATAATCTTACATGCACTTAAAATACCCACAGCCACAATTGTCTCATATCAAAGTGCAATTCTAGGGAGGTTTGGCGGTATGTTCTTTTCATCACAGCTTTTGGTTTTTGTCAATTGGTATCATCACTACAATGTCTGCGGTTGGTGAACAAATTTAATAAAACGAATTTAAATCCTTTAACTATCCATAAATTTTACGCTATTATATTTTATCTTTTTGGCCTATTATTCTCCCCTCTACTTAGTTTCCTTCATCTCAAGTTATTTTTACTTTTGAGTAATTTGTTTTGTCCTACCGTATGGAACTCATACTTAATTAAGACTAACGTTTCTAGTTAAGCATAGCTTGTTCATGGCATAGCAGAAGTTTTCTATCTTCATATACCCAATAGACACATTCAAAGAGTACTAAAGCCAAATTATTTGCTCCTATAATTGATGAGCTTTCAACTCACCAACCTTTAGCTCACTAAGCCAACTCTATTGACTTATGAGTTTGGGGCCTTGAGAACTAATACAGTTCCTTAATCCGCTCAATCGATTGAATTTGATCCAGCCCAATAGAATCAAACACCTCCATAAAGTTTGACATGTTGATTGGTATATGAATGTTCTTCTTATTAAAGACCCCTTAATTAAGTAATCAAGGAAGAGCATTTCATTATATAGAGTAATTAGCTACTTAGCCTTAATGATTTTGAAACTATTAATTAGCAACTTCTATAAAAATCCCTCACCGAAGTTAGATAGGGCATGTTCTAATCCAACCTATAGTACCTAAAATCATAAATTTATCATTCATTTGGCCAATCTTTTTTATTAGCTGGTTGAATTTCATAAACTTGGCAAGAAAACCTAGCTTATACATTTTTTTATTAAATAATCTCCCATTCATTATGAAAATTTATGCTAAAAAAATTACCAAAAATTGTCATGTCTCAATATATAAGAGATCTCTCCGCCTCATTTTATTGATTCTCTTGAAGTCAGATATATAACGAACTTAAGATTTTAGAATATTCATTAGAAAAATTCCCTTTGTGAGCCTAACAAAATAACTCAAAATGACAAAATTAAAATTTAAACCTAGAAAATACATTTTATGATCTACCGTAGTCCTTGTGTAAACTCATAATTAATAAACTGATCCATGTGGTTAGCTATCCAAAGTCTTAACTGCAGTTAAGTAGTATTTTATTTCCATTATTATTAGTCCATTCCGGATATCAGCATTTGTCAAACCTCAGGGGCCCCACACCCCACTTCACGCGTGCTCTAATCGAACGGTCAACATCACACCCGCGATGAACGGAAGTGCATCTCCGAGACCCACTCTGATCCCATCCAACGGCTCACATTCTCCACGTTTGACTCTTCTCTCTCTGTTCCCCAACCTGCTCTCGCTGCCTTCAAAATCAAATCTTGCAAGTGCTCCCCATCTCCAAACACAACACCACGAAAAAATCTATCCGTGTTCATCGCACCAATCTTCAACTCCATTTCTGATCTTGGTCTTCTTCATAAACCCTAGGTCTTGCTCTGTTACTGTGAATTTTTTTCCCCAAATCATTCCATTAAAAATTATTAAAATTTTCAAAAAAAAAAAAAAAAAACAGGTTTTTGTGCTTGTTTTGAGCTGCAATGATGCCAGTTTGAAGATCTATTTCTTAAAGTGTCTTTCTTTGGAAAAAAAAGAAGAAAAAAAGAAAATCTGCTGAGCTTTGTATTACTGATTGCTAGGGATTTCTTTTTGAAATTGATTTGGTATTGTGTCAAGTTTTGTCGCAAAGTCTGGAACTTTGCTACGTAGTTGGCTGCAAAAACACATTTTAATAAATGGGTATGAAATTTAGATAATGGATTTTGTGCTTGAGATTAGATTATGGTTGCTTCTGAGCAGCTCCTTGCTGTGCTTTTTTCTTTTTCATTTTTTCCTTTTCAAAATGTGTATAATAATATATAATGCTTGCAAAATCTGAACTGGGATATATAGTGTTCTTTTTTTGGTTCTTTCTTCTTTATTTTAATTCCTGGGAGCTAGATTGGAGTGGGGTGTTCTTCACTTGTCTTAGTTCTCTGTTGTTGCATAGCTGTTTTTGCATTTCAATTGAAGCCTTATTTTTACATTTTCAGGTCTGAGGTTTGGGTTTGAATTTTCTGATAAGCTGGAGTCAAGCTAAATCAAGATGCCGTGGGTTTCCTTGTTTGTCGATTACAACAGGAATTGTGTTCGCTTGGTGGTGTTTTTTCGCGTGATTCTGTAATTTAATTAGCTCAGGTTAGACCTTTAAGTCCTACCATTTATTTTATAGTAAATCTTTCTCTTTAAATTCAGGTCATATATGCTAAATTCTATTGTAAAATTAGAATGTATTTATTATATTTATAATCCTATTTTTCCATGCTTATTGCTTGCGGCGGAAAGTGGAAATGATGTGTACTTTTGTTTTTGATCGATAGAGAACAACTTATTAGCTTATCTGACTTACAATTACTGTATATATGAAGCAATACACTGAATACTGCTGCTATAGTTTCATATTTTACGAATATTCTGTGGAACCTTACGTTTTGCTGTTTCTGTGGCACATTTCGCATTCACATTACCTCTGATGTTCTAATAGTTTCCTGCTGCTGTAGGTGAAGTTCCATTAGGTTGTGAAGGAACTCCTTATTATTTTTCTTTTCTTTCACTACCAAAACTGTTGGGAGGTTGAGAATGTACTTTGGAATAACGATAAAGAGATACCGAGCTGTGAAGGAAGTTGGGCAGATTAAAATGTGTGTTGGTGTCATAGCATACAACCAATTGATGCTAGTTTGCCAGGTAAATATTTCTTTTCTTTTTCTGGGTTGCAATAGAGAAGGATGAAGGGTTTGAATAGCAGATGGCATTTTGTATCTTTCCGCTCATGTTGCCCAGAAGAAAACAGAATTTGAACTGTTTGCATATGGCATAAGACTATTGTGTCTATTGTGAAAAAGAGGATATATTTTTAGTTTCTGAAGATATTGAAAGCTGAGTTCCATTATCTGTTTATGGTTAACAGCTTTGCACATCAACATGCATTGAAGATTATGGATAACATTTTGAAAATACTTTTTTTTTTTTTTGGGAATGGGATGGAAGTTTTCTCTGTTTATATAAATTGTGCCTCTTATAGTTCAGAAAGTATTGAATACCCTCGTCTTCACTAATTGTCTCTATTACAGCAAAATATATTTTGGTTTTTCCCTTTGCCATTATGTATTATTGATACAACACTATTTTCTTTTGCAGGCTGAGTATTTTCGTCAGTTGCTTAAACCCGTTACGTAGTCTAGTATTGAGGGACATTGGTTTAGGGAGGGCATGCGTTATATTGGATTCCATCATTGAAGCCTGCATAAGAGATGAAGTTTTAATTTGAAAAAGTTGCCACTACTTGTTAGACGGGCTTGCTTTAGTACCTACTATTTAATAGTCTTTACATTCCTTTAGAAACTTCCATCCAGCTTTAATACAGAATAATTGCCAGTTGCAAAGGCCAAAGTAGCATTGCTTGCTTGGAGCTCAGTGAGAGTGAACAAAATATCATAATGCAGACTCATGAATATTTTCTTCCGGAAAAGGTGGTACTTCCTATGGCAGATGAAGCAGTTGATACTTATATGAATGCTCCACTTGATTCTGCCTTTGATGCAGTCTTGCCTCCAGGTGTGAGGCAGATGCCACCAGTTGGAAGAGTTAAATTGCAGCCCTCTGAGGTTTGCCCAAAGAATTTCATTATATTTGATCAAACCGATAAACAAAGCAGGATCATGTTCCATCCTGCAATGACCTACAAATTTAATACTCCTGGTTTGAATGCTCATGCTACTTGCACCCAAGATTTTGAAAAGAAGAAAGTTAACCAAATGGAAAGAGATTTGTCATCTCCTTTTGAAGAGGATTCTAATGACATTGATGCACTGTTGAGCTTGGAAGTGGATGAACTAGAAGAAGACTTGGATGAGGAAGAAGTCAGCACAGCAAGGACTCATGAAGATTATGAAAGTACATCTGATACTTGCTCCAGTTACTGTTCAGAACCAACAAAGAAGAGGTTGTCATCATCTTGTTTGCAGAAGTCTTCTGGGACTAGCGGTTACCACAACGATGAAAGGAAGCACCAGGAGATGAAGAGAATGGTAAAGATGTTGAGAAGGATTGTGCCCGGTGGTGACAACCAAATGGATGCAGTTGCTGTTTTAGATGAAGCTGTTAAATACCTCAAGTCTCTTAAGGTCGAAGTGGAGCAATTTGGAGTTGGACCATGAACATGCAAGTTTCACACATGCGCTGTGGCAACAGTTGAACTCCCTTTTCCTCGATTCTATTGGTTAGCCTCTATGAATTAGCACCCTTTCCAGTCTTGCCACCTTCCTAGTCCTCTCTTATGGGAGGTGGTCTTGCAAAGTAATAAATTTCACTGGCATTTTATTTGGGATATGTAAGAAGTTACTGTCAGAACTGTACTTAGTTTGTGTTTGGCAGTGATGCTGGTTTATTTTCCTTTATGCGTGGATAGTGGGGATTGGCTTAATTTTCATTTTGCATGTTTGCCATTAATGTACTGTAAATTTGTGTGGTTGATCTCTCCTTTCCTTAATACTTGGTTCTCTTCATGCCTCCTGTAAAATGATGCTTTTGCGTTCCACTACTTCATTCTTGCATTGGATTTTATTTCACGCGCATGCTCAACTTGAAGCATGCTTCTCGAAGTTGTTGACTTTTTCAAGCGTTTCTAGTGGTCTTGGTCGAGTTACCAAGAAAGTACCCGCATTTTGGTTGACCCCTAACGTAACATCGACTTGACCAAGTTCCCGTTGTCTTTATATTCTGTTTTATTGTTTTGGCTACCCTTTATTTTTCGCGTGATGGGTCGCAAGCAACTCGTTGTCAAGCATTCGTTGATTGTGCGTTACCGTCCCGGAGGCCCCCAGTTTTGTGGTGTTAGTGGCGCACCCAACGAACGCTTTATTCAGTGCTGCTGGCCTTGGGAACTTTCATGCAGGTTTAGGTCCCACGGTGATTCACAATCCGTCTAGTTGCATAACCTTTGGCATTCTGAAATTCTAAACTTTGCAAATATTTTATGATCCTTTCCTTTTATATTTTGTCCAGGTGCATATATAGACCCCGTCAAAGTTCGGTTTATATTACATAAAAAAACTCCGTTGAGTGACTCCAAGCCATTATGGAGCACGAAGCCAATCCCAATTAATTAGGTTTAATTAATACAACTATATTTGGCTATTGGTTTATGGGTTTGTGGTTTGTGATTTGTGACACACAAGCTACGTAATTTTTTTTTTCCCTGAGCAAGAAAGTGTTTCTAGCATAACATGAAAGATGTATCTGTTTATGCATCTGGGTGTAAGCATTAAGAACTTGCAACTGAGACACAAGCAGCAGAAAGGTTCAAGCCTCTCTTATTTAAGGGTACGAGCCACAACTTTTCCTAGCACCCATACGACATTTAAAAGAACTATCGTCTGGTTGTATCTAAACAGTTACTGGAGTTAGCTGAGTGCAGGAATTAAGTAAGCCAGAGCCTGAGTTGCCTTGGGTATCTTCTCAGAACCGGGAAATTGATTCAGCTTGCAACGGGGTTAGATGACCATGCTTCACTTTGCAGCAGTTATTTCAAATCAGACGAGTAATTCAAATGGTAGAAAAATACCCCAACCATCAATGGCAAAGTAGCATCCCAAAATTTTAATAGCAGGAAAAGAATTTTCATATATCAAATTGCTGCTATTTACATTTATATTTAGAATGTAATTACAGTGGGAACCGAAACCGTAAGGCCCTAGAACGCTTGATCCGCCAGCACTGTTTTCTCGTCTCCACTCCAGGGTTCAACATTCTGAAGAAATTCCAATAAGCTGTCCAAACTCCATCAGAATAAGAAGATATATTTGCAAAGGTTAAGACATGATTATATAGGACTTGCCCTTGATGTCTGCAAAAATGACAGAGCTTACATCACTACACAGTTCTTTATGTAAGTTAGCCCAAGACAAAGAGACTACATGGAAACAAAGAAGAGAAGGAACAATGAAAAACAAAGATATGCATTGGAAACAGTTAAATTAACCTAATTGGAGCTAGCTTCAAGAGGGAGGTGTCATACTCTACATCCAGAACCATAACTACTATAGTGTACTAAGATAAAGAATGATGACAACAAAAACCAAAGATAGGAGTACCAAAAAACAAAACCGAAGATAGGAAAGTGTCCATACTCTAGATCCAGAAGCATAACTAAGCATAACTACTATAAGTTGAAGAAAACTAATACATATGCGCAAGCAAATGAACTATACTTGCTGGTTCACCAAACAGTTTGATTTTTTAACCAATTTATTGGCCTCAGTAGGTTGCATAGATGCACTATTTCTGTATTATGCTTGATCATCATTTAAATTCCCCTTCGGCGAACCACACTATTCAGAAACAATATGATTGTGAATATTAAAGCTTAAACAGTCAACCTTGAGAAATCCATATGAAAAAAATCTTTTTTCTATTGATAGAGAAAAAGATGTGGAAAGAATTCAGAAAGGATGTGAAAGAGTCTGCACATCATTAAATAATGCTTGGAGGCTTCAAGCCTTCAACAAACATATGTCGTCAGATGAATGACCGAATAATGCATAGATAATTTAGCCAAAGCCCAAAGGGAAAGATAGGGACCTGATTCTGCATGCTAGTTGCTGTAGTCCAGCGAGGAGGATGATGGATTGTAACCGAACTATCAGCAACAAAAGCTATTGTTCTTGAGTCTTCTAGTATGTTAGAAGCTTCTGCCTGTGGTAATTCTCTCATTACCCACAGTACCACTGCTGATGGTATTGATGAACCTGGAAAAAGTATAAGCTTCAGATTTACAGGAGATGAAACCACTTCAGAAGGCACTTACCACTTGTACACTCAGTTGATGGGAAAACATAGACCAAGTGTTAGACAGCAGACCATGCAAAACATTTTCAAATACAGTTATCACTCATGAAAGGGCATGAATAAAAGATTCCAGGAACTGAACCATAAGAACTGACAAAAAGCACGTACCAATAAAATAATATAAAATGAGTAGAAGAGAGTTGTAAACATCATTCAGATGCCACTGATGCCAGCGATGCAGCATCTGCAATAGAGGAAACTTCAGGAAATCTTAAACCTATCATTAAGAAAAAGGACATAGAATAACTCTTGCTGCTATTTGACTCATACATACAGGAATATCGGTTAAAAGTTCTACACAGGAACTTGATGCGAAGCATAGTACAGACACAATAGTTAATCCTGCAACCTGAGAAATTGAATACATCAATAATCTTTTATTTAAATTTAATGCACAAACATGCATGACAGCATAAGTCTCCGTCTCTACAAGTATATGAAAAGGTACATAAAGTGCTTGCAGCCATGGGTGGCCACCCACTGGCTGGCAGACCCACCATGCCTTTTTCAAGAAAAACAAAAATTCAAAAAGTTCAAACAGAAAGGTTATATGTTGTCTAATACTCCAGCAGAAACAGCAACATATTACCTTCCACATTTCAGATGAAGGTTTCTCAGCTCTCACTTTGCTCATTTTCAAGTACAATAGGATTCCTGTAAAAATAATAATAATAATAATACAAAATTTATAAATGAGAGACTTTGTCTACAAAAGCAGGCATCCCATTAGTCACCAAAACTTCAATCCATATATATATATATATACACCCTCTCCAAAAAGTTTCTCACATCATGAATTTTTCATTTACAACTGGAACTTTTCTCAACTTAGGTTGTAGAAGAGATGAAAATCATAATTATTCTTTGCTCATTCTAGTTTGAATATTAGCCTGGTTTTGCTCAATTGGAGTTAATGGAGGTGGGGATTGTGTGTGTGTGTGCGAGAGAGAGAGTGAGCTCTTCCATTGAATGTACATAAGAAAGTGGGCCTTACATATGTCTACTATATTAATGCTATGTGTACAGCTATTTGCAATAATATAACAACGATAAAATCAAAGGATAATGCTTGAATGATACAAGTGTCAGAAAATTCAGGCAGTTATGTAGGAAGAACTGCGTATGCTACAATTTTATTTATGATTAACTCCACAAATCTGCCCATAATAAGTTTGATGTCATCTGGTAACTCACCCAATATTGCTATTTTACAACTGCGTATTGGTAAAGAGAATAAACAGTTTTTTTTATAAAGAACAGAGTACTGACTTATCATGTCACCATAAAAGCAAGTATTTTTTTAACTACATATTTAAATTATAAATCTTTTCTACAATATTTTTATTTTTGTAAACAACAAGGAATAAACTATGAAACAGATTTGAAATTGCACAATGCAGTGTCACACAAATAGTAGAAGGCAACAAGCACATGAATTATGTAGAATCTAAAAATCCATCTGATTTGACCTTCTAGATAGTCAACCAAATATATACCCAGCTTCAAGAATCAGTTAACACAGATAGTTTACACAGTACACACAAAGTAGTACATCTGCTCCAGCAAAAGAAATTAATCAACGTCAAATGTACTGAAACTTAAGAATGGAAAACAATCAGAATAGCAGTTGCTCACCATAACATGCTAATGCTGCTCCCAACAAAAGCATTGCAATAGCAGAAAGATCTAAATACACCTGCATGATATTTTTAGTCATTAAACCATGCATGAAAACATTTTGAAAGACTAAACTATGGGAATATGGATGACTTATGAACAATCAATATCACACATCTGAATATCAATGACAGCTCAGCTTATGGTAGCACTATAGGCTAATTTCACAAATGATACTCATAAGTAAGCACCAGTGGTCCATCAGCTTCACCAAAATTAGTATTTATTCCATCCAATAACATATGAGCCATCCAAATATATATATATTGGATAAAAGCATCATAAAATTTTCATCTTCATCCTAACAACAGATGCCACAAATTTTCTCATTCTTTCCAGACAAGAAAATTTGGAAGAACCTCCATCATTTCTATCTAAAGCCTGCTAAATTTTGAAAGAACCAAGAGTTAGCAACATGGGCGCACAACCTTTTTACAAAGGTTTCTCCTACCAATACATTAAGACATGAGGGGGCTTTGCTTCATCGATATTTTCTTTGTTCGCTATTATTTGTTTTCTTTTTTCTTTTTTATTTTTAAGGAGAATCTCTTTCCTCCTAACTCTTTGCAATTATCATTTCTTTCTCTTAACAAATTTCTTCTTTTATAAAAAATATATATACATGTATATTTACAGTGATATTTGCCCCAAATAAGTCAATAGAAGAATTTAACCTATGTTGGGCCTTGACCCTTTCTTTTACCAAGAAAAGAAAATTACTTAGGTGAAAAGGGTCCTTCAATATCTTTAGAATTTTATATCAATTCAAAATAAATAGAAGCTCCATAATAAGCATAAGCCAAGGTTTTACGTTTAAAAAGGAAAAACTTAACACCATTTATATCCTATTTAAAGAAAAAAAAAATTTAGTGACAATGATTAACAAAAAAATGTCAATCAGAACCATTATGCCACTAACCAAGTCAACAAAGTCAAAGGGCAGTGCATGGCATGACAGAGTATAAAACAATTCTAAAATTACTGTTTCCATACCCGAGCAGCCACTTCAGAATCAATGGAATTTTTTCCTAGGCCAATCCAGATTATTACTGCAAATGCCATCATGATGATGACAAGTAGCAATGTAACCTGGGGAATCATAACCAAGTTATTATATTTGAAGAAAATACTTCAGAAAGTAAATTATTAGATGACTGTCAAAAGAAGCAGGTAAAATGATACCACAAAAATCATAATACATGAGAAGAAAGTCAAGAAGAAAAATTAATTGCTTCCCATACCAAAATCACAATCTTCTGTCGATTTCCAACACGAGAAAACCGAACAGGAAAACACTTTCTATGGCTATCTATGTTTGCTAAATTTGCATGTGAAGTCTTTTCCAGTAAAGCTTCCTCAACAAAACTTCCTTCATAGTCATCATCATCATCTGGCTGATGGCAAAGGTCAACCCTGCAAAAAGGAACCCAAGTGCAATGTAGAAAGTAGTTCATATTTAGCAGAAATGAAAACACAATAGGTTAAAATTATAATATAAAGGTACTTCTCCATTCTCATTCAATGTGCCACTGCATTTTCATGTTGCTGTTAACAGACGACTTGTACAGTTAGCAAATATATATGCAAGAGGGGGTGAAGCGGGGGGCAAGCTGCCAGCAGACAAACACCCCCCCCCCTCAAAAAAAACAAAAATTGAAAAAAAAAAAAAACCAAAAAAAAGGGCCCAACCCCCAATGCATATACACGTCCCTCCTTGACTGCCTTGAATTCACAATTTTTCACTTCTGCAAAATAATTGTCTTCATGTGCTCTTGTCAAATTTAACTTTAACCAGGTTTACATTTCAACGTCCAGTTTCACCACTTAATATAAATAGTTAACACAGAATAGTAAGTGGTTTGAAATACAAAATGCCTGCAAAAGAAATTAGAACCTCAAAGTATCAAACTGCCAAAACAAAATAATATTGTAATTCTTGACAAATCTTAGAAAACCAAATGTAATACGTAACATCTTAGTGGCTATGATGCTAACAATAAAATATGCAAATGCCATTTTTAAAAAATGCATGCTTGTTTGTGAATATAAACTACTAATAAAGCCTGAGTCTTGCTCCCATAAAGTAAACAATGAATCACTACTACAGTTGTAAGAAGATGGAAAACGAAAGAACAGCAAAAAACTGACAACTGAAGTAAAGACAAATAAGAAAGAGATAGCAGCAAAGACCACTAAAGAGAGACAGTAAATATTTGCTGTGTATGTAAAATTTTGCTAGCAAACACTGCTAGTGACTCAAATTCAAGTAAAACAAACTTAAATATCTTGATAATAAGCAAGATTACATACCAGAAGGATAAAAGAAGAAGAAATGCTGCAAAAAAAAGTATTTTGGGGAAAGCTGCAAAACAATTTTCAACAGTTCAAACATTTTAATCAAGGATATAAACTCATCAAAGATGTCTAGTCAGTAAAGAATGGAGGCATACCCATAAAGATAAAACCACAAGAGTGCGCCCAGCATGTCCATCCCTTGCAAGCAGCAAAAAGTGCCAACACCAAATAAATGAAGTAACCTGAAATTTTAAACTTCAAATTGAATAATTCAGATGGAATCAAGAGAAAACAAGCGAGAAAAATATGAATTGTTGCCAGCTCAAAATTGATTCAGCAAAGCATGTATTTTTTCATGATAATGTCAAGAAGTTATCAAGAGGTTATAATTTTTTGCATAGGAGAAACAACATGCATGAAACCAAGGTAATTTTACATGAGGCTCATCGCCCTAAGCACTACACACACACACACACACACAAGAAGAGAGAGAGAGAGAGAGAGAGAGAGAGAGAGAGAAGCATGATAAAACTTTTTTAAAGTTTTAACATGCTAACTTTCAGGTCTAGCCCCTAGCAATGTTAACTTCCTTGGAGTTTAACTGGTTGGATCTCCATCTTTAAGCAAAGTGAAAAGCATTCATTTTTGGTACCAGTTTTATTAAGACTGGAAAAGAGAAATACAGTGCACCTTTTTCATATATTTTTCATAGATAAGTAAATATATTCAAACTCTCAGTATATATTGTGTTGTTAATAGCCCTACATTTGTTTTGATAGAAAATAGCCCAACATTTTGGAACTGTAAAGTTTTATAGTCATAGGTATTTATCTTCTGTTTCACTTGGATCATACTTCTGGGGACATTTCAAATGGTTTAAAGGCAAACACAAGTACCAGGCATATCTAGCATTACACCTCAAACCTAACTACAGTGGAACTCTGGTAAAGTAAGACAAGAAATATTACCATCTTTGACAAGCTACTAATCCAAAACAAAATGCAACAGAAGAAAGGGAAGGAAAAAAGTTCAGAAACTCAGACAATTAGGAAAAGCAGGCGAAACTGTCAAAGTATAAAGCTTAAGCTAACTTCAGGTAAAATCAAAACAAAACATCAAAAGAATGTAATTTCAATTAAAAAGTTATAAAACTTTCTGATGAAAAGGTGTAGTTGTGTACAAAATCTATCTATATTCAATTATTATCAGTTACAACAAAGCAATAGTACATAAAATATCAGGATGTGCTCAACTGCTCATATATTCCTGCAAACTATGAAATGCTAAAGGCTCAACTAACCATAAATAAACAAGGAATTGATAACATATATGGAATCATGACCTACAATATATATACTGTGTTAAGCACATAATAAATAGATTTGAACAACAAAAGTAAAATACAACTAACCCAGATTTGAAGAGCCAATCAATAGATGAAACACCTGCAACCCATCATATTCACATCTCATGAGAAGCTAATATATATAAACAGATGCCGGTAATCTGGTACAGTAGCAGCAAGTATAATAACTAGTAAACCTAGAGCAGTGAGTGACATGAAAACTAAACACCTATAAAAAAGGTATATATTTATAAAAACTGAAAGAATAACTAAGAGAAGTAGCATATTCAGATGCAGAATACAAATACCTAGCCATATTGCAATATCGCTGCCCATTCTATCCTTTAATATTATAGCGGAAGCAGTAAAATTAGCAATTTCATAGACTCATGGACAATACATATTTACATTTGTGACCACTGATCCGAATTTGTTGTATATACCACTGTTTCAGATTCCGACATACACATATGCGACACCACACCACCAGCAAAATTTACAAAAGACAAATGGAAGAAAAAGTGGGTCTTTGAATTCTGACGTAAGAGCGGAACATATTTATATCTAGAAATTACTAACAGATAGTTGCTTATATAGTGACAAAAGCATATTTATCTGGCCTTTAAAATAAAAACACAGAATCATTGATTCATATCCTTATGCTCTAATGAATGTTGTGCTGGAATCCCTCTAAGATATTGAAAATTGGTATAGTAAGGACATAATTCAAACAGCACTGCCATAGTCCACATGCAGTGAGACTACAGTACTAAACAGTAAATGGTGGCCATTCACTTATTAGTTATTACTTGTTAGTTGTTACAACTTAAATTGGTTCATCCTGTCAGAAAAGATTGGGCTACGGTAGCGATCTCACACATAATAGCTTGGAAAATGCACTTACTTTTTGCCGAGTCCAGCCAAACTGTGAATTCCGCATGTGAATCCTAAGCAACTGAGACACCAAAAACAGACCATAAGTAAAGGCAAACAACTTAAGTGCTCCACACTTTTGCACAAGTAGCTCAATGTCTCAATGTAATGGAACACTACCCCAAACACCTAAACTGCATGATGACCAAGTGCAATTACAAAAGTGAACTACAAGTGTTATTAAAATTAAGCTAATTAACCATGCCACTAAGTTCCGCAATTGTACCATGCCAACAGAAACCACTGCTTACTAAGCATACTTCCTCTGCTAATTGTTCGATACTCAAATGGTGCTTATGAAGACAGTCAATTGACTATTAGAAATAACATTTCTTTAGGGCAAAAAAAAAAAAAAAAAAAAAGCACAATTGTTAGGCCAAGTCTTTAAGGGATCATAAAACAATACAATGGCTCAGAATTTCAAAATTTCAAAATGCAAGTTTCAAAAGCTGAATTTATTCTTCCACATATTTTCCCATTCCACAATCACCCGCCACTAGACAAAACCCCCTTATTGCACATTCCCTATCCACCTCCCCCTTTTCCAACCAATTATACCAAAATACACCCCCAAATTGCCCACAACACCAAACCCCCCCCCCCGGGCAAAAAATTGCAAATGCATGAACCAATTTCATAGCCCCAAAGCAATGCCCAGCGAATTCAAAGAGCAGAACGAACCTGAAAACACGCAAGGAAAGTAATTACTCCCTCAACAAGAGCAAGACCAACATTGACACCCAGCAGGAGCCGCGGAAAACAGTAGCCGCCTCCGAGCTCCGACATCGTCCCACGTTGTCGTCTTTGTTGTCCTATTCGTGTCTGAAACAGCACTGATAGGTAAACAAAACGAGCTTGGATAGGGGCGCGTGTTTCACTTTCAAGCCATTGGGGATTCGATTGAGATCCGTGTATCCATCACAGATTCCCAGCAACAACAACACATGACACAGCCCTATGTTGGTTATCGCTGATTTCGTGGAGGGGCATTAATGGTAATTACGCTCAAAATATGAAACTCTGTGTGTGTGTGTCTGTGTGTGTGAGAGAGAGAGAGAGAGAGGGAGAGAATGAGGTTGTGCTTTTGCTGAGAAAAGACGCGCTGGTTCTTCTCTTCTCTTCGCTTCGCTTCTCTTTTGCTTTGTCACGTTGTCACTTTTTTAGGTCTTAAACACAAAGAAGATTCCCCTGATCCCCCCTTCTTTGACTTCCTGCTTTGACTCTCCTAACATGACATGTTCCTTTTTTTTGAAAGGAAAAAAAAAATAGGCCGATTAACTACTTCTTTCTCTAATAAACTATTGTTATGTGTGTTTTAATTACTCTTTAATCACTATTAGTATTGGGTTTGGAAATGAGACAGGTAAATGTAGGCCTTGGGATTAGTAATGGGGTAACCCCACCACGTTCTTTGATGTTTATAATGATGATGAACGGTGTACGCTAGATTAACTCCAAATACGCACTCAATTTGCTGCATACAAGGTGGAGTGAGTTGGATAGTCGCATTATATGATGATATTGTCAAGCCTAATGACTATAGTATTTTATCTGTAGATAGTTAATTTGAAAATATATATATATATATATAGGGGAA